>JAILYB010000166.1:0-1463628 GCA_021437785.1 Rhodomyrtus psidioides | reverse complement strand
TTTTCTCTAATCATCCGAATACTCCCAAGTCAAATTTATAATTCCTTTAGAGGAAATTAAAATTGGAAATCTTGCACGACCTTTTTGGTCGTATAGGGTAATCCAACCCCAATTTCGCTAGAAGGAATTATACACTTGAATTGGTCCATGCATGTTTTACGTCGCTGGTAATCCACGATAATTGATCGAGAATATTGGCGTTGTTTTGAATTTAATGACGAGATAGATGTCCAAATTACTCTCGTTCTTAATAAAACGGCCTTGATTTGGATGCCGTATCTTCAATTAAATTTAAAACACGTTATTATGCCTCGCACTTTTGAGTAATTCGTTCCTCTCGAAATTGATCAAAAGCGATTATTGTGAATTACATTCCTTTCAATAGTATGCTTTCTTTCGAGGAATATTGATAAAAACTTTTCGCGCAAGATTAAAACCCTTGAAAAAGTTCTTGTCCTTATTAATCATGGGCAAGCATAGGATTGAAAGGGGTTTTTGATTTCTTTTTCAAATTATTCCTTCTGATTCTGTCTTTTTATTTGCAGGTGAAAAACAAGTAGTATAGAGAAATCTTTTCTTGGACAAATTTGCAACTATTCTTCCATCTGATCATGAGCGAGTTATAAAATCAGGACGTATTTGCTCGGCTTATTGCTATTATGGTTCGGCTCACTCAAGTTGAAGATGTTTGGATGCTCGAAGAAATGAACCATACAGAAGTTAAAACACACACACGAGAACTTTCATTTATTTTGCTCAGCGGAGGGTTTTCAGAAGCAGGTCATACAAGTCGGGGTGGAAAAGTAAAGCCAAAGTGAGCCCTAATTAACGACACAAAGGATCCCAACTGACCCTCCATGTTATTAATGCTCTGCTCATACTCCCAGCTCCGCATGTTGTGGTCGGCAAGCCTGAGGAGAAGACTTCTGCATTCTCCCTTAACTTCGGCGACCTTGGCCTCGTGTTCTTCGGTGACTACTTCCAGGTCCCGAACCAGTCCATTCCCGCGAGCTATGTCCTCGGTTATCTTGTCGAGCCGTTCTTCCTGCCAGTCGCTCTGAAGCCTCAACAGGACGTTGCGGCGGTCATGCTCGCCGGTGGTCAGGGATATGGCCAATTGATCCACCAGATTTCTCCTCTCGCGAAGCAACGTCGCGACCCGCTCATTAGCAAACTCGACGGCCTTTTTGTAACTATCAACCAGATAGTTGGTCAGCACCAAATGATCAGATCGATCCTCATAACGAGCCCGCAAGACGCGAGCCACCAGAACCTCCCGATTAGCAACACGATAGGCCTCTAAGGAGTGTGCAAAGAGAGTCGGGAAAGTTCTATATTCCCTCCCCAGTGTAGTACCTTCGAGAGAAGTGGTATCAAGGTCCTCGAGCAGGACACAGATTGCATCCTCGGTTGCAGAATGATCGGTTATGTGCGCGTAACCGCGACCCAGTAGGTTATAAAGCTTTTCCCACTGGGCCAAGACATCAGTTGAAAAAGTGCGTACGGGAGAGGAGGCCATTTGCGTTGGGTTGGCTTGAGAATAAGACGAGTTTAACAGAGAGATTAGAAGGAAGAAGCTGATTATGCGAGAACGTTAACCTTCCATACATTAATTCCTCATTTTATAGCAACTCGAGGATGATGAAGGGTCTCAGTAATAATGCTGGTGGAGCCCAGTTAGGGGGTAAAGCAGGAGGTCCCCTCACGAGAACCATTGGATTCGTTTCGGTCCGCGATTTCCGGCTCATCAATTAAAAGATGTAAAAGATTTGTCGGGATCACCATTATTAGAGTTAGGTGGGAGGAAAGCGCAACTATCGAAGAGAGCCCTAACAGGGTTTGGCAGTCCCATCAAGTTGAAAAGCTAAGCGAGAAATTCAAGGTCTTGAGGGGGAACGTTTGCCTAATGATGCTTGAAGAGCGTCTCCTG
Source organism: Rhodomyrtus psidioides (assembly GCA_021437785.1). NCBI lineage: Eukaryota > Viridiplantae > Streptophyta > Magnoliopsida > Myrtales > Myrtaceae > Rhodomyrtus > Rhodomyrtus psidioides. The sequence continues at coordinate 1,461,698 of JAILYB010000166.1, read as the reverse complement.
AACATGCAAAGTCACTCGAAGAAAACTTTATAGGGAGTGAGCATACAGGAGAGAGTGGAGAACTCTGAGTGGGCAAGAACCAATCAAACATTTCTCAATCCAACATATTTAAGAGGTTACTGTCAGCTGCTAGAGGCGACTGACTCAAAAATCTCAGAAATTGAACCACAGAGGGATCTCGAAGATTCCAAGATCAAGTCTAACGCCAAAACCATGGAGCCCAACACTTCTGGCAACGGAAATCAAGATCACGGCGACGACGACAACGACATCCACAATGCTCAACTCGGGAAAAGAAGACGTCCTCACCAATACTCTCAGGAGGAAACCCAAATGCTGGAAACCCTTTTCAGTAAAAGCCATTACATGAAAAAGAAGTGGAGAATTGAATTGAGCCGGGAGTTGGGGATTAATCAGTCGAGGATCCAGTTTTGGTTTCAAAATAGGAGATCCAAATCGAGGGCTCAACGCAAACGTCAGGTGGTCGAGATTTTAAAGGAAGAAAACCAAAAGCTGCGAACAGAAAACATGAGGTATGAAAAAGCTCTCAATATTACCGTTTGCCCTCATTGCGATAACCTCGTCGCCCTCGGTAAGATATCCCCCGATAAGCCTCACGCGATGATTGAAGACGTTCATTTACCACCTTACTCCCTCGGGGCATCTCCTGCTCAACCAGATTTTGCCGGAGTCACGCATGAGCAGGATGATCCTACGAAGATGATACAAATGCCTCCTGGGGGATGGGATTTGCATCGCTTTGATTGGAGTTATAGTTTCAAGGAGCTGGATGTTACCGCCGACCAGCTCAAAGCATATCAGCCTCATGCACAACAATTTTTGATAGGGTCGGGTCCTGCTGGAGATGAGTTAATCAGTCGTCAAGCCATCGATGCAATTTTGGGCCACGATAAGAGGAGGTTCGCTTGGCCCCCTGAACTGCATTCCAGATTCCTAGACGTGGTTCACCAAATGGGGATCGACTCAGCAACTCCGACGCGCATATTTAAGGCCATGAATGTACCGGGGCTTAGTAAGGAGCTGGTCAGGAATCACCTTGCTGCCTACAGAAAGCTATTAAAACAACGTCGAGCGGAGCTAAACCGGGAGGAATCCGTCTCGAGCTCAAAAGCTAGGGGCGACCGCCATTGTAATGCTCAGGCATCAAGAGATACCCGGCCAAATCTAAGCATCGATCAAGCTAGCAACCCGACCACCGGCAAACTGAAAGCTGATCAGAATGTCCTCCCAGGCCATTTCAACACTTCTCAAGAGCGCGTGTCACAAGTACAGCGAGTGCGCACTCCTCCATTCGAGCAACAGTCGGCTGGTGCTCTGCCTGCCGCTGGTCAACCCACGACAGAAGATTTCTTCGATGAGGGGCTCGATGCCTTGTTCAATCAGTGGGAAGCTGGCATGCTTGGACAGCCATGATCTAGCACCTGGCTCGGGGCACGATGGGTCGGTCACTACGAACACCCATAGGAAGAAGAACATGTTCACGAGTAGATCACTCATTTTATCCGTTGTAAAGTTCCTACGGGAACATTTTTCTTTAATGACTATGGTTAATTCTATACGCTATCGACGAACATCATCATGCCCAGTTGTGATGATCCCTTGTTAGATTAAGTCTGAAACCAGATACGGTCTTTAAAATTTTGAGTGGCCACGAACTCATTCCTCACCAAGCGCCCGGGATGCTGAAATGAAGAGTAACAGCATGCACAGGGAAAATGCCACTTTCGTTTGAACGATGAAAAGGGGTTGAGAGAAGATCATAGCGTTAATTCCCATGGAGCTAAATGAATTAAACGGAGTCATTAATTGCGGGTCCACCGCTGCTCCCCACGTTCTCGGGCCTAGCAAATCATAAAAGGCGCCGAAAGATTGTAGACCCACCACTTTGAAGACTGAACTAGGGGCCGAGCGCAATACTCGATGAAACCGAATCAATGCAAGAGAGTTTGTGATCCTATCACGAGGAAAAAGAAAGGGGAATACAGACGATGAGTAATTATAGGGTCTCGGGAGGAGCGCTTGCTTGCTGGTCTTCATATGCATCCTGAAGGATGGTTCTAGGACACGCACAATCACTTGAGAAAATTTCTAGAGTGAGCAAACACGCAAGAGCGAATAGAGAAAGCTGAGTGAACTAGATCAGCCCGAGATACTCCGATCCATCATGTTTAAAAGCTATTCCCATCTGCTAGAAACGCCCGACCTGGACATTTCTGAGCACGAACTGCTGGGAGACTTTGAAGATCCTGGAGCTGAATCCTGCCCGAAGGCCGTGGAGACTGACTCCTCCAGCGATGAAATTCTAGGTTTCAGCTACGAAGAAGGAATATACAATGATGACCGGAGTCGGAAAAGGAAGCAACTACAACGCCACACTCCAGGCCAAATCCGAGAGCTCGAAGCTTTCTTCAATGAATGCCCCACTCCAAGCAGACAACAGAAAATGGAGTTGAGCCGAAAAATAGGATTGGAGCTTTCGAAGGTCAAGTTTTGGTTCGCCAACAAACGAACCCGGGTGAAACAGCAATACGCAGACCATGAGTTACTGGTCCTAAAGGAGGAGAATGAGAAGCTTCAAGCTGAAAGCGCGAGATATAAGGAAGCTCTGACCAAGGCCACCTGCCTTAATTGTGGTAATCCTGTTGTCCTCGGCGAGGTGTTCCTCGATGAACCGTCCCTGTTGACGAATAACGCTCAGCTGTTACCATATTCTCCACAGCATTTTCCGACACAGCCAGATATCGCCGGAGATCTGCATGAGCAAGTCAACACCATAGGATCAACACCAACATCCTCTGAGAAATGGGATATGAATCATCACAGGGGGAGTTCTCTCAATGACGAACTCGCTGTCGCAGCCAGCCAATCCAAAGTCGGTGAGTCCCTCCCTGGACAACTTTTGAAACGACTAGATCCCGTAGAGAATAGCTACCGAAGTATTGACGATATTTTGGGTGATAAGAGAACAAGGTTTTACTGGACCTATGAACTTCACACCAAATTTGTTGATGCAATTCGAGAGCTGGGAGTTGATTCGGCTAGCCCACTACGCATACTCGAGATTATGAATGTGCCGGGGCTCTCTAGAATTAACGTCGAGTCTCACCTCAAGTACTATAGGAGATTGCTAAGGGATGGAAGGATAGCGTTAAACCATCATAAAGCCAGTTGGAGCTCAAGTGCCGGGCAGAGTTACAACCACGATGATTGGAGAGCCGAGAGCACCCAACCGTGTTTCAGCAATGACGGGACCAGCAGTCGTGTCAGCAACTCCTCTAACCCAAATCAGAATGCTCCGCCGAGCTATCACAATACTCCTCAAGAGTATATGCCACAGTTCCAGCACATAGAGATTCCTCAGTTTGAGCGCGAATCAGTCATTAATGCTGTCCCTGAAGCGGATCTGGCATTGGTAGAGAGTGCACATATGAACCTGCCGGTCATTGGAGGAAGTTCCAATTCGAGGGGTCAAATTGCTCACGGCAAGAGCAAAGAGAGGAATCCTTCGCCTGCAGTCGACGACACCCAATCTGGGCACCAAGGGCTAGAAAGAACAGGTGATTTCCTTGATGAGGAGCTGGACACTTGGATCAATACTCTTCAGGAATGTATGTCTCAACCCCAACAAGGCAATGATGAAGGTTCCAGCTCAAAGACTCCAATCCCTCATAACGAAGGCAATGAAAGAAATCTGCCCCCGACAATCGTTGATACCCAACTTGAACATCAATGGCTCGAAGACCCGAGCAATTTCCTTGGCGATGAGTTCAATCTTTGGCTCGATCAATTTGGAGCCGGAGGACCATCGCAGTGGTGACGCAAGGCCGGTGATTAGACGTCAGATGCAAGGCATGGCTACTCGATGAAAAATGCTTAGAGGAAATGGGTTGAATACTCCTATTGAATATGTTGTTGATCGCACTGTAAGGTTCCCACGGGAACATCTTTCATTAATGTCTAGAACTAATTGCGCGTGAGTGTCAACATCACCCTTTGAGCATCTTCAAGCCGAGGGCCGTGGATTAATCGCTTAATCCGTGGAGCAAGTTCCCCGAACAATGACTATCACCCGCGGAGTATAATGGGATCTACCCCTTCAATACGAAATACGTTTGGCCGCGAAGCCACCTATTTGGTAAAACGATGTATCGTTCCTAAACGATCTTCAATCGAATACCGAAGTAATGTCTCATTTCTTTCCCTTCTCAGGTGATAAACGTGGATAAATCACTCAAGGAGCCATTTGTTCGAGTAACAGAACAGACGTTGCCTAACTGGGGGCAGATGAACCATTGATGTTGCAAACACTCCAAGAATGGATAGGCGGATTTGATAGATGTTGTTCATATCAATACGCAATATCAGAACGGGATGAGAACCAAGAGTAAAGTTGTATCGTTCCAATTTGTCTTGAATTTGAGAATATGAATTGATACTCGTTATTTATCCTTGACAGGGGAATCGCCTTACAGACGAACAGGTTTTCACATCCCATGTATTACCCGTTAGAATACATGACCAAGGGTAAATTGTATCGTTCTAATTTTTTGAAAAATTCGTGAACGTACAATAACATGTTTCTTCCGCATTTTCAGGATCTCCAGCCGCGGGGGACAGGTAAGTATCCCTTTCCCTAATCCATTGAAGATGTTAAATAAAAAACAGAGAGAAAAAGAAAAGCTTTCAGAATCTAATGTCTAGAAAAGACATAGAATTCAAACTTCATTGGCATTCATGTCTTAAAACAGGAGGTTATCTGAACATGAATAAGAACATGCATGGTGCATCATAAAATCCCCTTGACGGGTAAAATTTTTGGAGAAAATGAAAGAGATTTTTTCCAATCAAAAGTTCAAAACTTTTAAAAGGACGTTTTCTCAAAAGAAAAGAGGCAAAGCCTAGTCCAAACACGTCCTACACACACTGGAGAGAAGTGGAGCGGATCAGATAGCAAAATCTGGACCTACGGAAGTAGGGACCATTCGCAGCGATTACATGGATTGGGACGACGGAGGCGTTTGTTTCATATCATAAACACTACAGGTGACCGTTGACAACCCATTTGAACGGTGGTTTTCATTCTTAACCCTGTCAAGAACCACCCCACACCGGGGCAAAAAGGAAGTAAGTCCAGCAGCATCAGGAGAAAATGGTTAGAAGTTTTCTTGCTCGGACTAACATTAATCTTTGTGTGTTGTTTATATGGTAATCCAAGTGCCATAGGAGGACGAGAAGCATTCATTCTCTATCCCACACACCATATCCTTTGCACAGCCAAGTTGAGCCTGCGAATTCATTTCATAAACCCCTGTTGGTGAACATGGGATGTTTCAAGATAGAAACTGCATCACTCCAAGAACGGAAGAAATCAAGAGATGGGATTTATAGAAAAATTTCATATCGGCGTTTAAATGTGCTATGATTCAAGTTGTATATCTAGCACAATTTTCTGAACATCGTAGTTCCAAAGAAAAAGAAAAGGCGGGATTTTAACAAAGAAAAAATCCCCAGCATCAAGAAAAAGCAAAGTGCCTGGTAAAAGCAAGGCCGATGCTCGTGAAAACTGTTTGATTGATCTCCAATAAAGCCTAGTTGGGAAGAGAAAAAAACCCATAAAGGAGTCAGATCAAGAAGACTGCTCCCCAAACGATGTCAGCCGTGGTGCAAAAACACGGACATAATTGTCAATCTCTTAATACCACAAGAGACGTTCTCTAAAGGACTTGTGCACACCTCAAAAGCGGTTGCACACCTCAAAAATGGAAGATGCAGAATGGAAAAGACATGTGACAAATTTGCAATGATCACCAATGTCAAATCCTTCGTGATTTCTAGGCCAAAAACAAGCCTTTTTCGGTCCCCAATCCTACCAATGTTACAACCCTGAAACAGTCTTCTCTGACTAAGACACTTGGGTTAACATATAGCTTAGCTCGAAGAAGTACGAGCAAGACTCTTTCTTTCTCATTTTGCAGGGTTCTTGACTTGTAAACCCGGAGCAGATGGTGAAGATTTTCATTCGATGGCCCCGACTCCAAAGCGAGTCCCCCTTGAAAACCAATATCCAAGCCCAACATTACGGTCCCGTGGAAGACCTCCCGACCGATCAAAATGTATGCGCTGCGAATGAGCCTAAAACCTAGGCACAGGTCAGTAGGGAATTGAGTGCATCCCCTAAAAATCATCACCTCAAAACAGGTGAGATGGCCTCCTTGTCGAGAAATATTCCAATTGATGTTTTGAGCAAACTCTTTTTGGGAATTTTCAAACTGTTGATCTAGATTTTCCATGCAAGGGATTTGTGATCACATTTGCATGTTGCAAGAATGTTTTGGATAACCTCCAGCATCAAAATGCACATCTCATGACTAAAGCTTAAGTCATAAAATTTTGTCAATTGGACAATTGCTGTCTTCTCAAAGATTACCAATATTTTCTTGGGGAAGAGAAACCCTTAAAAAAAAATCCTTTTCAAAATCAGACAGTCTCATTGGACGTGGAGAACCCTCGTCATGAGACCCCTTTTCAAAATTTAGGTAGTCTCATCGGACGTGGAGAACCCTCGTCATGAGACCCCTTTTCAAAAATCAAGCAGTCTCATCAGACGTGGAGAACCCTCGTCATGAGACCCCTTTTCAAAATTTAGGTAGTCTCATCGGACGTGGAGAACCCTCGTCATGAGACCCCTTTTCAAAAATCAAGCAGTCTCATCGGACGTGGAGAACCCACGTCATGAGACCCCTTTTCAAAAATCAAGCAGTCTCATCGGACGTGGAGAACCCTCGTCATGAGACCCCTTTTCAAAATTCAGGTAGTCTCATCGGACATGGAGAACCCTCGTCATGAGACCCCCTTTTCAAAAATATCAAACAGTCTCATCGGACGTGGAGAACCCTCGTCATGAGACCCCTTTTCAAAAATCAAGCAGTCTCATCGGACGTGGAGAACCCTCGTCATGAGACCCCTTTTCAAAATTCAGGTAGTCTCATCGGACGTGGAGAACCCTCGTCATGAGACCCCCTTTTCAAAATTCAGGAAATCTCATCGGACGTGGAGAACCCTCGTCATGAGACCCCTTTTCATTTAGGCAGTCTCATCGGACGTGGAGAACCCTCGTCATGAGACCCCTTTTCAAAGTCAAAACTGATGGTAGACACCGCCTGAAGGGTCAAACAAAGGTAGATACCGCCTGAAGGGTCAAATGAAGGTAAATACCGCCTGAAGGGTCAATTGAAGGTAGATACCGCCTGAAGGGTCAAATGACGGTAGATACCGCCTGAAGGGTCAAATCAAAGGTAGATACCGCCTGAAGGGTCAAAATCAAAGGTAGATACCGCTTGAAGGGTCAACACAAGGTAGATACCGCCTGAAGGGTCAACACATGGTAGATACCGCCTGAAGGGTCAACACAAGGTAGAAACCGCCTGAAGGGTCAAATCAAAGGTAGAAACCGCCTGAAGGGTCAACTCAAGGTAGAAACCGCCTGAAGGGTCAAACCAAGGTAGAAACCGCCTGAAGGATCACATTAATGGTAGAAACCGCCTGAAGGGTCACATATGGTAGAAACCGCCATAAGGGTCAATTCATTGGTAGAAACCGCCATAAGGGTCAACTCATTGATAAATATCGTAGTAAGGATCAACACAAAGGTCTGATCCACCATACGGATCAAAATCCTTGGCAAATTCCAAAGCGTGGGATGCGCCTTCCTTAGGTTCCTACCAATTAGGAATCCCATCATGGTATGACCTACCATACAGGTCAGAGCTTAATCTCCCTAGGATATTCTGAATGACGAGTCCTAGGCATCTTCTTGAAAGTCGTCGCAACCGGCAGCATCCGACAGGTGAGCTTCAGGTGAGCCTCTCTTACTCCGGCCCATGTTCAAATTGTTAGAGCAAACCGGGGATTGATTTGAGCTTTTATCAATAGGCTTAAGGATCCGATGTCATAACATTTCTTCTCTCATTTTCCCAATTGAGTCGGTTAGGAATCAGGTGCCACCTTATCTTTGAGAGAAACCTCTAACGAGATTCCTCTCAAAGAGGGGCAGCTGTTGACACCTGATTTTTTACCATTTATTATTGTGATTTTTATTCTTTAAAATTAATTAAAAATATCAAAAAAAGGTCATAAAATCACAAAATCAACTTTGGAAGCCTTGGTTTAGCCTTAGGAACCAATTTTGAACAAAAAATATTTTTCGGTATTTTTAATATTTTTCGAGTTTATTTAATTATAAAAATACCCAAAAAAATCAGAAAAATACCATTCGTGGTCAGAAAAATACCCAAAAATATTCGATAATTTTTTTTTAATTTCCTCTTCAAGTGTGTCACTTTAAATCTCAAAAATTCGGCTCGGGTCACTCTGTTCCTTCACAAACATAAACCCGAACCGAGCCTAAAAAAAAAAAAAAAATCATTTTCGAGTCTTTTAGTTTTCAATTCTCACTTTTTATAAGCTATGACATTGGATTCTAAAGTCTTAAAGTGCAATTAGGTCAATTTGCCCTCCAATTTAATCAATTTTTACCAAAAGGGCTTAATTGCACATTTTTCTTTCAATTAGTCCCCGGTTTCACGGATGTATATGTATGCTCTACGTATTTATACGTCATACGTATTTATACGTTATGCATATTTGTACTGTTTGGTAACCTCTTTAACTCTTGTAATAATAATAATGGTTATTATTTTTAACACCTTTGTTAGTGCCCTTTTTTTTAGCATTTTTGTATTGTGAGTGCTATTGTTAGTGTTATTTTTAAATAGTATTTTTGTATTATAAATTGTGAGTGCTATTGTTAGTGCTATTTTTAAATGACATTTATTTATCATAAATTGTGAGTGCTATTGTTAGTGCTATTTTTAAATGACATTTATTTATCATAAATTGTGAGTGCTATTATTAGATAGAATTTATAATTGTTAGTGCTATTTTTAAATAGTATTTTTGTATTATAAATTGTGAGTGCTATTGTTAGTGCTATTTTGAAATAGCATTTTTGTATTATAAATTGTGAGTGCTATTGTTAGTGCTATTTTTAAATGTCATTTATTTGTGAGTGCTATTATTAGATAGAATTTATAATTGTTAGTGCTATTTTTAAATAGCATTTTTGTATTATAAATTGTGAGTGCTATTGTTAGTGCTATTTTTAAATAGCATTTTTGTATTATAAATTGTGAGTGCTATTGTTAGTGCTATTTTTAAATGTCATTTATTTGTGAGTGCTATTTTTAGATAGAATTTATAATTGTTAGTGCTATTTTTAAATACAATTTATTGGAAGGTATTTTTGGCTATAAAAGGATGGCAAGAGTTTTGAGGTTGGAAGGGGGGAGACATTTTGTAGAGTGTGCAAATTTTTGAGAGCTTAGAGAGAAGAACACAAACACTCTCTATATTCTCATAATCTTGAGAGAGCAAAATATACTAAGTTCGGAATATTGATTCCGCATATTGCTAGCTCAATTGTTGTGGAGTTATTAGTCGTCTCCCCGTTCGTCAATTGGTGGTGCGTCCGAATTAGATGCCTAACACTTGTGGAGGCTGAGATCGAAGAACATCGAACCGACACCTCCGTTCAAGCACGCTACGAGAGGTAATCTATTTACTCCCTTTGAGACTTTGTGATTTTTTTTCGATTGAAATGCACGAAGTACGCCTCTGGAGATACATGTATGGGTTGTTATTTATTTCCGCTACGTGTTACGTGGATCCCAACAGTGGTATCAGAGCCAATCCTTAGGTGTTTTCGTGCATTTAATTGATTTTTTGCAATTTTTGCAATACTATGGCCAATATGTATTAACGAATTGTTCGTCTTACATGGCTAATAGAGATTGATTATTTTATATGATAAATTAATCAACGTAGCAAAAATTGAGACTAAATTAATTTTGAATCGAAAATTTATGGCTATCTTATTTTACGTAAAAATTCTGAATATGATTCAACGTAGAATTTTTATTGTGCCTTCCTAAGTTTTAAATTGTGAATTTATTACTTACGTGAAAGGGTGGTGATCATGGAAAAATCCCTAATCAATGTGATTGATGTATATATTAATGTATGGTGATTATTTATATATTTGGGGTTGTAATTATTAAATGGAGGCTGCGTACTCCTTTTATTTTTCATGTAATCTTTATTTTTAGCATAGTCAATTGTTAATGTAAATGCTACGAGGATTACGTGGATGAGCCTTTTAAGTCGGCGAGCTCTTAGGGGCCCAATTCTTGAAGAGTTCAAGAAACCAAGAAGAAGCGAAGAGCGGCTCTCCGTTATTAAAATATTAAAATGATTAAATGTGGTCTCATTGGCTCGAGACCCATTAAATCATAATTCCATGATCACCACGTAGGATAGATGTTTATGTGATTGACATCTATTTATTTGTTATGATTACGTGAGCATGTTAAACTGGTTAATATGCAAAGTCAGACTTACCTCACCCAAAATTGCGCCTGCATGAAATCCTAGTTAGGGAAAATCACTCGCGTTAGGTACCGAAAGGGCGTTGGTAATGACATCAACGTAACCAAGTCCCCGAACCCAAAATCTCTGGTTCCGCAGAATTGATCGATCTCTCCCAATCGGTCAATAAGGTTTCCGGTCTACCCTCCAAGAAAGACCGGGTGGCGACTCCAAATGCATGCACAAGTTGCACATGCCACCACGACCACACTAAGGTCGAAAGCGATCGACTGTTATCGTCGAATCCCTTTGAAAAATACTCCCGCCGCGATTTGGTATGGGCCTGGGAGGGCCCGCGCCGATCCAAAGCCCGCGATCCGCACCCTTGTGCGGGGGAAGGCCCGCGATCGGTAATCCATTAGCCGCGTCCGCCTTCGGACGGGTCGCGACACCGGGCAAGGTCGACCTCGCCCAGCGACGTCCAAGGCTACCCTAGCTTTGCCGCGCCCGGTCGCGACGAGGTCCAATGGTAGCCTTGGACGTTGCTAGGCAAGGTTGTCCTTGCCCGGTCGTAGTGAGGCCGGCATCGCCCTGCCCCGATGGGGCTCGACCTCGCCCAGATCTGCGAGGTCGAGCCCTCGCTAGCTACCGGTGGGGGTCGCCGGCCACTGGCCAGCGCTTGGCGACCCCGCTATCCCATCCCCCACCCTCGTCAGCCATTGCCAGGATGGCAAGGGTTGGCACAACCCTCCCCTACCTTTTCAAATTTTTAATTTTTTAACTCATTTTTTTAATTTTTTAATACGACTTGGATTTTTTTTATTTTTTTATTTTGCTGATTGGGACGCTCCCACGTGCCACATAGATGCCATATCAGATTTCCGGCGATGTTCGCTGGAGTTATCACTTGAATAACCATTTTTCAAAAAAATTGGCACTTAAGTGAGCCGACGAAAAAAATGGCACTGAAGTGACCACCGTACACAAATATTGGCACTCTAGATATTCTTCTGCCGGTTTAAAACACAAATATAATTATATAATGAATTTTATAGTAAATATTATCGAGGTGATAATGGATCTTCTCAACCTAGTGATATACAAAGTGAGAATATATGTAAAATTAGTAGAAGATATCAACTTCTGTTGCATAGGCAAAAAAAGTAAAAGGGAGCAATATGAAATATTTCTGAAATAGAGAGCTATCTAACCGTTTGTTTTGAATTTGATGAATCTAAAGACAACACAGATTTCACAATATTAGATTGGTGGAAGAGGTATTCAACTCAACACCCAATTCTTGTTCTCATTGAAAAAAAAATTAACAACCCCTTGTTCGACAGTTGCGGTAGAACAAGCATTTAGCGCTAGATGCAATATTTTGGACGAACGACATTCAAGATTAGTTCTGGATTCTGTGGAGGCTCAAGCTTGTGTCGATGATTGGATAAAGGCTCAATATAGATAACAAGAGATACATCACAATAATGAAGTCGAATTCTTCAATGATAGAGATACCACCGTCATGGGTACCGATGTTGGAACAGGTAGCGACGATTGACGATGAGGTAAGTATGAGGTTATCAAAGGTAAACAAACTACATGGACATTGATTCTTCTATCTCCAAGAAGATACACTCAATGATAATTCATTAAGTCAAGCCTCCTCCCCTTCCCCTTTTCCCCCCAAAAATTGATTATAATTAACAATTTGATTACAATTTGTACTTGATAATTCATTATTTCATAATTTTATAATTCATAATTTTCTTTTATTTCATAATTCATTATTTAATAATTTGATTATAATTTTATTACAAATTCATTACAATTTAATTTTTAAAATAAAAAATTGTAACTGGAACCGAATCTGACCATTTTCGATTTTGAATCGAAACCAGGCCTGAAATCTGCCTAGAACTGCCGGTTCAAAATCAAAATCGGAACCGAGCCCTTAAGGGCTCAGTTCCGGTTCTCCCATGGCCACGAATCGAAATTAGCGGTTCCTGACCTATGGCCAAGCCTAGGCAAGAGTCGTCAGCTCTCGCCCGATCAAGGGGAAGGCCGTGACCTTCGACTAGATCTGGGCGAGGGCCGTCAGGCTCCAGCCTATGGTTGGCGAGGGTCGCTGACCCTTGGCTGGGGTTCGGCGAACCCCGCTAGCCATGCCCTACCTATTGCCGGTAATGCGATGATGGGGCGGTGGTGGCGAGGGTTGCAGCAAAACTTCACCGCCTGATCTACAGTCCCTTGTTGCATTCTCATGTGTTCTATACCCCAAGTTGATTCCTAAGGTGGTGAGCATTCTCTTGTTGCATTTATATTACCTTCTAAATCCAAACCCTCCAAACATCATCTTTAAATACGAAAACTTAATAATTGCGAGAAAAAAAATCAATGTAATTTCTCAATATAACTAAAATAGGTTGAAATTATTTCAATTATTATTATTTTACTTCGGTGGTCGAAGATAGAAACCTGGCAGTGGCGTTGACAGTCAATGGTGGCGGCGGGCGGTGGTTGCTGGTAGTAGGCGGCGGCGTGATTAGGAGTGAGTATAGAGAGCAATTCGCAGCGGAGAGAGAGAGAGAGAGAGAGAGAGAGAGAGAGAGAGAGAGAGAGAGAGGACGAAGTGAAAGAGATATTGATGTTGAGAAATTTTTACTTCTAAAAGAAAAGTATTTTATTTACTTCTGAAAGTGGGCGAAAACAACTTCTGAAGCAAAAAAAATTAATTCAAAAGTAGAAAAATGAAGTTGGGTAGCCAAAATAATTTTGTTTCATACATTGCATTACCAAACGAATTTCTGCTCCATAGGTGTTATCATGCGCACCTTAGTTGGCCGAGTCATTATATGGGTTCACAATAACAAAGCCCAAAAATATGAATGTTAAATAGGTACACAGTATATGCAAGCTCAACTCGCCTTTGTGTTCTGACAAAAAAAAAAAAAAACTCACCTTTTTTGACTATCTCTTCACCGTTTATGCAAAAATATTGGACTGCTCAGATTGCTTTAAGTTAAGAGAACTCTTGGTGGGTCCGCAAGACATGCCCAACTTCACCCTTATTAAAAGTATCAAGACTGCTTCTTTTTGCCATATCATTCTTTTTATGATGTTTTAGGTTTTGTGTGTTACCTATTTGAGTATATCTTTCCTTTGTTACATTTGCCATTGTTGCTTTTACATGATACTCCTATCTTACTTCTTGTTATTACAATCCATGGTAAAAAAAATTACTTCAGAAGTAGAAAAATGAAGTTGGGTAGCCAAACAAATTTCTGTTTCAGAAATTGCATTACCAAACGAATTTCTTCTCCATAGGTGTTATCATGGGCGCCCTTAGTTGGCCGAGTCATTATATGGGTTTACAATAACAGAACCCAAAAATATGAATGTTAAATAGGTTCACAGTACATGCAAGCTCAACTCGCCTTTGTGACTATCTCTTCACCCTTTATGCAAAAATATTGGACTACTAACTTTGTTTTGATCTTCAATATGGATCAATACAAAATTGAAAATTTTGTGCAATGTTGAAAGCCAATTCTTTAGTATCTTATATGAAAATAGCGATTCCAGCCGAATGTCGAAAGACGTAAGAGCTTAAAATGGGTTAACTAGGTGGATACAGATTTTCATAAATTGAATTAAACATAAAAGTATTTACTAAAAATGTCGAACTGGGTAAGGGCAGCTATATATTGTATATAAATGGATCAAAATGTGTTAAATGGTCAAATTAATCGAACCATTATCGATTCAAGCCAAACCTGACCCGACACATTCATTTTGACGGCCCTAGTTAGTATACTAATACTAATAACAATATTTTGTTGTTGTAGTTAATAATAATAAAATTATTATTATTGTTGTTGTCGTTATTATTATCATTATTAGCAGGAGAAGGGATTCCTACTTTTAGGGTATATCTCCCTCCCTCTTCTCTTGATATACTTATTGATTACTTAATTTTTTTGCATAAACATGAGCATAACGAGGTAATAAAATACTCTTGTCAATGCTATTTATGAATTTTTTTTCTTTGTTAAGAAGATTTTTGCTTTCCTCCTTTTCCGTGTTCTCTTTTGAAAGAGACTTGAGTCGTGCCCAACGAGGAGAAATGTGTAATTCTGCATACAAAAGTAAATATATAAATAGTCAAATTTAAACAGAAAAGTATACTTCTCAAAGAAAACATAAAGTAGTTCAAAATTAGTCGGACTGAACTGACATAGGGTAGCTTTGATACGGTTGTACTAATTTAGGATTTTTTATGGTCAAAAAATTACTTTCGGGTAAATTTATCAGAAGTGTACTAGTTTAAAATTTTTAGTGGTCAAAAAATAGTTTTTTGAAAAATTTGTTACCATACGAGTTTGGGATTTTTCGTAGTCGAAAAAATAGTTTGGTAAAAATTTGACACAATTATACTAGTTTGAAATTCTCCGTGTATTAACTCTTAAAGAAAACATGAAAGGTAGACAAGAGTTGGTAAAGTAATTATATAGAACAATACATGGTATAAGTGTTTGTCTTTTTTTTTTTTTTTGTCTTTCTTTCTTTTTTACAAGCAATGTATTCTTCCTTTTTTATTTCTAAGTTTCAAAATGGGTGGAAATTTAGGCCTATGCTTTTAATTTCTTTCTATTTCACACTTTCTTACTTTTTACTGTGGATTTTGGTAGCCTTTTTAATTTCATTTTTACCAATACAATATCACCTATGCAAAAGTCTATTTCGACAATGATATTTGATGGTAGCACCAGTTTAACGAAATGTATTTCGATGTTCCAATGCACCACATCACTACTTGGTCCATCCAAACTAAATATAGGAAATTGTCCAGAAAATCAGAAAGCTATTCCACTTTTATCATTCAATCATAAACATTTTAATTTTGTAAATTGAGTCATAATCATTCTCATATTTTGCCAATTGAGATCATCTGGCCAATTTTGGCTAAACATCGTTGTAGTGAAGGTTGACCATCCTACATGGCACGACTGGCGCTAACGTAAATAATTTTTTAATAATATTTTAATATTTTTTGAATTTTTTTTTTTAGAACTTTGGCCAGTGAGGTCGCTTGCCAACTTCTCGCTGGCCCTTGCTTAGATCCAGGCGAGGGCTGCCACACCCTCATGGGCGGTAGGCAAGCGGCTCACGGCCCTCACCCACACCAGGAGAGGGCGTCGTGGTCCTCCACTGGACCTAGGCAAGGGCCATCAACCTCAGTCATGCCATGTAGGTTCACTTGAGTGATTTTCGATCAAAATCGTAAATGGACGCAATTGGAAAAACATGAAAAGATTTACGACTCAATTGGAAAAATTTTAAAAAATAGTTTTGAATTAGAAAAAGTGTAATAAATTTAATATTTTTTTTGTATAATTTTTCCATGTAACAGTTTTTGTGGACATATTTTGCTTATTAATTAAAATAATATAGGTTGTCGTATCTGGAAACAGAAAATCTATGCAGTTTCTTTTTTGTTCTCCTTTTCATGCTAGAAAATTTCCAAAGCCTTTTTACATGCCAATTGTGTCACCTTAAAACTGGGATATGCCAGTTAGTTGCAATTTGAAAGATAATAGTTTTTATTGTCATGCTTCGTGCATACGAAGATTTAATAACCAAGATACAACGGGGTTACTGCTGAACTTACCGCAATTTGTTACTTTTCGTTTACCTAATCAAGTAGATTCGTTCGTTTATTTATAAATCTCACTGAATATGTAGTTCTCCTGTAAGTATTTCGAGAAAATAAATAATGCTAAGTTGCCAAAACTATACAAAAAAAAATCAATGAACTATCAGAGGAAAATCGTATGATCTATACATCGCACGGCTATGTTTTAGGATAACAAATTATGATTCCACTCGTACTTTTAAATTTAGTGATTTTACGTTAAATTTTTATCTGCATTTGCTCAAAATAAAATATAAGAAAAGTGAATAAGTTCTAATTTAGATCTGTGGTAAGTAACTTCAATGTTTGACTCTAAAATTTAATTGACAACAGTAATTTGTCCTTGGAATTGTGACTTGTGATTGATAAATACTAATTGTCACATTATTCAAAATTTAAGCAACCGGATTGATTGCGCAAACTTATCGACCAATCTATTAAGTTGCACAATGAATTATAAAAATATGAATTATAGTAATCTGTTGAATAAACTTTTATTAGGAATGATAATAATTCCTCTATGAATAGATATTGTAGTGAATTATGTATGGATATTAAAGGTGAAAAATCAAATATATTCACGATTAAGATTTTATTATTAGCCTCTATTTGCTATAAAGTCTGTAACATTTGCCTTACCCAAAAATTAAAAAAGCCTGTAACATTTGCATAATTCAATGTTATCTTGTGGTAAGATTTTATAAGTGCGAGTGAACGTATCAAGTTCGCTAAAAAAGGAGAAATGATCAGTGGACGAGTTAAGACTGCTCAGGGGACTTGTCGTCAATCCAGGCCTGCTCGAGTCCAGAGCAACCTATAGAATGAACCCGCTTCAAACGATGAGTAGGAGAAGAAAATCAGGACCAGTAATCTACCATAATGCTCCAAAACTCCTATTAGTTAAAGAAATTGCAATCTCCTTTGTATGATGGGATCAATGACACCTAAAGGTGTCAAACGACTGGATAGGGTCGGGTCTGATTTGGATCGATGCGAGTATGGTCCGATCCATATTGACGTATTTAACTTATTTTCATATATTACAAAGCTAGCAACCCACACCCAACCCCATCCATATTAGTAAACCATTTCGATATTTAATCCAAATTAGCAAAAGTAATGAATTATTAAATAAATTATATTACTGAAACATGGTGAACAAGTTTTATAATTAAAAAAATAAAAATAAAAAAATTGACTCATGATAGCTAGCCAATCCATTTATGACCCATTTAAAACTCATTTAAGACTAATTAAGTTGTTAAGCAACTCATTTATGATCCACTTAAGTTTGTTAAGTAACCCATTGATGACCCACACTTTCAAATACAAGGTAGAATGAGTTCTTGACCCATATTGCGACCTCCAAGAACACCATCTTGCGAATTCCCCATTGACCGACATTTTGCAGGCACTGGGAGTGATTCATCGACAAGCACAGTACAGACAATCAGAGAGATACGAAGTCGGAGCAAGAACTGAGCATAAGACAATCAACAGTGGGGCATATCCATTCGATTTACACTTGAAAAGGCAACTCCCCAGATTGCTTTCAACCTCCTAAGTCTGTGTGAGAGAAGTTAAAAAAAGGAAAACATTTCAATGTAACTCAAACATGTCTCCCCTATTTCACAAGCCACAAATGTGGAAATGAACACTGGACACCAAACACTGGGGCAGGGAGCACTTATTAGCCTAAGACCCAACCACAACAACAACAACAACAACAACAACAACAACAACAACAACAAGCACCAACAGAAGGGTTAGCTTAAAGACCAACTGGCAGAAATCAAAATACGCAGCTGTACTTTCTGAACAAACACATATCCTCATCACGGCAATATGTTCTGCTTCTCGAGCCGAGAGACCGCCTTCTTGCTATAAGGATTGCTCTTGATTTGCGGGTCCAATCTCTTGAGCTCCGCTGACAAAATGTAGTAGATTTGGGTCTGCCGCTGCTCCTGCATCAAATGAGGATAGATACCACGGCAGGCTACCAATCAGAGGGATTGACCGTGCAAAATGGCATGAAGCTAATCTCCAATGTCAGAATCAGGTCCAGAGAACATCTAATGAATCTATAAGGGCTTTAAAACCTTGATAAGATTGCCAGGACTTTGTCTTGGGACGACACACGAATCGTAACTACTGCAAATCTTTATAGATCGATTTTTTGGGGTTGGGGGCGGGGGTAAAGCATAAAGAAAAGAAAATATTTTATGATTTAGAGCTCAGTGATGACCAATTGTCCACGAATGCTGATCATGAATGAGAAAGATACAGAACACCTTATGGCCTGTGGAATGCATGTGAAAACTGACCTTGGACACCTCAACTGCCCTTCGGATGACATAGTTTCCAAATTCGTCCAAGAGCACCTTCTGGAACTCTTCAAGTAACTCCACAACAATTTGTTTGAATTGGTTGTATCCCATCTCTTTCAAGCATTTCTCCACCACGTTGCTACCGTACTTATTGCAGGATAGATTTACATAGCTGCCGAGGAACTGTCTGTGAAGATCATCAGCAGCTTGTGGGATCTCCAAAGACAGCAGATGCTGTACCACGTAGTTGCTGAATGGAGAAGAGAAAAAGAAAAACCAATTGAAATGGAAGGAAGTTGAGTTTGGCATTAAATAATAAGAGTAGGGTGCAGAAGGTATAGAGAAACTAACCCATAGCGGTTCTCAGCTAGCAGAAGGGCATGGCTTGTAATTTCAGCCACGAGGCGATCTCTTTGCTTTCCTTGAGCATGTTCAACACATTGTTGGAGAATGCAGCATCCACTTTTATCAGTTGCAATCTCAAAACACTTAGTAGCCACCAGATCATAAAGGATCTGCACAACAAACGCAGTACTGCAATAGTTAACGGAGCCCTAGTAAATATCAGAGAAGTGGATGTTACCCAGCGGAGAGCAAGTCCGATAATAATAAGAACACTATGAACAAAGTAGTGGAATGCCCATCTCAATGGGCAGCACAAACTAGGGTTCGAAAGGTGGTTGCGCCTGGCCTGCTGTTACAGACAATGATTGACTTTGTTCATTTTCTTTTCTTATGAGTCAGATCCAATTATTATCATCCTTGCATCTCTGCATTTGTCTTATAGTCCAACAGACTTCTAATCCATTAAAATAAATGTCTTCAAAGTTCGGATGTCTCTATGTTTCTTTTTGGTCCAAGGACAACATTTACAGTAACCTGATAGGTTAATCCAAACTGAAAAATACTTTTCACCTAGCAACTGTTACTCCTACATCTTAATCGGCATACATAAATCTGTGTTTGTTATCACAAGCAGCACTAATTCAATTATTTTAGATCAACGTCTGTTCTCTTCTCTGTTT
Source organism: Rhodomyrtus psidioides (assembly GCA_021437785.1). NCBI lineage: Eukaryota > Viridiplantae > Streptophyta > Magnoliopsida > Myrtales > Myrtaceae > Rhodomyrtus > Rhodomyrtus psidioides. Next base: position 1,442,208 of record JAILYB010000166.1, on the reverse strand, counting down.
CTTTCATAGAAAGAAGGACTTCACTTTATGAAAATTACACAGGGCAAGCTGTACACGTGTATCATCTGGTCGAGATCAAGGATAATGTAGTTTCGAGACTAGGATGCTCATGAGTTGATCTTTCATCTAACTAAAAGATGCTTTAAATCTAAATCGACCACAATATGACAAACCTTAGCTTATCTTCAATCACACTGAAAAACAGATTGTTACATGGTGAATTTTCTAGACACGCGAATAATTGTGTATAAACAACTCAGTGGATGTCTCCTGCATAATTCTCAAAATAACATCAAACATGAACTGATAGTTTCATTTTCTCTCACTAGAACTTAGTGCATTACTGGGTAGTTAAAGTCTTGGAGAGGAAATATTCCCTAAGAAATAGGTTTGAAAGGAGCACCCGCTTCTTGACAATCCGTATTTTGCTGCTTTCTAGGAGCAAGTCTACAAATATGAGCATTGTAAATGACTTCCACAAATATTGATAATCTCCTCTCCCCAAGTAAAGATAAGAGTCAGATAATTAAAAAGTGCTACCAATTTAATTCCTAACATGTAGGAGCTTAGCAGGAGAGAGAACTTCTCTGAAAACAGAAAGAAGTGTAAGCAACCAATGCAATGTCACACTACCTCATTATCATCATTAGAGAAGACCTTAAGGCAGTGCCGGATGACATGATGACCGACAGCGTTCTTGATCAATTGATACATAAAAGGTGCGAGGGCGTGTATAACCACATTCTTTTGCCAACGACTCGTAAGTGTGTTCATTAACTTCTGTACAGAACGAATCCTGCAAAAGAACTAGACTATCAGCATACCAAACGAATTGTTAATCCAGACTCTGAAGTAGACCTTATGAGGAGATACTTGTGAAGCCTCAACATACCCATATGTGCTAAGGCATATGCCAACAATTTGAGAATTCCAGGTCACCTCATACAAAATTTGCTTCCTCTGTTCCTCACTGCAGACTTCGACGAGCCTCTGCACCACATGGTTGGCGAAAGGGTCGGTCATCAAATAGCCAACACGTCCAATAATCTCCGAGAAAACTAGTTCCGTCTCATCCCTGTCCATCCTCTCCATCACGGAGAGTAAAACCCGGAAACCTTCTGGATCTGTGGCAATGGACTCTATCCGGCCTCGCATAGCTTCTACAGATGTACAGTTCAATGATGCTTGCACGAATTGCGCCCTCCTATCATTCAGACTACTTCCGGAAACAAGCCCGTTTACATAAATCCTGGAGTAATCGTTTAACAACCCGTTTTGCTGCGGAAGATTCGTGTTTGGTGAGACTTGGCTAATCCTATCCGTATAATAGTCCCATGACCCATCCCTATACAAACCCACCTGGCCAAGAGTATTAAACGCTGGACGAAGCGCTTCGGCCTCGGCCCCATAAATTTCTCGCTCGTCAGGACAAGAACCTAGCAGACGCCGATGCTCCCCGGAGTGGCGATACTCCGGGGACAAGATACCGAAGCTGCGCCTGCTCAAGCCGCTCGGCTCACTTCCCTTCAAAGCCAAGCACACATCGTCCAGCCCATCATCCAGGTCGACGCGACCATGATAAACGCACGGTTCTTGACCGGAGCAAGGCAAGAGACTGAGGCGAGCCAAGGCGGCCTCTAGGGTTGTGGGGGCCGGAAAGGGTCCGCCAGGAGGGCGGTTCTGAGCGGAGGCCGACCGCGATACGGGGGTCCGACGGGGGGGAAACAAATGGGTGTCGTCGGGGTCGTCGGGAAACGACATGGGTCGGAGGGAAAAGAACCGAGGCACCGGTCGCCGCCGCCTGCTGCTTGTCGTCTTCCACTCCGAGAGGCGAAGGAGTGGAAGGGGGGGGTGGGGTTTCGGGGAGTTGTGTATATATAGAGAGAGACTAGAGAGAGAGAGAGACGATACGGACGGGGGGGAGTTTGAAAAAACAAGAAAATATAATCAAAGATACGATCTTTGGAGAGGCGATTCGATCAAGAGTCCGAGAGATATCGACTGGAGGGGGGAATTTGGGTGATGGAAGAAGGAAAGATCGAGATGAAAGGAACGAAATGGGAAATCGGTTGACTAAGAGAGAGAGAGAGAGAGTGAAGAGGAAGAGGAAGAAGAGGAAGAGAGAGAAAGTAGAGAGAGAGAGAGAGGGGGGGGGGGGGGGGACGGAGGGAGTCTGCCTGCCTGCATGCAATATATGGAAAGTTTTCATGAACGCGAAAGGGACAGGCCTTTTCGGGGATTTCCTTCGTTCCCTTCTCTGTAGGTGGGGTAGGAGGCTACGCTACGCGGCGTGGGATGGGGTGGTCAATGGAGGGTCGGGGTTTCGTGGGCTTTGGTCTCCTGTTGGGCCCCACCCTCCTAGGTTGGAGGTGGGGCCCACTTGGATTTTCCTTCCTCTTTTCGATTTTTTCTTTCTTTCTTTTTTTGTCATTTTTTTTTTTTGCGATTTTTAAATTTTTAAGTAACTTTTTTCTTTTTCACTTTCTCCGAACGTTTTATGGGTTTGTTACTTTTGCATGATGCGTCCGTTCATCGGTTTGTTTGTTCGCATTTATAAGCAAAATTTAGGCTTTAAATTCGAGGGGTTCGATTTGATGTCATGCATAAAATGCACCGGACATAAAATAATTACCCAAAAAAAATTAAATGTGTGCTTGATTGAGATGGATGTTATTGCTTTTATCTTTTTTTTAAAAAAAAAATTGTGTGGAAAAACATTGATTTTATTGCCATGCCTCTTTGATTTTAATTTCGTACCTTTTTTATTCTATATCTATCCGAAGCAAACTCATGTTAGTTTCGATATCCAATCTAAATCGATAAATTTCATGAGCGCTCGTACGTTTAGTCGAAAGATTGCGTATGATGCGAGACATGGGGACAAAATTGTAATTATTACAAGTAATCAAGGCGGCAATAAGATGATTCTGTGAATGTCTAATGCTTTCCTAATTAAAATTCACATTAACTCGAGATTATTATTCTTCCTTCGTAGACAAATCTTCATATATATGTTTGTCTCTTTATGCGCTTATCAGTTGACTCTTTCTCGCTCCTCTTTTGCTAGTGATACGGAATGAAAATTGGAAATCATATTATTCTCTACATGATTGAATTTCAAGAGAAGTCTATTGGACACATAAGTTTAAGACACTAAAAAAAATCCTTAGTCCAATTCATAATTAATATCTCCAATTCTAGAAATTTTAACGACCCCATTTGCCTCTTGGACCCAACTATTAAATCAAGCCGAAAGTTCTTTGCATATTAGGAATTATGACTTCCTTCTTCAATTGTGTGGAGAAATTAAGTAGAAATTCATCAATTGAAAATATGTAATCAAAATCTTCCGTGCACCTTTCAAATTGTATGCGCAAAAAGGGAAATATGTGTTAATATCGAAGAAAGTTGAAACAATTGTTGGGTCGGCATTTCTCCTTTCTCTCTCTTTCTCGCTAGACAGACATTAGATTATGGGCGGCGCCCTTTTCGCTCTTTTTCACTAAAACATGTCAATTTTATGTTAACTGGCCAAATTATTCTCAACTTTATTAAGCATTTACTGATATTTACTAATACATTTATAAGCAAATTAATGATTAATCAGTTGCTACTTTCCTATCTCGATAAAATTCGAAAATTTCCTTTTTTTTTTGTCCTTTCTTAAGCTTAACTTGAAGAGAACATCTCCAAGATAGCAAGAAGAAGAAGAAGAACAAGAAGAAAGAAACAGTTGAATGTATACCCACTAGAAACTCATCAATTCATGATTTTAATGAAGTTTTTTCTTCCAATTTTGAAATATAAGAACTAGAAAAATTTCAACAAAAAAAAATGAAAGAGAAAGATCAAGATCAAGATGTAAACTTCTTTTATCGTTCAACCGTGAAGAAATTTATCGGTATTGCATGTGAATCTTGTCCTCAAAATTAGTTTTCTATGAATTGTTATGAGTTTGAGTGCAAAGGAGATGTAATTCGATATGGAGTTATATCAAAATCACTTAAAACAAGGACAAAAGAAAGAATCAGCAAATCGTCTACTAAAGTTGAAATAGCCCTTCTCTAGATTTTTACTTCAATGTCAACTTTTTTCACAAGTCATGTATGCTCACCATGCACATGCAATTTATATGAGAGATGTGATGCATGAAGAGATTTTACAAATCAGGGGTTCACATGGGTGGAATTCACCTATTTATATTATTTGTGAGGGGTAATACTTATTTTCTTATCATTGGGTTTCTATAATTTTTAAGTAATATAAGTAGTATCATCCTTTTTTCATCGTTTCATATGCCATGCATTAATGTTAGTTTAAATAACAGTTGTAGAAAGAGAAAGATTAAAAAAAAATGTAAAATTCAAATTAGGCATGGGAGAGACTGTGACATTACATGACAATTATCTTGATGGTTTTTTTTTGTCTGTCCTATCTCTAACTATACTCTCTCTTACTTTTACTCCGTCTCTTTGCAAAGCGCCATAGTCAAACTCCGCACCGATGATATTAGCAGCCCCACCCCCAAATTCCTTTATCAGCAAGACCTCATGCATATAAGCAATCATCTTGAGGAGTTCAAAAAAAAAATTGTCTACTTGATAAAAAAAAAACATTTTTATCTTATGAGGATGGGTAACATGCGTGTGCTTTCATGACATTTTGGGGCAAAAGTTTTAGGTTGGAAACCCCCAAATTTGCTTTACAATATACAGATTTCCTCTCTTCTAACTTTCTTCATCAAATCAGCTTCCGTGCGCGAAGTGATACGATGTGAAACATAGCTTGTGTCGATCTCTCTATGCGGCTGCTTTTAGAAGAGATACTTCTTCATTAAGATTGTTATAGGTGACCGAGAAATAATATAGCACTAATTATCTTTTCTGTTAAAATATCTCACATCGTTCGTCTACAAGATTTAGTTCATATGCTCTTTACGTTGAAGAAATGGCCCAAAAAGTCCTAAACCTATTGTATTGCGAGCTAATTCAGTCACAAACCTTTCAGTTGTACTAATTTAATGGAAACCTTTTTTAACAATATGTCAATTCAGTCAAAAACCTTTCAATTGTGTCTATTCAATCCTAAATATTTTGATAATTTGTCAATGAAAATGTTTAAGACTGAATTAACAAATCGTCAAAATGTTTAGGACTTAAAAACAACGTGATATGCACCAGTCCAGCGTTCGACACACGAGTTATCAACTAGAATTTGCTGCATCACTTGATAAATATGACCTTCATATTACAACACTAGGCTTAACGAAAATAAATGCCCCGTATTCCGATCACATTGCTCTGTTGGTGCTCTTTCCATAATACTCTCTACTCTTCTAGTTCTACACTCTGATCAACAGTCTACTGTGTTTCTTCACTTTCTCTCAGCCAGAAGACTTCCAAATGTATGTTCTGTCCCATTTGCTATGCCCTGCTTTCTAAAGAGGAAAGATGAGGGAATAAAGGAACAAAAGCAATATACCATATGAGGCGCGAACCTTGATTGAAGCGAGTTCACTGTGCTTCTCCACAGCTGGGTACACAGTTCTTTAGGCTACTCGGGTTCGTTTCCCTCTTGGCTCCTCTAAAAAAGATTGCCGCTTCGAATATGAACAAAATTGCATCGACCTTGTTCAAGTGACATTCCAATCAAGGTCTACGGGCACAGATGTTTCTCTTATGGGGTTTCTTGCGAGTGGAAAATTTCTGTAGATTCAATGTCCGATGCGAGAGAACTTTGTGCTGAGCCAAGCAGAAGAGATTATGCGACCAAACAAGAGGAGATATATGATGAAGGATATATAGGCTGCTGTGCCGATGCAAACCAAGAAACCGATAAGCAGCCCCTTCACTTCTGAAGTTATGAAATTCACCAACAGATAGCCGTTGATCATTATCAAAATTGCTGCCACAGTCCAGGCCACCCTCTTAAAAACCAATAAACAAGTAACAAGTCAATCATCAGTTGTAACTAGTAGATCATGCCTAGTCTAACAATTCTTAAGTACTTCTGCATAGAGTTTGATGAAATTTGGACCCAAAATAAGGTTGTGATGAGTGAGATGCGCACAAAAGTGCAAATGCGAAAAGAAGGATGATAAAAACAAAGAACAACAGGATTCAAAAACAAAGAACAGTCAAGTGTTTGGATATTCAAACACGGTTGCTCTACTTTCTTTAGAGCAGTTCATGCTTCAGATGCAAAATACAGTTTGTCAGGTAAGTAGAGCAAGATAAAAAAGATGAGGCAAAGATGATTCGTCCAGTTGATAAGAGCCGGTATTTCGCATTTCGCTAGGACTAGACCTAAGTCTGAAGACTCTCCTTCGGTCCTCTACCTATGCGTTAAAAACAAAGTTGGCCATAATAATAGAGCATACTATTGGCAAAGAATGATCATACAGGAGAAAATTTGACTTCTATTTTAATCATATCAACATCCAAGTCTCAGCACCCCTTAATTCTAAAAAACCTTTAATTGCTTCATTAATTCTATTTAACCCTTAATTGCTTCATTTCTTGCCAACTTTGCAAATGCCTGCTTATTTCAGCAGACGAGCAACTTTACTTTTTTTGGAACCCTCTAACTCATCGAATGTGCTGCAATCCCATCTCTAGCTGTCTCCAAACCATCCTCTCATACGAAAACCTAGCATGAACTCAAAATTTGGGCAATGGCAGTCTGGCACAACACAATGCCAATCCAAGTCGTTCACCCAAAGGGAAATATCTAAAAAGAAGCAAGTAGAATGGTCATTTCAGCACAATTACCAAAAGTAATTCCTCGTTGGATCCAAGAGAACCTGAAAAAGCACATCAAGAATGTAGTGCAACCAAATGATGAGTAAAAAGAAATCACCTCGAGGAGAGGACCAATTTTGAAGGAACCCATTAGATGCTCCTGGGATACCATAGTGAGAAGAGGTATCAGAGCAAAAGGAATCTGTATACACTGAAGCACATTAAGCCATTCATTCAAAATGTCCAGGGAAGCTTCAGAAGTGTTGAAGACGATAGCCACTATTATTGTGGGCACGATGGCAAGGCTCCTCGAGATAGTTGCCCTAAGCCATTTCTTAAGCCGCAGGTTGAGAAAACCTTCCATGATGAACTGCCCAGCATATGTGCCGGTTATCGTACTACTCTGTCCAGCTGCTAGCAAACCGATACCCCATATGTAAAGTATTGGAAAGAACCCTCCCCCATACTTCTCCTGAAGATAATTCCCAGCATTCACTAGCCCAATTGTCTTGGCTTCTTCTGTACCATAGAATCCCTTGGCAAAAACAGATGTCACAAGCAAATTTATTGTGAACATGACTGAAAGAGCAGCCGACGACTCGATGGAGTAGTAATTCAGCGCCTCTTGGACCCGGCCTTTATCCTGGTGATCAATATTTCTCGACTGCACCAAGGCAGAGTGTAAGAACACATTGTGAGGGGTTATAACGCAGCCCACCACTCCCACGGCTTGTCTAATCGTCTTTGAACTAAGTCTAGGAAGGAGAAGACCTGCAGGAAGAATCTGAGCCCCGGATAGCTACCAGTTGCATTTATAGCATTTTGTGGATGCTAAACCAAAAAAAAATTAACCACGAGCGAAGCGACAAGGAAATTTTCTTACCGGTTAAAAGCTCTTTTCCGCTGGGTTTTGTCTCCGCAAACATGCAGGCAAAGGTCAAGGCCATTGTTGATATGAGAACTGCAAAAACAGCTTCTAATTTCCTCACTCCGTAGTTCTCAAGGAATAAAAACATGAAACTAGTCACAAAGGGACATCAGTTAATTATCAGTGCATACCAGATACGATCAATTTATCCGGTAAAAGAGAAGTGTGCAAAGTTGGCAATTATCGTAAAGAAAGGACATAAGCATGAATAAGTAATTGGTACAATTACAATCCAGATTGAGAGTACAGTACACCGAGAGCTTAGAAAGACTGGAAATGAAGAATAACCACCTGTTGGTCAGGTCTCAAACTTCCCCTGCATCTCTAAGGACATTTCATTGCCAACAACGAGATAGCAGTAAACAAGCTCCAGTAGCATCAAGGGACAAACTACGAAACGATCAAGTTTCCTCCTACTGTCAAGAGTTTTTCATAAGCTGACGAATACCACAGTGGTACATCTAAAGCTGCGAAGTTTCAATTACACACAAGAGAAACACAAGAACAGTGACCTCTGGGAATAAACTAATGCTTCCACTCGCGGGGTTAGCCAACAGTTCGAACGGTACAGAGATACACATGTTGATGTAGCTTCGTGATAGCTAGTAATAATCGTGGATGCGCATGTCGACGTGGATCACTTGTATATTACTTTCTAAGGCTAGTAAGCAATGACGAGAAACACAATCAACCATTCAGCATCTACCCCACCACTTACCCATAAGCTATAGTTTGTTCAAATGCTCTGCAGTACGACTGCTTTGTCTACCCAGTCAGCAATTTATTAAATGTTAAATAAACTAATACTGGCCTGTAGGAATAAATTATAAAACCTTGTGGCCGAACTTAGCGAACTCTGCATTTGGCTTGATTTGTTAAATGTCGACTTTATCACGGTCACTTTCTCAATCAATCTTGATAGTCTTTGCGTTTAAATCTGGGGGACAAACAACTCACGATCATTCATCACCTACCAATCTGACGCGGTGATGATGACCCCGGCCCAGAGAGGCAACACCCCGCGGCTGAGCACCTGGATCCCGATGGCGCTCCCAATAACCTCCTGGATATCCGCAGCGACGAGAGTGACCTCGGCCATGACCCACAGCACTAGCCGCGTCCAATTCGGGTACTCCTCCCTGCACAGCTCCGCCAGGTGACGGCCCGTCACGACGCCGACCCGGGCCGACAGCATCTGCAGCAAGAGCCCCATCAACGTCGCCCACATCAGCAGCCAGAGCAGCGAGTATCCGGCGATCGCGCCGGCCTGGAGATCTCCCTCGAGATTTCCCGGATCCAGGAACGCGATGCTCATCAGGAAACCTGGGCCGGTGAAGAGCCAGAGCTTCTTCCAAGAGAAGGGAGGCGCGACTTCGGACACGGCGGGGACGGCGGCGTCGACGTCGAAGACCCGGACCTTGTCCCGGGTCGAGAATGCGGACTCGGGTTCGTACTCGCGCTCGTGATCGCGGTCATCGTCGGACGACGACGGCGATAACGGAGAGGTAGGAGGAGGAGGTGAGTGAAGGGGCTTGGAGGGTAAGAGTCGGTTCTCTTCGTCGTCTTCGCGGTGCTTGTGATGGTGGCGTTCTTGGGGGTTGGGTTGGGTGGCCGGAGAAGGCATCGCCGGAGAGTCGTTGGATCAGCGAATTTCGGGTTTGCATGCGAAAAAAAAAATGCGGGACTTTTGGGCATTCGTCTGTGCTGATAGGCAATGGAAAAACCAAAAAAGGCAACCCAAAAAAAAAAAAAGGAAGAAGAAAAGACGAGGAGAAGAATAATCAGCGCTATGGTTGCGCCGTGAAAGTAGCGAAATTCCCGGCCTCTTTTTGGCGCGTATTACTTAATTAGAGACTTTAGAGTGCAGGGGGGCGGCGGTGGTGATTTCGCTGAACGGGCGTCGCGGAGGATCACCGCGGGGAAGAGGAATTGATCGTCTGGCTTTATGATCACGTGCGCACAGCCTCGCTTTATTTATGCAATTGACGGAATTAGGGTGGCAATGGCCAACAACGGCCGGCACGGGGGCACGGTCCGGCACGATCAGCCCAATGTTCTCAGGGTCAGCCACCTATCGGTGGTCGCCGCGGTTGTCCGACCAACTTATGATTTAACAAAAGTACTACATAACCTTATGCATTTTCATTAAAATTTAAAATACCGTATTAAACTTAAAAATTTATGAAAAATTGTATATTAATTTACATGTTGAAATTTTCATATGGAAAAATTTCAAATAAGCGCTTGTAATGGACATTGTTTTAAAAAGAGTTTGAAGTAGAGGTGAGCGGTTTCCAGTCCGGTTTGGTTCCCACAAAAAATTAGGAGTCGGACCGGTGGTTTCGGTTCCCATTTTTCGGAACCGCGGACCAGACCGGTCACCCTCGGAACCGAGAACCAGACGGACGATCGGTCCAGTCCGGTTCTCGGGCAGTTTCAAGGAACTAGTGTTTACGAAAAAAATAGCAAAGGTTTAGTTTTGGTCCGGTCAATTTTAAATCCAAACTTATCACCTACGACCATCACAAAAATCGAAAAGTGGGTTCATGAAGTAGGAACGCGAAAGGCAAGAAAAGAGGTCTTCGAAGAAAACAAGTAAGAAAAGAGATGTGCGAAACAAATCCTAAACCTAAACAAATAAACATTAGGTTTACTTTTTAAAAAATTTTAAAAAAAAAGACCTATCCGGTCCGGTCCTAGGCCTTGAACCGGACCGCCCGATCACTGGTTCCAATTTTAGGAACCGGGAACCGGATAGAATCCCTCTAAAATCGGGAACCGAACTATCGGTCCCGGTCCAGTCCGGGCGGTCTCGATCCGGGCAATTTTTTTGCTCACCCCTAGCTTGAAGTGCTCAAATTTTAACATGTAAATTTTTCTATTAAGTCTGTGCAATTTAACTAACTGACGTGATAATTTATTCTTTTTCAAGAGTGGTGTTGATGTGGCATTTTTAACTCCAGCATCTTCTTCTTGTCTCAATGCTATCTTCGAAAGTCTTGAGTGCGGGGTTGGTCCATCATCGTTCATCACCCAAATGTGTCCTCCACTCTTGCCGCCTGAGCCCGTAGTTGCTCCATCAAATATTGCATCCCCAGCTCTGAATCGGCCATTACTGTGTCATCCTTGCCGCTGTCCTCAAGGTCGACCTCTGTAAAACAATGTTCAGAAGCCTAAGCAGCTATGGCAGAGCGCGACAAAGTTCAAGTGGCCATGGCCATGAGCTTGAAGAAGCTTGAAAGCTAGAATGACATGGCCAAGCTTGATGTAAATCAAGTGGTCATGGCCGAGGGATCGAAGGTAGCGATTTTGACAAAACACGAGCCGCCATTGCCACATGTTAGAAGAAGCTTGAAAGCTAGAGCCACAGCCAACCTTCACGAAGTTTAACAGTCATGGCAACGAGCTTAAAGGACCTTGAAAGTTGGAGATACTAAGATTAGGGTCCCATGTCTAAGCACAGATGTCTAGTTATATCTTGAAAATTGATTTTTTATTCTTACAATGAAAATTGCTTCTTCTTCTTCTTCTTTTCTTTTTGAATTTAAACATATGTTGTTCCAGTTGACTACGAAAAAAATTTCTCTTGACTCATTTCCTAAGAAATTTTCCAAAGTGATCCAAACGTAAGAAAATAAGGCAAATGTTTTTCGGTAGTAACTTTCTGTGAAATAAACGAACTTCAAATCTTACTTTTAGAGGCTCCTTAGATTTCTAATTAGAGATTTACAATACACATATTTCTTAGTGCTTATCCAAATGTGAGATTATTTATGATGCATTTGACATGAGATTATTGCTATTACCAACTGTTATTGTGATTACAAGTACCTAATGTCAACCCAATTCCTTTAGTGAGGCAGAGTTGGGATAATTATATCGAAACTTCCAATGGGTTTGGGAATAATAACGAGTTAATGAGATGGCTTTGTCCCATTTCCATCCTATGTTGGAAGCACAGTTGTAGCTAACTTTATCACCTAGAGGGGGTGAATAGCTGATAACAATGCAATTTCAATATTTATCGTGAAATTCAAGTTGCACATGCGTTATTATGACATCTTAAATGATTGAAACACAGTGTATCACTATAAACGATTCATATGCAATTCATCTATCACAAAATATATGATATAATCAGAGTAAAGGATAGAGAAGACTACACATAGGGTTTATAGAAATTCGGTTATGAGCCAATCGACTGGATTCCACTGGTAAACTGCTTGAAATGTTACAGCTTAGTGATCTCTTTGAGACGTAGGATATCCCACCTAACACTCAATACTCTGGTGCACACATCCTCACAATTACAATGGATGAATCAAGAAGTGTGTATGAAATGAAGTACTATCGATCTAAGAATTATTAACACTTTTCCCTATAAACGCCGATCTTCTTTCCCTCTGACCTTGAGATGTCTTTTATACTCCTCCGCCTCCAATCTAACCGTTGCAAGGCTTTCAGAAGAGGTCTCTCCAAAACTTCCCATTTGGACAAGACAAATATCAAAAGAAGGTCTTGTATCCGTTGGGGATCGCCAAAGGAAAGTCTTCCCCGTTCGAATCAAATCGCCCATACAATTATGATCATGGATTTCCATAGATGATTTCATTCATTTGGAATGTGTGTCTCCTTGATTTTGCATCATTAATTGATCTCTATCCCCGAGAATCCTCAAGAATGATCCAGCTCGATTGTATCCGTTATAATGTATCGATGAAGTACATTTCGAAGTCCTCTTCAAGTTCTGGTTACTGCACGTGAATACTCATCTCAGAGCGTAAGCATCATTCCAACGTCTGAACTCGACACACAATTCGAGTCTCTCAGAAATCAACATCTGAGCTAAACCTTTTTGTCAGATTCAATTCCGTGCATTCCCGCACCAAAGGACAATCTGCAAAATAAGAATTCCATGTCATTATCTCGAAACTTAAAAGAACTTGGATTGTTTTGTCAACTTCAAAATTATCTAAGGGTTTTTCTCAATAATTTCCCCATTTTTTATCATGACAAAATTATCCACAAAAGTAATAATTATTTGAATAATAAAGATGAGCAATTAGAGTCTAGTTAATCTTAGTAGAGTCTTGCTAAAAATAATTTTATCAATCTGTCCCTTGGCAAGAATAAGTTCTGATGAACAGAAGTTGATATTGCAATATAACAGATAATCTCAGAACTTGCTATTAATCTTAAAATTTGAGAATTAAGCACAAGTATAGCTTCAGAGCATTTAAGAAGTATAGCCATGTGATTCTAATTGATTCCATAGGATTTTAATCACATGTATGATAATCTTGAGCAGTATAGTAAGTGAGAGCATAATACTTGTGATTTAGAATTACTACAATGCTCAGATTATATCAATTATAACACTCTTAAGTTAGCCTATTTTGGCAAGTATATTACCAAACATACATATTAACGAAATGCTCAAAGTAAGAAATTTGTTCGCATGTTCGTCTTAAGAAAGAAATTATATTTCTTTTCAGATATTGTTTTTGTTGAACATGGAAACTTGTGCTCTCATATTTCCAATTGATAACCTGTGAACCTATATAAACTTCTTCACATGCATATCCTGTTTGTACTTGCATAGCATGATTTTCACAGCACAATATTTCTGTTGTAGTGCTGTTGTACTTGATATATGATATATGCATAATATATATATGTATAATGACATACAGAGACAAAACATTCACAGAGTTCAATAATACTTGCTCAGTATATGCATAATGACATACAGAGACAAACATTCACAGATTTCAATAATACTTGTTCAATACTTTTGTAACTTCTCCCCATTTTTGTTATCAGCACAAAAGGATCAAGAATTACTAATAAAGCATTGAGATGGAGTGTTACTCGCATGAATTAATGATTCATCTAATAAAGCACAAAAGAGGGTAAAGCATATCACATAGTATGGAGAACTACTCCCCCTGAACTGTATATCATCTGAATATTGCAGCTAAAGTGTAGAATGGGTACGCATGCAAATATCCAAACGAAGATCAACATTTAAAGCAATAGAAAGTCAAGTACAGTACCAAAATGATTTTTCAAAGTAACAATTAGTGCCAAACACCAAAAGGATTAAAAATATTTGAACAACATGAAAAATCTTTTTAGTCTTGAGGAGGTTGGGCCGGATGTGAAGTTGACGATGCTTGAGTTGAATGGGCTTAATTAGGTGGTATTTGGACTAAGACATACTTTGATATGTTGCTCAGTTTCTGATCAATATCCTCCTTCAGATTGAGGATAGCCTTGTCCATCTGACCAAGTTGAGAGTCTGAGAGGTCTTGAGTAGTTTTCTTGCTCAGTTCAAATTCAGCATCCATCTTGGTACTCAAGCCTTCAATTTCTGAATGCAAAGAGTTCCAAGTATCTAACAGTTTTCGATCCATTTCTCTTTGTTTCAATATCGGGTCACTCAGAAGTTTTGAGTCAGTTGCATTGTCTATGTCATCAGTTTGGGTTCCCACATTGGAAGACTCCCCCTGAGTGTTAGCATATTTCTCAGATGATGAGACTGACTTGCGTGGGGAAACTGCTATGCCAGCAGCATTGATATCTATTTGAGTATCCTCCCCTTCAGACATGACTTCTTGTGGAATGACCTCTTTTCTTCTTTATGTTTTCGAGTCTTTTCTTCTCCCCTTTCTTCTCTCTCTGTTTCTTCTCTTTCTTTCTCTTGTTCGTGGCTTCTTTTTCTTGCTGTTCCAATTTGTTTGCAGAGATATGCTCATGGGTTGACTTCACGATTGTCCTTCCTAGATCTTTCAGTTCTGTTTCACTTATTAGAGAGATGTTAGAGTCTTGTTCTCTTTCAATTCTTTCAAGCAATACTCTAGCAAGCTTCCTCTTCTTGAGTGCTGATCTAGTAGGCTTGTGAGCCACCATTTTAATCCCTTTCTTTCGAGTGGATTCTGAAGATTGTCTTGTTGTTTTGGCTTGTGAAGTCTTGTCATGACGTTGTTTCTGAGCAGATTGCTCATTTTCTTTGTTCTGTGGCAAATCAATCAGAACTACTTTCTTCTTTCTATCCTTCCACTGTCCATCTTGAATTTTGTATCCCATTTTAGTAGAATAGTCTCACCAATGATACCTTGAGGCAACTCTATTGATCTGAGATTTAATGATACTACAATCCTCAAGTATTCAAAAATTCTGCTGATCAGGGATCAATAGGGCAGCAATCCTTTGTTCTTCCTTACTGTTCTCCTTATGTGTAGAAAGATCAAGTGTGGAAGAGAAAAATGTTTTCCATTTAGAGTAGCCCAAATGAGTTTTGCCTCATACCTTGAGACATTAGTTTTAGATGACCCCTTGGGCCTAAGACAATTGATGACTATTTTGTGCAGAATGATGGTTCTCAGAGGAAAATGGTGGTGTTCAACATGAGGCTTGTTGGTTCTGGACAGATTTGAATTACCAAACTGTTCTTTATAGACATCTTCATCAGAAATATGAATTTTTGTAAAGGTAGAGAGCTCAATATGAAGAATGTCCGCAAGATCTACAGCACTTAGAATAATGTTTTATTCTCAGAAAGCGAACTTGATTGCATCTCTATCAATCATTGTAAAGTTTGAGTAAAAATATGCAGTCAGTTTCGGATAGTAAAGAGTGTTCAGGAAGCAGAATGAGTGCAGCTGTAAGTATGTGAGAGGATAAATGATTTGCAAACTATTCCTTTCAAAAAGGCCAAAGTCAATAGGCCTATTGGGCATCACTCCTCTAGCAAGCAGTACGTAAACAGTTTATCTGCATCCTCTTCACCAGCCAAGAATTTCATAACCACAGGCTGAAAATGGGCATATGTTGCCATATCATCGTCTTCTCGCAAATGATCACTAACAGATATTTCTTCCTCAACATTCGCTTCATTAATTGCAACATAAGGTTCACCAACCTTCTCCTTTCCCTTCTCAGATGATTTAATTTTACGAAATTCATCACCTACCTTAGTAGCCTGTCAAATCTCTAATTGAGTCAACATTTCACTAAAGTTTTGTACATTTCTTTCATCAAAGAACCCATTTTCTCCTATGAGTTCAACAATATCACGTTTAGGTCTCCCTTGGAGTTTCATAGCCTTAATCAGATTTGACGTGACTCTAGCTAGATGGATTCTTTTATCAACAAGCAGATTAGCTTTTTCTTCAAGAGTTTGATTTATCGTTTTTTTTAGGCGATCCAGTAGCTTCTTCTTTCTTCTTTCAATATTTTCAGAAGATCCTTGGATTTTGATTCCTGCAACCAGCTTTTCTTCTACTGTTATCCTTTTCTCTGTTTTATCTCTTTTGGGTGATTTAGTGAGATCAAAAGACGTAGGAGCATCACTCCGACTCCGGGTTTGCGCGATTCGAGTCGTCCAGATCTTTAGGAGCTGGTTGATGGGGTTTTCTTCACGGAGGAAGTTTTGTCCGCCATTGTCGTTAGATGGGTGAAAGGATTTTGATTAAGAGGATTTAGGGTTTCTATGGAGGAATCGTGAAACTGGTATTTTGGAGAGAGTTGGAGTGAGTATGAGAGACATAGTGTTTCTTTTGAATTTGAGGAGAGACGACGATTCAGTCTTAGCATCTGTCTTTTAAAGAGTTAGAAACCGCCTTAAGAGAATGTTTGATAAAGGTATGAAGGTTTAATTTTGGAAATCTTATATTCATTCAATCAATTTAGGATCAATCAATTAAATCAATCAATTAGCACAATCAACACAATTATAATATTTGCAGAAATATTTAGGTAGATTTTGATGGTACGTACCTTATTTGTTGCTAGAAATATAACTACTTACACGCAAAAAATTTGAATGATCAAATCTTTAGTTGTTTCCACTCAAAAGATGTCATCCTCAGATGATGCTTTAAGTTCTAAGTTCCTTGTAATCATTGAGTTTCTTCAGATGAAGTTTTGGCATCCTTTGCTTCTTTCATATATTCATTTAAACTCAGAAGCAAAATCTTCCCGTCTAAATAACATCTCAAACAGGTATCATAGTAATACATAATTCTTGTATGATATATTCAAATGTATTCTTATCAAGTGGCTTGGTGAATATGTCAACTAATTGATGCTTTGAATCAACAAATTGAATGCTAACATTATTATTATGCACATGATCATGAATAAAATTATGCTTAATTTTAATATGTTTAACTCGTGAGTGCATAATTAGATTCTTGGTGAGGTTGATTGCACTGGTGTTGTCACATTTGATTTTCACATTGTGAGATTGAATACCAAAGTCATTCAGTTGTATCTTCATCCATAGGATTTTTGCACAGCAACTTCATAATGCAACATACTCAGCTTCTGCAGATGATAGAACTACGGTATCTTGCTTCTTGGAGAATCGAGACACCAGCATTGATCCTAAAAGTTGACATATTCATGAAATACTTTTTCTGTCTAATTTACAACCTGCAAGATCAGCATCTGAAAATCCATATAATATAAGATTTGAAGTCTTAGGATACCATAGTCCTAGATTTGGATTAGTTTCAATGTATTTGATCATTCTTTTGACAGCATTAAGATGCGATTCCTTAGGATTTGATTGAATCTAGCACACATGCATACACTAAAGATGATATTAGGTCTAGAAGTAGTAAGATATAGCAATGAACCAATCATGCTTCTGTATAGCCTCTGATCAACATGTTTGCCCTGTTCATCCTTGTCTACCTTCGATGAAGAAGACATTGGTGACTCAGTTTTCTTGCGGTTCTCCTGACCAAACTTCTTTACTAGTTCAAGAGCATATTTCTCTTTATGTATGAAAGTGCCTTGATTAGTTTGATTGACTTGCAAACCTAAGAAGAATATAAGTTCTCCCATCATACTCATATCAAATTCATTCTGCATGATCTAAGAAAATTCCTTGCATAAATTTTCGTTAGTTGATCCAAATATAATATCATCTACATATATCTAAATAAATAAGATTTCATTACCTTCCTTTTTGATAGATAAAGTTGTATCAACTTTACCTTTCTCAAAACCTTTGCTAGTAAGAAAATTACTTAACCTTTCACACCAAGCTCGCGGTGCTTGCTTGAGTCCATTTGAAGTCTGAATACATGATCTGGACTTTTTGGATCTTCAAAACCTAGATATTGATCAACATAGACTTCCTCCTTAACATATCTATTTAGAAATGAACTTTTGACATCCATTTGATGTAGTTTGAAGTCATGATAGCAAGCATAAGCGAGTAAGAGCCTGATAGATTCTAGTCTTACCATTGGGGCGTAAGTTTCATCATAGTCGATTCCCTCTTCTTGAGAGTAGCCCTTAGCAACAAGTCTTGCCTTATTTCTGGTCACTTTGCTTTTGTCATCCAGTTTATTTTTGAAAACCCACTTGGTTCCAATAACAGGATGATCCTTTAGTCTTGGTACCAGTTCCCAAACGACATTGAGTTTGAATTGATGTAACTCTTGTTGCATAAATTCAATCCAACTTTCATTTTCAAGAGCTTCTTTAATTCTCTTGGGTTCAAACTCAGAAACCAGAACAAATGCATTTATTTCATTCCTTAGTTTGGATCTAATGCTGATTCTTTCATCAATGTTTCCAATGGCTTGATCTGTGGGATGACTGGATCTGTATTTCCAATTCTTCTTTGACTTTTCAAGTTCATTCTCAATTGGTTCTTCAGTATTTGAATCTTTAGAAGTTGTAGTTGGTTGAGCATTTTCCATGTTCTGAGAAGATTCATTTGATTCTTTAGCCTCAAATGATACGTTTTGCTTCTCAGATGATTGGATCTGATCATTTGTCATTTCACTTTCAGTAGTAATCTTTTGAGCAGTGTACTCATATTTAAATTTCACATTCATAGACTCTTTAACCGTATGAGATTTCTTGTTGAAGACTCGACAGGCTTTGCTTGAAGTAGAATATCCCAAGAATACTTTTTCGTCTGATCTTTCATTAAACTTACTTGGCCGATCTTTTGAGTTTTTAAGAATATAGTATTTACAATCAAATACATGAAAATATGAAATATTTGGCATTTTCCCTTTGTAAAGCTCATAAGGGGTTTTCTTAAATAATGATCTAAGAAAGACACGGTTTATAATATAACAAGCAGTAGAAATAGCTTCAGCCCAAAAATAGGATGGAGCTTTGCTTTCAATCAAAAGAGTTCGTGCCATTTCTTGTAAAGATCTATTCTTTCTTTCAACAACTTCATTTTGTTGTGGAGTGCATAGAGATGAAAAGTTATGTTGAAAATCATTTTGATCACAAAAATCAGTAAAGTACTGGTTTTCAAATTCCCCTCCATGTTCAGTTTTGATGCTTGAAATTGAGCATCCTTTTTCGTTTTGAACTTTCCTAGAAAATGTTTCAAAATATGAAAAAGCATCACTTTTATGTGCACGAAAGAATACCCAAATAAATCTGATATAATCATCCATAATAACTAAACAATACTTTTCACCTGCAATGTTCTTAGTTCGAGTAGGTCCAAAAACGTCTATATGTAATAGCTGCAGAGCATGATCAGTAAACACTCCATTTATAGATTTGTAAGAATTTCTTACTTGTTTTCCAAGTGTGTAAGCTTCACAATGCTTAGTCCTTTCAAATTTGGCATCTAGGAGTCCTCTCACTAGCTTCTTTTTGGAGAGCTTTTATATTTGCTTGAGGCTTATGTGTCCCAGCTTCCCGTGCCAAAGTTCTAGATCGTTTTTTGACATATAGAAAACATTTTTCTTTATCAGACGATGTATCCATAAGGTACATGTTACCGTGTCTTCGTCTAGTGAACGAAGATTCATTATCTTGACTTGTACTTGAGCACTTATTTTCTGCAAAATAAACTTTATATCCAATATCGTACAATTGATTGATACTGATAAGATTGAAATTCAAACCCTTAACCAATAAAACATCATTGATATAAAGATTGCCAATCTTCACGGTTCCTTTGCTAATAATTGTTCCCTTGTTATTTCCTCCTAAAGAAACATTTCCACCATCAAACATCTCAAGATTGATGAATTTTGTAGCATCTCTAGTCATGTGTCTAGAGTATCCACTATCGAGATACCATTTATTTTTCTTTTGCATTGGTACCTCGAGGTCATCATCTAAGTCTGCCATAAGACATATGTTGGCATACTCTTCATCACTCTCACATTCATTGTCGCTCGAAGTATTTGCTTTCAAGGCCTTTTGGATTTTTCATCCCTGCCATTCTTCTTTGATAAAGAGCAATTTGGTTTAATGCGGCCTCTCTTCTTGCATTCGTAGCAGATGACTTCTTGGCCTTCACTTTTGGTCTCAGATGATCGTTTCTGATTATATCGTCTGAGATCCTTTTTATCTTTGAAGTTTCTGCCTTTCTTAGCCATTCTTTTAGATCTTTTCACCATGAGTGCTAACTCCTCATCATCTTCATCTTTTGAGTCTAAAATATCAGAATCGGCATTAGATTTTAAAGAAATGGACTTCTTACCTTTTGACGTGGTTTTTTCGTTGACTCTTTCTTCCTCGTAAGATTGAAGAGTTCCAATGAACTCGTCCATAGATAAAGGAGAAATCTTTTGAGTTTCTTGAATGGAGATTTAACATTATCTCATTCTTTTGTGAGAGCTCTTAAGAGCTTTGACTCTCATTGGTCCAAAAACAGGTTACCCATGATATGTGAGACCACTCATTATTTCAGTGAATCCGTCAAACATTTATTTTATAGTTTCTCCGGGCTTCATTTTGAATTCTTCATACTGGCTAAGAAGGAAATTGACTTTAGTCTCCTTGACTCTATCTGTTCCTTCATATGTGATATAGAGCTTGTCCCAAATTTCTTTCGATGAGAAACTGTTGACACCTGATTTTTGACCATTTATTATTGTGATTTTTATTCTTTAAAATTAATTAAAAATAGCAAAAAAGGTCAAAAAATCACAAAATCAACTTTGGAAGCCTTGGCTTGGCCTTAGGAACCAATTTTGAACAAAAAATATTTTTTGGTATTTTATAATATTTTTCGAATTTATTTAATTATAAAAATACCAAAAAAATCAGAAAAATACCATTCGTGGTCAGAAAAATACACAAAAATATTCAATAATTTTGTTTTAATTTCCTCTTCAAGTGTGTCACTTTAAATCTCAAAAATTCGGCTCGGGTCACTATGTTCCTTAACAAACATAAACCCGAACCGAGCACAAAAAATCCTTTTTGAGTCTTTTAATTTTCAATTATCATCTTGTATAATCTATGACATTGTATTATAAAGTCTTGAAGTGCAATTAGGTCAATTTGCCCTCCAATTTGATCAATTTTAACCAAAAGGGCTTAATTGCATAAAAATCTTTCAATTTAGTCCCCGGTTTCACAAATTTCGAAATTAAATTTCACACGGGCATACCCATTGAAATCAAATACCTCTACCCTATGTTTTTCATCATGATGAATCCATTGGTGGCCTCAATTTTGACTAATTTGGTCGTTTGGAGCTCCGATTGAACGAAACCCATATTCGGATCCTAAGGGTAGTTTGGGGTTTTCACTAAATTTTAATCAATTGATTCGCGAGAATACCCTTATTTGATGGAAAACATACCAAAGAGTTCGATTTTGCCATCAATTTCGTGAAAATGGGTCAAATTAGAGCCCAATCTGGGCGATTTGGGTCGAACCGGGCCGGTCGGGTCAGATCCGACCCGACCCGGTCCGACCGGGTCTGCAACTCTCAGTTGCAGACCCGTGCGCGCCGCGGAAGCAAAAAAAAGCAGGAGCAGGGGGAGGCCCGCGGTGGATTTTTTTTTTTAAAAAAAAGCGATGGCGAGTGGAGGAGGATCTCAGGTAGTGGTGGGGGTGAAGATGCCACGACCAAAAAGGCCGGTCGGCCACGAAAAAAGAAAAGAGGTACTCGGTGAGAAAGGGGAGCTCGGACCGAGAGGGAGAAGGAGAATTTTCGTGCGAGAGGGGACGAAGCTCGGGCAAGGTGGGGGTTCCTCAAGCTTCGGGTAACCAGGAGCATCGTCGAAGATGCCTCGAAGGCCGCCGGAGACCCTCAGACAGGTCAGTATCATCCTCTGAACTTCGTTTTTCCGATGCACGTCACATGTTCGACAAAATGCTCGAACGGGTTTCGCAAATCACAACTCTCGGTCGTGCCGTTCCCGACCCCGTTCCACACGAATCTCACTTCCAACCTTCGTTATAACTGGCTCTGAGCTCTGTGTACCGTCTTTTTTGGCATTGAAACGCGACGAGACCCAAGCCCGGAAGTTCGCCGGTCATGGTTCGGCCGAGAGCTAGGTGAAGGGCTTCGCGTCATCGCCGAGCTTCAAAGGAGTTCAGGTAAGCTTCCTAACCTTTCTCCGATGAACGTTTGAACGAGTGGAATGGAGCTCAAACCAAAAAACAATTTCGCGAATCCCCCTCGCCGGCGCCGGTTCGGTGAAGGTTCGTTTGGCCGGTTCCTCACGTTATTTTTGCTATAAACTGAGCGCAAATTGGTCGTGGTCCGATGGGGATTTGTTTGGTAAAAAAATCGGGGTCTGAAACTATCGTTTTTTAGGTCGTTATGGGTCTTCCGGCGAGAATTCCGGCGATAGTCGCCGGAATAGTTACTGTTCATCGTCTTCTCCGGCGACTATCGCCGGCGGTCAACGGTCAGCGAGGTCAACGGGTCAACGCTGACGTGGCATGCCACGTCGGCAGCCACGTCAGCGTAGGGGGTCCACGGCCGATTATAATAAAGACCAGATCTGACGGTGGAGAGTGCGCCACGTGTCGCGATCTCGGCTTTTTCGGTTTTATTAAATGATTTTTGGATATTAATTAAAAAATGATCCGACGGTCAAGAATCTGCCAAGTGGCTCTCTCTGGATCGTCCGATCTAGTCCAAGATCGGACGCACCAGGAGCAGCCACGTGGCACAATCTGGGGCGTCCGTTTGCTAAATTAAGAAAATGATAAAAAAACAAAAAAAAACAAAAAAAAAAAAACGGCGTCGTTTTGGCTGTGGGCGTGCGAGTCTGGGTCGCGGATCCGGGCGTGGGTCGGGTCATCCGACCCGGTCCGGATAATTTTTTTATTATTATTTTTAATAATAAAAAATAGTAATAATAAAAAATTCAAAAAAATCAATAAAAAAATAGAAAATCATAAAAAAAATTCAAACAAATTCGAAAAATTCAGAAAAATTCTAAAAAAATTCCAGAAAATAGGAAATGGCCATATTCAACTGGCCAGGACCTGTTCCGGGTCTTTCGACCCCCGATCTTTTCCGAAATGACGGTTTTGCCCTTCCGGCAAACCGTCTTCCAAATAATTCTAAAAAAAATTCAGGAAAATCCCACAAAAAATAGGAAATGGCCACGAACAACTGGCCAAGACTCATTTCGGGTGTTTTGAACCCCGACCCTTCTTAAAATGACGATTTCGCCCTTTGGGCGAATCGTCTTCCAAAAATTGAAGAAAAATCAAGAAATTCCAAAAAATTCTCAAAAATGGGAAATGGCCACAAACAACTGGCCATGGAATATCTTGGGTAATTCGGTATCCAAATCTTCCAAAAATTGACGATTTTGCCCTTCAGGCTAAATCGCCTCCAAATCCTCTCATCTTACCCCGGTCCTAAATCACATCTTCCCTGAGCCCTTATGACTTTGTTAGGAAGCCATTGACTGGAATTGATGTGCATCGATGAGATTTATTTATACACTTGTTTGCGTTTTTCATTAAAATTGATTGTGGTTGATAGGATAGTCTTTCAATCTGCATGAAACCTTGAATCAAACTTACCCCATCCAAAACTGCGCCTACATGAACTCTTAGCTAGGAGAATCACTCGCGTTAGGTACCGAAAGGGCGTTGGTAATGACACCAACGTAACCAAGTCCCCGAACCCAAAATCTCTGGTTCTGCAGAACTGATCGATCTCTCCCAATCGATCAGTAAGGTTTCCGGTCTACCCTCCAAGAAAGACCGGTGGCGACTCCAAGTACATGCACAATTTGCACATGCCACCACGACCACACTGAAGGTCGAAAGCGATCAACTCTTATCGTCGAATCCCTTAAAAAAAATATTCCCGCCGCGATTTGGTATGGGCCTGGGAGGGCCCGCGCCGATCCAAGGCCCGCGATCGGTAATCCATTAGCCGCGTCCGCTTCGGACGGGTCGCGACAGCTGGCGACTCCGCTGGGGACTTTTTGTTCTAGAACCTATCGTTCTAGATCTCAAGTGGACTTAGGCCGTAATTAAAACGCTGAGTGATTTTTCTAACCATGCAGGCGCTCTTGAAGGTGAGGTAAGTGCGCTTACGATAGGTGTTATATGTTTTGCAGATTGGATAAATAAGGGGTGTAGTCCGTGATTAACATTGTCTTATGCAGGTTGGCGTAGGAATATATGTTATGTGGATGATTTGAAGCGCTGATTGATAAACTGTTGTGCATGACTTGCATCGTGATGATCACGACACATGGACACACACAACCGCGCCTAAAACCCCGGGCGCCGCCTTTAGGAACACAATAGAAGGAATTGAAAATGGAATCTCCGTGAGGAAAGACACGGGGTAATCCACTTTTCAATTTCGCTCGCTTCGAACTATGGATCGAGTCCCAATGCAACGATAGCTGTGCAATGGAATCGGCTCTTTCTAGAACTCGAGGTGAGAACCTTAACCTTAGGTGCCAAACCCTCTGATTTTTAGAAGTTTACCATCACTTGTTTCATGCGCATGTCTTTGGGTGGTTGGTACACCTAAAACCGCACATAAATTGACGAGTTGTGTTGGTAAGACTCTCTATCCCCCCAAATCTATCACTGTTCATATAAATATAGGCATTTCATTCATTGCATTCTGGTGATTAGATTAAATGCCATTTCGAGGATAGATATTTGCGTTTGTCCCTAACGTCCTTGATAGAAGACGAGGAGGGTGATATCCCACGATGAACACCGAGTGTGCGATAAGGAGCATACTATGGACATTATTGAGGTATCATCCAATGAAGATGACGAGTTGGGGCAAGTGATCCTGAAGGCACAGATCAAAACTGGGGCATCCTTAAACGTTAGGATCACATTCCTTTATTTCATTTTCCATTACTAGTCCTCTTGTATAGGGTTTATTTTTACTGAGGTTTTCTCTATCTCACCCCTTAGAGCGATTGTATTAGGGATCTATTGGTGTATACATTCAGATGGAACTTGGTTGTATTTCTTTTAACGGGTCATTGGAATGTGATAGTGGCATTTTTTCTAATCATCCGAATACTCCCAAGTCAAGTTTATAATTCCTTTAGAGGAAATTAAAATTGGAAGTCTTGCACGACCTTTTGGTCGTGTGAGGTAATCCAACCCCAATTTCGCTAGAAGGAACTACACACTTGAATTGGTTCATGCATGTTGTACACCACTGGTAATTCACGATAATTGATCAAGAATATCAGCGTAGTTTCAAATTTAATGACGAGATAGATGTCCAAACTACTTTCGTTCTTAGCGAACGACCTTAATTTGGACGTCATATCTTCAATTGAATTTAAAACACGTTATTATGTCTTGCACTTTTGAGTAAGTCATTCCTCTTGAAATTAATCAAAAGCGATTATCGTGAATTACATTCCTTTCAATAGTATGCTTTCTTTCGAGGAATATTGATAAAAACTTTTCGCACAAGATTAAAACCCTTGTAAAAGTTCTTGTCCTTATTAATCACGAGCAAGCATAAGATTGAAAGGGGTCTATGCTTTCTTTTTCAGATTATTCCTTCTGACTCGGTCTTTTCATTTGCAGGTGAAAAACAAGTAGTATAGAGAAATCTTTTCTTGGACAAATCTGCAACTATTCTTCCATCTGATCATGAGCGAGTTATAAAATCAGGACGTATTTGCTCGGCTTATTGATATTATGGTTCGGCTCACCCAAGTTGAAGATGTTTGGATGCTCGAAGAAATGAACCATACAGAAGTTAAAACACACACACGAGAACTTTCATTTATTTTGCTCGGCGGAGGGTTTTCAGAAGCAGGTCATACAATTCGGGGTGGAAAAGTAAAGCCAAAGTGAGCCCTAATTAACGACACAAAGGATCCCAACTGACCCTCCATGTTATTAATGCTCTGCTTATACTCCCAACTCCGCATGTCATGGTCGGCAAGCCTGAAGAGAAGACTTCTGCATTCTCCCTTAACTTCGGCGACCTTGGCCTCATGTTCTTCGGTGACTATTTCCAGGTCCCGAACCAGTCCATTCCCGCGAGCTATGTCTGCGGTTATCTTGTCGAGCCGTTCTTCCTGCCAGTCGCTCTGAAGCCTCAACAGGACATTGCGGCGGTCATGCTCGCCGGTGGTCAGGGATATGGCCAATTGATCCACCAGATTTCTCCTCTCGCGAAGCAACGTCGCGACCCGCTCATTAGCAAACTCGACGGCCTTTTTGTAACTATCAACCAGATAGTTGGTCAGCACCAAATGATCAGATCGATCCTCATAACGAGCCCGCAAGACGCGAGCCACGAGAACCTCCTGATTAGCAACACGATAGGCCTCTAAGGAGTGTGCAAAGAGAGTCGGGAAAATTCTATATTCCCTCCCCAGTGTAGTACCTTCGAGAGAAGTGGTATCAAGGTCCTCGAGCAGGACACAGATTGCATCCTCGGTTGCAGAATGATCGGTTATGTGCACGTAACCGCGACCCAGTAGGTTATAAAGCTTTTCCCACTGGGCCAAGACATCAGTTGAAAAAGTACGTACGGGAGAGGAGGCCATTTGCGTTGGGATGACTTGAGAATAAGACGAGTCTAATAGAGAGATTAGAAGGAAGAAGCTGATTATGCGAGAACGCTAACCTGCCATACGTTAATTCCTCATTTTATAGCAACTCGAGGATGATGAAGGGTCTCAGTAATAATGCTGGTGGAGCCCAGTTAGGGGGTAAAGCAGGAGGTCCCCTCACGAGAACCATTGGATTCGTTTCGATCCGCGATTTTCGGCTCATCAATTAAAAGATGTAAAAGATTTATCGGGATCACCATTATTAGAGTTAGGTTGGAGGTAAGCGCAGCTATCGAAGAGAGCCCTAACAGGATTTGGCAGTCCCATCACGTTGAAAAGCTAAGCGAGAAATTCAAGGTCTTGAGGGGGAACGTTTGCCTAATGATGCTTGAAGAGCGTCTCCTGAACATACAAAGTCACTCGAAGAAAACTTTATAGGAAGTGAGCATACATGAGAGAGTGGAGAACTCTGAGTGGGCAAGAACCAATCAAACATTTCTCAATCCAACATATTTAAGAGGTTACTGTCAGCTGCTAGAGGCGACTGACTCAAAAATCTCAGAAATTGAACCACAGAGGGATCTCGAAGATTCCAAGATCAAGTCTAACGCCAAAACCATGGAGCCCAACACTTCCGGCAACGAAAATCAAAATCACGGCGACGACGACAACGACATCCACGATGCTCAACTCGGGAAAAGAAGACGTCCTCACCAATACTCTCAGGAGGAAACCCAAATGTTGGAAACCCTCTTCAGTAAAAGCCATTACATGAAAAAGAAGTGGAGAATTGAATTGAGCCGGGAGTTGGGGATTAATCAGTCGAAGATCCAGTTTTGGTTTCAAAATAGGAGATCCAAATCGAAGGCTCAACGCAAACGTCAGGTGGTCGAGATTTTAAAGGAAGAAAACCAAAAGCTGCGAACAAAAAACATGAGGTATGAAGAAGCTCTCAATATTACCGTTTGCCCTCATTGCGATAACCCCATCGCCCTCGGTAAGATATTCCCCGATAAGCCTCACGCGATGATTGAAGACGTTCATTTACCACCCTACTCCCTCGGGGCACCTCCTGCTCAACCAGATTTTGCCGGAGTCACGCATGAGCAGGATGATCCTACGAAGACGATACAAATGCCTCCTAGAGGATGGGATATGCATCGCTTTGATTGGAGTTACAGTTTCAAGGAGCTGGATGTTACCACCGACCAGCTCAAAGCACATCAGCCTTCTGCACAACAATTTTCGATAGGGTCGGGTCCTGCTGGAGATGAGTTAATCAGTCGTCAAGCCATCGATGCAATCTTGGGCCACGATAAGAGGAGGTTCGCTTGGCCCCCTGAACTGCATTTCAGATTCCTAAACGTGGTTCACCAAATGGGGATCGATTCAGCAAATCCGACGCGCATATTTAAGGCCATGAATGTACCGGGGCTTAGTAAGGAACTGGTCAGGAATCACCTTGGTGCCTACAGAAGACTATTAAAACAGCGTCGAGCGGAGCTAAACCGGGAGGAATCCGTCTCGAGCTCAAAAACTAGGGGCGACCGCCATTGTAATGCTCAGGTATCAAGAGATACCCGGCAGAATCTAAGCATCAATCAAGCTAGCAACCCGACCACCGGCGAACTGAAAGATGATCAGAATGTCCTTCTGGGCCATTTCAACACTTTTCAAGAGCACGTGTCACAAGTACAGCGAGTGCGCACTCCTCCATTCGAGCAGCAATCGGCTGGTGCTCTGCCTGCCGCTGGTCAACCCACAACAGACGATTTCTTTGATGAGGGGCTCGATGCCTTGTTCAATCAGTGGGAAGCTGGCATGCTTGGACAGCCATGATCTAGCACCTGACTCGGGGCACGATGGGTCGGTCACTACGAACACCCATAGAAAGAAGAACATGTTCACGAGTGGATCACTCATTTTATCCATTGTAAAGTTCCTATGGGAACATTTTTCTTTAATGACTATAGTTAATTATGTATGAAAACCAACGCTATCGACGAACATCGTCATGCTCAGTTGCGATGATCCCTTGTTAGATTAAGTCTGAAACCAGGGACGGTCTTTAAATTTTGAGTGGCCACGAACTCATTCCTCACCAAGCGCCCAGGATGTTGAAATGAAGAGTAACAGCATGCACAGGGAAAATGCCACTTTCGTTTGAACAATGAAAAGGGGTTGAGAGAAGGTCATAGCGTTAATTCCCATGGAGCTAAATGAATTAAACGGAGTCATTAATTGCGGGTCCGCCGTTGCTCCCCACGTTCTCGGGCCTAGCAAATCATAAAAGGCACCGAAAGATTGTAGACCCACCACTTTGAAGACTGAACTAGGGGACGAGCGCAATACTCGATGAAACCGAATCAATGCAAGAGAGTTTGTGATCCTGTCACGACGAAAAAGAAAGGGGAAGACAGACGAGGAGTAATTGCAGGGTCTCGGGAGGAGCGCTTGCTTGCTGGTCTTCATATGCAGCCTGAAGGATGGTTCTAGGACACGCACAATCACTCGAGAAAATTTCTAGAGTGAGCAAACACATAAGATCGAATAGAGAAAGCTGAGTGAACTAGATCAGCCCGAGATACTCCGATCCATCATGTTTAAAAGCTATTCTCATCTGCTAGAAACGCCCGACCTGGACATCTCTGAACACGAACTGCTGGAAGACTTTGAAGATCCTGGAGCTGAATCCTGCCCGAAGGCCAGGAGACTGACTCCTCCAGTGATGAAATTCTAGGCTTCAGCTACGAAGAAGGAGTATACAATGATGACCGGAGTCGGAAAAGGAAGCAACTACAACGCCACACTCCAGGCCAAATCCGAGAGCTCGAAGCTTTCTTCAATGAATGCTCCACTCCAAGCAGACAACAGAAAATGGAGTTGAGCCGAAAGATAGGATTGGAGCTTTCGAAGGTCAAGTTTTGGTTCGCCAACAAACGAACCCGGGTGAAATAGCAATACGCAGACCATGAGTTACTGGTCCTTGTTGACACCTGATTTTTGACCATTTATTATTATGATTTTTATTCTTTAAAATTAATTAAAAATATAAAAAAAGATCATAAAATCACAAAATCAACTTTGGAAGCCTTGGCCTAGCCTCGGGGACCAATTTTGAACAAAAAAAATATTTTTTGGTATTTTTAAATATTTTTTGAATTTATTTAATTATAAAAATACCCAAAAAAATCAATAAAAATAGAATTTGAGGTCACCAAAATGTAGAAGAATGGCCTATATTTTTATTTTAATCATCTTTTCATTTTGACCTCACAAAAAGAGAAATTTCAAGTTCAATTGCATATATTCTTTCATAACGCATAAAATCGAATTTGTCCATAAGTTACTATTCGATCTTTTAATTTATGCATTTTGCATCTTAGGGTCTTGATGTTCAGTTTGATTGCCTTACTTTGAAAATGAAGCACTGATCACCATATGTAGGGAATGTGTAGCTAAACTGGTCACACGGCATTTATTGAGTGGTGGGAGAAGGCGAATGATGCTGGAGGGCATTGCCGAATAAAAAAATAGCAACCAAAAAAAGAAGGTCGCCACTAAAACAGCAGAAAAGGGAAAAGGGACAACAAGGCTTTCTTGGTGATGGGAAAAGAAGACCACCCATGAAGATTAAAAAAATGGTGAGTATAGGTGGATTAAAAAAAAAAGGGAGGAGAGATGATGAATGGCGTCTAAAGGCCAAGAGAGGATGATTAAAAAAGAAGAAAAAGACTGAAAGAGGAAGCATTGTAGAATAAAAAAAGAGGACCACTAGCAGAAAAGAGGAAGAAAAGAAAAGAGAGGCTAGTCCCTCAGGGGGCATTTTTTTTTTTAGGGGTGCGACGCCAACCCTCGCGAGACAACACGACCGCCCGGCCGCTCCGTTGCCACCCTGCCGCCGCAACTCCAACCGTTGTTTGCCGTCGAACAAACCCAGAATAACACCTCGGCGGCCGTGCTCTGTTTTCGCTTAACCCATAAGTTTCCGTTGGCCAGCCATACTTCGCAGCTCCCGACTATCTCCAGCTCACTCCTGCGTCCATTCCCGTCCTCGCATGCTCGTCTTGCATTTTCGCCGCCTAAAACCCGCCGAGTCGGCCTTGAACTGGAGATCTCGTCGTGAGTTCGCACGCTCATCTCAAGTCAAGCCGAGACCACCAGTTTGCAAGGCGACCGAGGATCGACAGACCGGAGGTCGCTAACAAGCGACGGACCGGAGGTCGCTAACAAGCGACGGCCCACGGTTTGAGTCCGTTGAGGTAAGCAGACTCCCTGTTTCTTCACTGCGTTCTCCTTTCACCGGCCGAGATTGGCATGTTCTTCGCCCGTATATGCACCATGTCACGCCACCCTCACTTGGTGAACGAAGGTTTTATTTGTATGCAAATATGCGTACGTCCCCACCTGCCTGAGGCACTTTGCTTAGCTGTGGTTCTTTTAACTGCCAGAAGCTGGTGGTCGTCCGTGCTCACTTTCGTTTGTGCGGACGACTGAGAGTCGAGTCTAGCGAGCGTCGAGTCTCTCTTGTTTTGGTTGTTCTCGCTTAGGTTTTTTTTTGGGAGCAGTTGAGGATTCCTCGAGTGGAGTGAGGGGCTCTCGGTGTCCGAACGGGGTCGGTACCGTCGTCTGTGAGGAACGTGAGGACCGCCCGTTTCGATGCTGGAGAGGGCAGAAGCGTGAAACCAAGGTGAGACCGACGCAGGTGAGAAGGCTTGCAGGTGGGAGTCTGTCGGAAGCTAGTGGCGTCACAGATACAGCCCACCATCGATGGTTCAACGATGAACGAGCAGACCCAGTGTTTTGACGAGGAAGTTTGCCGAGCATCGGTCTGGTCGTGAGGCTGAGCGAATCCCAACGGCATGAAGGAGGAGGCGGTCTTGGAGAGTCGACCATGGGGGAAGCAGCTCCAGTGAAGTCCCAGAGAAGCACAGCTGAGGAGACGTTTCAGTAAGTTGATCGCGCAAGGCCGAGGCGTGAGTTCGGAGACGACCAACGCTGGTGGTGAAGGAAAGCTCGACAGACAGGGACATCGGTTCGAGTACGATGGAAGAGCTGGTTCTGAATGGTACTGCTTCGACCAGGCGGCAGAGTGACCGGACTTTGTAGTCCGTAGACCCCAATGTCGTTTCAGCCGGTGATGGATAAACAGAGTCAGTTTGGAGGACAGGCCGGACTGACGTTGGAAGTCCGACGGCCAAGGAAGCCAGCGTCGGTGGTCGCACCTTAGCCCAATGGCGCCCAGCCGTTGTCGCAGCGTCGCGTGCATGGAGGAAGACGATGCATGGAGAAGACAATGAACAGTGGAAGGAGGGCTGTTTCGCTTTTTGGTGGGTTCGTGCATTTGGCGTCAGAGGCTATTTGTGGACGAGTTGGGCCGGCGTGAGAGAAAAGAAAAGCTGGGCTTAATCTCCCCAGCATTTGGTCTGCTTGTGGGCTAGTTTGGAAACAAGAAAGGCTTTGGGCTTGGATTGTTTTGTTCAACAAGGTGGCTGTTCTGGGCGTGAGGGAGTTGGGCCAGGAGATTTGAAGCCCAATCCGGTTAAAAAAAAAAAGTGGGCCTTAGTTGTGTTGCGCCGACTGGGCTGATTCGGGTTCCCTTACCCGGAACTGATCTGGACCCGGGTCCAGGAATCCAACCCGGACCCGGCCCCTTTTGATAATAATTAGTAATTATTATTAATTAATAAATAAAATTAAAAAATAATAAAAAACTAAAAAAAATTTAGAAAAATTCAGAAAAAAATTATAAAAATTTCAAAAAAATAGGAAATGGCCATATTCAATTGGCTATGACCTGTTTTGGGTCTTTTGACTCCCGGTCTTTCCAGAAATGAGGTTTTTCCCTTTTGGCAAACCGTCTTCCAAAAAAAATTCTAAAAAAATCCTGGAAAATCCCAAAAAAATAGGAAATGGCCACAAACAACTGGCCAAGTCTCATCCCGAGCGTTTTGAACCCCGACCCTTCTTAAAATGATGATTTCGCCCTTTGAGCAAATCATCTTCCAAAAATTGAAGAAAAATAAAAAAATTCCAAAAAATTCTCAAAAATGGGAAATGGCCACAAACAACTGGCCATGGAATATTTTCGGTAATTCGGTATCCAAACCTTCCAAAAATTGACGATTTTGCCTTTCGGGCTAATCGTCCCCAAATCTTCCCATTTTACCCTTGGTCCGAAATCACATCTTCCCTAAACCCTTATGGCTATATTAGGAAGCCATTGATTTGAATTGATGTGCATTGATGTGATTTATTTATGTACTTGATTGCGCTTTCATTTAAATTGATTGTGATTGATAGGAACAGTCTTCCAATCTGCATGAAATCCTGAATCAAGCCTACCTCACCTAAAATTGCGCCTGCATGAACTCTTAGCTAGGAAAATCACTCGCGTTAGGTACCGAAAGGGCGTTGGTAATGACACCGACGTAACCAAGTCCCCGAACCCAAAATCTCTGGTTCCGCAGAACTGATCGACCTCTCCCAATCGGTTAGTAAGGTTTCTGGTCTACCCTCCAATAAAGACCGGTGGCGACTCCAAATGCATGCACAAGTTGCACATGCCACCACGACCACACTGAAGGTCGAAAGCGATCGACTCTTATCGTCGAGTCCTTCTGAAAAATACTCCCGCCGCGATTTGGTATGGGCCTGGGAGGGCCCGCGCCGATCAAAGGGCCCGCGATCGGTAATCCATTCGCCTGTCACACAAACGGAATTCAATCCCTCGCACCGTCGGATTGGGGGAAAATTTCGGACGGGTCGCGACAGTCCTGAAGGAGGAGAATGAGAAGCTTCAAGCTGAAAGCGCGAGATATAAGGAAGCTCTGACCAAGGCCACCTGCCTTAATTGTGGTAATCCTGTTGTCCTCGGCGAGGTGTTCCTCGATGAACCATCCCTGTTGACGAATAACGCTCAGCTGTTACCGTATTCTCCACAGCATTTTCCGACACAGCCAGATACCGTCGGAGATCTGCATGAGCAAGTCAACACCATAGAGTCAACACCAACATCCTCTGAGAAATGGGATATGAATCATCACAGGTGGAGTTCTCTCAATGACGAACCCGCTGTCGCAGCCAGCCAATCCAAAGTCGGTGAGTCCCTCCCTGGACAACTTTTGAAACGACTAGATCCCGTAGAGAATAGCTACCGAAGTATTGACGATATTTTGGGTGATAAGAGAACAAGGTTTTACTGGACCTATGAACTTCACACCAAATTTGTTGATGCAATTCGAGAGCTGGGAGTTGATTCGGCTAGCCCACTACGTGTACTCGAGATTATGAACGTGCCGGGGCTCTCTAGAATTAACGTTGAGTCTCACCTTAAGTACTATAGGAGATTGCTAAACGATGGAAGGATAGCGTTAAACCATCATAAAGCCGGTTGGAGCTCAAGTGCTGGGCAGAGTCACAACCACGATGATTGGAGAGCCAAGAGCACCCAACCGTGTTTCAGCAATGACGGGACCAACAGTCGTGTCAGCGACTCCTTTAACCCAAATCAGAGTGCTCCGCCGAACTATCTCAATACTCCTCAAGAGTATATACCACAGTTCCAGCACATAGGGATTCCTCAGTTTGAGGACGAATCGGTCATTAATGCTGTCTCTGAAGCGGATCTAGCATTGGTAGAGAGTGCACATATAAACCTGCCGGTCATCGGAGGAAGTTCCAATTCGAGGGGTCAAGTTGCTCACGGCGAGAGCAAAGAGAGGAATCTCTCGCCTGCAGTCGACGACAGCCAATCTGGGCACCAAGGGCTAGAAAGAACAAGCGATTTCCTTGATGAGGAGCTGGACACTTGGATCAATACTCTTCAGGAATGTATGTCTCAACCCCAACAGGGCAATGATGAAGGTTCCAGCTCAAAGACTCCAGTCCCTCACAACGAAGGCAATGAAAGAAACCTGCCGCCAGCAATCGTTGATACCCAACTTGAACATCAATGGCTCGAAGACTCGAGCAATTTCCTCGGCGATGAGTTCAATCTTTGGCTCGATCAATTTGGAGCCGGAGGACCATCGCAGTGGTGACGCAAGGCCGGTGATCAAACGTCTGATGCAAGGCATGGCTACTCGATGAAAAAATGCTTAGAGGAAAGGGGTTGAATACTCCTATTGAATATGTTGTTGATCGTACTGTAAGGTTCCCACGGGAACATCTTTCATTAATGTCTAGAACTAATTGCGCGTGAGTGTCAACATCACCCTTTGAGCATCTTCAAGCCGAGGGCCGTGGATTAATCGCTTAATCCGTGGAGCAAGTTCCCCAAACAATGACTATCACCCGCGGAGCATAATGGGATCTACCCCTTCAATACGAAATACGTTTGGCCGCGAAGCCACCTATTTGGTAAAACGATGTATCGTTCCTAAACGATCTTCAATTGAATACCGAAGTAATGTCTCATTTCTTTTCCTTCTCAGATGATAAACATGGATAAAGCACTCAAGGAGCCATACGTTCAAATAACAGAACAGACGTTGCCTAACTGGGGGCAGATGAACCATTGATGTTGCAAACACTCCAAGAATGGATAGGCGGATTTGATAGATGTTGTTCATATCAATACGCAACATCAGGATGGGATGAAAATCAAGAGTAAAGTTGTATCGTCCCAACTTGTCTTGAATTTGGGAATATGAATTGACACTTATTGTTTATCCTTGACAGGGGAGTCGCCTTGCAGAAGAACAAATTTTTACATCCCATGTACTACTCGTTAGAGTACATGACCAAGGGTAGGATGTATCGTTTCGATTTTTGAAAAGTTCGTGAACCTACAATGATATGCTTCTTTTACATTTGCAGGGATCCGCAGCTGCGACGGACAGGTAAGTATCCCTTTTCCTAGTTAGCTGGAGATAAAAAATGTCAGAATCCTTTCAGCCGGCATAAAGATTTTCCAATGCATCGATATTCATTATTTAAATCGGGAGGTTGCCCAGAGCATGAATAAAACATGCACGATACATCACAAAATCCCCTCGATGGATAAATTTTGGGAAAGAAATGAATTTTTCCAAATATGATTATTTGTCAAATCATTCAAAAGGAAGTTTACTCAAAAGAGAGGCGAGCCCAGTCCAAACACATCCTACATACACTTGAGAGACGAGGGAAGTGAATCGGATAGCAAAATCTGTACCTACGGAGGTAGGGACCATTTGCAGCGATTACTTGGATTGGGACGACTGAGGCATTCGTTTCATATCCCCAAATACTACAGGTGACCATTGACAACCCCTTCGAACGGCGGTTTTCATTCTCAACCCTGTCAAGAACCACCCCACATCGGGGCAAAAGGAGAGTAAGTCCAGCAGCATCGGGAGAAAATGGTAAGAAATTTTCTTGCTCGGACTAACATTAATCTTCGTGTGTTGTTTATATGGTAATCCAAGTGCCATAGGATGATGAGAAGCATTCATTTCTCTATCCCACACACCGAATCCTTTGCATAGCCAAGTTGAGCCTACGAATTCATTTCATAAACCCCTGTTGGTGATCATGGCATGTTTCAAGATAGAAACTGCATCACTCCAAGAACGGAAGAATCCAGGAGATGGGATTTATAGAAAAATTTCATATCGGCGTTTAAATGTGCTATGATTCATATATCCAGCACATTTTTCTGAACATCGTAGTTCCAAAGGAAAAGAAAAGGCGGGATTTCAACAAAGAAAAAATCCCCAGCATCAAGAAAAAGCAAAGTGCCTGGTAAAAGCAAGGCCGATGCTCGTGAAAACTGTTTGATTGATCCCCAATAAAGCCTAGTTGGGAAAAGAGGAAATCCTGAAGGAACCAAATCAAAAAAAGCTACTCCCCAAATGCTGCCAAGCACAGAACAAAGACATGGAGAGAGTCGGTCTCTGAATGCAACAAGAGACGCTCTCTAAAGAGCTGGTGCACATCTCAAAATCGGTTGTACACCTCAAAAACTAAAGATGCAGAAAGGAAAAGACAGGTGGTAAATCAGCAATGATCACCAATGTCAAACTCGTCATGAATTCTGGGCCAAAAACAAGCCTTTTTCGGTCCCCAATCCTACCAACATCATAACCCTGAAACAGTCTTCTCTGACTAAGACACTTGGGTTAACATATAGCTTAGCTCGAAGAAGTACGAGCAAGACTATTTCTTTCTCATTTTGCAGGGTTCTTGACTTGTAAACCCGGAGCAGATGGCGAAAGCTTTCGTTCAATGGCCTCGACTCCAAAGCGGGTCCCCCTTGAAAACCAATATCCAAGCCCAACATTACGGTCCCGTGGAAGACCTCCCGACCGATCAAAATGTATGCGCTGCGAATGAGCCTAAAACCTAGGCGCAGGTTAGTAGGGAATTGAGTGCATCCCCTATGAAAACCACTATCTCAAAACAGGTGAGAAGACCTCCTTGTCGAGAAATATTCCAATTGATGTTTTGAACAAACTCTTTTTGGAATTTTCAAACCGTTGATCCAAATTTTCCATGCAAGGAATTTGTGATCACATTTGCATGTTGTAAGAATGCTTTGGATAACCTCCAGCATCAAAATGCACATTTCATGACTAAAACTTAAGTCATAAAATTTTGTCAATTGGACAATTATTGTCTTCCCAAAGATTATTAACATTTTCTTGGTGAAGAAAAATCTTTCAGGTTTGAACTTTCTGCAGGATACCTGGAGAACCCAACTCCCAGAATGTCGCCTCAACAGACCCAAGTCCTAGCATAACGTGGAGAACCCTCGTCCTAGGACCCCTTTTCGAAAATATCAAACAGTCCTAACATGAGACCCCTTTTTCAAAAAAATCAAGCAATCCCAATAGACGTGGAGAACCCTCGTCTCGGGACCCTTTTTCAAAATCAAGCGGCCCTATCAGACGTGGAGAACCCTCGTCCCGGGACCCCTTTTCAAAATTTAGGCAGTCTCATCGGACGTGGAGAACCCTCGTCATGAGACCCCTTTTCAAAATTTAGGCAGTCTCATCGGACGTAGAGAACCCTCGTCATGAGACCCCTTTTCAAAATTTAGGCAGTCTCATCGGACGTGGAGAACCCTCGTCATGAGACCCCTTTTCAAGAAAAACAAAGGTAGATACCGCCTGAAGGGTCAACTCAAGGTAGAAACCGCATGAAGGGTCAATTCAAGGTAGATACCGCCTGAAGGGTCAACACGTGGTAGATACCGCCTGAAGGGTCAAAATCAAAGGTAGATACCGCCTGAAGGGTCAACACGTGGTAGATACCGCCTGAAGGGTCAAAATCAAAGGTAGATACCGCCTGAAGGGTCAACACAAGGTAGATACCGCCTGAAGGGTCAAAACAAGAGGTAGATACCGCCTGAAGGGTCAACTCAAGGTAGAAACCGCCTAAAGGGTCAAACCAATGGTAGAAACCGCCTAAAGGGTCAAAACAAAGGTAGAAACCGCCTAAAGGGTCAAACAAAGGTAGAAACCCCTCTAAAGGGTCAAACAATGGTAGAAACCGCCTGAAGGGTCAAACCATGGTAGAAACCGCCATAAGGGTCAACTCATTGGTAAATATCGCCATAAACATCGACACAAAGGTCTGATCCACCATACGGATCAAAATCCTTGGCAAATTCCAAAGCGTGGGATGCGCCCTCTTTAGGTTCCTACCAGTTAGGAATCCCGTGATGGTATGACCTACCATACAGGTCAGAGCTTAATCTCCCTAGGATATTCTGAACGACGAGTCCTAGGTATCTTCTTGAAAGTCGTCGCAACCGGCAGCATCTGACAGGTAAGCTTCAGGTAAGCCTCTCTCACTCCGGCCCATGTTCGAATTGCAAGAGTAAACCGGTGATTAATTTGAACATTCATCAAAAGAATAAAGGGTCCGATGTCATAGCATTTCTTTTCCTCAGTCGAGTCGGTTAAGATTCAGGTGTCATTTTGTCTTTGAAAGCAACCTCTGACGAGCTCACTCTCAAAGAGGGGCAGCTGTTGACACCTGATTTTTGACCATTTATTATTGTGATATTTATTCTTTAAAATTAATTAAAAATAGCAAAAAATGTCAAAAAATCACAAAATCAACTTTGGAAGCCTTGGCTTGGCCTTAGGAACCAATTTTGAACAAAAAATATTTTTTGGTATTTTATAATATTTTTCAAATTTATTTAATTATAAAAATACCAAAAAAATCAGAAAAATACCATTCGTGGTCAGAAAAATACACAAAAATATTCAATAATTTTGTTTTAATTTCCTCTTCAAGTGTGTCACTTTAAATCTCAAAAATTCGGCTCGGTTCACTATGTTCCTTAACAAACATAAACCCGAACCGAGCCCAAAAAATCCTTTTTGAGTCTTTTAATTTTCAATTATCATCTTGTATAATCTATGACATTGTATTATAAAGTCTTGAAGTGCAATTAGGTCAATTTGCCCTCCAATTTGATCAATTTTAACCAAAAGGGCTTAATTGCATAAAAATCTTTCAATTTAGTCCCCGGTTTCACAAATTTCGAAATTAAATTTCACACGGGCATACCCATTGAAATCAAATACCTCTACCTTATGTTTTTCATCATGATGAATCCATTGGTGGCCTCAATTTTGACTAATTTGGTCGTTTGGAGCTCCGATTGAACGAAACTCATATTCGGATCCTAAGGGTAGTTTGGGGTTTTCACTAAATTTTAATCAATTGATTCGCGAGAATACCCTTATTTGATGGAAAACATACCAAAGAGTTCGATTTTGCCATCAATTTCGTGAAAATGGGTCAAATTAGAGCCCAATTTGGGCGATTTGGGTCGAACCGGGCCGGTCGGGTCGGACCCGACCCGACCCGGTCCGACCCGACCCTGTCCGACCGGGTCTGCAACTCTCAGTTGCAGACCCGTGCGCGCCGCGGAAGCAAAAAAAAGCAGGAGCAGGGGGAGGCCCGCGGTGGATTTTTTTTAAAAAAAAGCGATGGCGAGTGGAGGAGGATCTCAGGTAGTGGTGGGGGTGAAGATGCCACGACCAAAAAGGCCGGTCGGCCACGAAAAAAGAAAAGAGGTACTCGGTGAGAAAGGGGAGCTCGGACCGAGAGGGAGAAGGAGAATTTTCGTGCGAGAGGGGACGAAGCTCGGGCAAGGTGGGGGTTCCTCAAGCTTCGGGTAACCAGGAGCATCGTCGAAGATGCCTCGAAGGCCGCCGGAGACCCTCAGACAGGTCAGTATCATCCTCTGAACTTCGTTTTTCCGATGCACGTCACATGTTCGACAAAATGCTCGAACGGGTTTCGCAAATCACAACTCTCGGTCGTGCCGTTCCCGACCCCGTTCCACACGAATCTCACTTCCAACCTTCGTTATAACTGGCTCTGAGCTCCGTGTACCGTCTTTTTTGGCATTGAAACGCGACGAGACCCAAGCCCGGAAGTTCGCCGGTCATGGTTCGGCCGAGAGCTAGGTGAAGGGCTTCGCGTCATCGCCGAGCTTCAAAGGAGTTCAGGTAAGCTTCCTAACCTTTCTCCGATGAACGTTTGAATGAGTGGAATGGAGCTCAAACCAAAAAAAAATTTCGCGAATCCCCCTCGCTGGCGCCGGTTCGGTGAAGGTTCGTTTGGCCGGTTCCTCACGTTATTTTTGCTATAAACTGAGCGCAAATTGGTCGTGGTCCGATGGGGATTTGTTTGGTAAAAAAATCGGGGTCTGAAACTATCGTTTTTTAGGTCGTTATGGGTCTTCCGGCGAGGATTCCGGCGATAGTCGCCGGAATAGTTACTGTTCATCGTCTTCTCCGGCGACTATCGCCGGCGGTCAACGGTCAGCGAGGTCAACAGGTCAACGCTGACGTGGCATGCCACGTCGGCAGCCACGTCAGCGTAGGGGGTCCACGGCCGATTATAATAAAGACCAGATCCGACGGTGGAGAGTGTGCCACGTGTCGCGATCTCGGCTTTTTCGGTTTTATTAAATGATTTTCGGATATTAATTAAAAAATGATCCGACGGTCAAGAATATGCCAAGTGGCTCTCTCTGGATCGTCCGATCTAGTCCAAGATCGGACGCACCAGGAGCAGCCACGTGGCACAATCTGGGGCGTCCGTTTGCTAAATTAAGAAAATGATAAAAAAAACAAAAAAAAACAAAAAACAAAAAACGGCGTCGTTTTGGCTGTGGGCGTGCGAGTCTGGGTCGCGGATCCGGGCGTGGGTCGGGTCATCCGACCCGGTCCGGATAATTTTTTTATTATTATTTTTAATAATAAAAAATAGTAATAATAAAAAATTCAAAAAAATCAATAAAAAAATAGAAAATCATAAAAAAATTCAAACAAATTCGGAAAATTCAGAAACATTCTAAAGAAATTCCAGAAAATAGGAAATGACCATATTCAACTGGCCAGGACCTGTTCCGGGTCTTTCGACCCCCGATCTTTTTCGAAATGATGGTTTTGCCCTTCCGGCAAACCGTCTTCCAAATAATTCTAAAAAAAATTCAGGAAAATCCCACAAAAAATAGGAAATGGCCACGAACAACTGGCCAAGACTCATTTCGGGTGTTTTGAACCCCGACCCTTCTTAAAATGACGATTTCGCCCTTTGGGCGAATCGTCTTCCAAAAATTGAAGAAAAATCAAGAAATTCCAAAAAATTCTCAAAAATGGGAAATGGCCACAAACAACTGGCCATGGAATATCTTGGGTAATTCGGTATCCAAATCTTCCAAAAATTGACGATTTTGCCCTTCGGGCTAAATCGCCTCCAAATCCTCTCATCTTACCCCGGTCCTAAATCACATCTTCCCTGAGCCCTTATGACTATGTTAGGAAGCCATTGACTGGAATTGATGTGCATCGATGAGATTTATTTATACACTTGTTTGCGTTTTTTATTAAAATTGATTGTGGTTGATAGGATAGTCTTTCAATCTGCATGAAACCTTGAATCAAACTTACCCCATCCAAAACTGCGCCTACATGAACTCTTAGCTAGGAGAATCACTCGCATTAGGTACCGAAAGGGCGTTGGTAATGACACCAACGTAACCAAGTCCCCGAACCCAAAATCTCTGGTTCTGCAGAACTGATCGATCTCTCCCAATCGATCAGTAAGGTTTCCGGTCTACCCTCCAAGAAAGATCGGTGGCGACTCCAAGTACATGCACAATTTGCACATGCCACCACGACCACACTGAAGGTCGAAAGCGATCGACTCTTATCGTCGAATCCCTTAAAAAAAATATTCCCGCCGCGATTTGGTATGGGCCTGGGAGGGCCCGCGCCAATCCAAGGCCCGCGATCGGTAATCCATTAGCCGCGTCCGCTTCGGACGGGTCGCGACAGAAACAATCTGCAATACACTTATATTCAGTAGAAAATAAAGCACTATAAAATGAATAAATAGCCTTTGTATCAAGAGCATCTCTCTTGAAAATTTCAGTAGATGACAGAGTGGTAGCTGGCGTTGTATTATTATCTCCTACATGTGATTCACTT
The DNA here is from genome assembly GCA_021437785.1 of Rhodomyrtus psidioides. NCBI lineage: Eukaryota > Viridiplantae > Streptophyta > Magnoliopsida > Myrtales > Myrtaceae > Rhodomyrtus > Rhodomyrtus psidioides. Next base: position 1,400,324 of record JAILYB010000166.1, on the reverse strand, counting down.
GTGGCACTTGCAGTCAGATTCACTCTTCGTTGTACAGCATCTCATATTCGAGGATCTTGGCATCTAATATATGCTTTAAATTTATTTTTCCAGTCGTTGTACTCTTTCTCTTCAAAATTATGGTGATCTGTTGTTGCTTCTACCTTCGATCCATGTGAAAGAGAAATTGCTAGCCATAAAGATCATTAACTCAGAAGTAACAATACGTCACAAAATATGAGCACCATGCTCTGATACTAATTGTTGTGGCTAGCTTTATCACCTAGAAGGGGGTGAATAGGCGATAACAGTACAATTTCAGTATTTATCGCGGAATTCAAATTGCACATGTATTATTATGACGTCTCAGATGATTGAAACATAATGTATCAATATGAACAATTCATATGTAGTTCATCTATCACAAAATATATGATATAATCAGAGTAAGGAATAGAAAAGACTACACAGAGGGTTTATAGTGGTTCTGCTTTAATTAAGCACACGTCCACTTTTTCGGCTATCAGTCAATCAGCTGGATTCCACTAGTAAACTGCTTGAGAGGTTACAGATTAGTGATCTCCTTTAGACGTAGGATACCCCGCCTAACACTCAACACTCTTGTTTACATCTCCTCACAATTACAATGGATGAATCAAGAAGTGTGCATGAAATGAAGTACTCTCGATCTAAGAATTATGAACACTTTTCCCTCTTAATGCCGATCTTTTTTCCCTCTGACCTTGAGATGTCTTTTATACTCCTCCGTATCCAATCTAACCGATGCAAGGCTTCCAAAAGAGATCTATCCAAAACTTCCTGTTTGGACAAGACAAATACCAAAACAAGATCTCGTAGCCGTTGGGGATCGCCAAAAGAAAGTTTTCCTTGTTCGGATCAAATCGCCCATATAATTATGATCTTGGATTTCCATAGATGATTTCATTTATTTGGAAAGTCATGTGTGTCTCCTTGATTTCGCATCCTTGATTGATCTCTATCCCCGAGAATTCTCAAGAATGATCAGCTCAATTGTATCTATTGTAACGTATCAATGAAGTACATTTCAAAATCATCTTCAAGTTCTGATTACTGCACGTGAATACTCCTCTTAGAACTTGAGCATCATTCCAACGTTTGAATTATCCCCGCTCAACGTCTGAGCTCGACACAGCATCTGAGTCCCTCAGGAATCAACATTTGAGCTAAACCTTTTTGATACCAATAAGGAAGCGGAGACAAGCTTAAGCCTGTATGTAGGTACGCTATCCCAAGGAGGCAACACTTCCAGCCAATTTAAGGGACTGCATTTTAGCACACCAGGCTTACTCTTGAAGTTCAACCTTAGTGATCCCAGAATTATTTTACTCACAGGTTCCACCAAAATGGCAAGTGAGGAACATACTAAACCACATCGCACTATTATGTTAACAAGAGGGATTTGAACTAAAGATCATGCTCAGAGAGAAGAGAAAATTCTTTTAGAAACTCGTAGAGGAAACTTTCACTCTCATATCAAATTGAAGGTAAAGTCTACGCTTCATTACACACATACTAGCCTTTTATAGGCAAACAAATACATAACGAGACAAAATACATTGGATTCGCAGATCCATGACAAAAAGTCACCGGAGAGAATAGTGATGAATAGTACTGCTACAGTGAACAATGCCTTAACTACTGCTATAGTGAAGTGACCAGTGAACAGTACATTTAGGACAACAACTTTTGACCTCCTAGGGGCCAATTATTAGAAGGAAACATACACGTGACCGACAAACACACATAATTACAGCCTGCGACGATCTGGGTCAGGATTGTAATTTGCATCATCGGAGTCCGAGCTGTCGGGCCCATCTTTTTGTCTTTTGTAGACTCTCAAAAGTTGTTCTTCTTCAAATGCTGCTATTTTTGCGTCTAGCTCTAGGTCATCAGGAATGCCACAATAATTTAAGCTTGACGGGCATCTGCAGAATTAGATGAAACATTTTGACTAAGCAGACTCGGCTGAGGAAAACCATAATCATGTGAATTCTATGACAAAGGGCCACCCCAAGGGTCATCTATATCCATGGAAAAGTCTAGTTGATTCTTCTTAAACTCATCAAGAGCTTTAAGTGCCAGAGGATGAACTTTAGGTCTATCCCATGAAAGATCATCTACATGATGAGGCCAAATTTCTAAAGGAATGACCTTATTTTCTTGGAATAAAAACCTTTTGAGTTCATGAAGCTCATATTGGGTTCTCATTATGGACCTGGGCAATATGCAGTACACATAAGACTTTTCTTCTTGGAGATTGGGCTTAAATGTAGTAGTCCCGAAAGGAGCTACTTCTGTTCTTGGATCTCCAGTTGGGCCAATATAATGCCATGGCCTGCTAAAAATACAAATAGTGTGTCTTTCTGGTTCAGGTCGTCCAATGCGCCTTTCTTGTATGAAGATGTGTCGCCATGGTTGTAATGGTCAAAACCATGTAAGCATCTCAGTTAAAGGCTTTTGATCAGAGAAGTTTTCCATTAATGCATCTGACAGAACTTTGATGATCTTATCAGTGGGGAACTTGATAGCCACATTATGCAGGTTAAACAGGTACCAGAAAAATCATTTGAGTTCTTCAACAAACTCATAATCAGGAGACCACTATAGTAAACGAATAAACGGTTAATCCAGGTCAGGGCCTCTTGGATTCAACATCAAACCTCCATGTTCTTTGAAAATCTGGTGTTGATAATTCCAAAGATGGAATTTCATATTTTGAAAGAGAACATTTTCTTCAATCTGTTGGGGTACATCTGGAGGATACTTGTGAGAATTCCATTGATGCTCTCGCATGTCTGTTGTTCGAAACCTGCCAGATTGCAAGGGATTCCTACGGACATACATGTTTATGGAGGCAACAAGTTCTTTGGGTCTAGATAAAAAATCAGCAAGGATATTTTTCTTTCCATGGATGCATTTGGTATCAAAAGAGTATTTTGAAAACCATTCTGCCCACTGCAGAAGTTGTGGGCGAGGGATTTGCTTTTGCTTAAACTTAAGCATTTGGGGAAAAGATGACATGTCCATTTTGACGAGAAAATGATGACCAATGAGGTAAAACTCAAATTTCTTGATGCCATTTTTGACTGCAAGAATTTCTTTGAAAGTGGAGTAATAATGCATTTCTACTTGGGAAAATCATCCACTTTTGTAAGCACAGATACATTGCTTACCATTGATTTCTTCAAAGAGAACAGCAGCCCAATATTTGTCACTGGCATCGGTCTGCAAAATCCTTTTCCCTGTAGATGGAATCTGCAATGGTGGGAAATGTTGCAGAATCTCTTTCAAATAAGGAATCGCTTTAGTTTGTTTAGGTCCCCAAGGTGGTGCGTTTTTCTTGAGCATTTTCTGAAGGGGATAAACAGCTTTTGATATCTTCGGAACAAAGTCCCTAAGATAATTGACAACACCCAAAAATGATTGGGCTTCAGTAATAGTGAGATTTTCATCTGGGTATTTCTGCAATTCTTCAGCCAGATGGGGTCCAGGGTAATACGTTTCTTCTTTAAGATGCATTCCAAGAAATTCAATCTCCATTTGTGCAATTACCATCTTTTTCTGGAAAAGCATAATACCATGCTGCTGAACAATCTCAGCAAATTGTTTGAGCAGCTCACAATGAAAATCTTCATCAGGGCTATACAAGAGGATGTCATCGATAAAGATCTGTGCATTAGCCAAAAAGGGCTGAAAAATTCTACACATGGCCTTTTGAAAAAGAGATGGTGCGGTCTTGAGGCCGAATGGAACGACAATCCATTGAAAATGTTGATTAGGAATGCAAAACCATGTTTTGGGTCTATCATCAGGATGGATTCCTAATTGCCAAAATCCTGCTTTCAAGTCAAACTTGGAATAGATCTTTGCTTGAGCAAAACTAGAGAAAAAGGAATTTTTGTGAGGAAGAAGAAACTTGTCATCTTGGAGAAATTTGTTCAAGGACTGGTAATTGATAACAAGTCTGAGTTTTCCTCGATTTTGTTCATCTCTCTTATTGACATAGAAAGCTTCACATCCCCATTGAGAGTTTGATGGTTCAATAAGTCCTTGGGAAAGAAGTTCTGCGCATTCTTTTTTGGCAAGAGTGAGATATTCAGGGTTCATGCCAAAATGACTAGCTTTTGTGGGATTCCCGTCTTCACTCTTTTTAAATGGTAATCGAACAAAAAAGTCAGAATTCTGCCAAAGGGGACTGGAATAGATTTGAGAGAACTGATAATGGGAGTCAGCACAACAAGATAGCAATGACTGGGTGATGGGATGAAGGATTTCTGGCTGTATGATAAAGAGTCTATGAATGTCCACGAATTCTTTGAAGTGATCTTCAAATTTTAGGCCGTCTGGGACAATCTTAAGCTGAGGTAATTGGGAAAGGATACCCAACCAATGATGAGATCTTTATCATGTGAGTGGCAACCAAGAATCTTAGTGGTGATGGAACATTGAGGAATAATTAGAGGGTGACTGGTTTGTTGCGAACTTTAGTAGCAAAAGTATCGCTAGAAGCAGAAGTGAAGTATCTGATATAAGGAGTTCAAAATTCATCTGGAAGAATTTTTACATCTATGAGAGATGCAGCAGCACCAGTGTCAACAAGTGCTATTACTTGAATGGGTTTTGAGGATTTAGAAACAAATATATGAACAGGGATATATGGAGAATGGTAGACTGAAGATTTGAGAATGAGTAGATCAAAGATTTCTGTAGGGAAGAAAGCAAAGATGTCACCTGGAGATTCATCAGAATCTGAGGAGGAATATGCCTGAATAGCATATAGTGTTTCAGGGGAAGGTTATCCTCGATCGAGAAGACGGACTCAATGTCTTCATTGCTAAGAGAAATACCAGTACTCTGAGAGATCTTTTGGATCATATGACTGCCTTGACGTTTCGCCTGAGGACATTTCTTTGCATAATGCCCTTTTTTGTTGCAGATATAGCACATATCAGATTTCTTCTTCCTGGATTTGGATTGACGTCCCTTCTTCTTCAAGATTTCCATTTGTCTTTATGATGCTTGTGTTTTCCAAAGGAAAACTTCTTGAAATGGCGCTTCTTCTTATGACCCGCACAAGACGGATCATTACAATCCTTTGAGTACTTGATCTTGAGGTCTGGACGATAACAAGCTTTGTCCAGATGATGATTTTGTTTCAAGTAGGATTGAAACAATTCCCTTTTACGACATAAGTCTTCGATGGCTACATGAACTGCCTGCTGGATTTCACCAAACACAGCTTCTTCTAGCATTCGGTTGTTGGTGTGCAAGATTTTTTCAACAGCATCACCAATTTCCTTAGGGATAGATGCCAAGAAAACGGGCTTTAAGTTGATATCAGGACTAAGATGATAGAAGAGCTTGATCATTTCTCTGAAATGATGATCAAGATCTTTCCAAAGAATAGAACAATACTTTCTTTCGAAAAACTCTTTTCTCTTGAGTTCTCTTTCATTATCAAGCTGGCTAATAAAGTAAAAATGAACAATTTGGATAGCCTGATCCAAAGACATAGTCAAGAATGAGAGTTGATCTTGGACGATGCAGCCTTCCACCAATCATTCAAAGAACTTGTGAACTTCGTGGTGCACTCAAGTAACACTTCATAAGTACTATGTTCAGTCATGTTTCTTGCTAACATCCAGGCATGAAATTCCTGGAGTCGATCTGGCCATTTTAATAAAGGATGTCATTAAAGGTGAAATATGACCGTGGGGCTGAGGCAGAACTAGAACTAGGTTCTAGAGGATGAGTCACCTCTGGTTCAGCCATATGTTCTTCGGGAGATACTGGATCTGCCATCATGATTTTTGAAATAGGAGCATAGAAAGAAGCCTGGGAGGATTCTGAGGGGCAAGATTCAACAGAATCTGTATCTGAAGAAAGAAAAGTAATTTCAATTGGGTTGACAGTGGAAATAGAGGGAATCTGGTGTCTGAGAAAATTCTCAATTAGATTGGACACCATAAGGGATGGAGAAGGATGAGTTGGTGAACTGAGTGGTGTTTGTTGTGATTCTTGCTTTAATGGAACTGAAGGAACCGAATGAGATGCTTTTCCTTTTCCATGAGCTTTCTACTTCTCAATGTCTTGCAACTGAGCACGAAGAGCCAAGACATTGGTGGTTTTTGGAGGTGGCGCAGTGCTGAGAAGTTCTGCAAAAGAGGAAGATGATCTTGCAGATTGAACTGATGATTTAAGGGAAGGGGTAAACAAGGGATCTGTAGAAAACAGAGGCTTGAGTTTCTGGGATTGATGAAGCTGGGTTTCCAAGATTTGAATTTGACGTTTTAGGGCGCGCATGGTAACACTTCAGAAGCAGAATTTCTGCTTCTGAAGTGCTTCTGAAGTTGAAATCCGTTTGGTAAAGACACTTCAGAAGCGCTTATGAAGCTGAAAGCCGTTTGGTAAAAATATTGAGGAATCACTTTCAGAAGTGATTTCTACTTCCAGAAGTGATTTTTGGCCAATTTTGAGAAGCTAAAAATTGTAGCTTCTAAAAAAGAAATCACTTCTTCAACTACACCGATCTTTCGCCGCCCAACACCCACCGGCCGCCGGCTGCCATCGCCCGCCCGCCCGCCCGCCGCCTCCTGTCTCCGTTGCCCGCCGTGGCCGGCTGTCGTCCGTCGCCGTCCGCTCGCCGCTGCCAGTCGCCCGCCGCCGCCGTCCACCCGCCGCAGCGGCCGTCCGCCCGCCGCCGGCCGCCGCCGACCACCGCCAGCCGCCAACCGCCGCAGGCCTTCCACCCGCTGCCGATCGCTCGCAGCCGACCGCCGCCGGTCGCCGGCCGCCCGCCCACTGCCGGTAGCCGGCCGCCGCCGCGGTCGCCCTGACTGTTTCAAAAGTAGAAAATTTCAGAAATAGAAATCAACTTCGATGAAGAAGTTGAAAAATCAACTTCTACTTCTGATTGAGAAGTTGAAAAATCAACTTCAGCTTCAGAAATGATTTCTGAAGCAGAAGTGTTGCCATGCGCGCCCTTAGCTTCTCAATTTCAGGAGTTTGATCTTCCACAAAATGACTACGAGGGATCTGCTGAGTTTCAAACAGATACAACCTTTTCTGGAAATCTTCAAGCATTTTTTTTTATCAAGGCGGAATCTTCAATTACTCGCCCAATAGCTTGATTTTGGGCAAGGACATTTTCTGTCTGCCAATTTAACGCAGCCTTGGAAGGAGAGGAGAGTTTTCTTCTTCCATGAGCATCAAGCTCATTTGAAGTTAGGACTTTTGGAGTGTGGAAGAATTTCTTACGAAGGTCAGAAAAGCTTTCAATATGAGGGAATTTGACATTTACTGAACTAGTTTGCCCGGAGCCAAATGAAGGCAATGGAGGAAAATCATCTGGTTGAAACATACAGATGCTTGGTAATACTGGAGGAGATTCCGATTTAGGAACACATGTGCATGGCTTGGGTAGTGCAATCGGGCAAGAAGAATTTTTCTTTACCCATTTTTGGATTGGCTTATAGAAGGGTGAAGTTACTACCTTTTTTGTAGGTAAGGAAGATGTAGGAGAGGAAGATAGGGAAGAAAATGATGGTTCTATATGACATGAAGAAGCTGAAACTAGAATCTGAGGAGGCATAGGCGATCCATACTGCACCAGATATTGCCAGCGTCCGCCATCTTCACCAAGAGGGCCAATCGTAGGATCTCCATCAAGATATCTCCAATAAAGAGAATCTTTTTTCTTCTTCTTGTGGCGTGTTGAACGCCTGTCATCTCCATCATCATCTGTTCCTCCAAAGCACGAAGAGCAAGCACAATCTGCATCCCAAAAATGGTGTTTTGAACGGTCCTTATAATAATGGACTGGCTGTCCATTTGTATCCAAGGACTGAACAAACTTAAAAGACAATCATGTGCATCCCCACACTAAAGGACAATCTGCAAAACAAGTATTCCACGGCATTATCTCGAAACTTAAAAGAACTTGGATTATTTTGTCAATTTCAAAATTATTTTAGGGTTTTTCTCAACAGGAAGCACATGTTACAAATTGGGTTTTGTCAGATTCAATCCTGTGCATTCCCGCACCAAAGGATAATCTGCAAAATAAGTATTCCACGGCATTATCTCGAAACTTAAAAGAACTCGGATTTTTTTTGTCAATTTCAAAATTATTTAATGTTTTTTCTCAACAGGAAGCACGGTTACAAATTGTCGAAAATAAAACACGAAAATTGTCGGGTATCATGTATTTTTAGAATTTCTTATCACACAAGAAACCTGTCAATTACACTTGCGTTTAATTTAAAAAGTGATATCTGTATCTCATACAATAGATTACATGTTTTAAGGCAATTAAGGATAGTCATAAAGTAAAATGACATTACAAAACTAAATTGTATACGAATGAAATGGGTAGAAAGTATTTAAAGTCGGGAGACAAAAATAAGAGAAAATTTTCAAATAAGGGCTCGAAACGGACATTATTTCAAATAAACACCTGAAGTGGCCATATCAATCTAAAAAAAGGGCATCACTCACCAGTTGGTTAGGGTATTTTCGTCATTTACTTTTTTTTTCTATTTTTAAAAAATTAAAAATAAAATTTTAAAAAGAAGAAGCACATGCGGTATTTCTTTTGTTTGCTTTAACTTTTAATTTTTATTTTTTAACTTAATCTTAACTAAAAATTAGGTTAAAATTATATTTCGACAAAAATGCTCTTGACCAACCAGAATATTTAGCCGACCGATCGATGAGGTCAGGCCCTATTTGAAACAATCATAGTCATTTCAATCCCTTGTTTGAAACAACCATGGTCATTCAAGCCCCTATTTGAAATTGTCATGTCATGACACTTCAGGCCTTTATTTGAAATAAGGACTGCTTTTGACATTTATTTGAGAAAATGAGGACATTTCGGGCCCTTATTTGGAATTTTCCCGAAAACAAGTGGTTATGTTATTCTCATTTTGAGTGACAAACTTGATCGAATGATTTGAAGATTAACTTTGATCAACTTTACATAAATGAATTAGACAAGAATTTGCCGGGGGGAAAGCCCCCTCGAAACCTTTCAATTTTTCTATTTGAAATGGCTTTTTTACATTTTATTTCTTACTTCAAGTTTTGTGGCACATAAGTACGTTTAATAACGCTAAGGTCTCGAAAATGTAATATATGCTCATATTAACGTGTAGATTCACTGACAAATATTACTAACTTTCTATAACTAATGTTTTCTATTTTGATGAAAATAGAAAAAAAAAAATTGCTCGTGTTCCTTTCTAAGCCAAAACATGGTCTCACGTTCAAGCGGGAAAACCCACATTCAAACACAGAAATGGCGCTTTTCTTCCTTCCACGACAAACTCTCTCTCTCTCTCCTCTCCTCCTCCCCCCCCCCCCCCCCCCCCCCCCTCTCTCTCTCTCTCTCTCTCTCTCATAGACACAGAGACAGAGAAGCTGAACAGACAAAACCGCAATGGCGGAGAACGGACGGAGCGCGCGCATGGCCCAAGGGGCGAAGAAGAGGGCAGCGGAAGAGAGGGGCGATGCTGAACAGGAGCCAGCGGCGGTGAACAGGAAGAGGGTGCCGCTCGGAGATATCACCAATCTATCCAGTCCCATCACCCCGGCGAAAGGAGGCGAGACCAAAGTCGAGGTCATCGGCGAGTCAAGGTCCGCAGCATCCGCTCTTTCAACGGTGACAGGGGAGGGCGGCGACCGCAAAATTGATCCACCAACATGCGGAGCTTATGTTTCCGACATCTATCGCTACCTTCGCCTCATGGAGGTCGGTGCCAATTTTAATTCATCTGTCCTTTTCTCGTTCTTCCCGACTAAGATGAGCTTTCTTGCAAAAAAACTGATTTAATCTGATAATCTGTGAATGACTGGACATGAAACTCTTTCTTTCCACGTTGCTTGAGCTGTGTCTCGGTGTCCTCGCTCCGTGTCCCACCGAAACCGGGTCATGTTATTGTCCAAACAGTTAGAAGGGCTAAAGGATTTGACTTTGGATGGATGATTATGCCCAGAAAACTTCAGTCAGTGTGATCATGTTTTCTAGGCTAAAAATGATAGATGTCTAAGCTCTTTTACGGGGAAACCGCATAAGCTTACCTACATCAAAGTTCACTCACTTTGGAACCCGCCGACACAGAACAGTAGGAGACTTGTTAGCGTGAATCTGCCTGCTTCGTTGGCATTTGGCTCGGGTTCAATTTGATGGTGGAAATGGGAAAAAATACAAAACCTTTCTGAAGCAGTGTGGATGGGGTAATTTGGGTATGTCGGTTGTGATGCAGATGGAGCCAAAGAGGAGACCATTGCCTGATTACATTGAGAAAGTTCAGAATGATGTAAGTCCCAACATGAGAGGGATTTTGGTGGACTGGTTGGTGGGAGTTGCGGAGGAGTACCAGCTTCTTTCGGACACGCTCTATCTCTCCATCTCTTACATTGATAGGTTCTTGTCTGTGAATGCTTTGACTAGGCAAAAGCTCCAGCTACTCGGCGTTTCCGCGATGCTCATTTCCTCGTAAGTCAGTAAATAGTAGCACCTAGCCTTGGCTTCTACATTCTGGTTTGGTATTTCGTGCCTCATCATCGGACATGGTGCTGATTTTCTGTCATTCTTTTTTGTCTCTTCATGCCGATGTTTAGAAAGTATGAAGAAATCACCCCTCCTCATGTAGAAGATTTCTGTTACATGACAGACAACAGTTATACTAAGGAAGAGGTATCTTCTCGTTCACTATCATAACATTATTGTTTTGCTTTTGGTGAACGTATCTAGCCTTTTCAAGGATGCTCCTTGTAAAGTAGTGAATCCGCATGTTGATCTTCTGATTTTAAGGTGGTTCAAATGGAGGATGATATATTGAAGGCTCTGGACTTTGAATTGGGCAATCCCACAACAAGGACATTCCTAAGGCAAGAAGCCATCTTCCTGTTCTTGTCTAATGGGATGATCTCCTTTCTGAAATCCTATTTCAATTAGTTTGGAGTTCAAATTGACCTACAATCACCATTTGTTTACTTCCTGTTTCGCAGAAGATTCAGCACAGTTGCTCAAGAAGGTCACAAGGTAGGTCTTATTTGCTTATATTAAGTTTATCCAATTGGCTAACAATGTGTCGTAATTCGCAGACTACAAATCTGAAACTGGAGTTCTTGGGCTACTATCTTGCCGAGCTAAGTTTGTTGGATTACGCCTGCGTGAAATTCTTGCCATCTGTTGTCGCTGCATCCGTCACATTCTTAGCAAGATATATCGTGCGGCCAAAGACTCTCCCCTGGGTAAGAGCCTAGCCTACTTATGATGATGCTTAGAATTGATGATATTCAATTCAATCTCTGTCAATTATAAAGATCATCCTACTCTTCCAGACTTCAAGCCTGCGGAGGTATTCAGGGTACAACGCGGAGGACCTGAAAGAGTGCGTTCAGATCATACATAACTTGCACCTGGGGAGAAGAGGAGGCTCCTTGCAAGCTGTACGAGAAAAATACAGGCAGCACAAGGTATTTGCATAGTCTAATATGTGAATATGTTGATGCACCCGCGATCATCGCCATGGAAATCGGTCACTAATGAAATTACCGAACCGTTTTTCAGTTTAAACGGGTAGCGGTCATGCCCACTCCACTCATACCAGCTTCTTATTTCGAAGATGTCCATGAGTGATCAAACCCATGTTGGGTTGTGTATGTATTGGTGAACCGATGGAATTTTACTGGATATGGCAGCAAATATTTGCATTTTAGCTGTGCACCAAGCAAGTGACAGCAGACAAGGCCGCAACGCGTTGCTAGTCATACCAGAGAATGTGGATGAGGAAAACTACGTTGTCCATAATTCGAGGGATGCTAAGATGGATTGGCAGAAATTTTCCATGAGTAAGGTTTTCTTTTATTTCATCGGCAAACGAATTGCATTTGGACGTTGTCTGATTCTGCTGATTGCTTCGGAAGTGGCAACGAAAGACTAATGTAATGTTCTGGTCGCCGGCGACCGAAGTCGCTAAAATCATGTTTCTAAAGATTGATTAAAGTTGACTTTCCTTCACTGCTGTCGCTGGTGAAAACTGTCCGATACTGTGCTTTGTAAAGGAACTACTCAGCAGCTCCATTTGCTATGCGAGTATGTTAAACACCCGGCTTGTGATTTTCGATGTTTTGGCTCGATGCACATGCTTCCATTTTCCCTATGTCATCACCGTCCAGGAAGGCCAGTGCCAACTCAAATCTTTTCAAAAGCCGAATGAAACCGTCTTTCAGATTCTTGAGATTGTCCGTACTTTTAATTCCTAAATACTAAATAGTGGAGATTACAACAATTGATTTCCCATATTTGTAACTCCTTTCCAAGTTTAATAGTAATCATTCTTACCTTACTATGGCTTAAGTCCATTCTCTTAGCTTAGATTGAGCCTTATAAATTCCATACTTATCTTGACACTTACTAGAAATCAGTTTTTTTGTTTTCAAACAGTGTACTCTTTTACCTTCTGAAAACAATACGTTAGCTACTTTTTTGTTCTTGAAACCTGTCCATGATTTTTTTTTTAAAAAAAATCCGTCCATGATATCTCATTTTTTATTACTTATAAAAATAATGATATTAAATATATATTATTTCAAATAAAGGCATCGAGTGGTCATTGTTTCAAATAAGGGCATCGAGTGGTCATGTCAGACTAAAAAAGGGGTTTGACTCCACTGATTGGTCAAAGACATTTTTTTTTCTTTTTTACTTCACTGGTTGGTCAAAGACATTTTCTTTTCGTTTTTTTTACTTTTCTTATTTTTTTTTTCTTTCTTTTTTCCTTGTTCTACTTTTTTTTTTTCCATTTGCAGTGATTGGTTTCATATAATGGCCAACAATCGGCGATGCCCGAAGAGGGCCAGACAAGATTGCTCTCGAAATCTAGAGGCAAGGGTTGGTCTCGCTTGGGCTGTTAGCGATATTGTACATATTAGATTTGAGGTTTTCTCTTTACTGTATGTATTTACGTTTATACCCTTTCTTGTATGTATGTTTAAATCGGCCTTGTGCCTAATTGTAATCAAGCATTCCATTATCTATGTCTCTAAATCTATTAAGTATCAGAGCTAGGGTTTGCTTCTTGTGAGTACTATACACTAATAATTCATTTTTTTTGTTGCGCATTCGTCTCGTGCCAGCTGTCCAACAATTGTCTTCATCGCTCAGACTTCGTCTTGTCCGATTCTCTTTGTCTTTCACCTTGTTCTGGCAATCGACTGTCGCGACCATCTCGTGGTTTTGTTGAATGAATGCTTTTGAGGGCTAATGGGCAGTCTTATCTGGTCAGAAGCGGGCCTCTTCCAAGGCCCATTACCCAAATCCCAACGGAGGTATACGTGGTCGACTTTCAGTGTGGTCTAGTGACATGTGCTACATGTGCATGCTAATGAGTCGCCACCAATCATTTTTTAGAGGGTATGATTGGACCACCCTGTTGAATAGTCGGGAGTTTCTATTCAATTCTACGAAAACTAGAGAAATGGGTTCGAGGACTTAGTTATACCAACTGTCAAAGTTGATGCTTTTTCGGAACCAAAATTGACTGAATTATTTGACCTACGATTTCGTGCAGATGAGTGGGGTACGAATCCTAAATCTAGAAGTTAATGCAAACGCAAGTGATTACCCTATTACTCACTACCAACAAAAATAATATGCAAACCAAGGAGTCAAAACATGTAAATAAATTACTTCAAATCAGCATGGCAATCCTAGTACAACCCTATTAGCCTAGAGAAGTATCAATCAAGCTCAAGAATGATTTAGACATGATTTTGCCCATCAGGGGTAAAGCCGTAATTTTGAGACGATTTACCTGAAAAGGGAAAAATTGTCATTTCGAAATAAATTCGGAGTAACAAGACGACGAAAATAGGTTTGGCTACTCAACTGACCCATCCCTTATTTTTTTGACAATTTTCGAAATTTTTAGAAAGCAATTAACCCCTTGAGGGGTAAAATCGTCATTTTCTAAAAGGAAATGAAATGTGAAAATCTTAGACATAAGTTTGGCCACTCACTTGACCCATTGCCGAATACTAAGCAATTTCCACAAGTCATTTGGAGTATCGAAGACGATTTCCCCTTTAAAGGGTAAAATTGTCATTTTAGATTAAACGGGTGAGAAATCCCAAAAATGACAACAATCAATTGTTTGTGGTCATTCTTTAATTTTTGGGAGTTTTTAGAATTTTTAGGAATTTTCTGCAATTTTTTCTTTTTTTGCTTTGAATTTTTCTTCAATTTTTCATTTTTTGGAATTTTTCTGATTTTTTCAGAAAACCTTTTTTAAAAAAAAAATTCTTTCCTCTCCCCACGTCGTTTCCTTCGTCGGTTTTCAGGTTGCAAAAGCAATTTCGCAGTTTAATTTATGAAAGAACAAACGGGAAAGCATCTTCATGGCTCACGATTGTGATTTGAGCAAACCCGGCGTTGTTGGAGAGACGGCGGTAGAGGTTCGACAAAGGAGCATGCTCGGCCGTCCTGACACCATGGACCACCTCGTTGTCTCGAGCCATGGGGTTCCACTCGCCATGCTATCATTTGAGTGTAGTCTGCTCGGGGGATCACTGCCTCTTCGGCTGGAGTCATCTCGCCACTGGGGCTCAGGTTTTGAACACAATTGGTTGTGCTCACAAACCACTGGTTCGGGTTGCCTCCTCCGTCTCCATATCCCAAGCTCTAAGGTATTCCTTTCTTTTAAGCTTGGATGAATTAGGGTATCGTGTCCGAGGTTCGTTGGATGATGAAGATTAATGCGGCCGACCATGAACGAGGTCGATCTCTCTAGCTTGTCTCCTCTCGAGGGTTCTTCGCCGCGTTCTCCTTTTGCATGCACCTGTCTCCACGACGGCTAAATCGTTGTCGACACCAACTAGAGGTGGCAAATGGATGGGTCGGGTCGGGTTTGGGTCGGGTCGAATATGGTCCGACCCATATTGACCCATATTTAATGACCTAAACCCAACCCGACCCGCGACTGAACCATACCCGACTCAACCCGTTTTGACCCATATTACCAAAGCACAACAATTTTTTTAAAAAAATAATATTACTAAAATAGTTCCCGACCTCGGTCCCGGTTCCGGTCCCGGTCACGGCCCCGGCCCCGGCCCCGGACAAGGCCCCGGGACCCCGCCCCGGCCCAAGGACTCGGCCCCGGAACCCGGACCAGGCCCCCCCAGCCCCGGCCTCCGCCTCGGCCCCGGCCCCTGCCCCGAGACCCGACCCCGGCCCCGGTCCCGAGACTTGGCCCTGGCCCCGGGACTCGGCCCCGGCACCCAGCCCCCGGCCCCGCTCCCTGCCCCGGCCCCGAGACCCGGCCCCCTCCCCCGGCCCCGCTCTTTGCCCCGGCCCGGACCCTGTCTCGGGACCCGGCCTCCGGCCCCGGTCCCGATCCCGGTCCCGAGACTTGGCCCCGGTTCCCGGCCCCAGCCCCAGGACTCGGCCCCGGCACCAGGCCTCGGACCCGGCCCCGGACCCGGCCCAGGCCCCGGACCCGGCCCCGGCCCAGGCCCAGGACCCGGCCCCGAGACCCGACCCCGGCTCTGGGACCAGGCCCCGGCCCCGGACCCGGTCCCAGGACCCGGCCGCGGACCCGGTACCGAGACCCGGCCCCCGGCCCCGGACCCGACCCGACCCGAACCCGGGACCCGGCCCCAAGACTCGGCCCCGGCCCATGACCCGATCCCTGGACCCGGCCCCCGGACCTGGGACCCTACCCCAGACCCGGCCCCGAGACCCGGACCCGGGACCCGGAACCGGCACCCGGTCCCGACACCCGGCACCCGACCCCGGACCTAGGGCCCGGGCCGGAGCTTGACCCCGGACCTAGGACCCGTCGCATGTCTTGGTTTCTTGATTTGCACATATTCTTTCATTGATTATGAGTGCTAGAGTAGTTACTCTCATCTGCATAAACTCTTAGATTTAGGGTTCGTACCTCACTCTTCTGCATGAAATCTTAGGTTAGATAATTCAGTTAACTTAAGGTATTGAAAAGGCGTTAATTTTGATAATTGGCGTAACTAAGTTCCTGATCTCACTTCTCTGGTTCTCGTAGAATCGAATAGAAGCTCACAACTATTCGATGGGGTTTCCAATTGTACCTTCCAAGAAACGATTGATGGTGACTCCTTGCATGCACATGTAGCAGATGTTACTAGACCACACCGAAGGTCAACTACGCATACCTTCGTTGCGATTTGGGTAATGAGCCTTGGGAGATGCCCGTGTCCAACTAGAAGGGAAGGCCCATTAGCCCTTCCGCAGGAGGGTCGCGACACTAGGCAAGTCATTCCGCTAATTCCGTTCAATTTGACTAACAAAAAATGCTGACGTGATTTTATTTTCTGTCCTAGGTGGTGTTAAAGTTAATTAGAGTAATAAAATGATATCGTTTTGATCCAATTCCTAATTTGTATACAAAATCTTAATTAAATTAAGTTAAAAAAATCCATAAGAAAAATAAAAAAGGCTAAGGTTGTGGTCGTCGCCCTATCGCTAATGGGGCAGCGTCTATGGCAGATGACCCTCATCTAGTTATAGAAGAGGGTCGTGACCTTCTCCCGATTCTGGTGAGAACTTGTTGGCCCTTGTCGAGGCGTCGGCGATCCCGCTGGCCATCGCCGCCTCCCTACTAGTGATAAGGTGGTTGCCATAAGTTGGAGGGCACTTCAAGCTTTTATTTGAGAAAATGATGGTATTTTAGGCCCTTATTTTGGAGTTTTCTCTTACAAAAATTGCATATCCCTGACTCTGTCTCTCAATTTCTTTTCTCAACTCCACGTCTCACTCTCTCTCTCTCTCTCTCTCTCTCTCTCTCTCTCTCTCTCTCTTGTGCATATGCATCACTTACTCGTCCTACAGCTTGAGGTTAACTGGGGCTCTTAGGGCATGCATGACAACACTTCTGGAGTAGAAAAACCGTTGAGTTACGCAACTTCATTTTTATACTATTGGAGCATTTTTTTTCCTCCAGAAGTAGTTTTGGAGCCACTTGAAGAAATAAAAAAAATTACTTCTCTCTAGAAATAGAAAAATCAACTTTTTCTCAAAAATAGAAGTAAAAAAATCAACTTTTGGCCATAAGTTGATTTCTAAAGTAGAAATGTTGCCATGTGCATCCTTAACCTCTATCTATAAGTTTCTTGCTCCGATTGCTCAATCTTGTCTCACCTTCGATTTTTGTATGATGCGTTTCGATTGTGTTTCTCTTGCCATCCTTCGGTTGCTCGATCATTGGCATGTTTATGTTGAGCTAAAGAAAAATCATATTAAAAGTCCTAAATCTTTAGAACTTTTTCCAATTCAATCCTAAACCTTTTAATTTTACTAATTATGTCTTAAATATTTTCACTTTTTATAAATTGAGTCCATCTGATCAGTTTTGATCGAAAATTACTAATGGGGCCGTCGGCTATCCTATGTGACACGGTGGGTGCTCATATGTACAATTTTTTTGATAATTTTTTTTTTCAAGTTTATCATTATTATGATTATTATTTCTTTTCATTTTTTTCTCTTTTTTTTTTGTTCCAAGGTGCTGAGGGCCACGTTGCCCTTGCCGGCTGCGGCCCCTCACTTGGGGGCCGACGGGGAATGCTGGCCCTCAGCTAGTGGTTGGTGGCCCCGCCAGCCTTTTGCCAAAAAAGGGAAAAAAGAAAGAGAAAGAAAGAGAAAAAAAGGAAAAAGAAACGAAATAAATAACAACAAATTCAAAAATATTATTAACTTTTTTTTTTATGTTAGCACTGGCCGTGCCATGTAGAACGGCCAGCGATCATGTCAATGATTTCAAAAATTGATAAAATTAAAAAGGTTTATGATTAAATTGATAAAAGTAAAATAAATTTAAGTTTTTTCGGGACAATTTTTTCAGTTGTGGAAGGATGACTTTTTGGTGCTAGACTTTTCGTATTCACAGTTCTTTGACTCGTTCATTGGCTTGAGTCAGGCCGAGCAAATATATTCGCATAACATAACAATTAATTGGTTTTCGCAGCACCTGAGCTTTACACAGAGCGACCAGATTTATGTTCCCTCCCGCGGCTGTTTCGTCAGTCAACACCAAGAATCGAGTCATGTATCTCTGGTGATTTTTCACTTTACAGGCCTTGAATCAAAGAAAGTGATCGTTTAACCTTTTCTTAGAAGGTTATGAATAAATGACCCAAATTATTATTAATAAAAATATATTAATTTTTTTTAAAATTACCCCATAAAAATAAGAGATCTGGGCCGTCCGTTCAAAAATGGACGGTCCGGATTGTAAGGTTAGGTACAAAACCTTCTGAGAAAAGGTTCAATGGGTTGGAACTTGGAAGGTTATGAGATTGAACGGTGGCTTGAAGCGATGTACGATGCAGGTGTTTCTAGTCTTTATGGAATTTTTTTTGGGCAATGAAACAATAAATGAGAGGCATTTCGATTGGTTCCGACTCCGAGGCCTACACGGTGGGTTCTAATTTTTCGAAACGCGCGGATCAGTTTTGACAGGACAAGCGTTAGCTTCCAGATCTGCAAACGAATTACTTACTCTAAAATTGATCACTCCCTAGCGGAAGGATTGCACGGTAAACAAGTTTAGAACTGAGTTATTTTTTGAGTACGATGTTAGAAGGGTAAGTTGTTCTTTCACTTTGGTAGTTATGCCCGCATTATTCTAAATAAATTTGAAATTTTAAAAGGTAAAAAAAAATTGAAATTAATGAGAAATAATAAATGGGTGCATCGCCGTTTTGGAAGAGTGCCTTCAAAGACATTAAAATGAGACGCACCTCGATCTCCTAACCCTTGCTTCACGTCCGAGCGAGCGAAAGAAAGAGGGCTGTGGCCCGACCTTTAATGAGCCCCCAAAAAAATAAAGCTCAAACGTCAACCATCGGATCCAACTACTTAGGTTGTCCCGTCTTTTCATGATGTACAGTTGTCCTAACCGGGCGTGCGCGCGCACCATAAATACTTACTCCTCAACCACACCCGATCCTTACCCCTCCCTTGAATATTTTAATCCCCGAAAATCCCCCCCTCCAAATTAAAATCCCCCCCCACCAATGTCAGACTCAGACATCACCACCGCCCAACCCGCCTCGTCCACCGCCACCGCCACGCCCGCCGACGAGGACCCCCCTCCGCCCCCGCCGTCCGACCCGATCTCCCGCCCTCCGCCGTCCGAGATGGAGGAGACCGTCCAAGATCCGCTCCCTCCGGAGCCCAGGAAGGACGCGACCCCCGCCCCCAACGTCGCCTTCAGCATCTGGCCCCCCTCGCAGCGCACCCGCGACGCCGTCGTCGCGCGCCTCATCGAGACCCTCTCCACCCCTTCCGTCCTCTCCAAGCGCTACGGCACCGTGCCCCAGGACGAGGCCGCCTCCGCCGCCCGCGCCATCGAGGAGGAGGCCTTCAACGCCGCCGGCGGCGCCGCCGCTGCCGACGACGACGGCATCGAGGTCCTCCAGATCTACTCCAAGGAGATCAGCAAGCGGATGCTCGACTCTGTCAAGACCCGCGCCGTCGCCGCCTCCCCCGCCGCGACTCCGGCCCCTGCCCCCGGCGGAGACGCCGCTCCCCCCGCCTCCAGTGAGGAGGCCTCGTCTACTGTTGAGTCGGAGGCTTAGGTTTTGTTCTTCAGCTCATCAGGGAGGCGCTGTTTTTTGTTGTTGTCGGTTTAGAGATCTTTTAATGTGGATATTAACTGTGATACATTGAGGATTATTACTTAGTATCTGTATTGATTTGGTTCTCATGGACTGATTATGGATTATGGTGGTCATTAATGTGAGAATGGTGTCATGATCTATACGTATCCAGGTCTCTGCGATTGCCTTGAGGCACCTACGATCGTTATATGAGTATGATTACCTGATGCATTGTGAGCTTCTTGTTCATATTCCATTTGCAATCCCATAAAGCACCTGCATCTTATTAATCGATTATCGAATAGTGTTGTTCTGTGTAATCTCTGCTCACCGGTTCTTTGTTTCTGCCCAAGTTCCTTTCATTAGTGTCTTATGCCGTGTAAACCTTGTGCTCTCTAGTATTCTTCTGTGTTTGACTGACCATATTTAGCCTACTTCACTGGTTGTTCCGGTTTGGCAATTGCACTTCTGGACTGTTAGCGTCCTTTAACCACGTCTGTCAGCATAAATCATTCTATTTAGTCTAGTTGAGGAGCTCATGCCCTGCCTTATGGATTTTGTATGTTTTTGGGTTTTATTCTTTAGTGGTTCGTATATCATTGGTTGCAATTGTCTTTGCCTAACACATATTACATACTGCATATAACTTTCTTGCTTCGTGCAAATTGTTGCCTTGTGGATTGCTCATGTTTTATGATTTCTCCTAGTGGCTCTTATATCATTGTATGCAGTTGTTATGAACTATAGATGATATATTGTTTGCTATCTTTTTAGCATGCAAAGAGTTGCTTTTATATCATTGGATGCTTTTGTCTTTTCCTTATACATTTTGCATGTAGTTTTTTAGTGCTAGTCTTCTGACTTTCCTATTGCTCTTTCTGATGCTTGACTATTCATTTTTTGTCAGCTCCAATTCCATAAATGGCACAAGTTTATGAAGTTGTTCTTTAAATATGTTACTGCATACGCTTGATGGAAACTTATAATGTAGTGATTTTTCTAAATTGTTATATGTGTAGAACTCAAGTTATCATTATGGTGAAGCCATTGCTGAACCGTGAGTTTACTAAAACATGTTTTTATGTATTTACCTGCTGAGGTCATTATTACATCTTCCATGATTTCCTTAAAACTGTTCTTCATTTAATTTCGCTAGCTTTGTTATGTATTCTTTCTCAATGGAGAAGAGACAGCAGATCCTTATTGCATCTTAATAAACCATTTTATATGCTGAAGGTGTTTGGTTGTTTTACTCAGGGAGTCAAGATTGCTATCTACTCAGCAGAAAATATGTCCCCAATGTTTTTCTAAAAGCATGATATAATGGTAATCAGTCTCAATATATTTGATTTGTGAGATCTTCCAAATGATGCAAATAATGCATGTCCCCCTTGTTTTGGGCTAACAAGTGCTTACTATGTGTAAAGGGAATGGGGAATGGATTATGGTATCTTCCTTTTCGGTTTACATTCTATGCTTAAGATACAACTGTGTTGTAATCTTCAGGGTAGGGTAGCAATGTGCTGGCATGTCGTGTTAGTTTCATGTTGGTTTAAAAAAAAATGTTGGATATTAGTCGACATACTGGCTAGATGGTGTAGTATCAATTCGTATCGATGTCTTAGATGTTTCTTAGAATTGTTGTTTGGGATGGTGATTTTCTTACTATGGATATAAGATTCCACGAGACAGGAAGGGTATGATTGAGTCCCTTATTCTTTCTGAATTTTCCTCTCTTCTGTCATTTGGTCTCCTCTAAGAATGGGATCTTCCCCTTTTTCCAGGATAAAGCACTGTCTGAGCTGTTTTTCTGGCTTGCCATATTGTCGGGACTTAATTATTACTTGCTAAGATTTGGCGAAGCTCCGACCTAGTAGGAGTAAAACAAACTGATAGTCTGCTTAGTTTTTTCAGGAGCGATTGGTATGTCTTCCCGTGCATTCGTAGAGTATTAGAATGACGCACTAAAGCTTTTCGTGCTTTGGGGGTGTTGGGATTTTGTCAAGCTATGTGATGGCAAAATTGGAAGCTTTACATATGCATTTGAGATGTTCTGTTTCTAGATGAAGCGTAAATTTGGGCGGGAAGGATACGAGGAGTGCTTGAGAAGGCATGAATGTAATATTTAGTGTCCTCCAATAACCACACTCTGATGAGGATGCAAATGGTATTTTTCCTTTTCTTTTTTAGTGCCATAATCCTCTCTTTCACACCCTATTACCTGTCCATGGTCCATTGGCAACAAAATAAACCCTGATTGTTCTAAACAGCACCCTTAACTGTTGTTTATTTTCTGAAGTGACCCAAGAGAGGAGGATAATGTAGTTGATGCCTGGGGCTTTCTGTTCAAGGAAATACAGCAGGTGCGCTGTTATGAACCTTGAACTTCATTGCAAATAGAATTTGATTGATGAGGCTGCATGGACTTTTTATCCAGGCAGATGCATATCCCAATAATTTATGCTGATATGGGGAATGAGATTACTCTGACGGATTGGAAAACCGTAAGATGCTCTTCATGTTGTATGAAGGAGCATCTGTGTATTGCAGCCACCTTACTTCCGGTTCCTAATTTGTCATTTTTCACTAGCTTCTTGTTGTGTTTAGACAAATGGTATGAAACTTTAGCCTTTTTGTGCCTCTTGTTCTGATTTACTGGCCTGATACGACCTGTGGAGGGATCCACTGTCCACAGAGAATAAGATGCTTAGAATGTGGCCCGTATCTGTGGAAACCATATTATTTGTGGTTGAATTGTTAGGCGTGTATTTTCCTTGCTCTCCACGGAACTCCTGTTTGTCAGTATGTTCTTATAATATGACCGGTCATCAGTTGTGTTCGATGATGTCCACTCTAAGCTACTGATAAGAGATTTGAATTGCTGATGGTCGTTGTAAGGATATCGGATAAATGAGTTGGTATTTAAAGGTCTGTGTATTCATTACTTGGTGCGTGGTATTTTGTAGATGATTCTCTTGTTGGTTGCTCAATTTGACGTGGACAAAGTATTGATTCTGGGGCTTGATGAGAAGGAAATTATAGTTGGAGAAAG
Source organism: Rhodomyrtus psidioides (assembly GCA_021437785.1). Classification (NCBI taxonomy): domain Eukaryota; kingdom Viridiplantae; phylum Streptophyta; class Magnoliopsida; order Myrtales; family Myrtaceae; genus Rhodomyrtus; species Rhodomyrtus psidioides. Next base: position 1,377,604 of record JAILYB010000166.1, on the reverse strand, counting down.
GGTTTTTCAAGACTAGGGGTGTAAATGATTTTTGATTTTATTTTCCCCTTTTCGGTGTAGAACAAATTGAGTGGACACACTGTACAGCTCAAAGTTGATTTCTCTTGATAAATTATGCAGGATGCTCTACTGAAATTTAGACGCGACAGTGGATCGAAGCTTATATTGCATTACCCATCATGCTCGTGCTCGAGCTTGACTCGTCAAACCTGAGTTTAACTTGAATTTTGGTATTCGAAACTCTGATAAGAAAATGCAAGTACAATAGCACATTAAGCGGTAAAAAGAGCTTGATCATGCTACTGAGCGGCTCGTATTAGTTTGAACTGGACTTGATCATCATTGTAGCTCGTACTCCTTGGACTGGACGTGGAGTGGCCTACGAGATTGATGAGATTGTGACCAGCTCCACTTGTTTGGGCGGATTCACTCCTTGATAAGATTTTGAGAATTGATATTCTTGGTTGCTTTGCTGTCTTCCGTGAGAGAGAGGTGCAACGGTTTCTACATACAACGAAGCTGATCTTTGTTTGTTTGATCAAATCCCTTCTTTGGTCTGGGTTGCAGATTCTATCAGCCACATTCTATATCGATTACTCCATAGACCATCGAATATCTTCTCCGCACGAGTCAAAAATTCGGGTGGTCGGTTTATATCTGAATGAAGGGTCTCGGGATCACTCATGAATGCATTATGATTACGTGAAATGTCGCCCTATGACCACGGTGTTGACACCTGATTTTTGACCATCTATTATTGTGATTTTTATTCTTTAAAATTAATTAAAAATATCAAAAAATAAGTCATAAAATTACAAAATCAACTTTGGAAGCCTTAGCCTAGCCTTAGGAACCAATTTTGAACAAAAAATATTTTTTGGTATTTTATAATATTTTTCGAATTTATTTAATTATAAAAATACCCAAAAAATCAGAAAAATACCATTCATGGTCAGAAAAATACACAAAAATATTCAATAATTTTATTTTAATTTCCTCTTCAAGTGTGTTACTTTAAATATCAAAAATGCGGCTCGGGTCACTATGTTCTTTCACAAACATAAACCCGAAACGAGCCTAAAAAATCCTTTTCGAGTCTTTTAATTTTCAATTCTTGGTTTTTATAAGCTATGACATTGGATTCTAAAGTATTAAAATGCAATTGGGTCAATTTGACCTCCAATTTGACCAATTTTAGCCAAAAGGGCATAATTGCATAAAAATCTTTCAATTTAGTCCCCGGTTTCACAATTTTTGAAATTAAATTTCATACGGGCATACCCATTAAAATTAAACACCGCTACCCTATGTTTCTCATCATGCTGAATGCATCGGTGGCCTCAATTTTGACTAATTCAGTCGTTTAGGCCCTCAATTAAGCGAAAATCATTTTCGGATCCGAGGGATAATTTGGGGTTTTCACTAAATTTCAATTAATTGATTCGCGAAAACACCCATATTTGATAGAACAAATGTCAAGGAGTCCGATTATGCCCTCAATTTCATGTAAAGAGGTCAATTTGGGCCCCAATTTGGGCGAATTGGTCGAACCGGGCCGATCGGGTCAGACCCGACCCGACCCGGTCCGACCGGGTCTGCAACTTTGTTGCAGACCCACACGGCCGAAAGCGCCGAGAGACAGGGGAAGGTGGCGGCATTTTTTTAAGAAAAGCGGACGACACAGGTGGGGGACGACGGCAAAGTGTGAGACCCGGCTTTGTGGATCGGTGGAGGCCAAAAAGGCTGGTCGGCCACGGAAATGAGCAGGCCGAGAGCGAGAGAGGGAGCTCGGGCCGAGACCGAGAGAAAAAAAAAAATTTTCGTGCGAAGGGGAGCGAGGCCGGAGCAAGACGAAGCTGGCCTGCGCCTCTTGGAACCTGAGGGGAGCTTCGGTCGCCGTCGACGGTCCCGAACCAGGTCGGTTTTCCTTCCCCGACCTTCGTTTTTCATAGGCACACAACCCGTTCGATGAAATGCCAGAATGAGAGTTATATTTTCGGGGTCTCGGCCGAGCTGTCCCGGGCCTTCCCGGTCGCGAATTTTGCCATAAAGCTTCATTATCTATGTCACTAATACCGACTTACCCTTTGTTTGGCATCGAAACCACGCCGGAAGTGACGGCCGGAGCTCCTACATGGTCGGGCCGAGCCTAGAGCTCACACCGGCGAAACCCACAGTCGCCGATGCCTAAGCGCCCTCAGGTAAGCTCCCTTAGCTCTATTAGATGTTACGTGAACGACCAGAACCGAGCTTAAACTAAAAAAATTTGTCTGCAAATTCCCTCGCCGGCGCCGGTTCGGGTGAGGTCGGTTTGGCCATTTTCCGACGTAAAATTGGCCATGTTGTGGTTGTATGTTGTAGTGAATGTCATGAGGAGTCCGATGGTATAAGAACGGGTGAAAAATATCATTTTTTTAGGCCGGTTCGCGATTTCCCGGCGAGGTTTCCGGCGACCTCGCCGGAATTTTCACTATTCACTATCTTCTCCGGCGAGGTCGCCGGTGGTCAAACGGTCAACGGCTGACGTGGCGTGCCACGTCAGCAGCCACGTCAGCCGGGTGGGGGCCGCGCCGTTTAAAACCAAAGCCCAGATCGGACGGCCGTGGCTTCGCCACGTGTCGCGATCTGGGAATTTTCGAAAATAAAAATGATTTTCGTGATTAATAAATGATTTTCGAAAATAATAAAAATATTTTCATCCGACGGTTGGCATCGTGCCAAGTGGCACTCGGAGGTCCGTCTGATCTGACCCAGGATCGGACGCGCCAGAGGAGGCCACGTGGCGCAATGGTGATCGTCCGATCCGTGGATTTTCTGATAAATAAAAAAATGAATAAAAAATCAAAAATTGATTAAAAATTAAAAAATGGCGAAACGGCGTCGTTTTGGCCGTGGGCACGTGGGTTTGGGCCGGGCGCCCGGGAAGTGTGGGCCGGGTCATCCGACCCGGTCCGGAAAATATATTTTATTAATAATAATAAAAAATCAAAAAATCAATAAAAAAAATACAAAATCATAAAAAATTCAAAAAAATTCGAAAAATTCAGAAAAATTCTAAAAAATTCCAAAAAATAGGAAATGACCATATTCAACTGGCCACGACCTGTTTCGGGTCTTTTGACCCCCGATCTTTCCAAAAATGACGGTTTTGCCCTTCCGGCAAACTGTCTTCCAAAACAATTCTAAAAAAATCCAGGAAAATCCCGAAAAATAGGAAATTGCCACGATCAACTGGCCAAGACTCATTCCGGGTGTTTTGAACCCTGACCCTCATTAAAATGACGATTTCGCCCTTTGGGCGAATTGTCTTCCAGAAATTGAAGAAAAATCAAGAAATTCCAAAAAAATTCTCAAAAATGGGAAATGTCGACAATCAACTGGCCATGGAATATTTTGGGTAATTCGGTATCCGAGCCTTCCAAAAATTGACAATTTTGCCCTTCGGGCTAAATCGACTTCAAATCTTCCCATTTTACCTCGGTCCTAAATCACGCCTTCCCTAGGCCTTTATGACTATACTAGGAGGCCATGTGATGTGAATTGACGTGCATTGATGTGATTTATTTATGTACTTGATTGCGTTTTCATTTAAATTGATTGTGTTTGATAGGAATAGTCTTCCAATCTGCATGAAACCCTGAATCAAACCTACCCCACCCAAAATTGCGCCTGCATGAATTCTTAGCTAGGAAAATCACTCGCGTTAGGTACCGAAAGGGCGTTGGTAATGACACCAGCGTAACCAAGTCCCCGAACCTAAAATCTCTGGTTCCGCAGAACTGATCGACCTCTCCCAATCGGTCAGTAAGGTTTTCGGTCTACCCTCCAAGAAAGACCGGTGGCGACTCCAAATGCATGCACAAGTTGCACATGCCACCACGACCACACTGAAGGTCGAAAGTGATCGACTCCTATCGTCGAATCCTCAAAAAATACTCCCGCCGCGATTTGGTATGGGCCTGGGAGGGCCCGAGCCGATCAAAGGGCCCGCGATCGGTAATCCATTAGCCGCGTCCGCTTCCGGATGGGTCGCGACAGCTGGCGACTGCGCTGGGGACGTTTGTTCTAGAACCTATGGTTCTAGACCTCAAGTGGATTTAGGCCGTAATTAAACGCTGAGTGATTTTTCTAACCATGCAGGTGCTCTTGAAGGTGAGGTAAGTCCGCTTATGGTAGGTGTTATATGTTTTTGCAGATTGGAGAAATAAGGGGTGTAGTCCGTGATTAACATTGTCTGATGCAGGTTGGGCGTATGAATGTATGTTGTGTGGATGATTTGAAGTGCTGATTGATAAACTGCTGTGCATGAATTGCATTGTGATGATCACAACACGTGGACACACACAACCGCGCCTAAAACCCCGGGTGCCGCCTTTAGGAACACAATAGAAGGAATTGAAAATGGAATCTCCGTGAGGAAAAACACGGGGTAATCCACTTTTCAATTCCGCTCGCTTCGAACTATGGATCGAGTCCCAATGCAACGATAGCTGTGCAATGGAATCGGCTCTTTCTAGAACTCGAAGTGGGAACCTTAACCTTAGGTGCCAAACCCTCTGATTTTTAGAAGTTCACCATCACTTGTCTCATGCGCATGTCTTTGGGCGGTTGGTATACCTAAAACCGCACATAAGTCGACGAGTTTGGTTGGTAAGACTCTCTATCCCTCAAATCTATTACAGTTCATATAAATATAGGCATTTCATTCATTGCATTCTGGTGATTAGATTAAATGCCATTTCAAGGATAGATGTGTGTGTTTTTCCCAAACGTCCTTGATAGAAGACGAAGAGGATGATATCCCAAGACAAGCACCGAGTGAGCAACAAAGGAGCCTACTATGGACATTATTGAGATATCGTCCAATGAAGATGACGAGTTGGGGCAAGTGATCCGGAAGTCACAGATCGAACTTGGGGCATCCTTAAACGTTAGGATCACATTCCTTTGTTTCATTTTCCATTACTAGTCCTCTTGTATAGGGTTTATTTTTATCGAGGCTTTCTCTATCTCACCCCTTAGAGTGATTGTATTAGGGATCTATTGGTGTATACATTTAGATGGAACTTGGTTGTATTTCTTTTGACAGGTCATGGGAATGTGATGGTGGCATTTTCTCTAATCATCCGAATACTCTCAAGTCAAGTTTATAATTCCTTTAGAGGAAATTAAAATTGGAAATCTTGCACGACCTTTTTGGTCGTATAGGGTAATCCAACCCCAATTTCGCTAGAAGGAATTATACACTTGAATTGGTCCATGCATGTTTTACGTCGCTGGTAATCCACGATAATTGATCGAGAATATCGGCGTTGTTTTGAATTTAATGACGAGATAGATGTCCAAATTACTCTCGTTCTTAACAAAACGGCCTTGATTTGGATGCCGTATCTTCAATTAAATTTAAAACACGTTATTATGCCTCGCACTTTTGAGTAATTCGTTCCTCTCGAAATTGATCAAAAGCGATTATTGTGAATTACATTCCTTTCAATAGTATGCTTTCTTTCGAGGAATATTGATAAAAACTTTTCGCGCAAGATTAAAACCCTTGTAAAAGTTCTTGTCCTTATTAATCATGGGCAAGCATATGATTGAAAGGGGTTTTTGATTTCTTTTTCAAATTATTCCTTCTGATTCTGTCTTTTTATTTGCAGGTAAAAAAATAGGTAATAGAGAGAAATCTTTTCCTGGACAAGTCTAAGGCTATTATCTCATCTGATCATGAGCGAGTTATAAAATCAGGACATATTTGCTCGGCTTATTGATATTATGGTTCGGCTCACCCAAGTTGAAGATGTTCGGATGCTCGAAGAAATGAACCATACAGAAGATAAAACACACACACAAGAGTTCTCATTTATTTTGCTCAGTGGAGGGTTTTCAAAAGCAGGTCATACAATTCGGGGTAGAAAAGTAAAGCCGAAGTGAGCCCTAATTAACGACACGAAGGAGCCCAACTGACCCTCCATGTTATTAATGCTCTGCTCATACTCCCAACTCCACATGTCATGGTCGGCAAGCCTGAGGAGAAGACTTTTGCATTCTCCCTTAACTTCGGCGACCTTGGCCTCATGTTCTTCGGCGATTGTTTCCAGGTCTCGAACCAGTCCATTCCCGCGAGCTATGTCCGCGGTTATTTTGTCGAGCCGTTCTTCCTGCCAGTCGCTCTGAAGTCTCAACAGGACATTGCGGCGGTCATGCTCGCCGGTGGTCAGGGATAGGGCCAATTGCTCCACCAGATTTCTCCTCTCACGAAGCAACGTCGCGACCCGCTCATTAGCAAACTCGACGGCCTTTTTGTAACTATCGGCCAGATAGTTGGTCAGCACCAAATGATCAGATCGATCCTCATAACGAGCTCGCAAGACGCGAGCCACGAGAACCTCCCGATTAGCAGCACGGTAGGCCTCTAAGGAGTGTGCAAAGAGAGTCGGGAAAATTCTATATTCCCTCCCCAGTATAGTACCTTCGAGAGAAGTGGTATCAAGGTCCTCGAGCAGGACACGGATTTCATCCTCGGTCGCAGAATGATCGGTTATGTGTGCGTAACCGCGACCCAGTAGGTTATAAAGCTTTTCCCACTGGGCCAAGACATCAGTTGAAAAAGTGCGTACGGGAGAGGAGGCCATTTGCGTTGGGTTGGCTTGAGAATAAGACGAGGCTAACAGAGAGATTAGAAGGAAGAAGCTGATTATGCGAGAACGTTAACCTTCCATACATTAATTCCTCATTTTATAGCAACTCGAGGATGATGAAGGGTCTCAGTAATAATGCTGGTAGAGCCCAGTTAGGGGGTAAAGCAGGAGGTCCCCTCACGTGAACCATTGGATTCGTCTCGGTCCGCGATTTCCGGCTTATCAATTAAAAGATGTAAAAGATTTGTCGGGATCACCATTATTAGAGTTAGGTGGGAGGTAAGCGCAACTATCGAAAAAAAAGCCCTAACAGGATTCAGCACTCACATCACGTTGAAAAGCTAAGCGAGAAATTCAAGGTCTTAACGGGGAGCGTTTGCCTAATAATTTTCTTTCATGCTTGAAGAGCGTCTCCTAAACATACAAAGTCACTCGAAGAAAAATTTATAGGGAGTGAGCATACAGGAGAGAGTAGAGAACTCTGAGTGGGCAAGAACCAATCAAACATTTCTCAATCCAACATATTTAAGAGGTTACTGTCAGCTGCTAGAGGCGACTGACTCAAAAATCTCAGAAATTGAACTACTGAGTGATCTCGAAGATTCCAAGACCAAGTCTAACACCAAAACCATGGAGCCCAACACTTCTGGCAACGGAAATCAAGATCACGGTGACGACGACAACGACATCCACGATGTTCAACTCGGGAAAAGAAGACGTCCTCACCAATACTCTCAGGAGGAAACCCAAATGCTGGAAACCCTTTTCAGTAAAAGCCATTACATGAAAAAGAAGTGGAGAATTGAATTGAGCCGGGAGTTGGGGATTAATAAGTCGAGGATCCAGTTTTGGTTTCAAAATAGGAGATCCAAATCGAAGGCTCAACGCAAACGTCAGGTGGTCGAGATTTTAAAGGAAGAAAACCAAAAGCTGCGAACAGAAAACATGAGGTATGAAAAAGCTCTCAATATTACCGTTTGCCCTCATTGCGATAACCTCGTCGCCCTCGGTAAGATATTCCCCGATAAGCCTCACGCGATGATTGAAGACGTTCATTTACCACCATACTCCCTCGGGGCATCTCCTGCTCAACCAGATTTTGCCGGAGTCACGCATGAGCAGGATGATCCTACGAAGATGATACAAATGCCTCCTGGGGGATGGGATTTGCATCGCTTTGATTGGAGTTACAGTTTCAAGGAGCTAGATGTTACCGCCGACCAGCTCAAAGCATATCAGCCTCATGCACAACAATTTTCGATAGGGTCGGGTCCTGCTGGAGATGAGTTAATCAGTCGTCAAGCCATCGATGCAATTTTGGGCCACGATAAGAGGAGGTTCGCTTGGCCCCCTGAACTGCATTCCAGATTCCTAGACGTGGTTCACCAAATGGGGATCGACTCAGCAACTCCGACGCGCATATTTAAGGTCATGAATGTACCGGGGCTTAGTAAGGAGCTGGTCAGGAATCACCTTGCTACCTACAGAAAGCTATTAAAACAACGTCGAGCGGAGCTAAACCGGGAGGAATCCGTCTCGAGCTCAAAAGCTAGGGGCGACCGCCATTGTAATGCTCAGGCATCAAGAGATACCCAGCCAAATCTAAGCATCAATCAAGCTAGCAACCCGACCACCGGCAAACTGAAAGCTGATCAGAATGTCATCCCGAGCCATTTCAACACTTCTCAAGAGCGCGTGTCACAAGTACAGCGAGTGCGCACTCCTCCATTCGAGCAGCAGTCGGCTGGTGCTCTGCCTGCCGCTGGTCAACCCACGACAGGCGATTTCTTCGATGAGGGGCTCGATGCCTTGTTCAATCAGTGGGAAGCTGGCATGCTTGGACAGCCATGATCTAGCACTTGACTCGGGGCACGATGGGTCGGTCACTACGAACACCCATAGAAAGAAGAACATGTTCACGAGTAGATCACTCATTTTATCCGTTGTAAAGTTCCTACGGGAACATTTTTCTTTAATGACTATAGTTAATTCTATATTAAAACCAACGCTATCGACGAACATCGTCATGCTCAGTTGTGATGATCCCTTGTTAGATTAAGTCTGAAACTAGAGACGGTCTTTAAAATTTTGAGTGGCCACGAACTCATTCCTCACCAAGCGCCCGGGACGCTGAAATGAAGAGTAATAGCATGCACAGGGAAAATGCCACTTTCGTTTGAACGATGAAAAGGGGTTGAGAGAAGATCATGGCGTTAATTCCCATGGAGCTAAATGAATTAAACGGAGTCATTAATTGCGGGTCCACCGCTGCTCCCCACGTTCTCGGGCCTAGCAAATCATAAAAGGCGCCGAAAGATTGTAGACCCACCACTTTGAAGACTGAACTAGGGGACGAGCGCATTACTCGATGAAACCGAATCAATGCAAGAGAGTTTGTGATCCTATCACGAGGAAAAAGAAAGGGGAATACAGACGATGAGTAATTGCAGGATCTCGGGAGGAGCGCTTGCTTGCTGGTCTTCATATGCAGCCTGAAGGATGGTTCCAGGACACGCACAATCACTTGAGAAAATTTCTAGAGTGAGCAAACACGTAAGAGTGAATTGAGAAAGCTGAGTGAACTAGATCAGCCCGAGATACCCCGATCCATCATGTTTAAAAGTTATTCCCATCTGCTAGAAACGCCCGACCTGGACATTTCTGAGCACGAACTGCTGGGAGACTTTGAAGATCCTGGAGCTGAATCCTGCCCGAAGGCCATAGAGACTGCCTCCTCCAGCGATGAAATTCTAGGTTTCAGCTACGAAGAAGGAGTATACAATGATGACCGGAGTCGGAAAAGGAAGCAACTACAACGCCACACTCCAGGCCAAATCCGAGAGCTCGAAACTTTCTTCAATGAATGCCCCACTCCAAGCAGACAACAGAAAATGGAGTTGAGCCGAAAGATAGGATTGGAGCTTTCGAAGGTCAAGTTTTGGTTCGCCAACAAACGAACCCGGATGAAACAGCAATACGCAGACCATGAGTTATTGGCCCTGAAGGAGGAGAATGAGAAGCTTCAAGCTGAAAGCGCGAGATATAAGGAAGCTCTGACCAATGCCACCTGCCTTAATTGTGGTAATCCTGTTGTCCTCGGCGAGGTGTTCCTCGATGAACCATCCCTGTTGACGAATAACGCTCAGCTGTTACCGTATTCTCCACAGCATTTTCCGACACAGCCAGATACCGCCGGAGATCTGCATGAGCAAGTCAACACCATAGGATCAACACCAACATCCTCTGAGAAATGGGATATGAATCATCACAGGGGGAATTCTCTCAATGACGAACTCGCTGTCGCAGCCAGCCAATCCAAAGTCGGTGAGTCCCTCCCTGGACAACTTTTGAAACGACTTGATCCCGTAGAGAATAGCTACCGAAGTATTGACGATATTTTGGGTGATAAGAGAACAAGGTTTTACTGGACCTATGAACTTCACACCAAATTTGTTGATGCAATTCGAGAGCTAGGAGTTGATTCGGCTAGCCCACTACGCATACTCGAGATTATGAATGTGCCGGGGCTCTCTAGAATTAACGTTGAGTCTCACCTCAAGTACTATAGGAGATTGCTAAGGGATGAAAGGATAGCGTTAAACCATCATAAAGCCAGTTGGAGCTCAAGTGCTGGGCAGAGTTACAACCATGATGATTGGAGAGCCAAGAACACCCAACCGTGTTTCAGCAATGACGGGACTAGCAGTCGTGTCAGCGACTCCTCTAACCCAAATCAGAATGCTCCGCCGAGCTATCTCAATACTCCTCAGGAGTATATGCCACAGTTCCAGCACATAGAGATTCCTCAGTTTGAGCGCGAATCAGTCATTAATGCTGTCCCTGAAGCGGATCTGGCATTGGTAGAGAGTGCACATATGAACCTGCCGGTTATTGGAGGAAGTTCCAATTCGATGGGTCAAATTGCTCACGGCGAGAGCAAAGAGAGGAATCCCTCGCCTGCAGTCGACGACACCCAATCTGGGCACCAAGGGCTAGAAAGAACAGGTGATTTCCTTGATGAGGAGCTGGACACTTGGATCAATACTCTTCGGGAATGTATGTCTCAACCCCAACAGAGCAATGATGAAGGTTCCAGCTCAAAGACTCCAATCCCTCACAACGAATGCAATGAAAGAAATCTGCCCCCAACAATCGTTGATACCCAACTTGAACATCAATGGCTCGAAGACCCGAGCAATTTCCTTGGCGATGAGTTCAATCTTTGGCTCGATCAATTTGGAGCCGGAGGACCATCGCAGTGGTGACGCGAGGCCGGTGATCAAACGTCTGATGCAAGGCATGGCTACTCGATGAAAAATGCTTTGAGAAAAGGGGTTGAATACTCCTATTGCATATGTTGTTGATCGCACTGTAAGGTTCCCACGGGAACATCTTTCATTAATATCTAGAACTAATTGCGCGTGAGTGTCAACATCACCCTTTGAGCATCTTCAAGCCGAAAGCCGTGGATTAATCACTTAATCCGTGGAGCAAGTTCCATGAACCATAATTATCACCCGCGGAGCATAATGGGATCTACCCCTTCAACACGAAATACGTTTGGCCGCAAAGCCACCTATTTGGTAAAACGATGTATCGTTCCTAAACGATCTTCAATCGAATACCGAAGTAATGTCTTCTTTCTTTTCCTTCTCAGATGATAAACATGGATAAATCACTCAATGAGTCATGCGTTCAAATTGCAGAACAGACGCTGCCCAGTTGGGGGCAGATGAACCATTGATGTTACAAACACTCCAAGCATGGATAGGCGGATTTGATAGAGGTTGTTCATATCAATACGCAACATCAGAATGAGATGAAAATCAAGAGTAAAGTTGTATCGTCCCAATTTGTCTTGAATTTGGGAATATGAATTAACACTTATTGTTTATCCTTGACAGGGGAATCGCCTTGGAGACGAATAAGTTTTTACATCCCACATACTACCTGTTAGGGTACATGAGGGTAGGATGTATCGTTTCGATTTTCGAGAAATTCGTGAACATACAATGATATGCTTCTTTTACATTTTCAGGGATCTCCAGCCACGGTGGACAGGTAGGTATCCCTTTCCCCCAATCCATTGAAGATGTTAAACCAAAAAACACAGAGAGAAAAAGAAAAAGCTTTCAAAATCTGATGTCTAGAAAAGACATGGAATTCTAACTTCATTGGCATTCATGTTTTGAAACATGAGGTTGTCTGAACACGCATTGTGCACCATAAAATCCCCTTGACGGGTAAAATTTTTGGGAAAACGAAAGAGATTTTTCCAATCAAAAGTTGTTCAAAACTCTCAAAAGGATGTTTCCTCAAAAGAGAGGCAAGCTCAAATCCAAACACATCCTACATACACTTGAGAGATGAGTGGAGCGAATCAAATAGTAAAATCTGGACCTACGGAGGTAGGGACCATTCGCAGCGATTACATGGATTGGGACGACGGAGGCGTTCGTTTCATATCATAAACACTACAGGTGACCGTTGACAACCCACTTGAACGGCGGTTTTCATTCTTAACCCTGTCAAGAACCACCCCACACCGGGGCAAAAAGGAAGTAAGTCCAGCAGCATCAGGAGAAAATGGTTAGAAATTTTCTTGCTCGGACTAACATTAATCTTTGTGTGTTGTTTATATGGTAATCCAAGTGCCATAGGATGACGAGAAGCATTCATTCTCTATCCCACACACCATATCCTTTGCACAGCCAAGTTGAGCCTGCGAATTCATTTCATAAACCCCTGTTGGTGATCATGAGATGTTTCAAGATAGAAACTGCCTCACTCCAAGAACGGAAGAAATCAAGAGATGGGATTTATAGAAAAATTTCATATCGGCGTTTAAATGTGCTATGATTCAAGTTGTATATCTAGCACAATTTTCTGAACATCGTAGTTCCAAAGGAAAAGAAAAGGCGGGATTTCAACAAAGAAAAAATCCCCAGCATCAAGAAAAAGCAAAGTGCCTGGTAAAAGTAAGGCCGATGCTCGTGAAAACTGTTTGATTGATCCCCAATAAAGCCTAGTTGGGAAGAGAGAAAAACCCATAAAGGAGTCAGATCAAGAAGACTGCTCCCCAAATGATGTCAGCCGTGGTGCAAAAACACGGACAGAATTGTCAATCTCTTAATACCACAAGAGACGTTCTCTAAAGGACTTGTGCACACCTCAAAAGCGGTTGCACACCTCAAAAATGGAAGATGCAGAATGGAAAAGACATGTGACAAATTTGCAATGATCACCAATGTCAAACCCCTCATGAATTCTGGGCCAAAACAAGCTTTTTTCGGTCCCCAATCCTACCAATGTTACAACCCCGAAACAGTCTTCTCTGACTAAGACACTTGGGTTAACATATAGCTTAGCTCGAAGAAGTACGAGCAAGACTATTTCTTTCTCATTTTGCAGGGTTCTTGACTTGTAAACCCGGAGCAGATGGTGAAGATTTTCATTCAATAGCCTCGACTCCAAAGCGGGTCCCCCTTGAAAACCAATATCCAAGCCCAACATTACGGTCCCGTGGAAGACCTCCCGACCGATCAAAATGTATGCGCTGCGAATGAGCCTAAAACCTAGGCACAGGTCAGTAGGGAATCGAGTGCATCCCCTATAAAAAAACCACTATCACAAAACAGGTGAGAAGACCTCATTGTCTAGAAATATTCCAATTGATGTTTTGAACAAACTCTTTTTGGAATTTTCAAACTGTTGATCCAGATTTTCCGTGCAAAGGATTTGTGATCACATTTGCATGTTGCAAGAATGCTTTGGATAACCTCCAACATCAAAATGCACATTTCATGACTAAAACTTAAGTCATAAAATTTTGTCAATTGGACAATTATTGTCTTCCCAAAGATTATTAACGTTTTCTTGGGGAAGAAAAATCTTTCAGGTTTGAACTTTCTGCAGGATACCTGGAGAACCCAACTCCCAGAATGTCACTTCAACAGACCCAAGTCCTAGCATGACGTGGAGAACCCTCCTCCTAGGACCCCTTTTCAAAATATCAAGCAGTCTCATCGGACGTGGAGAACCCTCGTCATGAGACCCCTTTTAAAGAAAACTGAAGGTAGAAACCGCCTGAAGGGTCAAAACAAAGGTAGAAACCGCCTGAAGGGTCAAATAAAAGGTAGATACCGCCTGAAGGGTCAACTCAATGGTAGAAACCGCCTGAAGGGTCAAAACAAAGGTAGATACCGCCTGAAGGGTCAATTCATTGGTAGAAACCGCCATAAGGGTCAACTCATTGGTAAATATCGCCGTAAGGATCAACACAAATGTCCGATCCACCATACGGATCAAAACCCTTGGCAGGTCCCAAAGCATGGGATACGCCTTCCCTAGGTTCCTACCACTTAGGAATCCCATAATAGTATGACCTACCATACAGGTCAGAGCTTAATCTCTCTAGGATAAAATGATGAGTCCTAGGCATCCTCTTGAGAGTCGTCGCAACCGGCAACATCCAACAGGTGAGCTTCAGGTAAGCCTCTCTCACTCCGGCCCATGTTCGAATTGCAAGAGTAAACCAGTGATTAATTTGAGCATTCATCAAAAGACTTAAGGGTCCGATGTCATAGCATTTCTTTTCCCCAGTCGAGTCGGTTAAGATTCAGGTGCCACCTTGTCTTTGAGAGAAACCTCTAACGAGATTCCTCTCAAAGAGGGGCAGCTGTTGACACCTGATTTTTGACCATCTATTATTGTGATTTTTATTCTTTAAAATTAATTAAAAATATAAAAAAAGTCATAAAATTACAAAATCAACTTTGGAACCCTTAGCCTAGCCTTAGGAACCAATTTTGAACAAAAAATATTTTTTGGTATTTTATAATATTTTTCGAATTTATTTAATTATAAAAATACCCAAAAAATCAGAAAAATACCATTCATGGTCAGAAAAATACAAAAAAATATTCAATAATTTTATTTTAATTTCCTCTTCAAGTGTGTTACTTTAAATATCAAAAATGCGGCTCGGGTCACTATGTTCTTTCACAAACATAAACCCGAAACGAGCCTAAAAAATCCTTTTCGAGTCTTTTAATTTTCAATTCTTGGTTTTTATAAGCTATGACATTGGATTCTAAAGTATTAAAATGCAATTGGGTCAATTTGACCTCCAATTTGACCAATTTTAGCCAAAAGGGCTTAATTGCATAAAAATCTTTCAATTTAGTCCCCGGTTTCACAATTTTTGAAATTAAATTTCATACGGGCATACCCATTAAAATTAAACACCGCTACCCTATGTTTCTCATCATGCTGAATGCATCGGTGGCCTCAATTTTGACTAATTCAGTCGTTTAGGCCCTCAATTAAGCGAAAATCATTTTCGGATCCGAGGGATAATTTGGGGTTTTCACTAAATTTCAATTAATTGATTCGCGAAAACACCCATATTTGATAGAAAATATGTCAAGGAGTCCGATTATGCCCTCAATTTCATGTAAAGAGGTCAATTTGGGCCCCAATTTGGGCGAATTGGTCGAACCGGGCCGGTCGGGTCAGACCCGACCCGACCCGGTCCGACCGGGTCTGCATCTTTGTTGCAGACCCACACGGCCGAAAGCGCCGAGAGACAGGGGAAGGTGGCGGCATTTTTTTAAGAAAAGCGGACGACACAGGTGGGGGACGACGGCAAAGTGTGAGACCCGGCTTTGTGGATCGGTGGAGGCCAAAAAGGCTGGTCGGCCACGGAAATGAGCAGGCCGAGAGCGAGAGAGGGAGCTCGGGCCGAGACCGAGAGAAAAAAAAAATTTTCGTGCGAAGGGGAGCGAGGCCGGAGCAAGACGAAGCTGGCCTGCGCCTCTTGGAACCTGAGGGGAGCTTCGGTCGCCGTCGACGGTCCCGAACCAGGTCGGTTTTCCTTCCCCGACCTTCGTTTTTCATAGGCACACAACCCGTTCGATGAAATGCCAGAATGAGAGTTATATTTTCGGGGTCTCGGCCGAGCTGTCCCGGGCCTTCCCGGTCGCGAATTTTGCCATAAAGTTTCATTATCTATGTCACTAATGCCGACTTACCCTTTGTTTGGCATCGAAACCACGCCGGAAGTGACGGCCGAAGCTCCTACATGGTCGGGCCGAGCCTAGAGCTCACACCGGCGAAACCCACAGTCGCCGATGCCTAAGCGCCCTCAGGTAAGCTCCCTTAGCTCTATTAGATGTTACGTGAACGACCAGAACCGAGCTTAAACTAAAAAAATTTGTCTGCAAATTCCCTCGCTGGCGCCGGTTCGGGTGAGGTCGGTTTGGCCATTTTCCGACGTAAAATTGGCCATGTTGTGGTTGTATGTTGTAGTGAATGTCATGAGGAGTCCGATGGTATAAGAACGGGTGAAAAATACCATTTTTTTAGGCCGGTTCGCGATTTCCCGGCGAGGTTTCCGGCGACCTCGCCGGAATTTTCACTATTCACTATCTTCTCCGACGAGGTCGCCGGTGGTCAAACGGTCAACGGCTGACGTGGCGTGCCACGTCAGCAGCCACGTCAGCCGGGTGGGGGCCGCGCCGTTTAAAACCAAAGCCCAGATCGGACGGCCGTGGCTTCGCCACGTGTCGCGATCTGGGAATTTTCGAAAATAAAAATGATTTTCGTGATTAATAAATGATTTTCGAAAATAATAAAAATATTTTCATCCGACGGTTGGCATCGTGCCAAGTGGCACTCGGAGGTCCGTCTGATCTGACCCAGGATCGGACGCGCCAGAGGAGGCCACGTGGCGCAATGGTGATCGTCCGATCAGTGGATTTTCTGATAAATAAAAAAATGAATAAAAAATCAAAAATTGATTAAAAATTAAAAAATGGCGAAACGGCGTCGTTTTGGTCGTGGGCACGTGGGTTTGGGCCGGGCGCCCGGGAAGTGTGGGCCGGGTCATCCGACCCGGTCCGGAAAATATATTTTATTAATAATAATAAAAAATCAAAAAATCAATAAAAAAAATACAAAATCATAAAAAATTCAAAAAAATTCGGAAAATTCAGAAAAATTCTAAAAAATTCCAGAAAATAGGAAATGACCATATTCAACTGGCCACGACCTGTTTCGGGTCTTTTGACCCCCGATCTTTCCAAAAATGACGGTTTTGCCCTTCCGGCAAACTGTCTTCCAAAACAATTCTAAAAAAATCCAGGAAAATCCCGAAAAATAGGAAATTGCCACGATCAACTGGCCAAGACTCATTCCGGGTGTTTTGAACCCTGACCCTCATTAAAATGACGATTTCGCCCTTTGGGCGAATTGTCTTCCAGAAATTGAAGAAAAATCAAGAAATTCCAAAAAAATTCTCAAAAATGGGAAATGTCCACAATCAACTGGCCATGGAATATTTTGGGTAATTCGGTATCCGAGCCTTCCAAAAATTGACAATTTTGCCCTTCGGGCTAAATCGCCTTCAAATCTTCCCATTTTACCTCGGTCCTAAATCACGCCTTCCCTAAGCCTTTATGACTATACTAGGAGGCCATGTGATGTGAATTGACGTGCATTGATGTGATTTATTTATGTACTTGATTGCGTTTTCATTTAAATTGATTGTGTTTGATAGGAATAGTCTTCCAATCTGCATGAAACCCTGAATCAAACCTACCCCACCCAAAATTGCGCCTGCATGAATTCTTAGCTAGGAAAATCACTCGCGTTAGGTACCGAAAGGGCGTTGGTAATGACACCAGCGTAACCAAGTCCCCGAACCTAAAATCTCTGGTTCCGCAGAACTGATCGATCTTTCCCAATCGGTCAGTAAGGTTTCCGGTTTACCCTCCAAGAAAGACCGGTGGCGACTCCAAATGCATGCACAAGTTGCACATGCCACCACGACCACACTGAAGGTCGAAAGCGATCGACTCCTATCGTCGAATCCTCAAAAAATACTCCCGCCGCGATTTGGTATGGGCCTGGGAGGGCCCGAGCCGATCAAAGGGCCCGCGATCGGTAATCCATTAGCCGCGTCCGCTTCCGGACGGGTCGCGACACACGGAAAAAAATGATTCATGCTGCCTTGTTTCTGCTGTGAAAGTCTACTTCGGCTTCGATTTGTGGTCGACAGTTGCTGCACAACGAAGATAGAAAATGTGCGTGCGTCCATTTCAACAATCTCGGTAGGTGTTTGCTCGTGAAAAAGAAGCAAAGAAACAAGCGCTGCGGTTCGGTTTTGGCTGACTTTGTCCTCCCTAAGCAACACCCTTTTTGTCGTTTGATTGGCTAACATGTTTTTGCTTAATTTCAGTCATTAATCCTATTATTCTGGGTCTAGTTTAGGTGCATTCCCCGCTCGATTATGACTTATTCCATATGAGAGAATATATGGTGATTTCCAATTCGGGTCAATGTAGAATCTGGATGAAGAAGAAGATAAATACAACGGGACAAATAGTTGTAGTTGGAGATTTGAATTGTGTGCGTTTGTCAGAATTTATGTCGTATGCCTTCCTCTGTCTCCATCCCCCGGGATCTTCTTGTTGACTTCGATAGGAAATTAGGTGGCAATTTGTTCGGCCTACTCTATTGCTAACTAACATGCTCCACTTTGGACAGGGAACAAGGGTAATTGTTCAGAAAATACGTATGAATCTTGACGAATAATTCATTACACGATCTTCAACCAAAGTGTAATCCTTCAATGAGCAACAAATAACCCTCGTTCTCGCGTCACCACCAACAATGAACACCCCGAGCCACTCATTGCTATCACAGGTCGTCGCCCCGCCTGTAGCTATTCCCCTTTTTACCAGTTCCTTCTCATCTCTCCCCTCTCGGACTGAAGTCTTCGATGGCTAGGTTCTTGCTTGGCCGGGAAGGACAGGTTGAAACGGGTGATAGTGGGTGGCGCCGGAGTTGGGCACCGAAGGGAGCTGACGTAGGAGAGGGAGCGTGCACATTTACAGTTTCAGTTAGGATAGTCTTTTGGTGATTTTTTTTACTGATTCTGAAGGTCTCAAGGCCTGTAATCTCTTGCAATTTGAAGTTCAATATTTTTTTTTTCCCGCGGAAAAGGTACGAGAGAGGAAGAGAATGGGTGATGAAGTAAGGGTGAACCATGACTAAGCAAAACCCTTGTTCTACAAAGGCAATTGCCACTCGCTAAATCACTGGAGAAATTCGCCAGTTCCTATAGATTTTGCTGGAGTCTAGAATTGTGCAAAGTTAGATCACGTCTTCACCTTTCAATAAGCTTGGAGGTCAAGAGTTTATTGTGGTTAGCGAATAGTCTTGCATACCGATCGTGATTGAAAGATTTTCCTTTTTCAAATCAGCTCCCATGGAGAAGTTCTGAGTGCTCATGCCGATCCAACTAGATCTACGCTCCAGCATAAAGTATCCTACTTCTGATATATGATGATGATTTTGCCTGGATGAAGAGGAATATACACAAGAATTTGCTTAGCTACCCTCCAGCAAGATGGTAATACATGAACAAGAACTTTCTCATTTTGATAAAAAATCACGTCACGACTTAGACGTATGATCGTGTAATCACTATGTCTCTCTACCAAAATCTAATGGAGCTGCAACTTGTTTGTGCAATAACTCAAAGAAAGTGAGAAGAATTTGGGAACAAGAAAAGAGATTTGACGGGTGGTCGAGGGTATTAATGCCCAGGTCCTTTTCTGCTGGGTCCCGAAGCCAACTTCAACGCCAGGCTCTTCACAGAACTAGGCCGGGCCGTCTCGTTGCTGTTGGAAGCGAAAGCGAACGCAGCCATCATCCCCATAGAAGCACGGTGCTCTAGATCTCGATCTTCTCCACAACCGGAGACTGTGTCCACCCGAAGAGCCCGACCACGGACGTGGCCGAGCTGCGCGGATACCACCAAGATGAGTAGGCCCAAGACCAAGCGGGAGCTCTTCATCTGGTTGTGGGGTGTTGCTCTTTACTGGTTTCCTCTCGAACTAGCGAAGAAATATTCGGACACAGGATCCACTTCTCGCGTGTTGATGTCTTCTTGATCTTGGAGAATTGTGAATGTTTTAGAACTGGGTTTGCGATTCGTGCCTATATATACAAGAAGTCCTAGCTAACCCCTTTGGATCTCTGTGTACGCGGGGTGGGACCTTTGAATATTTCATGGAGAAACTGGTGTTTTGACTCGGCCTCTAGAGAGAGAGAGAGACGAGAGTGTTTTGAAACTTTGTGTGCTGTCCGAGTTTGACTTCCGTTGGATGGTGAAGTCACAAGGCGAGCAGCTTTGGGCAGGGCGCGGTTTTCCTTTTCTCCTTTCCATCTTCGCAGCTTTGAGTTCACACGCTTTGTGGACCCACGAATGTGTAATGTCGGATGGCAATCCCCGCGGCCCCACCGCCTCCCCCCGCGGTGGAAACCTCGGAAAGTTTTTTACGGACGGCCATGTAAACCACTGAATTATTTCTCGGGAGGAAGGGGGAGAACGGAGTGTAAGAGTCCACGTGTCGCCATTACAAAGATGCTTTGGACGAAAAGGGGTGGGGTGGTGCTGACGATGATGCGCTTTCGGACATGGAAAGAAGGCCGGTGAGGAGTTTGGTGAACTGTTCTGTTCTCTCACCGCGGACGGTGCTCGTGGGCTGGACTGTTGAACTTGAAATGATCCCTGCGTGACGATAGCGATTAATGTAGTTGTCAAGTGCTCGGGACACACTTTAACAAGACCCAAACGCCAATCACTAAACTTTTTAACTAAAAAAGGGTTCGCTTGGTATCTTCAATTCGTGAAAATATTCAGTGATTGCAAAGCGTGGCGTCAATTGCTTACATCTTCCAATGCTTATTTCAAAGACCCCCACATAACTAAACCATCTTTATCACTTCAATCGACCAATAAACCTAGGCTTTCCATTCTAAAAGACTTCCTTATCACTCCAATTCAAAACCTTTCTCTGATACCACTCCATACGGGGATGTGACGACCCAAGACGTATATCCCATTATTCTACCTATATTTATTTATTAGTTTCTGCCAACCTTTATTCAATTAAGTATCGTTAGTTTACCAAATTGGGACCTAAATCTTTTCTCTAACTTTTAAACTAGATTTCCTTTACTTTTATATTGTGGAAACGAATCGGTGGGTTCATGTGGTAATAGCAGACATGACAGCTTTCAAGACCTACATAAACGCACATAACCTTGTGTATGTGTACATCATTATATTACACATCACATATGACCTCCCGTTCGCTCTTTTACAACTAAAATTCAAATGAGGTTACTTGCTCGCTCTCATACTCTTTTAGCTACTACCTCCACATTACACGACTCCACATACATATCACAAAACTCCACTCCCACAACATCACGATGATAAATATGCATATGAGGAGGCTGGCTGAACAGAAGAGCTTGTGGTGAAACCATCAGTTTCTTGAAAATTAAAGGGATGAGCACAAAGCCTTGAAAGAAAAGTACTACATCCGAGATAGGAGTACAAAGTTGGAACACCTGTTATCGTAAACCACAAAGCTAACCTCTGATACATTACTCAAATTCATCAAGCACGACACTAGTCATAATATCAAGCACACACTTAAAATATGCCATAAGCTTTTCCTTTTCACTTTCGAATCTTAATTTTTTGAACCTTTCATTTCTCATAGCTATCTTGTTGGACATCAATCATCACGCCAGACACTAGTCAATACATGCAAAATGCATCTATTCTTTTCACTTTTCGGGCATCCTTTTGCCCGAGGTTATAACGGGACTTCTAGTACCAGGACGTCACCGTACGTGTATGACGACACATTTGTTCAATCAATCACTCGATAAATGACGTCTGCATTATCGCCTCAGGTAAACTTTTGGCGAATGACGGTGCTCAATTTTGTTGTCACGAACAATGACCTCTTTAAATTCACGTCGTTTACCCCCGAGCCCTTGCACCGTAGCTTTTCTAGCTAACGGTAGTTGTCACGTCCCGAACCCTGCGAGCACGCGAACATCCCATCGGCCGTTTACATTACAATAGTCTCCCAGGATCTTTCGGTCCACAACTCATAAAATCCATGAACATACGAAAGCGACGAGCATCTCCATTCATCAGTATAAATGAAATGACTTAGGACGGAACTTGAGTACACTTATTGAATTCATATAGTACACCTCAGAAGTTACAACGGTCAAATACCAAAGGTTCAATTCTAAATCCACAAAACAAAGTGCAATCCCTAAGACCACAAAAGGCCACCATCTATTCTCTTTCAAAGTTGTCTTCCAACGTCAGTCCATGGCAAGCTCGGGTTTCCATTGTCTGAGACCTGAAAATATTGGTTCCACGATGGGGTCAGATATGAATCTCAGCAAGTGAACCATAAACCTAGACCAGACCGCCAGTCCCCCCAGATTACACAACAAGCGATAAGCAGAAGCTCAGCCAGACAATATCACATGGCATTTGTCACACCCCGAACCCGTTTGGTCCACGTGAATCCCACCAAGGCCTTACCATTCATTAGGTGCTGCCCAGGATTCATCGGCCTTCAATCATCACTATTCATTTAACCTATGGAAGCGAGAATCAACTCCATTTTTAACAACAACAAGATGACTTGGGACAAGAACATGGTACACTCCTCATATGAATAAATGTACATCAGGGGTTACAGTAGTCAAATACCAATGGTTCAATTCCTAATCCACAAAAATAATTACAATCCCTAACTTCACACAATATCTTATAATCATTCACTAATTACTTCCTCGAATGCCAATCCTTGGCAAACTGATGCTCCATTGCCTGGAACCTGAAAAATGTTAATCCCCAACGAGGTGAGATATAAATCTCAATAAGTGAACCCTAAATCTAGACTAGACCATCAGTCCTCCCAGACAACATTTTAAAGAAACATGTTCAAGGACTCATGTCATTCACAAATTCAATATCATTTTCGAACTTCGCAAGCCACTTAGGCATATTAGACATTTCATGCGCTCCAGGCATTCCAGGCATTCCAGCCAATTCAAGCATTTCAATCATACAGACTTAGAAACACATCACGATCATGTTTCAGTCTTTTACCTTCTTTACGCCCATCAAGGGCCGCCCTCCTTGGGTCGCGAGTTGATTTAGTCAATCACATGACTCTTGACGTCTTATCGAGATGATTCGGTCATCATGACTCGCACCGTGAGATGATTCGGTCTCTATAGCGACTCTCGACACTCCGTGCCATCGAGATGATTCGGTCGAATATAGGACTCTCGCGTCCGGACCTAGAGATGATTCGGTCTCTACCTAACTCTCGATTCTTACAACCTTCGAGATGATTCGGTCAAGGTAGGACTCTCTAGCCGCAACACCTCGTCAGGTCAATGGGAGTAACTCCATCCCCAGCTCAATGCATTGGCCATAAAACAATAGTGAATCTTTCTCATTAAGCCTTTTATCAAAATCACAGTCATTTCATACTATTGCCATTCAAGGCACATCATTCAAACACATCGAGCTCATAAATTCAAGCACATCACTCGGCCATTTCATTCACATAAGGGCACTTTGGCCATGCAAAGCATCAGGGCATTCTGGCCAATTACGATGCACAATTATCAATTGAGTGTCAATTATCACATAATTATCACATAGCCATGCACGCTAACGTGACTTTCAATTACCCACATCATTAATTCAGTCATGTTCCATGTGAGTTTCTCAATAACATGCCAAGCTCAATTTACCCACTCATGTTCGGCCATCATCAATCAAAGCTCAATCAATCCACTAATTGATCAATTCGTCGGTCAAATGCATCCAGTAGTGTCCTAACGTCCTAGCAGAGGTTTAAGGGAAACTTACCTCGTTAAGCAAGCTAGCAATTCAATTCAAATGACCCTCCTAGGTCAGCAAGCTCACGGGCAAACAGGGTTCTCACGGCGTTCCTAGGAAAACCACATTGAAACTCAATTATTTCTCAATTCCCTTGCGCAATTACTTCAATAACACACACAACACCTTATCCTCAACTCGTCATAGTGTTAAATCAATGCCCCTAAGCGTGCCAAGGGTCGCTCTATCAAGGCAAATCATCACAAATATCCTCCCGCCAAAACTGTCCTTTTCTAAGCCCCACGACCAGCTTCATTCGCAGGTAAACTGACATTGATCCATCAACTTTTTATGAAATCAAATTTCATAATATTATACTTCAATGTCTTATGGACGCGTGGGCAAAAACATACCTCAATTTGGATACCGAACGACTAAGAACGACTCAATTCAAACTAAGTACGAACTGATGGCAGATTGGACGACATCTCACGTTTCCACCTTAAACAGCTCTTTAATCACCTCTTAACCCAAATTTCTCTCAAAACTAAATTTCCAATACATCAAACATCAAGTTTAGGAGTCTCACCGAAAAGGTTTTGAGCGAAATCACACCACAAAGTTTCGAACAGCCCGGTTTCCCCACGGTTTTCAAGCGGGCAGAATCTGCCTATGAAAGATCAAGGGGTTTAATCCATTAAAACCCATCTCAACTCCCATAAATCCTCAATATCAACTTGCTAAACTCTTATACTATGAGTTTAGAGTGACTTACCAAAAATTTGGAGCCATTTGAAGTCCTGAGCCCCCCAAAAATGGATTCTCTCCAAAATCGGATCAGATTCTGACCTTTGTCCACTCAAATAGATCTACGGGAAGAAATACTGGGCCAAATTGATCTCATAATATCTTTTTGGAACGAAAAGACAATAAGCTTTCCGATGGAGGTAGTTTTACCTCAATCCAATATCGGACGAAAAAGTTATGGCCAGAACAGTGAAGCAGTTTTTGTCTGTCCGTGAGAGCTTTTCGGCTGGAAGAGGAAAAAGGAGAAGAGGAAGAAGAGAGAGGGTTTTGGCCGACCAAATGAAGAGAGAGAGAGAGAGAGAGAGAGGGTATTCCACAAATTATTGGTGTCACCCCTAAATAATTTGTGTCACCCCAAATAATTGGTGTCACCACCAAATGACACTTGGCAAGCTTCTAGAATATTTTTGGTCCACCATTGACTTTCTTTGACCATTAAGTCTTCTCATTTTCGGCAGCCATGAGTGGTTTAAATGACCAAATTGTCCTCCTAAACTTCTTAAGGCAAGGGCAAGGGCAAGGGTTGAGGGGCAAAATGGTCATTTGGTACTTACCGTCCAGAATTCTATTTTTCCAATATAAATCACCCTCTATGAGGCGACGTCCATTTCAATTCAAATGTTGGAATTCCTAAATGTCCAATACCCAAATCTCGAGGTCCAATTTCATGCCGAACTCTCGTCGACTGTAATTTCAGTTTATCTCAAACTGACGGACGACTCTTGCAAGCGTTACGCGTATCGACATTGGGATTTTTCTTAAGTCGTGGCGACTTTAGTTGTCATGTAATTGCGAGGGTTTATCGCTAGCTCCTGCGGTCCTGATCATCGGAATCCAATTTAAGAAATTCTCGCAAATTATACATTGGTTAAGTAGAATCACCCGCGTCCCAACGTATAACGCTAGCAAGGCATTCCATGATCGTTCCTAGATCGATCTCTACTAGCTCAAAATATTCCCTTGACAATCCTTATGGTCAAAATGTCATTTCTCATTCGAATTCCCCAGGTCCATGTACCTGATTCCGCGTTAGTCTTTCCCTTTTGGTCAGTTAACTCAAGAGTAGCCAACTTCGAGCGGGTTATAACTGGAATACACCGATCAATATCCTTCCATTCAATAGCCTCGAGAGGGGTCGGAATTCGAAATATCACAACATTCATAAATCAAGCGTGAACAAGAGTCGCAGTCAACATACTCAACCTCATGGGTTCAAGCTTCTAACACTTAGCGTATAAATAAACACTTAACTTTTAGAAATCATCACAATCATTTATCGTCTGGGCTCTCAGGCCGCGATGTACTTATCTGGGGCACTCTGGCCAATCGATATCACCGGGGCTCATAGCTAATCGGTATCACTGGGGCACCAAGCCAAATGCGATCTCCGGGGCACCAAGCCAATTGATCGCTGAGGGCACTATAGCCCATTCATATAACATCGGCATTATAGCCGTTTATATAGCATATGCATTATAGCCATCTATATAGCATAGATATTGTAACCAATTCAATAACATATGCACTATAGCCAATTCAATAACATGGGCTTCTTAGTCAATTCATATGAATCCAGGGCTCAATAGCCGAACTATATCACCAAGCCTAATAGCCACTTACATCACAAGGCTCTCTGGCCAATTGAAGAACACTTGCCATTCACAGATTCAGTTGCCACACAATCGTCTTAGTCCTCATGAAAATCGAGGTCACACCACATCACTTTAATCATGGAATTTATTAATTTAACCTCACACAAAGGCATGTGGATCGACTACAACAATCTCACGCATTCAACATCCCATTGGTCATAAATAACCACCACTTCATCAACTAAACTCATCCAGTAGTGTCTTAACGTTCGAGTAAAGGTTTAAGGGACACTTACCTCTTCAAACAAGCTAGCAAATTCAATCCAAACGACCCTCCTAGGTCAGCAAGCTAACGGCCAAACAGGGCTCTCACGGCGTGCCTAGGAAAACCACATCAAAACTCAATCATTTCTCAATTCCCTTGCACAACTACTTCAATAACACACATAACACATTATCCTCATGTCATTACAATGTTAAATTAATGCTTCTAAGCATGCCAAGGGTCGTTCTATCAAGGCAAATCATCATAAATATCATTTCGCCAAAACTGCCCTTTTCTAGGCCCCACGACTAGCTTAATTCGCAAGTAAACTGACATTGATCCATCGAATTTTTATTAAATCAAATTTCAGAATCTTATACTTCAATTTCTCACGGACGTGTGGGCGAAAACTAAGCTTAATTTGGATACCGAACGACTTAGAACGACTCAATTCAAAATTGGTGCGCGCTGATGAAAGGTTGGACGGCATATCACATTTTCACTTCAAACAGCCCATTAATCACCTCTTAACCCAAATTTCTCACAAAACTAACTTGTCCATACATCATACAACAAGTTTAGGAGTCTCACCGAAAAGCTTGGAGAGAAATAACACCACAAAAGCTTCGAACAACCCGGTTTCTCCCTCGGTGGTCAGACGATCAGAATCTGTTCGGTGGAAACCACTATAAATCGACCATAAAAACACTCTAAATCTCCAATGAACTCACAACCTCTGTCCATCCAACTCAAGTACTATGAGTGTAGAATATCTCACCGAAAATGTGGATCCATTTGAAGTCTCGAAACCCACGAAACAGATTCTTCTCCAAAACCGGTTAGATTCTGTCTTAATCTGACCTTTGCCCACTTAAACAGACCTACGGGAAAAACTACTGAGCAAAATCAAGCTTATAATATGTCCCTAGAACCACAAGACGATAAGCTTTCAGATGGCGGTATTTTTTATCTCAATCCGATGTCGGACGAAGAAGTTATGGCCGGAGGAAGGGAGGTGGTCTAGACTGGTCGGGCTGGGCAGTTTGGCCGAGAGAGAGCAAATGAAGAGGAAGATGGAGGAGAGAGAGAGTGCTCGTCCAAAATGAAGAGAGAAGTTTCCACACAAATAATTGAAGTGATCAAGTGATAAGATGGGTAATTAAGGCTTAGGCTTTTCTATGAGTGACACATGGTAAGCTCCAATTATTTGCCATCCAAGCTTTGACTTCCATTGACACACTCCCCTCAAATTTTCGGCAGCTTCTTGGGAGTCCTAATTGACCATTTTGTCCTTCAAATAATCTTAAGGCAAGGGCAAAAGGTTGAGGGGCAAAACGATAATTTGGCACTTTCCATCCGAAATTTTGTTTTTCCTATTTTGAATTACCATTGGCGAGGCGACATCAAATTCTAATCCAATGTTAGAATTCTTCATTTTTACTATTCTAATTTTTGATATTCCATTCCATATCTCAAGCCTCAAGGGGGCGAATTCGGAATGTCACAGTAGTGATTATCATTTTCAATGGCGATCACTTACTTGCACACGTATGACCTTTTTATTATCTTTGGTTAGTATTATCATACGATCTACACATTCTAAGAAAATTCCTATACCGCATGCAATAAATACTTATACACAAAAGAATGACGTGATTTCTCAACCAATCTTTGGCAAGTTTTTTACACATGTTCTGGCATGCATTTCATCTCATTCATAAGGAATAACCATACATCCACTTCAATTAAGCATTAAATTAACATCCTTATTTCAAAACTAGTAATTTCCCTACCTGTTTGACGTAGAACTAACCGAGAACACACGAGGAACGAGAAAGAATGTGGCCGAACAAGAGAGAACACTTGAGGAATGAGGTAGCTAAGCATGAGAAAGTTGGCGTGAGGGAGAGAGAAATGCCGTGAGGAAGGGCAGGTGAGAAGAGAGAAAAGGAAGAAAGAATGGTTGGTTATGAAATTTAAAGAGACCTTACCCTATTTATAGTGGTTTTCTAACTTTGTCCCCAAGTTTCTAATGTGAAATGCATTTCATTCATCTTGACTTTTCCTAACTTCTTTTTCAAGTTTTTACTGTGAAATGCATTTATTACATCTTCACTTTTTCTAACTTCTTTTTCAAATTTCTAATACATTTATTATATTTTGACTTTTTCTAACTTCTTTTTACAAGTTTTATTAATGAATTTGCTTCCCATTGGTCCACTTATTTAACTAGTTATCTTAGGTTTTTAGGCTAGCTACTTATCCTCATTTGATTGGTCCACTTGTATGGTTAATAATGAACATTATAATTTTATTTAATGCTTGATAATGACATTAATCTTATCCTAAAATTAAATGCTTAAAAATGACATTTCTATTTGTCATTTACCTCTTGATTTCATATTGACTTATGCTAAGTTTTTCTACAAATGTGAATGTATTTATAACATCTTGACTTTGTCAATCTTATAGTGTGAACTTATTTATATTTCCTTGAATTTACTAATGTGAATTCATTTATAATTAGTTGACTTTACTAATGAAAGTGACATTGATCTTATCTCATCATTTAATGCTTGAAAATGACATTTTTCTTAACATTTAGAAAATTGATTTTCCATTGACTTAATTGACTTAGTATCGACTTCATTATTATCGGCATGAGTATATTTTTAATGCCAAAAGTTGTGTAAGGGGATCACTTTAGTGCCAAAAGTTTCAAACGGGCCACTTTGGTGCCAAAAATTGTATACAGAGATTACTTTAGTGCCAAAGGTTTCAAACGGACAACTTTAGTGCCAACTTCTTTTAAAAATGATCATTTTTAGTGTCAATTATGATGTGTCACGTCATCTTAAAAAATAATAAAAAATAACACGTGTCGAATTTTCGGCGAGCCACGTCAGCTCTAGCACTAAAAGTGATCGCTTCTAAAAAAAGTTGGCACTAAAAGTGATCGTTTTTAAAAAAAGTTGACACTAAAGTTGTTTGTTTGAAACTTTTGACACTAAAGTGATCTCCGTATACAACTTTTGTTACTAAAAGTGTACTTTTGCCCATTATTATCCTTTAGAAAATTGACTTAGCATTGACTTTATTCTCATCATTTATAAAATTGACTTCCCATTGACTTAGCATTGATTTTTATCCTTATCCTTTAGAAAATTGACTTCCTTATTCTATTTGATATCAATTCAAGAACTATTTCTTCATATTATGTTTTCTAACACCATTTCCCGAAAAAATTTCCTAAATAAGTTAAGTAATAGCTTTCTTGAAAAATTTTGAAATAACTTTCTTCAAAGTTACAAAATATCCTCTTCTAAAAATTCCTTAAAGAATATGTCAAGAAGAATTATTTCACTTTTTAATTATTTCTAATGTAGTGAAAATTCAGGATGTCACACATTACAACCAAGGCGAGCGATGAAAGTGTTAGACTTATCTTAGTATGGTCTACATTAATTGAAATTAAAGTATGATTGGTTCAACAAAGTATGATACATATCTATAATTATTTATAATGTGGGTTGACTTAGTGTAGGCCAAAGATGCATGACTTGTGATTAGAGGGTCCGGCGTCAAAACTCTATATAAAGACTTAAGTCCCACTTCTAACCCTTTCTATCTCAGAAAATAGAGCATCCTTTTTCATTTCAAAAGGTAGTTGTCTCATCGACCAACACTTCAAGAGGGAATAGAGGGAAAGAACTTGATTTTCCGATTCGTCGCCGTTCCACATTCAATTTTGACGGATTCTAATCAAGGTGCACGCATTCTTCTCCCCTACACATGTAGTCTTTCTGATTGTGGTTAGACGATTATTGGGCATGCCACATTTGTGGCCTTAATTTGGTATCAGAGCCGTTTGATTGAGAATCGAAACGCATTCTATTTTAGCGTGTTATTGTTGTTTTCGTTCGATGAAAATTTGTTATGATTGCATATTTAGATTTGTCTCGTCAATACGAGAAAAATGAGTGGTCGCACGCCTCTAGGGGACACCGAAAATCGCCGTATGTGCCTACACGCGTAGTGGAAGTGGCGGCACACGATAATTATCACCAAACGTTACTGTTTAGGCTATTTTTGTGTACTTTCGTTTGGTAAAATTTAAAACTAATCACATAGCCGGATAAGTATCGTTCATACAAGCATTTCGAGTAGCCGTCGGCCACCGAAAGCCACCGAACGGTGGCACACGATTATATACACGCCAATGATAGGTGTACACTTGGGCTTCACGCGCCTGACGTGTGAAGCGTTGCGTTCATTGATCATCAATGGTCAATGATGACGTCATCGCGACGTTAGTGTCCTGCGGGTGGTTCGCGAACCGTTGACCAAACCGACGACCCAACCGTTGATTGACCCGATTCACCTTGACTAGGTTGACCCGACCCATTGGCAGGTCAAACTGAGGAGCCACTCGGACCGTCCTAGATTTGGATCGGGTGTTGACACCTAATTTTTAATCAACTTTTTAAATTAATTAAATAGCTAAAAAATCATAAAAATTTCAAAATCAGCTCCGGAGGCCTTGGCCTAGCCTTAGGGGTCAATTTTGAACAAAAAATATTTTTTTCGTAATTTTTAACATTTTTTTGAATTTATTTAATTATAAAAATACCCAAAAATTAGAAAAATACCATTCGTGGTCAGAAAAATACACAAAAATAGCTAGTAATTTTCTTTTAACTCTCTCTTCAAGATTTTCACTTTAAATCCCAAAAATTCGACTTGGGTCACTATGTTCCTTCGCAAACATGAACTCGAATCGAGCATAAAAATTCATTTTTGAATCTTTTAATTTTCAATTTCCAATGTTAATAAGCTGTGACATTGGTATCTAGAGGCTTGAAGTGCAATTGGGTCCATTTTCCCTTCAATTGATCTAATTTCAACCAAAATGACTTAATTGCACAATTCCTTTCCAATTAAGTCCCCAGTTTCACAAATCTTGGAATTATATTCTTTCAGGCGATACCCATGAAAACCTAGACCCTCTGTCCTATATTTTTCAGCATGCCGAATCCAATGGTATCCTTAGTTTGAACTAATTCGGTCATTTGAGCTTACAATTAAACAAAAATCAATTTCGGATCTTCTGCACAATTTGGAGTTTCCATTCAATTTCAAGCTATAAATCCTTGGAAACACCAAATTTATATGAAATGCATGATGAGAGATCCAATTTTGACATCAATTTCATAAAATATGGTCATTGAGTCTCAATTTGAGGAAAATTTTGAAATCGGCCCGACCCAGCAGATCCGGGTCTGTAATGAGGACAAAGAACAGATTCATGGGTACGTTTTCTTCTCCTTGGCTGCTCCCAATCGCGTGACGAATTCTCGAACTTTTGCAAAATCCCCCTTTTGTCATCTTGTGTACCTAGCAAACATACAAGCAAGCTGGCGTAAGCAAGGATAGAGGCGGTTGGGGGGCTGGTTATTTGGGAACGAGATGAGAGAGAGAAGGAGAGCTCGGGTTGAGAGAGGTAGAGAGGACGAGAGAGGTGCTCGCCCAGGAGGGATTCTTCGACTCCACAGACACACGGATACATAGAGGGGAATGGGAGCCAAAAAGAGAAAGCGAGAGAAGGAGCTCAGTGAGAGAGATCCCGACCATGGCAGTGTGAAAAAAAGGAGAGTGTGAAATCGAGAGCTGGAAAGGCGTGGAACCAATAAGCAAGCGGGACCAAGGATCGCCGGAGCATCTATGAACTTCAGCGCAACCCAAGTGACGTTCCCGAAGCTTCACTGCCGCCGGCGCCCCTTGAACAGGTCGGTTCCCGAACCCCCATAGCTTGCTCTATTTTCATGAATATTCTGGTTTCGGTTCGGTTTGATTTTTGATCAAACCGAGCCAAACCAAGTAGATACTGATGTCAATAAGTGTCCATGGAGGCATGTTTACGTGAACTCTAGCTTCGATTCGCCTGATAATGTCACCACTTTCCATATGAATGCTGATTTTCCGAACGCTTATGACCTGTTTGATGAAATGCCTCTGAATTGTAGATGTGTATTAGCTCCCGATCATGCTATTTTCGATCCCCTCGCGTATGTAGCTTGTGTCGAGTAAAGTTTAGAACTGACTTTAAGCCCCCTTATGTCTTTGTTTTGCATTGGATTGGGATAAAAACCTTCATCGGAACTCCCATGGTGTCCAGCCCGCGTCGAGGGTTCGTGCTGGCGTCATCGGTGGTCTACAAGCTCAAACGGAGCTCAGGTAAGTATTTTTACAACCCCGAGATGCTTATTGACTGATCAAAATGTAGCAAGCTATGGAAACTGCCTCAACCCAAAAGTGAGATGCAATCTTACTTTCAATCAAAAGTGTTCTAGCCATTTCTCGCAGAGATCGATTTTTCCTTTCTACTACCCCATTCTGTTGAGGAGTATAAAGAGCAGAAAAATTGTATTGAATTCCAAATTCATCACATAAATCAGAAAAGTTTTGATTTTCAAACTCTCCCCCATGATCTGTTTTTATGCAGGAAATGGTATAACATTTTTCATTTTGAATTCTTTTTGCAAATTTTGAAAAAGATATAAAGGTATCATTTTTGTGTGCAAGAAATAATACCCATGTAAATCTTGAGAAGTCATCAACAATAACAAGACAGTATTTCTTACCTCCAAGACTTAAGGTTCTGTTTGGTCCAAAAATATCCATATGAAGCAGCTGCAAGGTTTGCTTAGAAGAAACTTGATTTATAGACTTAAAAGTATTTCTTACCTGCTTGCCTAGTGTGCATGCATGACGGAGTCCTCATTTTTCAAATTTTGTTCGAGGTAACCCTCGAACAAGCCCATTTTTAGAGAGCTTTGAAATATGCTTCACAATAATATGTCCTAATTTTCTGTGCCATAGTTTAGATTCATCCTTAATAGAGATGAGACATTTTACATTTTCAGAATCAATATGTAGAAGATATATATTTCCATGCCTTCGACCAGTAAAGCTTTGCTTCTTGTCTTTACTCATACTTGTGCATTTTAAATCTTGAAAGCAGATTTCATAACCATAGTCACAGAGTTAGCTTACATAGATCATATTGTAGTTTAGTCCTTTGACTAATGAGACATCATTTACTGTCAAATTTTCAATTTTGACAGTTCCTTTTCCAATGACTTTTCATTT
This sequence comes from Rhodomyrtus psidioides, assembly GCA_021437785.1. Taxonomy (NCBI): domain Eukaryota; kingdom Viridiplantae; phylum Streptophyta; class Magnoliopsida; order Myrtales; family Myrtaceae; genus Rhodomyrtus; species Rhodomyrtus psidioides. The sequence continues at coordinate 1,344,406 of JAILYB010000166.1, read as the reverse complement.
GTTTCTTCCTCCAAAAGACACACTTCTACCATTGTATTTTGATAGAAATACAAACATTTTTGGATTACCAGTCATGTGGCTTGAGCATCCACTGTCCAGAAACCATTTGTTCTTCTTTCTCTTTGGGACCTGCAAGAATTAAATAACTCACTGTTTCTTTGGTAGCCATGCTTTCTTGGGTCCTTCTGTGTTAGTAAAACCTGATGACCTTCTGTTAATAGGCCTCCAGACTTTCTTGCAATAGACCTTAATGTGGCTAGGATCACCACAATTCACACAATGCTGATGTGGTCTTGTGAATTGTTTGTAAAGTACTGTCAGTATGCAGAAATGGTAGGCTTTTGAAAGTTTGTTTTAGTAAAACAATTTTTGAGATCACTTTCCTTTTTAAAACCCAAGCCTGATCTATCATTGAAAGGTATTTGTTTTGAAATGATATTATCCAAAGTTTTTGAACTTTTGTGAATTTTTTTTTGAAATATCATCAATTTTCTCTTTTAAAGATGCATTCTCTTTTGAAATGAAATCATGGCTTCCTTTCAACTGATGAAATTCTTATTGTAAAAATTCAATTTTCTCTTTTTGAGAAGTATCTTGCTATTTTAAGGAAGATATTTCCTTTTTCAAAATAGAAACCTTTTCAAGAGTTTTTTTTTGGGTAAGGGAAGTATGTATTGACTTTCAAGAAACTAGGCACAAAGGTGAAGTCGGCCACAAAAACCATGAACCAATAATGACACGAATGTGCCAGAATGGGTTCAACAGTGTACCGACCGCAAAATACAACATCGCGCTGCCGCGCGTCTACCTAGAGGCCAAGTGGTGGCCAATACAGAAGTGAAAGAAAAAATGGCGAAACAAACGACCCAAATTGACAAAAGCAAGCTGAAAATGGTTGATCTAAAAGCCAAGATAAATACCTGGTATAGAGAGGTCCACAGAAAGAAGGCCGAGCAATAGGGTGGCAGCCCAAGCGGTGGACAAAACTCCTATAGAGAACAGCCCTAACTAGCACAATAGTAACTAGTGGACCGAAACAAAAGCAAGCCTGAGCAGCACCAATGAAGCACAACAGCTGGAAAGGAAGGTTCAACCGCAACAAACTCAACACTTGAAGCCCAGGCAGCAGACAACAAAAACTGAGAGGCATCCTTGGACAAAAACATGAGGAAGTATGGCCCAACTAACCAAAAAACCAGCAATGAAAAGTACCAAAAGAAAGGCCAAAACAGCAGCTAGAAGAAGAAGTGGGGAGAATAGCAGAGAAGACCTACAAAGGGTAGAAACATCAGCCAACAAACTAAGGCCTAGCCAGAGAGAATAGTCTGAACATAGGCCAAGGACTAGCCGAACAGAGAAGGAGAACCAGAGTTGCGGCATCACAGCAGCATCAACGCAACATCATAGTAAAAGAAGATGAGATCCAATCAAAGCAGTCCAACAACTAGTAGTCAGTACAACCGCATAAACATAGTCGGCCAGAACAGAACCTAGAAGATCGGAGAACAAAATAGCAGTATGTTTGGGCAGAAGCTAATCAGGGGTGACTCGAATAGCACAAAAACAACTCCAAACAGCAGAACAACAGCAGCTTAAAACCCCAACAACCAGCTCCATCTACAGCAACTAGGCAGCGTAGTATTGTTTGTAACATGGTTGGAGCAACAACAGCAGCAAATAGGGGAGCAGCAGAATCGTAACAGCCAAAGAGATTACAAGACCATAGACTAGAAATATAACTTGAATAGAAAAAAAAAGCCTACTAGAATAAGGCCACCACAAAGCCACAGAATGAGGAGAGCATGGCCAGCCACATAAAGTAGAATACAAGGAGGGGACAACCATAAAAATAGTAAAGAAAGTAAATCAGCAAGACAACATCGACAACTCAGAAGGTAGACGGCGATGTGTCAATCTTCAAAGATAGAGGCCGAGAGTCCCCAATTCCTTTGTAAGCGTCTATTGTGGGGAAGATCTTGGATGATTCCACACGAGAGGGCTTTGTCCTTAACCTTCTTAGTAAGGTGCAAAATGACAGATGGTGTAAACAACACCTTACCTCTAAATAAGATGTTATTTCTTTCCGTCCATAAAATGTGGCAGAGGGCACCTAGAGAAAACCTAGCAATACGATGTGCAAAGGATTGGCCACCTATATGCTGTTTGGCCCACCTTATAAAATCACCCCAAGGACGGTTTTGCCATGAAAGATTACAATTTGTAGCCCAAATAGCTGCAAGATTACTAGTTATCGAGCAGGCAAAGAATAAGTGATCAATGGAGTTCGGCCTAAGTCGACAAAAAGTGCAAGAACCATCCTCTATCCTTCGATATTGAAGTAGTAATATCTGAGTAGGTAACCGGTTGTGAGAGGCCAACCACATGAGAAAGGAATCTCGGGGAGCAAATGCCTTATCCCATATAAATGAGTGCCAGTGAACTTGTCTTCCTTTGGGTGTAATACAGTTCCAGGCCGAAGTTACTGAAAAATCCCCAGAAGTGCTCTCCATCCACCGAATTTTATCATCTCTGGTTTCGACAAAAGTTGGTGTCGGCTCCATCGACGACAAGATGGTGTCAAATATAGGAGATGAGGGCCAATCGGAGAGGAAGAAGTCTCGAACCGTGGTTTCTCGTGGAATCCTCGACCGGTAAATATCTCCATATGTGACAAGTTTGTATAAAGGGCCTTTCTCATGCCAGTAATCAAACCACAAAGACGTCAAGTGACCGTTGCCAATGGTCCATCTAAACTGTAGAAAAAAATCATGGCGAAGGTCCAAGATCTTTTTCTAAGCCCAAGAACATATAGTAGGTCTTCTAGCAACCCAAAAATTTGTCTTTTTTCAAGAAAGTCGAATGGATCCACTTACACCACATAGATTCTTTATCAGTAAAAAGAGTCCAGATATGTTTAAGGTTGAAAGCTTTGTTGCAATCCAGTACTCTCCAGATCCCTAGACCACCTTTCTCTTTAGGTAAGTAGATAACTGCCCAAGAGACTTTGGCCCCCCCAATGCCTAAGTCAAGGCCCTTCCAAAGGAATTGCCTGAGTATAAGTTCAATCTGATTCAAAACAGACTTTGGTAAGGTGAACACAAAAGCCCAATAGACATGAATAGAATGCAAGACAGATTTTATGAGCTGCAGGCGTCTGGCATAGGATAAGAATCTCTAAGACCAAGAGCGGGCTCTAGCAGTAATAGCATTAACTAATGTTTCACAATCAGCCTTACAGATTCTAGAAGCAATGACGGGTACTCCAAGGTAACGAAAAGGCGAGGTACCTTTGTGAAAATTCATGCATTGTCGGATTTATTCCTTCAAGATGTTCGTGCAACCCGAGAGGAATATTTCACTTTTATAAGTGTTCGGCTAGAGTCCAAACCAGCTAGAAAAGACATCCAGTCCATCCTTTAATAGTCGAATGGTGTGTAGGTTACCTTCAGCAAACAAGAGGACATTGTCTGCAAAGAAAAGATGAGAAATTCGGCTCTGTTTGCATCTCCAGAAAAAATTGAAACTCGGCATAGTTGTCTTGGCATAAATGATGTGGGAGAGGACTTCCATAACCAAAGTAAACAGGTAAGGAGAAAGAGGGTCGCCCTGTCTAATTCCCTTGGTACTCTTGAAGAAGCCATGTAGCTCTCCATTAATGGTCACCGAGAATTTAGGGCTGGAAGCACATTCCATGATCAACTTGACAATGAAATCCGGAAATCGAAAAGCCTTTAGAACCAATTCAAGGAATCCCCAGTCCATCGTATCGTAAGTCTTACGGAAGCCAACTTTAATAGCACATTTGGGGAGGTACGGCACATGATGAAAACCTGCAAACAGCTCCTGTGCAAGCATAATGTTATCACTAATCCTCCTTCCAGCAACAAAGGCAGTCTGAGAAGGGGAAATGATGGATGGCAAAATAGATGCTATCCGGTTGGCAAGGATCTTCGTTATGCATTTGTATACCGTATTACAGCAAGCAATAGGCCGGAAGTCTTTCATAGCCATGGCATTCATGGTCTTCGGCACAAGAGTAAGAATGGTAGTGTTTGTTTCCTTGAGCAGTCTCCCAGTTCTAAAGAACTCTTTAATAGCTAGAATGATAGATGGACCAACTATATCCTATGAGGTAGTGTAGAACTCAACACTAAAGTCATCGGGTCCCGGTGCTTTCCCTTTGGCAAGTTAAAAAAATGTGGTTCGGATTTCGTCCTCCGTGACCATTCGAGAAAGAGAGTGAGCTTGGTCTTCATCAAGAGTATAAGCAAGGAGTCTATGAACATCAGAGAGAGCCGGCCTAGTAGCGGTCGAGTGACCATTGAGAAGATTCTCAAAATGGTCGACAATGTGGTCTTGAATCATAGCCGGTTCGGTTAAGGTTGACCCAACCGAGTCCAAGATCGAAAAAATCCGACTCTGAAGTTTTCGCTTATTAATAAAGTGATGGAAGTACCTGGTGTTTAGATCGCCTTTTTTGAGCCACCGAATTCTCGATTTTTGTCTATAAAAAGATTCTTCTTTGAGCCACCTTTTCAAGTGTTTCTTTATAATTTTTACAAAGTTCATCAATATATTCTGTAACTTCATTAGGGAGTTCAGATAAACATACATCTGTTTCTGAATCTGAACTTGAATTCGATTTAGCCTTCAAGCAAATATTTGCGTAGTCATCTTCACTGTCATCAGAATCACTTAATGTTTCTACCTTTAGAGCCTTCTTGTACTTCTCATATTTGATCTTGTCTTTCTTCAGAATTGGGCAATTCGGCTTGATGTGTCCTGCTTTCTTGCAATGGAAGCATATCACATCTTTGCTTTCTTGGGAATCATTGTTCGATAATTTCTGATTATTTTTCTTCAATGGGTTCTTTCCATTGAAGTTTATGACTTTTCGAGCCATCTTTCTAAATTTCTTCACCATAAGTGCTGGCTGTTCATCATCCTCATCTTCATCATCTGTATCAGACAAACATTGAACAATTTCAGTTTTTAAGGCAATTGATTTCTTACCTTTTTTATCTCACTTTTTGTTGGCGCGTTCTGTCTCATAGGATTGCAATGTCCCAACCAGCTCATCCATTTGAAAGTGGTCTGATTATTTAACATTCTTGTATAGAAGGTTTGATGTAGTTCTAATCGTCTGTGAGACCTCTAAGTATCTTTCTGACTTGCATTGGCTCTGTAATAGGTGCACCTTGTCTAGCAAGACCTCTTGCCAGACTTTGAAACCTGTCTATCATAATGGCAATAGATTCATCTAGTTTCATTTGAAATGCTTCATAATCACTCAGTAAAATGATGAGTTTCGTTTCTTTTACTTTGTTGGTCCCTTGAAAAGTAATATGAAGCCTATCCCATATTGCTTTAGCAGATTCTTCTTTAGAGGCACGGTTGTATAAAGGGGATGATAGGGCACAAAATAATGCATTGACAGCTTTGGAGTCCAAGCCTCGTCTTTTGGCCTTTTCGGTCTCAGTCATCATTGTGGTAGGAGTTATTCCATTTCCAGGAGATGCACTTGCAGCAGCATCAGGTACAACGCCATATGTGACAACATCCCACATCAGATCATCATAAGCCTTGAAGAACCATTTCATTTTGTTGCTCCATATATTGTAATCATTCCCATCAAAGTATGGTGGTTTGTTGGCAAAATGCGAATCGCTTGTTCCTGAAGAGTAATTGCTAGACATAGTAGATCGTTAACTCAGAAGTAAAAAAACACTTCTTAAATAAGAGTAACCTGCTCTGATACCAATTGTTGGATCTAGCAATATCACCTAGAGGGGGTGAATAGGTGAATCCGAGTCTAATTGAAATTTAATGCGGAATTAAATCAATTTCAATATATGATTAGAATCAGGAACAATATAACACGTGCAAGAGAACTAAACACAGAAATAGAGTTTAGAGAAGAGAAGTGTGCACGCTGAGTTTATAGTGGTTTAGCTTGTCAGGCCTACGTCCACTCTCCCACGATGACAGCCGATTGGCTGGATTTCACTATAATGATTCGAAAAAGGTTACAAGTGATAACGGACACTTGGTCTTTCTTACAAATCCTCACAATAAAAGGAATTTAGAACACTCAGAATACTTTGGTGAATTTAAACAACTTTTGCACTTTGGATTTTCTTTGTTCTCTTTTTACTCGCAGATCACCATGGCTCTTCTTTTATACTCCTTTGCCTCCAAACTAGTCGTTGGATAAACGATCAATGGATCGCTCTTCAATCTTTGATTGGACATCATCAAGCGTGATTAAACGAGACTGTATCTGAGAAGATATGATAATCGTTGAAGTAGAATTTGAGCCCTTCTGATTCAGCCGCCCATACAACCAAATCTTCAGTTTCCATAAGTGGAGTAGATTCAAATAAGTTACCAAATATATTCTTGGAAGGTAATATCCAATCGTAGATTTCCTCCTGATTGATTTGAAGAAAAATCTTGTCAATCAAATATCACAAACTTCCATAATAAAACTTGCATTGTTCGGAAATCTGCCATTCGTGGGTCTTCAGAATCTGTTTTGTGGATAGGTACAGAATCCGACCAGTCTCAGAAGCAGTCCTCAAGAGAAGACTTTCTAAATCAGAGCAGATATTTTAGAATGGAAATACTGAGTTTCAATAAAGTCCATCTGACATTGCATATAGTTCTTTAGATAAAGTATTCAAATGAGAGATCATGTTGCATCTAACCCTCAGAGGCAACTCCATCTGAATGACTTCAGAAGCACTTCCATCTGACGTCGTCTTCAGAAACAACTATATGGCTACTCTTCCCTCGAGTCTTAGTGACAGAATTGGGGCAATACAAACTTCTGTTTACACATTCTTCTTACAATAAAACATTTTAACTATTACACAGATTATGTTGATAGTTTTGTTAGAATCAAAATAAAAGGAGAATTTCCATAGCACATGACGTGTCATTGGAGTTGATCATGTGTTGGACCTCCGACATGCACTAATCGCGTGTTAGACACGTGTCTGTGCCCGATACCCTTCTCGCCATGTTGGTGCTTCATATGGAGGCACAAACATGTGGCTCATTTTTCTAGACTTTTTCAGACATGGTGCCACGTTACCTATACTAAAAATAAAAAATTGACATTTAGAGTTTTTAGAGTGCCACATTGGGAATGAATGAGCGATTGCTGGAAGGATTTAATTGTATTGGATTTGAAACTTTTGGGAGTGATTGTTCAAATGCCTAAGAGTTGGTTGCACATTGGGCAAAACAATTTTGGGAATCGATGTAATTTTCTTTTACAATGCTATGATTGGTGTTACCGAATCCATAATCCGTATAAAATTCATCTCGTACATGTATACATATTCATTGGTGCTAAAAAGAAGCCCTTCTCAATCTAATTGATTACAACCTTAACGCACTAACCTAGTAACCATTGCGAAACACTAACCAACTTGTTCACATTCCAAAAGCTCGTTTGCCCGGGACCATGGATGAAGACGGGCATTGTTGTGTGGCATGCCGTCTTTGAGTATAAGGATATCTCGCTTAAAAGGAGCGTGAAATTCTGAAATACAAACATGAAGGGGAGATTATCGATGTGCAAGTAAGTTTTATGTTAGAAAAATCCCAAATAAAAGATTTATTGTGGTTTGAAGCAATAATAATATCTTTATAGTTGGCTCATAACTTCTTGGTTTGATTTTTTCTAAATAAATGTTGGTCTAACTAGATATGCTAGTGAACTTTCACTTGAGAACATCTCTCGTCGATCTTCCCAAATGAAAGTATTTCGCTGTGTGACACAAAAATTATGGCTACACTTAATTGGCAATAGCAGGTTGATCATTCTTTCTTAACTCTTGCATTGGGAGGCTCGATCATCTACCGTGATCCTCAAACACGTTATATCTCACATAGTCACGCCAACTATGAAACCCTAGAATCGATTTCTCAAGCGAAGTCTTTCTCAGCTTCAAGGCAATCGTGCCCACTTCCCAGAAAGCCCTCTTATTATTACGGCGATGCTGAAAAGGTCGGTGTGGTCGGAGGACAGGATTTCCTTGGACCTTGAGATCTAAATCATGGATACTTTGATGTCACATGTAACCTACGGTTATAAACTTAAGCAATTTCTCAAGATCACTGCAATTTGATAGACGAATCACTATATTGAAGTAAAGGAATTTATGCACCTTATTTGGGATCCATCGTTTTTAATGCAGAATATCGATAAAATAACACCTAAGAGCTTTTCCTCTCTAAACCCCTGAATCACTAATTTCAATGAGATTGCTCCTCACATATCGTTTTCTATGGCGACTCTTTATGTGAGGTTATGTGTGCGTTAGAGGAGGGATTTGAACTCTATTTATAAAGTTTTTAGCTAGACCCTCTTATCATGGATCGGGCTTAACTTGACTCATACTAACCAGCCCTATATTAGACTAATTAAGAAATTTTATATCTTTTCTTTAGCAGACCAATCAATAATTATTATATTAATTAATTTAGCTCACATTAGAAAAAACTCTTATAGTGAAAATATGCAATTAAATTCTAATTTTGTAATGTTGTGAAATCAAACCCTTCTAGCAACTACTCAAGCAATTTAGCTGATGCAGCATCCCCAAACTGACGAATTTTGAGTTTTACGCATTGGTGGCACTGGAACATATGTGGCGGTTCATTTTTATAAACTTTTTCAGACATGATGCCACATCAACCGTCACCTATACTAAGAATAAAAAATCGACATTTCGATTTTTTGGAGTGCCACATTAGAAATGTTTGAGCGATTGCTGGAAAGATTTGATTGCATTGAATTCGAAACTTTTGAGATGTGAATGCACATTTCAAACGTCTCAAAATTGATTGCACGTTGGGGAAAACAATTTTGGGAATTAATGCAATTTTCTTTTCCTATAATATGATTGGTGTAATCGAATGCATAATCTATATAATCATTTCGTACGTATATATAGTCATTAGTGCAAAAAAGAAGCCCTTCTCAATTTAATTAATTACAGCAAATTACAACATTGAAGTACTAACCTAGTAACCTTTGCGACCCTATAACCAACATGTTCACAGTCCAAAAGTTCACTCGTACCTGTTGACACCTAAATTTTGACTTTTAGGAAATTCATTCAAGCGCAAAAATGAGAATTAGTTTTAGTTATAAAATAAAAAAATTATTATTAGGTTTCTTGCATAGAATATTTAATTTTCTTATTCATGCATTGCATTTGCATCAATTTGGACCAATGATGGGATTTGCGCTTGAATTCACAAAGCGACTGGATTAGAACCCAGCAGAGAAAATTCGGACTAGCTTCGGTAGAGAAATTGTGGCTGAAATTCTCGTAAGAAAATAAAAGTCTTGGGTTTTAATTAATTAGGTTTGGTCCATTATAAATAAAAGGCTTTGAGCTTAATTGGTATTAGCCCATAAAGATTAAGCCTTTCAAGGAAAATCTAATTAAACCTAGTTACCACTATATAAAGATTCTTGAAGCTTCGTGCAAAAAAAGAGAGGGGGGCCATTCAATGTTACACGTACGGCCAAAGAGAGACTCATTCTCTCTTTTCTTCTGAGTGGAAGACTCACATGGGGGGCACTCAGATTTATTTATTTATCTATTTTTTTTATTATAGAAAAGAGAGGACAGGCAAGAGAGAGAGGCATGACGATTCCGATCTCTTACACGAGAAATCAGCAGTCCTTCCCATCGAACTAGAGATGACGATGCCTCCTTCGACGAGATTCAAACACTGAATCTAAGTCCTTATTATTCTCTTTGGTTCCAACTTTGGTCTAATTATATACATTAACTTCGTTTTCTTTTCCTATTGGCCAGGGAAAGCAAAGGACTCTGTTTTGGAATTCCTCTTGAAGTGAAGTGGATGTTCTATGGCGATAGGAGTTGGTTTCATCAATATTACTCCTGCCCACGACGCATCTCAGAATCCCATTGAATCAAGAACTTGAGCCATCCCTTCACAGTTTCTGAAGTGTCCTTTTCGTTGCAGGTTCTTGCTTACCGATCGAGAGCAAACCAATGAGGATACTGTCTCGAATAAGCTGGATCAACAATGAAGCTTGCGATCCCATCGAAGGAGCCTTCGCAGATCGACTGGAGAGAGATGTACGAGACTGCGATGTACCTCGGGCTTGAATGTTCGGCGATGGTGTTGACTTGTCGAAGGTACCAAAGCTTGACGTTCGTCCCTAGAGCTTTCGGAGAGCCTGAAGAGCGACCCCAATCCCGTGGCGCAGCTCCGTAGATTATAAACAAGATATGTAGTTCAGAGTTTCTCAGGCTCTGTCGGAGCATCCTGATCCACGTTGAGCCCCCACTGTCCGCCGTGAGAAGCCGACCTCACCATAATCGCTATCCACCCACCAGCTTGTTCATCGCCCTAGTCCAAGTACATTTGCACATTCAACAGTAAAGGACAAATCATTCAACCCAAGCGGTGATTTTGTTTGCTTGTGAATTTTTGTCCAGACTTGTCAATTATGTTATGGGTGATGCAGTTTTACTTCATACTTGTGCAGTTGTTTTTTCAGTCAAATTGTGAGGACCAGAGGCATGGCAACGTGCAGACTCCCTAAAAGAATAATCCACTGGGGGTGTATACTTCCAGAAGATCCAGCCTTGAGCCCATAGTTCGAGTTCCGAGCTGTCCACGAACACCAAGACTCTGCTTCAATTTGGTAAATCAAATCGATCGGATTGGGTAATGATTCCAATCGTCCGAATATTTGAAAATTTTATTCCCTAAATTGACTGATTTGGATTATGATTATATCTTGTTCAAATACGTCGCATATCTCGTAAGATATCTTCATCGGCTTATACATTAATTTGAATATCTTGCGAATTTTAGTATCTTGTGGATAAACATTGTTCGGATTGAAGATATCTTTCTTAATTAGGATAATTATCTAAAAATTCTTTGAAAATCTCACTGGATAATTTCCTGAATTTTAAAAGATATGATCATTTGCGGATAGGACCTTATGTCCTTTAAAATTTTGGCACCTATCCCTAGTTGGCCGAAGATAATTTAATTTTAATTCAAATATTTTTATAATCCATCTTGAGTATAATCCATGCTCCTTTGTGTCTTGTCCCTCGGAATATGTGCAATATGATGACTATCTGACTTCACCCCTGAGGTACGACGTTATCCGCACACCAATTTGTTTAACATATCCCATAACTTTGGGGCCGGACCGATAAATTTTAAAATTCACTAACCACTAGAGTACGGCGTGAATAAATTACCTTTTGACCCGACCCCTAGGGTACGAAGCGAATTCATTGAAAAATTTGAAATTTAAGGTGTATTATGCTCAAAGTCTATTATATTTTTATTTGATTCATTTTTCATAAAAATCATAAAAATCACAAAAAATCATCTTGTCATAGTCTTAATTGAAATTTCGGAACTCATATCTCAAGGGTGACTTTTAATATAAATTGGATTTTAATTAATCAATTTGTGTTAATAGTTGAGCCAATTCATTATAAAAACCGAAAATTCATGAAGGGTAATGACATCTCAGGTGCATTTCATATAGTTTGGTCATCATTCATTCTCATATGCCATGCACGCATTTTTTTCAAATCATTTCATAAGTCATCCGTGTGTCTCATAATATTCATGCCATTATCATCCATTTTTGCGCCACTAGTATAGGTCATATTTTTACTTGTCATTAATGCATTGTTTTTTCCATTCCACGTCATATAATCTAAACCATGTGCATTTGCATTAAATTTAATTTTTTTTCTCGAAGATCATTCATGCAATTTTTATATAAAACTTGCACGTTATTTAGGGTAGTCATAGTTTTCGCATTTCATGCATAATTGCCCGTCATTCATGCATTACCATGCCATGTCATCTAAGCTCATGCATCACCATGTCGCATGTCATTTAGATTAGAATTTACATTCTTTCTTGCATTAAAATTTAATTTTTCAAGAGTCATCATGCATGATCATCTTTTCTTACGTTATGTAGTTTCACATCACATTGCATGTCATTTGGTTGCATTTTGCATGCATTCATTAAATCCAGAAAACTCAAAAAAACAATTGCACCTTGATCTTCAAGCGAAATCAATTGAATTTGCCAATCAAGAAAATTGTACAAGAATGGTACCGAAAGGGTGTTAATTGAAAAAATTAACATAATCAAGTCCCCGAACCTAGATATATGGTTAGCAGAAAATAAAGTATTCTCCCAGTACTTTATTTAGGCATCTAATCTACCTACCAAAAAAAGATTAGTGGCGGCTCCGAAATTAAAAATCCTCTCATTAAAATCAAGTAGACCTAAGTCACGAATTGGTAGAGCTTGGGAGAGCTCGCGCTAGGTTAGTTAATTCATTTAATTAATCTGGTAATCCATTAACCCGAAATTCAAACCGAATTTTAGGTCGCGACAGCTTGGCGACTCCGCTGGGGACTCAATACTTGAATTTTCGAAAAAATTGGATTAAATGTGGACCCTTACATTTTTCGAAAGTTTCATTGTATTTCAAGATGACTTAGGCCGAATTCTTGTGATGATTTTTCCTTTGATTGGCTTTAATTCATTGACCTTGTTAGGTGTTATATGTTTTTGCAAGGTAAATTTAAATGTTACTAATCTCTATTTTGTAGGTCAGTATAGTTTAAATTTATTCTTGATTTGTATGCCATGTGTTCGCATTCCATTTGCATTGGATTTCTCATCACAATCGGACCTGGATTGCTAGTAATTAGGATGGTATCGCGCGGGTATCCACTTCACCTCACCCCCGAGGTTCGGTTGACCCCGTCCCTCGATCCCGACATTTTTCTTCGTGTTGGAGACTTCTCCCCTGGCCAGACCCCCATGGCACGGGCAGAATCTCGACCATAGCAAAAATTTTGGAAACTAGACCTGGCCAAACCCCTTTGGTACGGTCCGTTTCTGGAACTTCACTTTGAGAACATCATTAATCAATTAACTTGCATCCATGCGCATGTGATTGTGTTGTGATTGTAGTTTCTCATGATAAGTTCTTAACTTTTGTCTTTAGTTTAATTATTTTTCATTTTGGGTCGGTCCATTGCAGATTAGGTTTTTTCTCATGGTCTTGTCAACTCATGTCATTTTAGATGTCTTGTTTAGAAAATTTTCTAGATTTCATGGTTGTAGTATTTTTTTTAAGTCAATGAAACGGTTCTGATTTTTATCATGACTTCATTTGCACGATTATTTACATAATTTTCGAGTCAGTTTTAACTCTCATGCATCAAATAAAAAATGTTTGTGGGCTGGTAAAATTTCATGTCAAAATTTTTTGGGCCAATCCAATCTATTTTCCATTTTATACGAAATTAATCGCCGTAATGGAGCAGGTTGGAATTTCTCGTTCTTTTAGACTCCAGATCATTTTGCAGAATACCCCTAATAAACGACTTCCTTTGCTAAATCTCAAAACTTGAAAGTCGTAGGTCAATGCTTCAACTAGTAATCTGCAAAATTCCAGACCTTAATTCACACTTTAAATGGGTCATTCGTTCTTTTAAAAAAAACCAGACGAATCAGTTTTCTGGGCGTCATTTTTCGGGGAAACACATTAAACTGAAATAGTCGGATCATTTTCAGCTCAATCACCGAACATGAAAGTTGTTCATCATCCTCTCAGCTAGGAACTCGTAAATTTTCACATCATTTTGACTATCCAAAGATGTTTCATGAATTTTATTCCAAAATCTGACGAAATTGGAATTTTCTGATTAGGGTCACGGTTCGATTTTGAGTAGTGGTTCGATTTAAAGTCATGGATCGATGGGTCATTTTCATTCATCGTACTCATTAGGTGATTATTTTTTGCAGGTAATTTAACACAAATACCTTGCGCACATGTATTAATTGATCAGGGCCACTCATGAGTGCCATCATCAAACAGACTCCCCGAGTAATCAAGCGGCATGCCATTTGTTTTCATGCAATCCCTTGCATGGGATATTTTTCTTACTTCCTAGGTCTTTTGGTTGTGTTTTTCGATTCCTTAGGCTTTCTTTTGAACCATATTGCGCCTTTGGACTTCAGTTCAATAAAATGCAATCTGATTGATTCACGATCTATAAGAAATACAAACCCTTTTCTACATTTGTGAATCATGTCAACGTATACCAAACCAACCCGATGACGATAACCAACGATCAAACAATTCGTCATCCATAGTAAGCACTGAGGGTTGGGATCCTAAAAAATTCTCGCCCTGAGGTCTTCGAAGCGAAAAGATTCTTCAAGGAAAATTTTCAGAAATGTCTAGCATCTGATTTAACTTTGGTTGTCTTACTAACCCGTATGCTATATGTTTCAGAGTTAATTCAGGGGCAAGGGCAGATTCTTAATTCTGACCATGCATCACCCGATCAATCCTTGGACAGTCCTGTACATGGCGATCCACACTTCGCAATCGATCCTTTCCCACAAGATGCCAGAGCTTCAGATCGATCAGATGCTTAGTGATCCTTGCATTAAACCCCAACGACAACCGTCGTTAATCCCTGCAACGATCGGTGTTGCTTCAAGATGTTCATTGATCAACCCAATGAAAATCCCTAAGGCAATCCTCGATGACCTGGCCCAATGGAAAATCATCCATAGAGTTCATATTTTTTCTTAGACAATTCAAAAAAGTTCAAATAAGCATCTATGACCATCAAGGTCCATACATGGCTAGGATTCAACTTAATGAAGGGATTGGGGCATGTCCGACCATTTGCATCAGTCAATTCAAACTCCGGTCCATCGACCATTTGAGCTGGACCCACAGTTTCACCCTTGATCATTCCATGTTAGTCGAAGAAGGACGGGGCAAGACCAAAGTCACCCGATCTCAAGGGAAGTATCACTTGCCCTCGGCCCATCATTTCTAAGAATAACCTTCTATTTTCCTTCTTGCAGGTGCCAAGCTAAGAGACATTTTCGATTGCTGCAACTGGAGCAAATCGACAATCAAGTGCTTCCCAAGGTTTTGCTCATTCCATCTTTTTAAGACCATATTCATGCACGTTTTTTTTTTCTATGCAGAATCATGTAGAGAAACAAATAGTTTGCCAAAGCTCGTACCGAGTTCCCAACAATGGCCATGTCCGGGGCAATCATGCATTTTAACATAACTATGATCATCTCACATACACCTCTTGATTAAAATGAGGCAAATCAACAGTGAACCCCGACTTGGAATAATGGAGTGTATTCTTCTTCGAACTGCATGGTTCTTAGAGTAACGCTTTTTTCCCCTTGTAGGACCATACATCAGCCATGACAGTCATCATCGTTGGGATGATCAAATCAGATTAAGGATAATGAATTTCATCTCATCATACTTTTGTCTGCATTATTAATTTCCACCGTGAGATAATTTCAATCAGGAAATCTCTCTGATCCAATTGAATTGATCATTTTGAAAGAGAAATGTCAGGATGACGAAAGGCAAGCCATTTCCATACACATCCTACATTACAACCCCCAGTGAGGAACGTGAGAATTGCCACACCTACAAGGTAAAAGGGTTATGTCGCGAAAAGTGTGACGACTGAAATGACATGAGGCATTCGTTTCATTTATCCAAACACTACAGGATGCCCCTTTGCTTAAACCCTTTGAGCGGTGGTTTCATTTCATAATCCTGTCAGGAACATCCCAACATTGGGACAAATCTCAGAAAGTTAAAAAAATGAGTAAAGTTTTCTTGCTTTCACTTTAATCAATCTTCAAGTGTATTTGTTGCATGCGAATTCTATGTTAGCTCAAGTGCCTTAGACATGACAAAGAGCATTTCATTTCTACACCATATACACTGATCCTTTGCTTAACCCAATTTGAGCGGCGAATTCATTTCTCTAAACCCAGCTGGAGGAAATTGTTTCGAATCATCTGAGAAGTAAAGTACCTTAGGGCAAACTGAAACTTGAAAAATCTGCCAGCACAATATGCGGACAATTCAGATAAGACACTTCCTTCCTTACAACAAAAAGGGAAAAGCTTGCCATGCAAAAAAAAAAAAAAAATCAAAGTTGGCCATTGTTGACACCTGATTTTTGACCAAGTCTTTTTCAATTTTATTTTTGAAAAATCATAAAACATTCATAAAAAGCCAAAAAATTACAAAATCAACTTTGGTGGCCTTGGCCAAGCCCAAGGAACCATTCTTGAACAAAAAATAATTTTTCATATTTTTCATATTTTTTAATATTTTTTAGAAAATAGAAAAATACTTAAAAAATCATTACAAATAGCATTTGAGGTCACAAAAATATGGAAAAATATCAAATATTTTTCTTTTTAATCCCTTGTATTTTCGACCTCACAAAAAATCCAAAATCAGATTCAATTTTAGGTGTTCTTTTGTAACCCGTATTATTGAATTTGAAGAAAAAAATAACAATTGAGTCTTTTAATTTGAAATTTTGGCATTTTTTAAGATCTTGACATTCAATCTAACTATCCCCTATTTCAATTTAGCCCAATTGTTTGCGCAATTTGCTCAATTGCACGGATTTGACAAAATTATATACTAAAATTGCATTTTAGTCCTTGAAATTAAGCATAATTGAAATTACTTTCAATTCAAGGGCTATCATTGCAAATTAAACATGCTACCCAATGGATTTCACCATTTTAAATCAATTGGCATAGGTGGTTTGACCCAATTTGATCATTTGCACCCTCAATTATACAAATCCCCAATTTGCAATTACATGAAAATTTGGGGGTTTTATAGAAATTGATGAAAACTTTTGGGCAAAACCACATTTCTAGATAGAATTCATGCCCTAGATTCGATTATGAGGTTCAATTGCAAAAATTTCCCATTAATTTGGGTTTAATTTCGAAAATGGTGAGTCGGAGCCGGTTCTGACCGGTCAGACCGCCGGTCGGACCGGTCAGACCGGTCTGCTACAGTGTCGTCTTCCCCAAAAGAGCTCGAACAGATGAACAGTGATGGACTGAGTTTCGAACGCCAAATTGAAGGGCAATTCGCGACTAATTGAAAGAGGAATGGTGGGCGTCTTGTTCTTTACCTCAAGACCTACCGATCGAGACCAACTCCGAGACGAATGGCCACCGGAAGAGCTCCGGCAAGGACGGTCAAAACCGGGGGTACCTGCGAAAGTCAACAAAAACCAAACACAGCACTAACCCATGCCAAATTCACGCGAAATGAAGCTCGCCACGCAACCAAACAGGGTCGAGTGAAGTGCCCATCAGCCCCGACTTCGTTTTGACCACATTGCACGTGATTACACGTGCCAAACAGAATCAGTTGGAGACCCGTTCGGCGACAGAAAATTGAAAAAGCTATATAAGCTAAAGAAGCCTTCGCGAAGAAAGGGAGGTTGATTCAGTTGTAGAGGGGCGAAACTGAATCGAGAGAGAGAAAGAAAACGAGAGAGAGAGCTCGTTCTCCGACCCTCCGTCGTCGAGAATTTGAGTTCGACTGCAAAGCGTTGGTTAGGCCGTCTCCGGCCAAACCAAAGCTAAAGAAGACCGTCAGAAGTTCGCTTTGAGTGCCAGTAAGCGATCGCCATCAACCGCGCAGCCCAAAATCGCCAGAACAGGTAATCCCGAACTTCGAGCTCAAGCTCAGGTCTTCAATGGCGGACTTTGATTTCGGCTTCAATCTTTGTAATTCCTGTGTGCTTTTCATCCCTTAGACATTACTGACCATGCTCGCATCTCCATTTTGCATCGATTTTGCTCGCATACCCCGAATTGAGTCCTCCGATTTAGCCTCCATAGCCGATTCTTGCCCAGCCAAATATGGGCCGAGCGAGCTCTATCGGAGCTCGAGGTAAGTCTCCTAAACATTGAATGATGCTTCCCTGTTAATGAGTTGGTTCATTATACCATGAATCGAGCGATTTGAGTGTATGTGTACGTACTGGTTCATGTTCGATCGTGCTCGGCCCCGTGAATGGATTCGCGTAATCTTGAGATATGTTAGAATAGAGGCGATTGCGAGTCGATTGCCGTTAGTTTCATGAGGTTTCATCGAGAGTTCATCGTCAGATCATCGTTGGAGAACCACAGCCGTCCATTCTGCCGGAGCCGCGAGGTTGAAGACGAAGCTGACGTGGCGCAGTCAATCGGTCAAAGTCCTAGTTGGCACTCGGCCATTGGTCCACGTGATGCCGAGTCAGCATGGCCGTTGGGTCTGTTATTCGAATAAAAAAAGATCGGACGGTTCTGATAAATCGAATGTAAATTCTAGTGACCGTCCGATTAGTAATGAGGTTTATCCAAAAATGCTTTAAAACCAGAAAATCAAAATAAGCTGAAACGGTGTCGTGTAGGTTAGTGGCCGTGCGACGTCGTTTAGGTTAGTGTGAATCGACGGTCTAGATCAAGTCTCCGGATCTAATCATGGCCGTAGGTTCAACTAATCTGATCAGACGGCTCTGATCAAGTCTTCATCCAATCCGGACCGTAGGTTTTAGTAATCAGATCCAATGGGCACAGATCAGCCACGCGATTCATTAGGAACCGTAGGATTAAAACCGATTAAAACCAAAAAAATAAAAAGCATCAAACGGCGTCGTTTTGGTCTTCGGTTTCGCGGATCCGGGTCTGGGCCGGGTTCCGACCCGAGTGGGTCGGGTCAACCCGGTTTGAATCACATTTTTTTTAATAAAAAATTCGAAAATGATTTAAAAAATAAAAAAATAAAAAAAATCGAAAAAATCCTAGAAAATCCAAAAAATACTAGAAAATGTCAGAAAATTCCAAAAAAATGTGGAAAAATTAGGGAAAAATCCTAGACACTCCAGAAATCCCCAAAAATCGAGGATCGACCACAGACAACTGGTCAACCCTATTTTTGGGGTTTCTCATCTGTTCTTCCAAGAATTGACGACAATGCCCTTTAGGGGTAATTCGTCCCTGCCTTGTGTTTCGAGATTAGTCGAAAATGCCTAGATTAGGATAGGGCCAATTAGGTGGCGAATCCTTTTGCTGGGATTTTCGAATCTTATCATTCCTGCTGAAATGACGATTTTGCCCCCCTCATGGGGAAAATCATCTTTCTTATTCCAATTGAGTTCTGAAAATCGCATAAAGTTAGGGTTTGGGTCAGATGGACGACCAGCCCTAATATTTGAGGTTTTCAGTTCCCATCTTTGTCCAAATGACGACTTTACCCCTCCAAGGGTAAAATCATTTGAAAATTCCAGAAAAATCCTGGAAATTCCTAAAAAATAGGAAATGGATTGGATTGATGGCCAATCCTATTTCCTCTGTCTTTTGACTTCCCAATTCGTCTAAAATGACAGATTTACCCTTTTAAGGGTAAATTTTCCCTGAATTATTCAAAATTACGATTCTGCCCCCCCTCATGGACGAATCATGTCCAAATCACTCCTAAGCCTTGATTGATATTTCTCTAGGCTAATAAGGCCTCATTAGGGATGCCATGCTGATTTCATGTGTTTTATCCGCATGTATTGGATCCTTGATTTGCGCACTTATTTCTATTGATTGTGAGTGATAGGGTAGTAATTCCCATCTGCATGAACTCCTAGATTTAGGATCTATACCTTACTCATCTGCATGAAATCCTAGGATCAGATAAACCATTCAACTTAGGTACCGAAAGGGCGTCAACTCTGACAGTTGGCGTAACTAAGTCCCCGAACCCACTTCTCTGGTTTCCGCAGAATCGAATAGACCACTCCCAACTATTCGATAGGGTTTCCGATCGTACCCTCCACGAAACGATTGGTGGCGACTCCTTGGCATGTACACTCATCACATGTCACTAGACCACACTGAAGGTCGACCACATATATCCAGCAGTTGCGATTTGGGTAATGGACCTTGGGAGAGGCCCGCGTTCGATCCAGCCAGCGATCGGGCGGCCCATTAGCCCGCTCCCGCCTTCCGCGAGCCCGGGAGAGGATCGCGACAGACTGGCGACTCCGCTGGGGACTATTCTAAACCAGAATCTCTGGTTACGAATTCCAGAGGACTTGAGCCGATTAAAAAGTTGTTTGGTTTATCTGACATTATTTTCTGCAGATGCTCTCGAAGATGAGGTACGTATGCTGACCATTGTGTTAGATGTTTTTGCAGATTGGAGAAATAAGGGGTGGAGTGATTATTGACATTTTTCCTGCAGGTTGGAGTTGAGAATGTATGTTTACTTCACGCACATACTGAAGCGGTGTTTGATACGAACTGCTGTGCATGACCTTGCATTGCGATGATCACGACACATCGCACACACTGGCGGTCAAACCCCGACTGCAAACCACCTCTAGGTTACCTTAGATAGGGAAAGGATGCGAAAAGGATCTTGTGTTTGATGGCACTTGAGACTTTCGTATTCGTTCCTGCCTACCATCTGCATTGGCGATATCTAACCCTCTTGGGTAGGTACCCTTGGGGAGGAATCTGCCTCATGTGGATCGTGGGAGCCTGAACCGTAGGTTCCTCACCTGACTTTCGATTTTTTTAGAGTATACCCACTTGTCTCATGCGCATGTTTGTGGATGGTTGGTATACCTAAAACCACCCATTGATACAGGGGGCACTCCACATCCCCCAAAGTGTGGTTGGTAAGATATTTATTTATAAATGTTCTTTATTTCTTGCCCCATGATATTACTCATACATTGCATACATCCATATGCATTCACATTATTACTCAAGTGACTAAAAGAAACAACAATGATTGTGGGGTAGGATGTCGCTGTTTCCTAAGAGTTCAACAGAGTTGGTAGCTTTCGAGTACTTGAGAAAAGTTACTCGTCCCGGACCAAACACGAGGTTACACTTCACTAGATTCGTGTATGGTCGGGAACTGACTGGACGTAAGCTGGGGTATGCTGAGGACTGCCAAACCCGCTACTGCGCTGATAACCTCAGATTTAAGCGACAAGCAGACAAAATGATGAAGGATTATCTGGAGATGAAGAGACAACGTCGCAACCAGCTGGCTAGGGAAGCATACGCCCGTCGGAAGGCTGAATTGCTAGCCAGAGAGAACATACCTGTGATTGCTTATTGGGGTAGGAAGAGACGCCCTGCGATCAAGACCAAGCCAAGGCGTATCACACTCAAAAAAGTGAAACCCGAGAAAACTCCCGAAGTCATCACGCCCTGGACTAGAGAGTGGCCTGAGGAACTACAACCTCTCGACCAAACCACTGAAGATAACTCCCCTACCCTAGATTAAGGGAGAGTTCCTGATCGACTGTCATTTGGATAGACTTCTAAGAAAAAGAGAGAGTGATCTAGATCCTCACATTCCATTGGCTTTTATGGCTTTCTTGTTTGAAAAACTTCTCTTTACCCTTCTTCCATTAGGCATCCTGATTGTAATAAAAGTTCATTCCACTTTGTTCTTTTGATGTATTGACCAATGGAATGTGACATTGCTGTTCCCTTTAGTCACTGAGTAAACCTGACTAAATTGCATAATTCACTTCCCTGAAATGCAAATTAGGCTTTGAGTCAGGCTTTCAAGACCTGAAAAAGGGTCCTAATCTCCATTTCTTCAAATTGAACTATGCAATCAAGTTAGCTCATGCATGCTTCATGACATCTGCATATTCATACATTTAAAGTAATTTCTGGCGATTGACCTCTCAAAAATCATTTGCATATTTTAGACTTGATGGGAAAGAATGATATTCAAGTGTTCAAGATCCCCCGAGCTGAACTCCAATCATGGTGGGATGGCATGGGCGAAGCCAGCCAGAAGTATGCGGAGTCACGACTAGGATACCTGCTGGACCTACTGAAGATTGAGTGCCCACCTGCCTTTATTCAAGCCATGGCGCTCTACTGGGATCCTACCACCGCTACATTTTGCATGGAAGGATTAGAGATCACTCCCACTATCGAGGAATACAGCGCTGTCATCGGAGTTGAATTGAACCCCTAAGTCAGGTGGCTGAATTGCTTGACACGAACCTAAATGAAGTCAAAGCAGATGCGAGAAGCAATTCTGGACGAGTTTCCCTGTCTTTCCTCATAGACCGATTTTCCCGCCTTCCTGCTTCTAAAGGAACCAAATCTGGTAGAGCCTTTATCTTGGCATTCTTTAGCTTTGTGCTATTCCCAATCTCAACTGTCACCTTCGACCCTATCATGGCTATAGTAGCTAGGCAAGTCTGTTGTGGGTGGGATTACTCAAACATCCTCCTTGCCGAAACCTTCCTCTCCCTAAATCGTTTCAAGAAAAACAAAAAGTGAATCTTTAGAGCCTCTAGTGATCTTCTGTATCTGTGGTTCACATCCCATATCAGAAAATTCCACATCCGCATGGGTTTCACTGAAATCAGCCCCAATGCACACCCTCTTAAAACATTTGCTAGGACCCACACGCGTGTTCCTGAATTCAACTTCATAGAATGGAAGAACTTCCTCAAAGTCCTAAAACCCGAACAACTCCGATGGCGGCTAAGGTTGCCGACGCTAAGCAAAGTCAGATTGACCTGCGATGACGGGAATCCAGTTCCCTTGCTAGGATTCACAGGCGCTACTGCATACTACCCAAGGAGGGTGATTCGGCAGTTTGGGGCACTACAAGAGATTCCTTCTCCACCGCAACCTGATACCTTCTCCTTTGATATACCAAGTAAGACCCTCACGGAAGAGGAGAAGAGACAGTTCGAAGCCAAGGTCGTATCCATCACACGCTCTTTGAAGAATTCCCAGGCTGAAGGAATAAGTTGGCCAGAAGACATGACTCATGAAGAGAACATCCATAGGGGTACCACTGAATACATTCAACACTTCAAAGCAATCCGACGAAGCCTTGTCGAACCCTACATACCCGAATACATCGTGCCGTACGTACCAGGAATAGAGCCTTACATACCCGAAGACATGAGACCACTGTCATGTTCAGAAGACGAGGAACCCCAGGCTGAAGAGGGGAATCCATGTTGGGATGATGAGGATACCTTATACCTCAAACGTCCTAGACTTGAATAGGCTATTCCGTCAAGTGTAAAATAAGCAAACATTATGATGCTTTTTCATACATTCTCATTTTTGTGGAATACTATCTTGGACACATAAGCATGAATGTGAACATGTTTTGCAAATGCATAAAAACTATCGTCAGAAATTACGCTTCTTTCAATTCCATAAATTCTTGTCAAGAAATGATTAAAAGAACTACTTACGTGAGGCTAAGGCTCACAAGGTAGCCCTTTTCCTCATCTACTGGCAAGAAGCATGCAACTGAAAGAATTAACTACTTCTTTTTGCTAAAATAAGCAAAGCACTCACAGAGATCTTTTTAAACAGGTACGCTCTCATCACGGAACTACCGACACATCGTTTCCGTACTCGCTTTAAGACAAGAATGGAGCAGCAAGAATTGACTCCGCGCGTGGGAATGTTAGAATCACAAATGACGGCCCTGGCTACTATGATGGCCGACATCAAGGCGATGTTGGAAGTCACCCAAGCTACACAAACGACGACTCACAACCAGAACAACGCTGGTACTTCTTTCGTACCCGATACGGCAGATAAAGAGTTGACGAGAGATACACAGCGTACAGAGGAAGACGTTCATGAACCAAATAGCCGGGTGCAACAAAAAGCCTCACCTGTTGTCGTCAACCTTGAAAATGAGGAGAAGGGAAAACAAACTGTGAAGACAGAGGCAGAGGCTAAGAGATTGGCCAAAATCGAAGAATGCCTGAGCAGCCAAGGCTATGAGCTAGCCCGCTTCGACAAAATATCTCCTTTTGCTAAAATAGAGACTCCTCCAGACTACAGGGAGCCAGAGTTCGTGAGAAAATACAATGGGACAGGCTGTCCCCGTGCCCATCTCAAGCACTACCTGCACAAGATGGCGCACTATTCAGATTACATTCCACTGTTAATGAACACATTCCAAGAGAGCTTGGCTGGCGCCGCTCTAGCCTGGTTCATTGAGCTAGACTTGGAAGATTACGACGGATGGGAGGATCTTGCAGAGGATTTCCTCAGACAATACAAGTTCAACACAGCTACAGCCCCAACAAGAGAGGACCTTCTGCGAACTTCGAAAACAAGGGGCGAGTTAATCAGGACATATGCCCAGAGGTGGCGAGCCTTGGCTACTCAAGTGAAGCCATCAATCCCGGAAGAGGAACTAATCGATTTATTCCTGAAGGCACTCCCCTACGAGTACTTTGACAGATTGAATACTTCTGGATGTCAGACATTCGCACACCTGATTAAGGTTGCTGAGAGGCTAGAATGGGCCTTGAGAGAAAGAAGGCCTCAGGAAGCCCCTACTAGGAAGCAATATCCTCTGAGAAAGGAGAGAGAAGTCGGACTAGACATAGCGTTTATACCAGATCCCCACAAGTCAAAACCATTTGGCAATTCTAATCAGGCCAAAGGCGGATCATTCTGGTCAGCTCCAAAGGTACAAGAGCCTAGAAGAAGGCAACCCCAGAGCCAATTCTCTCAACTCCCAAGACCTTTATCCAAGCTGCTCCCGATGCTGCTGGAGCAACACTTGGTGGCGAAAGAACCGCCTAGGGCAAACCCTCCAAGATATCCCGGCTTTGATGAGAGCCAAACCTGTGCCTACCATATGGGCGAAAGGGGGCATAATGTGGATAACTGCTATGTCCTAAAGCTGAAAGTGCAAGCCCTAATCGATGGTCAGATTTTGAAATTTGATAATGCAGCCCCAAATGTACAAGAAAACCCACTTCCAGATCATCAAGCAGTAGGGGCAATATTCACTGAAGAAGAGGAGGATTACCTTAAACTGAAGGTAGATATGCCTAAGCTGGACACCCTGCTAACAATCGCTTCATCATACCCAAAAGAATGGGAGGTATCAACAAACCAAAAAAAGTTGTGTATCGACAGGATGGTGAGCTTGGGGATAGTGTCCGATATTACTGATGAAGAATTTGAAGGGATCGAAGCATCTCTATCTTTGAAAAGAAACCACTTCTTGATCACAGCTGGGCAGAGTAGCACCTGTGGTACCTCACCTGAGAACTTGGTAAGCAGCCTGGGGCCAGCTACTCAGTCAGAGGAAGAATTCGAAGAGGACGAACTAGAAGCCAAGAGGCGAAGTCTAGCTGACCTCAAATTTATGGCTGATGCGCTTGAAAAAGGGGGAAATTATAGACAATCTGGGTCAAGACTCTGGAGCATACAATTTCAAGGTGAAATATTCGGCCCCTCCCAGCTTTTATCAGAAGGTTGAAGACATCATACCGGACGGATGGGGAGGTATGGATAGTCTCTCTCAACTAGAGACCTCAAAGGGCATAGAATAACTTGACAACACCATATCGATGATCGAAGTGGCCACGACCGTGGTAATTAGATTGGATGAACTGGATAGCCTGAACAAGGTAGAAGATTGCCCAGTCAGGCCTGTCATAATTCAATTGCCTCAAGAGGAAGAAGACAACACGTCAGGACCAGAGATATCTCATCAGACAACTGTAACGATAAAAGTCCCCCCAGTAGAAGAGTATGATCCTAAAGCAGCCCATTGGGACTATGGGACCACACAAGTAGATGCAGTAATGAGGTCTGGAAGATTTTATGCCCCTAGAGAGGGTGAATCCGAAAAAAGGGAGGTCTCAAAAGAAGATGCTGAAAAATTCATATCAATCGTCAAAACCAGCGAGTTTGAGGTGATTAAACAGCTGAGGAAGTTGCCCGCTCAGATATCCCTGTTAGACCTATTCATCAATTCAGAGAAGCACAAGAATGCACTATTGAAGGTACTCAATGAAGTACATGTCCATGAAACAATTAATGAGGTCCAACTAGGGGACTTTGTAGGGGCAATTCTCTTAAAAGATCAGTTGAGCTTCTCTGACGAAGACTTCCCCATGGAAGGAAGAGGGCACAACAAAGCTTTATACATCTCCGCCCAATGCAACGGCAAAAGAGTGGCGCATGTATTGATCGATAATGGATCAGCATTTAACATATGCCCTCTGGCTACCATAAGGAGGCTGGGAATCAAGGAAGAGATGATCAAGACATCCAAGACAGCTGTGAGAGCATTCGATGGCATGAAGAAGACTGTAGAGGGAGAGATCGAGCTTGACGTATTCATCGGCCCGACAAAGTTCTCTATAAACTTTCAAGTAATGGATCTACCTAGTGCATTTGGGTTCTTACTAGGAAGACCCTGGATCCATACGGCAGGAGCTGTCCCTTCGAGCTTGCACCAAAAAGTACGTTTTGTTGTAGGTGGGAAGGTAATTACCGTACATGGGGAAGTCGACCTCCAGACATACCAAAACAGCGCCATTCCCTATGTGGAGCCTGAAGAAAAAACAGAAGCAAGCTATCATTCCCTAGAGTTGGTAGCAACAGTTCATACCCCAGCAGGGACGAAATCAAGGACTCCCTACATCTCAGAAGCCAGTCTTCTACCAGCTAAGATGCTACTAGCATACGGGTTCAATCTTGAAAAAGGCCTAGGCAAATATAATCAGGGTATAAATACCCCACTACAGTTAAAGGCCAACCCGCATAGAAAAGGCTTGGGGTACCAAAAATATCCCATGAATGAATCTGTCCCGAAAGCAACAGGCAGAGGCCGAGGCAGAAACCTGGGACGCCGGGGAGGCGAAAACAGCCCGAATAATTCATTCATCGGTTCTCCAACCTGGAAGGGCAGGTCTCGAATGTTCAAGAATCCCTTAAATGCCTACTTCGACCAGAACTCCAAATGGCTATCTGAAGAGGATATCACTTCGCCGATGGAACCAGATCTGACAAACCCTTTTCTTGAAGATGACTCTGTGAATGTCATCGTGGAGTGGTTGGACAGTGAAGCCACTTCTTCTGTGTAAAGAGACTCTTCCTCTATCTTTAAATACTGCGTTTAGAATTTTCTGCATTGCATTATATTTTCTTTCCTTGTTGTATGCATAGGAAAACGCCTTTGGATCCCCGGCCGTTGGTCCAAATAGCACATCTTGTAATGCGGCCCATCTTGCATTCAATAAAACTACGCATGTTTTGTTAAGGACATATGGAACCACGAATCAGCCCGATGATGATAATGGTCTTCCATACATAAGCTTGAGGCCTGATTTGCCATATGATTCCTAATCTTCAAAAAGATTTTCATGGGGCCGGGATATCCAATGACATGAGGATTAGTCCCCTTTGTACCTACATCTGTTTCGAAAACTTTTTCGAAAAGACTTTACATGACCATGCATGTCATTTTTACCGAGCATAAACTGACCATACTAATGACATTTCAGGCATATCATCTCAAACATGCATACCAGGTGGTTACAAAATTCAGATCCCTCCATTAACCACTCCTATAACATTGAGGAAGATGAAGACGAGGATTACGCATCTATTCGCAGAGATTGGAACACCTTTGAAGAATCGAAGCCTCCTACCTCCGAGGAACCAATCATTATTAATTTGGGAGACGCAGTGAACGTCAAAGAGGTCAAGATCGGTGGACACCTACCCCGAGATGAGAAACTCGAGTTCACCAAGTTACTAAAAGAATACCAGGACATCTTCGCATGGTCTTACGCGGATATGCCAGGCCTTGATCCTAAAATTGTGGAACACGCGTTGCCCACGGATCCCGGAATCAAACCTGTCGAACAAGGCAGCAGGCGGATGAAAGCCGAATTAGAAGACAAGATTAAAGAAGAAGTCATGAAACTTCTTAGGGTAGGCTTCATTGAAGCTATCCCATACTCAGATTGGATTGCAAATATAGTCCACGTCATGAAGAAGGATGGTAGAGTTCGGATCTGCGTAGATTACCGAGATCTGAATAGAGCAAGCCCAAAAGATGATTTTCCGCTCCCCCACATTGATGTATTGGTGGACAGTACGGCGGGTTACGAATTATTCTCATTCATGGATGGATTCTCGGGATACAACCAAATCTTCATGAAACAAGAAGACAAACCCAAGACTGCATTTACCACACCATGGGGAAATTTTTGCTACAAAGTCATGCCCTTTGGATTGAAAAACGCCGGGGCCACCTACCAGAAGGCTATGGTCACGTTATTCCATGATATGATCCACAAAGAGATTGAAATATATGTCGATGACATGATCGCTAAATCCAAGAAAGGACAAGATCATATACAGGTGTTAAGGAAGCTGTTTGAGCGCCTGCGCAAATACAAGTTAAAGCTAAACCCTAACAAATGTGTGTCCGGGGCAAGATCCGGGATACTCCTTGGATTCATAGTCAGCAACATGGGCATCGAGATTGATCCCTCAAAGATTCAAGCCATCCACGATTTATCAACTCCCTCCACAGTGAGAGAAGTGAGAAGCCTTCTGGGGAGATTGAACTATATTGCCAGATTCATCAATCAGCTGTCTGATGTGGCTAAGCCAATCTTCAAATTGCTTAAGAAAGGCGCAAAAATAACATGGGATGCCGAGTGCAGCATGGCATTCCAAATGATCAAAAACTATTTGATCACACCTCCGGTGCTTGTGCCACCAATTCCTGGTCACCCATTGACCTTATACCTGACCATACGACAAGAATCCTTGGGAACCTTGCTTGCCCAAACAAGCCCGATAGATGGTAAAGAGAGGGCTATCTATTACCTGAGTAAGAAATTCACGCCATCTGAAGCAAAATATATACCAGTTGAAAGGGCCTGTGTAGCAACGGTATGGGTACTTCGCAGACTGAGGCAGTACACCCTACACCACCATATCCAGCTCGTAACAGAGAACGATCCTGTCAAATACCTCTTGGAGAAACCCGCTCTAATTGGGAAATTAGCAAAGTGGCAAGTGATGTTGTCTGAATTTGACATCAAGTGTTCCCCACAGAAGTCGGTAAAAGGGAAATCTATAGCTGACATGCTAGCAGAAAGCCCGTCAAACAGTGAGTCCCCTGAAATAACGAACACAGAAGGCCGAATTCTGAACTTAGCAGAGGATAAGTGGATCATGTATTTCGATGGCGCTGTTAACCTATCAAGGGCAGGCACTGGGGCAATACTGATATCCCCAGATGGTCAACATCACCCTGTCGCGGCAAAAATAACTTTCCCTTGTACCAACAATATTTCGGAATATGAGGCATGCATTCTGGGCCTACGACTGGCCATTTCTATGAAGATACCTAAGTTGCAAGTTTTTGGAGACTCCATGCTTATCATTCTACAGACACAGGGGGAGTGGAAGACGAAAGATGCAAAGCTCATCCCTTATCACGAATATCTTGAAGAATTGATACTCAAATTCGAAGAAGTGTCATTCGAATACCTATCAAGGTCTCACAATCAATTTGCATATGCATTAGCCACCCTAGCCTCGATGTTACAAACAACTGAAGGGTTGGATGTAGAACCCCTGAGGATCGGTATCGTTGAAAAGCCAGCTTATTGTATGCTAATCGAAGAAGAATTTGACGGAGAGCCATGGTACTATGACATCAAGAATTACCTCTCAAAAGGAGAATTCCCTGAAGGATGCCAGTCAGGAGACCGAAAATACATAACCAAGATGGCTAGCAAGTTCTTCCTCAATGGACAAATTCTATACAAGAGATCGTTCGATTCCACTCTACTGAGATGTGTAGATGCCAAAGAAGCAAATATTCTCATGAAAGAGATTCATGAAGGTGTGTGTGGGCCTCACATGAACGGCCACCTCCTCGCCCGGAAGATCATGCGGCTTGGATATTACTGGATGACCATCGAATCGGACTGCTGTCAGCACGTCCGGTCATGCCACCAATGCCAAATATATGGGGATAAGATTAACGCACCCCCGAACGAACTACACCAAATGTCTGAAGTTTGGCCTTTCTCTATGTGGGGCATAGACATGATAGGGCCTATTAATCCTGTGGCGTCGAATGGTCATCGCTTCATCTTGGTAGCGATTGATTACTTCACCAAATGGGTAGAAGCCAGCTCTTATAAGAATGTCACTGCAAGAAATGTTGCAAGATTTGTCAAAAGAGATATCATATCCCGGTATGGTACCCCTCAAGCGATCATCACAGATAATGGGTCCAACCTGAACAACAAGATTGTCGATGGTCTACTGGATCACTTTAGCATTCGACATCTGAATTCATCTCCTTACCGCCCACAGATGAATGGGGCAGTGGAAGCAGCCAATAAAAACATCAAGAGAATCTTGGCTAAAACAGCAGAAAACTACAGGGATTGGCACGAAAGGCTGCCCTTCGCCTTGATGGCTTACCGAACGTCGATCAGGACTTCTACAGGGGCAACTCCCTATAGTCTGGTGTATGGGATGGAAGCAGTTCTACCAGTAGAAGTTAAGATTCCCTCTTTGAGAATCTTATCCGAAGATAAACTCTCTGGGTCAGAGTATTTCAAGCACAGATATGAACAGCTGAATTTAATAGACGAGAAACGTCTTAAAGCCATTTGCCATGGACAAACTTACCAGAAGAGGGTAGCTAGGGCGTTCAATCGAAAGGTCAAGACCAGAAACTTCGAAGTAAATGACTTGGTAATTAGGAAAGTTTTGCTGAGTACTACCCATCCAGGGGGAAAATTCACTCCAAATTACGAAGGCCCCTACATTGTTAAGAAGATCCTCACGGGAGGAGCATTAATTCTTGTAAACTCCGAGGGAGAAGAACTCGGGCACCCTGTGAATTCAGATGCTGTGAAGAAATATTACCCTTGAAATAAAATCAGATTCCGGTCATATGCCCTGCCTCGAATTGAGCCTACTCTTCATAATAGTCTTTGCATAAGCATGTCATGCATCTATGCATACATTAGCATGTGTTCAATATTGCAGGATCCAAGGAAGCAGGGTCGCGATAAGTTGGAACGCATGATCAAGGAGACCTAACGTCATGGTGGTCAGGTACACGTCTTCTTCTCCAAAGACTGAGAATTTCAAGAAATTTTAGAACAACTTAACCATCTTGTGTTGTTAAGAAAAATGCAGATTTTTGTGAATCTATCCACTTCCATTGGAGTGCATGATCAAGGGTAAGGTGTATCGTTCTAATTTTCTGAAATTCGAGAGCATACACTGACATATTCCTTTTTTGTTTTGCAGGAATCCCTAGCCGCGCTGGGCAGGTAAGTATTCCTTTCCTAATCTTTTAGGTTTGCAAGACTGTCAGAATCCTTATTGATAGAATTTGAAGGATTCTTGGAATCTAGCATGCATTCAAATCTCATGTCTAGAAAAACGCAAAATTCTCACAGTCATGTCATTGGCATTCATGTTTAAACTTGGAGGTTATCTGAACATGATTGAAATATGCATTGTGCATCATAAATCCCCTTGGAGGGTAAGTTTTGGAAAAAACGAAATGAACTTTTCCGACAAAAGTTATTTAAACCGTTCAAAAGGATGATTCCTCAGACAAGAGGCAAGCCTGGTCCAAACACGTCCCATACACACTTGAGAGATAAGTGGAGTGGTAAGGATAGCGAGACCTTGACCTATGGACGTAAGGGTTATTCGCAGTGATTACATGGATCGAGACGACGGAGGCATTCGTTTCTCTATCATAAACACTACAGGTGATCATTGATAACCCTTTGAACGGCGATTTCATTCCATACCCCGTCAAGAACCACCCCACATTGGGGCAAACTGGAGGTACGTCCAGCGGTATCAAGAGGTAAATGGTTAGAAATTCTCTTGCTCAGACTTACATCAATCTTGGTGTGTTGCTTGTCATTTTAACTTCTATGGTAATTCATGTGCTTTAGGATGACGAAAAGCATTCGTTTCTCTATCCTATACACTTTTACCCTTTGTGTAGCCCAATTGAGCCTATAAGTTCATTTCACAAACCCGTTGGTGATCATTGCATATTCCAAGGTGGAAACGACGTCACTTCAAGAGCGGAAGAGTTCAAAACACAGGATTTGTGAAAAATTCCTAGATTAATGTTCGAGTGCTGAGATTCAAGCTATACATCTAGCACATTCATTTGAAAATTCTGATCCCCAAAAGAAAAGAAAAGATGGGATCTCAAAAAGAAAGAAGAGAGAAAAATTTAATCTTGGGCATCAAGAAAAAGCAAAGTGCCTGGTAAAAGCAAGGCCAATGCCCATCCAAATACTTGTACACTTGTGAATCATGTGTTTGATCTTGTAAATGCCAAAAGGTGGCATGATACCTTTGTATAGGTCACTAGTGAGATCTGATTGTAAAAGAAAATCCCAAGGGAGCTGGACAGCAAAGGATGCTCCCAAATCATGTCACACTCAGATGATGTAAGTATAGACAAGATGTTGACACCGTCTCAACATAAGAGAGATATGTTCTCTAAAGACAAATGTGCGCTTCGAAGGCTGACAATGCTCTTCAAAGACTATCAATGCACTTCAAAAACTGAAGACGCTCTTTGAACCAGAAGGGACAAGATCGGCGGCAAACCGGCAGTGATCACTAATGTTTAAACCCTTCGCGTATTCTGAGCCAAAAACAAGCCTTTTTTGGTCCCCAATCATACCTACGTTACAACCCTGAAAGCCTTTTCTGATTAAGGCACTTGGATTGACATAGGGTTTAATGTCTAAGCTTAGCTCGAAGAAGTTCGAGCAAGATTATTTCTCTCTCATTTTGCAGGTTTCTTGACTTGTAAACCTGGAGCAGACATTGAAGACTTCTCTTCGAAAGCCTTGACTTGCACGCAAGTCCCCTTTGAAAACCGTTGACCAAGCCCAACATTACGGTCCCTTGGAAGTCCTCCTGATCGATCGAGGTGTATTCACTACGAATGATCCTAAACCCTAGGCGCAGGTTTGATAGGAAATTCGAGTGCATTCTTGATAAAAGACCATTATCTCAGAGCGGTAAGAAGTCCTCTTTGATGAGAATACTCCGTTGAACATTTTAACCAAACTTTTTTGGTAATTTCAGATTGTTTGATTCAAACTTTCCCCACAAGGAATTTTTGATCACTCCCGTATGTTGCAAGGTGTTTTGGATAACCTCCAGCATCGTAATGCATTCATTGAAATTTTTTTCATGACTACGATATAAGTCATAAAGTACTGTCAGTTTGACATCAGATATCACTTAAAGACCATTGATGTGCCTTTGGTAAGAAAATTTTCAGATCGGAGCTTCTGCAAGATTCTTGATGACTTCAGCTCCTAAGATGGCTTGTATCACTCTTGGTGAGAAACATTTAACATGTCTAAACTTCTGCAGAATTCCTGGCAAGCCCAGATCTCAGAAGAACACAACCTCTCTTGGTAAGAAAGAGTTTACATGTTCAAGCTTCTGTAGGACCCTTGGTATCTCCAGACCTCAGAATGCTACTTTTTTTGTGAAGAATATATTTCAAGTTTAAGTTTTCTGCAGGATACTTGGAATCCTCAAATCCCAGAATAACGCCTCGCATGTCGAAAGGACAATTTTCAAAATCTGCTTTCTGTGAGGTTCTAGGTAACCCCTAAACCCAGAATAGCCCATTTGGTAAAGCCTCACGGTTAGGACACCTCATTTGTATAAATCCTAGTTAATTCCTTAGAATATAGGATCAAAATGTTCGACAATCCCTAAGAGACTGGGTGCGTCATCCATAGGTTCCTAGCATAGAGGAATCCTATTCTCGGCCTGATCCCCCTGACGGATCAAAATGTTCGACAATCCCTAAGAGACTGGGTGCGTCATCCATAGGTTCCTAATAGAAAGGAGTCCTATTCATGGTCTGATCCACCATACGGATCAAGACCCTGACAATCCCTAAGAGACTGGGTGCGTCATCCATAGGTTCCTAACAGAAAGGAGTCCTATTCATGGTCTGATCCACCATACGGATCAAAATCCTGACAATCCCTAAGAGACTAGGTGCGTCATCCATAGGTTCCTAACAGAGAGGAGTCCTATTCATGGTCTGATCCACCATACGGATCAAAACCCCGACAATCCCTAAAAGAATGGGTGCGTCATTCACAGGTTCCTGTCAAGTATAGGAATCCCATTCTGGTACGGCCTACCATACAGGCTAGAGTTTAACCGCCCTAGGATACTCAAAAGACGAGTCCCTAGGTATTCACTTGAATCCACTATACACCGCGTATGCCACACGAGCATCAGGCAGGTGATCAACAGGTAAATAGCAGGTGGGTCTCTCTATTTTCTCCCTCACTTCAGCGAAAGAACGAAGAGCAGAACGTTCACCAGCGGGACAAGAAAGATTGAGTGTCAAGATTCGTTTTTCTTTTCCCCAGTCGAGTCGGTCTAGACTCAGGTGTCACCTGTCTTTGAGCGAAACCTCTCACGAGATTCCTCTCAAAGAGGGGCAGCTGTGGACACCTGATTTTTGACCAAGTCTTTTTCAATTTTATTTTTGAAAAATCATAAAAAATTCATAAAAAGCCAAAAAATTACAAAATCAACTTTGGTGGCCTTGGCCAAGCCCAAGGAACCATTCTTGACCAAAAAATAATTTTTCATATTTTTCATATTTTTTAATATTTTTTAGAAAATAGAAAAATACTTAAAAAATCATTACAAATAGCATTTGAGGTCACAAAAATATGGAAAAATATCTAATATTTTTATTTTTAATCCCTTGTATTTTCGACCTCACAAAAAATCCAAAATCAGATTCAATTTTAGGTGTTCCTTTGTAACCCGTATTATTGAATTTGAAGAAAAAAATAACAATTGAGTCTTTTAATTTGAAATTTTGGCATTTTTTAAGATCTTGACATTCAATCTAACTATCCCCTATTTCAATTTAGCCCAATTGTTTGCGCAATTTGCTCAATTGCACGGATTTGACAAAATTATATACTAAAATTGCATTTTAGTCCTTGAAATTAAGCATAATTGAAATTACTTTCAATTCAAGGGCTATCATTGCAAATTAAACATGCTACCCAATGGATTTCACCATTTTAAATCAATTGGCATAGGTGGTTTGACCCAATTTGATCATTTGCACCCTCAATTATACAAATCCCCAATTTGCAATTACATGAAAATTTGGGGGTTTTATAGAAATTGATGAAAACTTTTGGGCAAAACCACATTTCTAGATAGAATTCATGCCCTAGATTCGATTATGAGGTTCAATTGCAAAAATTTCCCATTAATTTGGGTTTAATTTCGAAAATGGTGAGTCGGAGCCGGTTCTGACCGGTCAGACCGCCGGTCGGACCGGTCAGACCGGTCTGCTACAGTGTCGTCTTCCCCAAAAGAGCTCGAACAGATGAACAGTGATGGACTGAGTTTCGAACGCCAAATTGAAGGGCAATTCGCGACTAATTGAAAGAGGAATGGTGGGCGTCTTGTTCTTTACCTCAAGACCTACCGATCGAGACCAACTCCGAGACGAATGGCCACCGGAAGAGCTCCGGCAAGGACGGTCAAAACCGGGGTACCTGCGAAAGTCAACAAAAACCAAACACAGCACTAACCCATGCCAAATTCACGCGAAATGAAGCTCGCCACGCAACCAAACAGGGTCGAGTGAAGTGCCCATCAGCCCCGACTTCGTTTTGACCACATTGCACGTGATTACACGTGCCAAACAGAATCAGTTGGAGACCCGTTCGGCGACAGAAAATTGAAAAAGCTATATAAGCTAAAGAAGCCTTCGCGAAGAAAGGGAGGTTGATTCAGTTGTAGAGGGGCGAAACTGAATCGAGAGAGAGAAAGAAAACGAGAGAGAGAGAGCTCATTCTCCGACCCTCCGTCGTCGAGAATTTGAGTTCGACTGCAAAGCGCTGGTGTTGACACCTGATTTTTTTTTTTTTACCATTTATTATTGTGATTTTTATTTTTTTAAAAATTAATTAAAAATATCAAAAAAGGTCATAAAATCACAAAATCAACTTTGGAAGCCTTGGTTTAACCTTAGGAACCAATGTTGAACAAAAAATATTTTTCGGTATTTTTAATATTTTTCGAGTTTATTTAATTATAAAAATACCCAAAAAATCAGAAAAATACCATTCGTGGTCAGAAAAATACCCAAAAATATCCAATAATTTTGTTTTAATTTCCTCTTCAAGTGTGTCACTTTAAATCTCAAAAATTCGGCTCGGGTCACTATGTTCCTTAACAAACATAAATCCGAACCGAGCCCAAAAATTCCTTTTCAAGTCTTTTAATTTTCAATTTCCACTTTTTATAAGCCATGACATTGGATTATAAAGTCTTGAAGTGCAATTAGGTCGATTGGCCCTCCAATTTGATCAATTTTTACCAAAAGGGCTTAATGGCATAAAAATATTTCAATTTAGTCCCCGGTTTCACAATTTTTGAAATTAAATTTCATACGGGCCTACCCATTAAAATTAAACACCTCCACCCCATAGTTTTCATCATACTGAATACATTGGTGGGTTCAATTCGGGCTAATTTGATCATTTAGGCCCCCGATTAAGCAAAAATCATTTTCGGATCTTAGGGACAATTTGGGGTTTTCATTAAATTTCAATCAATTCATTCACGAAAATATCCCTATTTGATAGTAAACATGTCAAGGAGTCCGATTTTGCCATCAATTTCATGAAAATATGTCAATTTGGGGCCCGATTTGATCGAATTGGCTGAACCGGGCCGGTCGGGCAGACCCGACCCGACCCGGTCCGGACCGGGTCTGCAACTCAGTGTTGCAGACCCACCGCGCCGGCCACCAAGAAAAAGAAGCAGGGGAAAGCGTGGGTGGAGCCGCGGCATGAGTTGTTTAAGAAAAGCGAAGAGCGAATATGTGGGACAAAGGTAAGTGCTCAAGCGGCACGTTTTGAGGACCGGCGGCCGCAGAAAAGGCCGGTCGGCCATAAAAAAAAAGAGAGCATAGAGAGAGCTCGGCCGAGAGGGAGGGGAGCAGAATTCGAGCAAAAACGGAGAGAGATCAGGCGAGAATGGGATGCGACCAAGACCTCAGAGCTGCTGAGGTCGTCAGAGAAGCTTCAACGGCCGTGGTCGAGCCCCAAAATAGGTCGGTTTTACTCCCTGAGTACTATTTCATTCATGAGTGCAATGCGTTTGACGAAATGCCTAAATGAGCGTTCGAATGATTAAGCCTCGGTCGACCCTTCCCCGACCCCATTCTGTGTGTCTCTTGCCCTAAAACATTTCTAAAACCGATGCTAACCTCGGCCTGCTGTTCGTTCTGCCCCGAAAATGTTCGAGGAGGTGGGCCGGAGCTCCCCGACGCGACACCCGAGCTAAAAGCTCGGTCCGACGAGTTCGAGTAGTCGCCGACCCTTGAAGTAACTCAGGTAAGCATCTAAACCTATTTTGGATGTTGTATGACGGATCAGAAACGAGCTTGAACACGAAAGTAACTTCTGCGAATCGTTCGCCGGAAACGGAGGTTAGGAGGTCCGGTTCGCCAGCATTTCACGTGTTCATGGTGTTATTTTCGATTGTATGTTGATGCCGAGGTCCTAGGGAGTCGGACGCCGAAGAAAGGAGTGGAAAACGCCAAGTTTTGGCTCGGTTTCGGGGCCCTCCGGCGAGATTTCCGGCGACCTCGCCGGAAATTGCACTATTCATCGTCTTCTCCGGCGAGGTCGCCGGCGGTCAACGGTCTTGGTCAGCGGTCAACTTGCTGACGTGGCGTGCCACGTGGGCACCACGTCAGCGTAGGGGGGGGCCACGTCCGATTGAGCAAGACCCAGATCGGACGGCCGTGGCTTCGCCACGTGTCGCGATCTGGGATTTTTGGAGGATTAATAAATAAAATGTGATCCAACGGTCCGGACGGTGCCAAGTGGCCTTCTGTGACACGTACGATCTATCGCAAGATCGGGTGCATCAAAAGAAGCCACGTGGCGCGGCGTAGACCGTCCGATCCGTTGATTTTTGCGAGGCCGGTTTCGGCCGTGGGATTGGGCCGGGCGCCCGCGAGGTACGAGCCGGGTCTGATCCGGCCCGGATATAATTTTAATTATTAAAAATTCAGAAAATAATAAAAAAATAATAAAAAATTCAAAAATGCAATAAAAAATAAAAAATCATAAAAAATTCAAAAAAATTCGGAAAATTCAGAAAAATTCTAAAAAATTCCAGAAAATAGGAAATGGCCACATTCAACTGGCCATGACCTGTTTCGGGCCTTTTGACCCCTGATCTTTCCAGAAATGACGGTTTTGCCCTTCCGGCAAACCGTCTTCAAAAAATTTCTAAAAAAAAATTCAGGAAAATCCCAAAAAATAGGAAATGGCCACAAACAACTGGCCAAGACTCATTCCGGGTGTTTTGAACCCCGACCCTTCTTAAAAATGACGATTTCTCCCTTCGGGCGAATCGTCTTCCAAAAATTGACGATTTTGCCCTTCGGGCTAATCGTTCCCAAATCTTCCCATTTTACCCCTGGTCCGAAATCACATCTTCCCTAAACCCTTATGGTTATACTAGGAAGCCATTGATCTGAACTGATGTGCATTCAAGTGATTTATTTATGTACTTGATTGCGCTTTCATTTAAATTGATAATGATTGATAGGAATAGTCTTCCAATCTGCATGAAACCCTAAATCAAACCTACCTCGCCTAACATTGCGCCTGCATGAACTCTTAGCTAGGAAAATCACTCGCGTTAGGTACCGAAAGGGCGTTGGTAATGACACCGACGTAACCAAGTCCCCGAACCCAAAATCTCTGGTTCCGCAGAACTGATTGATCTCTCCCAATCGGTCAGTAAGGTTTCCGGTCTACCCTCCAAGAAAGACCGGTGGCGACTCCAAATGCATGCACAAGTTGCACATGCCACCACGACTACACTAAGGTCAAAATCGATCGGCTCTTATCGCCGAATCTTTTGAAAAATACTCCCGCCGCGATTTGGTATGGGCCTGGGAGGGCCCGCGCCGATCCAAAGCCCGCGATCGGTAATCCATTAGCCGCGTCCGCTTCCGGACGGGTCGCGACAGCTGGCGACTCCGCTGGGGATTTCTGTTCTAGAACCTATGGTTCTAGACCTCAAGTGGACTTAGGCCGTAATTGAAACGCTGAGTGATTTTTCTAACCATGCAGGCACTCGTGAAGGTGAGGTAAGTCCGCTCATGATAGGTGTTATATGTTTTTGCAGATTGGAGTGATAAGGGGGGTAGTCTGTGATTAACATTGTCTTATGCAGGTTGGCGTAGGAATGAATGATTGTGTGTATGTTTTATATTGAAGCGGTGATTGTTAAATAAGATGCATGTTTATCGCTTTAGCACGACACCGAAGATACACACAACCGCGCCCAAAACCCCGGGCGCCGTCTATAGGAAAACAATAGAAGGAATTGAAAATGGAATCTCCGTGAGGAAAAACACGGGGTAATCCACTTTTCAATTCCACTCATTTTGAGCTATGGATCGAGCCCCAATGCAACGATAGTTGTGCAATGGAATCTGCTCTTTCTAGAACTCGAGGTGGGAACCTTAACCTTAGGTGCCAAACCCTCTGATTTTTAGAAGTTTACCATCACTTGTTTCATGCGCATGTTTTTGGGCGGTTGGTACACCTAAAATCGCACATAAATCGACGAGTTGGGTTGGTAAGACTCTCTATCCCCCCAAATCTATCACTGTTCATATAAATATAGGCATTTCATTCATTGCATTCTGGTGATTAGATTAAATGCCATTTCGAGGATAGATATGTGCGTTTGTCCCTAACGTCCTTGATAGAAGACGAAGATGGTGATATCCCACGACGAACACCGAGTGTGCGATAAGGAGCATACTATGGACATTATTGAGGTATCATCCAATGAGGATGACGAGTTGGGGCAAGTGATCCTGAAGGCACAGATCAAAACTGGGGCATCCTTAAACGTTAGGATCACATTCCTTTATGTCATTTTTCATTACTAGTCCTCTTGTATAGGGTTTATTTTTACTGAGGTTTTCTCTATCTCACCCTTTAGAGCGATTGTATTAGGGATCTATTGGTGTATACATTCAGATGGAACTTGGTTGTATTTCTTTTAACGGGTCATTGGAATGTGATAGTGGCATTTTTTCTAATTATCCGAATACTCCCAAGTCAAGTTTATAATTCCTTTAGAGGAAATTAAAATTGGAAGCCTTGCACGACCTTTTGGTCGTGTGAGGTGATCCAACCCCAATTTCGCTAGAAGGAACTACACACTTGAATTGGTTCATGCATGTTGTACACCACTGGTAATTCACGATAATTGATCAAGAATATCAGCGTAGTTTCGAATTTAATGACAAGATAGATGTCCAAACTACTTTCGTTCTTAGCGAACGACCTTAATTTGGATGCCGTATCTTCAATTGAATTTAAAACACGTTATTATGTCTTGCACTTTTGAGTAATTCATTCCTCTCGAAATTAATCAAAAGCGATTATCATGAATTACATTCCTTTCAATAGTATGCTTTCTTTCGAAGAATATCGATAAAAACTTTTCGCACAAGATTAAAACCCTTGTAAAAGTTCTTGTCCTTATTAATCACGAGCAAGCATAAGATTGAA
Source organism: Rhodomyrtus psidioides (assembly GCA_021437785.1). NCBI lineage: Eukaryota > Viridiplantae > Streptophyta > Magnoliopsida > Myrtales > Myrtaceae > Rhodomyrtus > Rhodomyrtus psidioides. The sequence continues at coordinate 1,303,988 of JAILYB010000166.1, read as the reverse complement.
AGGGGTCTATGCTTTCTTTTTCAGATTATTCCTTCTGACTCGGTCTTTTCATTTGCAGGTGAAAAACAAGTAGTATAGAGAAATCTTTTCTTGGACAAATCTACAACTATTCTTCCATCTGATCATGAGCGAGTTATAAAATCAGGACATATTTGCTCGGCTTATTGATATTATGGTTCGGCTCAGCCAAGTTGAAGATGTTCGGATGCTCGAAGAAATGAACCATACAGAAGTTAAAACACACACATTTATTCTGCTCAGTGGAGGGTTTTCAAAAGCAGGTCATACAATTCGGGGTGGAAAAGTAAAGCCAAAGTGAGCCCTAATTAACGACACAAAGGAGCCCAACTGACCCTCCATGTTGTTAATGCTCTGCCCGTACTCACGACTTCGCATGTCCTGATCCGCAAGCTTGAGGAGAAGGTTTCTGCATTCGCCCTTAACCTCAGTGACCTTGACCTCGTGTTCCTCGGTGATTATTTCCAAGTCCCGAACTAATCCATTCCCGTGAGCTATGTCTGCGGTTATTTTGTCGAGTCGTTCTTCCTGCCAGTCGCTTTGCAGCCTCAATAGGACATTGTGGCGGTCGTGCTCGCCAGCGGTCAGGGATATGGCCAATTGATCCACCAGGTTTCTCCTCTCGCGAAGCAACGTCGCGACCCTCTCATTGGCAAACTCGACGGCCTTTTTGTGACTATCGGCCAGATAGTTGGTCAGCACTAAATGATCAGACCGATCCTTGTAACGAGCCCGCAAGACGCGAGCCACGAGAACCTCCCGATCAGCAACACGGTAGGCCTCTAAGGAGTGTGCAAAGAGGGTCGGGAAAGTTCTATATTCCCTCCCCAGCGTAGTACCTTCAAGGGAAGTGGTATCTAAGTCCTCGAGCAGGACACGGATTTCATCCGCGGTTGCAGAATGATCGGTTATGTGCGCGTAACCGCGACCCAATAGGTTATAAAGCTTTTCCCACTGGGCCAAGACATCAGTCGAAAAAGTGCGCACGGGAGAGGAGGCCATTTGCGCTGGGTTGGCTTGAGAATAAGACGAGGCTAATAGAGAGATTAGAAGGAAGAAGCTGATTATGCGAGAACGTTAACCTTCCATACGTTAATCCCTCATTTTATAGCAACTCGAGGATGATGAAGGGTCTCAGTAATAATGCTGGTGGAGCCCAGTTAGGGGGTAAAGCAGGAGGTCCCCTCACGAGAACCATTGAATTCGTTTCGGTCCGCGATTTTCGGCTCATCAATTAAAAGATGTAAAAGATTTGTCGGGATCACCATTATTAGAGTTAGGTGGGAGGTAAGCGCAACTATCGAAGAAAGCCCTAACAGGATTTGGCAGTCCCATCACGTCGAAAAGCTAAGCGAGAAATTCAAGATCTTGAGGGGGAACGTTTGCCTAATGATGCTTGAAGAGCGTCTCCTGAACATACAAAGTCACTCGAAGAAAACTTTATAGGGAGTGAGCATACAGGAGAGAGTGGAGAACTCTGAGTGGGCAAGAACCAATCAAACATTTCTCAATCCAACATATTTAAGAGGTTACTGTCAGTTGCTAGAGGCGACTGACTCAAAAATCTCAGAAATTGAACCACAGAGGGATCTCGAAGATTCCAAGATCAAATCTAGCGCCAAAACCATGGAGCCCAACACTTCTGGCAACGGGAATCAAGATCACGGCGACGACGACAACGACATCCACGATGCTCAACTCGGGAAAAGAAGACGTCCTCACCAATACTCTCAGGAGGAAACCCAAATGCTGGAAACCCTTTTCAGTAAAAGCCATTACATGAAAAAGAAGTGGAGAATTGAATTGAGCCGGGAGTTGGGGATTAATCAGTCGAGGATCCAGTTTTGGTTTCAAAATAGGAGATCCAAATCGAGGGCTCAACGCAAACGTCAGGTGGTCGAGATTTTAAAGGAAGAAAACCAAAAGCTGCGGACAGAAAACATGAGGTATGAAAAAGCTCTCAATATTACCGTTTGCCCTCATTGCGATAACCTCATCGCCCGCGGTAAAATATTCCCCGATAAGCCTCACGCAATGATTGAAGACGTTCACTTACCACCCTACTCCCTCGGGGCATTCCTGCTCACCCAGATTTTTCCGGAGTCACGCATGAGCAGGATGATCCTACGAAGACGATACAAACGCCTCCTGGGGGATGGGATTTGTATCGCTTTGACTGGAGTTACAGTTTCAAGGAGCTGGATGTTACCGCCGACCAGCTCAAAGCATATCAGCCTCATGCACAACAATTTTCGATAGGGTCGGGTCCTGCTGGAGATGAGTTAATCAGTCGTCAAGCCATCGATGCACTTTTGGGCCACGATAAGAGGAGGTTCGCTTGGCCCCCTGAACTGCATTTCAGATTCCTAGACGTGGTTCACCAAATGGGGATCGATTCAGCAACTCCGACGCGCATATTTAAGGCCATGAATGTACCGGGGCTTAGTAAGGAACTGGTCAGGAATCACCTTGCTGCCTACAGAAAGCTATTAAAACAGCGTCGAGCGGAGCTAAACCGGGAGGAATCCGTCTCGAGCTCAAAAACTAGGGGTGACCGCCATTGTAATGCTCAGGTATCAAGAGGTACCTGGCCAAATCTAAGCATCAATCAAGCTGGCAACCCGACCACCGGCGAACTGAAAGATGATCAGAATGTCCTTCTGGGCCATTTCAACACTTTTCAAGAGCACGTGTCACAAGTACAGCGAGTGCACACTCCTCCATTCGAGCAGCAGTCGGCTGGTGCCCTGCCTGCCGCTAGTCAACCCACAACAGACGATTTCTTCGATTAGGGGCTCGATGCCTTGTTCAATCAGTGGGAAGCTGGCCTGCTTGGACAGCCATGATCTAGCACCTGACTCGGGGCACGATGGGTTGGTCGCTACGATCACCCATGGAAAGAAGAGCATGTTCACGAGTGGATCACCCTTTTTATCCATTGTAAAGTTCCTATGGGAACATTTTTCTTTAATGGCTATAGTTAATTATGTATGAAAACCAACGCTATCGACGAACATCGTCATGCTCAGTCGCGATGATCCCTTGTTAGATTAAGTCTGAAACCAGGGACGGTCTTTAAATTTTGAGTGGCCACGAACTCATTCCTCACCAAGCGCTCGGGATGCTGAAATGAAGAGTAACAGCATGCACAGGGAAAATGTCACTTTCGTTTGAACGATGAAAAAGGGGTTGAGAGAAGATCATAGCGTTAATTCCCTTAGAGCTAAATGAATTAAAAGGAGTCATTAATTGCGGGTCCACCGTTGTTCCCCACGTTCTCGGGCCTAGCAAATCATAAAAGGGCGCCGAAAGATTGTAGACCCACCACTTTGAAGACTGAACTAGGGGACAAGCGCAATACTCGATGAAACCGAATCAATGCAAGAGAGTTTGTGATCCTATCACGAGGAAAAAGAAAGGGGGAATACAGACTAGGAGTAATTGCAGGGTCTCGGGAGGAGTGCTTGCTTGCTGGCCTTCATATGCAGCCTGAAGGATGGTTCTAAGACACGCACAATCACTTGAGAAAATTTCTAGAGCGAACAAACTCGTAAGAGCGAATAGAGAAAGCTGAGTGAACTAGATCAGCCAGAGATACTCCGATCCATCATGTTTAAAAGCTATTCCCATCTGCTAGAAACACCCGACCTGGACATTTCCGAGCACGAACTGCTGGGAGACTTTGAAGATCCTGGAGCTGAATACTGCCCGAAGGCCATAGAGACTGACTCCTCCAGCAATGAAATTCTAGGTTTCAGCTACGAAGAAGGAGTATACAATGATGACCGGAGTCGGAAAAGGAAGCAACTACAACGCCACACTCCAGGCCAAATCCGAGAGCTCGAAGCTTTCTTCAATGAATGCCCCACTCCAAGCAGACAACAGAAAATGGAGTTGAGCCGAAAGATAGGATTGGAGCTTTCGAAGGTCAAGTTTTGGTTCGCCAACAAACGAACCCGGGTGAAACAGCAATACGCAGACCATGAGTTACTGGTCCTGAAGGAGGAGAATGAGAAGCTTCAAGCTGAAAACACGAGATATAAGGAAGCTCTGACCAAGGCCACCTGTCTTAGTTGTGGTAATCCTGTTGTCCTCGGTGAGGTGTTCCTCGATGAACCATCCCTGTTGACGAATAACGCTCAGCTGTTACCGTATTCTCCACAACATTTTCCGACACAGCCAGATACCGTTGGAGATCTGCATGAGCAAGTCAACACCATAGGGTCAACACCAACATCCTCTGAGAAATGGGACCTGAATCATCACAGGTGGAGTTCTCCCAATGACGAACTCGCTGTCGCAGCCAGCCAATCCAAAGTCGGTGAGTCCCTCCCTGGACAACTTTTGAAACGACTAGATCCCGTAGAGAATAGCTACCGAAGTATTGACGATATTTTGGGTGATAAGAGAACAAGGTTTTACTGGACCTATGAACTTCACACCAAATTTGTTGATGCGATTCGAGAGCTGGGAGTTGATTCGGCTAGCCCATTACGCATACTCGAGATTATGAATGTGCCGGGGCTCTCTAGAATTAACGTTGAGTCTCACCTCAAGTACTATAGGAGATTGCTAAGGGATGGAAGGATAGCGTTAAACCATCATAAAGCCGGTTGGAGCTCAAGTGCTGGGCAGAATTACAACCACGATGATTGGAAAGCCGAGAGCACCCAACCGTGTTTCAGCAATGACGGGACTGGCAGTCGTGTCAGCGACTCTTCTAACCCAAATCAGAATGCTCCGCCGAGCTATCTCAATACTCCTCAAGAGTATATGCCACAGTTCCAGCACATAGGGATTCCTCAGTTTGAGCGCGAATCAGTCGTTAATGCTATCCCTGAAGAGGATCTGGCATTGGTAAAGAGTGCACATATGAACCTGCCGGTCATCGGAGGAAGTTCCAGTTCGAGGGGTCAAATTGCTCACGGCGAGAGCAAAGAGAGGAATCCCTCGCCTGCAGTCGACGACACCCAATCTGGGCACCAAGGGCTAAAAAGAACAGGTGATTTCCTTGATGAGGAGCTGGACACTTGGATCAATACTCTTCGAGAATGTATGTCTCAACCCCAACAGGGCAATGATGAAGGTTCCAGCTCAAAGACTCCAATCCCTCACAACGAAGGCAATGAAAGAAATCTGCCCCCAACAATCGTTGATACCCAACTTGAGCACCAATGGCTAGAAGACCCGAGCAATTTCCTTGGCGATGAGTTCAATCTTTGGCTCGATCAATTTGGAGCCGAAGGACCACCGCAGTGGTGACGCAAGGCCGGTGATCAAACGTCTGATGCAAGGCATGGCTACTCGATGAAAAATGCTTAGAGGAAAGGGGTTGAATACTCCTATTGAATATGTTGTTGATCGTACTGTAAGGTTCCCACGGGAACATCTTTCATTAATATCTAGAACTAATTGCGCGTGAGTGTCAACATCACCCTTTGAGCATCTTCAAGCCGAGGGCCGTGGATTAATCATTTAATCCATGGAGCAAGTTCCATGAACAATGACTATTACCCGCGGAGCATAATGGGATCTACCCCTTCAATACGAAATACGTTTGGCCGCGAAGCCACCTATTTGGTGATAAACGTGGGTAAATCACTCAAGGAGCCATCTGTTCAAATAACAAAACAGACGTTGCCCAACCGGGGGCAGCTGAACCATTGATATTGCAAATATTCCAAGCATGGATAAGTGGATTTGATAGACGTGGTTCATATCAATACGCGACATCAGAATGGGATGAGAACCAAGAGTAAAGTTGTATCGTCCCAATTTGTCTTCAATTTGGGAATATGAATTAACACTTGTTATTTATCCTTGATAGGGACTCGCCATCAAGGAGGACAGATTTTCACAACCTGTGTGCATTCGCAGGGGCACACGACCAAGGGTAAGATGTATCGTTCTAATTTTTTGAAAAATTTGTGAACGTACAATAACATGTTTCTCCCGCATTTTCAGGGATTTCCAGCCGCGGGAGACGGGCAAGTATCCCTTTCCCTAATCCACTAAAGATGTTGAATAAAAAAATAGAGAAGAAAAGAAAAGCCTTCAGAATCTAATGTCTAGAAAAGACATAGAATTCAAACTTCATTGGCATTCATGTTTTGAAGCAGGAGGTTGTCTGAACATGAATAAGGACATGCATGGTGCATCATAAAATCCCCTTGACGGGTAAGATTTTTGGAGAAAATGAAAGAGATTTTTTCCAATCAAAAGTTCAAAACTGTCAAAAGGACGTTTTCTCAAAAGACGAAAGGCAAAACCTAATCCAAACACGTCTTATACACACTTGAGAGAGAAGTAGAACGGATCAGATAGCAAAATCTGGACCTACGGAAACAGGGACCATCCGCAGCGATTACATGGATTGGGACGACGGAGGCATTCGTTTCTTATCCCCAAACACTACAGGTGACCATTGACAACCCCTTCGAACGGCGGTTTTCATTCTCAACCCTGTCAAGAACCACCCCACATTGGGGCAAAATAGAGGTGAGTCCAGCAGCATCAGGAGAAAATGGTTAGAAATTTTCTTGCTCGAACTAACATTAATCTTTGCGTGTTGTTTATATGGTAATCTAAGTGCCATAGGATGATGAGAAGCATTCATTTCTCTGTCCCACACACCGAATCCTTCGCTTAGCCAAGTTGAGCTTGCAAAATCATTTCATAAACCCGTTGGTGATCATTGCACATTCCAAGACGGATGCAGCATCACTTCAGAAACGAAGGAGTTCAAGACTTAGTGTCTGCAGAAAATTCCTAAGTTAATGCTTAACCTTGTTAGACCTTTGATAGTAGGTCTAACACGATCCCATGAAGATGAAAAAAAATGGGATTTCAAAAAAATAAATGAGAAAAATCCACGGCATCGAGAAAAAGCAAAGTGCCTGGTAAAAGCAAGGCCGATGCTCGTGTAAGTTGTTTGATTGATCCGCGATGAAGCCGGATGGGAAAAGAAGAAATCCCTAAAGGAGTCAGATCAAAAAGACTACTCCTCAAATGGTGTCAAGCGTAGAGCAGAGACGCAGACAGAGTCATCAGTCTCTTAATGCGACGAAACGCTCTCTGAAGAGCTGGTGCACACCTCAAAATCGGTTGCACACCCAAAAAAAAAAAAAAATTGAAGGTGCAGAGAGGAAAGGGCCGGTGGTAAATTTGCAATGATCACCAATGTCAAACCCCTCGTAATTTCTGGGCCAAAAACAAGCCTTTTTCGGTCCCCAACCCTACCAATGTTACAACCCTGAAACAGTCTTCTCTGACTAAGACACTTGGGTTAACATATTGCTTAGCTCGAAGAGGTACGAGCAAGACTATTTCTTTCTCATTTTGCAGGGTTCTTGACTTGTAAACCCGGAGCAGTTAGTGAAAACTTTCATTCAATGACCTCGACTCCAAAGCGGGTCCCCTTTGAAAACCAATATCCAAGCCCAACTTTACGGTCCCGTGGAAGACCTCCCGACCGGTCAAAATGTATGCGCTGCGAATGAGCCTAAAACCTAGGCACATGTTAGTAGGGAATTGAGTGCATCCCCTACAAAAAAAAAAAAAAAAAACCAGTATCGCAAAACAGGTGAGAAGACCTCCTTGTCGAGAAATATTCCAATTGGTGTTTTGAACAAACTCTTTTTGGAATTGTCAAACTGTTGGTCCAGATTTTCCGTGCAAGGGATTTGTGATCACATTTGCATGTTGCAAGAATGCTTTGGGTAACCTCCAGCATCAAAATGCGCATTTCATGATTAAAACTTAAATCATATGGTTTTGTCAAAATGGACAGCCGTGGTCTTCCCAAAGATTACTAACGTTTTCTTGGTGAAGAAAAATCTTTCAGGCTCAAACTTCTGCAGGATACCTGGAGAACCCAGCTCCCAGAATGTCGCCTCAACAGACTCAAGTGAAGTTTTGTCAAAATAAAATCTTTCACTGCTTCAAAATTGAATTCCCGACAAATTTCGGGATCTTTTAAAGGAAGGGGTGAGGATAGAACCCTTTTTCAAAAATCAAACTGTCCCAGCAGACGTGGAGAACCCTCGTCCTAGGACACCCTTTTCAAAAATATCAAACAGTCTCATCGGACGTGGAGAACCCTCGTCATGAGACCCCTTTTCAAATCAAATTTGGTAGAAACCGCCTGAAGGGTCAACACAAGGTAGATACCGCCTGAAGGATCAACTCATGGTAGAAACCGCCTAAAGGGTCAACACATGGTAGATACCGCCTGAAGGGTCAACACATGGTAGATACCGCCTGAAGGGTCAACACATGGTAGAAACCGCCTGAAGGGTCAACACATGGTAGATACCGCCTGAAGGGTCAACACAAGGTAGAAATCGCCTGAAGGGTCAAACCAAGGTAGAAACCGCCTCAAGGGTCAACTTATTGGTAGATACCGCCTTAAGGGTCAACACGAGGTAGATACCGCCTTAAGGATCAACACGAAGGTCTGATCCACCATACGGATTAAAATCTCTAGCAAATCCCAAAGCGTGGGGATGCGCCTTCCTTAGGTTCCTACCAATTAGGAATCCCATAATGGTATGACCTACCATACAGGTCAGAGCTTAATCTCCCTAGGATTTTCTATGACGAGTCCTAGGCATCTTCTTGAAAGTCGTCGCAACCGGCAGCATCCGACAGGTGAGCTTCAGGTAAGCCTCTCTCACTCCGGCCCATGTTCAAATCGTTAGAGCAAACCGGGGATTGATTTGAGCTTTTATCAATAGGCTTAAGGATCCGATGTCATAACATTTCTTCTCTTATTTTCCCAGTTGAGTCGGTTAGGAATCAGGTGCCACCTTATCTTTGAGAGAAACCTCTAACGAGATTCCTCTCAAAGAGGGGCAGCTGTTGACACCTGATTTTTTTTTTTTTTACCATTTATTATTGTGATTTTTATTTTTTTAAAAATTAATTAAAAATATCAAAAAAGGTCATAAAATCACAAAATCAACTTTGGAAGCCTTGGTTTAACCTTAGGAACCAATTTTGAACAAAAAATATTTTTCGGTATTTTTAATATTTTTCGAGTTTATTTAATTATAAAAATACCCAAAAAATCAGAAAAATACCATTCGTGGTCAGAAAAATACCCAAAAATATCCAATAATTTTGTTTTAATTTCCTCTTCAAGTGTGTCACTTTAAATCTCAAAAATTCGGCTCGGGTCACTATGTTCCTTAACAAACATAAATCCGAACCGAGCCCAAAAATTCCTTTTCAAGTCTTTTAATTTTCAATTTCCACTTTTTATAAGCCATGACATTGGATTCTAAAGTCTTGAAGTGCAATTAGGTCGATTGGCCCTCCAATTTGATCAATTTTAACCAAAAGGGCTTAATGGCATAAAAATATTTCAATTTAGTCCCCGGTTTCACAATTTTTGAAATTAAATTTCATACGGGCCTACCCATTAAAATTAAACACCTCCACCCCATAGTTTTCATCATACTGAATACATTGGTGGGTTCAATTCGGGCTAATTTGATCATTTAGGCCCCCGATTAAGCAAAAATCATTTTCGGATCTTAGGGACAATTTGGGGTTTTCATTAAATTTCAATCAATTCATTCACGAAAATATCCCTATTTGATAGTAAACATGTCAAGGAGTCCGATTTTGCCATCAATTTCATGAAAATATGTCAATTTGGGGCCCGATTTGATCGAATTGGCTGAACCGGGCCGGTCGGGCAGACCCGACCCGACCCGGTCCGGACCGGGTCTGCAACTCAGTGTTGCAGACCCACCGCGCCGGCCACCAAGAAAAAGAAGCAGGGGAAAGCGTGGGTGGAGCCGCGGCATGAGTTGTTTAAGAAAAGCGAAGAGCGAATATGGGGGACAAAGGTAAGTGCTCAAGCGGCACGTTTTGAGGACCGGCGGCCGCAGAAAAGGCCGGTCGGCCATAAAAAAAATAGAGCATAGAGAGAGCTCGGCCGAGAGGGAGGGGAGCAGAATTCGAGCAAAAACGGAGAGAGAGCAGGCGAGAATGGGATGCGACCAAGACCTCAGAGCTGCTGAGGTCGTCAGAGAAGCTTCAACGGCCGTGGTCGAGCCCCAAAATAGGTCGGTTTTACTCCCTGAGTACTATTTCATTCATGAGTGCAATGCGTTTGACGAAATGCCTAAATGAGCGTTCGAATGATTAAGCCTCGGTCGACCCTTCCCCGACCCCATTCTGTGTGTCTCTTGCCCTAAAACATTTCTAAAACCGATGCTAACCTCGGCCTGCTGTTCGTTCTGCCCCGAAAATGTTCGAGGAGGTGGGCCGGAGCTCCCCGACGCGACACCCGAGCTAAAATCTCGGTCCGACGAGTTCGAGTAGTCGCCGACCCTTGAAGTAACTCAGGTAAGCATCTAAACCTATTTTGGATGTTGTATGACGGATCAGAAACGAGCTTGAACACGAAAGTAACTTCTGCGAATCGTTCGCCGGAAACGGAGGTTAGGAGGTCCGGTTCGCCAGCATTTCACGTGTTCATGGTGTTATTTTCGATTGTATGTTGATGCCGAGGTCCTAGGGAGTCGGACGCCGAAGAAAGGAGTGGAAAACGCCAAGTTTTGGCTCGGTTTCGGGGCCCTCCGGCGAGATTTCCGGCGACCTCGCCGGAAATTGCACTATTCATCGTCTTCTCCGGCGAGGTCGCCGGCGGTCAACGGTCTTGGTCAGCGATCAACTTGCTGACGTGGCGTGCCACGTGGGCACCACGTCAGCGTAGGGGGGGGCCACGTCCGATTGAGCAAGACCCAGATCGGACGGCCGTGGCTTCGCCACGTGTCGCGATCTGGGATTTTTGGAGGATTAATAAATAAAATGTGATCCAACGGTCCGGACGGTGCCAAGTGGCCTTCTGTGACACGTACGATCTATCGCAAGATCGGGTGCATCAAAAGAAGCCACGTGGCGCGGCGTAGACCGTCCGATCCGTTGATTTTGGATAATTAAGGAAAATGAATAAAAAAATAATAAAATTGATTAAAAATTAATAAAATGGCGAAACGGCGTCGTTTTTGCGAGGCCGGTTTCGGCCGTGGGATTGGGCCGGGTGCCCGCGAGGTACGGGCCGGGTCTGATCCGGCCCGGATATAATTTTAATTATTAAAAATTCAGAAAATAATAAAAAAATAATAAAAAATTCAAAAATGCAATAAAAAATAAAAAATCATAAAAAATTCAAAAAAATTCGGAAAATTCAGAAAAATTCTAAAAAATTCCAGAAAATAGGAAATGGCCACATTCAACTGGCCATGACCTGTTTCGGGCCTTTTGACCCCCGATCTTTCCAGAAATGACGGTTTTGCCCTTCCGGCAAACCGTCTTCAAAAAATTTCTAAAAAAAAATTCAGGAAAATCCCAAAAAATAGGAAATGGCCACAAACAACTGGCCAAGACTCATTCCGGGTGTTTTGAACCCCGACCCTTCTTAAAAATGACGATTTCGCCCTTCGGGCGAATCGTCTTCCAAAAATTGACGATTTTGCCCTTCGGGCTAATCGTTCCCAAATCTTCCCATTTTACCCCTGGTCCGAAATCACATCTTCCCTAAACCCTTATGGTTATACTAGGAAGCCATTGATCTGAATTGATGTGCATTCAAGTGATTTATTTATGTACTTGATTGCGCTTTCATTTAAATTGATTATGATTGATAGGAATAGTCTTCCAATCTGCATGAAACCCTAAATCAAACCTACCTCGCCTAACATTGCGCCTGCATGAACTCTTAGCTAGGAAAATCACTCGCGTTAGGTACCGAAAGGGCGTTGGTAATGACACCGACGTAACCAAGTCCCCGAACCCAAAATCTCTGGTTCCGCAGAACTGATTGATCTCTCCCAATCGGTCAGTAAGGTTTCCGGTCTACCCTCCAAGAAAGACCGGTGGCGACTCCAAATGCATGCACAAGTTGCACATGCCACCACGACTACACTAAGGTCAAAATCGATCGGCTCTTATCGCCGAATCTTTTGAAAAATACTCCCGCCGCGATTTGGTATGGGCCTGGGAGGGCCCGCGCCGATCCAAAGCCCGCGATCGGTAATCCATTAGCCGCGTCCGCTTCCGGACGGGTCGCGACAGCTGGTTAGGCCGTCTCCGGCCAAACCAAAGCTAAAGAAGACCGTCAGAAGTTCGCTTTGAGTGCCAGGAAGCGATCGCCATCAACCGCGCAGCCCAAAATCGCCAGAACAGGTAATCCCGAACTTCGAGCTCAAGCTCAGGTCTTCAATGGCGGACTTTGATTTCGGCTTCAATCTTTGTAATTCCTGTGTGCTTTTCATCCCTTAGACATTACTGACCATGCTCGCATCTCCATTTTGCATCGATTTTGCTCGCATACCCCGAATTGAGTCCTCCGATTTAGCCTCCATAGCCGATTCTTGCCCAGCCAAATATGGGCCGAGCGAGCTCTATCGGAGCTCGAGGTAAGTCTCCTAAACATTGAATGATGCTTCCCTGTTAATGAGTTGGTTCATTATACCATGAATCGAGCGATTTGAGTGTATGTGTACGTACTGGTTCATGTTCGATCGTGCTCGGCCCCGTGAATGGATTCGCGTAATCTTGAGATATGTTAGAATAGAGGCGATTGCGAGTCGATTGCCGTTAGTTTCATGAGGTTTCATCGAGAGTTCATCGTCAGATCATCGTCGGAGAACCACAGCCGTCCATTCTGCCGGAGCCGCGAGGTTGAAGACGAAGCTGACGTGGCGCAGTCAACCGGTCAAAGTCCTAGTTGGCACTCGGCCATTGGTCCACGTGATGCCGAGTCAGCATGGCCGTTGGGTCTATTATTCGAATAAAAAAAGATCGGACGGTTATGATAAATCGAATGTAAATTCTAGTGACCGTCCGATTAGTAATGAGGTTTATCCAAAAATGCTTTAAAACCAGAAAATCAAAATAAGCTGAAACGGTGTCGTGTAGGTTAGTGGCCGTGCGACGTCGTTTAGGTTAGTGTGAATCGACGGTCTAGATCAAGTCTCCGGATCTAATCATGGCCGTAGGTTCAACTAATCTGATCAGACGGCTCTGATCAAGTCTTCATCCAATCCGGACCGTAGGTTTTAGTAATCAGATCCAATGGGCACAGATCAGCCACGCGATTCATTAGGAACCGTAGGATTAAAACCGATTAAAACCAAAAAAATAAAAAGCATCAAACGGCGTCGTTTTGGTCTTCGGTTTCGCGGATCCGGGTCTGGGCCGGGTTCCGACCCGAGTGGGTCGGGTCAACCCGGTTTGAATCACATTTTTTTTAATAAAAAATTCGAAAATGATTTAAAAAATAAAAAAAATAAAAAAATCGAAAAAATCCTAGAAAATCCAAAAAAATACTAGAAAATGTCAGAAAATTCCAAAAAAATGTGGAAAAATTAGGGAAAAATCCTAGACACTCCAGAAATCCCCAAAAATCGAGGATCGACCATAGACAACTAGTCAACCCTATTTTTGGGGTTTCTCATCTGTTCTTCCAAGAATTGACGACAATGCCCTTTAGGGGTAATTCGTCCCTGCCTTGTGTTTCGAGATTAGTCGAAAATGCCTAGATTAGGATAGGGCCAATTAGGTGGCGAATCCTTTTGCTGGGATTTTCGAATCTTATCATTCCTGCTGAAATGACGATTTTGCCCCCCTCATGGGGAAAATCATCTTTCTTATTCCAATTGAGTTCTGAAAATCGCATAAAGTTAGGGTTTGGGTCAGATAGACGACCAGCCCTAATATTTGAGGTTTTCAGTTCCCATCTTTGTCCAAATGACGACTTTACCCCTCCAAGGGTAAAATCATTTGAAAATTCCAGAAAAATCCTGGAAATTCCTAAAAAATAGGAAATGGATTGGATTGATGGCCAATCCTATTTCCTCTGTCTTTTGACTTCCCAATTCGTCTAAAATGACAGATTTACCCTTTTAAGGGTAAATTTTCCCTGAATTATTCAAAATTACGATTCTGCCCCCCCTCATGGACGAATCATGTCCAAATCACTCCTAAGCCTTGATTGATATTTCTCTAGGCTAATAAGGCCTCATTAGGGATGCCATGCTGATTTCATGTGTTTTATCCGCATGTATTGGATCCTTGATTTGCGCACTTATTTCTATTGATTGTGAGTGATAGGGTAGTAATTCCCATCTGCATGAACTCCTAGATTTAGGATCTATACCTTACTCATCTGCATGAAATCCTAGGATCAGATAAACCATTCAACTTAGGTACCGAAAGGGCGTCAACTCTGACAGTTGGCGTAACTAAGTCCCCGAACCCACTTCTCTGGTTTCCGCAGAATCGAATAGACCACTCCCAACTATTCGATAGGGTTTCCGATCGTACCCTCCACGAAACGATTGGTGGCGACTCCTTGGCATGTACACTCATCACATGTCACTAGACCACACTGAAGGTCGACCACGTATATCCAGCAGTTGCGATTTGGGTAATGGACCTTGGGAGAGGCCCGCGTTCGATCCAGCCAGCGATCGGGCGGCCCATTAGCCCGCTCCCGCCTTCCGCGAGCCCGGGAGAGGGTCGCGACAGCCATGCACCCAAAAAAAAAGAGAAAGAAAGAAAGAGAAGTTTGCCGTGCAAAAAAGGGGCAAAAACGCCCACTCTCATAAAAAGAAGAAGAAGAAGAAGAAGAAAAAGAAAAAGAAATGAACTCTCTTAAAGAATCTTCGGAAGGAAGGGAGGTCTTACCTGAATTGGTTCAAGAAATGAAAGATCATTTTCGAAACACAGAGTGATAGAGACAAATGATCACCAATTTTCTATTCTTCATACAACCCCTTAGCTGAAAATAGACCTCTCAGTTTCAAGCCTACCTCAAACCCGCATTACAACCTTTACCAGAAGTCTCTTCAGATTAGGGCACTTGTGTGATATTTTGAATTCCTGCCATTTTGAGACTTTGAAATAAGAAGTATCTATTGATGTATTTCGGTTTTATCTCGCTTGGACCTGATCAATTCGAGTTAACTGACCAGAAAGGGAAAGGCTAACGCATGACAAGTACATGGACCTGGGAAACTCGAAAAAGGAAATGACGCTTTGACCATAAGGATTGTCGAGGGAACATTTAGAACCATTAAAGGCCGATCAAATAACGATTGGGGAATCCATTTCTAGCGTTATACGATTGGAGCATGGGTGATGCCGTTTGACCAATGTATAATTTGTGAAGTTTTCCTAAATCGAATAATGACGATCGAGACCGTCGGGACTAGCAATGAACCCTCGCAATTACATGACAACCAAAGCCGTCATAGCTTGAGTCGTCCTAAGTGTGACGAGAGTCATAGAGTCGATACGCGTAACTTCTGCAAAAGCCGCCCGTTAGTTCGAGATAAACTGAAGATACAAATGACAAAAGATCGATCATGCAACGGAAGCTCAAAATTGGCAAATGGAAATGAAGAATTCCAACATTAGAAAAGAATTTGGACGTCGCCTCATCGAGGGTAATTTAGATTGAGAAAAGTGAAATTTGGACTGAAAGTGAAAAATTACCCTTTTACCCCTCAAATGACATTCTTTCCTTTAGGACAAGCAAGGACATTATAGTCATTTGCTCTCTCCCTATAGTGGCCGAAAATTTGAGGGTATTATAGTCAATTGTGCTCTAGATATTTATGAAGAAAAGTCAAGGACATTAATGAGAGGTGATGTGCATGAGTAGGCTAGGTTAGAGCCCTAGGATGGCATTAATTTCTAGTCAAATCCCCCACCTACCATTCAACCACTCTCTTTGCCTTGGGGATTAAGGAAAAAGAAAGAAGACCTCTCTCTCTCTTAAATTTTTGCTCAGCCACTTTCTCTCTCCCTCTCAAATCTCACGTTCACTCTTTCTCTCCTCCTCTTGCTCGCCGACCAGCTTCTGTCCTCACTGTTCGTTCGCCACGACGCCGGCTTCCGGCCACCATTCGACCCAACTCCAACCACCACAACACTCCTTGATGTCTTGCCTACAACCTCCAAGTGACCGTTCGTCGATTCGTTACTCCGTTTGACCCGTGGAGCCGCCGGAACCCGCCTAGGTCAGAATTGGAGCGAACCAGGCCATGAGCTCCTTTAGACTGGTTTAGAAGGTTTATCTTGCTTCCAAATCAAGGCGAGACCTCCTTAAGACTTAGTATTAAGGTTGAGTAGGTTTGGTTTGAAGTTTGGTTGATGATAGATGGGTTTTAATGGTGGAACTTGGATGATTTTCTTAAGGACAGAATCTGTCCTCTCCGACGAGTCTGGGAACCGAGTGCCTTTGAAGGCCGTAGAAGTGTTGCCTTGCCCCACAATTTGATGGTAAGCTATCCTAAGACATGATACTACATGTTAGCAAGGGATAGATGAGTTAGATTGAAGTTTTGATGGCCAGTTTGCATGGTGTTTCCTAGGAACAGAATCTGTCTTGCGCTGGACAGATTGGGAACTGTCGCGGTTCTTGAAGGAGTTCGTTGCTTAATTAGCTAGGTAAGAAGACTTATAACCTTTTGTTAGGATGTTGAGTCACTAAAGGGAGGAATTTTGGTTGAATTAAAAGGGTTTAAGGGACTGATTTGGTGAGAAATACCCGTGAGACCCGAAACCGTCCAAATCTCGTTTTTTGCGCACACCGATTTTGAAACGGCCCGTTCTAATTCATCAGATGTCCAAATTGAGCACCGTTTTCATCCACACGACCGTAAGATCTTGAAGTTTAATATCATGAAATGTTTTTCCCAAAAAGTCAGTATAAAAATTGTAGTTTTCTCGAGACTGAACCTGGTCGTGGTGAGTATTTTTGTGGTTTAAGGTCATTGATGACTTTTCTTGATTGAATGCCCCTTTAACATGCCTAGGGAGCGTCGATATGATGCTGTGGTTGTTTGGTAATGATATGCCGTGTGTGAATTTGGGCATGTGATGATTAATGGGGTTCAATTGAAGGCTTTAGTGCTTGGTTTGACACTCGATGTCGCATGAGGCCTAATGTAGTGATATGCATATGCTTGATGGCCGAATGATATGCTTGAAATGGTGAATTGGTTGTGATTGAACCGTGTACCTTGAATGGCGATGAGATGACATGATGCCATGAATTGCCTGTGATTGTGATAAATGGCTTAATGAGAAAGAATCACTGTTTGTTTTTATGGCCAATGCATTGAGCTGGGGAGGGAGATACTCCCATTGACCTGACGAGGTCGTGCGGCTAGAGAGTCCTACCTTGACCGAATCATCTCGAAGGCTGTAAGAATCGAGAGTCAGGTAGTGACCGAATCATCTCTAGGTCCGGACGCGAGAGTCCTATGGTCGACCGAATCATCTCGGAGGCGCGGAGTGTCGAGAGTCGCTATAGAGACCGAATCATCTCGCAGCGAGAGTCATGATGATCGAATCATCTCGATAAAACGTCGAGAGTCATGTGATTGACCGAATCATCTCGCGGCCCAAGGAGGGCGGCCCTTGATGGGCGTAAAGAAGATAAAAGACTGAAACATGGTTCTTGATATGTTTCCGAGTCTGTATGCTTAAATTGGCTGGAATGCCTAGAATACCTGGAGCGCATGGAATGTCTATATTGCATGTATTGCTTGAGAAATTCGGATAGGAAAGTGAAAGTGTGAAAGACATGAACTTGAATGCCTGATATGCCTGAGTGCTCTGTTATGACCAATTGCTTGAATGTCATGTGTGAAAAATATTTTTTGCCAAAACTTGCATATTTTCAAACGAACCTGGAGGTACCATAGTCTAGCTTAGGGTTAGGGTCGACTTGCTGAGATTATTATCTCACCCCGTCGTGGGACCAACATTTTCAGACCCGAAGCACTGATGGAGACCCTTGAAGGAAGATGATGATGTGAAGGTTGATGAGCAATTGACTTGATGAGAAGTTTGTCTTTTCTGTTGAAGTCTATGAGGACCTCTTAATGTTTCGAAGTTAGAGTTATACATTGAATTCATGATTTACCTTGGGAGTAAAATGCTTTTTTATTGGAACGTCCTAAAGTCATCATTTGTATTAAAGGGAAGTAGTAGTTATCTCGTTTCCGCTTGTGCCCTTTCATTGTAAGGATTTGATAAGTCGAAGGCTGAAGGATCCTAGAAGACAATCATAGTGATGGAAGTGCTTGGAGGGATGCCCGTTGGGTTTGGGGCGTGACATACCCGTTTAAGTGGTATCAGAGCGAGGTTAACTCGATCTAGTATGATTGGGGTTTGGAGTGATAAGGAGTGATGACTTGAGGATAATTAGATAGTGAGACTTTTAGGACTAAGCATTGATAATTGAATCTTGAGGATTATAGGCTTGAACTTGTGTGGTATTCTAATGGTCCTAGTGTTGACTTTAATGGATAATCTTGAGTAATGTGGTGATTGAGGTTTAAGTGGAAGCATGTGGAAACTAGAGAGACATATGCATGGATTTTGAGGTAGTAATTATGCTTGAGATTAATAGAGAATTGCTTATGATTAAAGGGTCAATTGAAGTATATGATTGTGATGGTGGTTTGTCACTGACCTAACTTGAGGAATGTCAGTTATAAAGAGGCGATTGGTATTAGTGGATTCAGGCTTGAATTGTGTTGTACATTGATGGTTTGGTTATTGATTGCTATTGTCAACTTTGGATGGTATGAGACGAGGTGTATACAAGGAAGCAGATAAGGAATATTTTGATTAAAGGCCAGTTGTGATTGAATGCATATGGATTTGACTTGAATTCCGACCAGACTTGAGGGATAAGATTGAATATAGGCAATTGATCCATATGATGTGACGGTCATTAGTGAAATTAGAAACCTTCGATGGATAAGAATTGATCTGAAGGCGATTATGGTATGTAGAGTAGTGATGATAGTCATGATGTGCACGTGTTTGTGATATTAAAATGAAACTTGATGCGGGTGCATACATGGGCTTGTCACTATCAGACTTAATAAACTGTCACTTGGTATGGGACGAGTTGATGTGATACCTATAAATCGTAATGAAGCATGTTATGGGGCGTGTTGAACGGGGCTTCCTCTGTAGATGTATGACTTGGGACAACCTGCAACGACCAGGTCTGATGAAGGCGGGAAGTGATCGCCGGGATAGAGAGGTCCGATCAAGGAGCGGCTCCTGACAGGCTTCTAAGATAGCAAGGAGGCAGGAATGACCCAAGTCATAAATTGAAAGGGAAAGCCTAGGTATCGAGTTGAGTCTGATTGTGGTTAAAAGATGCATGGCACGAGAGTGATTCTTAAAGCAATTGTTCGAAATTGGCATGGTTAAAAGCTTCATGCTTGGCAGAGGATGCCGTTTGAAAAAGAAAATTGATGTTTGTTATGGGCCTGTTAGGCGTGTTTTATGATTGGCATCGTGTGATTGTTTTGGCCAAGGTCTAATTAAGAGATTAGACGGCGTGTAGGGAGTTTATACCCCATTAAACTGATGCCTGTTGAGAATGAGAAAGTCTGTTGTGTTTGTGACAGAGTGGACGATGCCTTCTGTTTAGAGTTTGGGCGATTGACTTATAGAAGTAACGCCTTGAGTATTTGCTGGGTGTTGACCTAGTTGAGTTTTGGCATAGTTGAGGCTTGTCTAGTAATGGCTGTTAATTGAGAAGTTGCCTCGTGGAAGCTGGCTTGATATGTGAATGTTGCTTAAGGATGATTTGGAATCCTTGGATAATGAGCAACTGGTTGAGAGATGTTTAGGAACCACTAGATAACTGCTGGCGAAAGAAAATGAGATGAGCCGCCTGAAATTGCTAGACTTGAGTAGATGGCTTAAGTCTTGGATCCCTGGAGGGAATCATAGTGGTTCAAGTGGCATGAGAATCCGATGAGGTTAAAAGACCAAGATACAGTCGCTAGAGGAGCACTTGGCTCGTATTTGCGAGATATGAGAAGATCCAAGCATTGAGATGGTTCATGAGAATTGAGTAACGATGAGCGAATTGAGTATGGGTACTAGATGAGAATATGGCTCGATTTTGTAAATCGTGCGAGACCGAAGTGTAATTAGGGGTCGTGAGGACTTTATGCGGAAATGAGGAAATTTGATGGGTGGGCAAGCTCGAGGAAGAGCTGCCAATGTTACCCAAGTCGCTGAGACGACTAGTGCTGATGAGTTAAGTAATGGAAGTCACGAGAAAGGTGACTCTGAGCTACTTCATTCTAAAGTGAATGTGTGGGAAGAACCACGAGAGTTTAGAAAATCTTGTGAAGCTATGTATAAGAATGAGATTGAATGAGGACGAATCGAGACCATTAGAAGTGGTATTGTGTGCTATCACCCCTAAAGAGTAGGGTGTCGTTTTGAAAGAGCGATTAGACCATGAGATGGTCGTTGAGGGAAAGGAAAGTGAGTAGACTTGATAGTCCTGACTGATTGTAATTCTAATGAATGGTTAAGGAAGCGAAAAGAGCGCTTAGAGTGTAATTGTAGAGTGACTTGAGGTAGTCGAATTGAGTATTCGATACGTGAATTGGTGGAAACCAAGGAAGAACGAATCTTGTCACTTGAGGTGATTGAGTCACGGGAAGAAGAGTGTCAGACATGGTGAATCCTGGAGTGGAGGTACTGCCGTTGGCACAGACTCCAAGATTGACACCCTAAGGAATGGGAATGACAAGGTGGATTAAAAGTAAACGAATGCCAATGAAGTGTATAATTTCCTTCATAGGAGAGACCCTAATGTGAAATGAAGAGAAGATCCGAATTGTCTTGGTATTAAGATTGAGCGTTTGGATTGAGAAAGAAGACGCATAACTTGAATGATCCCTGGAAGTGAAGTCAGAGAAACTGTCATGTAGACAGTGTTAAATCCCAGGATAATGTAGACGTCCGGTTAAAGGGATGAAATTGAGACATGGTCGCATTAGCTAATTGTGAAACTAAGAGGTCAAGGCACTAATGCTTCCTAAGGAAAGGGTAACAAAAATGAATAAAATGTTGTTTGGCCTTAGTGAGGACCCTTGAGAATAGAGAGAGCTAAGGTATGAGCTCTCAAGTGAATGGTACCATGGACAGTTGAAATGATTCAACACTTGGTAGTAATGAAGTGGATAATAGTCGGATTGGGCGTCCCAAAGAATAATTGGATTGGTTGTTTCCGTCTTGAGAAACGATGATTGGACTCATCTAAGGAGTCGTGAGAAATATGAACAACTTTGAGAGTATCCTATGGACTCTAAGGAGATGCTCGTTGTATGCTAAATGTGAAATGCACGAGCTGCGGACCTGATGAGGTAAGATTCCTTAGTCGTGAAATTTCTGAGAAATGGAATCCCTGTGGAGCCTTTGAGGACGGGAATGAGTGATGAATCGACTAGGGTCGAGGTGAGTTGCTGAAACTTGAAGTTCCTGGGATTGATGAATTGCAATAGACGGAGCGTGGAAAGAGTCCCCACCAAAATTGTTCCATTGATGAAATGGACTGAGGAAAAGAAGTAGCACGAATGGATAACGAACGTGAAATGAGTTTCGAGGACTTAAATCAAGTTAACGACAATGTTGTGAATGGCGTTTCCGGCTGGAAATTGGAAAAACTTATGAAAGTCGTAATGACATGACACAGAATGAAACTTGAGGCATGATGAGGCAATCAGAAGTGGGCATTGCATACATATCGTAATGATAAGGCTATATGAGTTGGAATGCTTAAAGCATGATTGGAATTGGTTTGCGAATGTCCTTGTGACAAAGTTTGGGAAACATTGTTTGGGTGGAAGAAGATTTCAAGTTTTTACCTACTCCAAAAGATACCGAGTAGTAGTTTCCCGAGAGGAATTGATGAGAAGCAACACCGATGGATGAAATTACTTACGGATACGGGAGTGTTGCCCGTGTAAGGAAAGACCTCGCAACTGTGTGAATTGCAAGAGTTGGAAGTGTTGACTGCTTTAAAGGTATTGAAGAGAAAGCATAACCATTGAGGGTTGGTAGATTAAATTGGTTATTGAGGATCTCGAATGTAATCGAGGAAAAACTATTAAGGACTTAATCATGAGTTGTCTGAGAAGCGAGAAGGCTAGGGTTCGATTTGGACAGCCGAGGGTAAGTTAATGGAACTTGTGCATCCCCGAAGGTGTAACAAGACGTTTGAATTGGATGATTATGCCAATTGATTGAGGCACTCAAGGAGTGCGATTCTTGATGGTTGGGTAATGATCGTGATAGAAAATGATCTTAAATCTATTGCGGCATTCCAAAAAAAAAAAAGCCTTCCGACAAGGAATTTGAAAAGCGAGATTACAGAATGACGTACATATTGTTTCCGAACCATTGGACGAATTGAAAAGAAGGTCCGTATGCTAGGAGGTGTACCACCGACCAATGTTGTGAATGTCAAAGGAGAAAAGAGAATTAAACGTAGATTAAGGACTGAGGGAAGCAAGTCCTGGAGGAAGATAACTTTTGTCAAAGAAGACAAGTGAGAATGTCAAGTAATGGGAAGAACTACTTTGGAGAGTGAGAATGCGATGAGGCGTCTATACCCCAAGAGATTGGATAATAGGAAAGTGGCAAATTTCGAGGATGAAATTTCTGTAAGGGGGGAAGAGTTGTGACATTCTAAATTCCTGCCATTTTGAGGCTATGAAATGAGAAGTATGTATCGATGTATTTCCGTTTTATCTCGCTCGGACCTGATCAATTCGAGTTAACTGACCAGAAAGGGAAAGGCTAACGCATGACAAGTACGTGGACCTAGGAAACTCGAAAAAGGAAATGACGCTTTGACCATAAGGATTGCCGAGGGAACATTTAGAACCATTAAAGGCCGATCAAATAACGATTGAGGAATCCATTGCTAGCGTTATACGATTGGAGCACGGGTGATGCCGTTTGACCAATGTATAATTTGCGAAGTTTTCCTAAATCGAACAATGACGATCAAGACCGTCGGGACTAGTAATGAACCCTCGCAATTACATGACAACCAAAGCCGTCATAGCTTGAGTCGTCCTAAGTGTGACGAGAGTCATAGAGTCGATACGCTTAACTTCTGCAAAAGCCGCCCGTTAGTTCGAGATAAACTGAAGATACAAATGACAGAAGATCGATTATGCAACGGAAGCTCGAAATTGGCAAATGGAAATGAAGAATTTCAACATTAGAAAAGAATTTGGACGTCGCCTCATCGAGGGTAATTTAGATTGAGAAAAGTGAAATTTGGACTGAAAGTGAAAAATTACCTTTTTACCCTTCAAAGGACATTCTTTCCTTTAGGACAAGCAAGGACATTATAGTCATTTGCTCTCTCCCTATAGTGGCCGAAAATTTGAGGGTATTATAGTCAATTGTGCTCTAGATATTTATGAAGAAAAGTCAAGGACATTAATGAGAGGTAATGTGTATGAGTAGGCTAGGTTAGAGCCCTAGGATGACATTAATTTCTAGTCAAATCCCCCACCTACCATTCAACCACTCTCTTTGCCTTGGGGATTAAGGAAAAAGAAAGAAGACCTCTCTCTCTCTCTCTCTTAAATTTTTGCTCAGCCACTTTCTCTCTCCCTCTCAAATCTCACGTTCTCTCTTTCTCTCTTCCTCTTGCTCGCCGACCAGCTTCTGTCCTCACTGTTCGTCCGCCACGACGCCGGCTTCCGGCCACCATTCGACCCAACTCCAACCACCACAACACTCCTTGATGTCTTGCCTACAACCTCCAAGTGACCGTTCATCGATTCGTTACTCCGTTTGACCCGTGGAGCCTCCGGAACCCACCTAGGTCAGAATTGGAGCGAACCAGGCCATGAGCTCCTTTAGACCGGTTTAGAAGGTTTATCTTGCTTCCAAATCAAGGTGAGATCTCCTTAAGACTTAGTATTAAGGTTGAGTAGGTTTGGTTTGAAGTTTGGTTGATGATAGATGTGTTTTAATGGTGGAACTTGGATGATTTTCTTAAGGACAGAATCTGTCCTCTTCGACGAGTCTGGGAACCGAGTGCCTTTGAAGGCCGTAGAAGTGTCGTCTTGCCCCAAAATTTGATGGTAAGCTATCCTAAGACATGATGCTACATGTTAGCAAGGGATAGATGAGTTAGATTGAAGTTTTGATGGCCGGTTTGCATGGTGTTTCCTAGGAACAGAATCTGTCTTGCGCCGGACAGATTGGGAACCGAGGATTGTAGCGGTTCTTGAAGGAGTTCGTTGCTTAATTAGCTAGGTAAGAAGACTTCTAACATTTTGTTAGGATGTTGAGTCACTAAAGAGTGGAATTTTGGTTGAATTAAAAGGGTTTAAGGGGCTGATTTGGTGAGAAATACCCGTGAGACCCGAAACCGTCCAAATCCCGTTTTCTGCGCACACCGATTTTGAAACGGCCCATTCTAATTCATCCGATGTCCAAATTGAGCACCGTTTTTGCCCACACGACCGTAAGATCTTGAAGTTTAATATCATGAAATTTTTTCCCCAAAAAGTCAGTAGAAAAATTGCAGTTTTCTTGAGACTGAACCTAGTCGTGGTGAGTATTTTTGTGGTTTAGGGGCATTGATGACTTTTCTTGATTGAATGCCCCTTTAACATGCCTAGGGAGCGTCGATATGATGCTGTGGTTGTTTGGTAATGATATGCCGTGTGTGAATTTGGGCATGTGATGATTAATGGGGTTCAATTGAATGCTTTAATGCTTGGTTTGGCACTCGATGTCGCATGAGGCCTAATGTAGTGATATGCATATGCTTGATGGCCGAATGATATGCTTGAAATGGTGAATTGATTGTGATTGAACCGTGTGCCTTGAATGGCGATGAGATGACATGATGCCATGAATTGCCTGTGATTGTGATAAATGGCTTAATGAGAAAGAATCACTGTTTGTTTTTATGGCCAATGCATTGAGCTGGGGAGGGAGATACTCCCATTGACCTGACGAGGTCGTGCGACTAGAGAGTCCTACCTTGACCGAATCATCTCGAAGGCTGTAAGAATCTAGAGTCAGGTAGTGACCGAATCATCTCTAGGTCCGGACGCGAGAGTCCTATAGTCGACTGAATCATCTCGGTGGCGCGGAGTGTCGAGACTCGCTATAGAGACCGAATCATCTCGCAGTGAGAGTCATGATGCCGAATCATCTCGATAAGACGTCGAGAGTCATGTGATTGACCGAATCATCTCGCGGCCCAAGGAGGGCGGCCCTTGATGGGCGTAAAGAAGATAAAAGACTGAAACATGGTTCTTGATATGTTTCCGAGTCTGTATACTTGAATTGGCTGGAATGCCTGGGATGCCTGGAGCGCATGGAATGTCTATATTGCATGTATTGCTTGAGAAATTCGGATAGGAAAGTGAAAGTGTGAAAGACATGAACTTGAATGCCTGATATGCCTGAGCTGCTCTGTTATGACCAATTGCTTGAATGTCATGTGTGAAAAATATTTGTTGCCAAAACTTGCATATTTTCAAACGAGCCTGGAGGTACCAATAGTCTAGCTTAGGGTTAGGGTCGACCTGCTGAGATTATTATCTCACCCCGTCGTGGGACCAACATTTTCAGACCCGAAGCACTGATGGAGACCCTTGAAGGAAGATGATGACGTGAAGGTTGATGAGCAATTGACTTGATGAGAAGTTTGTATTTTCTGTTGAAGTCTATGAGGACCTCTTAATGTTTCAAAGTTAGAGTTATACATTGAATTCATGATTTACCTTGGGAGTAAAATGCTTTTGTATTGGAACGTCCTAAAGTCATCATTTGTATTAAAGGGAAGAAGTAGTTATCTCATTTTCGCTTGTGCCCTTTCATTGTAAGGATTTGATAAGTCGAAGGCTGAAGGATCCTGGAAGACAATCATAGTGATGGAGGTGCTTGGAAGGATGCCCGTTGGGTTTGGGGCGTGACAACTTGGGTTAATGTAGGATTTCAAATGTTTATGAATGTCGCTTGAAGAAGTGCGAGCAAGATCATTTTTATCTCATTTCGCAGGGTTCCTGACTTGTAAACCCAATGCAGCCGATGAAGATTTTCATTTCATGGCCTGATGACTCGCATGAGTCCCCTTTGAATAGCCTCTGACCAAGCCTGAATTACAGTCCTTGTAATAGACCTCATGGATTGGTCTAGTCATACTGATTGCGAGAATACCCGGACCCTTGTCAGGCGTGACGATGACAGCTATGAGAGATTCTCTTACCGGCATCAATGGTTGGGTCTCAAAAACCTTTTTCATGAGAAAGAGTGAAAAGTCTTTTCTGACTGAAATTCCTCATTCAACATGATCAGAATTGTCAAAAGGATCAGATAAGCTTCCTTATTGACAAAATTCTCCAGTGGAGCTTTATAATGCTAGCAAAAGCACACAAAACTTTTCTGGCATATAACATTGCATTTGGAACATTTTATGCATATCATCATGTTTTTCAAGTGAATAGACAGGTACGATGCTGTCAGCCTAGCCATTCATCACTCAAGAAACCCAAGTAAGTTTTCTGGCCCTTCATGTCATATTGATAATTTTTCAGGCATCACACCATTTTGTATTCATACTGATCCAATTCAGATGACACATCACCTCTTGTCTTGATCCGGTGAGATCTACTTGAGAAGGTCGCAAAAGATTATTTTTACCGTCTCATTGTGACCCGTTGAGGAGGTCCCAAGAGGCATATCTCGTCTTGATACGGGAGACTTTCGGAGAAGGTTGCGAGAGATTATTTTTTTACTGACTCATGCTAACCCATTGAGGAGGTCGCAAGAGACACCTTACCAACTCATGCTGACCCGTTGACGAGGTCGCAAGAGACATTCTACCGACTCATGGTGACCCGTTGAGGAGGTCTCCAAGAGACAAATGGCCAGCTTGAACCATAACTCGAGCACATTTTCAACCCTACACAGATCTTGCGCTGTCCCGCATCAAAGGGAAACCTTTGGTAACGGATAAGGCCCCCAAAACCTAAGATCCACAAGTGATCTTAGTTTGTTTTCTCGATTTCACAATGTATGCGCTCTTGTGACTTCGAAATACAAATGGCCAGCTCGAACCACAACTCGGGCGCATTTTCAAACCTTACACAGATCTTGCGCCGTTTCGCGTCAGGAGGAAACTTTTGGCAACAGATGGGCCAGTACCTTAGCATCTGGGCATCCATCGAAAATCTGGAGGTTAAGGGAATCATTAGCTTATGAGGTGCTTGGTAAAACAGGTATTTCCATAGGCGATCCATGTGCGGACTTCTTTGATGTGGGATAGGAGAAGTTTTAGCACATGTTATTTATAGCAGTGCATTTCACGCATCATTTCACATGCATCAGAAAATGGGATTTGAACTCCTGCAAAAATTATTAGTATTCATCATTTGCATTTGCAAAATTTAGGTTTCAATTTTAAGTCTTTGAGCAAAACCTCTGGAGTTTCCGCTCAAAGAGGGGCAACTGTTGATGCCTAAATTTGACTTTTACGAAATTCATTCAAGCGCAAAAATGAGAATTAGTTTTAGTTCTCAATAAAAAAATTATTATTAGGTTTCTTGCATAGAATATTTAATTTTCTTATTCATGCATTACATTTACATCAATTTGGACCAATGATGGGATTTGCGCTTGAATTCACAAAGCGATTGGATTAGAACCCAGCAGAGAAAATTCGGACTAGCTTCGGTAGAGAAATTGTGGCTGAAATTCTCGTAAGAAAATGAAAGTCTTGGGTTTTAATTAAGTAGGTTTGGTCCATTATAAATAAAAGGCTTTGAGCTTAATTGGTATTAGCCCATAAAGATTAAGCCTTTCAACGAAAACCTAATTAAACCTAGTTACCACTATATACAGATTCTTGAAGCTTCGTGCAAAAAGAGAGAGGGGGGGCCATTCAATGTTACACATACGGCCAAAGAGAAAATCATTCTCTCTTTTCTTCTGAGTGGAAGACTCACAGGGGGGGCACTCAGATTTTTATTTTTTTTTTACAGAAAAGAGAGGACAGGCAAGAGAGAGAGGCATGACGATTCCGATCTCTTACACGAGAAATCAGCAGTCCTTCCCATCGAACTAGAGATGACGATGCCTCCTTCGACGGGATTGGATCGGATCGAATATGGTTTGACCCATATTGACTCGTCTACTCTGTTTTGACCCATATTCAATGATCCAAATCCAACCCGACCCGCAACCGACTCATACCCGACTCTACCCAACCCGTCCCATTTTAACCCATATTATCAAATCATACTAATATTCTAAGCAAACCTATATAACTCATTTAATCTCTTCACATGCATACGTTACTATATAAACACTTCACATCAAATGAAAAAAGAAAATTAAATAATAAAAAAATATTAAATAAGTAAAAATAATAATATTAAAATATTTTTATGCAATAAAAAATCCAATGAAATTTTTTCTTTCTATTTTTATTATTTTAAATATTTTTTAATCAAGTGAAAATTTTTCCTATTATTTATTTATTTTTTAAACATTTTTAATCAAGTGAATTTTTTTCCTTTTTAAATTTTTTCTATTTTTTGAATTTTTTATTTTTAAAATTCTTTTATTCAAAAAATATTTTATTATTAAAAATGTATTTATTTTATTTCTCCTCCTGCGACTGGTGGACAGCGGTGATCGGGGGCGAAGGACGGCGGCAGGCGGCGACGGGCTGCGGTGACCGATAGCCAATAGTTTATATATATATATATATATATATATATATATATATATATATATATATATATATATAATATTTTTATATTTTGATTTTCTTTCATTAATTTATAAAATTAGAAAATAAAAAATAAAAATAACCAAGCCTTTTAAGGTCTCTGGTCCATGTCCAATTTGTGGGGTTGCTCTCATGGATCGAAAATGAGTCTACTATGAGTCGAAAATGGGTTTAGTAGTGTGACTCATTTATGACCCATCTGATTCAACTTAGCTATTTTAGACCCATTTTTATTAAGCCCTTAAAAATTGAGAATCCATATATAACCTATTTGTATGCAAATATGGG
The DNA here is from genome assembly GCA_021437785.1 of Rhodomyrtus psidioides. Classification (NCBI taxonomy): domain Eukaryota; kingdom Viridiplantae; phylum Streptophyta; class Magnoliopsida; order Myrtales; family Myrtaceae; genus Rhodomyrtus; species Rhodomyrtus psidioides. Next base: position 1,275,049 of record JAILYB010000166.1, on the reverse strand, counting down.
TAAAAAATGGGTACCCCTATTAACGACTTTAATTCTAACACCCAATTATCATTATTTTTTAGAGAAGTTGGGCATTGAAAGTTTGTATGGCTCTATATTGATAGGTTCATCATTTATTGGCTTATTAATTTTTTTGTAAAAACAAATAGTGCCAGATATTTTGACGGGCTTAGATTTGAGCTGTCTTTTGATTGATCTCTCTAATGGAAGGCATTGAAATTCTACTGAGAGACACAACAAGTGGTATCGAAGCTCATATTCGATTGGTGAACTCTCAATCTATTCCAATATTTGATGAAATATCTCAAGAAGAAACCTCTTAAAACATCAATATTTGTCATCTGGAGTTGCCATCACGGTCTGTTTGCTTGGGACGATGGATGAAGATGGGTATTGTAGTGTCACATGCCATCTCGAGTAAAAGGATATCTCGATTAAAAGGAGCACGAAATGCTGAAATACAAATGTGAGGGGGAGATTATCGAGACGTGCCAGTGAATTGTATTAGAGAAATTTCAAATAAAGAATTTGTTGTGGTTTGAAGCAAATAATAATATAATCATAATTAACTTATAACTTGTCAGTTTAAGTTTTTGAGTAATGTCACGAACTGAATATGTCAATGGGTTTGCACTTGAATACATCTCTTGTCGCTCTTCCCAAGTGAAGGTATTGTTGGGTGGTCTTGGGCCTCTCTCAACCCAAAAGCTCGATCAAAGGTTGAGGCTTGCTCTCAACCTAAAATTCTGGTCTTGGTACCAAAATTTTTACGTGGAAAACTCCTTCAATGCGAAGGATAAAAACCACGAGACCGATCATGGAGTCCACCCGAATCTCCACTATATATTAATCGTTTAGGTACACAACCTCGCTGAATACAACGATAATAAAATCCCAAACTATAAGTGGAGATCAAGCAACAACATCACCTTAAACGAGAGAACCAGATGAAAATCATCCCCAAAATTGCAGTCCCGAAATGCCTATGAACAGCTATAGTAAATACCTTCAAATCACCATCTAACCGCACAGAATCAAGAACAACGAGTCTTGAAGCTTCTGTCAAAATTTTAGCCTAATCGGACCACGGGAAGACCTCCGATTGTCAATTTGATCTCAGCTGGATGCCTAGAAAAAACTGCTGCGGTTTTCTACGTTTCTTTTTGTTCTCGGTGGCTACTACTCTTTTCTTCTCTCGTGCGTATGTGTTTATGTTGCTAAAGTGCCGCCCTAGTAGAGCAACTAAAATAAGGGATAAATGGGTTGGATTGGATCAAAATAAGCCCAACAAATCTCCCTTTCCAGCCCATTAAGGGAGATCCCGACACAAAAGAATTCATCACAAATCCATGCCGGCCTGATGCCGACAAAACTCATACTTCTCTCTAGTGTGAGTTTTTGTCATCATATCTGAAGCATTATCTTCTGTGTGTACTTTTTCAAGTTTCATCCCTTTGGATTCCAAAGTTTCTCGTATCTAGTGATACCTCACATCAATATGCTTTGAACTGGCATGAAAAGTGGAATTCTTTGCAAAATGTATGGCACTTTGATTATCACAAAGTAAAACATACCTCTCTTGAGTGAAACCAAGTTCATGTGTGAACTCTTTCATCAAAAGCAATTCCTTGCATGCTTCGGTTGCTGCAATGAACTCTGCCTCTGTTGTCGACAAGACAACACATTTTTGTAACCTTGACTGCCAAGCCACCACTCCCCCTGAAAAAGTAATCAGATAACCTGAAGTAGATTTCCTTGTGTCAATATCCCTCGCCATGTCTGAATCAGTATATCCGACAAGAATTGGCTTCTCACTCCCAGATGAAAGTCTCAAACTAGAAGTGCCTCGGAGATATCTTAGGATCCACTTTAATGCATTCCAATGCTCTCTACCTGGATTTGACATAAAACGGCTAACCACTCCAACTGCATGAGCTATATCTGGCCTTGTACAAACTATTGCATACATCAGACGACCCACTGCAGAAGCATAAGGAACTTTTTTCATCTCTTTCAGATCTTTCTCACTGGACGTACATTGTTTATGACTAAGTTTAAAGTGCGTAGCAAGAGGTGTACTTACCACTTTAGCTTTATCCATCTTGAACCTTTGAAGTACTTTCTCTATGTACTTCTCTTGAGATAACCATAATCTCTTCTCCTATCTGTCACGAGTGATCCTCATACCAAGAATTTGCTTAGCCGGCCCCAAGTCTTTCATCGAAAAAGACTTGCTCAAATCTTGCTTTAACTTGTCAATCCTGAAAGCATTCTGACCAACTATGAGCATGTCATCCTTATAGAGCAATAAAATAATAAAATCACATTCAGAGAATTTCTGCACAAATACACAATGATCAGAAGTAATCTTCTTATAGGATTGCTCCCCATAAAAGACTCAAATTTTCTATACCATTGCCTCGGCGCCTGCTTTAAGCCATATAGGCTTTTCTTTAGTTTACAAACATAATTCTCTTTACTTTTTACTTGGAAACCCTCAGGCCGCTCCATGTAAATATCTTCCTCCAAATCACCGTGAAGAAAAGCGATCTTCACGTCCATCTGCTCGACCTCGAGATCAAGACTAGCTGCTAGACTCAAAACAACTCGAATTGAAGACATTTTCACAATTGGTGAGAAGATCTCATCATAGTCAAATCATTTTTTCTGATTGAAGCCTTTAACAATCAATCTGGCTTTATATCGAGGACACGAAGTCGTCTCATCTTGCTTCAATCTATACACCCATTGATTATTCAAAGCTCTTTTACCTTTAGGTAACGCCACCAACTCAAAAGTATGATTGTCATGCAATGACTTTATCTCATCATGCATTGCATCAAGTCATTCATTCTTATTCTTATCTTCTACTGCTTCTTCAAAAGTTTCAGGTTCACTTGCATCAGTCAAGAGAACATACTCATTAGAAGAGTACCTAATAGATGGGGTGCGGTCTCTGATAGACCTCCTCAAAGCAGTGGTTGGTGGAGCTAATGGTGCAATCTCTTGAGCATCAATGTTATCCGAATGTTGCTGATCACCTTGAGCCTGATCTTGAACCTGCTGATCATTTTGAGTCTGATCCTGAACCTGTTGATATGGAGTCTGACATTAAACACCATCTTCAACTTGATCATGCAATTGTTCCTGCGACTTAAAAAGTGAGATTGAGCTAGTATCAACTAGCATATCAGAATCAAGAGAAATTATCTTCTTTATCTTCTCGATATCCCAAATGGTCTCGTTCTCAACGAATACCACATCTCGACTTCTAACAATTTTCTTGGCAATTGGATCATAAAGTCCATAGCCAAATTCATCAGAACCATAGCCAAGAAAGATGCACTCTTTTGTCTTGACATCTAACTTGGACCTTTCATCCTTAGGAACATGAACATAAACTTTGCAGCCAAATACCTTTAGATGATCGTATGAAATTTTCTTTCCAAACTAAGCTCTGTTTGGAACATCACCATCTAAAATAGTAGAGGGAGATATGTTGATAACATGTACTACTGTACTCAAAGCCTCACCCCAAAAGGATTTTGGCAATTTTGCATCTGAAATCAAACATCTGACTCTCTCAATCAATGTTCTGTTTATTCTTTCTGCTACACCATTTAACTGAGGTGTTTTAGTTGGTGTCTTCTGATGTCAAATCCCCTGTTGCCTGCAATATCCATCAAATGGTCCGATATACTCATCACCGTTGTCTGAACGAATACATTTCAACTTCTTTCCAGTTTGTTTTTCAACTGATACATGAAACTGCTTGAATGCATCTAACACTTGATCATTCGTCTTCAAGAAATAAACCCATAAATTTCTTGAATGGTCATCAATGAAGGTAACAAAATATGCTGCACCACCAAGTGTTAGTGGTTTTATTGGACCACAAACATCTGAATGCACTAGTTCTAGCAACTCTGATTTCCTCGAAAGCGGATGACTCTTGAGAGAAACTGTTCGTTGTTTTCTTGCTAAACAATGTACACACTTCTCAAGTCTTGTACTCTTTACTCCAGAAAGTAAATCATTTTTAGCTAACAAGTCAATTCCTTTCTCACTAATGTGACTAAGCTTCTTGTGCATTCTCATCTGTGTTGACACCTGATTTTTTTTACCATTTATTATTGTGATTTTTATTCTTTAAAATTAATTAAAAATATCAAAAAAGGTCATAAAATCACAAAATCAACTTTGGAAGCCTTGGTTTAACCTTAGGAACCAATTTTGAACAAAAAATATTTTTCGGTATTTTTAATATTTTTCGAGTTTATTTAATTATAAAAATACCCAAAAAATCAGAAAAATACCATTCGTGGTCAGAAAAATACCCAAAAATATTCGATAATTTTGTTTTAATTTCCTCTCCAAGTGTGTCACTTTAAATCTCAAAAATTCGGCTCGGGTCACTATGTTCCTTCACAAACATAAACCCGAACCGAGCCTAAAAAAAAATCATTTTCGAGTCTTTTAGTTTTCAATTCTCACTTTTTATAAGCTATGACATTGGATTCTAAAGTCTTAAAGTGCAATTAGGTCAATTTGCCCTCCAATTTAATCAATTTTTACCAAAAGGGCTTAATTGCACATTTTTCTTTCAATTAGTCCCCGGTTTCACGGATGTATACGTATGCTCTACGTATTTATACATCATACGTATTTATACGTTATGCATATTTGTATTGTTTGGTAACCTCTTTAACTCTTGTAATAATAATAATGGTTATTATTTTTAACACCTTTGTTAGTGCCTTTTTTAGCATTTTTGTATTGTGAGTGCTATTTTTAAATAGCATTTTTTGTATTATAAATTGTGAGTGCTATTGTTAGTGCTATTTTTAAATGACATTTATTTATCATAAATTGTGAGTGCTATTGTTAGTGCTATTTTTAAATGGCATTTATTTATCATAAATTGTGAGTGCTATTATTAGATAGAATTTATAATTGTTAGTGCTATTTTTAAATAGAATTTTTGTATTATAAATTGTGAGTGCTATTGTTAGTGCTATTTTTAAATAGCATTTTTGTATTATAAATTGTGAGTGCTATTGTTAGTGCTATTTTTAAATGTCATTTATTTGTGAGTGCTATTATTAGATAGAATTTATAATTGTTAGTGCTATTTTTAAATAGAATTTTTGTATTATAAATTGTGAGTGCTATTGTTAGTGCTATTTTTAAATAGCATTTTTGTATTATAAATTGTGAGTGCTATTGTTAGTGCTATTTTTAAATGTCATTTATTTGTGAGTGCTATTTTTAGATAGAATTTATAATTGTTAGTGCTATTTTTAAATACAATTTATTGGAAGGTATTTTTGGCTATAAAAGGATGGCAAGAGTTTTGAGGTTGAAGGAGAGAGACATTTTGTAGAGTGTGCAAATTTTTGAGAGCTTAGAGAGAAGAACACAAACACTCTCTATATTCTCATAATCTTGAGCGAGCAAAATATACTAAGTTCGGAATATTGATTCCGCATATTGCTAGCACAATTGTTGTGGAGTTATTAGTCGTCTCCCCGTTCGTCAATTGGTGGTGCGTCCGAACTAGATGCCTAACACTTGTGGAGGCTGAGATCGAAGAACATCGAACCGACACCTCCGTTCAAGCACGCTACGAGAGGTAATCTATTTACTCCCTTTGAGACTTTGTGATTTTTTTCGATTGAAATGCACGAAGTACGCCTCTGGAGATACATGTGCGGGTTGTTATTTATTTCCGCTACGTGTTACGTGGATCCCAACAGTGGTATCAGAGCCAATCCTTAGGTGTTTTCGTGCATTTAATTGATTTTTTGCAATTTTTGCAATACTATGGCCAATATGTATTAACGAATTGTTCGTCTTACATGGCTAATGGAGATTGATTATTTTATATGATAAATTAATCAACGTAGCAAAAATTGAGACTAAATCAATTTTGAATCGAAAATTTATGGCTATCTTATTTTACGTAAAAATTCTGAATATGATTCAACGTAGAATTTTTATTGTGCCTTCCTAAGTTTTAAATTGTGAATTTATTACTTACGTGAAAGGGTGGTGATCATGGAAAAATCCCTAATCAATGTGATTGATGTATATATGAATGTATGATGATTATTTATATATTTGGGGTTGTAATTATTAAATGGAGGCTGCGTACTCCTTTTATTTTTCATGTAATCTTTATTTTTAGCATAGTCAATTGTTGATGTAAATGCTACGAGGATTACGTGGAGGAGCCTTTTAAGTCGGCGAGCTCTTTGGGGCCCAATTCTTGAAGAGTTCAAGAAACCAAGAAGAAGCGAAGAGCGGCTCTCCGTTATTAAAATATTAAAATGATTATATGTGGTCTCATTGGCTCGAGACCCATTAAATCATAATTCCATGATCACCACGTAGGATAGATATTTATGTGATTGACATCTATTTATTTATTATGATTACGTGAGCATGTTAAACTGGTTAATGTGCAAAGTCAGACTTACCTCACCCAAAATTGTGCCTGCATGAAATCCTAGTTAGGAAAATCACTCGCATTAGGTACCGAAAGGGCGTTGGTAACGACACCAGCGTAACCAAGTCCCCGAACCCAAAATCTCTGGTTCCGTAGAACTGATCGATCTCTCCCAATCGATCGGTAAGGTTTCCGGTCTACCCTCCAAGAAAGACCGGTGGCGACTCCAAATGCATGCACAATTTGCACATGCCACCACGACCACACTGAAGGTCGAAAGCGATCGACTCTTATCGTCGAAGAATACTCCCGCCGCGATTTGGTATGGGCCTGGGAGGGCTCGCGCCGATCCAAGACCCGTGATCGGTAATCCATTAGCCGCGTCCGCTTCCGGACGGGTCGCGACAGCTGGCGACTCCACTGGGGACTTGTTCTAGAAACTATGGTTCTAGACCTCAAGTGGACTTAGGCCGTAATAAAAATTGAGTGATTTTTCTAACCCTACAGGCGCTCTTGAAGGTGAGGTAAGTCCGCTCACGATAGGTGTTATATGTTTTTGCAGATTGGAGTAATAAGGGGTGTAGTCTGTGATTAACTTTATTTTACGCAGGTGTGGCGTAGGAATGTATGTTGTGTGGATGATTTGAAGTGCTGATTGATAAATTGTTGTGCATGACTTGCATTGTGATGATCACGACACATGGACACACACAACCGCGCCTAAAACCCCAGGCGCCGCCTTTAGGAACACAATAGAAGGAATTGAAAATGGAATCTCCGTGAGGAAAAACACGGGGTAATCCACTTCTCAATTCCGCTCGCTTCGAACTATGGATTGAGTCCCAATGCAACGATAGTTGTGCAATGGAATCGGCTCTTTCTAGAACTCGAGGTGGGAACCTTAACCTTAGGTGCCAAACCCTCTGATTTTTAGAAGTTCACCATCACTTGTCTCATGCGCATGTCTTTGGGCGGTTGGTACACCTAAAATCGCACATAAGTCGACGAGTTGGGTTGGTAAGACTCTCTATCCCTCAAAACTATTACAGTTCATATAAATATAGGCATTTCATTCATTGCATTCTGGTGGTTAGATTAAATGCCATTTCAAGGATAGATGCATGTGTTTTTCCCAAACGTCCTTGATAGAAGACGAGGAGGATGATATCCCATGGCGAACACCGAGTGAGCAACAAAGGAGCCTACTATGGACATTATTGAGATATCGTCCAATGAAGATGACGAGTTGGGGCAAGTGATCCGGAAGTCACAGATCGAACTTGGGGCATCCTTAAACGTTAGGATCACATTCCTTGGTTTCATTTTCCATTACTAGTCCTCTTGTATAGGGTTTATTTTTATCGAGGCTTTCTCTATCTCACCCCTTAGAGTGATTGTATTAGGGATCTATTGGTGTATACATTCAGATGGAACTCGGTTGTATTTCTTTTGACGGGTCATGGGAATGTGATAGTGGCATTTTCTCTAATCATCCGAATACTCCCAAGTCAAGTTTATAATTCCTTTAGAGGAAACTAAAGTTGAAAATCTTACACGACCTTTTTGGTCGTACAGGGTAATCCAACCCCAATTTCGCTAGAAGGAATTATACACTTGAATTGGTCCATGCATGTCATACGTCACTAAGTAATCCACGATAATTGATCAAGAGTATTGACGTTATTTCGAATTTAATGACGAGATAGATGTCCAAATTGCTCTCGTTCTTAACAAAACGGCCTTGATTTGGATGCCGTATCTTCAATTAAATTTAAAAACACGTCGTTATGCCTTGCATTTTTGACTAATTCGCTCTTCTGAATATTGGTCAAAAGCAATTATCGTGAATTACATTCCTTTCAATAGTATGCTTTCTTTCGAGGAATATTGATAAAAACTTTTCGCACAAGATTAAAACCCTTGTAAAAGTTCTTGTCATTATTAATTACGAGCAAGCATAAGATTGAAAGGGGTCTATGCTTTCTTTTTCAGATTATTCCTTTTGACTCGGTCTTTTCATTTGCAGGTGAAAAACAAGTAGCATAAAGAAATCTTTTCTTGAATAAGTCTGAGGCTATTCTTTCATCTGACCATGAGTGAGTTAGAAAATCAGAACACATCTACTCGACTTATTATGGATCGGCTCATCCAAGTCTAAGATGTCCGGATGCTCGAAGAAATGGATCATATAAAAGCTAAAACAAACACAGGGGCTTTCATTCATTCTTGCCCAAACCAGATCATACAATTCATTGGGGTGGAAAAGTAAAGCAGAAGTGAGCCCTAATCAACGACACAAAGGAGCCCAGCTGGCCCTCCAGGTTATGGATGCTTTGTTTATACGCACCACTCCGCGTATCATGGTCCGCAAGCCTGAGGTGGAGGCGTTTGCGTTCATCATTGACTGCAACAACCTGAGTCTCGTGATCTTCGGCGACTGCTTCCAAGTCCCGAACAAGTCCATTCTCACGAGTTATATCCTCGTTTATGCCGTTGAGCCTTTCTTCCAGCCACTCGCTCCGATTCCTTAGCAGGGCATTACGTCGATCGCGCTCATAGGTAGCCAGAGATAGAGCTAAGTCCTCCACCAGATTCCTCCTCTCGCGTAGCAATGTCGAAACCCGCTCTTTGGCGAACTCAACAGCCTTTTTGTGACTATCGGCCAGGTAGTCAGCCAACGCTAGGCGGTCGGACTGATCCTCATAACGGGCTCGCAAGACACGAGCCACGGTAACTCCCCGATGAGCAGCGCGGTAGACCTCCAAGGAGTTCGTAAAGAGCGTTGGAAAAATATTGTATTCCCTCCCCAACGCGGTACCCTCGAGGGAGGTGATGTCCAGGTCCCCGAACATGACTCTGATCTCATCCTCGGTTTCGGGATGATCGGCTATGTGAGCGTAGCCTCGACCCAAGAGGTTATAGAACTCTTTCCATCGAGTCAAAGCTTCGGCTGAGAAAGTGTGAACTTGGGAAGAAGCCATTTTCGACGGAGATGTGTGTAGTGGAGCGATTAGAGGATGGAAGCAAATTATATGAGAGCGTTAATCTCCCAAACACCAACTCCGCATTTTATAGCGTCTCGAGAGTGGAGAAAAGTTGCAGCAATAATGCTTGTGGAGCCGGGTTAATTAATGTAAAGCGAGGGCTGCTCCTCCCGTGAATCATCAGACATGTCCTGATCCGCAATTTCAGGCCTGACAAATTCGGTCTCGCCATTATTAAAGCTGGGAGGGAGGCGAGCGCAACTATCGAAGAAGCCGCGAAAGGATTGTGTTGTTCCATCACGCATGAAGCTGGGCGGCGAGTGAACAGCTCTGCCACTTAAAAAGAGAAGACAGTGCTGAACAGGCATGACTATTGAGGAAAAGTGAAAGGCGAGCGCAACTATCGAAGAAGCCGCGAAAGGATTGTGTTGTTCCATCACGCATGAAGCTGGGCGGCGAGTGAACAGCTCTGCCACTTAAAAAGAGAAGACAGTGCTGAACATGCATGACTATTGAGGAAAAGTGAAAGGCGAGCGCAACTATCGAAGAAGCCGCGAAAGGATTGTGTTGTTCCATCACGCATAAAGCTGGGCGGCGAGTGAACAGCTCTGCCACTTAAAAAGAGAAGACAGTGCTGAACAGGCATGACTATCGAGGAAAAGTGAAAGGCGAGCGCTACTATCGAAGAAGCCGCGGAAGGATTTGGTTACCCCTTCGTGTCGGAAAGCTGAGCAGGAGGTAAACAGTTCCGTCGTTTCAAAAACAGAACGCTGAACAGACCTAGCTTTCGAGGAAAAGGAGGCAACAAATCGAAAGAGCGAGTATACAAAAGAGAACAGAGAACCCCGAGTGACGAGTTCGTTGAAAGACCTCAAATTCTCTAGAATCAGATTCGACATCGAAGCCATGGAACTCAACATCGCCGGTGACGAACATCAAGATCGCAGTGGTGACGACGGCAGTGGCCACGACGCTCAACCCCGGAAAAGAAAAAGTCGCCAGCGCTACGCTCGGAAAGAAATCCAGGAGCTTGAAGCTTTCTTCGATGAATGCCCTTGCCCAAACGAGGAACAAAAGATTGAATTGGGCCAGAAGCTGGGAATGAATCCTATGAGAATCCATTTTTGGTTTCAGAATAGACGTTTCAGACTAGGTGTCCAACACAGGCGTAAGGAGATCACGGCCCTAAAAGAGCAGAACCAAAACCTTCAAATGGAAAACATGTGGTATGAGAAAATTCTCAGTACTATTACCTGCCCTGACTGCGGTGGCCCTACCACCCTCAGTAAATTGTTCCCCAGTAAGCCTTCTACGAAGATGGAAGGTGCTCATTTATCCCCCTGCTCCCTTGAGCCATCTCCGGTACAATCAGATCCTGCTAATGGCGCGCATGAGCAGATCGATCCTACAGAAATTATACCAGTGTCTTCGGAGGAAGAAGATACGTGTCGTTATGATCGGAGTCACCTCATCGAAGCCCATGAATCTCCTCCACAACAGCTTCCGGTAAGATCAGATACGGTTCAAGAGGAGTTAGAGGTTAGTCGGCAGGCTATCTACGCCACTCTGGACGACGAGAAGAAGAAATTCACTTGGCCCCCGGAGCTTCATCTCAAGTTCTTGGACGCAGTTCGACAGATAGGACTCGACTTCATAGGTCCGACAAGCATACTTAGGGTCATGAACGTACCGGGACTTACCAAGCAATTAGTCGCGAATCACCTTGGTTGCTACAGAAGGGCGTTAGGACAGCGTTATGCAGAACTGAATCCGAGCAATAGACTCGGCTGCGAACCCAGCACCCTTATGACAAATGAGGCCCGGTCGAATCTGGACGACTATTGGGGATTTGATCAGGATATCCTCGCGAGTCATTTCAATATTCCTCAAGAACACGCATCACAAGTGCAACGAGTAAGCACTCCTCCGTCCGAGCAGCAGCTAGTCAGTGTTCATCCTGTCGCAGATCAGCCCACCACGCCCAGTGCTCAAGGGTTTGCCCAATCAGAGCATATGGCTTCAGATGATCTAATGGGAGAAAGCTTGGAGCACTCTTATTTCCCTAATCCCCAAGTGGGAGATGCTTGTGGTAGTCAATCGATCAAATCTCCTCTTATAATCCCAGACAAAGATGGAGGTTCCAGTTCGAAGAACCCGTCGGGCGATGCAGCTCAACCTACACATCAATCGTTCGAGGGGTCGGGTGATTTCTTCGATGAAGGACTTGATACCTGGTTCGATCAGTTGGAAGCTATTAAAGGTTGGCAACCATGATCTGCACTTGGTAATGGCACACCTAAGCTGAGGCCAGACTGGTTAGTCATTGGACATGCCCCAAGAAAGAAGGGGATGTACGCGAGAAGGATGTATCTCCTATTGTAAAGTTCTCATCGGTGCATGCGTTTGTTTCTTCAATAGCTAGAGTTGATTATGCATAATGTTTTTCGCAAACGTCATCTCGTGTGTATACGGTAATTCCTTGTTATTAAGTTCAAGGTAAAATCAGCCCCGACGCGTGAAGGCAGAATTGATAGCATGAGTTACTAGCAGAATGTGATCGAGCTCGAAAGTGAAAGATTACTAGCGGCCCCAAATGCAATGACCGCAAAATCAGGGGCAATCTTTAAGTTTCGAGCAACTACAAATCTATTTCTCACGAGGCATTCAGGTCAATCAAATATAAAGCGTCGGGCTGTGAGAATGATGCGTAGTCAATCTGTTGACACAGGCGAAAAAGGAGTCGCGTAGATCCGAAAGCAAAAACCTTTCTTGGCTAGTCAACAATGCAGAATGAAAGAGCATATATAAACAAACTCGCATTTATTTCATTCAGCAGGAAAGTTTACAAGTGGATCACTGAGGGGGAGCAGTAAACCCAAAATGAGTTCTGACAAGCATCACAAAAAAGCTTAACTGACTCTCCATGCTATCCATGCCTTGCTTACAACCCACACTCCGGGAATCGAGGTCTACAAGCTTGAAGAAAAGGAGACGACATTTCTCCTTAAGTTCGTTCACCTTGGTGTCATAGTACTCGAACTCAAGCTCTAAGTCATGAGCCAGCACCCTCCCGCGAGCTATATCCATGCTCAGGTCTTCAAGCCTTTCCTCCAACCAGGCACACTGGAACCTCAGCACAAAGTTGTGCTGGTCTTGCTCAAAGGCGGTGTCAAAAAGAGCCAGACGCTCCACCAAGTTGTCCCTCTCACGGACCAGCATCGAAACCTGGGCGTGGGCGTATTCAACAGCCCTTTTATGGTTATCGGCCGTCAGCATGGCCAACATCAGGGACTCAGTTCGGTCCTGATAACGGGCTCGCACGATACCAGCCAAAGTGACCTCCCGGCTAGCAACTTCGTAAGCCTGCATGAAATTGTTAAAGAGAGTTGGGAAGATCACAAACTCCCTTTGCAGTTTCGTACCTTCAATACACGCAGTATCCAGGGCCGGAATCAGAGTACGAACTTCAACCTCAGCTTCAGGATGATTGTTTATGTAGCCATAACCCCTACCCAAGAGGTGGTAAAATCTCTCCCATTGGGTCGAAGCTTCAGGTAAGGCAACAGGCATAGAGGAGGAATCCATATGCGATGGAATGACGGAGAAGAGAGTGAGAATGTGAAGAGTGTTTGAGAGGCTGAGTCTGATAAGGCTAAAGTGTTAATCTTCTTGACATCAATCTATCACCTTATAAATGCTCGAGTACAGGGAGAAGTGGTAATAATATTTTATGTGCAGTAGAGCCAAGCGGGTTTCGTTAATGCATCCCCGATGAGTCACGAATCCACCACCGTCCTGTGATCTCGGGTTTTACGAAACATAATGGCGCCGAAAGGTGGGCAGGCTTGTTACTCTAGAGACTGGGCCAGGGGGACAAGCGTAGTGCTCGACAAAGCGAAATCAACGCAAGAGATCTTCAGGCTCCGTTCACGTAGAAAAGAGCAAAAAAGGACAAAGTGGCAATTACGAAGCCTTGAGAAAAACGCTCGTCAAGTAGCCATCACAAAAGGACGAAGTGGGAATCTCGAAACATTGAGAAGAGCGCTCGTCGGGTAGCCATCACCTTTGATCGAAGAACGGTGATCCGGCTCCTTTAACCTCTCAGAATTTGCAGAGAAAGTGAAGATCCAAGGAGGAACAAAGAAAGCTGAGTTAACGGAAAATCAAACAGTGATATCCCGGTCAAAATGTTCAAGGGATTCTGTCATTTACTGGAAGCGCCAGACTTGGAGGTCTCCGAGCTTGAGCTGCTGGAAGAGTTTGAAGATCTCAGGACCGAACCTGACACGAGGGCCATGGAGACCGATCCTTCTAATGATGAAACCCGCGGCTTGGTTAACGAGAACAGTACCCGCGACGGTTATCAGCGTCAGAAAGGGGAATATCTCAAACGCAACACTTCAGGTCAAGTCCATAAACTCGAATTGTTTTTCAGGGAATACCCCTATCCGGACATGGAACAGAAAATCAAAATGGGCCAGGAGATAGGGTGGGAGCCTCGGAAGGTCAAGTGCTGGTTTGAAAACAAACGAACCCGGCTGAAGCAGCAACGCGATCGGCACGAGTTAGCGGTTGTAAGGGAGGAAAATGAAAAGCTTCGAATAAAAAACACTCAGTACAAAAAAGCTCTAAGCATCGCTATTTGCCTGGAGTGCGGTAACCCTGTTCCCACGGACGGAGTATTCACTGAAGAGCCAGATCTGGGGGTTTATAATGCTCATTTGTTGCAATGCCCTTCGCAACATCTTTCGGAACAGGCGGGTACCGCCGAGGATCTACAAGAGGAAACTAGTGCTATAAGGTCAAAGTCGACGCCCATTGTGGAAGGGAACATGCGTCATGACAAGTCGGGTCCGCTCGATGATGAACTCACCATCATGACCAGCCGATCTGAGACCACTAAATCCCCTCCAGAGCAACCTCCAACACGACCAGATTCCGAGAAGAGTAACCGCCAAGTTGCTGACACCACTTCGGCTAGCAAGAAAATAAGATTTCGTTGGACCCCGGAGTTTCATAGCAAATTTATTGATGCAGTTCAACAGTTGGGGATCAGTTTTGCTTGCCCATTGCGCATACTCGAAATCATGAACGTGCCGGGACTGACTAAAAATATGGTCAAGAATCACCTTTGGCGCTACAAGAAACTACTGAGAGATGGACGAGCGTCGCTAGACCAAGATAGAGGCGGTTCAACACGACCAGATTCCACGAAGAGTAGTCGCCGAGTTGCCAACCCTACTTCGACTAGCAAGAAAACAAGGTTTTATTGGACCTCGGAGCTTCATAGCAAATTTGTTGATGCAGTTCAACAGTTAGGGATCAGTTTGGCTCGCCCATCGCGCATACTCAAGATCATGAACATGCCGGAATTGGATAGAAATAAAGTCAGGAACCACCTTTGGTGCTACAAAAGACTACTGAGAGATGGACGAGTGGCGCTAGACCAAGAGAGAGGCAGTTCAAGTTTAAACGATGAGCATGGCTGTGATCGCAATCCTCATGAAGCAGGAAGCATCCAATCACCTCTTAACACCGATGGGACTGACAATTACACGGTCGATTGTTCAGGCATCAATCAGAGTACTCCCATGGGTTATCCCAGTACTCCTCAGGAGTATGTACCGCAATTTCAGCAAATCGGGACTCCCCAGTCTGAGCACCGACTGGCCGTTAATACTAGTCCTACAGCGGATCTAACACTGGCAGGAGATGCACATACAATCTTGCGAGACGATTACGGAGATTCCGGCTCGAAGAATCAGGTGGTCCATGACGAAAATGGCAAAAAGATTCCTTCTCCAGTAGTCGACAATACTCAACCTGAGTGTCAGTCGCTCGATGGTTCAGACGATCTCCTTGAAAACATCTATTCTTGGTTCGATCGGCTGAATTCCCCCCTGAGTTACCCTGGTACTCCCCAAGAGTATGTACAACAATTTCAGCAGGTATGGACTCCCCAATTTGAGCACCAACCGATCGTTAGTGTTATTCCTACGGCGAATCCAGCATCGGGTACAAACCTACTGGACAACGATGAAAATACCAACTCGAGAAGTGAGGTTGTTCATGTCGAAAGTAGTGTGAGGAACCCATCGCCAACGGTTGAGGATGCCCGACTTGGGCGTCAATGGCTTGAAATTTCAAGCGAGTCCCTCAGTGAGCAACTCGGCGTGTGGATCACGCATAAACCGAGAAACCAGGTTGTTCATGCCGAAAATGGGAGAAGTCCATCACCAGCAATTAAGGATGCTCAACTTGGACGACTCGAGCGGTCGGACGATCTCCTGAATGAGCAACTCAGCCTATGGGTCAAGCATTTTGGAACAAGTGCATCTTCGCAGTCGTGACCGGTACCGGCGACCGGACATCTGGTTCGAAGCTCGTGTGCTAAATCATTAGAAGGCTCAGGAGAGTGAGAGGTGAATACATCGAATGAATGTGTTACGGATTTCGTTGTAAAGTTCCCGCGGGAACATTGTAATTAACGCTGAAAACTAACCGCTCTGAGTGTCAACATTACCCTTTGAACGTCTTCGAGCCAAGGGCCATGGATTAATCACTTAATCCGTGGAGCAAATTCCATGAACGATGACTATCACCCGCGGAGCATAATGGGATCTACCCCCATTCAGCACGAAATACGTTTGGTCACGAAGCCTCCCATTTGGTAAAACGATGTATCGTTCCTAAACGATCTTCAACCGAATACCAAAGTAATGCCTCATTTCTTTCCCTTCTCAGGTGTTAAACGTGGATAAATCACCCAAGGAGCCATCTGTTCAAATAACAAAACAGACGTTGCCCAACCGGGGGCAGCTGAACCATTGATATTGCAAATATTCCAAGCATGGATAAGCGGATTTGATAGACGTGGTTCATATCAATACGCGACGTCAGAACGGGATGAGAACCAAGAGTAAAGTTGTATTGTCCCAATTTGTCTTCAATTTGGGAATATGAGTTAACACTTGTTATTTATCCTTGATAGGGACTCACCATCAAGGAGGACAAATTTTGACAACCTGTGTGCACTCGCAGGGGCACACGACCGAGGGTAAGATGTATCGTTCTAATTTTTTGAAAAATTCATGAACGAACAATAACATGTTTCTTCCGCATTTTCAGGGATCTCCAGCCGCGGGGGACAGGTAAGTATCCCTTTCCCCAATCCATTGAAAATGTTGAATAAAAAATAGAGAAGAAAAGAAAAGCTTTTAGAATCTGATGTCTAGAAAAGACATAGGATTCTAACTTCATTGGCATTCATGTTTTGAAACATGAGGTTATCTGAACATGCATTGGGCATCATAAAATCCCATTGACGGGTAAAATTTTTGGAGAAAACGAAAGAGATTTTTCCAATCAAAAGTTGTTCAAAACTTTCAAAAGGACGTTTTCTCAAAAGACGAGAGGCAAAGCCTAGTCCAAACACGTCCTATACACACTTAAGAGAGAAATGGAGCGGATAAGACAGCAGAATCTGGACCTACGGAAGTAGGGACCATTCGCAGCGATTACATGGGTTGGGACGACGGAGGCATTCGTTTCATATCCCCCAAACACTACAGGTGACCGTTGATAACCCCTTTGAACGGCGGTTTTCATTCTTAACCCTGTCAAGAACCACCCCACATCGGGGCAAAATGGAGGTGAGTCCAGCAGCATCAGGAGAAAATGGTTAGAAATTTTCTTGCTCGGACTAACATTAATCTTTGTGTGTTGTTTATATGGTAATCCAAGTGCCATAGGATGATGAGAAGCATTCATTTCTCTATCCCACACACCGAATCCTTTGCATAGCCAAGTTGAGCCCGCATAATCATTTCATAAACCCGTTGGTGATCATTGCACATTCCAAGACGGATGCAGCATCACTTCAGAAACGAAGAAGTTCAAGACTTAGGGTTTGCAAAAGAATTCCTAAGTTAATGTTTAACCTTGTTAGACCTTTGATCATAGGTCTAACGCGATCCTATGAAGATGAGAAAAAGTGGGATTTCAAAAATGAATGAGAAAAATCCACGGCATCGAGAAAAAGCAAAGTGCCTGGTAAAAGCAAGGCCGATGCTCATGAAAGCTGTTTGCTTGATCCCCAGTGAAACTTGGATGAAAAAAAAAAATCTTAAAGGAGTCAAATAAAAAAAGCTGCTCCCCAAATGCTGCCAAGCACAGAACAAAGACATGGAGAGAGTCGGTCTCTGAATGCAACAAGGGACGCTCTCTAAAGAGCTGGTGCACACCTCAAAATCGGTTGTACACCTCAAAAACTAAAGATGCAGAAAGGAAAAGACAGGAGGTAAATCAGCAATGATCACCAATGTCAAACTCGTCATGAATTCTGGGCCAAAAACAAGCCTTTTTCGGTCCCCAATCCTACCAACATCATAACCCTGAAACAGTCTTCTCTGACTAAGACACTTGGGTTAACATACAGCTCAGCTCGAAGAAGTACGAGCAAGACTATTTCTTTCTCATTTTGCAGGGTTCTTGACTTGTAAACCCGGAGCAGATGGTGAAAACTTTCATTCAATGACCTTGACTCAAAAGTGAGTCCCCCTTGAAGACCAATATCCAAGCCCAACATTACGGTCCCGTGGAAGACCTCCCGACCGATCAAAATGTATGCGCTGCGAATGAGCCTAAAACCTAGGCACGGGTTAGTAGGGAATCGAGTGTATCCCCTATAAAAAAACACGATCGCAAAACAGGTGAGAAGACCTCATTGTCGAGAAATATTCCAATTGATGTTTTGAACAAACTCTTTTTGGAATTTTCAAACTGTTGATCCAGATTTTCCGTGCAAGGGATTTGTGATCACATTTGCATGTTGCAAGAATGCTTTGGATAACCCCCAGCATCAAAATGCACATTTCATGATTAAAACTTAAATCATACGGTTTTGTCAAAATGGACAGCCGTGGTCTTCCCAAAGATTACTAACGTTTTCTTGGTGAAGAAAAATCTTTCAGGCTCAAACTTATGCAGGATACTTGGAGAACCCAACTCCCAGAATGTCGCCTCAACAGACTCAAGTGAAGTTTTGTCAAAATAAAATCTTTCACTGCTTCAAAAAATTGAATTCCCGACAAACTTCGGGGTCTCAAAAAAAGGGGAAGAAAAATCCTTTTAAAAGAAAAAGTCCTATCAAACGTGGAGAACCCTCGTCCCAGGACCCATTTTCAAAATATCAAACAGTCTCATCGGACGTGGAGAACCCTCGTCATGAGACCCCTTTTCAAACATGGTAGATACCGCCTGAAGGGTCAACACAAGGTAGAAACCGCCTGAAGGGTCAACTCATGGTAGATACCGCCTGAAGGGTCAAATCAAAGGTAGATACCGCCTGAATGGTCAAAATCAAAGGTAGATATCGCTTGAAGGGTCAACACAAGGTAGATACCGCCTGAAGGGTCAACACATGGTAGATACCGCCTGAAGGGTCAACACAAGGTAGAAACCGCCTGAAGGGTCAAATCAAAGGTAGAAACCGCCTGAAGGGTCAACTCAAGGTAGAAACCGCCTGAATGGTCAAACCAAGGTAGAAACCGCCTGAGGGATCACATTAATGGTAGAAACCGCCTGAAGGGTCACATATGGTAGAAACCGCATAAGGGTCCACTCATTGATAAATATCGCAGTAAGGATCAACACAAAGGTCTGATCCACCATACGGATCAAAATTCTTGGCAAATCCCAAAGCGTGGGATACGCCTTCCTTAGGTTCCTACAAGTTAGGAATCCCATCATGGTATGACCTACCATACAGGTCAGAGCTTAATCTCCCTGGGATATTCTGAATGACGAGTCCTAGGCATCTTCTTGAAAGTCGTCGCAACCGGCAGCATCCGACAGGTGAGCTTCAGGTAAGCCTCTCTCACTTCAGCCCATGTTCAAATTGTTAGAGCAAACCGGAGATTGATTTGAGCTTTTATCAATAGGCTTAAGGATCCGATGTCATAACATTTCTTCTCTTATTTTCCCAGTTGAGTCGGTTAGGAATCAGGTGCCACCTTATCTTTGAGAGAAACCTCTAACGAGATTCCTTTCAAAGAGGGGCAGCTGTTGACACCTGATTTTTTTTACCATTTATTATTGTGATTTTTATTCTTTAAAATTAATTAAAAATATCAAAAAAGGTCATAAAATCACAAAATCAACTTTGGAAGCCTTGGTTTAACCTTAGGAACCAATTTTGAACAAAAAATATTTTTCGGTATTTTTAATATTTTTCGAGTTTATTTAATTATAAAAATACCCAAAAAATCAGAAAAATACCATTCGTGGTCAGAAAAATACCCAAAAATATTCGATAATTTTGTTTTAATTTCCTCTCCAAGTGTGTCACTTTAAATCTCAAAAATTCGGCTCGGGTCACTATGTTCCTTCACAAACATAAACCCGAACCGAGCGTAAAAAAAAATCATTTTCGAGTCTTTTAGTTTTCAATTCTCACTTTTTATAAGCTATGACATTGGATTCTAAAGTCTTAAAGTGCAATTAGGTCAATTTGCCCTCCAATTTAATCAATTTTTACCAAAAGGGCTTAATTGCACATTTTTCTTTCAATTAGTCCCCGGTTTCACGGATGTATACGTATGCTCTACGTATTTATACATCATACGTATTTATACATTATGCATATTTGTATTGTTTGGTAACCTCTTTAACTCTTGTAATAATAATAATGGTTATTATTTTTAACACCTTTGTTAGTGCCTTTTTTTAGCATTTTTGTATTGTGAGTGCTATTTTTAAATAGCATTTTTTGTATTATAAATTGTGAGTGCTATTGTTAGTGCTATTTTTAAATGACATTTATTTATCATAAATTGTGAGTGCTATTGTTAGTGCTATTTTTAAATGGCATTTATTTATCATAAATTGTGAGTGCTATTATTAGATAGAATTTATAATTGTTAGTGCTATTTTTAAATAGAATTTTTGTATTATAAATTGTGAGTGCTATTGTTAGTGCTATTTTTAAATAGCATTTTTGTATTATAAATTGTGAGTGCTATTGTTAGTGCTATTTTTAAATGTCATTTATTTGTGAGTGCTATTTTTAGATAGAATTTATAATTGTTAGTGCTATTTTTAGTGCTATTTTTAAATGTCATTTATTTGTGAGTGCTATTTTTAGATAGAATTTATAATTGTTAGTGCTATTTTTAAATACAATTTATTGGAAGGTATTTTTGGCTATAAAAGGATGGCAAGAGTTTTGAGGTTGAAGGAGAGAGACATTTTGTAGAGTGTGCAAATTTTTGAGAGCTTAGAGAGAAGAACACAAACACTCTCTATATTCTCATAATCTTGAGCGAGCAAAATATACTAAGTTCGGAATATTGATTCCGCATATTGCTAGCACAATTGTTGTGGAGTTATTAGTCGTCTCCCCGTTCGTCAATTGGTGGTGCGTCCGAACTAGATGCCTAACACTTGTGGAGGCTGAGATCGAAGAACATCGAACCGACACCTCCGTTCAAGCACGCTACGAGAGGTAATCTATTTACTCCCTTTGAGACTTTGTGATTTTTTTCGATTGAAATGCACGAAGTACGCCTCTGGAGATACATGTGCGGGTTGTTATTTATTTCCGCTACGTGTTACGTGGATCCCAACAGTGGTATCAGAGCCAATCCTTAGGTGTTTTCGTGCATTTAATTGATTTTTTGCAATTTTTGCAATACTATGGCCAATATGTATTAACGAATTGTTCGTCTTACATGGCTAATGGAGATTGATTATTTTATATGATAAATTAATCAACGTAGCAAAAATTGAGACTAAATCAATTTTGAATCGAAAATTTATGGCTATCTTATTTTACGTAAAAATTCTGAATATGATTCAACGTAGAATTTTTATTGTGCCTTCCTAAGTTTTAAATTGTGAATTTATTACTTACGTGAAAGGGTGGTGATCATGGAAAAATCCCTAATCAATGTGATTGATGTATATATGAATGTATGATGATTATTGTATATATGAATGTATGATGATTATTTATATATTTGGGGTTGTAATTATTAAATGGAGGCTGCGTACTCCTTTTATTTTTCATGTAATCTTTATTTTTAGCATAGTCAATTGTTGATGTAAATGCTACGAGGATTACGTGGAGGAGCCTTTTAAGTCGGCGAGCTCTTTGGGGCCCAATTCTTGAAGAGTTCAAGAAACCAAGAAGAAGCGAAGAGCGGCTCTCCGTTATTAAAATATTAAAATGATTATATGTGGTCTCATTGGCTCGAGACCCATTAAATCATAATTCCATGATCACCACGTAGGATAGATATTTATGTGATTGACATATATTTATTTATTATGATTACGTGAGCATGTTAAACTGGTTAATGTGCAAAGTCAGACTTACCTCACCCAAAATTGTGCCTGCATGAAATCCTAGTTAGGAAAATCACTCGCATTAGGTACCGAAAGGGCGTTGGTAACGACACCAGCGTAACCAAGTCCCCGAACCCAAAATCTCTGGTTCCGTAGAACTGATCGATCTCTCCCAATCGATCGGTAAGGTTTCCGGTCTACCCTCCAAGAAAGACCGGTGGCGACTCCAAATGCATGCACAATTTGCACATGCCACCACGACCACACTGAAGGTCGAAAGCGATCGACTCTTATCGTCGAAGAATACTCCCGCCGCGATTTGGTATGGGCCTGGGAGGGCTCGCGCCGATCCAAGACCCGTGATCGGTAATCCATTAGCCGCGTCCGCTTCCGGACGGGTCGCGACAATCTGCCACAAAATTACACATGTCTTTGGAAATCTTAGCCTGAAACAAATACAAGGAAGATCGTTTCATACCTCTAGCCACAATTAATGAGCCTCTGGTGAGTTTCTACTGTCCACTGTCAAAAGTGCTACAAAATCCTGCATCATCAAACTTTCTAGTTGAAATCAGATTCAGACGAATATATGGTTTTGGGCCTATCTCAACCCAAAAACTAGCTCAAAGGTTGAGACTTTCCCTCACACTTATAAATCGACCACCAGCCCCTTCCACAACCTATGTGGGATAACCCAAACAATCTCCCCCTCACACATCGGGCCATGGGTCGGAGGGAGTGACAACCCGTATCTCTTCCGTATGACTATTGGGTCCAGACTTATTGGTAACCTGAGCTCTGATACCAGTGTTGGATGGTCTTGGACCTCTCTCAACCCAAAAGCTAGTTCAAAGGTTGGGGCTTTCCCTCATACTTATAAACCGACTACCAGCCTCTTTCACAATCGATGTGAGACAATCTATCTCAATAGGTATTCCACCCCGCGACACAAAAATGATGGCTACAATTCATTGACAGTAAGGGATTTATCGTACTCTCTTAACACATACAATCAAATGCTCACCACCCATCGTGATCCTCAAACATGTTAAATCTCACATAGTCAACCCAACCATGTTTGACATTAACCCTTGAAGTGATTTCTCAGGCGAAGTACATTCTCAGCTTCGAGCTGCAATTACGCCCACTTCCCAGAAAACCCTCTTATTATTACGTGTCTGAAAAGCTCGGTGTGGTCGGAGGACACGTTTTCCTTGGATCTGGTTCGAATCGGTGCAGGTCACAGGTGTAAGTCGTTTGAACGCGTTCATCGCTGAATCATGCTTGGGCGGTGTGAACGAATGTGGCTGCATAGTCAAACCTCTGAGCTGTCGGATGTCAGACACTTTTTAGAGTAAATAACAATTTTCAACTTTTCGATGGGCTCTGTCAATCTCAATGATTCCATGCTTTACAAATTGTCAAACATTCCCTGTCAACAAAATATGCTGCGTTTGACTTGAAAATGACGGACCTTTTAGTTTTAGGGGGACTTTCATGGCTTTTTAACATGGCGATATCCCCCCTTGGTGGATCCGGCTCGTCCAAGTCATCACTTCATCTGCAAAAATCTGCATGTCACGACTTTCGCTAACCCGGAATCATGCGACTCACTTTGAGCCACGTTCTCTCCGTCCACGTTGAAGAATTAGCCCCACAAAAAGAGAAAACAAAGAGGTTTTTCTCTCTCTTTTATCTAGGAATTATGGAGTACTGCTAGGCATACTAAGAGGTGAGTGACAACAAATCTGTTCTTGAAAAAAATTTCTGATTAGAAATAATTTTTTTATTTCTTTTCTGAATGAATTTTTGAGCAAAAAAATGCGTTTGATAACGACATAAAATTTCTAATCCCGAAACAGAAGTTCGTTTGACAACAGTTGAAAATTTCTATTTCTAGAAATTATTATTTACTTTTTAAAAATAAAAAAAATTATTATGTATCTTTTACTCCGACGGCGTGGGTGGCGGTGGGTGGCGGAGGTTGGCGGGTGCTAGCGAGCGGCTATGGTTGGTGGAGGACACAGTGGTGAGCGGCGACAGCAGGCGGTAGGCTAAAGTTGCTAGCGGGAGGTGGCGAAGGTCGCCGATGGGTGGCGGCGGCAACCGACGGGGGTGGCTGAGGTTAGTGGCGGCAACAGCCGATGGAGGTCAAGGCAGTGAGTGGCAGCGGCGGCCGACAGAGGTCATCGGTGTGTGGCAGCTGGCAGTGAGGCGGGGGGAGATGACAGGCGACAAAAGGTGGTGGTCGGCGGTGACGGGTATTTGAAAAGAAGTTAGGGGTAGAAAATTTCTATTTCTGTTTCTCTAAAAAGTAGAAAATTTTTGTTTCTCATTTCTCCTTTAAATCTATTTCTGAAACAACCTTTTGTTCCAGAAATAAAAAAAATAGAATTACGTTACCAAACAAGTTTTTGTTTCAAACCTGTTCATGGAATATGTTTGGAACAGAAATAGAGAAGTTGAATGGTTTTCATGCGCACCCTAAAACTAAGAAGTAAAATTAGTATAGAAATTGATGGCAAACAACGAGTAGACCTGCCAAAATAAGTCAAAAATTCATTTCTTAGCCCTTATATAATGAGTTAAGTTGTTATATGAGTTAGTTAGGTTATAAATAGGTTTAAATATAAATGTTAAATGGGCCATAAATGGGTTTACAACTTATTTAGATCTAATCCACCTCTATGAACCTCTCATCATTCTCTCTGCCCCTTACTCTATCATGTGCTCACTCACTCCGCACTCTTAATTTAGTTCGGATATGAATTTCCCTAGATTGGATCAAATATGAAAGTGTTTTGGGAATATTGGTCGAGTTAGATATGTATTGTGTATGAGTCAGGTCAGGTTTAAGTCACTAGGTATGCATTGGAATAAAAAAGATTATAAATGGATTAAATGGGTCTATTTGGATCAGACTATTTAATTATGATCCGACCGACGCACATGTTTGATTGGTTTCATGATGAGTGAATATTTAAACAAAAGTAGGTCATATTCAATATCTTAGTTATAACTTGCGACGCAACTTCAATATGCTTCGCATTTCTCATTAAACAAAAGGATATGTGAGAAACCGGAAAAAGGTCAAAGAAGCTAGAGCCACTCGTTGCGGATCGATTTTTGATATTTGAATTTATCCGTGTCTCATGGCGAGTACGGGAGGTAAAAATATGGAGCGGGTCAAAGCGGCGTTAAGGATTTGACGACGAATCATGCGTTCCTCTCCCTTGCTGAAGCAGTACGTAGTATATTGTCACACGACCTTTACCATGCAATGCAATATATGCCACTTGCAATCATGTGTTCATTTGTTTATCCATTTTATAGTTGCGGAAACATTTGCAAACATCGATTCTCAACCAAAGCAGAAATTAATTATACTAAGAGGATCCAATTGTTTGCTAAAAATGTATGATTCAAAAAATGCCTTCCTGAAAATTATCACTCGTATTACTTGAAATAATTAATCAATAAAAAATATTTTCATCAGCGATAATAATTCATGTCTAAAATTTGCGTGGACAATGAAAATGTTTTAGTCGATCCGTTTTTATACTACATGCAACCATTTTTAGAAAAATTGAATCGTTAATTTTCCGTAAAATAAGCGCCAGAGGAGCCTTATATTGCTTGTATCACTTACCAAAATAAAGTAACCAAAATTTTCTCTTATCTATATGAAAATGTTTGGACAGAAATTTCTGTAAAAAATAATATTATAATTTATTGACTAATTATTTTAAGCAATACAATCCATCATTTTTAGGAAAATATTTTTCAAATCAGTTATTTTTTGCAAAATAAACGGGGGTATGGTCAGAATTTCACACGGGTGTTGGAATGAAAACCATGGGAATGACAACACAGGAAAAATTTGAATTCCTGGGCCAAGCTGCCAAAAAAGTACCGGCAACCTTAAATTAGTTTTAGAGGGTCAAGATGGTGTTTCCAGATGCAATTAATAGTTAATACAATCATTCCTAT
Source organism: Rhodomyrtus psidioides (assembly GCA_021437785.1). Taxonomy (NCBI): domain Eukaryota; kingdom Viridiplantae; phylum Streptophyta; class Magnoliopsida; order Myrtales; family Myrtaceae; genus Rhodomyrtus; species Rhodomyrtus psidioides. The sequence continues at coordinate 1,249,282 of JAILYB010000166.1, read as the reverse complement.
TAATGCACTGCTTATTTCGTCAAAAAATTTACATTTTTAAAATTTCTTTTTCTAAAAAAATATTTTCCAAAAAAAGATAATATATTTTTTTTTGTTTAACTAAAATTAAAAAAATGAGCTGTAAATATTTTTCCATCGGTAGAAAATGAAATATTGCTTTTTATTTTCCTAATAAGATATACACTTTTCATGAGATATAAAGACTATACAAGCTAATTAATCAAATTATATTGAATACTTTTTTATCGAATAAAATTTCTCTGATATAAATAATTTAAGAAATCATAGATAATTTATTCTTCTCTCTTGTAATATTTATCAACATTTCCTCATCTGACGCTGTTGGTGGTCTTTTGAAATCTAGTTTGGGCTGACTAATTTTCTCACTTTTTTGTAGTCCAACTCAGAATTCCCTCCTCCTCCTCCTCCTCCTCCTCTTTCCCTTCTATGCATCACGCCCAGTGAAGCCTTAACACCTCAAATCCAATCACAACCCAACCATCATGGCCATGGGATTGCTTGTGTTGATATACACATATGAATTGCGTTAAAAAGTTTCATTGAAGAATTGATACGGTGTTGAGCAGTTAATATATTTTAGTGAGGGCATAACTCATCGGCTTAAGCTTTTGAGTGAATATAATAGATTCATACTTGGGCTTTCTCTTAACGATATCCTCGGGTGAAAGTATTAGACTTTTGCTGCGCACTCCCTCATTGGCTTGGAGATTCAAATTGAGATATCTTGATATTGAGCTCACACATGAGGAGAATTGGCGTAATGTTGAGCAATTAATGTATCTTAATTAACCCATAACTCATTGATTTCAGTTTTTGAGTGATTCTGGATCCAAGTTCAACTACATATATTGATGGGCTCAGACTTTGGCTCTCTCTTAGTGCCTTCGCAATCTTTTAGGGTGAAAGGTATCTGACTTCTACTGCTCACTCCCAACACTTGGATGGTTTTTTTCGGCATGTTTAAGGCGGTAAAAGCATTACTTTCAGGTCGTGGTGAGGGTTCAGATCATGGTCGGTGGTGGCTATGATTCTTGATGGTTGTTTCTTTTATTTTTCATTGACAGAGGTTCTGGATGATAATGAAGAAGATGGTAATGATGGATGGGGAGTACGGTGGTTTGATGATGTGTGATGGTTGGCAGTGGTAGTGCGTGGTGTGGCGGTTGACGACAGCGGTGGTGCGGTGGTGGCGATGCATGCAATAGAAGATGGTGGCGAACCATGGTGTGCATGGGAGAGTATGAAATTGATTTCCATGTTTCTAGTATGAAATTGATTTCCATGTTTCTAAAGATGGGAACCGTTTCCCTTTTATTTTCAACATGGATTTTCTGGTTCAGGGAAGATATTTTCCATGATTATCGAATTTTCTAGCACCAAAACCCGGAAAACATGGAAATACTTTCGCATAATTTGTTTGCCAGTAAATAAACAGAACATTAAAGTTCTGCTTATAATCCATTAATTAGAAGCGAGCATGACTTGAACAAGAGTTATAATGAGAAACTAAAGCGGTTTATCGTAGATGCGCACCGGATTTAATCGACAAGCTCTAGGCCGGTTTTCAGGTAGTAGAAGCGTGTCCAACTTTTTCTAGAAAGATACAAAAACAATATACAATTTTAAAAAAATTGTGACCTTTTTTTATTTATATTTAATGTTGATAAAACAATCTTTTCTTCACTGGTTTAGGGCCAGTTCAAAACGGGTTCTCAACGTGAATCGGCCCGGTTAGTTCAGTTCTTGAGAGAACCAACGGGTCCAAGGCTCAATTGGGGGCCCAAACCGAATGTACTTACAATGTTCTGCTAGGAACTGGTCTTGAAACAGACCAGAAAGGCCGACTCCGACGCTTCTCAAATCGAACCAGCACTGTTGCCTGGTGTAGTCGGATGCTGGTTTGACATGGTACGTTTTTTGTCCTCTACAGAATTTGACCAATTCGGAACCCGAATCGTTTCCATGTCCAAACCACTCGCTCAACTTCACTTGGCAAACTGAGTGTAAGATGAATTTCAGAACCCATTTGTGTCGACTCTGAGCCAATTGGTATGTGTGAGCACATGGCGAGTCCCACCTCTACCCCCACAATTATTAGAGGAGCCCCATATCTATCGGTATGTGTGATCGACTGATAAAAGAATACTTGAAAACACATCTACAAACAATTCGTATAGAATTTCACAAAGAAACGATGCAATTGATCACGATCAGATCAAATTGTGATAGATGGAAAAAAATGTAAAGAATTGGCTACAAGCACTTCTAGAAAGCTCCTATATTTGGAAACTCTTCACATCAAGAAGGGGCACTTTCTCCCTCATTGGCTTAGTAGGTCAAGCGTGACAGCGGCATCAGTCGCGATGCGTTTTTTAGCCTTGCCAAAATCCACACATATATAAGCCCTACCAAATATAGATAGCAGCGGATATTTTTCTTGTAGCTCGACTTTTTCGTTGAATTTCCTATTCGTCGTCTCCAATGCCTCCGCAATTTCAGAATCTCCCTGCTGAATGGCCATCGATGCTATGATATCTAGCATCAAGGCCAAAATCCTCTTCCTTCTCCATGCTCGGGGTTATGGAAGAAGGAGAAGAAGGAACCATCATCTTATACAAGAGTGTGACTCGGGAAAGAAAGACAGGTGTCTTGATCGTCCGCATCTGCTTGAGTGACTACTAAAAAGGGAATGAAATCTACTTTTTTCGGGGCAAAAGTATAGCATGAGTGCTAATATTTATGTACGACGCTCACTTTAGTACCAATATTTGTTTTTGGTTACTTAAGTGCCAAATCGGAAAAAAAATGATTACTTAAATGCTAATGGCGAGAAATTCTGATGACCTCATCGGAGTTGGCACTTAAAAGATCTTTTAAAAAAAATTGACACTTAAGTGATCCAAAAAATGATCACTTTAGTGCAAAATTGGAGAAAAAATGATCATTTTGATGTCAATTTCGACGATCTCACCGGAGTTGGCACTTAAATAATCATTTTAAAAAAAATTGGCGCTTAAGTGATCCAAAAAAAATTGCACTAAAGTGAGTGCCGTACATAAATATTGGCGCTCCTGCCATACTTATGCCCTTTTTTTCGGTATGTCGCTCATGTTATGATCTTCTACATCTTAGGTCTTCCTGAGTGGAACTTTCGCTTGGAAGGGTCCTTCTTTCCCCAATTTGATGCCCTTTTTTTTTCTTTTTATTATTATTATAAAAAATACCTTTTTGTCTAGACTTAATGAGTCACACACTAAGCATAGCAATTATATGAAATCATCAATCAAGCATCCAATAGTGCGCAAGTTATAAAGAAAGCACAACGAGGCTACACACGATTGATGGGCCGAGGTTGTGTGGTGGTTAGCAGAGGCAATGGGGTTGGTTGTTGGAGAATGTCACGCCCCGAGCTCGGTGGGCACGCGAGCATCCCACCTTTGCCGTTACCTTTGATGATCTCCAAGGAACCAACGGCCAATGACTTAAAACTTATAAATGATAAATGCATGCAGAAGCGAGAAAACATCCCATACAAATAAAACAACATGACTCAGGACAAAAAAGGGTACACTTCTCATTAATGTCAAAGTCAGGTACAATTCTAACTCCAAACAATATACAGTCCCTAAGCTCTCAATCAGATTAATCTTCATTTCCTCCAATGACTTCTTCAAATGCCAATACATGGCAAGCTCGGGTTTCCATCGTCTATGACCTGAAAAATGTTATCCCACGACGGGTGAGATATAAATCTCAGTAAGCTAAACTTAACCCTAAGCTAAGCTGTCGGTACCTCCAGACACTTTTGAAAAACAGGGTATTTTGGGGTTCAAAAGCATTAGCATGTTTAAAGAATAGTTGTCAAGAAAACATGGCCTTTAGTGTTTCAAATCGGCATGACTCAATCATAAATCATGATAAATCTAAGCTTCGTACAAAGGCAGAGTTTTCAATCAAAAGCAAGGACTCGACATTATCTCAAAAACATTAGGCAACTTTCAACCTTTTTCTCAAAAGTACCATTCCTTGAATTTCTAGAAAACACATTCTTTTCTCTCACATCCTTTATGGGCCATTTTCAATTCATGAGGCAAATTTAGTTTCTCAAAAATCATTCTTTGATTTTTCTAGAAAACAGATCCTTTCATATCCGCCCATCCTAGGCCGCCCATCTTGGGCTGTGAGATGATTCGGTCACCATATGACCTGTCGGTCAATCGAGACTCTCACGTCCGGACCTAGAGATGATTCGGTCACCATACGACTCTCGATGCCTATTTTCAATCGAGATGAATCGTATCAGTATGGGACTCTCTAGCCGCACGACCTCATCAGGTCCAATGGGAGTAACTCCCTCCCAATACGTTAGCCAAATTCATAAGTCTTTGGCGATCCCACACGACAGTACACATATAATTTTTCCCGGTGATCCCACACGCCCTTGGCGATCTCACACGCCTATGCACTTATAATTTCCATCGGTGATCCCACACGCTATTTATTCATAAAATTTCTAATTATAAAGGAAAGCCTCAGTTTTCATTCAAAAACAAGTTCATGCCTTAATTTTCAATCAAAAACACACTTAGGAAACTCAAGCATTTATCGCCTATTCGAGGCATTCCTTTCAAACGTCCGTCACTGGACAAAACACATTTCATGTTATGAAAATTTTCAGTAAAACACAAGCGTCACTTGGCTCAATTCAAGCAAATCTCAAATTTAGTTTTTCACAAGTCATCTCGAGACTCAATTGATACTTCAACCAGCTTAATGCACTCAAATCCAAATGAGAATTTCCACAAAGCATGCCGAAAGGCCCAACCACATGCCACAACCATATTAAGACTCTTCAATTCAACCTCGATTTCATAATTTTCATGCCATGAAACCACTCAAGCTTAATTCATCAAAATAAGGCAGATCTGGGTTTCCTCGTGCCACTCACAAAATCAGTCCATAAAACCATCCAAGCCAACTCAAAACTCTGTCGATTAGTAACCTAACATCCTAATAGAGGCTTAAGCATAACTTACCTTGAGCTTAGGCTAAGCGATTCCATAAAACGATCGACGCAACGTCGCGGCACCAAACTGTTCATTTTGGTCTCCACGACCAGATTCATTTCTGAATAAACTGACATTGTTCTGCTGACCTTTTGAGAAATCTACTTTTGGAATCTTCCCTCATGGTCTTACGGACGTGTGAGAGAAAACGGAGCTCAATTTGGACACAGGACGACCTAGAACAAGTCGTTTTAAAATTAATGCGCGCTGAAAACAGATTTACTCGGCTCTCGACCTCTAACGTGTTTCACCTCAAAACCACCCTTTAAACACCTTCAATTCAGCCATAATCCATCCATTAGTAACCTAACGTCCCAACGAAGAGTTAGAAGTCGTCTTACCAAGCAAATCGAGCAAGCAAAGTCCACCAAGAGCAACCACAAATCTCGGCTCCAAAACTGACCGGTGCAGGGCAGGTTCGGCGCCTAGAAGGTTTTCACACAAATCGGCCATCAGATCTTTGTCTAAACTTCATCCTAATCCACATACTCCTCACCAACATGTAATACTATGTTCTAAGATGACTCACTGATGATTTCCAAGTCAAACGACGCCTCAGTGGACCTTAAAAGTGCCACGGTCTTAAACTGGTCGGCGTGGACAGATTCTGTCCTAGAGAAATTCATGGAAATTCAACTATCAAAATCCATTCAAACCTTAACCAAACTTCAAACTCATGCCACTAAACCTTAATACTATGTCTCAAGAAGGTCTCACTCAATTTGGAAGTTAATCAAGCTCTTGAAGTTGACTTAAGGCTGTTCATGGTCAGAACAGACCCGGTTTTGACCCTTCTGGGTTCCGATGGCCAAACGGGTCAAACGTGGCTGCGAACGGCTGAACGGAGGTGATGGGGTCGTAGGCAAGACACTAAGGGACGCTGTGGTGGTCAGTTTGAAGACGGATGGTGGCCGGAGGTCGCCGTCGAGTGGAGTGAACGGTGGTGGTGCTACTGGCCAAGAGAGAGTGAGCGAGAGAGAAGGAGAAAGAGAGAATGAGGGGGAGAGAGGGGTTGATCGGCTGAGCTAGAGGAAGAAAGAGAGTGTATTTTGCTTCATCCTCAAGGCTAAGAAGAGAGAGAGAGAGAGAGTGGTAGGTGAGGGATTAGACAACTAATCAATGCACTTAGGCCTCTAACCTAGCCTAGGTGTACTTCATTTGTCCACATTAAGGCACTTGTCTCTTTCACATAAAAATCTAGAGCTAATTTGACTATTATACCCTCACTTATTTGGCCACTATAGGGAGAAGACAAAAGACCAAAATGCTCTTACTTGTTCTCTAAAGAAGAATGTCCTTTGAGGGGCAAAAGGGTAATTTTTCACTTTCAGTCTGAATTTCACTTTTTAAATCTTAATTACCCTCGATGAGGCGACGTCCAATTCCTTTAAAATGTTGGAATTCCTCAATGTCCAATACCCGCTTCCGAGCTCCAATTCATGTCGAGTTCTCGTCGATTGTAACTCAAATTTATCTCAAACTGACGAGCAACTCTTGTAGGCGTTACGCGTATCGACCTTAGGATTTCTCAAGTCGTGGCGACTTTGGTTGTCATGTGATTGCGAGGGTCTATCGCTAGTTCCTACGGTCCTGATCATCGGAATCCGATTTACGAAATTCTCGCAAATTACTCATTGGATAGGTAGAATCACTCGTGTCCCAACATATAACGCTAGCAAGACATTCCACGATCGTTCGTAGATCGATTTCTACTGGCCCAAAATATCCCCTCGACAATCCTTATGATCAAAGTGTCATTTCTCATTCGAATTTCTCAGGTCTACGTACCCGACTTCACGTTAGTTTTTCCCTTTCGGTCAGTTAACTCAAGAGTGGCCAGCTCTGAGCAAGATATGATTGAAATACGCCGATCGATATCTTTCCATTACATAACCTCGAGAGGGGTCGAAATTCGGAATGTCATAGAGAATAAAGGCCCGATTGAGGTGGAGACCAGTTTATACCAGGGTGATGGAGAGTAGAGGTGGCAAAATGTATCTAGAACTCATATTTGACCCATAATGGTGGTGGGTCATAAATGAGTTACTTAAGTTTTAAAAGTGCGTCATAAACATTTTACCTATAAACTCAATAAATCCTAAATGGATTTTAAATGTGTCATAAATGGGTTAACTATGGTAATTATTTTTTTGGTCAATTATGGTAACTATTTTGGTAAGATGTAAATAAGTTTTTCAATTTTTTTAAAGGATCAATTTTTTTAATAATTCATTATTTTATTTTAATTTTTATATCTTATTTTCTTTATTTTTAATTTTTTCCTCCTACCTCTGCCTACCTCCACCGCGATGGCCACCGACGAGCTCCTCCGCCTACGTCTATTGTGACGACCCGAAAATTTTAGTTTGCTTATCCAAAGTCATTATTGGATATGTGTTGAAAATAAGGCGATATGGTGACAAGGAATAATTTATTTCGGGCACAGTATTGCCTTATATAGTGAAATTTGGACTGGACGAGGACATCAAGGAAGACGTGGCCACATGGAAGGGCACATGGCCGTACGTGGCGAGGCGGTGGCCACATGCCCACCGGTGATACATGGTAGCCAACTACGCACACACTTTTGCACGTGCTTGACATGTGTCATGGCATGGCGCGTCTGCAAGCAGCTGACTAATCGTAAGCTGACTCCTTTGCAAGTTGCTGCAAGTTGCTGATAAGCTGACTGGTCTAAGTTGACTGGGCCATTATAAATAGAAATCAATGTCAGTTCATTCTGTCAGCTCTCGTTAGAAACCTCAGTTGTTACTCTACACGTTTGCCACCATCCATCGACCCAAGCTGATCGCCGTCCGTCCTGCCCACCGCCCTAGCCGTAGCCGTCGTTTGCGCACCCTAGCCATCGTCAACCGCCATTTCGTGTCGTCATCTTTGGATACTGTAATTTTGAATCTAGGAGAGTGGATTTCTAGCTTTTATATTTTGTTTGGATTGGCGTTATAATCATTCGTCGATGATTTGAAAACTGGATCGTATTCTTGAATTCTTGCTTGATATGTTTGATTCCTGCATTGATGAATTTTTTAAAAAGAATATGATCATAGATACGAATGATTCATTCACTTCATAGAACTTCTGAACGCCAACAATAGTAATATTTCATTGTGTATTCATGGTATGTCATTTCATGATGAAACAAGTGAAACACTCGTCGTGAGTCTATTCACCATGAGGTTTATCCGGCTATGCCTTGTAGGAGCTGAACGAAATTCGGGATGTCCTCCGATGCTTTTTGATGGTTAAAGGTGCCTCCACTCTTTTGAGTTTGAGATACCTCAGGAGTGAGATGACAGGTGAGTCTATCCTCAAGGACGACACATCCACATGAGGTTTATCTACGAAGGAGCTGGAGTTTGCATTGCATACAAATTCATGAGTTTTTGGGAAAGATATCTTACTTGAATCACCTGAGATTAGTGCATTTGGGCTTACGAATTGTTGATGTGGCATTCTGATTTCAATGCTTGCACTCTATTGAATTAGATGTTCATTTGTGGGACGTTAGTTCACTATTGTTGATTTGTAGTTTTCAGATAGTCAGAATGCCACAGATTAGTCTTGCTGCACCGATTCTGTGTTATGGAGTCTCCTGGAAATGTGTCTTATACTGGGAGGACTATGTGAATATAGACCATCTCGATGTGAAGTTTAAGAAATTGAGTAAACCCTATCAATTGAAGTAGGACTGATGTCTGCCCCAATCATGTATCATTTTGTAGCGTTGTTTATGGTTGGTGAGGACAACATACTTCTGGGTCCTCTTCCGTTCGTTGAGTATGATGATGCTGGGGATGGATAGTGGTGAAATGGAGTAGTTTTTGAGAAACAAAATAGTTTGCTCTTGTATAGCGGAGCTGTGTTTGTATGTTGTTAGCCATTTTTTTTATGCACATAGCTGTTTACTAGCTTGGATAATTATCTTTTAATCTTGCTTCCCAGAAGTTTGACTATGGTTGTGAACTGAATCAAACCCATGTAAATATGTTTGATGAAATAAAGAGTTAAATTCAGATATGTTCGGTTTGGTTAGTGAAACCATAAAAGGCCATACCCTAGGTTTAGGCGTGCTTGCCCATTGGTGTTTGAAATTTATTATGCACTTGTTATGTATGGCCGACTATTTGATTAAAATAGAGCTTCCGCATGTGCCAAATTATATTGAAAGATTAAAGCAGAGAATGTAGGTCAAAAAGCTGTGATGCATCTAGGACATCGCAGCCTTGTTTTGGTATCAAAACGGGATATCTTTGGTGTGATAAGGCGCGCTAGAGGATGAAGTATTTAATAGGCACATATGCTTAAAAATTTTACAAGTGTATGTGATTATGATTATTTTTGATTGGTATTGCGCCTTTACCGCCTGTTTTTTGGGTCGTGTTTTATCTTCAAATTTCACGTTCATGGATTCATCAACTGTTTGAGAATTGTTGTTGAATACGCTGTAAGCTTTACTTGATGTTGAATATCCCAGAAATACTCCTTCATATGATCTTTCATCAAACTTACTTGGCCGATCGCTTGAATTCTTAAGAAAATAACATTTACACTCAAATACATGAAAGTATGCAATATTTGGTTTCTTTCCTTTGTAAAGCTCATATGGGGTTTTCTCAAGTAATGATCTGAGAAAGACACGATTTATAATAGCAAGCAGTAGAAACAGCTTCAGCCCAAAAATAGAATGGAGTTTTGCTTTCAATCAAAAGAATTCGTGACATTTCTTGCAAAGATTGATTCTTCCTTTCAACAACTCCATTTTGCTGTGGAGTGTATGGAGATGAAAAATTATGTTGAAAATCATTTTGATCACAAAATTTTGCAAAGTATTGATTTTCAAATTCCCTTCAATGATCTGTTTTAATTAGGGGTGTCAATGGTTTAGTTCAGGTCGATTTTTTGAATAACCGAACTGAACTGAACCATTAGGGGATATGCTTGAACCGAACCAAAACCCGTCTGAACTGAACCGAACCGAATTAAAAAATCCAGTTCGATTCAGTTCGATTTTCAGTTCGTTGGTTTTTTTTTTCGGTCTCCTCTCCATATCTTACAAATATGAGAAATTCCTCCGATCCTAGGTTTGAATCAATCTCTGTGTTTGAACAAATCAAGAATTTGGTTATCCTATTCATGACATCAGACATCGAATTTTAGTTCCTCTCTTGTGGGTTCGTAGTCAATGTGATATTTTGGATTAATTTGGACTAAGCTCGCATCATCGTTTCGATGGAAGGCAAGTTATCCATGCTGTAATTGAAATTTTGATCGAAGGCGAGCTATCCACGATGTAATTGAAATTTTGACCAAAGGCGAGTTATCCACGATGTAATTGAAAGACATTCACGGGGAACGACTTTATCACGGCGGTCTCAGATGTTTAGCTAGAATCAAAATTAAGACTAGACAAGTTTTTCTCGGCATAAAGTCTGATCATCCACAACAATGACCACTGTATTCTGAGAGTGGAAGCATGCTCCTTCCTTTTTAACTTCAAGTCTTAAAGGAACAGACCATCTAAGGACGCAATCTTCAAATCAGGATTTGAAAAAAAGAAAGAAAAAGGCACTTCACAGTTTCCACCATTCTTCAAGTTTGTTCCTTTTCCCTTAGCTCAAAGCAGCCAGGACAGACTCTTCGAGGGCTTCTAATGTAGCCATCGTCCTCGATTCGGATTTCCTAGGGTTTTGGCTGGTCTTGATTGGGTGCGATGCATCCATCACGTTACCGTACTTGCCAAAGAAGTTGTCGACGATGTTGCGTTCCATCCTGATGTAACCGTCCTTGCCCCAGTTGGTGCCCCATGAGTTCCTAACTATCCAGGAATCCACTCTGTTTTCACTCCCATACCCACGGCGATCACTCTATGGTTGAGGGAAGCGCCGCATTCGCTGGTGAGTGCACCCTGCTCGGATCAAGAGTGACTTTCTATCAAACTTAGCCTTTTGATTTACCGTTGATAACAATTCGAAATCTGGTTTCTCTTCAATATGGCATGCTTTCTTTCTAAGAAGATACAAAGCTAACTGAATTACCTGTCATAACTAGAAAATACTAGGACTAAAACTTTGGTTCAGATTGTTTGTTCAAATGAAGTTCAAAGCCTTTTTTTTTCTTGGTGTAGCTGCAACTGAACAATGGAAACTTATACTTCCTTAACCCCCCCCCCCTAAAAAAAAAACAATGGAAACTTATATTTACAGATTGGTAAAGATGGAAGGCCCTTCCGCTGGCTTCAATGGCGACGTTAACCGGCTGATGCACCAAGGCCTTTCTCATAGGGCGAAACATCTTCATACCCATCCATTGTGATAGCCTTCGAACTCACATGAAAAACTCTAGAATAATTTCACTTAGTCAAAAATCTAATTGACAGAACCTCAAGATCTTGTTGAATGAAGCGAGAAATGGCAGTCATTCGAATCGTATATGGCATTGCAAACCCTAGACTTTGTCGCTGGCGCCATTGTAAGGGTAGTCCTGCTCAGTGTCCATTCCACCGTTCTTGATGATAAATTGGAATGTATAGTCCATGAAACCTCCATTGTAGCCCGAGTAGTACATTCGACCACAATCCACCAGCTCTTGCTCTGATAGAGAAATCAATCCGCCCGTCACGATTTGATTTATGCCTTCCACCGCTGCCACCGTCGAGAATGACCAACAACTTCCTGGTAATAAACAGGGTATTATATATAACAAAATTTAATCTCTTTCTAGCTCTATGTTAGGTGAAAATCGAGCAAATGCCGAAAATATCATGACAGTTACTATGGCTGTTGAATGTAGTTCAACCCGAAATTCAACTTGCAAATAGTTGAACCGATGGCAACAAGGAAAACAGAGTGAATTACCACAACTTCCTTGATCCATGACTGGATATATAGTTATTTAACAAGTAACCCTATAAATTTCAATAGGTGCAACCTGTTTCAGACCATGTAAAAGATGAAATGCCAAAAGCAATAGTAGATGGATGGAAACTGATTCAAATTTTGTCGTCCATGTCTCTATTGCAAATACCATTGAAGCACAATTTGTCGATCTGGATGATTGTACTTGGGATTTTTGCCAAAGTAGGCCCGTAAGTACTAGCTTCTATTTCAAGTTTCATTACCACCACTGGGTCGGAATACATACTTCATTTCTAAAGCAGATACAGAAGGTTGGTATTTACACGATTCTCGACAAAAATTATTCAACCCTATGAGATCATTATTTATATCATCTGCCAAGGCTTGCTCAAGTAGACTACATGAACATGAACAATGAATAATGAGTCAAAGTTCAAACCCCTAATAATCAGCGTAGGGTAAACTGTATCATGGAGGAATGGAGATGAGCATATGCATTCTCCAGAACTATTCAGAGTCCATTCAAAGTGCCTGGTTCTGAGGCCGTAAACCCGATCAAAACAATTAATTTGACACGGCTTCACAGTTGTTAGGGAGCCATGTTAACTCATTTATATCTATTATACCTTATCTAGGCTCCGAAATGATGCAGGGGAAAGTAAAGCTAGTTTCCTTTCAACACTGGGCAATCCACAAAGAAAAAGGGAAGAAGAAAAGTCAGAAATTACCAAAAAGATTGATTCTACAGGAAAAGATTTGGGGGGAGGGGGGGGGGGGGGGGGGAGGGGGTTCTCTCTGTTGAATCTACTCGTCGTTGGGGGTTTCCAGGGGGTGTTGAGCATTGGCTGGCCGCCGACGTAGTCGAGGAGCTCTTCCCCGGAGGCGGCGGGAGGGGAGGTCTTGCTGAAGACGATGACGGCGACGAGGAAGAGGGTGGTAGAAAGGAGGAGGGGCCAGAAGTAGGAGAGGGCGGTGACGAATCTGGAGGCGGCGTAGACGAGGGCGGAGGAGACGAGAGCGAAGAAGAGAGCGGCGAGGAGGTGGAATCTGTACCAGAGAAGCCTCCGGGATCTCCATGGAGGGGATTGATGAGAGAGAGACGGAGAAAGCTGTCCAATTTAGGGTTCGCGTTTTTTTAGAAGCGGAACTGAACCGTGTGTAAATAAGATTATATATAAACAGTTCGGTTCGGTCATTGAACCGAACTGAACCAATTAAAACTGAACCGATAAGAAAATTTTGGTTTTTTTACTAACTGAACTAAGAACCTAACCGAACTGAAAATATAAAAAATTTCAATTCGGTTCGGTTCGGTTCGGTTCTTGGTGCAGTTCTCGGTTCGGTTATGACACCCCTAGTTTTAATGCATGAAATTTAGTAACCCTTTTCATTTTGAATTTTCTTAGAAAATATTTCAAAATATATAAAAAAAAACATCACTCTTGTGTGCAAGAAAGAAAACCCAAGTAAATCTAGTATAGTCATCCACAATGACCAAGCAAAACGTTTTACCTCCAATACTCTGAGTTTGAGTAGGTCCGAAGACATCCATGTGTAATAGCTGTAAAGCATGGTTAGTAGACACTTCATTTATGGACTTGTAAGAATTTTTTACTTGTTTCCCAAGTGTGCATGCTTCACAATGCTTAGCCCTTCCAAATTTAGCGTCCGAGAGTCGTCTTACTAGCTTCCTTTTAGAGAGCTTTGAAATTTGCTTGAGGCTTATGTGTCTCAGCTTCCTGTGCCAAAGTTCTATATCGTCTTTGACATATATAAGACATTTCCTCCTCAGACGATGTATCCAGAAGGTACATGTTGCCATGTCTTTGTCCAGTGAATGGACATTTGTTATCTCAGCTTGTACTTGAGCACTTATTTTCTGTAAAAGAAACTTTATATCAAATATCGCATAGTTGGCTAATACTAATGAGATTGAAATTGAGAAAAGTACATTTTTAGTGCCAAAAGTTCTGTACGGAGATCACTTTAGTGCCAAAAGTTTCAAACGGATCATTTTAATGCCAAATCTGATGTGCCACGTCAGGTTAAAAAATAATAAAAATAACACGTGTCAGATTTTCGGTGAGCCGGGTCACCTCTAGCACTGAAGTGGTCATTTTTAAAAGAAGTAGGCACTAAAGTGATCTCCGTGCACAACTTTTAGCACTAAAGTGATCCGTTTGAAACTTTTGGCACTAAAGTGATCTCCGTACACAACTTTTGGCACTAAAAGTATACTTTTGCCGATTGAAATTCAAACCCTTGACTAATGAAACAACATTAATAAGTAGGTTGCCAATCTTCATAATTCCATTGCCAATGATTGTTCCTTTGTTGTTGCCACCAAAAGAAACAATTCCTCCATTAAACATTTCAGGATTGATTAATATTGATGATTATCCAATCATGTTTCTAGAGCAACCATTGTCACGGTACCATTTATTTCGTCTTTTCATTGGTACCTATAATAATCAATGAAACTTAAGTTTTCTTTGTTACCTAAGTATGTTTGGGTACTTTAGGGTTAACAACATTTATATATTTAAGAATATCACGTATTGATCTTTTAATTTTAGGACAGTAGTTTCTAGAGTGTTTCGCATCACCACACTCAGAATATGTATAAAGCCTTTGTCCTTCAGATCTTACAAAGTGTTTACTAAAATGACACTTGTAAAAATGCTTAGGAGGGCTTTTCCAAGTCTTTCCTTTACCTCGGGTAAATGATTTTTCACATTGCTTTCCTTTTGAAAACCTAGCCCCAATTTGTTATAATGTGAAACTTGTATGGCAAGCATGTGTTGCAATGCTTTTGACCCGGATGAGAATTTTTTATGAATATCCAAAGTTTTCGTTTTCAAAGAGGCATTTTCTTTTTCCGAAAGATCATTTTCTTTTTTCAAAGAATTGCTTTCTTCTTTAAAAAGATCTCTTTCCTTTCTCAAGGAGATTTTTTTCCTCTAGAATTTCAACCCTAGATTTCAATTGAGTATTTTCTTTGGAAATAAAATCTTGTTTCTCTTTCATTTGAGAAAATTCCCTTTCAAGAAAACTAATCTTATCCTTTTGAGAAATGTCTCTTTGTTTATTTTATTTTTAAAAGTACTTCCTTTTTCAACTCCAAAAGTCTCGTAAGAGTAGCCTTGTATTCTAATCACAACTCATCTATATACGCATATACCTTAGAGAGAATTTTTGAATTTGTTACCACGAGATAATCATCTGATTTTTCCATGAGACATACATTGGCGTATTCTTCATCGCTTTCACATTCAGTGTCGCTCCAAATCAATCCCTTCAAGGCTTTCTTGAACTTCCTTGACTTTCTTTATTAATAGAGGGCAGTTTGGTTTAATGTTCCTTATCTTCTTACATTCATAGAAAGTGACCTCTTGATTTTCTTTTTTGCCTTCATATGATCTTTTCTGATCATATCGTCTGAAATCCTTTTTGTCCTTGAAATTTCTTCCTTTATTTTCCATTCTTATGAATCTTTTGACCATTAGTGCTAGTTCCTCATCGTATTCATCTTCAGAGTCTGAGACATCAAAATTAGCATTAGATTTCAAAGCAATGGATTTCTTACTTTTTGACGTTGTTTCCTCATCGTTTCTTTCATCTTCATAGGAATAAAGAGTTCCAATTAGCTCGTCCATGGATGGAGGCGATATCCTTTAAGTCTCTCAAATGGATATTTTCACATTGTCTCATTCTTTTATGAGGGCTCCTAGTAGCTTGTTTACTATTATTGGTCCAGAAACTGGTTACCCATGATATGTGAGATCATTTACTATTTTAGTGAATCTGTCAAACATTCATTTCATTGTTTCTCCGGACTTCATTTTGAATGCTTCAAACTGGCTGCAAAGGAAATTGATTTTTATTTCCTTGAGTCTGTTCGTTCCTTCATAGGTGAAGTAAAGCTTGTCCCAAATCTCTTTTGATGAGGAACAATCTGCAATACGTTTATATTCAGTTAGAGATAATGCATTATAAAATGAGTAAATGGCCATTGCATCGAGATCTCTTTGCTATTTCAATAGTAGACAGAGTGACGGTTGGTGTTGTATCCCTTACATTTGATCTTCTTGTAGTGTTTGCAGTAGGATTCACTTCTCTTTGTACAACATCCCAAATTCGGGGATCTTGGCATCTAATGTATGCCTTGAATTTGTTTTAACAGTCACTGTACTCTTTCCCTTCAAAGTATGGTGGTCTGTTGTTGCTTCCACCTTCGATCAAAGTGGGAGAGAAATTACTAATCATAAAGATCGTTAGCTCAGACATTAAAACACTTCACAAAATATGAGGCATAAGGACATCCCAAGGGCCAATATTTGTGTATAGCGTTCACTTTGGTGCCAATATTTTTTTTATCACTTAAGGGCTAAATCGGAGAAAAAACTATCACTTTAGTGCCAACGGCGAGAAATTCCGGTGACGTCGCCGGAGTTGGCACTTAGATAATTATTTTTGAAAAAAATTGACACTTAAGTGATCCAAAAAAATGATCACTTTAGTGCTAAATTGAGAAAAAAAGAGTTCACTTTAGTGCTAAATAAGAGAAAAATGATTGCTTTAGTGCCAATTCTGGCGACCTTTCCGGAGTTGGTATTGAAATAATCGTTTTTCAAAATAAAAATATTGACGCTAAAGTGAGCGTCGTACACAAATATTGGCACTCTTAGTATCCTTTTACCTAAATATGAGCACTAGGCTCTGATACCAATTGTTGTGGCTACCATTATCACCGAGATGGGGTGAATAGGTGATTATAGTACAATTTTCGTAATTTAATGCGGAATTAAAATTGCACAAGCTTTAAGTTTAACCCTCAAATGATCAATACAAGCTTTATCACACACACACACACACACACACACACACACACACCACACCATATATATATATATATATATAACTACAAATTGGGTTTATAATGGTTCGGCTTTATTCAAGCCTACGTCCACTTCTGCGGCTATCAACCAATTGACTGGATTCTACTAGTGAACTGTTAAAAGGTTACAGCTTAGTGATCTTCCTTGAGACGTAGGACTCCACACCTAACGCTCGACACTCTTGTGTACACCTCTTTACAATTATAATGAATGGATCAAGAAGAATATAAGAATTTGAAGTTCTCTCGATCTTGGAATTATAAAAACTATTCCCTCTTAATGCCAATCTATATTCTCTTCAACCTTGAGATGTTTTTTATACTCTTCTGCCTCTAACTGACCATTGAAAGGCCTCCAAAAGATTGCTTTTCAAAATTGCCCATTTGGATGAGACAATATCAAAAAGAAGATCTCGTAGCCATTGAGGATTGCCAAAAGAAAGTCTTCCCCGTTTAGATCAAATCGCACATATAATTATGATCTTAGGTTTCCATAATTGGTCTCAGCATCCAACATTGAAAATCACCATGGCCACTTGGCACTGTTTGGGAGCCTAGGTAGCGCATGATAACACTTCTGGCAGATAATTTCCCTGCCATAAGCCAATCTGGCAGGGAAATTTATTTGGTAAAATCATTTTCGAAGTAGAAATACGTTTGGTAAAAAAAATTGACTTATGGTAGGATTTTTGGCCAACTTTGAAAAGTTAAAAAATTTACTTTTCGACTTCAGAATCACTTCTTCGATCACACGAGCCTTGGCCGACCACCGTTGCCATCAATGGCTGGCCGCCGCTGCCACCGATCACCGCTTGTCGCCGGCCACCGCTGCCGCTGGCTAGGTTGCACCGACACCCCTCATGAGTGTGGGTGACGGTGTCGGACGCCGACACGCATCCGACATGCGTTGACCGCATATCGGGAATTCGATACGTGGTCAACGCTCCAGACTCGCGGTTGACACCCATGTTGGACACATGATTTCTAATTTTTTTTTTTTAAAAAGCACAATATTTAGAAGTTTAGTCAACGCTCAAGTGTCCTCACTGACACGCAAGTCGGCCTAGGGTGACACTTGAATGGGCCCAACTATAATGATGGGCCTTTTCACTACAAAATTAATTTGAAATGAGTCTAAATGTCCATTTATTGGTATTTTAAAGAGTCATCCCACTTATTATTCTCATTAAGCAACCAATGTGTGACTGTTTTCTTCAAGAGATAAATTTCAAAGCGTCATCTTTAGCTTTTTTAAAAGACTTCATGTTTATTTTTCTCTCCCTCATTACCAATGTGGGATCAATTATAGGCTATGTAGCACGAACACCTCTCATGGGCTCTCGTGTGGTGTCTAACACGTGTCGAATTTTTTAATATTTAAAATATATATGTTTAATACGACGTGTCTCCGACGTGTTGGATTATTTTACTTTCGAGAAATGACGTGTCAACGTGTCGTGTCGTGTCATGTCGGTGCAACCTAGGCCGCCAGCAAGGATTTTGTTAATAACTTTTCAAAAATAAAAATTTTCAACCATTACCAAAATAATTTTGTTAAGTCAATCTGGAGCAGAAGTAGAAAAATCAACTTCTGCTTTTGAGAAGAAGTAGAGAAATCATTTCTGGTCATAAGTTGAAAAGTTGACAATAAGTCTTGTCATGCGCTACCCTTGCTACCTTTGTCCGAGCACCTGAACTTTTTCGGCCACTTCTTGGCTGGGCGCCTGCCTGGTGGCCTGGTTTGTATAAGTGCCAGGTTACCGATTTCCACGCATCTTCGGTGGTCCGCCTCTATCTCTCTTCCCCGGCAAACACTTCACTCCAAGTATCCCATCAAACACATATACATGTCAATTTCGAATCAAATGGGAACTTTCCAAGCCATAATCAACAAATCTCCACTTTAGCAAAAAGTCCAACTAAATCCTTATGGATCGACATCTCTCCCGATCCCCTTAGGCCTCCTCATCTGCTGCAGATGTTGACCAACCGGTCATGTCGACAGATCCAAATAGTATTGAACTTGGTTAACGACAAATGCTTGGTTAACATGTATATAGGGCTATCAATTTGACCCGCGCCGGACGGGACGGCCCGGCCCGGCCCGAAATTTTTCTGCATTTTCGGGTCGGGCCGGGCCGGCCCGACGCCAAACTTTTGTAAATACCTATTTTTTTCTTTTAAATTTAATTTATTTTTATATTTTCTTTTTATATTTTTTCATTTGATGGTTTGTTAATTAATTTTAATTCAAAAAAAAATTTAAAAAGGAAAGAAAAAAATATTTTCGGCCCAAATCTGGCCCGGCCCGGCCTGGTTCGGGCCGGCCTGAGCATGGTACTGCTCAATTCGGGCTGGCTCGGGCCGGGCCGAGACCCGGCCCGGCCCATTGACACCCCTACATGTATATAGGATCATGTTGTGTGCACTTTCTCAACCGATGCGGTTCCCTGTGACACATGTAGTATCCATATTCTTGCATATTCAATTTACGTGGTTCGACATTGTGCCTAATTTGCAAGAAGAGATCGACAATATGATTCCATTGTAATCGGCAAAGAGAATGATCACACACGTATGAGCGGATCCTAAGTCAAATGTAAAGCTTCGAGCCATGACCAGAAGAAGGTGATTGGATCAATCAATATTGAAAAATTGCATTTTAATAAATAAAAAAAGGCTGTGAAAACAGGGTCTACATGAATTTATTGGAAAATTGAGCCGTGCGTTACACGGACTTACAGTCGCCACTGTAGGGATGACTGTACTAGATGTATAATTTTTTATGTGGACGGTCCTGCCTTCTCTTCTCTCGCAGGTAACAAGAAATTGTTGGCGGGACCCTTCGAAGCTTGTCCTAATCTTCGATGAGACTCCATCAATTGTGGAAGGCAGGACCATTGGTTGAGTTTCCGTGTGCTTCAATTTCATGGTGGAACAAAAGCTTGCAATGAGCAGGCCCTCATGAATGCCTGAGTCGTCACTCCACTTGGAGTTATCGTTGGAAAGCTTGGCTAAATATTTCTATCCGACTTGATTTTGGATCATTTGTGAACTCCGAATTGACATATCAATAACTATATCCTTTTTTCAGGAGGGCATTGAAGTGTTTAGAGCCTGTCGAGTTGTTGCTGTTGTTGTTAATTTATTATTATCACCTATTGAAATAAATATATAAGAGCTTGGTCTTCACTAGAGGCGTCAAACGGGTGGGTCGGGTCGGGTTTGGGTCGGATCGAATATGGTCCGACCCATATTGACCCATTTAACCCGTTTGACCCATATTCATTCAATATAAATTCTATGACCCAAACCCGACCCGACCCAAACCCGACCCATACCCGACCCATATTTCTTAAACAATTCTATATTTAACAAAATCATGCAATACTTATTTCTTATAATTTGATAAAAAAACGATATTGCTAAAAATGATATTTAACAAAACCCTACAATAAAAGTTTTTTTATTATGCAAAAATTTTAATTTTTTTTTAATTTTATAAAAATATTTTTATTTTCTATTTTATTTTATCCTTTCTTTTTTTAATTTACGATAATTTTATTTTATTTTCTCTTTTTTATATTTTTTTTATAATTTTTTTTTTTATGTTTTCCTCCTGCCATTCGTCTGCAACCTTTGTCTGCAATTCCATCTTCAATCTGCCTCCTCCGTCGGCCAGTATTTATGGCTTCCGTGATGGCGAGAAGAACGGCAAGCGGCTGTGTTCCGGAGGGCCTCGATCTTGGCTGATCCAGGCGAGCACGAGCTCGCTCGATCTCGGTTGGCGAGCACGAGGCCAGATCCCGACCACCCCCGAGCTCGCCCATGGCCGGCTCGAAGCTCTCCAGATCCCGACTGCAGAGCTCGAGATCCCAGCTGCAGAGCTCGAGGTCAGATCCCGACTGCCCCCGAGCTTGCCCAAGGCCGGCGACCTCGAGGCTCTCCAGATCCCGGCTGCAGAGCTCGAGGCTAATTCCCGACGAGCCCCGAGCTTGTCTAGGCTCATCCGTCGACGCAGCAATCAACGGCTCTACATTGGTGGCGCTGGAGCTCCTAGATGGCCTCGCTAAGGCGGTCCACGACCTCCCTTGGGCCAGGCGGCGCTCAATGAGAGAGCTGTCATCGGGAGGGGAAGGGGAAGGCGGAGAGGCTCGGGGGACTCGTGCGTGTTTCTGTTTACTGTTTAGAAAATATGTGTTAAAATATGGGTCACTGAAGTGACCCATATTTGACCTGTTTTCCAGGTCTTTATTTTCTTTTTAGCCCACTTGGGCCTACTTTATAAAAAAACGAGTCACCCATATAGCATTGGGCCTCTTGAAACAGGGTTACAAAATGGGTACATGACCCATTTTGACGGCTCTAGTCTTCACCTTAGGATTGTAGGGGCTCGTATGTAGAACAAACACACACAAATATTATTACATATATATGCTATTACATTGAACATGCTGTCGGAAAATATAATAGGAACTTAACAGCTATATAAGAATGGAAGGTCGGGAGATGTTTTGTAACACTTGAAAATTCAAGACAAAGATATGTCACATTCAAGACTTAGGACAGTTTTGTCTAATTTCCTTTGCTTTTTCCTGGGTGGTTTTGTGTCCTCAAACAGAGACTCGCCCACTCAAGTACGTCAGATTTCTGTAGTTCGGACCTAGTCATTTCCTCGTCGCCCTTGTAAGGAAACTTGACTGGGGCATGCTACCAATTCAATTGTCCCCACCCACTCACCGAGTTGTTGGTGCCATGTGATTGTGCTCGATATTTATGCCATAGTGGAAAAACGTGTAAGATGCGTTTGGAGTGAAGAGACTTCTCGTATAGTCTGTGTCCCTCCGACCATTATCGATATTTGTCTAATCCGTTGATCAATATGAGTCGTTGATTAGGTACGTGAATATAGTTTTTGTCTTTTTTGCCGGTACAAATCCGTTGCCAAATGTTATGTGATCATACTTGAACATCGAATGAGTTGGATTGAGAGCGGCACATGAAATTTGATTATAAAAGTGGATGTACATATGAGAAAGGGACAACACTACTCTAATACTATGTTAGAAAAAAACTTAAACTGATAAGAGGAGAAAGAACATATGAATATAAAGAGCATACATGACTTGCTGTCAAGCGATGCAAGATAGTATTTCAACATGCTTGGTTATAAAGATTAAACTATTCATCTAGTTTTCGCAACCTATGCTTCTTCTTCTAATCAATTAGTTCATACCACACAAGTAAACTTTAGTATCCCATACCACAGTGTCAATACGGAAACTGCAGATCCAAATATAATGCTACATCGATTCCTTTTCTTTTCCATTTGGCCATAAAGTCGTTGATGAAAATCATAACATTTACGGGTGAATCTAAGGGAGACTGGTGAGTGCTGTTGTCCACATCTCTGATGTATCGTGCAATTGTCATTCTTTTCTTTTTTCTTCCCTTGTTCCTTCTACCTCCGGCAATCGACCAAACACAAGGACCAGCGAGACTTGACTTCACCATCACTGGATCTAGCAAGGGTGAGCCTCATCGGTCCTTGCCTCTCTCTGGTCCCCGAGGTCCGATGACCAGCTAGAGGAAGAAGGAAAGAAAAAGAAGAAAGAAAAAGAAAAATAAATGCAACATAAAAAGTAAAATACCATGACAAATATATAATGACCGGCATCCATGTCAACGATTATCGGCCAAAATAGACTAAATAATTGAATTGGTATAAATGTAAAAGGTTTAGAACTCAATTTGACAAATAAATGTTTAAGACTGAATTGGCACAATTGCAACAAGTTTATGACTTTCTTGATAATTTGTTCATAATATTATTATCCGGCATTACTTAGAATATCGAGTTGATTAAAGCTCTTATATACATGCGATTTCCTAATTATTGAATACCATGAACTTTTGCATTGGACGTCTTAATATGTGATGGATCTAGCAATATCTCCTAGAGGGGGGTGAATAGGTGATTCTGAATAAAATTGAAATTTCTTGCGGAATAAATAAAATTCAGTGTACGATTAGGAACAAGAGCAGTATAACAATGTGCAGAAAATCTAAACGCAAAGATAAGAGTTTAGAGTAGAGAATATTGCACACGACGTTTATAGTGGTTCGGCTTAGATCAAGCCTACGTCCACTCTCCCACGATGACAGCCGATCGGCTGGATTTCACTATGAAGAATCAAGAGAATTACAACCACTCAAGCACTTGGTTTTTCTCTCACACAGATTTTCACAATGAAGGATTTTGAGTACACAGAATATTTTCGGATAGAACTCAGATTATGCTTGCACTTTGGATTGTTGTTCGCACGTTTCCTTTAGTCCATCATGATCCTTCTTTTATACTCCCCTGCCTCCGAACTAGCCGTTGGATTCCAGCCAAGGGATCGCTCTTCAATCCTTGATTGGACGTCATCAATCGTGATTGAACGAGACTGTATCTTCAGAAGATATGTAGACCATTGGGTAAGACATTGAACTCTTCTGATTCAGTTGCCCATACAACTGAATCTCCAGCTTCCATAAGTGTGATAAGTTTGAGTTGGTTCCCAAAGAAATATTCCTTAGAAGATGATATCCCATTGTAGAAAGTCCCTTAATTGATTGGAAGGGATATCAGGGCAATCAAATATCACTTGCCTTGATCGGAAACCTGCCATACGTGGGTCTTCGTGTTTTGCAAATGCAGAGACTGATCTTTCTTCAGATTCGTCTATAGGAAGATTTGTTTCTTACTAGATCAGTTGACACGGAATGGTAATACGGAGATTTGATGTGATCCATCCGTCACTGTTTCGATCGTCAGAAGCACTTCCATCTGACCCTTAGTCAGAAGCATTCCATCTGACCCTTCGTCAGGAGTACTTCCATCTGACCCTTCGTCAGTGCGACAGGATTGGAATCATTCAACCTGCTGCTTACACATTCTTCCTGCATCACATATCATTAAACAATTTCTTTTGAAAGTTTTGTCAGAATCAAAATACAGGAGAATTTCCACAACAATCTCCCCCTTTTTGATGGTGACAAAACTCCTCTTGTTGCAAATACAAATAAGTAAATACAAAATTTTAACCAGTGATAAAATGATAAAGGCGAGTAATCATCACATTTGCTCCTGCAGGTAATCATCATTAGAGATCCTGTAATGAAAGTGTTCTCATAGGAGAACATGATCAGAGTAAGATTATCATGCAATGATCCTGCACAAAACTAAACTTCACGATGAGAGTATACTGAGTGTACTATCAGAATATGGTTATCTTGCACACAAAATAGATTATCCTGCACAAAAGTAAAATCTTCTCCCCCTTTCTAAATTGGAGTATAATCAGAGGTAATCTAATGACTCTCATAGGAGAATATGATCAGAGTATACATCCTGCACAAAAATCAGTTCTTCTCCCCCTTTTTGTCAACATCAGAAAGAGTCT
Organism: Rhodomyrtus psidioides; assembly: GCA_021437785.1. Classification (NCBI taxonomy): domain Eukaryota; kingdom Viridiplantae; phylum Streptophyta; class Magnoliopsida; order Myrtales; family Myrtaceae; genus Rhodomyrtus; species Rhodomyrtus psidioides. The sequence goes on along the minus strand of JAILYB010000166.1, from coordinate 1,224,975 downwards.
ATATAAAATTTAATCTAATCAATGTTAAATGAATGACGTAAGAATTGTTGCATAACAAAGAACAACGTTTGCCAAGAAACATAGAAAATGAAATTAGGAAGATGTGGGTGGAGGCATTTTTGAAGAAGAGGGATGATCTTCTGGCTCATTATCAGCCTCCACTCGGGAAGGTCCGTCATAGCTACTTCCCATCCTCTGAGCATGGCCTCTTACAGCTTGAGATGTGGGCAGGTTTGAAGCTGTTCTGTCCGTTCTGACCAGTGTGTAGGTAGGCATGTTGGCGACCTCAGCACAAAACATTCTCCCATAGAGATCAATGGACTTTTCCAGCTTAGTCACCTAACTAGTCATACCCTGAAGCTTCCTATCTATCTTCTGTTCAAAGGTCTGTATTTTCTGATCAAACCTTGTTTCCATTGCAGCCAGAGTCTGAAGAAGAATATTTTGAAAATTTTCAAAATATGCTTGAAGTTCCATTTGTGGTTCTGAAGGTGCAGGTTCTTGAGAAGAGGTGTCAATCCCTTTTGTACTTATATTCTCCCCCTCAGTTCGTGCCTTGGGAAAAGCTTGAGAGGCAAGTACTTCAGTGAGAAAGACATCCGATGTAGCAGGCAAAGGCTCTCCCTCCCCCTGAGTTATAGCCCTTTTCCCTTTTGCTTTTGAGCTTGGCACAGATACTATTTCCTCATCAATGTCCATTGGTATGGACTGTGCACTCGACAGTTGATCTTCTCGTGCAATTGCTGAAGCCAGACTTGTAGCATCTTTGTGAATAGTTCGTCTGGTGGAGGATACAAAATAAGCTTCAATGTCATCTTGTTCTTCCTCCTATTCTTTTGAAGCCAACTTTGCTAGAACTTGTGCTAGCAACTGCTCATGATCACAATTTATAAGTGTGTTGCCATACTCTATGTCATCTTCAATTCTGGCAGCTTGCTCCTCATTCCACATTGTGAGGAATTCTTCCTCAGTCAGATCACAAGGAAACACAACTTTTTCTTGTGGTTGTGTTCCTACTTCATGTCCTTCTTCCTCATTTCTTTCAGCACTATGATTTCCAGACTTACCTTCTTCATTTGATCCACCTTGAGATTGTGTAGCTTCAGAATCATATTCCCCCGTTCCTTCTTCACTTGCTTCTGAGTCCTTATCAGTAGGACTGTCTTTTTGTTGCCCCTTGACAGCCATAACTTTTCTCTTCTTTGGAGATTTCTGCTTGGACTCATCCTCGAAGTCCACAATGACTGGTTCATTGTTCTTTGTTCTCCATCCAGCATGAGTTATCTTGTATCCCATCTTTGTTACCATAGTCTCTCTAGCAGTCATTAGAGGAATTGCTTGATTGATAAAGGCGCTCAGGCCACCAATCTTGAAATGATCTATTATTTTGTAGATCAAGGCGGCATAAGAAAGTTGTCCCTTTGGCTTGAGAGCTGATCTATACATGTGTAATAGGATTGTGTGAGCAAAAGAAATCCTCTTTCCTTTCAAGATGCCCTATAACAGCTTTGCTTCATACTTCGATATATCTGTCTTTCATGCTGCCTTGGGTCTAAGACATTCGATGATCACTTTGTGCATCATGATGTGTTTTAAGGGAAAATCACTGTAGGCAATATGTGACTTTGATTCCCTTGAGAAGCTTGATTTGCCAGTTAGGAAGCAAAAAGCTTCTCCTGCAGTAACATCTAGGGGTTTGAAATCTCCCTTTCTGGTTCCCATGATAGAAGCCAATTCATCAACATTCTGAATATACTGCTTTCTTTTCATCGTGAAAGCCAGAGAGTTGAAGTTGACAAACTGAAGATTTGAGTAGAAGTAGGCTACCAGGTCAGGAAAAGTGTAGCCTCTCTTCATTATGAAATGATCTATCTTCACCTTTTGTAGATGCTTCCTCAGATAGATACCATTACTATCAAAGTACTTTAACTCAAATACTCTGTGAGGTATAACACCTCTCTGTTTCATAACTTCAAACCTTTCTTTGTGAGCCTGATTCTGGAACAAAGGATCAGGAAAGCTTTTATCCAAAATAAACCCAATATTTTTCACAAAGTCATTGAACAGAATGTCATCATCATCTTCGATCTTTGCCTTAGTGCCGCCAGGTCTAATTGGAGAGGACTTTCGTTTCGAGCTTGTCTCTGCCACTTTCTCCTTTCCTTTTCTAGAGGCAATTCAGATTTTTCTATAGCAATTGGTTCAACGATTTTTCCAGGCAAGCTAAGAAACTCCAATAGTTCGCCTTCACTATCGAAATAATGAGTGCTCAGTAGTTTTCTAAGTTCATTACCAAAATCCCTTGCTGCCTTAATCCTATCATACATTGGCTTAATAGAATGTGACATAGCTTCTTTTTCCTTCAAAAGCGGACAGAGACAGACCTTTTGCCAAGCGAAGTGCTTCTCGATGTTCGTTGATTTGGGTTTCTGTAGTTTCAGCACCGCTTGCTGTTGAGGCGGAGAACTTTCTCTTCAACTAAGACGTCTTCTTCGAGTCAGAGGCTGATTTTGGAGCCATTGATGCATAGAAAGTTTAAAACTTTGAGTGAAAGAGCGTTGTTTTGAGGAGGAAATCGAGAGCGAGAGATCTTGGATACGGTTTTAGGGTTTTGATTTGAGAAAAATTTGAAAAAGAGAGAACAGATGTGACGGTTCGGTGTTTTATAAAAGAGGCAGTTATTTTTGGAAACAAAAGATAGAATTTTGATTAAAGAGAAAAAAAAAGTTTCTTTAGTAAATCAATTAATCACCGTCAATTAGATATTCGGAGATATCTATTCATATGAGGAACTTACCTAAAAGATAGTTTTTAGAGATAACTGACCTCGATTTATGATCTTTTTTTAAAAAGAAAGTGTGAATTTCTTCTTACGCGCCTTTCTGACGTTCCTTCTGATTCTCCTTCTGATGCTTCTTCTGACGCTCCTTCTGACTCTCCTTCTGTCGTTCCTTCTGACTCTCCTTCTATCGTTCCTTCTGACGCTCCTTCTGACTCTCCTTCTGACGTTCCTTCTGACTCTCCTTCTGTCGTTCCTTCTGACTCTCCTTCTGACGTTCCTTATGAATTTCCCTGTTCTAAGGTATACTTAAGAAGGAAGGTTAATGATGGATAATTCATTTCTAATAAAATTAAAAGTCTGTTTATCCAATGGTTTAGTAAAAATGTCTGCAAGTTGATTTTTCGTATCAATGTATTGAATGTTAACATCACCATTCTGAACATGATCACGTATGAAGTGATGCTTGATCTCAATATGCTTTGTTCTTGAGTGAAGTATGGGATTCTTTGTAAGATTTATGGCACTCATGTTGTCACATAGGATTTCCACAATTGATTCTTCAACACCATAGTCTTTGAGCTGCTGTTTTAGCCAAAGTATTTGAGTACAGCAACTTCCAAGAGATACGTATTCTACTTCAGCTGTACTGCGTGCCACTGTATTTTGCTTCTTTGAATACCATGAGACAAGCATGTTTCCCATGAGCTGACAAGTTCCAGATGTACTCTTTCTATCAATTTTGCAACATGCAAGATCTGCATCTGAATATCCCTTTAGTATAAAATCAGAAGATTTAGAGTACCACAAACCATAGTTGGGATAAGTCCCTATGTATTTGATTATTCTTTTGACGGCTGATAGGTGTGATTCTCTTGGGCTTGATTGAAATCTTGCACATAAGCAGACACTATATAGGATGTCTGGTCTTGAAGCTGTGAGATAGAGTAATGATCCAATCATACTACAATATAGTTTGGGATCAACTTCCTTTCCATCTTCATCTTTATCTAATTTGGAGGAATGAGACATAGGAGTTTATGTCTTCTTACCATTCTCCAGACCAAATTTCTTCACTATTTCCAGTGCATACTTTTCTTGAAATATGAAAGTTCCTTTCTGAGATTGATGAATTTGAAGACCAAGAAAGAACCGTAATTCTCCCATCATACTCATCTCAAATTCATCCTGCATTACTTTAGAAAATTTCTTGCAGAGAAGCTCATTAGAGGAGCCAAATATAATATCATCAACATAGATTTGAACTAAAAGGATATCTTTACATTTTCTTTGAATAAAAAGAGTGGTGTCTACATTACCCTTGGTGAAGTTGTGTTGAGATAGAAAGTTACTCAACATTTCATACCAAGCACGAGGTGCTTGTTTCAGTCCGTAGAGTGCATTTTTCAAGACATATACCAAATCCTTTTCTCTAGGTTCTTCGAAGCCAGGGGGTTGTTCAACATATACCTCTTCTTTGATGTAGCCATTTAGGAAGGCACTTTTCATGTCCATCTGAAAAAGTTTGAAATCATTGTAACAAGCATAAGCAAGAAGTAGCCTAATGGCTTCTAACCTGGCAACCAGTGCGTAGGTCTCATCATAGTCTATTCCTTCTTCTTGAGAGTAACCTTTTGCTACAAGTCTTGCTTTGTTTCTTACAACTTTTCCTTTGTCATCAAGTTTGTTTCTGAATACCCATTTTGTTCCAATTACTGGACGATTTTTGGGTCGATTGACCAATTCCCAAACATTGTTGACCTTGAACTGATGTAGCTCTTCCTGCATTGCATTTATCAAGTTCTCATCTGCTAATGCATCTTCAATTCTTTTTGGCTCCAATTCAGATACCAAAGCGATGTTGCTCATTGCTTGCTTGAGCTTAGATCTTGTCTTTATGCCATCACTTATGCTTCCTATGATAAGTTCCTTTGGATGACTTGACTTATGCTTCCAGTTTTTGTCAAGGCTATCATTTGAGGATGTTGTGGATTCATTCTGTTTATCTTCTGGTCTTTCTTCAACTAAGGAAGTTTCCTTCTAAACATTCTCCGAACCAATATTCACATCTGAGTCTTGCTTCGCATCTGAATCTACCCGTGAGTCTATGACTTCATGAAGTGTATTCATTTGAATGGATTCAGGTTCATCATTCTGGTGGCTTTCATCGAACTTGATGTTCACTGATTCTTCAACAACACGAGTGTTCTTGTTGTATACTCTGTAGGCTTTGCTTGTTGTTGAATATCCCAAGAAAATTCCTTCATCTGATCTCTCATCAAACTTTCCAATTCGATCATTAGCATTCTTTAGAATAAAGCATTTGCAACCGAATACATGAAAGTATGCAACATCAGGCTTTTTTTGTTTGAAAATTTCATAGGGAGTTTTCTTATAAAAAGGTCTGAGAGAAGTTCGATTTAAGATATAACAAGCTGTTGAAACAGCTTCAGCCCAAAAATTAGAGGCAATTCTACTTTCAATAAGAAGAGTTCTGGTCATTTCTTGCAATGATCTGTTTTTCCTTTCTACTATCCCATTTTGTTGAGGAGTATAAGGTGCAGAGAAGTTATGCTGAATTCCGAAATCAGTGCAAAAATATGAGAAACTTTGATTTTCAAACTCTCCCCTATGATCCGTTCTCAAACTGGAAATAGTATAACCATTTTCATTTTGAATTCTTTTAGGCTTTAAGGACATAAAAGCTTCATTTTTGTGAGCTAGAAATAAAAACCATGTAAATCTAGAGAAGTCATCAGCTATGACAAGACAATATTTCTTACCTCCAAGGCTTAGGGTTCTATTTGGTTCAAAGATATCCATATGAAGTAGCTGCAGACAATGCTTAGTGGAAACTTGATTTAAGGACTTAAAAGAACTTCTTACCTGCTTACCCAGTGTGCATGCATGACATAGTCCACTTTTCTCAAATTTCGTTTGAGGTAACCCTCGAACAAGTCCCTTCTTGGAAAGCTTTGAGATATGTTTTACACTAATATGACCCAACTTTCTGTGCCAAAGATCAGATTCATCATTAACAGAAATAAGACATTTTGCACTTTCACAGTCAGCATCAATATCTAAAAGATAAATGTTCCTATGCCTTTGTCCCGTGAAGGATTGCTTCTTGTCCTTGCTCATACCTGTGCATTTTAGATCTTGGAACCAAATATCATATCCAGAGTCACAGAGTTGACTTACAGAAATTAAGTTGTAGTTCAATCCTCTGACTATAGATACATCTTTAACAGTCAGATTTCCAATCTTTACATTTCCTTTCCCAATGACATTTCCCTTGTTCTTTCCTCCAAAAGACACGCTTCTTCCATCACAATCTGAGAAGGATATAAATACACCTGGATTTCCAGTCATGTGACTTGAACAACCACTATCCAGAAACCACTTGTTCTTCCTTCTCTTTGGTACCTGCAATAAATAAACAACTTACTGTTTCTTTGGTACCCATACTTTCTTGGGTCCTTCTGTGTTAGTAGGTTTTGACCTTTTAATAGGTCTCCAAATTTTCTTGCAGTAATCCTTAGTATGGCTAGGATCACCACAATTCACACAAGATTGTCGAATGTAGGATCTAGTAAAATGCTTATGAAAATGATGCTTGTAATCGGAAAATGTTGGTTTTCGAAATTCAGTTTTAAAGGAATTTTTTTGACTACTTTCCTTTTTAAAACCTAACCCAGATCGGTCATTGAAGGGTATTTGTTTTGAAATAATGCTATTCAGAGTTTCTGAGCTTTGTGAAAACCTTTTTTGATATATCGAAAACCTTTTCTTTCAAGGAAGCATTTTCTTTTGAAATCAAATCATGATTTTCTTTCATATGGTAAAGCTCTTGTTGTAGAAAATCATTTTTTTCTTTTTGGGACAGATTCTGTTGTTTTAAGGAAGCATTTTCATTTTTCAAATCAGAAACCTTTTTAAGAGCTTCTTTGTAATTTCTACACAATTCATCAATATATTCAATAACTTCATCAGGGAGTTCAGATGAACATACCTCAGTTTCTGAATCTGAACTTGAATCTGATTCGGCCATGAGACAGATGTTTGCATAATCATTTTCATTTTCATCAGAATCACTTAAAGTTTCTGCCTTTAGAGCCTTATTGTACTTATCATACTTGAGTTTGTCCTTCTTCAAATTTGGACAGTTCGGTTTGATATGTCTTGCCTTCTTATAGTGAAAGCAGATCACGTCTTTGCTGTCTTGTGAGTCGTTGCTTGATATTTTCACATCATTCTTCTTCCAAGGTTTCTTCCCTTTGATGTTTCTGCCTTTCCGAGCCATCTTTCTAAATTTCTTGACCATGAGGGCTAATTCTTCATCATCCTCATCTTCTTCATCTGTATCAGAAAAATATTGATTAATTTCAGTTTTTAAGGCAATAGATTTTTTACCTTTTTGTTCTCCCTTCTTGTTTGCTCCCTGTTTCATAAGATTACAAAGTCCCGACTAACTCATCCACCGAGAGTGGTCTGATTGTTTGGCATTTTTGAATTGATGGTTTGATGTAATTCCAATCATCTGTGAGTCCACGCAGTATCTTCCTGACTTGCAATGGTTCAGAAATAGGTGCGCCTTGTCTTGCAAGTCCACTTGCCAAAGTCTGAAACCTGTCTATCATATCTGCAATAGATTCATCAGGTTTCATTTCAAATGCTTCATAGTCACTTAGTTAAATGCTGAGCTTTGTTTCTTTTACACGATTTGTTCCTTGAAAGATAATATGAAGTCTATCCCATATTGCCTTAGATGATTCATCCTCTGAGACACGATTATAGAGAGGGGTAGATAAGGCACAAAAGAGAGCATTGACAGCTTTAGAATCAAGGCCTCTTCTTTTAGCCTTTTCAGCATCGGTCATTGTTGTGATAGGATTTACTCCGTCAGCAGTGGCTAGATTTGTAGCAGTTGCAGGAACTACTCCATTTGTAACGACATCCCACATCAGATCATCATAGGCTTTGAAGAACCACTTCATCTTATTGCTCCACTATTGTAGTTCTTTCCATCAAAGTATGGTGGTTTGTTGGCAAAGTGCGAATCGTTTGTTCCTGAAGAGTGATTGCTAGACATAGTAGATCGTTAACTCTGAAGTCAATAAACACTTCGTAAAAATGAGCAACCTGCTCTGATACCAATTGATGGATCTAGCAATATCTCCTAGAGGGGGGTGAATAGGTGATTCTGAATAAAATTGAAATTTCTTGCGGAATAAATAAAATTCAGTGTACGATTAGGAACAAGAGCAGTATAACAGTGTGCAGAAAATCTAAACGTAAAGATAAGAGTTTAGAGTAAAGAATATTGCACACGACGTTTATAGTGGTTCGACTTAGATCAAGCCTACGTCCACTCTCCCACGATGACAGCCGATCGGCTGGATTTCACTATGAAGAATCAAGAGAATTACAACCACTCAAGCACTTAATTTTTCTCTCACACAGATTTTCACAATGAAGGATTTTGAGTACGCAGAATATTTTCGGATAGAACTCAGATTATGCTTGCACTTTGGATTGTTGTTCGCACGTTTCCTTTAGTCCATCATGATCCTTCTTTTATACTCCCCTACCTCCGAACTAGCCGTTGGATTCCAGCCAAGGGATCGCTCTTCAATCCTTGATTGGACGTCATCAATCGTGATTGAACGAGACTGTATCGTCAGAAGATATGTAGACCGTTGGGTAAGACGTTGAACCCTTCTGATTCAGTCTCCCATACAACTGAATCTCCAGCTTCCATTAGTGTGATAAGTTTGAGTTGGTTCCCAAAGAAATATTCCTTAGAAGATGATATCCCATTGTAGAAAGTCCCTTAATTGATTGGAAGGGGTATCAGGGCAATCGAATATCACTTGCCTTGATCGGAAACCTGCCATACGTGGGTCTTCGTGTTTTGCAAATGTCGCGACCCTCTTGAGGTTGTCGGGCTCTCGAGGGCTAATGGGCCGTCATGTCTGGTCGGACGCGGGCCTCTCCCAAGGCCCATTACCCAAATCGCAACGGAGGTATGCGTGATCGACTTTCAGTGTGGTCTAGTGACATGTGCTAAGTGTGCATGCCATGGAGTCGCCACCAATCATTTTTTTAGGGTATGATTGGACCACCCAATCGAATAGTTGGGAGTTTCTATTCAATTCTGCGAGAACCAGAGAAATGGTTTCGGGGACTTAGTTACGCCAACTGTCAGAGTTGACGCCCTTTCGGTACCTAAGTTGACTGAATTTTCTAGCCTGAGATTTATGCGGATGAGTAAGGTATGAACCATAAATCTAGAAATTCATGCAGATATGAGTGATTATCCTAGCAATCACAATCAGTAATAAAATGCGCAACTCAAGGAATCTAGATATGCAAATAAATCACATGGCATTCCTAGTAATGCCATATTTATCAATCACAGCTCAAGAATGATTTAGCTGTCCTAGCCGTTCTACACTCGATCTAACCTAAGAAAAGCATTAGGAAGCATCGCAGGAGTTTGAGAGTACTCACATGGGGTTCGCCGTGCCCTGGTTTGGTCTTGGACGAGCTATCGAGCTCATGCCGACCCGATTATATTTGGGGATCCACTCGGCGTTTTACATCATGAAATCATGTGAAACAATAACGAAAATATTCAGCAAGGGGCATTTATTGTAGATGGTGGTCGATCTAATTGGACATCAAGACTAAAAAAGATGTAGAAATTTACAAATTAAAATACTCGAATGATATTTTTTTTGCCAAATTCAACTCTATGCGTCGTGAAGAAACACATGCAATTGAACTTGAATTTTGACTATTTATGAGTTCAAAATGAAAAGAAAATTAAAATAAAAATATTGACTATTTTTCTATATTTTTACGACATCGAATGCTATTTTTCTTCATTTTTCATGTATTTTTCTATTTTTGGAAAAAATTGAAAAATTATTTTTTGTCAAAAATGGTTCCTTTAGCTTGGTCAAGGCTACCAAAGATGATTTTTTAACTTTTTAACTTTTTATAGATTTTTTATGAATTTTTAAAAAATAAACTATGAAAGACTGATAAAAAAATCAGGTGTCAACAGCTGCCCCTCTTTGAGAGGAATTTCGTCAGAGGTTTCTCTCAAAGACAAGGTGACACCTGTGTCCCGATCGACTCGACTGGGAAAAGAAAAGAAAAGAAAAGAAATCATGACATCCAATTTTCATGCCCATCAATGTGTGCTTTTCCTTAAAAAGAGATGTGCTCATTCAATTCCCTGATATGATGTAAGAAAGTTAAGGAGTAGATAGATTTCCCTGCCCCTTACCTGCCGAATGCTTGCGGCATTTGCTGTGTCTGATGGGTTCAAGTAGATTCCTAAGGACTCGTCATCGGAGTGTCATAGGGATGTTAAGCTCTGACCTGTATGGTAGGTCAAACCATAATGGGATTCCTAACTGAAAGGAACCTAAGGAAGACGCATCCCACATTTGGGAATTTGCCAAGGGTTTTGATCCGTATGGTGGGCTAAACTAGAAATGGCTTGCCTAATGTAAGGCTTATTAGGGAAAACGACTCCTCCCGCGTTCGGGATTCATCAAGGTTTTGATCCGTATGGTGGATCGGACCATTGGGTTGATCCTTCAGGCGGTCTCTACCAGTCCTTTGACCCTTCAGGCGGTTTCTACCATTCATTGACCCTTCATGCGGTTTCTACCATTGAGTTGACCCTTCAGGCGGTTTCTACCATTGGTTGACCCTTCAGGCGGTTTCTACCATACATTGACCCTTTAGGCGGTTTCTACCATTGTGTTGACCCTTCAGGCGGTTTCTACCATTGGTTGACCCTTCAGGCGGTTTCTACCATACATTGACCCTTCAGGCGGTTTCTACCATTGTGTTGACCCTTCAGGCGGTTTCTACCATTGATTGACCCTTCAGGCGGTTTCTACCATACATTGACCCTTCAGGCGGTTTCTACCATATATTGACCCTTCAGGCGGTTTCTACCATTGTGCTGACCCTTCAGGTGGTTTCTACCATTGATTGACCCTTCAGGCGGTTTCTACCATTGAGTTGACCATTCAGGCGGTTTCTACCATTTATGAAATTCCAAATTGATATGAATCAAAGGATGACGTACCCGCTCTTCGGGGCTAGTCGGAGACTCGATCATTCTGTGGATCGGTCTTAGAAAAGATTTGCCTACTAAAAGGCTTCACTTAAGGATGACGCACCTAGTCTTTGGGGTGGCCAAAAGTCCTGCAGAAATCTTAGACCTGAAAAAATTTTCCTCGCCAAGAAGATGTTAGTAATCTTTGGGAAGATAATAATTGTCTAATTGACAAAATTCTACGACTTAAGTTTTAGTCATGACATGTGCATTTTGATTGTTGGAGGTTATCCAAAACATTCCTGCCACATACAGATGTGATCATAAATTCCTTGCACGGAAACTCTAGATCAAACAATTTGAAAATTTCAAAAAGAGTTTGCTCAAAACATCCATTGGAGTATTTCTCATCCAAGAAGGCTCCTCACTGCTCTGTGATAATGATCTTTAATAGGGAAAGTGCTCAATTTCCTACCGACCTGTACCTGGGTTTCAGGATCATTCGCAACGCATGCATTTCGATCAATCAGGAGGTCTTTCACGGGACCGTAGTGTTAGGCTTGGATATCGGTTTCCAAGGGGGACTCACTTTTGAGTCAAGGCCGTTGAACGAAATTTTTCACTATCTGCTCCGGGTTTACAAGTCAAGAACCCTGCAAAATGAGAAAGAAATAGTCTTGCTCGTACTTCTTTGAGCTAAGTTATACATTAACCCAAGTATCTTAGTCAGAGAAGACTGCTTCAGGATTGTAACATTGGAAGGATTGGGGACCGAAAAAGGCTTGTTTTTTGCCTAGAAATTGTGAAGGGTTTGACATTGGTGATCATTGCAAATTTGCCACATGTCCTTCGAAGAACATCTCCATTTCTTGAAGTATACACTCCTCTTTTAGAGCGCACAAGGATGTTTAAAAACGTCTCTTGTTGCATTAAGAGACCGTCTGTTTGTGTGTTTGCTATTTGAGCACGACATCATTTGGGGAGTAGTCATCTTGATCTGACTCCTTTGGAGGGTCTTTTCATCATCTCTCTAGACTTTACTGGGGATATTTTGAATGGACATCGGCTTTGCTTTTTACCAGGCACTTTGCTTTTTCTTGATGTCTAGGGATTTTTCTTTTCCCCCTTTTTTTAATCCCGTGTTTTTCTTTTCTTTTGGAGCTAAGATTTTCGGCAATCATGCTAGATATGCAACTTAAACTTTGGCATGCTTCCGTTCCTAGAGTGATGTTGCCTTTGTTTTGGAATATGCAATGATCACCAATATGTTGATGAAATGAATTTGCTGGCTCAACATGGTCGTGCAAAGGATAACAGTGTGTAGGATAGAGAAATGAATTATTCTCGTCATCCTATAACACTTGGATTATCATATAAACAACACACAAAGATTTATGTTAGTCCGAGTAAGAAAATTTCTAACCATTTACTTTCTGATACTGTTGGACTAACCTTCATTTGCCCCAATGTGGGGTGGTTCTTGACAGGGTTGAGAATGAAAATCGCCGTTCAATGGGGTTCTCAATGGGCATCTGTAGTGTTTGGAATGAAGAAATAAATGCCTCTGTCATCTCGATCCATGTAATCGTTGCGAATGACCCTTATGTCCATAGGTTAAGGTTTCTCAATCATTTCCAATCTCCTCATCTCTCAAGTGTGTATGGGACGTGTTTGGATTAGGCTCGCTTCTCTTATGAGAAAATACCCTTTTGAACAGTTCAAACGACTCTTGTTGGAAAAATTCATTTCATTTCATCAAGATTTATCCTTCAAAGGGATTTTGTGATGCACCATATATGTGTAATTCATGTTCAGACAATCTCTTGTTTTAAAACATGAATGTCAATGAAGTAAGAATTCTATGTCTTTTTAGATGTGAGAATCGAATTAATTCTGAAAGTTTTTAATCTCCAATGAATTGGGAAAAGGGATACTTACCTGCCCATCGAGGCTGGAGATCCTGGAGATATAAAAGGGATATGTCATTGTATATTCTAAAACTTTATAAAAATTGGAACGATACATCTTACCCTTCGTCATATGCTCCAACGAGTGTACAAGGGTTGTGAAAATCTGCACTTCACATAGTAACACAAGATTGTTAGGTGTTCTAAAGTTCTTTCGACTTCTTGATTTTTAGAGAAAAATCAAACTTACATGTCTGCCCTGATGGCGAGCTCCTGCCAAGGATAAATATTAAGCATTATTTTGGGTTTCCAAATTCAAAACAAATTGGGACGATACTACTTTACTCTTGATTTGAATTCCATTCTGCATGCCAATGTGCGGATTGCAGAAGCCGGCCCTCAAGGATTTATGTCGGAGGAGATTCATTCATCTTTTTGGGCGTGTTTCATGCGCTGTTTTGTTATTTGAATGCATGGCTTCTTGGGTGTCTCGTCTCTATTCATCACCTGAGAGGAAAATAAGAGAACATTATCCCCACATCTGATTGAAAATCATTTAGGAACGATACGTTCTTTTTACCAAATGGGTGGCTCCGCGGCCAAATGCGTTTTACGTTGAAAGGATGGATTCCATTACGCTCTGCGGATGATAACTATCGCTTGGGGGACTTGCCCCACGGATTAAACGGTGAATCTGATGTCTTTGGCTTCGACATGCTTTCCAGATGTAGGAATGGTTTGCCCCCATTTTCAGTAGAGATGGGTTTTGTCGAGTGGGCAAGATCAAAAACTCATCCTAGATTTGGCTTTAGTCGAAGGTTGAAATCCCGACCTTGGATAAGCGAATCATGATTCATCTCCTTCTGCTTCGGATTTGTCATTTGCGCGCTTCACATTTTACAATACCAACTTCGCCGCTTGATAAAAATGAATCGATGATTTTCGAATTGCCCCAAGTTCTATAGTCATCTGCGTCGAATCTCTTTGAACTTCATCGAGTGATAGACCAACTGATAAAACGATTTTTCAATCCTGAGATCGAACTCGAACTCCTGATGTTTCGTACCACTGCCATTTCACTGACTACCAAGACACAGCACTATTGGCGTCCCTAACTGGTTCGTTTTTTGTTATAAAATTCTCGAAGCAGTTAGTGACCCCCATCGAGAATGAAACAAGCTCAATTTAGAGTTCGTAACGACTAAAGGTCCCTTGGAACGATACAGAGCTAACCGTCTTTGAGCTCGCTCGGGCTTTTACTCACATTTTCCTATGTGAAGCCTTTAAATGTTTTTCTTCGTGGCGTTCAATTGATTCGCCTCGACTCTAATCTAACAAGGGATTGTCGCACTCGAGCATGATGATGCTCGCAGGTAGTACTGATCGCTGCCCCAGATTAACTCTAGGCATTAAGGAAGATTATCTCGCATGGAAGACTTTATGACAGAAAGATTAATGATACATCCAGTCACATGTGCCTACGTCCCTTGAAGATTCTCGGTGATCAGCCAGTTACACCATGAATCAGATATATAATCGCCATTTTGGATCATAACTTCATAAGTCCATCAGTTTTAAACTGATCGATCCAGATATGGAGCTCCTCATCAAGGAAATCTTTTGATTCTTCGAGCAACTGATATTCGGGTTGACCATCATCGCTTGGCGGCGAAGGATTCCTATTTCTGTTGTGAGCAATCTGATTCTTCGAGCTAGAACCTTCGTCATTGCTCGAGATTATAAGAGGATGATTGATCGGTTCACTATCAAAAGCACCTTCCATTTGGGGATGGGAGAAACAAAAATCCTCAGAGCATCCCCCCGCTTGATCTTCCGAAATCATACGCCCAAGCCAGGCAGATCTTTGAACACTAGGCGCAATATGTTGATCGGCGATAGGAAGAGCACTAGCGAAAAGTTGCTGCTCAAACCAAGGAGTTCGTACCTGCTGCACTTGTGGCATATACTCTTGAGTGGTGCTGAGATGATTCGGGAGAATATTCTGATTAGCGCCCAAGTAGTCGATGGTGCTGCTACCAGCTTGGTCGATGCCTAAATTCGGCAGGGTATTTCTTACTTCAGGGGCATTGTAGTTGTGGCCATGCCTAGTGTTTAGGCACAAGTTGAGTTCTTTCAGGTTCAGTGTTGTGTGGCGCTGTCTTAGTGCCCTTCTGTAGCTCTTGAGGTGACTCGCGACTCCATCTTTAGTGAGTCCTGGTATGTTCATGATCTCAAGTATGCGCGTTGGATATGCTGAGTTAATCCCTAGTTGCTGAACCGCACTAAGGAACTTGAGATGAAGCTCCGGGGACCAATTGACCCTCGTCTTCTTGCGACCTAGAACAGTGTTGACAACTTGGCTATTGCTCTCTGGCCTATTTCCAGTAGGATTTGATTGAGCCGGAAATTGTTGTGGAGGGAATTCATCAGCTTTGGATTGGTCGGTCGTGATAGTAAGCTCATCGTTAAGGAAACTCCAATCATGGTGACGCATATCCCATCCTTTAGAAGGCATCGGTATTGACTTCGTAGAATTGATTTGTTCATGCATATCTCCAACAAAATCCGATTGTATCAAAGATGGTTCGAGGGAGTGGGGTGGTGAATGAGCATTTTCAATCCTCATATAAGGCTTATCAAGGAACATTTCGCCGAGAGTGATAGGGCCACCGCAATTAAGGCAAGCGATAGTGCTGGGAGCTTTCTTATACCTCATGTTCTCCGCTCGAAGCTTTTCGTTTTCCTCCTTTAGAATCGCAAGTTCTTGACGTCTGTGTTGAGCCCTCAATTTGGCTCGCTTATTTTGAAACCAAAACTTGACCCTCAAAGGTTTCATCCCTAGCTTCTGGCCCAATTCATTTCTTTGTTTCATGTTCGAGAGAGGGCATTCACTAAAGAAAGCTTCAAGCTCTTGGATTTCATTCTGAGTGTGGCACTGGCGACGTTTCCTTTTCCGGGATTGACCATCGATGCTGCTGTTGTCGTCGCTGCTGAGATCCTGAACTTCGTTGCCGAAAGGGTTGGGTTCTGTGGTTCTGGTACCACACGCGATCCTGGAATCTTCGAGATCTCTCAATAGTTCATTTTCTGAGATTTTTGGATCAGTCGCCTCTAGCAACTGACTGTAACCCTCAAACATGTTGGATCGAAAAATGTTCGATCAATTTTTGCTCACTCAGGGTTCTCTACTCTCTCATGTATGCTCACTCTCTCTACATTTTCTTTTGAGTGGTTCTGTATGCCCAGGAAACGTTCTTTAAACATGGATGAAGATCATCAGGCAAGCGTTTCTCCCAAGATTTCGTATTTCTCGTTTTGTCGTCTTCTTTCTTCTTTTCAACGTGGAGGGACACCAAATCGATTTCCTTTTCTCGATATCCATGTCTGTCTCCCACTTATTTTCAAAAAGGTGGAACTACGCTCGCCTCCCGCTCAGTTTTTTAATATGATGGGACCGCCAAATCCTTTTGCAACTTTTTTCGATAGTTGCGCTTAACTCCTGCTCAATTTTAATATGGTGGCACTGACATATCTTTTTACAACTTTTTTAGATTTATCAAGCCTGAAATCGCGGACTGGGACGGATCTGATGGTTCACCGAAAGAGCCACCACTGCTTTACCCAATTAACTTGGCTCCACGAGCATTATTGTTGTGACCTTTCTTCATCCTCGAGTTGCTATAAAAGGAGGAGTTAATGCAGAGAAGATTAACGCTCTTACATAATTGCCTTTTCGTATTTTAATCACTCTACCACACCCATCTTCTTCTCCCTCACTCCAACAAAAATGACATCCTCTCCTATTCGCGCTTTCTCGGCTGAAATTTTGGCCCAGTGGGAAAAACTCTATAACCTCTTAGGTCGAGGCTATGCTCATATAGCCGATCACCCAGAAATTGAAGATGAAATTCGCATTTTGCTCGTGGAAATAGACACCACCTCTATCGAGGGCACTAATTTAGAGAGGGAATATAGAATCTTCCCAACCCTCTTTATAAACTTTTTAGAGACTTACCGTGTCGCTCATCGAGAAGTTACCGTGGCTCACGTTTTGCGAGCTCGCTATGAGGATCGGTCCAACTGCTTGGTGTTGGCCAACCTTGTGGCCGATAGTCACAGAAAGGCTGTTGAGTTCGCCAACGAGCGGGTCTCGATGTTGCTTCGCGAGAGGGGAAATTTGGTGGAGCACTTGGCCTTATCCCTGACCACCTATGAGCACGACCGTCGTAATGTCGTGTTGAAGTTTCAATGTGAGTGGCAGGAAGAAAGGCTTGACAGCATTACTGCGGATATAGCCCATGGGAGAGGACTAGTTCGGGACCTGGAAATAGCCGCCGAAGATCACGGGACCAAGGTTGCCGAGCTTAAAGGGGAATGTAAACGCCTTCTTCTTAAGCTTGCAGATCTCGAGTCCCGAGGTGGTGAGTATAGGCAAAGCATCAATAATATGGAGGGCCAACTGGGTTCCTTTGTGATGCTAATTAGGGCTCATTTCGGTTTTACTTTTCCACCTCGATGATCTGTATGATCTGCTTTTAAGGTCCCTCGATTGAGCGAAATGAATGAAAGCTCTAATATGTGTGTCTCAACTTCTGTATGGCTGACTTTCTCGAACATCTGACCACTCTCAACCTAGGCAAGCTGCTCTTTGACATTGATGATTCGAGCGTGTACATCTTGATTTTTTAATCTTGCTTATGATCGAATAAAGGAACCTCCCACCGCGTTTATCCACAAAAAGACTTCTCTTCTCTATCTGTTTTTAACTACTTAGAGATGCCCCAGTTTCGATCTTTGAGAGGTGACTTCAGGATCACCTATTCCAAATTGTCATCTTCATTAGATGATACCTCAATGATGTCCATAGCAGGCTCTTCTTGTCCACTTGGCGCTCGTAATGGGATGACACCATCTTCGTCTTCCATCAAGAACATTGGGAGGAAAACACACCTATCTATCCTCAAAATGGCATTTAATCCAATAACCAGAATTATGCAATGAATATAATGATTATGAGCTGTAACAAGTTCGAGGGATAGAAAAGTCTTACCAACCAAACTTAAGAGAAAATCAAGCTTCTCTGTACGGTGTTAGGTATACTAACCTTCCATAGACAAACGCATGAGACAAGTGAGGGAAAACTCCTAAAAATCAAAAGATAGGGTTGGTACCTAAAGCCAAGGTTCTCACCTCGAATTCTGGGAAGAGTCGATTCCATTGCACAACTATCGTTGCATTGGGACTCAATCCATAATTCGAAGTGAGCGGAATTGAAAAGTGGATTACCCCATGTTTTTCCTCACGGAGATTCCATTTTCAATTCCTTCTATTGTGTTCCTAAAGAGGGCGCCTGGGGTTTTAGGCGCAATTGTGTGTATTCATTGTGTCGTGCTAAAGCAATAAACATGCATTTTATTTAACAATCACCGCTTCAATATAAATATCCACACAATCATACATCCAAAACTCTTGCCTGCATAAAACAAAGTTAACAAGCACTTCACCACTTATTTCTCCCGTCTACAAAAACATCTAACACATTCGTTAGCATATACACCTCACTTTCGAGAGCATCTGCATAAAATTAGGTTAGAAGAATCAATCAACTTTTTAATCGGCTCAAGTCCACTAAATGGTTAAGAACCAGTCCCCAGCGGAGTCGCCAGTCTGTCGCGACCCTCTTGAGGTTGTCGGGCTCTCGAGGGCTAATGGGCCGTCATGTCTGGTCGGACGCGGGCCTCTCCCAAGGCCCATTACCCAAATCGCAACGGAGGTATGCGTGATCGACTTTCAGTGTGGTCTAGTGACATGTGCTAAGTGTGCATGCCATGGAGTCGCCACCAATCATTTTTTTAGGGTATGATTGGACCACCCAATCGAATAGTTGGGAGTTTCTATTCAATTCTGCGAGAACCAGAGAAATGGTTTCGGGGACTTAGTTACGCCAACTGTCAGAGTTGACGCCCTTTCGGTACCTAAGTTGACTGAATTTTCTAGCCTGAGATTTATGCGGATGAGTAAGGTATGAACCATAAATCTAGAAATTCATGCAGATATGAGTGATTATCCTAGCAATCACAATCAGTAATAAAATGCGCAACTCAAGGAATCTAGATATGCAAATAAATCACATGGCATTCCTAGTAATGCCATATTTATCAATCACAGCTCAAGAATGATTTAGCTGTCCTAGCCGTTCTACACTCGATCTAACCTAAGAAAAGCATTAGGAAGCATCGCAGGAGTTTGAGAGTACTCACATGGGGTTCGCCGTGCCCTGGTTTGGTCTTGGACGAGCTATCGAGCTCATGCCGACCCGATTATATTTGGGGATCCACTCGGCGTTTTACATCATGAAATCATGTGAAACAATAACGAAAATATTCAGCAAGGGGCATTTATTGTAGATGGTGGTCGATCTAATTGGACATCAAGACTAAAAAAGATGTAGAAATTTACAAATTAAAATACTCGAATGATATTTTTTTTGCCAAATTCAACTCTATGCGTCGTGAAGAAACACATGCAATTGAACTTGAATTTTGACTATTTATGAGTTCAAAATGAAAAGAAAATTAAAATAAAAATATTGACTATTTTTCTATATTTTTACGACATCGAATGCTATTTTTCTTCATTTTTCATGTATTTTTCTATTTTTGGAAAAAATTGAAAAATTATTTTTTGTCAAAAATGGTTCCTTTAGCTTGGTCAAGGCTACCAAAGATGATTTTTTAACTTTTTAACTTTTTATAGATTTTTTATGAATTTTTAAAAAATAAACTATGAAAGACTGATAAAAAAATCAGGTGTCAACAGCAAATGCAGAGACTGATCTTTCTTCAGATTCGTCTATAGGAAGATTTGTTTCTTACTAGATCAGTTGACACAGAATGGTAATACGGAGATTTGATGTGATCCATCCGTCACTGTTTCGATCGTCAGAGGCACTTCCATCTGACCCTCAGTCAGAAGCATTCCATCTGACCCTTCGTCAGGAGTACTTCCATCTGACCCTTCGTCAGTGCGACAGGATTTGAATCATTCAACCTGCTGCTTACACATTCTTCCTGCATCACATATCATTAAACAATTTCTTTTGAAAGTTTTGTCAGAATCAAAATACATAAGAATTTCCACAACAATATGTACATGCGATTTCCTCTTCAATTACGGGTCCATGTAACTTCTTCCGTCAGTCAATTTTTTTTCCTTTTGTTAGGTCAGGCAAGTTAATTTATCATAATTAGGGAAGAGAAAGGTCATGGCCATTGGGCCCCAACCAGTTCTAATGTCGCACCGCCAGCTCCTATATAACAAAGTGGAGTTCAGGAACGCTTTCTATGCGTAACAGAACATAAAAGATCACCTGAGATCGCATGAATGCCATGAAAAATCCTCATCTCTTGCTGTGTTTCTCCGTGTTCCTATCTTCCTCACTTACATCGTTAGTTCGTCTCACTTTGCGCCAAGGCTCTTCCCTTTCAGTTGATAAATCGGACGATGCTTTGACGTCGGAAGACGGCACTTTTGCTGCGGGCTTTCGTCCAGTGGGGGACAATGCTTATTGCTTTGCCATTTGAGGCAGCAAACCATCTTGCGACATCCAAAACTGCACCGTCGCTTGGATGGCAAACCGTGACCAGCCCATCAACGGAAGATCCTCTAAGCTTTCTTTAAGAAAGAATGGCGACCTTGTCCTGATCGATGCCGATCGCACGATCGTTTGGGCCACGAGCACCAGTTCGTCCTCCGGGTCATTGATGAAGTTGCTGCAACTCCTCGACATGGGCAATCTTGTCCTTTGGCAAAGCTTTGATTCACTAATCGACACGCTCCATCCACTGCAAAAGCTCACTAGGAACGCCCCGCTCATCTCCTCTCGAAGCAAGAACGTCTTTTCTTCCGGCTATTATAGGCTTTATTTTGACAATGATAACCGCCTCCGTCTTCTTTTCGATGGCCCTAAGATTACCAGTGTCTACTGGCCAGATTCGTGGCTTAATATTTGGGACTCTGGAAGGACTTATTGTTGGAAAAAATTCAACATGGCAATAGTAGAACCATTATAAACTTCAAAAGGATGATACAAACACCCAAGACTTCTGTCTTAAGCTTGTTATATAATATTCAAGATGGCATTGGTATAAAAATTATACACTTCAAATGAATGACATAAACAACAAAATCTCTGAAACCAGATTGTTGGAACAAACTTTAGTTCAAGGTTGACAGAGGCACAAACGCTGAACTGATAGAGGCATCATCGCTGAGTTGGCAGAGGCATAAACTCTCCATTGGTAGAAGCATGTTCGATGAGTTGGCAGAGGCATAAACATTGTGAACAATATACGAATTGACACCGAAATCAAAATGAGAACTGAACAATCTAAAAGAATCAAATCGACAAAAATACCGAGGCATGTCTACACAGTTTCCTTAAGACAGATTTGTCCCCTCCCGCATGTGCTTTGAGGTTTCTTGAACGTCTTGTCGCGACCCGTCCGAAAAACGGACGCGGCTAATGGATTACCTATCGCGGCCCCCACTCTGAAATGTGGATCGCGGGCCTTAGATCGGTGCGGGCCCTCCCAGGCCTATACCAAATCGCGGCGGGAGTGTCTTTTGAGGGATTCGACGATAAGAGTCGATCGCTTTCGACCTTAGTGTGGTCGTGGTGGCATGTGCAACTTGTGCATGCATTTGGAGTCGCCACCGGTCTTTCTTGGAGGGTAGACCGGAAACCTTACTGACCGATTGGGAGAGATCGATCAGTTCTACGGATCCAGAGATTTTTGGGTTCAGGGACTTGGTTACGTCGGTGTCATTACCAACGCCCTTTCGGTACCTAACGCGAGTGATTTTCCTAATTAAGATTTCATGCAGGCGCAATTTTGGGTGAGGTAGGTTTGATTCAGGTTTTCATGCAGATTGGGAGACTATTCCTATCAATCACAATCAATTTTAATGAAGGCGCAATCAAGTGCATAAATAAATCATGTCAATGCATATCAATTCACATCAAATGGCCTCCTAGTATAGCCATAAGGGCTTAGGGAAGGTGTGATTTAGGGCTAGGGGTAAAATGGGAAGATTTGGGGACGATTAGCCTGAAGGGCAAAATCGTCAATTTTTGGAAGATTTGGATACCGAATTACCCAAAATTTTCCATGGCCAGTTGATTGTGACCATTTCCTATTTTTGAGAATTTTTTGGAATTTCTTGATTTTTCTTTAATTTTTGGAAGACGATTCGCCCAAAGGGCGAAATCATCATTTTAAGAAAGGTCGGGGTTCAAAACACCCGGAATGAGTCTTGGCCAGCTGTTTGCGGCCATTTCCTATTTTTGGGGATTTTCTTGGATTTGTTTAGAATTTTTTTGGAAGACGGTTTGCCGAAAGGGCAAAACCGTCATTTCTGGAAAGATCGGGGGTTAAATGACCCGGAATAGGTCGTGGCCAGTTGAATGTGGCCATTTCCTATTTTCTGGAATTTTTTAGAGTTTTTCTGAATTTTCCGAATTGTTTTGAATTTTTCATGATTTTTTATTTTTTATTGATTTTTTGATTATTTTATTATTTTTTGAATTTTTTAATATTTAAAAATATTTTCCGGGCCGGGTCAAACCCGGCCCGCGCCTCTCGGGCGCCCGGCCCGACCCTAGGGGTCGGCACCGGTCTAAAACGACACCGTTTTATTTTTTAAAACATTTTTCTATTTTTTACAAATTTTTTGGATTTTTAATGTATTTTATTTAATTATCCGAAAATGCCCCGGATCGGGCGGCTCTCATTGCGCCACGTGGCCTCATCCTGTGCGCCCTATCTTCCGCTAGATCGGACGATCCATAGAGAGCCACGTGGCTCAATTACAACCGTCAGATAAAAAATTAATTTATTTTCTTTTTTAGAAAAACCATTCAAATCGGACGCTCCGGATTGTGCCACGTGGCTATTCCTGGTGCGTCCGATCTTGGACAAGATGGGACGATTCACAGAAAGCCACTTGGCACATTCTCGACCGTAGGATCAGTTTTAACTAATTATCCGAAAATCATATATTTTATTCTGAAAATCATTTTTTTAATTTTCCAAAATTCTAAGATCGCGACACATGTCGCGATCTGGACCGTCCATTCTGTTTGATTTAAAAATGAGCGGACCGGCCCCACCCGGCTGACGTGGCGCCTAGGTGGCCGGCCACGTCAGCCGTTGACCGATTGACCGGGCCACCGCCGCCGGAGAAGATGCCGGAACAGTACAAATTCCGGCAAGCTTGCCGGATTTCTCGCCGGAAAATACAAACCGAACACAAAACTTGGTATTTTCTCACCATTTAAACACCATTCGACTCCTTAACACCTAAACATCAACGTACAACACAAATGAGGGCCATGAACACGTCGGAAAGGCCACGAACGGGCGGCCACCGAACCGGCTCCGGCGAACTGATTTGCAGAAATTTTTTGTCGCTCAAACTCGGTTTCAACCGTTCAAATAGCATCCAAGGGAGGTTTTAGGACTTACCTGAGGTCCCTTGATGGTCGGCGACCTTGGCGATAGCCGGGCTCGCCGAACCGAGCTCACGGTTCGGTCTAAGCACGATGGAGCTCCGGTCACCATTCTCGGCGCGGTTTTGATGCATAATAAAGACACATACGAGCTTAGAGTCGGTACCAAAGAAAGCTTGAGGCTCGATTCACACAAAACGTGACCTGGGGAGGCTTGACTGAGACTCAAACCATATGCAACTCACTCAGGCATTCTGTCGAACACGTTATAGGCACGCGAGAAATGGAGGTCAGGAGAGAATACCGACCTTCTTGGTGCTTGCCGACGGCCACTGTGCCTCCGGTGATGATCCGTGACGGTCGCTGAAGGTCTAGGGAAACTCTTCCAGTCCGGTGTTCGCCAAAAAAAATCCCCCCTTCTCCCTTGCCCGAGCTCGGTTTAAAACCGAGAATCTTCGCAGGTTTTCGTGGCCGACCGGCGCGCCTCGGCACGTCCACCACCTCTGCCCAACGAGCATGGACCTCTGTGCTTCTGTTCCCCACGCTCACTCCCCTTTTTTCTTTAGAAAATCTTACCCCCCACGTTGCTTTGTCTTCCCCTGCCTCCCTGTCCGTGGGTCTGCAACTTTGTTGCAGACCCGGTCGGACCGGGTCGGGCCGGGTCTGACCCGACCGGCCCGGTTCGACCAAATCGCCCAAATTGGGCCCCAAATTGACCTATTTTTATGAAATTTATGGCAAAATCGAATTCCTTGACATGTTTTCTATCAAATATGGGTATTTTCGTGAATCAATTGATTGAAATTTGATGAAAACCCCAAATTGTCCCTAGGATCCGAAAATGAATTTTGGCTAATCGAAGATCTAAAAGATCGAATTAGTCAAAATTGATCCCACCAATGGATTCAGCATGATGAAAACTATTGGGTAGAGGTGTTTAATTTTAATGGGTGTGCCCATGTGAAATTTAATTTCAAAAATTGTAAAACCGGGGACTAAATTGAGAGATTTTTATGCAATTAAGCCCTTTTGGCTAAAATTGATCAAATTGGAGGGCAAATTGACCCAATGACATTTCAATACTTTAGAGTCCAATGTCATAGCTTATGAAAACCAAGAATTGAAAATTAAAAGACTCGAAAAGGATTTTTTAGGCTCGGTTCGGGATTATGTTTGTGAAGGAACCCCATGCATCGAGCCAAATTTCCCTGATAAAAAGTGAAAATATTAAAGAGGGAATTAAAATAATATTTTTGAATATTTTTGTGTATTTTTCTGACCACGAATGGTATTTTTTCTAATTTTTGGGTATTTTTATAATTAAATAAATAATAAAAAATATTTAAAAATACAAAAAATATTTTTTGTTCAAAATTGGTTCCTAAGGCTAGGCTAAGGCTTCCAAAGTTGATTTTTGCAATTTTTTGACCTTTTTTGTTATTTTTAATTAATTTTAGAAATTAAAACTATAATAACGGATGGTCAAAAATCAGGTGTCAACACGTCTGTCTCTCAAGATACAACGGTATAACACGTCTGTCTCTCAAAAATTCATTTTGATGAATGCCCAAATTAATCACCGATTTACTCTGACAGTTAGAACACGGGTCGGAGCGAGGGAGGCTTACCTGACGTTTACCTGCCTGTTGAATGCTGCGCACGCGGAGTCTGAGGAGGTTTTTTTTTTTTTTTACCCTTCGTGGCGTCTAGTTCGCCATGCTGGGTTTTTATTACTCCCTTCATGGTTCTTGATTTGCCACTTTGGGGTCTTGAAATTCTTTTCCACGGCTACCGGTTGCAAT
Organism: Rhodomyrtus psidioides; assembly: GCA_021437785.1. Lineage (NCBI taxonomy): Eukaryota > Viridiplantae > Streptophyta > Magnoliopsida > Myrtales > Myrtaceae > Rhodomyrtus > Rhodomyrtus psidioides. Next base: position 1,199,894 of record JAILYB010000166.1, on the reverse strand, counting down.
CCATTCCGAAGGGTGAGAGCTTCGAGGCGTGGCTATCCGATGCGTGTTTCGTGGAAAAGGCGGTCACCGTATCTCTAGGCGGCAAGTCGCGAGCATTATGGGCTCTGATCTTGAACCGTGCTTTGAGACACCTCTGTCGTGAATCCCTGTATGGTGGGATTTTGGGTGGAATAAATGTCTTTCCCGCGGCTACCGGCTGCAATCCATTCCGAAGGGTGAGAGCTTCGAGGCGTGGCTATCCGGCGCGTGCTTCATGGAAAAGGCGGTCACCGTATCTCTAAGCGGCAAGTCGCAAGCGTTATGGGCTCTGATCTTGAACTGTGCTTTGAGACACCTCTGTCGTGAATCCTTGTGTAGTGGGACTTTGGGTGGAATAAATGTCTTTCCCGCGGCTACCGGCTGCAATCCATTCCGAAGGGTGAGAGCTTCGAGGCGTGGCTATCCGGCGCGTGCTTCGTGGAAAAGGCGGTCACCGTATCTCTAGGCGGCAAGTCGCGAGCGTTATGAGCTCCGATCTTGAACTGTGCTTTGAGACACCTCTGTTGTGAATCCCTGTGTAGTGGGACTTTGGGGAAAGAAATCTTCTGAAGCTGAAAATTGGCGATCCAGTCCGGAAGATGACAGATCCGCGGCTACCAACCTGTGAACACTTACAGAGAGATTTATCTGGTCATCGTGCTTTCGAAGCGGCAAGCGAGCCTTTTGGGCTTCAGTCTTGGGTCAACTTCTAGGCACCTATTTGCTTTAGAGGATCCCATGACGCTGACTAGCGGGGCCAGAGGGGATTTTTCAAGTTTTGAAGAGGGTTCCCAATACGGAGGTTTTCCACGTCCGACGGGATTGTTTGTTTTTTAAAAGGGGTCCCAAGTCGGAGGTTTTCCACGTCCGCTGGGATTGTTTGGTTCTCTTGAAAAGGGGTCCCAAATCGGAGGTTTTCCACGTCCGATGGGATGGTTTGTTTCTTAAAAGGAGTTCCCAACACTGAGGTTTTCTACGTCCGATGGGATCGCTCGGTTCTTCAAATGGTTCCCAAGTCGGAGGTTTCCTACGTCCGGTGGGATTTCCTGATTTTTGAAATGGGTTCCCAAATTGGAGGTTTTCCACGTCCAATGGGATTACCTGTTTTTCTGAGAAGGAGTCCCGAGTCGGAGGTTTTCTACGTCCGACGAGACAGTTTGGTCTTTTGAAAAGGTTCCCAGGACAAGGGTTCTCCAAGTCCAATAGGATTTCTTGATTTTTGAAATGAGTTCCCAAATTGGAGGTTTTCCACGTCCAATGGGATTGCCTATTTTTGAAAAAGATTCCCAAGACGGAGGTTTTCCACGTCCGACGGGATTGTTTGATTTCCTTGAAAAGGGGTCCCAAGTCGGAGGTTTTCCACGTCCGCTGGGATTTCCTGATTTTTGAAAAGGTTCCCAAAATGGAGGTTTTCCACGTCCGATGGGATGGTTTGTTTCTTAAAAAAGAGTTCCCAGCACGGAGGTTTTCTACGTCCGATGGGATTGCTCGGTTCTTCAAATGGTTCCCAGGTCGGAGGTTTTCTAGGTCCGGTGGGATTTCCTGATTTTTGAAATGGGTTCCCAAATTGGAGGTTTTCCACGTCCGATAGGATTACCTATTTTTCTGAGAAGGAGTCCCGAGTCGGAGGTTTTCTACGTCCGGCGAGACAGTTTGATCTTTTGAAAAGGTTCCCAGGACAAGGGTTCTCCAAGTCCAATAGGATTTTCTGATTTTTGAAATGGGTTCCCAAATTGGAGGTTTTCCACGTCCAATGGGATTGCCTATTTTTGAAAAAGATTCCCAAGACGGAGGTTTTCCACGTCCGACGGGATTGTCTATTTTTGAAAAAGATTCCCAAGACGGAGGTTTTCCACGTCCGACGGGATTGTTTGATTTTTTGAAAATGGGGTCCTAAGTCGGAGGTTTTCCACGTCCGACGGGATTGTTTTTGAAAAGGGGTCCTAGGACGAGGGTTCTCCACGTCATGCTAAGACTGTTTGATTTTTTTGAAAAGGAGTCCCGAGCAGGAGGTTTTCCGCGTCCGACGGGATTGTTTGATCTTTTGAAAGGGGTTCCCAAAGCGGAGGTTTTCCACGTCCGATGGGAATGTTTAATTTTTTTTTTTTGAAAAGGTTCCCGAAACGGTGGTTTTCCACGTCCGATGGGATTACCTGTTTTTCTGAGAAGGGGTCCCGAGTCGGAGGTTTTCTACGTCCGGCGAGACAGTTTGATCTTTTGAAAAGGTTCCCAGGACAAGGGTTCTCCAAGTCCAATGGGATTTTCTGATTTTTGAAAAGGTTTCCCAAATTGGAGGTTTTCCACGTCCGTTGGGATTGTTTGGTTTTCTAAAAGAGGAGTTCTTCTTTCCCCCTTTTTTTGAAAAGATTCCCATGGCGTGGGTTCTCCACGTCAGAGGGGACGTTTTTGATGATTTTTTGTGAAAGGGTTCTTCATTCTCCTTTTTTGAAAAAAAATTCCCATGGCGTGGTTTCTACCATTGAGTTGACCCTTCAGGCGGTTTCTACCATCGAGTTGACCCTTCAGGCGGTTTCTACCTTTGCTTTGACCCTTCAGGCGGTTTCTACCATTGATTGACCCTTCAGGCGGTTTCTACCTTTGGTTGACCCTTCAGGCGGTTTCTACCTTGAGTTGATCCTTCAGGCGGTTTCTACCTTTGATTGACCCTTCAGGCGGTTTCTACCTTATGGTTGACCCTTCAGGCGGTTTCTACCTTTGGTTGACCCTTCAGGCGGTTTCTACCTTGATTTGACCCTTTAGGCGGTTTCTACCTTTGATTTGACCATTCAGGCGGTTTCTACCATGAGTTGACCCTTCAGGCGGTTTCTACCTTTGAGTTGACCCTTCAGGCGGTTTCTACCTTTGATTTGACCCTTCAGGCGGTTTCTACCTTTGATTGACCCTTCAGGCGGTTTCTACCTTTGGTTGATCCTTCAGGCGGTTTCTACCTTGAGTTGATCCTTCAGGCGGTTTCTACCTTTGATTGACCCTTCAGGCGGTTTCTACCTTATGGTTGACCCTTCAGGCGGTTTCTACCTTGAGTTGATCCTTCAGGCGGTTTCTACCTTTGATTGGCCCTTCAGGCGGTTTCTACCTTATGGTTGACCCTTCAGGCGGTTTCTACCTTTGGTTGACCCTTCAGGCGGTTTCTACCTTGTGTTTAGTTTTCTGAAAGAGGAGTTCTTCTTTCCCCGTTTTTTGAAAAAGATTCCCGTGGCGTGGGTTCTCCACGTCAGAGGGGATGTTTTTGATGATTTTTGTAAAAGGGTTCTTCATTCCCCTTTTTTGAAAAGGATTCCCATGGCGTGGGTTCTCCACGTCAGAGGGGATGTTTTTGATTTTAAATGATTTTTAGAGAGGGGGTCTTCCGTCCCCCATTTTTGAAAGATCCCGAAATTCACCGGGGACTCAATTTTGACACAGTGAAATATTTTTATTCTGAAAAAATTTCACCTGGGTATGCTGATGATGAGGAAGATAACAGTCTGGGAGCATGGGTTCTCCAGGCATCCTGCAGAAAGTTCAAACCTGTAAATTCTCCTCAAGATGTTTCAGCTTGGGACCTGGGTTTTCCAGGCATTTTGTGCACTCCAGCTTGTGGAGCGAAATATTCCTCTAGGATCTGGGGTTGCCAGACATCCTACAGAAAACAAATGTGTGGGCTCTTTTCCTAAGAGCGGGGCGTTCTTCTGGGGACTTGAGGGTCACCAAGGATCCTGTAGAAGTTTGAGCCTGAAATATTTTTCTTCACCAAGAAAACGTTAGCAATCTTTGGGAAGACGACGGTTGTCCCTCTGACAAAACCGTATGATTTAAGTTTTAATCATGAAATGTGCATTTTGATACTGGAGGTTATCCAAAGCATTCTTGCAACATGCAAATGTGATCACAAATCCCTTGCACAGAAAATCTGGATCAACAGTTTGAAAATTCCAAAAAAAGTTTGTTCAAAACATCAATTGGAATATTTCTCGACAAGGAGGTCTTCTCACCTGTTTTGAGATAGTGGTTTTTATAGGGGATGCACTCAATTCCCTACTAACCTGTGCTTAGGTTTTAGGCTCATTCGCAGCGCATACATTTTGATCGATCGGGAGGTCTTCCACGGGACCGTAATGTTGGGCTTGGTATTGGTTTTCAAGGGGGACCCGCTTTGGAGTCGAGGCCATCGAATGAAAGTCTTCACCATCTGCTCCGAGTTTACAAGTCAAGAACCCTGCAAAATGAGAAAGAAATAGTCTTGCTCGTACCTCTTCGAGCTAAGCCATATGTTAACCCAAGTGTCTTAATCAGAGAAGACTGTTTCAGGGTCATAACTTTGGTAGGATTGGGGACCGGAGAAAGGCTTGTTTTTGGCCCATAATTTGTGAAGGGATTGACATTGGTGATCATTGCAAATTATGCCACCTGTCTTTGCCATTTTGCCTCTTCAACTTTTGAGGTGCACGACCGCTTCTGAGGTGTGCGCAAATTCTTGTGAAAGCGCCTCTGGCTGCATTAAGAGACTAACAACTCTATATGTGTCTCTGCTCCGCGCTTGATACCGTTTGAGGAGTAGTTTTTGGAATCTGACTCCCTCTGAATTTTTCTTCTCCCCTTTTCAAACAGGTTTCACTGGGGGATTGATACAAATTGTTCACCCAAGCATCGGCCTTGCTTTTACCAGGCCCTTTGCTTTTTCTTGATGCTGGGGATTTTTCTCATCATCTTTTCCTTTTCATTTTTTTTTGAAATCTCGCTTTTTCTCATTTTCGAGAGATCATGTTAGACATGTGACCAAAGGTCTAACAAGCTTCAGCATTAACTTAGGGATTTCTTTGCAAACCCTAAGTTTGAACTCTTCCGTTTTTGAATTGGCGCTGCCTCTGTCTCGGAACTTGCAATGACCACCAACGGGTTTATGAAATGAATTTGCAGGCTCATCTTGGTTATGCAAAGGATATGGTGTGTGGGATAGAGAAATGAATGCTTCTCGTCATCCTATGGCACTTGGATTACCATATAAACAACACACAAAGATTGATGTTAGTCAGAGCAAGAAAATTTCTAACCATTTTCTCCTGATGCTGCTGGACTTACTTTCGTTATTGCCCCGATGTGGGGTGGTTCTTGACAGGGTTGAGAATGAAAACCGCCGTTCAAATGGGTTGTCAATGGTCACCTGTAGTGTTTGGGGATATGAAACGAATGCCTCCGTCGTCCCAATCCATGTAATTGCTGCGAACAATCCCTACTTCCGTAGGTCCAGATTTCACTATCTGATCCGCTCCACTTCTCTCTCAAGTGTGTATAGGACGTGTTTGGATTAGGCTTTGCCTCTCGTCTTTTGAGAAAACGTCCTTTTGAAAGTTTTGAACAACTTTTGATTGGAAAAATCTCTTTCGTTTTCTCCAAAAATTTTACCCCGTCAAGGGGATTTTATGATGCACCATGCATGTTCTTATTCATGTTCAGACAACCTCCTGCTTTAAAACATGAATGTCAATGAAATTTGAATTCTATGTCTTTTCTAGACATTAGATTCTGAAAGCTTTTCTTTTCTTCTCTATTTTTTATTCAACATCTTCAATGGATTGGGGAGAGGGATACTTACCTGTCCCCCGTGGCTGGAGATCCCTGAAAATAAGGAAGAAACATGTTATTGTACGTTCATTAATTTTTCAAAAAATTGGAACGATACATCTTACCCTTGGTCATGTGTTCCAATGGGTAATACTTGGGATGTGAAAACCTGTTTCGCCTTGATGGCGAGCCCCTGTCAAAGACGAGAATTAGGTGTCAGTTTGCGTTCCAAAATTCAAGACAAATTGGAACGATACAGCCTTATTCTTGCTTTGTGTTTCCATTTGAACACAAACTCGCGGCTTGTAGAAGTTGGCCATCTAGCTCGTGGCCATGATCCCTCCATCTGGTTGGCAATGAACCATTCTCAAGGATTTGCACTGGAGGAGATCCATTTAAGCTTTCGGATGCATTCCAACGTCGTTCTTCAGAGTTCCTTTTATTCAAGGAAAAAGGAAGTTTTTATCAGAATGCATGTCAAAGCATGCAATGTGGGAGCGATACTTTTTACCCTCCACTCAGTCTTATAATCAAAGACCATTCTTGGAGTCCTGACTTCTAAGGTCGATGATTCTATTTGCCTCCTTGTCGGCGAGTTCTTTTATTTTGCGGCTTTCTGGTGCCAACAATTTTCTGTCTTTCTTGACAGTGAATCCCTGTCAACGATAAACATTAAGTGTAAGTTCGTGTTTCGAAATTCAAGACAAATCGAAACGATACTGCTTTACTCTCGCTTCGCGCCTCCATTTGAACGCAAATGTAAGGCTTGTTGAAGTCGGCCATCTAGCTCGTGGCCATGATCTATCCATCTGTTTGGCAACGAAATCCCTCTCTCTTGCAGCGGATATTTCCTTTCGCCTCCACGTCGGGCGAGATCCTTTCTTTTGTGGCTTTTTGGTGCCACCAATTTTCTGCCGAATGAGAGCAAGCTCATGTTAAGCATGGAATCTTTGGGAGATCAAATTGGAACGATACAAAGTTACCATCCACCCAGGTTTGTATCCTGGGGTTTGCTTCTGATGTGGACGACTTTGTCATTGCGTCCATGGATTTTGCCAGAGAAGAAACGTCCTTCTCTGTCCGGCGCACAAATGATTCACTTGCCCCAGTTAGACGTGGTTTATCATAGCTAGGTGACGCCTTCCCTGGCTAAATTCATTCCTGTATTTTGCTATAATCCTCGTCCTTCTTGGGTATGCCTTCTCTTTTGGGATTCATGATGACGTCTTACTGACGTATCCCTTTCCTTCGTCGATCATTGACGCTTCTCATTTGGTGTAGATGATGGATGTTGCTTCCTCTCGTTTGTATTTGTGGGTGTTGTTCGTGAGACGATCCTCGATCACATCAACAACTGCTTTGCCCCAGTTAGGCGGTGTTCGTCTTGGCAACGTGCCTTAGCATTCTCATGCTCCTTGACGATTTTCAATCCAATTTGAAGGCGTTCATGCACCTGCATATGAAGAGACATGCGTGGGTATTTATCCGGCTTGACTTGGAATTTCAGGAAGGAGATATTCCCTTCGAGGCTTCGTCCTTCCAACATTTGAAGGAACGGTGTTTCCCCAAGTATTCCGCCCCAGGCAGGCTTGTCTGGGTGTTCGTCATCTCTGGGTTTAATAACTCTGGTCTGATGCGCTTTCATGGGGGATCGTGAGAGTTTGCCCCCGGCTTGGCTCCTCGAAGCAAATGGGGGAGCCCGCTCCCACGAATTTTGTCGATTCTGGTCATCTATCTCAATTGCCAGAGTCTTTGATTATTTTTTCCTCTATCCCTAGACAGCTTGATAGTCAAGGGATTTTTCGTGTGGCGATTTGGTGATCCTCTCGATCACAGTCGCCATTTGAGGTATTTGATGTTTCCCTGTTGAAGAGAAAAAAACCTCATAAGTAAAGGGCATGTACAATTGACTATTGGAGTCGATACAATTTACCCTTGAAAATTATCCTGCGGGAACCGGCATTTCTTCCTTTTGGTTCTCTGTATGTGGATGATATGCATGATGCATGTTAGGTATGCTTGCAACGAAAAATGAGTTCGTGCTTTTCACTCTATTCAGAGAAAGCATTTTTATCAGATGTGTCAATCTGCAAAACTTGAATTTTTCTTTTTAAGAGTTCTTTTCACAAAGATTTCTAAATGATGGAAAACTTCTTCAGGTTTCCTCAAAGGTTTTGTTCATAAATTGAGCCATTAGAATGCCCTTAAAAATGTTTAGTCAAAGTGCATGTCTGAGATGTCATGAAAAATGGTACTTCCTATTTTGTCATTTGAAAGCACTGCCTCGTGAGCCCTTTGCTTCTGTTCCCAACCTGAAAGGAGAAAGAAATGAAACATTATTCTCATATCAAGAAAACAATCATTTTGGAACGATACGTCCTTTTACCCGAATCGATGGCTCCATATCGTTCTCCTTCTCATTTAGAAGGGTTTAATGTGTTTTGTCTTTGATGGATTACTCCACTTCATCATGATTCATGGGTGGTAACTGCTTCAGGGATTTCCCCTACGTATCCCCATGGTGAATTCGGCACATCCTACATTTGGTACCCTTTCCGGGTAGAGAGTGATTTGCCCCCAGCCCTTGGACGCTTTGTCTGGGCTGGCTGATTTAGTTGCAGGCAGTTTGATCATGCCGTGTTGGTGTATTCAATCTTCCGAAGATCTCAGCATTTGATGTTCTGCAACGTTTGACACTCCTTGGTCTCATCCATGCATTCCAAATTCTTCATGCATATTTTGCTTTGTCGTCATTTTATGACGTCCCTCGATCATTCTGTTGTTTGACATCAGCAAGCACGGGTTTACTTGTGGCTGAGTACTTCAGCATCCTGGAGTGTTACTTCACAAGCAACAATTTTCTTCATTGTGTCTTGTCGCATTCACCTTACGCTTTAACAATCTTTTACTCCACATGTACGATGAAATGAATGAGTGACTCGATTGCTGCATAAGGAGCTTTAATTGAAACGACTACGGATTTACTATCCCCGCTCTGGTCACTTCTGGCATCCAAGATGCTGGAAAGTTTTCAATGGGCCCGTTCATTCTCGTCATCACCTGCAAGAATGAGAAACCATATCAACTCGTGAACCAGTCAATCCGATTTGGAACGGATACAGCTTTTTCGACTTAGGGAGAGCCAATCCTAATTAGGTTGCTCCTTCTTCATAATTTAATTCATTTTGTCATTGCAATCCCAATGGGTGACATCTGCTGAAGGCACATTTCTTTCCGTCTTGTAGGGAAGACAAATTTTCCTTCGTTTATCTTTGACCCTCTTATCATGTTTTTCACATGAGAGGAAAAGATAGGAAATATTATGCCGGTATCTGATTGAAAATCAATTACGAAACGACACGTCTTTACACTTGATCCTGCTGCCCCGGTTAGGTGGCATTTGCCCTAGTTAAGTGGGATTTGCCCCAGTATGCTGTCTTGGCGAAAAGTCGACTTCTTTGTCTGACTTCAAATATCCATCCCTGTGGCTTGAGTTGTCGACCAGCTTCGATCTTCTCAATAAAACACAATCAACAAATTTTCAAATTTAAAGAGATTAGATTACAGCTAATTCTCTTCTGAACGTGGCTCCTTTGATTCCATGTTGTTCAACGTCTTGAAAGATGGCAAAATGCCCTCATCAGTTGACGATTTTTCTTGATGATTCCCTAGTCGGACAGTCAGGTTAGAATTTAAGGCTGTCGGGGCACCCCCCTGTGTGGTGAGGATGAGTGTCTTCATCTCTGTCATCATTGCGAACACCTAAGCCAACTGACTCTCCAGGGTGGTCAAGCGCTTTTCTATGCCATCCAGGTCCATTTTAACTTGCGACTGATTCTTCACACAAGTCCTCGGATTTTGATTCTGGAAATCACCTGTTCGAATGACAAGACTATGCTAGAAATGGAAGTAAAGCATAAATCCTTTCAATTTTATGCTTTCTTGTGAATAACGAAGATAAGGACTTTTACACAAGCCTTAACCTCATGTGAAAAGTTTCTACCGATGTTTTTCAAGAGAAAACATAAAACTAAAAGGAGCGTAATCCATGGTTATTACTTTTGGCAAATCCCCAGAAAATCTGTGGAATTTCCAAGAAGATAAAAATGCAATTCCAATGTGTCCTAAATTCGGTGAGAGATAGGACATCCAAATTGAAATGATTTCCCGAAGGTAATTTGGATATCAGGTCTCCTCTTGAATTCAGGAAACATGAACGACTTTAGTTAATTACCAAGGATTACCAATGATGCATGCTATAGACCGGTTCAATTCCATGTCCGGCGTACCATGAAATGAATGTTAGATTCTCGTACTTGGGTTAAACATGCCAAGTGTGAGTTCTAACGAAAATTTCATCTGGGTAAGACACGCAATTGAACCGAACAGTTCGAATGGTTGAGAGAAATTCTAGTGCCGCATTCCAATGTCAAGACACTTAAACAAGACTTAAGAATCGAGGCGTAAAAGATAGATGGGAGACCCACAGACGGGTGCTCCTTACAAACTCGATGATCCTGATAAAAGAAAAGGGACGATTGGAATGTAGCCCTTAAGAACCTAAAGAGATGCCCCAAGTCGGGTCTTCGGGGGACGACGCTTGATGTCTTCGGTCTGGCCACCTTTTTGATAATGTGCGGCAGGTGTCTCGGATTTGCCGTTATCGCACGCCCTTCAACTATCGGTATGGTTATTGGATCATTCCTTGGACAGCTCGAAGAGGGTAAACTCCGTTGAATGTCCCGACAGTCCGATGGCGGATGACGCGTCGCTCATATTTGAATACGTCCGGGATGTGGGACCGACTTGGAGAAATCATCTCTTTTATCTATACTCTAACATGGAATTGGACTCAACCATCGGACTTGATGAATGCAACATGTTGTGCAAAATGAAAGGTTGCAAGTGAATTTAAATAGAAATGGCAGGACCTTACCATAAGAGGTACCCAATGATTTTTTGGTTTTGGGTATACCAACCATCCATATACATGCGCATGAGACAAGTGAGGCTCGACTCTAAAAATCAAAATGGCTTAGGTGAAGAACCTAGAGGCTTCCCTCTATCCAAGTCGATAAATTCGTCCATGAGCGCAATCCACAACAAATGGATAAAAGTCTCGACTTGGATAGTGAGTGGGATCGAATATGGTCGACCCCAGCGCAATCCACGCTAGAGCGTTGCATATCGATCCCTGATCTATGGCTACCTGAAAAGGTGATTTCGCGGCCTGGGTTTGGGCGCTTTGTACAAAGTGTCGTGATCCTCAAATATGCAGTGAATCATGCGCAACAATTTATATATCAATCAGCGCTTCAAATCACCCATATAACATACATTCCTACGCCCATCCTGCATAAGACAATGTTAATCACAGACTACACCCCTTATCACTCCAATCTGCAAAAACATATAACACCTATCGTGAGCGGACTTACCTCACCTTCAAGAGCGCCTGCAGGGTTAGAAAAATCAATCAACGTTTTAATTACGGCCTAAGTCCACTTGAGGTCCAGAACCAAGTGTTCTAGAACAATGTCCCCAGCGGAGTCGCCAGCTGTCGCGACCCGTCCGAAAAACGGACGCGGCTAATGGATTACCGATCGCGGCCCCCACTCTGAAATGTGGATCGCGGGCCTTAGATCGGTGCGGGCCCTCCCAGGCCCATACCAAATCGCGGCGGGAGTGTCTTTTGAGGGATTCGACGATAAGAGTCGATCGCTTTCGACCTTAGTGTGGTCGTGGTGGCATGTGCAACTTGTGCATGCATTTGGAGTCGCCACCGGTCTTTCTTGGAGGGTAGACCGGAAACCTTACTGACCGATTGGGAGAGATCGATCAGTTCTACGGAACCAAAGATTTTTGGGTTCGGGGACTTGGTTACGTCGGTGTCATTACCAACGCCCTTTCGGTACCTAACGCGAGTGATTTTCCTAATTAAGATTTCATGCAGGCGTAATTTTGGGTGAGGTAGGTTTGATTCAGGTTTTCATGCAGATTGGGAGACTATTCCTATCAATCACAATCAATTTTAATGAAGGCGCAATCAAGTGCATAAATAAATCATGTCAATGCATATCAATTCACATCAAATGGCCTCATAGTATAGCCATAAGAGCTTAGGGAATGTGTGATTTAGGGCTAGGGGTAAAATGGGAAGATTTGGGGACGATTAGCCCGAAGGGCAAAATCGTCAATTTTTGGAAGATTTGGATACCGAATTACCCAAAATTTTCCATGGCCAGTTGATTGTGACCATTTCCCATTTTTGAGAATTTTTTGGAATTTCTTGATTTTTCTTCAATTTTTGGAAGACGATTCGCCCAAAGGGCGAAATCGTCATTTTAAGAAAGGTCGGGGTTCAAAACACCCGGAATGAGTCTTGGCCAGCTGTTTGCGGCCATTTCCTATTTTTGGGGATTTTCTTGGATTTTTTTAGAATTTTTTTGGAAGACGGTTTGCCGAAAGGGCAAAACCGTCATTTCTGGAAAGATCAGGGGTTAAATGACCCGGAATAGGTCGTGGCCAGTTGAATGTGGCCATTTCCTATTTTCTGGAATTTTTTAGAGTTTTTCTGAATTTTCCGAATTTTTTTGAATTTTTCATGATTTTTCATTTTTTTATTGATTTTTTGATTATTTTATTATTTTTTGAATTTTTTAATATTTAAAAATATTTTCCGGGCTGGGTCAAACCCGGCCGGCGCCTCTCGGGCGCCCGGCCTGACCCTAGGGGTCGAAACCGGCCTAGAACGACGCCGTTTTATATTTTAAAACATTTTTCTATTTTTTAACAATTTTTTGATTTTTTTTTATCTATTTTATTTAATTATCCGAAAATTCCCCAGATCCAACGGCTCTCATTGCGCCACGTGGCCTCATCCTGTGCGTCCGATCTTCCACTAGATCAGACGACCCACAGAGAGCCACGTGGCTCAATAAATAGCCATCGGATCAAAAATTAATTTATTATCTTTTTTTAGAAAAACCTACAAATCGGACGATTCGGAGCATGCCGCGTGGCCTCCTCTGGTGCGTCCGATCTTGTACAAGATCGGACGTCCCTCAGTGAGCCACGTGGCGCATCCTCGTCCGCCGGATCGATTATTCGAAAATCATTTATTTAATCTTCCAAAAATCTAGGATCACGACACGTGTCGCGATCGTGGCCGTTAATTCGGTTTTATTTGAAAACAAACGGCCGGGCCCCACACGATGACGTGGCCGCCGACGTGGCGTGCCATGTCACCATTGACAGGTTGACCTCCGGCGAAGTCGCCGGAGAAGACGATGAACAGTGAACATTCCGGCGACTTCGCCGGAATTCTCGCCGGAAAAAGCAAACCGCCCCCGAAACTCCGAATTTTTTTGCCCAATTCGCATCATTCGACTCCTTAGACATTCAGCATCAATATGCAACCAAAAAGGGACAAAAATCACGTCGGTAAATGGCCGGACGAAGCCTCAACCGAACCGGCTCCGGCGAAGAAAATTTTTTTATTTGTTTAAACTCGATTCTGGGCATTCACATGACATCTAAAGGAGTTTTAGGGACTTACCTGAGATCCCTCGATGGTCGGCGACCTCCGGCTTCGCCGGCGTGAGCTCTTGGTCCGGGTATGGCTCGGCGACCTCCGGTCCTCGTTTTTCGGTGGCGTTCGATGCAAAATAAAGGGGAAACGAGGCTTAGAGTCGGTTCTAATGCATGCTTGAGGCTAGACACGCGCAAATGGAGCTCCGGGATGGCTCGGCCAAGAGCCAAAAATTCAAAGCTCATTTGGGCATTTCGTCGAACACATAGGGTGCGCACAAGAAATGGAGGTCGAGAGAGAATACCGACCTCTTTTCGACTCGTCGACGGCCGTTGAACCTCCGGTGAAGCTCCCTTGAAGGTCTTGGACGTCGGTCCGACCTCGTTTTTTCGCCCGCAGCTCCGCCAAAAAAACCTCATTTTCCTCTCGGGCCAACTCGGTTTTAACCGAGAATCTCGCCGGTCTTCGTGGCCAACCGCCCACCTCGGCACGTCCACCACTCTGCCAAACACGAATATTCTTCTACCAACCTGCCTCCCTGTCCGTGGGTCTGCAACTTTGTTGCAGACCCGGTCGGACCGGGTCGGGCCGGGTCTGACCCGACCGGCCCGGTTCGACCAAATCGCCCAAATTGGGCCCCAAATTGACCTCTTTTTATGAAATTTATGGCAAAAATCGAATTCCTTGACATGTTTTCTATCAAATATGGGTATTTTCGTGAATTCAATTGATTGAAATTTGATGAAAACCCCAAATTGTCCCTAGGATCCGAAAATGAATTTTGGCTAATCGAAGATCTAAAATATCGAATTAGTCAAAATTGATCCCACCAATGGATTCAGCATGATGAAAACTATTGGGTAGAGGTGGTTTAATTTTAATGGGTGTGCCCGTGTGAAATTTAATTTCAAAAAATTGTAAAAACTGGGGACTAAATTGAGAGATTTTTTATGCAATTAAGCCATTTTGGCTAAAATTGATAAAAAATTGGAGGGCAAATTGACCCAATGGCATTTCAATACTTTAGAGTCCAATGTCATAGCTTATGAAAACCAAGGAATTGAAAATTAAAAGACTCGAAAAGGATTTTTTAGGCTCGGTTCGGGATTATGTTTGTGAAGGAACCCCATGCATCGAGCCAAATTTCCCTGATAAAAAGTGAAAATATTAAAGAGGGAATTAAAATAATATTTCTGAATATTTTTGTGTATTTTTTCTGACCACGAATGGTATTTTTTTCTAATTTTTGGGTATTTTTATAATTAAATAAATAATAAAAAATATTAAAAAATACAAAAAATATTTTTTTGTTCAAAATTGGTTCCTAAGGCTAGGCTAAGGCTTCCAAAGTTGATTTTTTGCAATTTTTTTGACCTTTTTTGTTATTTTTAATTAATTTTAGAAATTAAAACTATAATAACGGATGGTCAAAAAATCAGGTGTCAACACGTCTGTCTCTCAAGATACAACGGTATAAACAGCAACAAAGGCAAGCACAGCACTCCGGAGCTTTCGGCGAACTTGACAAACGCGAACACTATCAAAACCGATGCAGATGTAGAGAATAAAAAAGACATTGAAGTTTTTCTTTTCGGAATCCTCTCTTAATCTCTATCTCCTTCAAAATCTCTAGAATGGGAAGTCATACATTTACACACATATATATATATAGTGGGGGTATTTCGGAGACAAGAAATAACGGCTAAATAAATCTGCCGTTATAACTTTAATTATGTAACAGCAAAATAACAGTGGCTCTGCCGTTACAGTGGTAATGGCTCTGCCCCGTTACAACAATAATGGCTCTGCCGTTACAATATTTAATTCTATAACTGCCGAAATTAATGCCATTTAGATGCTGTTACTTTCCAATGTATGACTAGTGTTTTGTCACTTTTCATTTCCAACTTAAGGGTGTTCTTTGAGAAATAATTTCCTCATTCACTCACCCATCAAAATATCTCATATTTTCCATCAATCCCCCACATGAATAAAAAATTATTATGGTTTTGACTCTGTGATAGTGTTCACCAAATGAAACCCTGCATAGGATAGGCAGGTGTCACCCTTTGTGAACCTTCCTTAGTGAAAGTGCTCTTAATTTACCAGTTGTCCAGTAGACTAGATATCCTTGAACTGTCTTGCTTTATTAGTAAATAACCCACACACTCGTTTGTTCAGTTCTCACTGGTATGTTCATTTTGGCCCTGAACATCGTCTTGGTTCTGCGAGAGTTTCTAGAGAATTCAGCCCTCAATAATTCTCCTTTGAAGCAGCCCCTCTTCTCTCTCACATAGGTGATTACTTATTCTTGAGTAATTGGATTACTCCATTTAAGAATCATTAAAGCAATAATTGCTATCATTTTCCCTGATAAACCGCACAATAATTGGTTTTTCTTCACATATGTGAGGGATATCAAATCACTATTTCTTTTATAGGAATGGTTTGAGGGATAGGACCCCACAGTGATATCATTCAGTTCATATAATTAGGTTGTCCCTTTGAACCTAGATCTTGGGATCTCCAGTCAGTTAGGTTGGGTTTTCCGTTATACAAACTTTTCTGTAATGAGCTGCAATACCATTCCTATTATCGATTTTCTCAACTAACTCTCTCTTTAATCCTTTGGTTATTATCCTTTGACTTTACGTAGTCAATAGAGATAATTTCAGTTGAGAGTAGTTGTCTAATGGTATCATGTCTACGACGTATATGTCTAAACTTACCATTAGACATGTTACTCTATGCTCTTCCAAACGCAGATTGACAATCGCAATGTATACAGATTGGTGGCACAGGTTTTTTCCATTTTGGAATATCCTCTAAGAAATGGCGTATCCATTCATCCTTTTCATCACATTTATCCAAAGCTATAACTTCGGATTCCATTATGGATCTGGCTGTAACAAATTGTTTATAGGATTTCCAAAAGTATGCTGCATCTGCTAATGTGAATTCATATTCACTAGTAGATTTTGGAACATCCACTTTTGCGAGACACCCCCACACTTGTAAGCATTTGTAGGATGATCTCCTACCTTTCCATAGCTCATAAGGTGTTTTATCCTCTTTTATTTCGAGTTATTGCATTATTCTCAACTTAAGAAGGAAGGTCAACAAATGACTTGTTATTGCCATAATTCATGAAATCGTCAATCACATAGGTTGGGTTACCATCATTGTTGATTTCTTCAACTAGCTAAGTCCCATTTCCCACGAGGAATAGTCAGAGGATCAGCCGAATCCATTTCTGACTTTATATTCTAAATGGACATAATTCCATTTTCAAGCAATTTGTTTTATCACATCATACCTCAAGCGGACATGTCTCTTTTACCATTGAAAGTTTTTCTCTTTGCAATGGCTATTGCCACTTGGCAATCAAATGCATAGACATGTAAAGTGCCGATTTCATTTCCTGAGCAATCCTCAAGTTATCAAGACAACATATTTCCTTTCGCGCGCAAAGCCTCTATTGAAGCTTTTGTGCTCAAGATCTCTATTGAGCTTTTCCGTTCAGAGCCTCTATCGACCGTTTTTTTCGTTTAGAGTCTCTATTGAACTCTTTACGTTCACAGCCTCTATTGAACTCTATTTTTGTTCAAGGCGTCGATCACGTTTCAAGCAATTTCCTCCTCATAGAAGGGGAAGAATTGCTTTTTGAAATTGAACCTCATATGCCTCACATATCTTGATATGGTTGGCCTTATCAGTGCTCTTGGTATATCATCACAGCAACGCATTTTCCAAATATAAGAGTATGGTGTTCACATGCACCTTGTCATCCCTAGCTCATTGGGTTTCCACGTATCGATTCTCCTCCCATATGAAGTTGTCCATATACTTGGAATTCCTTGAGCCTTCAAATTTCTCGGGGCCAAGGGACATTCACTCTATGCGGTACAGGGATCGCCCCGTTCACACGCCCATAATCAAGCATGGCCATCTTGACCTCTAGCTCGATCGACCCATCACGTAGCTCGGTCCAAGGATTCACCTCAAGTACATTCAATCAACCTGAATCTCATGCAAGATCACTTTGAATTTCTTGTACTTGATTGATCACAGTCTTAGAATCCACCCGTCATATAATCAAGGAATCGTTTGACAACAAATTTCTTTGTTCCGGTATCCTTTGTTTTATATTTTCGATTAAGGATTCTTATAATTCCTTTGACGTCCTTATTGTACAATAGACATTGCACAATGAGTCACATAAGCCATTCATGACATAATTCCTACATGGGAAGTCAGAATGCTTCCAAGCCTCAACAGCGTTGAACGTTTTCTTATCCATTTCTCCATCGAATACCTTAAAAGGTCCCTCAATCAAGAATCTCTCTAGATTCAAAGTTGTTAAATACAACATCTTTTTTCCAACCACCTTTTAAAGTTCGATCCGTTGAACATTTCATATTTCTCACCATAGTGGACAGAAGCGACGGCAGAGGCAGAGGATGATCCAGGCAGAGGCAGTTGGACAGTAGAGGCAGCGCCTTTGATAATGTCGTCATGAGTCACATTAACAACTCTATTTCCAATAGCCATCTGAATGCCTTTGATGATGTCGTTGGTAGACATATCAACACTTTGTTTCCAGTAGCCATCTGAATTCTCAATATGTACTCTGTCTTAAGCTTGTTGGAAAAAATTCAAAATGGCATTAGTAGAACCACTATAAACTTCAAAAGGATGATACAAACACCCAAGACTTCTGGCTTAAGCTTGTTATATAAAATTCAAGATGGCATTGGTATAAAAATTATACACTTCAAATGAATGACATAAACAAAAAAATCTCTGAAACCAGATTGTTGGCACAAACTTTAGTTCAAGGTTGACAGAGGCACAAACGCTGAATTGATAGAGGCATCATCGCTGAGTTGGCAGAGGCATAAACTCTCCATTGGTAGAAGCATGTTCGATGAGTTGGCAGAGGCATAAACACTGTGAACAGTATACGAACTGACACCAAAATCAAAATTATAATTGAACAATCTAAAAGAATAAAATCAACACAAATACCGAGGCCTGTCTACACAGTTTTCTTAAGACAGATTCATCCCCTCCCGTATGTGCTTTGAGGTTTCTTGAACGTCTGTCTCCCAAGATACAACGATATAACAGCAACAGAGGCAAGCACAGCACTCCGAAGCTTTCGGCGAACTTGACCAAACGAGAACACTATCAAAATCGATGCAGATGCAGAGAATAAAAAGAGATGGAAGTTTTTCTTTTCGGAATCTCTCTTAATCTCTATCTCCTTCAAAATATCTAGAATGGGAAGTCATATATATACATATATATAAGTCAGTGGGGGCATTTCGGAGACAAGAAATAACGGCTAAATAAATCTACCGTTATAACTTTAATTATGTAACAGCAAAATAACAGTGGCTCTACCGTTACAGTGGTAATGGCTCTGCTCGTTACAACAATAATGGCTGCCCGTTACAATAGTAATGGCTCTGCCCGTTACAGTAATAATGGCTCTCCCGTTACAATATTTAATTCTATAACTGTTGAAATTAATGCCATTTACATGCTGTTACTTTTCAATGTAGGACTAGTGTTTTGTCACTTTCCATTTTCAACTCAATGGTGTTCTTTGAGAAATAATTTCTCATTCACTCGCCCATCAAAATATCTCATATTTTCCATCACTTATAATGACAGTAGAGTTGCAATGCTCGATCCTTACGGGAACTTCATTTCCTCTGATGATTTGAAATTCTTAACATCTGATTTCGGCGCAGAAGTTGAGAGAAGATTAAGGGTCGATTATGATGGTAATGTTCGAGTTTAGAGCCGGTTTGAAGGAGAGGAGTGGTTAGTTTCATGGAAAGCCACATTCGATCGTGCACAATTCATGGCACTTGTGGACCTAATAGTATGTGTACGTACCACCCTAGAGAGGGAAGAAGTTGCATTTGCGCTCTCGGATACGAAAGGGAAAACCTTTTGGACTGGACTCAAGGATGCAAGGCTAGATTCACCAGCTTCTGCGACAGCAAAGTCGAAACCGAATTCATCGAGTTACGGTATGCCGATTTTTACGGGTACGACAAAGGCTTCTTGCCAAGTTATACCCTTGAAATGTGCAAGAAATTATGCTCGAAGTCGTGTAATTGCTTGGGTATCCAATTCAAATACAATAAGTGTTGGCCTAAGTTGCTTCTGTTAAATGGTCGCTATTCACCCAGTGTTGCTGGGGGGATCCACTTCAGGCTCCCAAAATCCAATCTCTCGTCATACAAAGTACCGAGGATAGAGTACGCTGCTCTGCAATGTCCAGCAAACGAAATTTTGCTACCAAGGACTTGCGTAAGAATAAAAGAGAGTTTGGAAATCAAGATTTTGCTCATTTTCGTTGGGGCTATAGCTGGAATGGAGGCCATAGTTGTACTCACGGTTTGGTGCTTCTTATACGGAACCCGTCCAGAGAAAGGTGGAGCTCCCACCGATGGATACCATGCCGGGCCATCCGGGTTCAGGCAGTTAACATACGATGAGCTAAAGAAGACGACGAGGAATTTCAGCGAAGAAATTGGAAGAGGGAGTGGAGGAATCGTATACAAGGCCGTGCTGTCAAATTGCAGGGTCGCAGCGGTCAAGCGGCTCAATAAGGCTAACCAAGGTGAAATTGAGTTCCGGGCGGAGGTGAGCACTGTTAGATATATTGCATATACTAGGAGTAGGACTTTTTGCGTATTTACTTTCTTGCCCTTTGGGCTTGTGCCTAATTGTAATTATGTATTCCATTATTCAATTCTCAAATCTATCATAGTATCATAACTAGGGTTTCTCGCTCTTCCCCCATAGATAACGTGGTGAACGAGCCTTGTGTTGGATTTCCCTTCCCACCAATCGGATTGGTAGTGAGTTCAATTCGTTGTCCTTTGCGTATTATATCGGCCACAAATTCAATTCGTCTTGTGCTGGTGTTCATCCATATTTGGTGGCTTCTGCGTGGTCAATTGGTCTTCTTCTGCGTGGATTTCTCTTTCCACCAATTCGTCTTCTTCTGGTTCAATTGGTCTCTGCGTGGGGTTTGCTCAATTCTCTGTTAGAAAGTCCAACCCAAAAGTTTAAGCTATTACGTGGAGGGAGACCGCGTGAATATAAATAGCGTACAAGACCCATTCACAAGCGATGTGGGACAACAGCACAACTTTAACATTCTCCACACCAATACGTCTTCTTCTGGTTCAATTGTTTCTCGTGGATATTGCTTGCTGGATTTTATGTCAAAAATTGGAAGATTGATTATTTTGGCGTCTTCTGAGTGGTTTGGGCGTCAACAATTGGAAGATTGATTATTTTGGTTCAGTGGGGTTTGATCTTCTTCTTCTTGCGCAACTTCATCCACAACAATTGGAAGATTGATTATTGTGGCGTCTTCTGCGTGGTTCATAATCGAGACCATCATTATTATTGGATAGCGATGTGGGACATGATGGACGAGCCAACACATCAAGTTGGGACCAAAGAGACGTCATATAATTATAAAATTCACAAATTATTCGTGTATCTTAAGTGACACGACGAAGTTCTTGCATAAGCTGATAAACACGAACATAATCTATTTGTATAAACATCTCAGCAATTTGATCCCATAACTGTTTCGCACCAACAATCTGAGTAAATTGGGGTTGAAGATCAGGACTTATAGAACCAAATAACATGACTGATAACCATAAAAAGATGAATTTACGAAAATAATTTTCATCGTTCACGAAATTATTTCGACAAAAGTATTATCGAGAAAGAATTTTTTTTAACTATCTAATTATTTCAGGCAATACAAGCCATCAATTTTATGAAAGTCTCCTCCAAATCATTTTTTTTTTTTTGCAAAACAAACAGAGCCTAAGAGAAAAAGAAAAGTTGACTGGACATTGAATCAAACTTCGAACATTCAATTAACTCGCATAAAATTTTCGCAAAATGACCCAAATACCCTCGAATTAAAACTTACAGAAATGTCCCAATGCACGAAAAATGCAATGTTCTCATAAAAACAATTTTTTTGGTGGGGACTAAATCCCAAATTTTCTTTTTTTTCCCTTTATTCTCTTCGTTTTTCTAGATTAAAAATGCAAAAAAAATCTGGCGATGCTCCAAGAACCTATTCCTACCAAGAAAGCCCGGCTGTTCAGGGCATTTAAGAGTCATGCTCTTGCTTTTCATCATGAGACGACGAGGAAGACGCTGTACTGTAGGCCGATCATATGCTTCTTTTTTAGCGCACAATAGTTTGTCAGCTAATTGAAATTTGGGCGAGAAAAAGCTCGGATCCTCATAGAAAACGTCTAAGCAATGAGAATGATGAAGAAAAATTCGTGGATTAAGCCCAAAAGAAAGACTTAGGCCCGATACAAAAGCAAGGACTCTCTCTCTCTCTCTCGATTGAGATCAAGAGAGAGATCTATCGAGTTTCACTTTTCTCATAGTTTCGAAAAGGGATGATCCGTTTTAGGATGAGCCAGTTCCCACCCTAGAATCGGAAACCAAACTAGAAGGGCCGGTTCTCAATTTTTAGGAAAGAAACCGGCCCGCCTGATCATGGACCCACTCAAGAAGCGGTGTCTCTTGTGTTTTTCCTATTCCCTGCAAAGCAATAGGCAACAATATGTGCGACATGCTTCTATGAATCAGAAGAACTCTCCTCGCAAAACATCCAACTCATGTTTTCTCACAAAATAGATCCTCCAAACAAAGTGCAGAACAGATAGCACGGTTTCTGATGATAAATCAAAATAGAAAAGGGAAGATGTCGACCATCTCCTATAAAAATGAAAGAAAGTGGAGGTCATCACCTTCAAAGCTAAGAATGCTGGTAGTCAGAAGCCCCAGGATCACGACACACTGTCTTCATCTTTTCCATCTGTTGGATCTAGCAATATAACCTAGAGGGGGGGTGAATAGGTGAATCGACAACTAACTTGAAATTTCTTGCGGAATTAATGATAATCTCAATATACGATCAATAAATAAGAACAAAAGGAGATAGTGCACAATTCAAACGCAGCAATGAAGTAGTGAAGAGAAGAGAGCACGCTTGTTGACACCTGATTTTTGACCATTTATTATTGTGATTTTTATTCTTTAAAATTAATTAAAAATATCAAAAAAGGTCATAAAATCACAAAATCAACTTTGGAAGCCTTGGCCTAGCCTCGGGGACCAATTTTGAACAAAAAATATTTTTTGGTATTTTATAATATTTTTCGAATTTATTTAATTATAAAAATACCCAAAAAATCAGAAAAATACCATTCGTGGTCAGAAAAATACAAAAAAATATTCAATAATTTTGTTTTAATTTCATCTTCAAGTGTGTCACCTTAAATCTTGAAAATTCGGCTCGGGTCACTATGTTTCTTCACAAACATAAACTCGAACCGAGCAAAAAATTCCTTTGCGAGTCTTTTAGTTTTCAATTCTCACTTTTTATAAGCTATGACATTGGATTCTAAAGTCTTAAAGTGCAATTAGGTCAATTTGCCCTCCAATTTAATCAATTTTTACCAAAAGGGCTTAATTGCACATTTTTCTTTCAATTAGTCCCCGGTTTCACGGATGTATACGTATGCTCTACATATTTATACGTCATACGTATTTATATGTTATGCATATTTGTACTGTTTGGTAACCTCTTTAACTCTTGTAATAATAATAATGGTTATTATTTTTAACACCTTTGTTAGTGCTTTTTTTTAGCATTTTTGTATTGTGAGTGCTATTGTTAGTGTTATTTTTAAATAGCATTTTTGTATTATAAATTGTGAGTGCTATTGTTAGTGCTATTTTTAAATGTCATTTATTTGTGAGTGCTATTATTAGATAGAATTTATAATTGTTAGTGCTATTTTTAAATAGCATTTTTGTATTATAAATTGTGAGTGCTATTGTTAGTGCTATTTTTAAATGTCATTTATTTATGAGTGCTATTTTTAGATAGAATTTATAATTGTTAGTGCTATTTTTAAATACAATTTATTGGAAGGTATTTTTGGCTATAAAAGGATGGCAAGAGTTTTGAGGTTGGAAGGGGAGAGACATTTTGTAGAGTGTGCAAATTTTTGAGAGCTTAGAGAGAAGAACACAAACACTCTCTATATTCTCATAATCTTGAGCGAGCAAAATATACTAAGTTCGGAATATTGATTCCGCATATTGCTAGCACAATTGTTGTGGAGTTATTAGTCGTTTCCCCGTTCGTCAATTGGTGGTGCGTCCGAACTAGATGCCTAACACTTGTGGAGGCTGAGATCGAAGAACATCGAACCGACACCTCCGTTCAAGCACGCTACGAGAGGTAATCTATTTACTCCCTTTGAGACTTTGTGATTTTTTTCGATTGAAATGCACGAAGTACGCCTCTGGAGATACATGTGTGGGTTGTTATTTATTTCCGCTACGTGTTACGTGGATCCCAACAGTGGTATCAGAGCCAATCTTTAGGTGTTTTCGTGCATTTAATTGATTTTTTGCAATTTTTGCAATACTATGGCCAATATGTATTAACGAATTGTTCGTCTTACATGGCTAATGGAGATTGATTATTTTATATGATAAATTAATCAACGTAGCAAAAATTGAGACTAAATCAATTTTGAATCGAAAATTTATGGCTATCTTATTTTACGTAAAAATTCTGAATATGATTCAACGTAGAATTTTTATTGTGCCTTCCTAAGTTTTAAATTGTGAATTTATTACTTACGTGAAAGGGTGGTGATCATGGAAAAATCCCTAATCAATGTGATTGATGTATATATGAATGTATGATGATTATTTATATATTTGGGATTGTAATTATTAAATGGAGGCTGCGTACTCCTTTTATTTTTCATGTAATCTTTATTTTTAGCATAGTCAATTGTTGATGTAAATGCTACGAGGATTACGTGGAGGAGCCTTTTAAGTCGGCGAGCTCTTTGGGGCCCAATTCTTGAAGAGTTCAAGAAACCAAGAAGAAGCGAAGAGCGGCTCTCCGTTATTAAAATATTAAAATGATTATATGTGGTCTCATTGGCTCGAGACCCATTAAATCATAATTCCATGATCACCACGTAGGATATATATTTATGTGATTGACATCTATTTATTTATTATGATTACGTGAGCATGTTAAACTGGTTAATGTGCAAAGTCAGACTTACCTCACCCAAAATTGTGCCTGCATGAAATCCTAGTTAGGAAAATCACTCGCATTAGGTACCGAAAGGGCGTTGGTAACGACACCAGCGTAACCAAGTCCCCGAACCCAAAATCTCTGGTTCTGTAGAACTGATCGATCTCTCCCAATCGATCGGTAAGGTTTCCGGTCTACCCTCCAAGAAAGACCGGTGGCGACTCCAAATGCATGCACAATTTGCACATGCCACCACGACCACACTGAAGGTCGAAAGCGATCGACTCTTATCATCGAAGAATACTCCCGCCGCGATTTGGTATGGGCCTGGGAGGGCTCGCGCCGATCCAAGACCCGTGATCGGTAATCCATTAGCCGCGTCCGCTTCCGGACGGGTCGCGACAGCTGGCGACTCCGCTGGGGACTTGTTCTAGAAACTATGGTTCTAGACCTCAAGTGGACTTAGGCCGTAATAAAAATTGAGTGATTTTTCTAACCCTACAGGCGCTCTTGAAGGTGAGGTAAGTCCGCTCACGATAGGTGTTATATGTTTTTGCAGATTGGAGTAATAAGGGGTGTAGTCTGTGATTAACTTTATTTTACGCAGGTGTGGCGTAGGAATGTATGTTGTGTGGATGATTTGAAGTGCTGATTGATAAATTGTTGTGCATGACTTGCATTGTGATGATCACGACACATGGACACACACAACCGCGCCTAAAACCCCAGGCGCCGCCTTTAGGAACACAATAGAAGGAATTGAAAATGGAATCTCCGTGAGGAAAAACACGGGGTAATCCACTTCTCAATTCCGCTCGCTTCGAACTATGGATTGAGTCCCAATGCAACGATAGTTGTGCAATGGAATCGGCTCTTTCTAGAACTCGAGGTGGGAACCTTAACCTTAGGTGCCAAACCCTCTGATTTTTAGAAGTTCACCATCACTTGTCTCATGCGCATGTCTTTGGGCGGTTGGTACACCTAAAATCGCACATAAGTCGACGAGTTGGGTTGGTAAGACTCTCTATCCCTCAAAACTATTACAGTTCATATAAATATAGGCATTTCATTCATTGCATTCTGGTGATTAGATTAAATGCCATTTCAAGGATAGATGCATGTGTTTTTCCCAAACGTCCTTGATAGAAGACGAGGAGGATGATATCCCATGGCGAACACCGAGTGAGCAACAAAGGAGCCTACTATGAACATTATTGAGATATCGTCCAATGAAGATGACGAGTTGGGGCAAGTGATCCGGAAGTCACAGATCGAACTTGGGGCATCCTTAAACGTTAGGATCACATTCCTTGGTTTCATTTTCCATTACTAGTCCTCTTGTATAGGGTTTATTTTTATCGAGGCTTTCTCTATCTCACCCCTTAGAGTGATTGTATTAGGGATCTATTGGTGTATACATTCATATGGAACTCGGTTGTATTTCTTTTGACGGGTCATGGGAATGTGATAGTGGCATTTTCTCTAATCATCCGAATACTCCCAAGTCAAGTTTATAATTCCTTTAGAGGAAACTAAAGTTGAAAATCTTACACGACCTTTTTGGTCGTACAGGGTAATCCAACCCCAATTTCGCTAGAAGGAATTATACACTTGAATTGGTCCATGCATGTCATACGTCACTAAGTAATCCACGATAATTGATCAAGAGTATTGACGTTATTTCGAATTTAATGACGAGATAGATGTCCAAATTGCTCTCGTTCTTAACAAAACGGCCTTGATTTGGATGCCGTATCTTCAATTAAATTTAAAAACACGTCGTTATGCCTTGCATTTTTGACTAATTCGCTCTTCTGAATATTGGTCAAAAGCAATTATCGTGAATTACATTCCTTTCAATAGTATGCTTTCTTTCGAGGAATATTGATAAAAACTTTTCGCACAAGATTAAAACCCTTGTAAAAGTTCTTGTCATTATTAATTACGAGCAAGCATAAGATTGAAAGGGGTCTATGCTTTCTTTTTCAGATTATTCCTTTTGACTCGGTCTTTTCATTTGCAGGTGAAAAACAAGTAGCATAAAGAAATCTTTTCTTGGATAAGTCTGAGGCTATTCTTTCATCTGACCATGAGTGAGTTAGAAAATCAGAACACATCTACTCGACTTATTATGGATCGGCTCATCCAAGTCTAAGATGTCCGGATGCTCGAAGAAATGGATCATATAAAAGCTAAAACAAACACAGGGGCTTTCATTCATTCTTGCCCAAACCAGATCATACAATTCATTGGGGTGGAAAAGTAAAGCAGAAGTGAGCCCTAATCAACGACACAAAGGAGCCCAACTGGCCCTCCAGGTTATGGATGCTTTGTTTATACGCACCACTCCGCGTATCATGGTCCGCAAGCCTGAGGTGGAGGCGTTTGCGTTCATCATTGACTGCAACAACCTGAGTCTCGTGATCTTCGGCGACTGCTTCCAAGTCCCGAACAAGTCCATTCTCACGAGTTATATCCTCGTTTATGCCGTTGAGCCTTTCTTCCAGCCACTCGCTCCGATTCCTTAGCAGGGCATTACGTCGATCGCGCTCATAGGTAGCCAGAGATAGAGCTAAGTCCTCCACCAGATTCCTCCTCTCGCGTAGCAATGTCGAAACCCGCTCTTTGGCGAACTCAACAGCCTTTTTGTGACTATCGGCCAGGTAGTCAGCCAACGCTAGGCGGTCGGACTGATCCTCATAACGGGCTCGCAAGACACGAGCCACGGTAACTCCCCGATGAGCAGCGCGGTAGACCTCCAAGGAGTTCGTAAAGAGCGTTGGAAAAATATTGTATTCCCTCCCCAACGCGGTACCCTCGAGGGAGGTGATGTCCAGGTCCCCGAACATGACTCTGATCTCATCCTCGGTTTCGGGATGATCGGCTATGTGAGCGTAGCCTCGACCCAAGAGGTTATAGAACTCTTTCCATCGAGTCAAAGCTTCGGCTGAGAAAGTGTGAACTTGGGAAGAAGCCATTTTCGACGGAGATGTGTGTAGTGGAGCGATTAGAGGATGGAAGCAAATTATATGAGAGCGTTAATCTCCCAAACACCAACTCCGCATTTTATAGCGTCTCGAGAGTGGAGAAAAGTTGCAGCAATAATGCTTGTGGAGCCGGGTTAATTAATGTAAAGCGATGGCTGCTCCTCCCGTGAATCATCAGACATGTCATGATCCGCAATTTCAGGCCTGACAAATTCGGTCTCGCCATTATTAAAGCTGGGAGGGAGGCGAGCGCAACTATCGAAGAAGCCGCGAAAGGATTGTGTTGTTCCATCACGCATGAAGCTGGGCGGCGAGTGAACAGCTCTGCCACTTAAAAAGAGAAGACAATGCTGAACAGGCATGACTATTGAGGAAAAGTGAAAGGCGAGCGCAACTATCGAAGAAGCCGCGAAAGGATTGTGTTGTTCCATCACGCATGAAGCTGGACGGCGAATGAACAGCTCTGCCACTTAAAAAGAGAAGACAGTGCTGAACATGCATGACTATTGAGGAAAAGTGAAAGGCGAGCGCAACTATCGAAGAAGCCGCGAAAGGATTGTGTTGTTCCATCACGCATAAAGCTGGGCGGCGAGTGAACAGCTCTGCCACTTAAAAAGAGAAGACAGTGCTGAACAGGCATGACTATCGAGGAAAAGTGAAAGGCGAGCGCTACTATCGAAGAAGCCGCGGAAGGATTTGGTTACCCCTTCGTGTCGGAAAGCTGAGCAGGAGGTAAACAGTTCCGTCGTTTCAAAAACAGAACGCTGAACAGACCTAGCTTTCGAGGAAAAGGAGGCAACAAATCGAAAGAGCGAGTATACAAAAGAGAACAGAGAACCCCGAGTGACGAGTTCGTTGAAAGACCTCAAATTCTCTAGAATCAGATTCGACATCGAAGCCATGGAACTCAACATCGCCGGTGACGAACATCAAGATCGCAGTGGTGACGACGGCAGTGGCCACGACGCTCAACCCCGGAAAAGAAAAAGTCGCCAGCGCTACGCTCGGAAAGAAATCCAGGAGCTTGAAGCTTTCTTCGATGAATGCCCTTGCCCAAACGAGGAACAAAAGATTGAATTGGGCCAGAAGCTGGGAATGAATCCTATGAGAATCCATTTTTGGTTTCAGAATAGACGTTTCAGACTAGGTGTCCAACACAGGCGTAAGGAGATCACGGCCCTAAAAGAGCAGAACCAAAACCTTCAAATGGAAAACATGTGGTATGAGAAAATTCTCAGTACTATTACCTGCCCTGACTGCGGTGGCCCTACCACCCTCAGTAAATTGTTCCCCAGTAAGCCTTCTACGAAGATGGAAGGTGCTCATTTATCCCCCTGCTCCCTTGAGCCATCTCCGGTACAATCAGATCCTGCTAATGGCGCGCATGAGCAGATCGATCCTACAGAAATTATACCAGTGTCTTCGGAGGAAGAAGATACGTGTCGTTATGATCGGAGTCACCTCATCGAAGCCCATGAATCTCCTCCACAACAGCTTCCGGTAAGATCAGATACGGTTCAAGAGGAGTTAGAGGTTAGTCGGCAGGCTATCTACGCCACTCTGGACGACGAGAAGAAGAAATTCACTTGGCCCCCGGAGCTTCATCTCAAGTTCTTGGACGCAGTTCGACAGATAGGACTCGACTTCATAGGTCCGACAAGCATACTTAGGGTCATGAACGTACCGGGACTTACCAAGCAATTAGTCGCGAATCACCTTGGTTGCTACAGAAGGGCGTTAGGACAGCGTTATGCAGAACTGAATCCGAGCAATAGACTCGGCTGCGAACCCAGCACCCTTATGACAAATGAGGCCCGGTCGAATCTGGACGACTATTGGGGATTTGATCAGGATATCCTCGCGAGTCATTTCAATATTCCTCAAGAACACGCATCACAAGTGCAACGAGTAAGCACTCCTCCGTCCGAGCAGCAGCTAGTCAGTGTTCATCCTGTCGCAGATCAGCCCACCACGCCCAGTGCTCAAGGGTTTGCCCAATTAGAGCATATGGCTTCAGATGATCTAATGGGAGAAAGCTTGGAGCACTCTTATTTCCCTAATCCCCAAGTGGGAGATGCTTGTGGTAGTCAATCGATCAAATCTCCTCTTATAATCCCAGACAAAGATGGAGGTTCCAGTTCGAAGAACCCGTCGGGCGATGCAGCTCAACCTACACATCAATCGTTCGGGGGGTCGGGTGATTTCTTCGATGAAGGACTTGATACCTGGTTCGATCAGTTGGAAGCTATTAAAGGTTGGCAACCATGATCTGCACTTGGTAATGGCACACCTAAGCTGAGGCCAGACTGGTTAGTCATTGGACATGCCCCAAGAAAGAAGGGGATGTACGCGAGAAGGATGTATCTCCTATTGTAAAGTTCTCATCGGTGCATGCGTTTGTTTCTTCAATAGCTAGAGTTGATTCTGCATAATGTTTTTCGCAAACGTCATCTCGTGTGTATACGGTAATTCCTTGTTATTAAGTTCAAGGTAAAATCAGCCCCGACGCGTGAAGGCAGAATTGATAGCATGAGTTACTAGCAGAATGTGATCGAGCTCGAAAGTGAAAGATTACTAGCGGCCCCAAACGCAATGACCGCAAAATCAGGGGCAATCTTTAAGTTTCGAGCAACTACAAATCTATTTCTCACGAGGCATTCAGGTCAATCAAATATAAAGCGTCGGGCTGTGAGAATGATGCGTAGTCAATCTGTTGACACAGGCGAAAAAGGAGTCGCGTAGATCCGAAAGCAAAAACCTTTCTTGGCTAGTCAACAATGCAGAATGAAAGAGCATATATAAACAAACTCGCATTTATTTCATTCAGCAGGAAAGTTTACAAGTGGATCACTGAGGGGGAGCAGTAAACCCAAAATGAGTTCTGACAAGCATCAC
The DNA here is from genome assembly GCA_021437785.1 of Rhodomyrtus psidioides. Classification (NCBI taxonomy): domain Eukaryota; kingdom Viridiplantae; phylum Streptophyta; class Magnoliopsida; order Myrtales; family Myrtaceae; genus Rhodomyrtus; species Rhodomyrtus psidioides. The sequence goes on along the minus strand of JAILYB010000166.1, from coordinate 1,169,758 downwards.
AAAAAAGCTTAACTGACTCTCCATGCTATCCATGCCTTGCTTACAACCCACACTCCGGGAATCGAGGTCTACAAGCTTGAAGAAAAGGAGACGACATTTCTCCTTAAGTTCGTTCACCTTGGTGTCATAGTACTCGAACTCAAGCTCTAAGTCATGAGCCAGCACCCTCCCGCGAGCTATATCCATGCTCAGGTCTTCAAGCCTTTCCTCCAACCAGGCACACTGGAACCTCAGCACGAAGTTGTGCTGGTCTTGCTCAAAGGCGGTGTCAAAAAGAGCCAGACGCTCCACCAAGTTGTCCCTCTCACGGACCAGCATCGAAACCTGGGCGTGGGCGTATTCAACAGCCCTTTTATGGTTATCGGCCGTCAGCATGGCCAACATCAGGGACTCAGTTCGGTCCTGATAACGGGCTCGCACGATACCAGCCAAAGTGACCTCCCGGCTAGCAACTTCGTAAGCCTGCATGAAATTGTTAAAGAGAGTTGGGAAGATCACAAACTCCCTTTGCAGTTTCGTACCTTCAATACACGCAGTATCCAGGGCCGGAATCAGAGTACGAACTTCAACCTCAACTTCAGGATGATTGTTTATGTAGCCATAACCCCTACCCAAGAGGTGGTAAAATCTCTCCCATTGGGTCGAAGCTTCAGGTAAGGCAACAGGCATAGAGGAGGAATCCATATGCGATGGAATGACGGAGAAGAGAGTGAGAATGTGAAGAGTGTTTGAGAGGCTGAGTCTGATAAGGCTAAAGTGTTAATCTTCTTGACATCAATCTATCACCTTATAAATGCTCGAGTACAGGGAGAAGTGGTAATAATATTTTATGTGCAGTAGAGCCAAGCGGGTTTCGTTAATGCATCCCCGATGAGTCACGAATCCACCACCGTCCTGTGATCTCGGGTTTTACGAAACATAATGGCGCCGAAAGGTGGGCAGGCTTGTTACTCTAGAGACTGGGCCAGGGGGACAAGCGTAGTGCTCGACAAAGCGAAATCAACGCAAGAGATCTTCAGGCTCCGTTCACGTAGAAAAGAGCAAAAAAGGACAAAGTGGGAATTACGAAGCCTTGAGAAAAACGCTCGTCAAGTAGCCATCACAAAAGGACGAAGTGGGAATCTCGAAACATTGAGAAGAGCGCTCGTCGGGTAGCCATCACCTTTGATCGAAGAACGGTGATCCGGCTCCTTTAACCTCTCAGAATTTGCAGAGAAAGTGAAGATCCAAGGAGGAACAAAGAAAGCTGAGTTAACGGAAAATCAAACAGTGATATCCCGGTCAAAATGTTCAAGGGATTCTGTCATTTACTGGAAGCGCCAGACTTGGAGGTCTCCGAGCTTGAGCTGCTGGAAGAGTTTGAAGATCTCAGGACCGAACCTGACACGAGGGCCATGGAGACCGATCCTTCTAATGATGAAACCCGCGGCTTGGTTAACGAGAACAGTACCCGCGACGGTTATCAGCGTCAGAAAGGGGAATATCTCAAACGCAACACTTCAGGTCAAGTCCATAAACTCGAATTGTTTTTCAGGGAATACCCCTATCCGGACATGGAACAGAAAATCAAAATGGGCCAGGAGATAGGGTGGGAGCCTCGGAAGGTCAAGTGCTGGTTTGAAAACAAACGAACCCGGCTGAAGCAGCAACGCGATCGGCACGAGTTAGCGGTTGTAAGGGAGGAAAATGAAAAGCTTCGAATAAAAAACACTCAGTACAAAAAAGCTCTAAGCATCGCTATTTGCCTGGAGTGCGGTAACCCTGTTCCCACGGACGGAGTATTCACTGAAGAGCCAGATCTGGGGGTTTATAATGCTCATTTGTTGCAATGCCCTTCGCAACATCTTTCGGAACAGGCGGGTACCGCCGAGGATCTACAAGAGGAAACTAGTGCTATAAGGTCAAAGTCGACGCCCATTGTGGAAGGGAACATGCGTCATGACAAGTCGGGTCCGCTCGATGATGAACTCACCATCATGACCAGCCGATCTGAGACCACTAAATCCCCTCCAGAGCAACCTCCAACACGACTAGATTCCGAGAAGAGTAACCGCCAAGTTGCTGACACCACTTCGGCTAGCAAGAAAATAAGATTTCGTTGGACCCCGGAGTTTCATAGCAAATTTGTTGATGCAGTTCAACAGTTGGGGATCAGTTTTGCTTGCCCATTGCGCATACTCGAAATCATGAACGTGCCGGGACTGACTAAAAATATGGTCAAGAATCACCTTTGGCGCTACAAGAAACTACTGAGAGATGGACGAGCGTCGCTAGACCAAGATAGAGGCGGTTCAACACGACCAGATTCCACGAAGAGTAGCCGCCGAGTTGCCAACCCTACTTCGGCTAGCAAGAAAACAAGGTTTTATTGGACCTCGGAGCTTCATAGCAAATTTGTTGATGCAGTTCAACAGTTAGGGATCAGTTTGGCTCGCCCATCGCGCATACTCAAGATCATGAACATGCCGGAATTGGATAGAAATAAAGTCAGGAACCACCTTTGGTGCTACAAAAGACTACTGAGAGATGGACGAGTGGCGCTAGACCAAGAGAGAGGCAGCTCAAGTTTAAACGATGAGCATGGCTGTGATCGCAATCCTCATGAAGCAGGAAGCATCCAATCACCTCTTAACACCGATGGGACTGACAATTACACGGTCGATTGTTCAGGCATCAATCAGAGTACTCCCATGGGTTATCCCAGTACTCCTCAGGAGTATGTACCGCAATTTCAGCAAATCGGGACTCCCCAGTCTGAGCACCGACTGGCCGTTAATACTAGTCCTACAGCGGATCTAACACTGGCAGGAGATGCACATACAATCTTGCGAGACGATTACGGAGATTCCGGCTCGAAGAATCAGGTGGTCCATGACGAAAATGGCAAAAAGATTCCTTCTCCAGTAGTCGACAATACTCAACCTGAGTGTCAGTCGCTCGATGGTTCAGACGATCTCCTTGAAAACATCTATTCTTGGTTCGATCGGCTGAATTCCCCCCTGAGTTACCCTGGTACTCCCCAAGAGTATGTACAACAATTTCAGCAGGTATGGACTCCCCAATTTGAGCACCAACCGATCGTTAGTGTTATTCCTACGGCGAATCCAGCATCGGGTACAAACCTACTGGACAACGATGAAAATACCAACTCGAGAAGTGAGGTTGTTCATGTCGAAAGTAGTGTGAGGAACCCATCGCCAACGGTTGAGGATGCCCGACTTGGGCGTCAATGGCTTGAAATTTCAAGCGAGTCCCTCAGTGAGCAACTCGGCGTGTGGATCACGCATAAACCGAGAAACCAGGTTGTTCATGCCGAAAATGGGAGAAGTCCGTCACCAGCAATTAAGGATGCTCAACTTGGACGACTCGAGCGGTCGGACGATCTCCTGAATGAGCAACTCAGCCTATGGGTCAAGCATTTTGGAACAAGTGCATCTTCGCAGTCGTGACCGGTACCGGCGACCGGACATCTGGTTCGAAGCTCGTGTGCTAAATCATTAGAAGGCTCAGGAGAGTGAGAGGTGAATACATCGAATGAATGTGTTACGGATTTCGTTGTAAAGTTCCCGCGGGAACATTGTAATTAACGCTGAAAACTAACCGCTCTGAGTGTCAACATTACCCTTTGAACGTCTTCGAGCCAAGGGCCATGGATTAATCACTTAATCCGTGGAGCAAATTCCATGAACGATGACTATCACCCGCGGAGCATAATGGGATCTACCCCCATTCAGCACGAAATACGTTTGGTCACGAAGCCTCCCATTTGGTAAAACGATGTATCGTTCCTAAACGATCTTCAACCGAATACCAAAGTAATGTCTCATTTCTTTCCCTTCTCAGGTGTTAAACGTGGATAAATCACCCAAGGAGTCATCTGTTCAAATAACAAAACAGACGTTGCCCAACCGGGGGCAGCTGAACCATTGATATTGCAAATATTCCAAGCATGGATAAGCGGATTTGATAGACGTGGTTCATATCAATACGCGACGTCAGAACGGGATGAGAACCAAGAGTAAAGTTGTATTGTCCCAATTTGTCTTCAATTTGGGAATATGAGTTAACACTTGCTATTTATCCTTGATAGGGACTCACCATCAAGGAGGACAAATTTTGACAACCTGTGTGCACTCGCAGGGGCACACGACCGAGGGTAAGATGTATCGTTCTAATTTTTTGAAAAATTCATGAACGAACAATAACATGTTTCTTCCGCATTTTCAGGGATCTCCAGCCGCGGGGGACAGGTAAGTATCCCTTTCCCCAATCCATTGAAAATGTTGAATAAAAAATAGAGAAGAAAAGAAAAGCTTTTAGAATCTGATGTCTAGAAAAGACATAGGATTCTAACTTCATTGGCATTCATGTTTTGAAACATGAGGTTATCTGAACATGCATTGGGCATCATAAAATCCCATTGACGGGTAAAATTTTTGGAGAAAACGAAAGAGATTTTTCCAATCAAAAGTTGTTCAAAACTTTCAAAAGGACGTTTTCTCAAAAGACGAGAGGCAAAGCCTAGTCCAAACACGTCATATACACACTTAAGAGAGAAATGGAGCGGATAAGACAGCAGAATCTGGACCTACGGAAGTAGGGACCATTCGCAGCGATTACATGGGTTGGGACGACGGAGGCATTCGTTTCATATCCCCCAAACACTACAGGTGACCGTTGATAACCCCTTTGAACGGCGGTTTTCATTCTTAACCCTGTCAAGAACCACCCCACATCGGGGCAAAATGGAGGTGAGTCCAGCAGCATCAGGAGAAAATGGTTAGAAATTTTCTTGCTCGGACTAACATTAATCTTTGTGTGTTGTTTATATGGTAATCCAAGTGCCATAGGATGATGAGAAGCATTCATTTCTCTATCCCACACACCGAATCCTTTGCATAGCCAAGTTGAGCCTGCATAATCATTTCATAAACCCGTTGGTGATCATTGCACATTCCAAGACGGATGCAGCATCACTTCAGAAACGAAGAAGTTCAAGACTTAGGGTCTGCAAAAGAATTCCTAAGTTAATGTTTAACCTTGTTAGACCTTTGATCATAGGTCTAACGCGATCCTATGAAGATGAGAAAAAGTGGGATTTCAAAAATCAATGAGAAAAATCCACGGCATCGAGAAAAAGCAAAGTGCCTGGTAAAAGCAAGGCCGATGCTCATGAAAGCTGTTTGCTTGATCCCCAGTGAAACTTGGATGAAAAAAAAAAAGAAAATTCTTAAAGGAGTCAAATAAAAAAAAGCTGCTCCCCAAATGCTGCCAAGCACAGAACAAAGACATGGAGAGAGTCGGTCTCTGAATGCAACAAGGGACGCTCTCTAAAGAGCTGGTGCACACCTCAAAATCGGTTGTACACCTCAAAAACTAAAGATGCAGAAAGGAAAAGACAGGAGGTAAATCAGCAATGATCACCAATGTCAAACTCGTCATGAATTCTGGGCCAAAAACAAGCCTTTTTCGGTCCCCAATCCTACCAACATCATAACCCTGAAACAGTCTTCTCTGACTAAGACACTTGGGTTAACATACAGCTCAGCTCGAAGAAGTACGAGCAAGACTATTTCTTTCTCATTTTGCAGGGTTCTTGACTTGTAAACCCGGAGCAGATGGTGAAAACTTTCATTCAATGACCTTGACTCAAAAGTGAGTCCCCCTTGAAGACCAATATCCAAGCCCAACATTACGGTCCCGTGGAAGACCTCCCGACCGATCAAAATGTATGCGCTGCGAATGAGCCTAAAACCTAGGCACGGGTTAGTAGGGAATCGAGTGTATCCCCTATAAAAAAAACACGATCGCAAAACAGGTGAGAAGACCTCATTGTCGAGAAATATTCCAATTGATGTTTTGAACAAACTCTTTTTGGAATTTTCAAACTGTTGATCCAGATTTTCCGTGCAAGGGATTTGTGATCACATTTGCATGTTGCAAGAATGCTTTGGATAACCCCCAGCATCAAAATGCACATTTCATGATTAAAACTTAAATCATACGGTTTTGTCAAAATGGACAGCCGTGGTCTTCCCAAAGATTACTAACGTTTTCTTGGTGAAGAAAAATCTTTCAGGCTCAAACTTATGCAGGATACTTGGAGAACCCAACTCCCAGAATGTCGCCTCAACAGACTCAAGTGAAGTTTTGTCAAAATAAAATCTTTCACTGCTTCAAAAAACTGAATTCCCGACAAACTTCGGGGTCTCAAAAAAAGGGGGAAGAAAAATCCTTTTAAAAGAAAAAGTCCTATCAGACGTGGAGAACCCTCGTCCCAGGACCCATTTTCAAAATATCAAACAGTCTCATCGGACGTGGAGAACCCTCGTCATGAGACCCCTTTTCAAACATGGTAGATACCGCCTGAAGGGTCAACACAAGGTAGAAACCGCCTGAAGGGTCAACTCATGGTAGATACCGCCTGAAGGGTCAAACCAAGGTAGATACCGCCTGAAGGGTCAACACATGGTAGAAACCGCCTGAAGGGTCAACTCAAGGTAGATACCGCCTGAAGGGTCAACTCAAGGTAGAAACCGCCTGAAGGGTCAACACAAGGTAGATACCGCCTGAAGGGTCAACACAAGGTAGATACCGCCTGAAGGGTCAAACTCAAGGTAGAAACCGCCTGAAGGGTCAAACTCATGGTAGATACCGCCTGAAGGGTCAGCACAAGGTAGAAACCGCCTGAAGGGTCAAACTCATGGTAGATACCGCCTGAAGGGTCAGCACAAGGTAGAAACCGCCTGAAGGGTCAAACCAAGGTAGAAACCGCCTGAAGGGTCAACTCAAGGTAGAAACCGCCTGAAGGGTCAAACCACGGTAGATACCGCCTGAAGGGTCAAATATGGTAGAAACCGCCTGAAGGATCAGCCTAATGGTCCGATCCACCATACAGATCAAAACCTTGACAAATTCCAAACACGGAAAGAGTCGTTTCCCTAGGTAAACCTTACAGTAGGTGAACCATTTCTGATTCGATCCACCATACGGATCAAAATCCTTGGCAAATCCCAAAGTGTGGGACACGCCTTCCTTAGGTTCCTACCAGTTAGGAATCCCATAATGGTATGACCTACCATACAGGTCAGAGCTTAATCTCCCTAGGATATTCTGAATGACGAGTCCTAGGTATCTGCTTGAAAGTTGTCGCAACCGGCAGCATCAGACAGGTGAGCTTCAGGTAAGCCTCTCTCACTCCGGCCCATGTTCAAATTGTTAAAGCAAACCGGGGATTAATTTGAGCTTTCATCAAAGGGCCTTAAGCGATCCAATGTCGTAGCATTTCTTCTCTCATTTTCCCAGTTGAGTCGGTTAGAAATCAGGTGCCACCTTATCTTTGAGAGAAACCTCTAACGAGATTCCTCTCAAAGAGGGGCAGCTGTTGACACCTGATTTTTGACCATTTATTATTGTGATTTTTATTCTTTAAAATTAATTAAAAATATCAAAAAAGGTCATAAAATCACAAAATCAACTTTGGAAGCCTTGGCCTAGCCTCGGGGACCAATTTTGAACAAAAAATATTTTTTGGTATTTTATAATATTTTTCGAATTTATTTAATTATAAAAATACCCAAAAAATCAGAAAAATACCATTCGTGGTCAGAAAAATACAAAAAAAATATTCAATAATTTTGTTTTAATTTCATCTTCAAGTGTGTCACCTTAAATCTTGAAAATTCGGCTCGGGTCACTATGTTTCTTCACAAACATAAACTCGAACCGAGCAAAAAATTCCTTTGCGAGTCTTTTAGTTTTCAATTCTCACTTTTTATAAGCTATGACATTGGATTCTAAAGTCTTAAAGTGCAATTAGGTCAATTTGCCCTCCAATTTAATCAATTTTTACCAAAAGGGCTTAATTGCACATTTTTCTTTCAATTAGTCCCCGGTTTCACGGATGTATACGTATGCTCTACGTATTTATACGTCATACGTATTTATACGTTATGCATATTTGTACTGTTTGGTAACCTCTTTAACTCTTGTAATAATAATAATGGTTATTATTTTTAACACCTTTGTTAGTGCTTTTTTTTAGCATTTTTGTATTGTGAGTGCTATTGTTAGTGTTATTTTTAAATAGCATTTTTGTATTATAAATTGTGAGTGCTATTGTTAGTGCTATTTTTAAATGACATTTATTTATCATAAATTGTGAGTGTTATTGTTAGTGCTATTTTTAAATGACATTTATTTATCATAAATTGTGAGTGCTATTATTAGATAGAATTTATAATTGTTAGTGCTATTTTTAAATAGCATTTTTGTATTATAAATTGTGAGTGCTATTGTTAGTGCTATTTTTAAATAGCATTTTTGTATTATAAATTGTGAGTGCTATTGTTAGTGCTATTTTTAAATGTCATTTATTTGTGAGTGCTATTATTAGATAGAATTTATAATTGTTAGTGCTATTTTTAAATAGCATTTTTGTATTATAAATTGTGAGTGCTATTGTTAGTGCTATTTTTAAATGTCATTTATTTGTGAGTGCTATTTTTAGATTGAATTTATAATTGTTAGTGCTATTTTTAAATACAATTTATTGGAAGGTATTTTTGGCTATAAAAGGATGGCAAGAGTTTTGAGGTTGGAAGGGGAGAGACATTTTGTAGAGTGTGCAAATTTTTGAGAGCTTAGAGAGAAGAACACAAACACTCTCTATATTCTCATAATCTTGAGCGAGCAAAATATACTAAGTTCGGAATATTGATTCCGCATATTGCTAGCACAATTGTTGTGGAGTTATTAGTCGTTTCCCCGTTCGTCAATTGGTGGTGCGTCCGAACTAGATGCATAACACTTGTGGAGGCTGAGATCGAAGAACATCGAACCGACACCTCCGTTCAAGCACGCTACGAGAGGTAATCTATTTACTCCCTTTGAGACTTTGTGATTTTTTTCGATTGAAATGCACGAAGTACGCCTCTGGAGATACATGTGTGGGTTGTTATTTATTTCCGCTACGTGTTACGTGGATCCCAACAGTGGTATCAGAGCCAATCTTTAGGTGTTTTTGTGCATTTAATTGATTTTTTGCAATTTTTGCAATACTATGGCCAATATGTATTAACGAATTGTTCGTCTTACATGGCTAATGGAGATTGATTATTTTATATGATAAATTAATCAACGTAGCAAAAATTGAGACTAAATCAATTTTGAATCGAAAATTTATGGCTATCTTATTTTACGTAAAAATTCTGAATATGATTCAACGTAGAATTTTTATTGTGCCTTCCTAAGTTTTAAATTGTGAATTTATTACTTACGTGAAAGGGTGGTGATCATGGAAAAATCCCTAATCAATGTGATTGATGTATATATGAATGTATGATGATTATTTATATATTTGGGATTGTAATTATTAAATGGAGGCTGCGTACTCCTTTTATTTTTCATGTAATCTTTATTTTTAGCATAGTCAATTGTTGATGTAAATGCTACGAGGATTACGTGGAGGAGCCTTTTAAGTCGGCGAGCTCTTTGGGGCCCAATTCTTGAAGAGTTCAAGAAACCAAGAAGAAGCGAAGAGCGGCTCTCCGTTATTAAAATATTAAAATGATTATATGTGGTCTCATTGGCTCGAGACCCATTAAATCATAATTCCATGATCACCACGTAGGATAGATATTTATGTGATTGACATCTATTTATTTATTATGATTACGTGAGCATGTTAAACTGGTTAATGTGCAAAGTCAGACTTACCTCACCCAAAATTGTGCCTGCATGAAATCCTAGTTAGGAAAATCACTCGCATTAGGTACCGAAAGGGCGTTGGTAACGACACCAGCGTAACCAAGTCCCCGAACCCAAAATCTCTGGTTCCGTAGAACTGATCGATCTCTCCCAATCGATCGGTAAGGTTTCCGGTCTACCCTCCAAGAAAGACCGGTGGCGACTCCAAATGCATGCACAATTTGCACATGCCACCACGACCACACTGAAGGTCGAAAGCGATCGACTCTTATCGTCGAAGAATACTCCCGCCGCGATTTGGTATGGGCCTGGGAGGGCTCGCGCCGATCCAAGACCCGTGATCGGTAATCCATTAGCCGCGTCCGCTTCCGGACGGGTCGCGACAACGCTGAGTTTATAGTGGTTAGGCTTGTCAAGCCTACGTCCACTCTTCCACGATGACAGCCGATCGGCTGGATTTCACTATGAAGAATCAAGAGAATTACAATCACTCAACCACTCGGTTTCCCTCTCTTACAGATTCTCACAATGAATGAGGTTTTGAGCACTCAGAATAATTTTGGGTATAATTCGAATCACGCTTGCACTTTTTGGATTGTTGTTCATTCATCTTCTCAGATCGCCATGGTTCTTCTTTTATACTTCCCTGCCTCCAAACTAACCGTTGGATACCCGGCCAAGAAATCGCTCTTCAATCCTTGATTGGACGTCATCAATCGTGATTGAACAAGACTGTATCTTTAGAAGATATGAAAACCGTTGAAGAAGATATTGAACCATTCTGATTTAGTCGCCCATACAACTAAATCTCCAGTTTCCATAAGTGTGGTAAATCCGTATTGGTCCCCAAAAAGATATTCTTGGAATGTAATATTCAATTGTAGAAAATCCCTTGATTGTTTAGAAGGGACATCATGTCAATCGAATATCACAAATTTCCATAAGAAACCTTGCATTGATCGAAAACCTGCCATTCGTGGGTCTTCATGTTTTGGAGATGCAGAAACTGACTAATTTCAAGTTTCGTCTTCCTAAGAAATTTCTTAAATTAGATCAGTTATCATGGAATGGTAATTCGGAGATTTGATAAGGTCCGTCTGTCACTGCATATAGATCGTTGCACGAAATAAATGATCAGGTTGAACCTGACCCTCAGAAGCAGTTCCATCTGAAGGTCCTCAGATGCACTCCATCTGACCTCGTCAGAAGCACTTCTATCTGACTTCGTCAGACGCACTTCCATCTGACATCGTCAGAAGCACTTCCATTTGACCCTTCGTCCAGAAGCACTCCTTCTGATCCTTCGTCCAGAAGCACTCCATCTGACCCTTCGTCCAGAAGACAGACTTAGATCCACACAACCTGCTACTTACTCATTCTTTCTGCATCATAAAACATTATATTAATCGTTTTGATAGTTTTATCATAATCAAAATACAGGAGGATTTTCACAACAATCTCCCCCTTTTTGATGGTGACAAAACTACAAAATCTAATGAACCACTGTATGTCAAAAAAATTATAAATAGTGATACTGTGATAAAACAAATAATATAATCACTCAATTTGCTCCTGCAGGCAAATATAATCAGAAAGTATCATGCACTGTGGTAAATATAAATAGAACTAGTAGATAGAGAAATCTCTCCCCCTTTTTGTCAACAGCAAAAAGAATGTATATAATAAAGAATAGGATTAAGTCATTGAAGAAAGAATAGGTAAAAATGAAGCATAACAAATGACATCCTTATTCTTAAAAAGATTAAGAAGGTGGGGGCATTTTGGAAGAAGAAGGGACATCTTCAGGCTCTACATCAGCCTCTACTGAAGAAGGTCTGACATACTCTCCTCACATTCCTTGAGCATGGCTCCTGACAGCTTGAGTTGTAGGTAATGCTGAAGCTGCTCTGTCAGTCCTTACCAGCGTGTATGAGGGCAAGTTTGCAATCTCAACACAGAACATTCTGCCATACAAATCAATAGACTTCTCTAGATTGGTCACCTGATTTGCCATACCCTGTAACTTTCCATCAATCTTATGTTCAAAATTGTGCAGTTTCTGATCTAGCATGGTTTCCATAGCAGCCAGATTCTAGATCAGGATTTGTTGAAGATTTTCCATTTGCTTCTGAATTTCCACCTGTGGTGCTGTAGGAGATTGTTCTTGATTTATAGTGTCAATCCTTTTTCTTGGCACATTCTCCCTCTCAGATTGAGCTTTAGGAAAGGCTTGAGAAGCAAACACTTCTGTCAGAAAAACATCAGAGGTTGCAGGTAAAGGCTCCCCCTGAGTTATAGCCCTTTTTCCTTTAGCTTTTGTACTGGGCACAGATTCGATTTCTTCATCAATGTCCATTGGTATGGACTGAGCACTCAAAAGTTGATCCTTTCTTGCAATTGCTGTTGCCAAGCTTGATGCAGCTTTGTGGATAGTCAAACGGGTAGAGGATATGGAATAATCCTCAATATCATCTGGCTCTTCCACCTGATCTTTTGAGGCCAACTGTGCTAGTACTTGCATTGACCACTGCTCATAATCAAAATTAAAAAGAGTATCACCATACTCTGTTTCATGCTCTATCCTTGCAACATCCTCTTCAGTCCACATAGTAAGGAATTCTTCCTCAGTTAGTTCACAGATGTAAACACCAAAATCCTTTTACTGTGTTTCATTTTCATCTCCTCCTTCTTCAGTACTTTGACTCTCAGTTTGACTTTTTCCATCTGAGTCACCTTTGGATTGAGTAACTTCAGAATCGGATTCTGCTTTGCTTCCTCTGGAGTGATCATCAGATGAGGTGTCTTCTTGTTGACCCTTGATGGCCATAACCTTTCTCCTTTTTGGAGATTTCTGTTTTGACTTATCCTCGAACTCTACAAGAACTGGTTCATTGTTCTTGGTCCTCCATCCAGCATAAGTCATTTTGAATCCCATCTTGCCCATCATAGTTTCACCAGCAGTCATCAAAGGGATTTGATGTTCCTTTGGCTTGAGGACTGATCTGTACATGTGAAGTAGAACCGTGTGGGCAAAAGAAATTTTCTTTCCCTGCAGGATACCCCACAACAATTTTCCCTCATACTTTGAGATGTCTGTGTTTGAGACTGCCTTTGGTCTGAGGCATTCAATGACAAACTTGTACATCATGGTGTGCTTCAGAGGAAAATCACTGTAGGCTATGTGAGATTTTGACTCTTTGGAGAAACTTGTTTTCCCAGTAAGAAAGCAAAAAGCTTCTTCAGCAGTAACATCCAAAGGTTGGAAAGCCCTTTTACTAGTTCCCATAATGGATGCCAATTCATCAACATGCAACACATATTGCTTTCTACGCACAGTGAAAAATATAGTGTTGAATTTGGCAAAATGAAGATTGGAGTAAAAATAGGTTACCAAATCAGGAAAAATGAAACTCCTTAGGGTTACAAAGTGCTCTAAGTTGACCTTTCGAAGATGCTTCCTAAGAAGGATGCCATTCCTGTCAAAGTACTTCAGTTCAAATACCATGTGTGGTATGATGCCTCTCTGTTTCAAGGACTCAAACTTATCCTTATGTGCTTGACTTTGAAAATTAGGATCAGGAAAGTTTGCATCTATAGTAAACCCAATGTTTTTCACAAAATCATTAAACAAGACATCATCATCATCTTCAACATTTGCCTTAGTGCCGCTAGGCCTTATTGGAGAGGGTTTTCGTGTAGTTGCTTTCGAACTATGCCCTGCTACTTTCTCCTTTCACTTTCTAGAAGCAGATTCAGGTTCTTTAACAGCAATAGGTTCAAAACCTTTCCAAGTAAACTAAGGAATTCTAGCAATTCGCCCTCACTAGCGAACTTGTGAATATCCAGCAGTTTTCTAAGTTGATCACCAAAATTCCATGCTGCCTTAATACTATCGTACATTGGCTTAACAGAGTGTGCCCATGGCTTCTTTCTCTTCAAAAGCAGATAAAGACAAACCTTTTGCCAAACGGAATGCCTCCCGTTGTTCGTTGATTTCAGTTTCCGTAGGCTCGGTGGTGCTTGCAGTCAGAGAGGAGAACTTTCTCTTCGTCTGAGAAGTCTTCTTCGAGTCAGAGACTGATTTCGAAGCCATTTGATGAAAAAGTTTGAAACTTTGGAAGAGAGTGTGTTGATTTGGGAAAAAAAATAGAGAACGAGAGAGATTCTGAACACAGTTTAGGGTTTCGAATGAGAGCGGTTTGAAGGTGAGAGATCAAGGGTGACGGTTCGATATGCATATTTCCCATGAACTGGCAAGTTCCATATGTGCTTTTCCTATCAATTTTGTAATCTGCAAGATCTGCATCTGAGTAGCCTCTTAGTGTAAAATCAGAAGTTTTAGAATACTACAAACCATAGTTGGGATAAGTCTCAATGTATTTGATTATTCTTTTGACAGCTAAAAGGTGTGATTCCCTTGGGCTTGACTGAAATCTTGCGCACAAGCAGACACTATATAGGATGTCTGGTCTTGAAGCTGTGAGGTAGAGTAGTGATCCAATCATGCTTCGATATAGCTTGGGGTCAACTTCTTTTCCATCTTCATCTTTGTCTAGTTTGGAGGAGTGAGACATAGGAATTTCTGTCTTCTTGCAGTTTTCCAAACCAAACTTTTTCACTATTTTCAGTGCATACTTTTCTTGAAATATGAATGTTCCTTTCTGAGATTGATAAATTTGAAGTCCAAGAAAGAAACGCAATTCTCACATCATACTCATTTCGAATTCATCCTGCATCACTTTAGAGAATTTCTTGCAAAGTAGCTCATTAGAAGATCCAAAGATTATATCATCCACATAAATTTGAACTAGAAGAATATCCTTACCTTGTTTTTGGATAAAAATGGTAGTATCTACATTACTTTTAGTGAAGTTGTGTTTGGATAGAAAGTTACTCAGCCTTTCATACCAAGCACGAGGTGCTTGTTTTAGTCCATAAAGTGCCTTTTTTAACACATAGACCAAATCATTTCCTCTAGGTTCTTCAAAGCCAATGGGGTTGCTCAACATAGACCTCTTCTTTGATGTAGCCGTTAAGGAATGCACTTTTCACATCCATCTGAAAAAAATTAAAGTCATTGTAACAAGCATAAGCAAGTAGTAGCCTGATAGCTTCTAACCTGGCAACAAGTGCGTAGGTTTCATCGTAGTCTATTTCTTCTTCTTGAGAGTAGCCTTTTGCTACAAGTCTTGCTTTATTTCTTACAACTTTTCTTTTGTCATCCAGTTTGTTTCTGAATACCCACTTTGTTCCAATTACTGGATGATTTTTGGGTCTGTTGATTAATTCCCAAACATTGTTGACTTTGAACTGATGTAGCTCTTCCTGCATTGCATTTACCCAGTTCTCATCTACTAGTGCATCTTCAATTCCTTTTGGCTCCAATTCAGATACCAATGCTATGTTACTCATTGCTTACTTAAACTTGGATCTTGTCTTGATGCCATCACTTATGTTCCCCATGATGAGTTCCTTTGGATGACTTGACTTATACTTCCAATTTTTGTCGAAGCAATCATTTGAAGAAGTTGTGGGTTCATTCTGTTTAGCTTCTGGCCTTTCTTTATTTGAGTGAGCTTCCTTCTGAACATTCTCCGAACCAGTATTTGCATCTGAGTCTTGCTTTTCTTCTGATTCTTCTTGTGAATCTGAGACTTGAGGAAGTATATAATTGGATTCGGGTTCATCATTTTGACAATTTTCATCAAACTTGATGTTCACCGACTCTTCAACAACACGAGTGTTTTTGTTGTATACTCTGTAGGCTTTGCTTGTTGTTGAGTATCCCAGAAAAATTCCTTTATCTGATTTCTCATCAAACTTTCCAATTCGATCATTAGCATTCTTTAGAATAAAATACTTACAACCGAATACATGAAAGTATGCAACAACAGGCTTTCTTTCTTTGAAGATTTTATAGGGGGTTTTCTCAATGAGAGGTCTGAGAGAAATTCGATTCAAAGTATGACAAGCTGTGGAAACAGTTTCTGCCTAAAAATGAGATGCAATCTTACTCTCAATCAAAAGAGTTCTTGCCATTTCTTGCAAAGATCTATTTTTCCTTTCAACTACCCCATTCTGTTGAGGAGTATACGGAGCAGAGAAGTTACGTTGAATTCCAAATTCATTGCAAAAATCTGAAAAGCTTTGATTTTCAAACCCTCCTCCATGATCTGTTCTTAAGCTAGAAATGGTACAGCCTTTTTCATTTTGAATTCTTTTTGTCAATTTTGAAAAGATGTAAAAGCCTCACTTTTGTGAGCAAGAAATAATACCCATGTAAATCTAGAGAAATCATCAACAATAACAAGACAATATTTCTTACCTCCAAGGCTTAAAGTTCTGTTTGGTCCAAAGATATCCATATGAAGCAACTGCAAGCATTGCTTAGAGGAAACTTGATTTAAAAACTTAAAAGTACTTCTTACCTGTTTGCCTTGTGTGCATGCATGACATAGTCCTCCTTTTTCAAACTTCGTTTGAGGTAACCATCGAACAAGTCCCTTTTTGGAAAGCTTTGACATATGCTTTACACTAATATGACCTAACTTTTTATGCCAAAGATCAGATTCATCATTAACACAAATAAGACATTTTGCATTTTCAGGGTCAGAATCAATATCTAGGAGATATATGTTTCCATGCCTTTGACCCGTGAATGATTGCTTCTTGTCCTTGCTCATACCTGTGCACTTTAGGTCTTGAAAGCATATTTCATAACCAGAGTCACAGAGTTGACTTACAGATATCAAGCTGTAGTTTAGTCCTTTGACAAGAGATACATCCTTAATCGTTAGATTTCCAATCTTGACATTGCCTTTTCCAATGACATTTCCTTTGTTCTTACCTCCAAATGACACACTTCTACCATCACATTTTGAAAGATATATAAATACATCTGGATTTCCAGTCATGTGACTCGAGCATCTACTATTCAGAAACCACTTGTTTTTCTTTCTCTTTGGTGCCTGCAACAAATGAGCAGCTCACTGTTTCTTTGGTACCCATGCTTTCTTGGGTCCTTCTGTGTTAGTAGGATTTGACCTTTTAACAGGTCTCCAGACTTTCTTGCAAGAGTCTTTAGTGTGACTAGAATCACCACAATTTATACAAGGCTGATGTATGTGAGATTTGGTAAACTATTTGTAAAAATGCCTTCTATAAACAGTAATAGTAGGTTTGTAGAAATTCGTTTTAGAAAAATAATTTTTGAGAACACTTCCCTGTTTAAAACCCAAACCAGATCTATCATTAAAAGGTATTTGTTTAGAGATAATATTGTCAAAAGTCTTTGAACTTTGTGAAAATCTTGTTGAAGTCTCATCAATTTTCTCTTTAAGAGAATCATTCTCTTTTGAAATGAGATCATGGCTTTCTTTCAACTGGTGAAATTTATGTTGTAAAAACTCAATTTTTTTTCTTTTTGAGAGATATTTTGCTGTTTTAAAGAAGAGTTTTCCTTTTTCAAAACAGAAACTTTTTCAAGAGTTTCTTTATAATTTTTGCGAAGCTCATCAATATACTCCGTAACTTCATCACGGAGATTAGATGGACTTACCTCAGTTTCTGAATCTGAGCTTGAATCTAATTCTGAGTCTGACTTTGCCGTCAAACAAATGTTTGCGTAGTCTTCACTTTCATCAGAATCACTCAATATTTCTGCCTTTAAAGCCTTATTGTACTTCTCATACTTGAGCTTGTCTCTCTTTAACGTTGGACAATTCGGCTTAATATGTCCTGCTTTCTTGCAGTAAAAACATATTACATCCTTGCTTTCTTGCGATTCATTTTGAAATAATGTTTTATCAATCTTCTTCAAAGGCTTCTTTCCTTTGAAGTTTCTGGCCTTTCGAGCCATTTTTCTAAATTTCTTCACCATAAGTGCAAGTTCTTCATCATCATCATCTTCATCATCTGTGTCAGACAGACATTGAGCAATTTCAGTTTTAATGCAATTGATTTCTTACCTTTTTTATCTCCCCTTTTGCTCGCTCGTTCTGTTTCATAGGATTGTAATGTCCCAACTAGCTCATCCACCAAAAGCTGTCTGATTGTTTGACATTCTTGTATGGAAGGTTTGACATAGTTCCATTCATCTGTGAGTCCTCTTAGTATCTTTCTCACTTGCATTGCCTCAGCAATTGGTGCACCTTGTCTTGCAAGTCCACTTGCTAGACTTTGAAACCCGTCTATCATATAAGCAATAGATTCGTCAGATTTCATTTGAAATGCTTCATACTCACTCAGTAAAATGCTGAGTTTTGTTTCCTTCACTCTTTTTGTTCCTTGAAAGGTGATATGAAGCCTATCCCATATTGATTTAGCATATTCTTCCTCTGAAATACGGTTATAAAGAGGAGTTGATAAAGCACAAAATAATGCATTGACAGCTTTGGAATCCAAGCTTCGTCTTTTGGCTTTTTCAGTCTCAGTCATGGTCGTGGTGAGATTTGCTTCATTTCTAGATGTTGTACTTGCAGCAGCATTTGGTATAATACCATTTGTTATAACATCCCACATCAAATCATCATACGCCTTAAAGAACCATTTCATCTTGTTGCTCCACATATTATATTCCTTCCCATCAAAGTAGGGTGGCTTATTTGCAAAGTGCGAATCGCCTGCTCCTGAAGAGTGATTGCTAGACATAGTAGATCTCTAGCTCTAAAGTTAATAAACACTTCGTGAATATGAGCAACCTGCTCTGATACCAATTGTTGGATCTAGCAATATCACCTAGAGGGGGGGTGAATAGGTGAATCGACAACTAACTTGAAATTTCTTGCGGAATTAATGATAATCTCAATATGCGATCAATAAATAAGAACAACGGGAGATAGTGCACAATTCAAACGCAGCAATCAAAGTAGTGAAGAGACGAGAGCACGCTGAGTTTATAGTGGTTCGGCTTGTCAAGCCTACGTCCACTCTCCCACGATGACAGCCGATCGGCTGGATTTCACTATGAAGAATCAAGAGAATTACAATCACTCAACCACTTGGTTTCCCTCTCTTACAGATTCTCACAATGAATGAGGTTTTGAGCACTCAGAATAATTTTGGGTATAATTCGAATCACGCTTGCACTTTTCGGATTGTTGTTCATTCATCTTCTCAGATCGCCATGGTTATTCTTTTATACTTCCCTGCCTCCAAACTAGCCGTTGGATACCCGGCCAAGAAATCGCTCTTCAATTCTTGATTGGACGTCATCAATCGTGATTGAACAAGACTGTATCTTTAGAAGATATGAGAACCGTTGAAGAAGATATTGAACCCTTCTGATTTAGTCGCCCATACAACTAAATCTCCAGTTTCCATAAGTGTGGTAAATCTGTATTGGTCCCCGAAAAGATATTCTTGGAAGGTAATATTCAATTGTAGAAAATCCCTTGATTGTTTAGAAGGGACATCATGTCAATCGAATATCACAAATTTCCATAAGGAACCTTGCATTGATCAGAAACCTGCCATTCGTGGGTCTTCATGTTTTGGAGATGCAGAAACTGACTAATTTCAAGTTTCGTCTTCATAAGAAATTTCCTGAATTAGATCAGTTATCATGGAATGGTAATTCGGAGATTTGATAAGGGCCGTCTGTCACTGCATATAGATCGTTGCACGAAATAAATGATCAGGTTGAACCTGACCCTCAGAAGCAGTTCCATCTGAAGGTCCTCAGATGCACTCAATCTGACCTCGTCAGAAGCACTTCTATCTGACTTCGTCAGACGCACTTCCATCTGGCCTCGTCAGAAGCACTTCCATCTGACCTCGTCAGAAACACTTCCATCTAACCCTTCGTCTAGAAGCACTCCTTCTAACCCTTCGTCCAGAAGCACTCCATCTGACCCTTCGTCCAGAAGACAGACTTAGATCCACACAACCTGCTGCTTACTCATTTTTCTGCATCATAAAACATTATACTAATCATTTTGATAGTTTTGTCAGAATCAAAATATAGAAGAATTTCCACAACACCATCATATGTCTTCCTGATTTCTGCTGGCTCATGCAGCTCCTTGTCTTCCTTCTTCTCGTCATTCTTTTTCTTCTCCTTTTCTTCAACCGAAGGTGAGCTCACGGACATACTGCTACTTTGGCCTTTTGCGGTCAAATTGGACGAATTTGTGGTCACCTCCCTACATTTACTGTAATAATAACAAAAATAAAAAAGGCCCAGGTTCAAGCGATTCAAGTGGGTGGATCCACATCTGGAAGCGGGAGCCGGACTAATAGTCACCAATTCCAAATTTTAGAAATTGGAAACTGCCCAAAATCGATCTGATTCGTTCCTGTTCTTTTGCTCACCCCTAAGTACTAACTTAAGCACAACGGACTTCCTCACTTGTTTGTGGAATGCAGGTGTCTGGGGTCATCTGAGAAGCTTCTGCCTAATGAAAGTGGGCTAGCAAATGTTGCGCATCATTACCGGTAAAGAAAATGGTGGTAAAGAACATGAAAAAATGTTGCATTTATCAATTACGGCTCTGCCAAATTGGTGATGAGCGATGTCAAAATTGCAATTTTGGCAAGGAAAAATTGTCACCCTTCGAATGGATACGAAGAATTAGTGGCTAATGACTTCTGTCGGAAAGCAAAAACTTTATAACTTTGAAAATGACGACCATTAGATGGATGGATTGGATGGTACATTTTTATGAGATCACATGTTCTGTTTTCTCCATGATGTGGTAACTCATGTCTCTAAGACTAACCAAACATTCAACTTAGATTAGTCAACATAGAACGGGTTGCACGGAGCAAGCGACCAAACAATAAATAGACAGAACAAGAAAGTAAATTGAATATCAGATGTACGTGATTCGATCGTAAAGACCTACGTTCACGGGAGAGCAGCAACGGATTTCTATATAAAACAAACTATCCGACGAATATTACAAATCATACTCGAGTTATTCAAACACTTTCAGTATTTCCTAGCCCCAATTACATCCAATAACGCATACGGTGTTTAATCCTCAATTCCTAAAAAGATAATCTCTCAATCTCACGAAGGAATTAAAACGCAAATTCTTATCATAAGAATTTCTCGACTAGAACACAAGAGTTATTGGTGCAATTCAATGAAGAAAGACCCATGAAAACTCACTAGCAAACACTCGGTAATCGGCGCTTCAAGACTTCGCGCAACAGGTAAGATACAACAACTATTGGGATCAGAATATTAGGGCGAGTAGGTCAACCAAAGTCCAACATGGACTTCCTTTGTTGCAAGTGACTCTAGCATAACAAAAAGAAAGTGAATCTTTTCTTTTCCATTTTTTCTTGTCTTTCTTTCTTTGACCCAAATCCTTTTCTTGTTCTCTGACCAAAAGTCAAATTTCAATGAGCATCCAAATTACCAACGTCACAAGACCAGTAAGGACCTACGCCACATCCGAGTATATCCGAAAAAATTCTAATCGGATTTCCATGACATATATGTCGGCAATCACAAATAATAACTTAATCTCCAATCAGATTTCGTTCGCGGGTTTAAACTCGAGATATATTATGACATAAAATATCTTATAGTAACCGAAGGAGATTCATTTCATGTGACAATGACGTGGAACTAATGGAAGCGTAAAATTTGATCTGAAATGCAAGAAATAATCCATTAAATTTGTGAAATTAGATAATACGCGAGTCAAATTGGCAATAATTAGTTGAAATATGCGAGATTAGTTGCACTTGGGAATGGTACAAATCTCATCCCGTGGGTTAAGTAAGAGCACCCCATCTCTAATTCCACAACATCTGAATTTGGTTAGGGCATCTTGCTCCAATTTTCATTGGGTTAACGACAATGAAAATCCTAAAACTCGTGACGATCCGTCACATTTAATCTTAGAATTATTTTTCTTTTTATTATTTAAATCCCAAAACTTGTGGTCATCCTTCGAATCAACTATTCTGTTAACTCCTTATAACTTTTAATGGATGGAAAAGTCCAACTTGGTATTTTTTATTATTTAGTTCATCCACGTGGTAGCGGCCCGGGTTGTTAAAATCCAAAACGGTCCTGTTTAACGCAACAGATATCACCCCAATACTTTATGTTGTTTATAAAATTAAATAAAAATGAAAAATGTACTAAAATTCTCTTTGAGTTCCTAAGACTAACAGGAAAGTGAGGCGACAATGAGTTGCCTCTTCGATCGCCGGCGGCTGTGGCTGGGGGTCGCGACAAGGATGATTGGCCATTACTTGGCCACTGATGAGGGCTGTGACTCTTGCCATGAGTAAGTGAGAGGGATGGTGGCCATGGAGGCAAAGGCGACCCTTGCCACCACCAGGCAAGGGCCACTACAGCCACGAAGCAGGAGCCCTTGCTCTCACCAAGAGCGTGGCGAGAATGGTAACCCCTTGCCGGCAGCAAAGAGGGAGCGCCATCATCGCTGTCCTTCTAGCTCCCTCACCACTGATCTTTTCTCTTTGTTTTTTTTTTACCCCTCTTTGAAACTTTACTCTTTTCAAATAAGAAAAAAAATAATTAAAAAAACCCACCACGAGAACTTTTCGCCGCCCAAAAAAGAAATAATTTGAAGCATGGTGACGAGTTTTAAGCCTTTGATGATCTTGAAAAGAACCTGTCAGGACAGGTTTCAAAACTTCTACTATCAGTGTCCCACTTTCATTTTACCGCGCGGATTTATTGGAAAGATATGTAGAGAACCATACGAGGTGAGAAAATATTATGTGAAAGAGTTGGTTTGTGGAGAGGTGAGGAATAGGATGAGCCAATCATAATGTAAAAATTACTCCGAAAGTAGTGGATTTTGTTTTTGTTTTTGTTTTTGTTTTTTTAAGAGAACCTGTCAGCTAGATGGCTCATTAAAGCCAAATGGTTGGTTACGGAAAAATAGTCAAAAAAATCCTAAATCTATTGCATTTTTACACATTCAGTCCTTAATCTTTCAATTTTACTAATTTAGTCCTATTTTTTTTTTTTCATTTGTTGCCGATTAAGTCCTAAAACTTTCAATTTTGCTATCACACTTTGCTAATTCGGTCCTTCCGGTCAATTTAGCCACCAGAAAATATATACTAACATGGATTCCTAGTCTGCGACGGTAGGAGCCATTCCCGATATTCCAGTACAAGGAACGATGTAATTCCCTTTAACTGATGCTACAACAAGAAGTCATTCCCTTTAGCTAACACTCCAACAAGAAGTTGGCTGGCATGTCTTAGATGGAGATCGTTCGAGCATATCCACCGTGCCCATAATGAATAAGATATTGGTTGTGTAAAAAATTGCACTGCTAAAATCTCATCAAAAGATTCAGCAATCTCACCGATATAAGAGAAATTTTAAGGTTTGTTGGGGATACTTTCCTTAATGACTGACTTGAGGCAAGGACCCGATCATCTACCTTATTTGTGGCTTCTTGCTAGCTACACCAGATTTTTAATCAAGTTTTATTTTAGAAAATTAATTCAAAAATAAATAAAAATTCAGTTAATTCAAAAATAAACTTTGAAACCTTTGACCAAGCATAACGAACCAATTTTGAGCAAAAAAAAAATTGAATTTTTGCAGAATTTTTGGAATTTCTTTTCATTTAAATAGTCAAAAATTAGAAGAAAAAAATACCAAATGAGGTAAGAAAAATCTGGAAAAAATTCAAAATGTTTCTTTTAGATGCATTTCGGTCTTGGCCACTTCGGATTTCGAGAATTTAATTTGAGACATAGGAAAATCCTTATCAACTTGGTTACAAAGTTTGGGATTTTCAAGCAGATCGAACAGGGTTACTACCACAATGAGGTCCTGAATGCAGTCTAGATCAAGGAACCGCTTTTGTTCTTGCAAGAACTAGCCTAAAAATGGTCAAACTAGAATGATTGTTGGCTACTGTTCAATTGAACCAGAACGGCTGGACCGGTCTGGCCTAATCGAACCGGACCTCACCCCACAGAAGTAACGGATGCAGAAGTAGAGTGCGGGAAGCAGGAGAAGGAAGAGCTGCTTCCTCCTTCACTCAACGGCAAGCCCAAGGCCAAGAAACACCCCAAAACAAGCCTAAACCTCTTCCTCAAGCTACCATCAAAGACCAGAGTTGCTCCTTGAGCTTTCTTTTGAAAAAAAAAAACAGACGGAGAAAGAGCAAAATCAAAAAGAGAAAGGGGAAAGTTGCGAGAGATGGGTGGAAATTCCAAGGTTGAAGGGAGAAGTTCCAAGTGTTGGGGCTAGTGTTATCACCTAGAGGGGATGAATAGGTATTTACAAAGTATTTTAATAAATAAATGAGAAATTATGCTTAAATAAGATCAAGGCTTGATCCTTAGGCGATGAGCACACATAAGATCGCAGAACAGGCAACGTGCACAATTTTACTATCACAAGATATAATTAGAGATAAGTAAGGGATAGAAAAACTGCATAGAAGATTTATAGTGGTTGGCTTTATTCAAGCCTACGCCCACTTCTTCACGCTGGCAGCTAATCGACTGGATTCCACTAGTTAATTACTCAAAGGTTACAGCTCAATGATCTCCCTTGAGACGAAGGATTCTATACCTAACGCTCAACACTCGTGTGCACACCTCAAAGAATTACAGTGAATATATCAAGGAGAATATGTAAGAAATGAAGTTTTGTCAATCTTGAAATTTAGAATCCTTTTCCCTCTTATGCTAACCTCTATTCTCTTCGATTTTCACGCGTAGAGTACAATCTTATTCAAATAAGGCGAACTGAATGTTATTTCTGTCAAGCACAAGCAATTAATTCAGGAAAGCAAGGAGTTTGGCAATGAGAATCAGAGAGTAAAGTGCGAATGTGCAAAATCAGCTTTTTCTAAAGACTTGGTCTCAACCGGTCTGTTTGGCAATGATGATCTACTAGGCAGAGACTTGTACGACTCATGATGATCTTCAAATCTGAACATCATTCCCTTCTGACTTTTTTTAGTCAAAAATCTCATCTCTATTTCCTCAAAATGTGTATATAGTTTCTCATCATCTTTGACTTAATTTCATAGAGAGTTATATTTTCCTTTTATTACGTCAACTTCCTGAAACAGGGTCTTGTACAGATCTTGAGTTTGAAGCTTAACTCATTTTGAAAGTACCAGACGTTCTTCAAAAGTTCAGAGTCAGTTTTCTCACTCATTACTTCCTCCTCTTCTCTTGTCTGTGTTTCCATAGACTCTCCCTCGAATTGTGCTTCTTTTATCCCAATAAATTTCACTTCATCTCCAGTACCGTCTTCCATGTTGTCATTCAAAGAAAGAAGAACAATGCTCTTCTACCATCTCCTTGTGATAGATCTATTCTTCTTCCATCTTTGTTCTCTCATTTTTTTACTTTCAAGGCAGCTTCTCTTTCCTTTCGAATCCTAATAGTGAATTCCCCAAGAGTAAGAAGATCTTTGTCTTCCAAATCACTGATTGTATACCTTGAGTGAGAAGAGGAATTATCAATGAAAGAAGTCTTCTCTGAAATAGTGATTTTTGGAGGCCATGAAAGGATCGGAACAGAATAGGAGATTCTGAGATAGAATGTGTCTTTCGGAATGAGAATTGAGTAAGAAGGACTCTTTGAGAGAAAGACTTAAAGAGTGGCAGAGTGAAAGATATTTGAAAATTACTGTTTGACAGAAGAATGATTTAGGATTTATAATTCCAAATAAAGGTTGTGAAGAATCACTTATGAATATTTTGAAGATATAAGATTAATTAATTTTGAAAACATGATATTCAATTGATTCAATCACATCAATCACAATAATTCGTATGATATGAAAGAGATTAGGATTGTGCATACCCCATTAGTTGCTAAAAAGTAACTCCTTACACACCAAAAATTTGAACGATCAAACCTTATGTAATGTTTGCTCAAATGATGCTTTTAGTTCTGAGACTCCTTTTAATCATCGACTCTCTTCAAATGAGGTTTTGATTTGGGCGTGCCCTGATTTGGGGCGTGGGTGTGTTCTAAGTTAAGGGCAATTTGCCTAGAAACGAAAGCAAAACAAGCAAAAAAAAAAAAAGTCATTTTCTTTTAATTTTCAACGTCCACATCATCGTCGGACCGGCTAGGATGGCTAATGCTGACTAGGAATCCACATGGGCATTTTCCACTGGCTAAATTGGCCGAAATGACTGAATTAGCAAAATATGAAAATGTTTAGGATTGAATTAGAAAAATTGAAAGGCTTATGACCGAATTGGTAAAAAGTAAAAAAATTTAGGATTGAACTGGCAAAATTGAGAGGTTTAGGACTGAATTGATAATAGTACAATACATCTATGATTTTTTTGATAATTTTCCGGATTGGCGATGCATTGGTGGCTCTAAAATAAAGATCAGTCGGCCAACTGAGGACGTCAAAGCCGTTGGGATGTCCACGTCGTAACGAGACTCTTGTGTCGGATTCACGGTCTCGGTCTCCTTTGTTTTTTGTTGCAAGTTGCAACGATGGTCACAGAATGGCTTTGCCAGTTGCTGTCTCTTACGATTGCATGACTCCAATCTCTGTTGTCACCATAGGGCTCTATCATTCGCTCATCTTGCGTGAAAGTTACATTGTGAGTGCCGGGATGTTTTCCGGAAAAATTATTCAATCGACTCGTAGATTTATTATATCGACGTTAATTTGATCATAAGATTTTCGATTTTATCAATTTAGTTTTAGATATTTTCGCGAAATCCCATTGTGATATAGTCTTCGCCGCCCCATCATGTCAACGAAATTCAGCCTAAATTGGACTACAATGAAATTTAATGTAAAGATTTTTAGAACTAAGTTGACAAAACTAAAAAAATTTAGGATCGAATCTGCGTCTATACCTCACGTGTAGGACTGATTAGACAATTTTCCCGGTGATTTCATTCAAGTCCGGATATCTACCGAAATTATTCAGTCCCACCAGGAAGTGAAATTACAATTGAAAGGTACGAACTTTTGCTCTCATTAGAGACAAGTGCGTGTCACACTCCAAATCGCCATCAAAACAGCTGGACCATGAATGTCTCCTTTCCCTTCCTCCCACGCCATCTCTCCAGGAAAAATTGTCGAAAAAATCATAAATATATTACATTTTTATCGATTCAGTCCTAAACTTTTTGATTTTGTCGATTCAGTCCTAAACTCATTCAGTCCTAAACCTTTTTTTTGTGCTGATTCAGTCCTAAACTTCTTGCATTTGTGCCAATTTAATCCTTCTGGCCAACTTTTATCGGTCGGCGCTGACATGGACGCCGGTTGACGCTAACGGAGCAATTTTTAATAATATTTTAATATTTTATTTTTTCTATTTTTCTTTTTATTTCTTTTTCTATTCACTGTTCATCTTCTTCTCCTGCTCTCTCCTCCTTCCTCAAGAATGGAAGCAACTCCGCGAGCTCCTAAGCACAGCGCATGTAACGCTCCAACGATTCCGTCCCAGGCGAGAATCCAGAGGTCTGAAGCAGCGACTCCACGGCGTTGGGCGACTTGGCCATGACCAGGGCATCGAACAGCAATTCGCATGAATCTAATTCGGACATGGCATTGTGTCGTGGCACGAGACGACCCCAGTAAAAGAAGCGAAGAGAAAGGAAGGCGTTACTCTATTGCCTGAATAGCTCGCGGAAGAAGGCTGTCCGAAAAATCGAAGGAGGAGAATTCAGAAACCAGGGTCACCTCTCACCTCCCACTTGGGTGACTGACGGGGTCTCGTGCGCGTGATCTTGCAGATCTCGTAAATCACCTCTCACCTGAGTCCGATGCAATTGATCGATTACGCGACGCTGGGGAGGCTTGCCTCGCCAAATCTGGGCAAGGCCGACCTCACCCAGCGATGGCTTCACCCAGCGACAGCGGCGCCAATGGCCGGCAAGACTTCCATTCTCGAGGAAGGAGGAGGGGAAGGGGAAGGGGAAGAAGATGAACAGTGAAAAGAAAAAGAAATAAAAGGAAAAATAGAAAAATAAATGAAGAAATTAAAAATACTAAATTATTAATAAAAATTGCCTCGTTAGCGTCAACCGGCGTCCATGTCAGCGCCGGTGGCCGGAAGGACTGAATTGGCATAAATGCAAGAGGTTTAGAACTGAATCGACACAAATATAAAAGGTTTAGGGCTGAATCAGCAAAATCAAAAGATTTATGAGTGAATTGGCAAAAGTATTTTTAACAATTTCCCTCATCTCTCCACCGGTAACGAGAAAGAACATACTCTTGAGATGTGGTTTTGCTCTAACCGACGAAAAAATACGAGTTTGGCAGACTTTTTGGTTTCCATAAGCTTACAATTTCGTAGTGCTTGTAAACCAGCAATCGGCAGTCTGATTTACCCCGATCACGAATAGACATAGATATCATAATTTTGTATCTTACCTTTTACAAACCTATCGGGTTGTAATTGATAATCGATTGCATGTTAGAATACGATGTAGTGTAATACAGCAATTCTGAACAAGAAATGTTCATAAGTAAATTAAGTGCTAAAATTACAACATCCCATGCCTGAAAGATTATTTACAACAGAGATTAGACCAATGCATTTGACTTTTGAGGGTGTACTCACAAACAGTATGAAGACGGTGATTTGCACCTACGAGCGGGTACTGACTACTGATCACTATGTGCTTTGTTTCGTTCCCTCTATAAGTAAAGCCAAAGACTTCTGAAAAAAAAAAAAAACATTTCTCAGTACAGGCCAAACCTCAATATGTTTATCCCCTAAGATCAAAAGATGAAGCGTTTATCATGTTTGAGATATAAGACTGGAGTAAAAAATCAATGAATCCATCTAAAAGAAGCTACCACCATGTACATCAATGATCACGTTAATTTGCTTTCTTGCACATTGCTTCTTATAATTGACGAGCTAAAATAGTTACAATTTGTAAGTTCCTTTTTTACATTGATTTTTCGACATAACTATTGTGATGCACTTACTGACTCTTTTTCGGGTGTTCTTTTATCTGAGTAGAGGTGTGAATATGGGTCCATGACCCATTTTTGACCCATGTTTTATATAAATTGATTGTTAATTTTTAAAGTACCAAGTAAAAATGAGTCCAAAAAATTAAAGTTGAACCATATGGATCAAAATTGGGTCATATAATTGAATCCATTTTCGACCCATTTTTGGTCCATGGCATGTAGCTTCCAAGCACCCATTTATTAATGGCCCTCAACTCAAGTATATTAGTTTTTTTTTAAAATTTTCCAATTTTAATTTTTATAAGTAAAACTAAGAAAGAAAAACAAAAATAAAAAAATAAAGCTGCTCTGGAAACTCCTGCCATTGCCACCTCGCCACCGTCTGCCGCCGACCACCACCGTCCTCCACGGTCACCAGAGAAAAATGAAAGAGAAAAGAAAAGCAAAATAAAATGAAAAATGCTTTTAAAAAAATTTAAAAATAGAATAATTAAAAATTAAAAAAATTTAATAAAAATAGAAAAATTAAAAATTAAAAATTAAATATGAAAAAAATTTCACTAGATTTTTATTGCATGAAAGTATCTTAGTAATATCAATTTCTATTTTATTTACTAATTTTTTTATTTTTTATTTGATTTTTAACTGATATGAAGATTTTATATGGGTAACATATACATGTGAGTAGTTTAGAATAGGTTAAACGAGTTGTATAGGTTTCCTAGAATATTATTGTATTTTGATCATATGAGTCAAAGCGGGTCGGGTTGGGTATGGTTAGTTGCAGGTCGGGTTGGATATTGGTCATTAAATATGGGTCAATATGGCTTGGATCATATTCGATCCGACCTAAATCCGATCGACCTACCTATTTGACACCTATAGATATGAACTAATCTACTATCTAAATCGAAGCAATTCACGTGGGTTGGGGAATTTTTTGAGGGGTTAAGCCATCAAAAAATAGTTCGAACCTTATAGAAGTCATTTGGAAAATTTTGTTTGATTTTGACTGCCCTAAGTAAGGTTACAAATAGTCGTGTAAAAAAGAACCGCCTAAACCAAATCGAAAATTAGACGAAGCACCACTAGATGGAGGAGGTTAGGGGGATCCCTTTTTTATAGGAGAAATGTTTGGAAAACATTTATGGAGGGCTAAGATCTCCCTAGCCTTCCTAACCGAAGGTTAAGCGATTCCCACACCCTTTTTCAAACCTGCAGAAGAGCCGTATAAAGTAAAATAAAATGGGAAATCGTGGGTTTGTCTTCAGAACCGAGACGAGGCCGCACGAAAAGTAGAAGACCGAAGCGAAGCTGCCGGAGGGCATTAGTCGACCGAAGACCGAAGTCGCACGAGAGAAAACGTACAGTACGTTTTCGTGTTTCGCCTGGGCTTGAACATCGGAGATTTTGTGCGTGAGTTTTACATTTGAATTGTATTTATTTATAAATACTTTGGGCTTGGGTGTAATCTAAGTGCGGGAAACACAAGCGTATTGAGCAATTGTAAATCCGATGATCCGATTATAGTGGATTGTTCTTGCTAGCTCTCCTCGTGGATGTAGGTACCGACATTCGGATCGAACCACGTTATATGTGGTGTCCTTTTTATCATTCCTCATTATTTTCTCGGGCTTTCGCATTGACGTATTTGCAAGATCCTGGTTAATTTCTGTGCGTTAGTATTACAACAGAGAGAATGAAACCACCAGAGAATTGGAACAAGGACCAACAAAAAACACAAAAGATCTTTGTGATTCGATTCGAGTATCACGCTAACGGGTGTCCCACTGCCCGCTCAGCGGACGGGGGTTCGAGGGCAGCACCCCCAAAACAATAACAGGTTTGGGCTTTATTTTAAGCTGTCCCGTATGTTGTAAGATTAAATAGGTTTCAGATAGGCTTAGGTTTTGGGCTCATTTAGTGCATATATATTATGCTCGTTTATGACTGATAATTATAACGAGTTGTGTGGCTGTAAACATAATCATAGTGAAATCTCTTTGCATGACGTAGCCCTATTCTAGGGTGAACCTTTGTAAACCGTGCGACATCTATTTTTCTTGATTTCTGTTTGATCATTCCGATTCAGTGTACGATAAATCCCATCAAATTCCTCATAGTACGGCACTTAGAGGAGACCAATTCTTGGTCTTGGTCTTGGTCTTGGTCATGGTCAAACCCAAAATAATATATGCAAAAACCACATCACTCAAATATCTTGCCGATCGAGCTCCGTTTGTTTCGCAAAAAAAAAAAAAAAACACACACACACACACAAACACACACACACACATATATATATTAAAATGATCACTTATATCATTTCTAAAATTAAATGAATGAAAAATATTTTCATCGTTCATCAAAATAGTTGAAGATAAATTATTCTTGATGATAAAAATATTTTTCCTCGACTAATTATATTCTTCCGATTGACATATTAGGTTTTGTTTGTTCCGCGAAAAATGTTAGATTTGAAAACTAATTTTCTTTAAAATAGTCGTGGGAACTATGGATTGGTCTACATGATTTTATACATAAATTTAAATTCGAGACATAATTTAACATTACTTTTCATGTAATTTTTTTTATGCCCCTAAGCGACTTGGTCCTCAAAGGGAGACTTACCCGTCAAGCACGTCGCAATCATGTCGTCGTCGTACTTGTGAAGAGACTTGACTCGGGCATGGTACCGAGTCAATCCGAGTCGTCGGTGCCATAGGCGCAATCATAATGCCATAGAGGGATAAATTATCAAATGAACCGACTTCTTGATACTCACTGATTTTGAGAGTCAGATGTGTTTATGTGGATGGTTAATTGGCATTAAGACGAATTATGTATCTTGACGTCATTACCACTTGTGTTGAAAAATATTTCCACCCACGATTTTCTAGATGGATTATTAGTCTACTCCACAATGATGAATTTGTCTTCCTTCCAATGAGAATTTGCTCATCTAGTGGTGCTTCGCCTAACTCTCAATAAGATGTTGAGATGTGGCTCTATCGTTGCATGCCACATGTCCCTTCGATGTCTATTGATGACATTTTCAATTGTTCGCGTTGATTATTTATTCTTGCCATTCAATTCAATTTTCTCTAGTATTATATTTCTAACCAAATTTGGGTTATATTTATTTCGCAGAGCATGAATGTCTTTGGAAACTTCCTTCTTAAGACGGATAAACATAAATATTTTCAACATCCACAAAAATATTATGAAAATATTTAGAATTAAATAATTGTCCATAATGAAAGCATTTACTGTGAATATTTATTTCAAATAATATAAATGATTATTTTAAAATTATATTATTTAAATCATTTATTTTTCTCGAGATAAAGAAACTCATAATCTAATTTTATGAGTGTGTGTCCGAATTGAAAAGTCAATGAGGAGTCGAAAAATGGTCCTCTTTTTTGGTGGCACATCTCCCAATGTTCAACTCTATTTTTCCTCGATATATTTCCTACAAACTCTGAAGGAAATAATTTTAAGGGAAAAAAGATCTCAACGGATTTTTCTTTTTGTTTTCCATATGATTAACTAACATATCGCAACCCAAAACATATTGTTCGTGTCTTTTTTACACAAGTGAGGGATAAGTACATGTATTACATCTCACATACTTATTAATATCACGAGAGTGTTTCATGTAGATGTAAGAAATCGGATGGCTCTTGTGCCTTGAATATTTTGAGTGACAATCTATGCCCTGAAACAAACTGATAACTCTAACTATATAAACATTAATAATCTAGCATCTCGGTTTAAATAAATTATTTGAATTTATATTTGCTGTTTACTTGAATTAAGAATTTTCCCTTTCCCCCGTGCATAGCTCGGGCCAAATACTTGAACTGCACATCTATTTCTTGTACTTGCAAGGCACTGAAGAAAAGTCATGCAAAAAAGTCCATGAGCCTCATGCGTAGGAGAATGAATAACAACACACTACAATGCTTAAGACTAAGCATACAAGAGAGGTTTATTAGATAAGATGTGTGAGATGCTCGATTAAGTGGCTTAATGCATGTAGCCAAGTGCTTAAGTCAGGAATCATAGGATATATAGTCATTTCCAATATGTGTCACAACTAATTATTGATTATCAGATTATGTAACAGTTACGGTAAGGCTTATAGTTTGTTTTTCGTAAAAAAAATTTTTAATTATTAATAAAAAAAATTATTATTGGATCCACTCTTTTAAAAATTTGCGGCTCCCAAAATACCATTATTCTAAAAATATTGGAAAACCCAAAAAGTGCTCCTCGCATTTGGGTCTTGATCTAACTTTACAGTTATTGTCTCTTATTTATTATTGGACCCCTTTCTAATTTAAAATATAGGAGTGAATATCGAAGATTCTTTCAATACCCCCACTAACTTTTGCGATAGATAATTACCGAAAACAAATTGATGAATGCTCCTACGAATGTTGTCTTGTTCGAGGATGTGATTGAGTGTTTGTGGAAAAGATAGAATACGAGTGAGAAAGGAATCTGTGGAAAATATGAAATGAGGGGGCCACTGAACACGTGTCGGTTTTTAAATAGAGCTTTATTTTCCAATATTGTCGGATGTGATTTGATACGAGGCCCTATAAGAAAAGGAAGACTACACTTCCAAAACCATCCAAGTGCGAGCCAATCCTCAACTGTACGCCATGAGAAGAACCTGGTCATCCCTCCTTGTGCTTGGTCTCTCAATCCTTCACTTGTCTTTTCAACCTTCCTCTGCAACTCTCGCTACTTTGCGCACAGGCGACTCTCTCTCAGTTGACAACCCAGATGACATCATCATCTCCAAGTCCGGCGTCTTCTCCGCAGGGTTTTACCCCGTCGGCAAGAACGCTTACTGCTTTGCCATCTGGTTCAGCCATCCGCCTTGCAGCGGACAGAACTGCACCGTGGTTTGGATGTCAAACCGCGACCAGCCTGTCAATGGGAGATACTCCAAGCTTTCCCTTAAAAAGAATGGCGATCTTGTGCTAACCGACGCCAGGCACGCCATTATTTGGACCACAGACACGGCCTCACTCTCAGGGTCAAAGATACCGGATCGTCAGTTGCAGCTCCTAGACTCTGGTAATCTTGTTCTTCATGGCAGGGAAGACAATGTCCCGTTGTGGCAAAGCTTCGACTATCCGACCGACATGCTCCTCCCTGAACAGAACCTCACTAGGAACACACCGCTTGTTTCCTCTCGGAGCAACGGCAACTTCTCTTCTGGCTATTACAAGTTGTACTTCGACAACGACAACGTCCTTCGTCTCCTCTTCGACGGACCTTTGATCTCCAGCGTGTACTGGCCGGACCCGAGCCATGTGAGTTGGGAAGTTGGAAGAACAACCTACAACGATAGTAGAGTTGCAGTGCTCGATTCCTTGGGGAATTTCACTTCATCCGATGATCTGAAATTCCTGACGTCGGATTTCGGCAAGAGAACCCAACGAATTTTGAAGGTTGATCAAGATGGTAATGTAAGGGTCTATAGTAGAAGGGAAAATGGGAAATGGGTCGTGACATGGCAAGCCATATCCGAGTCATGTATAATTCATGGGATTTGTGGACCAAATAGCCTTTGCAGTGACAGCCCAAGCGAGGGAAGGAGATGCTCTTGCCTTCCTGGATATATGTGGAACAATGAAACTGATTGGACTCAAGGATGCGTGCCCGAATTCGAGAGCTTCTGCAACAAAAGCTCCAATGCTCATGTCGATTTCCTGCATTTGCCTCATCATGATTTCTACGGATATGATAAGGGCTACTTTCCAAACACTACCTTGGCGGCGTGCAAGAAAATGTGCGCAGATCTTTGCAATTGCAAAGGCTTTCAATACAAATTCGACGGGGACGGTGGGAAATTCAACTGTTACCCCAAGCTACAGCTGTTAAATGGATATTCTTCGTCTTCATTCATTGGGAGCATCTATTTGAAACTACCAAAAGCCAATCTCTCTTCTTATCAAATACGCACTACGGAGTTCATCCCACTGCCCTGTCCACAAAAAGTTGAAGAAATTGTCCTCCAGAGGACGTATCAGAAGAGTCGCGCGAGCTCGACAGTTGAGATCTTACTCATTTTTGCTTCGGTGTTAGCTGGAGCGGAAATTGTTGTGGTCTTCCTCACGTGGTCCTTCTTGATCCGGACTGATCCCAACAGAAGGGTAGGTCATGCTAAGGGATATCAACTAGCGGCGAGAGGGTTTACAAGGTTCACATATGCCGAGCTAAAGAAAGCAACAAGGAACTTTAGCAAGGAGATTGGAAGGGGAAGTGGGGGTGTTGTGTACAAGGGTGTCTTGCCTGATCTTGGGGAAGTGGCGATCAAGCGGCTAAACGAGGTGGATCAAGGAGAAGAAGAGTTCCTGGCTGAAGTGAGAACAATTGGGAATCTCAATCACATGAACCTGATTGTGATGTGGGGTTACTGCGCGGAGGGAAAGCACAGGCTCTTGGTTTATGAGTTCATGGATCACGGTTCCTTGGCGGAAAATCTTTCTTCCGATCAGCTCGACTGGACGAAAAGGTACGAGATCGCGCTGGGATCGGCCAGGGGACTCGCTTATCTTCACGAAGAGTGCTTGGAATGGGTTCTCCACTGCGACGTGAAGCCACACAATATACTTCTTGATTCTAAGTACCAACCGAAGGTGGCGGATTTTGGGCTGTCCAAGATACTCAAGAGGGAGGGACTGAAGAACTCAAGCTTCTCAAGAATCCGAGGAACCAGAGGTTACATGGCACCTGAATGGGTCTACAACATGCCAATCACCTCCAAAGTAGACGTCTACAGTTATGGTATTGTCCTGTTGGAGCTGGTGACTGGCAGGAGTCCAACAGGAGATCTTGCGAATCCTGAGGGCAGTGATGAGAACGAGAGCAAAAGGTTGACTTCTTGGGTGAGAGAGAGGAAGAGAACAGGAGCGCCCACGGAGACATGGATAAAGGAAATCATGGATCCAAGGCTGACAGGGGAATATGACATGAGGAAGATTGAAGTTCTGGTTGCGGTGGCGCTTCAGTGTGTGGAGGACGACAGGGAAGCAAGACCCCCCATGAGCCAGGTGGTTGAGATGCTTCTGCGCCATGAAAGTGAGGATCTGTAATCCGCTTCAAGCATGAACTGCTCGTGTTTTATCTCTAAATAAACCTACGAAAGATGGTTTAGTGGGTGTTCATCTCTGAATGCTCTTCTTACAAACCTAGAAAAGATCATTTAGTCTGATAGCGCTCCGTTAGAGAGAGATCTTTCAGCAACAAGGACAATATCGCTCTCTTGTTAATGTTCACCTCTGGTGCTTATAGTCCCGTCCTATGAGTTCCGCAACTAGCTGTTGCTGGTGTCCTAAGAAAGATTGCACCTACTTTATATCCAAAAAGAACGTTTAATAAGGTTGATGTCTTCAGTACCGTGTCCCTTATTGCGCGGAACAAGCGATCGAACGATAAAATAGACAGAACGAGAAAGTAAATCGAACATCAGGTGTACGTGGTTCGGTCGTAAAGACCTACGTCCACAGGGAGAGCAGCAATGAATTCCACTATAAAACGAGTGATACTTGGAGATTACATACACACTCAAGTTACACAAACACTCTTAGTATTTCCCAAGCCCCAATTACAATCAAGAACGCACACAGTGTTTAGCCTTCAATTCCTAGCGAAATAATCTCTCAATCTCGTAAAGGAATTAAAGCACAAATCTAACCTCAAGATTTAATCGGTTTTGACACTTGAATTCTTGATATAATTCCACGAGAATATCGACCGCCAAGCACCGTAAAATAAACGGCGCTTCAAGCTTTCTTCAGATGAATCACGGCCCTTTCTCTACGTGAAGCCCTCTCAAGCACTCGTTCGTTAAACGGCGCTTCAATGATTCTTTATCTCGGCCAAGTTACGCTTGCTAAATAAATATGCAAGCTAGACCACACTGAAGCAAAACCAAATCAACAGGATAACGTTCAAATATTTTATTTGCTCTTTCATTTTTCTTCTGTTAATCGCCCAACTCAAAGTCCAAGTCAGGAAGTTGGATTTTCCTCTTTGATTCTTTGTCTTCACCGACTCCAATAAGAGATCTCCAAGATATCTTTCTGCATATTAGAAGATGAAGCAAACGTGGGAGTTCAACTTTCCACTGTTAAAGTTCAACCTTGGGCCCCCACCTAAAAATATCAAAAATCGATTCAATCACCAGAGAATTCTAAAATTGACTCCTCTTCATAGAAGGTTGTGCATTCCGTGCTCAATATTTCAAAAAAACGTAAATATCCAACATATTTTATTTTCCTTTGATGTTAATTTTATTCGTGAGTTCAAACTCGAGACACATTTCAACAATCTCCACCTTGGCTCGACGTTTGAGCCATGTCACAATCGCTTCGCTAAAATTTCCGAACTTCATCTGCTACTCTCCCAATAGCCCTGTTAGGCTCAACCGTCACAAATATCATCCAAGTCCAAGCCACGCTTGAACTTCGCCATAATCGATGACCTCATCAGAACACCAACTGAACATGTACCTTTAACTACTGCACAAGGACTTTCTGACAAAAGCTCATTAACCACAGATAAAGCAAAACCATCGTTGCATCCATATCTGTCAGGAAACTGAAAACGTACCTTGTCAATATTAACAATTACAACAATAGTTGACTCTATAGGCTCCACCTCGCTATAAGCACCATCTGTGTCGATTACTTCGCTAGTATCTGCTACCTTAAGAGTTTTTGGTTGCAACTCCACCTCAAGCTGAACACCGTCCAGATCCGTATTAACACTGCCGCAATCACTCCTAGCCAGAAGTACTGGAGACTCGTCAAAGGTAACTTCTCTGCTGCAAACAGACGAATTTATATCCGGGCACCACAACTGATAGCCCCGCTCACCTCGTGCATATCCATGGAATATGCACCTTGCCTCCACATCGAGCTTACCATCACTTACTCGATAATAACACGGGCAATTAATCATTCTAAAATTAGAATAATCAGCAATATTACCTGACCACACTTCTTCGGGAGTCCGATATCCAATCGCAGTCGATGGGGATCTATTCACCAGGTAGCTCGCCATACTAAGCGCATCCGCTGGAATTCTCCCAGCCATACCAGCACTAGAGATATTTTTACTGGCCGTTTCTAGTAATGCTCTGCTCATCAATTCTGCGAACTATTATGGTTTACTAGCACTAGTGCGATGTTTCACTATGCTCTTTTTCATGCAGAATTTATTTACCAATTTCGAGCAGGACTTCATGCTACTGTCAGTTCGCACATGCTTGATCAACTTACCAGTCTCCGTTCCGATCAAAGCTCTCGACCGCGTATTCCTGACAACAGCATCAAAATTGTGCTTTCGCACAAACACCCAGGCCTTCCTCGAGTAGCCATTAGACTCTCGAACAAGTGTCGACGTCTCAAGAGCGAAACTTATCAATGTCTCACCTTGAAGTTTATACAGGCCGCCATGCTTGATTCCTTTCATTATCACCAAGGCACCTCGAACAACCTTCAGAACTCCACCTCGTGAAGTATACATGCATCCAACTGAATCTAGAGCACCCAAGGAAATTAAGTTCTATTTCAATTCTGGAACGTGTCTTACTCCAGTCAATGTCCTCACAATTCCATCATGCATTCTGATTTTAACATCACCAATACCCATAACATCGCATTCAGCGTTATTTCCCAACTGTACTTTACTACTATCCATGCATTGATAAGAAGTAAACCAGTTTCTGTTTGGTGTAGCATGAAAAGAACAACCAGAATCCATAATCCATCCATCAAACGACAAATTCTCAGTGACAGACAAGACACAATCGACACTATCAGAATTTTCAGTTACAGCTGCAACATCATCCGCAGATTCAACTCAAATTCCCTTAACCCTTTCATTTTTCAGCTTAAAACAATTTCTTCTAAGATGCCCTCTCTTGCCACAATTCCAACAGACATCACCGCCAATCCTAGAATGACTGCGTCTATTCATGTTCATACTACTTCTGTTAAGACGAGCACTAGCTCTTCCTCTTTCACCTATTAAAGCAGTAGATACATATTTGTCAAATTCTCTTCTAAAGATATCCTCACTCAAAATTAAATCTCGAATCCCATCAAACGTCAAACATGTGGACCCAGAGAAATTACTAACAACAGTAACAGTAGTATTCCAACTATCAAGCAATGAGGATAATAGAATCAAAGCACATACCTCATCTTCAAAGTCAATCTCAACTGAACTCAATTGATTAACGATCACATTGAATTCATTGATATGATTAGTAACTGACACACCTTCGCTCATCTTCAAATGAAACAGACGTCGCATCAAATAGACCTTGTTGATCGTAGAGGGCTTCTCGTACATGTCCAATAGGGCTTTCTTCAAACCCGCAGTGGTCTTCTCCTTGACGATATTAAACGCAACGTTACGAACCAACGTCAACCGAATAACACCCATCGCTAGTGTATCCAGCAATTCCTAATCTGGTTGCTTCATCGTTTCTGGTTTCTTCCCAGACAGGGACTCATGCAACTTCATCTGATATAAATAGTCTTCTATCTGCATCTTCCAGAAACCAAAGTCATTCCCATCAAAACTGTCAATTTTCACTTTAGCTTCCTCTATCGCCATCGATTCGCTTCAACTCAAGCAAGCCTAGCTCTGATACCAATTGTTGCGATGAACAAGCGATCGAACAATAAAATAGACAGAACGAGAAAGTAAATAGAACACCAGGTGTACGTGGTTCGGTCGTAAAGACCTACGTCCACGGGGAGAGTATCAACGAATTCCACTATAGAACGAGCGATACTCAGAGATTACATACACACTTGAGTTACACAAACACTCTCAGTATTTCCCAAGCTCCAATTATAATTAAGAACGCACACAGTGTTTAGCCCCCAATTCCTAGCGAAATAATCTCTCAATCTCGCAAAGGAATTAAAACACAAATCTAACCTCAAGATTTAATCGGCATTGACACTTGAATTCTTGATGTAATTCCACGAGAATATCGACCGCCAAGTACCGTAAAATAAATGGCGCTTCAAGCCTTCTTCAGATGAATCACGGCCCTTTCTCTACGTGAAGCCCTCTCAAGCACTCGTTGGTTAGACGGCGCTTCAATGATTCTTTATCTCGGCCAAGTTATGCTTGCTAAATAAATATGCAAGCTGGACCACACTAAAGCAAAACCAAATCAACAGGATAACGTTCGAATATTTCATTTGCTCTTTCATTTTTCTTCTGTTAATTGCCCAACTCAAAGTCTACGTCGGGAAGTTGGACTTTCCTCTTTGATTCTTTGTCTTCACCGACTCCAATAAGAGATCTCCAAGATATCTTTCTGCACATTAGAAGATGAAGCAAACGTGGGAGTTCAACTTTCCACGGTTAAAGTTCAACCTTGGGTCCCCACCTAAAAATATCAAAGCCGATTCAATCACCAGAGGAATTCTAAAATTGACTCCTCTTCATAGAAGGTTGTGCATTCCGTGCTCAATATTTCGAAAAAACGTAAATATCCAACGTATTTTATTTTCCTTTGATATTAATTTTATTCGTGAGTTCAAACTCGAGACACATTTCAACATCCCTCACTGCAATTTGGTTGATAAGCTGTTGGCGTTATCGTCTCGTGCTCGTTGAGCATGTTCGACTGAAGTTAATTCCTTCAATAATTAATCATACACGCGGACAACCGTTTCTACATTTTTCTCAGTGAAATTGCACCTGTTGTGCTGCATGATTCATTGACTAGCACTGAACGTGGATTCCATCGGCAGTAAGAGTTCCGAGATCTATCATGATGTGCTTGTTCCACAAGGTATATGACGGCAAAGTTCTTTATGGTCTCCGCAACTGATGCGAGCATTTCATCCATCTGCAAAACCCAAATTAATACGAATTATTACCCAGAAGAAGGCCATCAGTACTTGAAACCTATAGAAATGAAATTGACAATGACACGACACCTCGCGATCCATATGGGAAGCAAAGGCATAATCAGCATAGAAATAACCTTTTTTCCCTGGTACTCTGGTACAATGATTAACAGACATGTTTAGGGCCAAAAGCTAGGTATCCTTCACAAGACTGCACGTTGCTTCATGCCATTGACGTAGCTAGATGACAATCAAAAGTACCATATAGATCCAGTGGCTACACATAGCATTTAAAGACTCATCCACCAGAATTAATTGTTTCCGCAGGCTGCGATCGGTTCCTTAGGGCGCGCATGGCAATACTCCTGCTTTAGAAATCAGTTTTTTCTCCAGAAGTTGATTTCTGATAGAGAAAAGCGTTTGATAACAAGACAAAATTTCTGCTTCTGAAACAAAAATTCATTTGATAAAAGTTGAAAATTTCTACTTGTGGAACGTTGTTAACACAAAGATATTCTACAAAAAGCTATTGATCCTAACCTATGCATGTTATTCGAGAAAAGTGAAATGTAAATACTGACGGATTTATGTATAATTTGTCATTTAATTATTTTATGCAAATAAAGACCAATTTTATTGGGAAAATTATATTAAGTCTTCTATGAACATTTTTAAAGTCTTCGTTCCTGTAGCTATTTGCATGGCGACACTTAGACGGTTCTTTCGTGGGGTTCTTGGCCATGGATGGAACGTCGGGACTCAAAAAGTGCAAAACTACGTAGTTTATGAGGTAATTGGTCTTAAACACACTTCCTTGAAAAGTACAGTCAGACCCACTATCACGTGGTGGTATTAGCCTTCAGTTGCTAAAAAGGAGCAATCATCCAAGCTGCGGAATTAGACAAAAGCCCGTCCCAGTCTTCCAATTCTCTAGAATACTCATCTCCCCCTTTAGCTCCCATCTCTCTTGAGGACGATCAAAGAGCGATTCTAGGTATATCAATAACGATTTACGAAACCGATCTATGAAAAAAAGTTGGGCAAATTGCGAGCAAACGTTCAAGGGTCATGCTTCTTTTATATATTAGCGGAGTTTCACCCATAAACTTATAAATAAGTTGCGGTACACTCTTCTTTATCCACGAGTGAAATCCGCTCGATTGGTATTCAACGATCCGAATGAAGGGCCGAGAATATCAGCACCCTTATTGGAGCAAACCGTGACCATCAACGAACTTCAATTGAGCAGATATAGAGATTGATTTGAAAAGGAAGAATATTGAATTAATTATGGGCTTGGACCAACATTAGAGTTTGAGGGCAGTAGTATAAATATTGCTCTTTCTCAAACTAAAAAGTGAAGAAGCATATTTGAGCCGCCTTTTGTAATCCTTGATTTTATAGCGGATTTCGCTTCTGCTCTCCCCCGGTTATTCCCACAAAGGTTTCCACGTAAATCTTTGTGTTCTTTTCTTCTTCTTAGTTTTAATTTCGTTTCAATTTTCACATTTTCATAACAATCTAGTATCAAAACCTTTGGGTTTTTTGATCTTATGGTTATGATTCAAGTTCAAAATGAAATTTTATAATGAGAAGTTTGATGGGAGCGGCAATTTCAACATATGGCAAGTTCGTATGTTAGCTGTTCCTACGCAGAAGAGTTTAAAGAAAACTCTGTTTAGGAAAAGGAAAAAATTGAAAACCACGTTAGATGAAACGTGGCAAGAATTGGATGGAAAAACTTTGTCTGCTATTCATTTGTGCCTTAGGAATGAAGTTTTGTAGGATATACTAGATCAAAAAACAGCTGCAGGCTTATGGATGAAATTTGAGAGAATTTTTTTGACAAAATTTCACACTAATCGATTGAGGCTCAAGCAACGATTCTTCACTTTTCGTATGGTCAAAGGTACTTCCCTTATATCTCATATTTCTGAGTTCAATGCTCTTATATCTGAATTAAGAAGCATTGATGTTAAGATTGAAGATGATGATCAAGCTTTTTTATTGTTAGTTTCACTACCTCCTACTTATAAGAATTTTAGAGAGATCGTGATTGTTAGTACAGAAACTATTGTTGTCGAAGATGTCAAGACTAGTATGGTAAATAAGTAGAAACTTGATACAAAATTGACTTTTGAAGGTGATAATAATCATGGGACTAGTTTAATTGCTCGGGGAATGTCTATTGAGAGGAATACTAATGGCAGGAGCAGGTCAAAATCAAAA
The DNA here is from genome assembly GCA_021437785.1 of Rhodomyrtus psidioides. Classification (NCBI taxonomy): domain Eukaryota; kingdom Viridiplantae; phylum Streptophyta; class Magnoliopsida; order Myrtales; family Myrtaceae; genus Rhodomyrtus; species Rhodomyrtus psidioides. The sequence continues at coordinate 1,127,026 of JAILYB010000166.1, read as the reverse complement.
CATAGAGATATTTGCAACTATCATAAATCTCTAAGGCATATTAAGATAAATTGTTTAAAACTGAAGGCAAAGCAGCAAAGAAAAAATAATCTGAATTAGAAAAATCAAGGGAATATCAATCGTCAAAACAATCACAACTACAAAAAAAAAAAAACAAAATCAGGGAAATGAAAATCCCTCTCAAGCTGATTTTTTTTATTTATTTATAAAGGTATGATTTGTATTGACTTTAACCAAAACACAACTTTACAAGAGCAAATTCCGACACCACAAAGAGAAGCCCTGCACTCAAGGTGACACTATTACGTGTCACTAAGGGTGCAAACTGATATTGCTAAAGAAGAAAATGAAGATTGGCTGTTGGTTGCAAGTGATAAAGGTAAATTATGTGATTGTTGGATTTTTTATTCAGGCTATTCATGCCACATGTGTCCTAATCGTGATTGGTTCTCTACGTACAAAGAATATAATGGTGGAATTATTCTAATAGGAAATAATGCTAAATACAAAGCAGTTGATATTGAGATTGTTAATATTAATATGCATGATGACATGATCAGAACCATGGATAATGTCACATATGCTCATGATTTGAAGAAGAAACTCATCTCTTTGAGTACACTTGATGCTGACGGTTGTAGATTTATTGCTGAAGGTGGAGTTATGAAAAATATAAGAGGTTCATTTTTTTTTTATGAAATGGCTAAAAACTGTCACTTTGTATTAGCTGCAAGGCACTATAGTTACCGGTTCAACTGCAGTCTCATCCTATTTGACGAAATCAAATAATACCAAATTATAGCATATGAGAATTATAGGGATGGAGGAGCTCTGTAAAAGAGGCCTTTTGTGTGGTCAGAAAATTTAAAAAACTTGATTTTTGTGAGCATTGTGTTTACTAGTGGAATACAGCCGATTGGCTGCCAGCTTGAAGAAGTAGACGTAAGCTTGAATAACGCCGAACCACTATAAACCCTTTGTACAGTTTTCTCTATCCTTACTCATATTTGTTTATATACTCATATCGAGATAATCAAACTGCACATCCAACACACATTGCATTATTGCGTATGATCATCATCTAAGGGTCAAGCTACAAGCTTACTTGATTTAAATTCCGTATCGATTTTCGAAAAGTACACAATAATCACATATTCACCTCCCCTCTAGGTGATAACGTGCCTAACAAATGGAAATTGAGAATTCCACAATCTGTGTCCCATTGGAATGGAGCCCTAGAGTAGGGAAAATTGAGGATTATATCCCTTGTGAGAAAATGAGGCAATGTCCCTCATGATTCCCATGGCCGATGTCTCATGAACGAAAAGCTGGAGTAAAGCCCAAAATCGAGGCATGTGTCCCTCATATAACCATGGCACGTGTCCCATGGTACTTGGTTAAAAGTGGAAACATAAAACTAAATGAATCATGTGGATGCTCATGCACCTGAAGTTCCTGTTACATAATGTGTGGTATTGTCGTCGATTCGCATTCATGCCTGGGGAGTAGTTGTTTGTGTAAGCTGCAATTATAATCCGTATGCAGCGACCCAAGATCATCACGTATAGATACACGAATCACAGATTCATAAAGTTAAAAAATTGACGCACCTTGTAGTGGAACCGTCGATCTTGATGCGGAACTTGCGACGATTCGATGCTCAAGATCTTCTCCTCTATGAACCCTCTTTATCGCTGGCTTCAATGAGACAGCCCCTCACGCGTTGTGTCTGACGGCTCCTTATGTGAGGCTATGCGGACATCAGGGTTTAGAGGAGGGACTTGAGCTCTATTTATAGAGAATGAACCATATCCCCTCATTAATGATAAGGATATCCCGGCCCATACTATCCAGCATCATATCCTACTAGAATTAGGAAACTGTATATATCTTTCTTTATTAGATCAATTAATTTACAATGACAATTAATAAAGCCCACAACGAATATATTAAAATATATTCTAACATTCTCCCACTTGGGCGAAATTAATTGAAATTGTACTGTATATGCGCATCTTGATATTGGTCTAAAGATATTTCCCAATAGTCAATCCGATCCCATAAAGTTTTAAGCACCGGACCATGCCAGTAACTACATTAGAAGACACAGAGCTATCCACGATCACAAATGCTCTCAACTCTACTGATATGAATTTGATATGGTATTATGGCAAATGGATAACATCTCAAATAACAGAGACACCTTATATGTTATCCTCCTTGTCAGTCACCATTATCTCACCTTATGTGTCACGAAACTGGATGTGTCACGAGAGAACATCTTTACGGTTCCAACGAACCAACATATGTCTTACCTTTGTAGTTAACTATACTTTACGTGTAACAAGACATATGTTTTTGGCTAAAATAAATAAATTCCCCAGCCATCACTCAAGGTTTACACAATGCCTTGAGATTTTCAACTAATATATGTATTCAACTCATCTTAATCATTATAGCTTTATTACATGCAATGGAGTTGATACATATCTAGATGTTACAAAATGTAACAAACACAGATGTAAACTTTATTAGAGCAAATATCGAATGCAGCTCCCACTGAACAACAACATCTCATGATGCTTACTCAACCTATCAATTAACACGTCATATCAGCATCCCACGATGCTTTTATATTTGCAACATGTCATCTAAATGTGTATGGAAAGAGACGTTGAGTTAGTGAGTCTGCTGCCTTATCATCTGTGTAATAAGCTCTATTGTAGTGTCACCCTTTCGTCTGTTACCTTTATGGTCAAAACCTTGACCGTCAAATGTTCAGACCCCTTAGGACTCTGCTGTTGTTAATGAACAACATTGCAGAATTATAGTCACAATACAACTGTATGGGCCTATTCACAAAATTAAATATGGTCTACTCTTCAATGAGATTTCGGAGCCAAATAACCTGAATAGTAGCTGAAAAGCATACTACAAACTCCGCTTTCTTAATCGATGATTACATAGATTTCTGTTCACGTTTTTTTGTAATATTGCACTTTTCTTTAGACATATAAATGTTTGTAGTTGTCAAATTCACATCATCCTGACAGCTAACAAAGCTAAAACCCGAATGCCTTACCAGCTGCAGGTCCTGAATATGTCTATAAATTAGCATACAGTATTTTGTCCTCTTTAAGTACCTCAAAACTTTCTTAGTAATCACCCAGTGAACATGTCCTGGATTTAACCAATATATTACAAGAATGATCCATATGAATCTCAATGCCTATGACAAAACACTCTATATCAAGATCAATCATGTAAAAAATGCTTCGACAATATCTGCTTCATCTTATGTAATAATTCAAGAAAATTCCTTTCAAGCAAGATATTGTCTGCATAGAACACAAGAAAAATAAATTCCTCCCACTGATTTTGTAGTATATACTAATTTACTTCCTTCTTGACAAAACAGAATAAAGCAACAACACTATGAAACTTCAAGCAACAATTGTCTAAAAGCTTACTTGAACCCATAAAATAGACTTTTCAATCTAGAATCTCCATGAGATTCTTCTTTCTTTATGCACAAGTTTATCCAAATCATCTGCTGCAAAACCTTCGGGTTACATAAAAAGACTACCTCGAAGTATCCAATCAAAAAAAAGTTTAAATATATGTATAATAAAGCTCCTTATAATAATTAGCTATTAATACCTTAATCACTCCGAAAAACTATTTATGAGAGACTGAATAAAAAATTATTTTAAGTCAACTCATTCTTTACGAGTGAAAATTTTGGCTACTAATCTGTTTTAAACTTCTCAAATAAAACACTAATCAAAATATAATTAGATATAATAAGGTAGACAAAAACTTTCATCTGAAATCCCTTTAAGTTTTACAAACTCAATTGCATCAGATGGACTTGTGACATTGAGGCATGCTAATAAGCTTTTAAACACTGTATGTTTCATAGTCTGTATCTCGTTCACCATGCACCCAATCACAATTATAATTAAGAATAAGAAATAGCAACTGTATAAATTACTAGATCATTTACATAGTCGATATTACAGCCATGCTCTTCTGGATAGACTATACAGTATGACTTGATACAACTGATCGTCTCTGTCTGATAGATCTTTTAAGATGAGCTACTTTGACCTTTATTTTGCGCTTATAGAGGTCTGATAAACTTCATCAGGAATTGTCTTAATAATAAGAACCCGAACCCCAACAGAATCTAACTGTAACTTAGAATGCTCCATGATCATCTGTATAGACAGAGAAAAACGATACAATTGTCCCTACCATACTGTTACCTTTAATAGTCTGTGAGCAACTATCATTATTCGGCTATATCAAGCTCCAGCAATTTAGCTATCTGTAATTCCACAATTCTTGTTCCTCTTTTGGGATGATAAATCAATACCCCTTTAGATGATATGGGTAAGGCACGAAGTAAAACTGAGTGGTTCTGGAGTCCAACTCATCTAATGTTGGATTATATAACTTTATTTCTCATTGAACACCTCAAACCTTAATTTGGTTAAAACTAGATTAACGTCCAGTCCATGACTCAAAAGAAGTCAATGAAATATTTTGATAGAAATATAATGGGTTATTTTCAAAGTTTTACCCCACAGAAAAAATATATAAATTGATTTCACAGATCATACTCTTTATCATATCCGTATGGTGTGATTTTGCCTTTCGGCCACACCTTTCTATTGAGGAGAATCGGGCACAAAATCACAACCCAGAATCCTCTCAAATATTTGGCAAATGGCTCTTTAAGCTATCCAGCATTGCCATGTCAATCATGATACTCACCACCTTAGTCAAAACTGACATTTTTTTTATAATAAATTTATCGACTATAGTCAGAAATATGTTGAACTTGTCACGTAAATAAACATTTTCTTTAACTAAGTATGAAAAATATATAGAGAAAAATCATCATTTTCATGTGATAAAAACTCTACACAATATTACCATATATGATCCACTTATACCAGTATAAATGACCTTCAATAGGTCATAACTATCGACTACAGTTTCACCTTTTATCTTAGTTATCTTATATCTGCTTCAATTTACACATGTGTCTAGGTCACTTTTAAGAGTAAGCAAAATGCTTGCCTTTATCTATCTTTTCACTCTTTCTTTACTGATGTGACCAAGAAGTTTATTCAATAATGCGCATGATTGTTCCTTAGGCAGATATCTTTTGCAAACAACGTTTCAGCTGTATATGTGACGTATAATTTATTGGGAGATAAACATAATCTGTACAATCCATTGGACATAGAGTAGTACCCAACTTTATTAAAAGAAATAGTAATTATTTTATTTGAAATCCCAAAAAGAGTAACTACACATGTCCATACTTGATACGAAAAATAAATTCCGTCTTTAAGGAGAGTACATAAAATATGTTTCATAATGTCACAATAAAACAAGAATCCGGAATGACATTCCCATCAATTCAACATCAACTTTATAGTTGTTTCCTTAACGAGCTTGATTCAACCTGATTTGGTACCGTTCAATTCATGAATTCCTATATGGTAAACGCAACATTATGTGTCGCATCGCTATCTAGCCATCACAAACCAGATGAGGCCTAAGATAGAATGAATTCACAAACAAATACCAAAAAATCATTACTTTATGCTCATACTTAGATAACCAAGTCTTTGTATTAACTGTAGTCTTTCTTTATGTGAACTTTCTTCTTGTAAAAAAAAGTAGCAATCACCATCCTTTTCAAAGGATGATTTTCATGGATCCAAATCATCAGAATGGCCGGTGGATTAATATAATACTTTATGAGTATGATTTTAGAACTGTTCAAAATACAATTTCATCAACTTTAAGATGTAATCTTTAATCTTAATAGAACCATTACACTTGATGTTGAGGAGTCATTGCAGATATTTACCACTCTTAATAATAAATGAGATATAATTTCAAAGCCTCCAAGGCTTCCTTTACTTACTTAGCAGTGCAGTTGAATGGCAGAAAACACTTTTCAAGTGTTCTTTAGTGGACCGCTTCATATCAAATAAGCGAATCCGATCACTCTTTATCCAATAAGCACATAATGCTCTTGAAAGTTCTCACCAATGAAAGTGAGAACTACGAGTCTTTCTTGACAAGAGTAATACAAGTATTTGCCAGTTCTTCGTAAACAGAAAATCCCCATTCAGTTCTCAATAAGTCTTAATTCTAACAGAGTTTCCGTTCACATAAACGGTGACAAAATAAAAATAATCAATGTTTTCAATCAGCACGATGTGAAATTTCACCTTGAGAGATGCATACATCATCACATAATCACCTTTGGGCAGAAAACATGACATGCAGTTGTATACTCCCTACATTGCAGCGGCCATGAGAACTTATTTCAATCTTCGTTAATCACCACATTTGGGTGTATGACATCACTTAGACTAATCAATCATCAACCATATGTTGTACATGTAACCCTCCATGCAAAAACACACAACTACCTCCTTTGGGAGTATAACTACGCATTAGAACAGGAGACATCCCAATACTTGTAAATTGATCTTTATTAAATTCAACTAAGTGTGCCGCTTTGGCGGTCACAACCCAACTAAATTTACCTGAAATTGGGATATAACTTTATATTTCACATCTACCGTATGCATGTAATTTCAGAAATTAGGGGCAATCATCTGCAAAATTACACGTCGCTAATTTACATCGATACTATCAGCAATACATGTCAAATCATAAACATATAATCGATAAATCATGCTTCACATATTCGTATGTAGTACTTACATATGAGCTTTGCACTTGTATTTCAGAAAATCATAGAGAAATACCTGGTAAAGCATGAGCATACGAGCACGTCGATATCTGAGATTTGTCGATCCGAGCTGTCACGTGCGCCTTATTCTCTTTGTGCGTGGTTCCCACACTCTGACATGTGCAACGCACGTGTTCAGCCTCAGCTGGTACTGAAAATCGATCCGATTGATTTATCCGATCCAATCGCTACCCCTTTAGCCAACCAGCGAACTAGGTCATGCGATCCGGTTAGAACGGTCAACGACCGTTTCGACCGGAAGGCCCGAGTCAATAGTCAACTAGTCGGGTCTGGTTCACAAGTCGGATCAGGTCGCCAAGTCAAGTCGAGTCACCCGGGCTTGAGTGACATCATGTGACGTCAACCTGCACGTGCACACGTGTGGGCCTAGGTCTAGCGTGTGTGGTTCTTCTTCATGCGTGTGGTCACCAAAGGAATTTCCTCAATTTAACCGAGTCAGAAACCAAGCAACCGGATAAGCATCAAGTTATAATATAGCTTAGTTTGGAATAAAATAACAATATGATTTCGTTGAGATTCACTGTCTTTTTCGTTGAGATTCACTGGCTTGGCAACTCATTGAATCACCACCATATATCTTGGGTAACGTGGAACTCACGTAAATTGAACTTGTTTAACGCAACACTTGTCCATCAAGTTCCTCGCTTTGTCGAAAACATGAGACCCAATTTGATCAGTTTCAACTGTTTTCGTTCGGGTGTCGTACAAAAAGAAGGAGAAATATATATATATATATATATATATATATATATATATATATTTATATTTATATTTGTTTCGTTCTCTTCCCTTCATAGCAAGTAAAAGTCTTTAACTTTTGCAGACTTGTACAGAGAAAGGAAAAAATATAGCCTGTGCCATACCCACTCACACGCATTCTCGTATCGAAAGAAACAAGAAAAAGAAAAAAAAAACTTTACTGAATTCTCCTTGGCTCAACGCAACAGAGAGATGTCAAAAAAAATTGTGAGTCCCAGTTTCCTTTTTTTTTTGTAATAGTTTTCTCATTGACAGCCGCACATCTTCGCAAAGAAGTAGAATAAAAAATTGCCGAAGGCGTTCTTGAATCCGAATAAAAAATTTCCCAAAAATAATTGCGACTCGAGATCTAATACGTATAGGCTCTGATACCAAATGAAAGTTGCAATTATAATCCGTATGCAGCAACCCAAGATCATCACGTATAGATACACGAATCACAGATTCATAAAGTTAAAAAATTGACGCACCTTGTAGTGGAACTGTCGATCTTGATGTGGAACTTGCAACGATTCGATGCTCAAGATCTTCTCCTCTATGAACCCTCTTTATCGCTGGCTTCAATGAGACAGCCCCTCACGCGTTGTGTCTGACGGCTCCTTATGTGAGGCTATGCGGACATCAGGGTTTAGAGGAGGGACTTGAGCTCTATTTATAGATAATGAACCATATCCCCTCATTAAGGATAATGATATCCCGACCCATACTATCCAGCACCATATCCTACTAGAATTAGGAAACTATATATATCTTTATTTATTAGATCAATTAATTTACAATGACAATTAATAAAGCCCACAACGAATATATTAAAATATATTCTAACAGTTTGTCCTCCGCATCATGTCTGTGTGTACTCGTTGAGTCTATTCGATGTGGTTTTGCTCGATCTAGTGGCGAATAGGTTGTTTAGTCAATCGGTTTATAGAGTTCCTACTCGTGAGCTTCGGCTCGCTCCTGTAGATTCTACCCTTTTTTAGATAGGATTCAGCCACTTGAGAAGCAAAGGATCTGGACAAGAAGATGACAAGATATCAGAGTCGTCGATAGAAATGGTAGATAGTACTCGGAGTAGTTTTCATATCAAATCTTCCCAGTGTATTCGTTTGGCTTGTTTAATACAAGATACTGTAAGCAAGTGATATCTAGATATATCTATATAAGATAAATGTTTTTAAATCTGCGTGGTTTATGTGTGTTAATAGTGAACCCTACTAATTAAGGCCATGCCCTATTAGGTGTGCCTGCCATTTCTTTTTCATGCATGTGCCTGTCTTTGTTTTTGGGTGGACCACTACCTATTTCTAGTTTGTTTAGCTTCTACATACGCCCTTACTTATATAGTACCAGATTAAATCAGAGCTTGTAATTAGTGTCAGAACGCGCCTTGGGACGCAGGAGCTCTAATGAAGGATTAAGGCATTAGGCTTGTTATAGCACGCCTCAGGCAATGAGACTTGAGGTGGCGCGACCCAGGCGACCATCGTCTGGGTCTTATCAATCTTTCGTCGGCTACCAAATCTGGCCTTGTGCTAACCGCCCTTGCTCAAGAAGAAATTGAATTGTGTTGTGGCTAGTGTTATCATCTAAAGGGGTGAATAGGTGATTATAGTGCAATTTTCGAGATTTAATACGGAATTCAAGTTGCACTAAATCTCGAAATTAGATTGATGAACAGCCTGATAGCAAACAGATTGATGATTGTTATTTATGATAGCAAGCATAGGCAAGTAGTAGCCTAATGAATTTCAATCTTGCTACTATGGCATATGTTTCATCATAGCCGATTTCTTCTTCTTGAGAGTAACCTGTTGCAACAAGTCTTACCTTGTTTCTGGTTACTTTGCCTTTATTGTCCATTTTGTTTCTAAATACCCATTTTGTTCCAATAATAGGATGATCCTTTAGTCTGGGTACTAGTTCCCAAACTTCACTAAGTCTGAACTGATGTAGCTCTTGTTGCATAGCTTCAATCCAACTTTCATCTTCAAGAGCTTCCTCAATTCCTTTGGGTTCTACTTCAGAAATAAGAGCAAATGTGTTCCCAAACTTCACTAAGTCTGAACTGATGTAGCTCTTGCTGTATAGCTTCAATCCAGCTTTCATCTTCAAGAGCTTCCTCAATTCTTTTGGGTTCTACTTCAGAAATAAGAGCAAATGTGTTCCCAAACTTCACTAAATCTGTACTGATGTAGCTCTTGCTGCATAGCTTCAATCCAGCTTTCATCTTCAAGAGCTTCCTCAATTCTTTTGGATTCTACTTCAAAAATAAGAGCAAATGTATTTATGGGTTCTGATCCCTTCATTTATATTTCCAATGACTTGATCCGTAGGAAGACTGGATTTGTATTTTCAGTTTTTCTTTGACTTTTCACACTTATTCCCAATGGATTTCTCAGCATTTGAATCTTCAGAAGTTGTGATTTGATGAGTATCTTCCATGTTCTGAGAAGATTCATTTGGTTCTACATTCCCAGATGATGGATTCTCTTACTTAGTACTGTGCCTTCAGCGTCTGTCTTCTGAGGAGTATATTCATCTTCAAATTTCATGTTCATGGATTCTTCAACTGTCTAAGAATTCTTGTTGAAAACTCGGTAAGCTCTGCTTGACGTGGAATATCTCAAGAATACTCATTCTTCTGATCTTTCATCAAACTTACCCAGCCGATCACTTGAATTTTTAAGAACATAGCATTTACATCCAAATACATGAAAGTATGAATTGTTTGGTTTCTTTCCTGTGTAAAGCTCGTAGGGGGTTTTCTCAAGTAATAGTCTGAGAAAGACACGGTTTATAATATAGTAAGCAGTAGAAATAGCTTCAGCTCAAAAATATGATGGAACTTTGCTTTCAATCACAAGAGTTCGTGCCATTTTTGCAAATATCGATTCTTCCTTTCAACGACTCCATTTTGTTGTGGAGTGTATGGAAATGAAAAATTATGTTGAAAATCATTTTGATCGCAAAATTCTGCAAAGTATTGGTCTTCAGATTCCCCTCTATGATCTGTTTTGATGCTTGGAATTGAGTAACCTTTTTCATTTCGAACTTTCTTAAAAAAGGTTTCAAAATATGAGAATGCATCACTTTTTGTGTGTAAGAAAGAATAACCAAGAAAATCTAGTATAATTATTCATAGTGACGAAGCAATACTTTTTTACCTCCAATACTCTGAGTTCGAGTAGGTCCAAAGACATCCATGCGTAATAGCTGCAGAGCATAGTTAGTAGATACTTCATTTATGGATTTGTAAAAATTTCTTACTTGTTTCCCAAATGTGCATGCTTCACAGTGCTTGGTCCTTTCAAATTTAGCGTCTGGGAGTCCTCTTACTAGCTTATTTTTTGAGAGCTTTGTGATCTGCTTGAGGCTTATGTGTCCCAGTTTCCTGTGCCAAAGTTCTAGATCATCTTTGATATATAGAAGACAATTCTCTTCCTCAGACGATATATCCAGAAGGTATATGTTGCCATGTCTTCATCCAGTGAATGAATATTTGTTGCACCTGAGCACTTATTTTCTCCATCAAACTTTTCAAGATTGATTAATATTGATGATTCTCTAGTCATGTGTCTAGAGCAACCGCTGTCAAGGTACCATTTATTTCTTCTTTTCTTTGGTATTTGCAATGATCAATAAAACGCAAGCTTTATTTTATAGCCAAATCTGTTTGCGTCCTTTGGGGTTAGCAATATTTGTATATCTAAGAATGTCATGTGTTGATCTTCTAATTTTAGAACAGTAGTTTCTAGAATGTTTCGCTTCACTACACTCAGAACATGTATAAAGATTTTGTCTTTCAAATCTTACAAACTGTTTACTAAAATGACTCTTATAAAAATGCTTAGGAGCCCTTTTCCTAAGTCTTTCTTTTACTTCGAGAAAATGTTTTTTCACATTGCATTCCTTTTGAAAACCTAGTCCCGATTTGTTAAAATAGAGAACTTGTATGGAAAGTATATGTTGCAATGTTTTAGATCCGGATAAGAATTTTTTATGAATATCCAAAGTTTCCTTTCTCAAAAAGACATTTTTTTTTCGAAAAATCTTTTTTCCTTTTTCAAAGAATTGCTTTCTTCTTTAAAAAGATTTCTTTCCTTTCTTAAGGAGATATTTTATTTCTCTAGAATTTCAATCCTAGATTTCCATTGAGTATTTTCTTTGGAAATTAAATCAGACTTCTCATTCATTTGAGAAAATTCCTTTTCAAGAAAAGTGATTTTATCCTTTTGAGAAACGTCCCTTTGTTTGAAAATATCTACTTCTTTTTTCAACTTAGAAAATCTCTTAAGAGTAGCCTTGTATTCTAAACACAACTCATCTATATACGTAGATACGTCAGAGGGAATTTTTGAATTTGTTACCTTTATATCATCATCTAATTCTGTCATGAGACATATACTGGCGTATTCTTCATCACTTTCACATGCAGTGTCGCTCCAAGTCTCTATCTTCAAGGCTTTCTTGGATTTTTCATCTTTGTCTTTCCTATTTAATAAAGGGCAGTTTGATTTGATGTGGCCTCTCTTCTTGCATTCATAGCAAGTGACCTCTTGTTTTTCATTTTTGCCTTCAGATGATCTTTTCTGATCATATTGTCTGAAATCTTTTTTATCCTTGAAATTTCTTCCTTTCTTTGCCATTTTTTTGAATCTTTTGACCATGAGTGCTAGTTCCTCATTGTCTTCATCTTTAGAGACTGAGATATCAGAATCAGCATTAAATTTCAAAGCAATGGATTTCTTACCTTTTGACGTTGCTTCCTCATTGTTTCTTTTTTTTTATGACCGAGGTGTCCAGGCCAGCGTGCGCGCACCTCGACTATTCCTCGGGGGGACTAGCACGACAACCACCAGCCGCAACCCCCACTTAAGTCACGGAGCGCGAGATGGGAGATTTGAACCAGGGACCATCTCTTAACCAACTCGGCCATGCGTGGGTGGGTTCCTCATTGTTTCTTTCATCCTCATAGAATTGAAAAGTTTCAATGAGTTCGTCCATGGATAGATGAGATATCCTTTGAGTCTCTCGAATGAATATTTTCGCATCGTCTCATTCCTTTGTGAGAGTTCTTGGCTTAAGTACACCCAAGTGCCATAAGTTGTGTACGACGCTCACTTTAGTACAAAAACTTTTAAATCGATGACTTTAGTGCTAAGTTTTTTTATAACTTCGATCACTTAAGTGCCAACTTCTTTTAAAAACGATCACTTTAGTGACGACTCCAATTTAAGCTGACGTGGCTCGCCAAAAATTCGACACGTGTATTTTTTTTTTATTTGAGCTGATGTGGCTCATCGAACTTGTCACTAAAGTGATCGTTTTTAAAAGAAGTTAGCATTTAAGTGATCGAAGTTACAAAAACTTAGCACTAAAGTGATCGATTTGAAAGTTTTGGCACTAAAGTGAGCGTCATACACGACTTATGACACTTGAGGTGTACTTAACCCGAGAGTCCTTAGTAGCTTGTTTACACTCATCGGTCCAAAAACTGGTTGCCCATGATATATAAGACCGTTCACTATTTCAGTGAATTTGTCAAATATTTCTTTCACTGTTTCTCCAAGCTTCATTTTGAATGCTTCATACTGACCAAGAAAAAGATTGACTTTGGCCTTCTTGACTCTGTTTTTTTCTTCATAAGTGACGTAGAGCTTATCGCAAATCTCTTTTGACTAGTAACAATCTGCAGTACGTTTATATTCAGTGGGAGATAATGCACTATAAAATGAGTAAATGCCTTTTGTACCAAGATCTTCTCTCTTTACTATCTCAGCAATAGACAAAGTAACAGTTGACGTCATGTTATTGTTGTCATCCCTTGTATTTGATCAGCTTGTAGCGCTTGCAGTAGGATTCACTTTTCTTTGTACAACGTCCCAAATCTGGGGATCTTGGCATATAATGTATGCTTTGAATTTATTCTGGCAGTCGCTGTACTCTTTCCCTTAAAAGTATGGTGGTCTGTTATTGCTTCCACTTTCGATCGAAGTGAGAGAAATTGCTAGCCATAAAGATCGTTAGCTCGGAAGTAAAAACAATACACAAAATATGATGGATAAGTGCACCATGAGTGCCATAACTTATGTACGGCGTTTACTTGAGTGTCATAACCTTTAAAACGTTCACTTAAGTGCATAACTTTCAAAAATCGTTCACTTGAGTGCTACATTGTCACGCCCCGAACCATGCGAACACGCGAGCATCCCACCAGGCCATTATTCTTACTGATTGTCTCCCAGGATCCTTCGGCCCACAACATACCAAAAACCATACAATAAAATGCATAGTTAGAAACGGGACGACAACTCGTTCTGATTAATACAAAAGATGACTTTAGGACGTTTTAACCCAAGGACATTTACTTCCAATGTAAAGCTTGGTTTCGATTTACAACTTTAACTCCAAAAACATTTAGAAATCCTCTATTATACATCAAAAGAGAAAACATACATCCCAACTCATTGAACTCCTCTTCAACCTTTTCGTCTTCATCTTCCTCTAAGGGTCTCCATCAGGACTTCGGGTCTGAAATGTTGGTCCCACGACGGGGTGAGATAATAATCTCAGTAAGTCGACCCTAACCCTAAGCTAGGCTATTAGTATCTCCATGCACTTTTGAAAAACAAAGCATACAACAAGTCACCAAGAAAAATAGCATATAACACTCAATGCATTAAGACAAATCATCAGGATTGGCATAAAACAAACACCATTCAAGGACATTTATCATATCCAGACCCAGCTTTCGTACTTACGCATTGTCAAATTCATATGCGATAGATTAGTCTCAATCTCATCAATCAAAGGCTCACAAGCCATTTTTCATGAATTAAGGGCTCACTAGCCGATTCATCTTTCATCGATCGAGGAGATCACTAGCCATTTCACATGAATCAAGGGCACCAAGCCGATTCACCTTTCAAGGGCACCAGGCCAACTCTCATGAATCAAGGGCACCAAGCCGATTCACCTTTCAAGGGCACCATGCCAACTCTCATTAATCAAGGGCACCAAGCCGATTCATCTTTCATGGGCACCAAGCCAACTCTCATGAATCAAGGGAACTATTTGACATCAATCGGAAAACCGAGTAATAAAGACCATCAATTGAGCCCAATTAACCAATACATCCCCTTTTAAACTCATGGCATTTCATGACCAAACAATCATAGCATCAATTCAATACTCTCAAGGCATGTTAAAGGGACATTCAAGTAAGGCAAGTCATCAACAATCTCTATTCACCACAACAGCCCACTTTAGCCCTCCACGAACAGATTTAATCACGAGCAAACTAGTATTTTTCGACTACCTTTTTGAGAAATCCAATTTCATATTCTTATCCCTCAAGTTCTTAAGGACACATGGTCGAAAACAGAGCCCAATTTGGATGTCGGAAACTTAGAACGACTCAATCCAAAATCGGTGCGCATTAAAAATAATTTTGTAACATTCTCGAGTTTCACCTCAAATTGGCTTCTCAAACACTTTCAATTCAACTAAAATCCACCCATTAGTAACCTAAAATCCTAACAACGAGTTAGAAGTCTTCTTACCACAAAATCAAGCAACCAAAATCTCAAAATCGAAAGCCACAAGTCGCGGCCCAAGTCTGTCAGCACATGGCAGTGTAGTCCTTGAGAAAATTACAAAAAAACAACCATCAATTCTCTTCCAAACTCAATTCCATTAAGTAATCACCTTGTCAACACATCAATTAATATCCCTAGGTGTCTTACCGAGAGTTTCAAAGCAAGGCGATACCGTCACGAACCCCAAAGGGTTCGGTTCACTTGGTCTTCAAGCGGGGCAAAACCGATCCTAGATTAATCACACCAAACAGCCCTTAATTCACTTCTAAACTTCATTTCCTCACACAATCTCATTACCAACATATCAAACTACAAGTTTAAAGGCCTTACCGAGTATTCCACAATAAGGCGACGCCCTCAAGGGCCTCCAAACGGCTCGGATTCAAAGCCGGCAACAGGGGTTAGTTTCTGTTCTTGCACATCCAAGTAATTACAGCCATCAAAACCTAACTCAAGTCCAATAAATACCCAATATCAGTTCACTAAACCCTTATACTAGGTGTTGAGAGCGTCTCACCGAAATTTGGTAGCCAAATGAACTCTTGAAGCTGGTGAAAAGTAACTCTCTCTCAAACCGGTCAGATTCTGCCTCGTCCTGACCTTTTCCCATTCAAACAAATCTACGGGAAAAAAGGCTAAGCTAAATTGAGCTTATAATATGTCCCTAGAACCACAAGACAATAAGCTTTATATTGACGGTAGTCTCACCTCAATCCGATGTCGGACGACCAAGTTATGACGGGAAAAGTAGAGCAGTCGGGCAAGGCAACAAGCTGGCGAGGCTTTCTCGGCAAGGAGGAGAAGAGGAAGAAGAAAGTGTGAGGGAGGAGAGAGAGTTCGGCCGAGAGAATGAAGGGAAGAGAGAGAGAATGGTTTCTCTAATCCGCAATTAGTCAAAACTTGAATGGTAGGTGGAATAGTTAACTAATTAATGCTGACCATTCTTGCCTTGACACTTGGCATTTTGTCCATAAAAAATCTTGGCTCAATGACAACTTTACCCTTCAATTTTCGGCAGCCATGAAGGTTTGAAATTGACCAAAATGTCTTTCTTCTAATTATAAGGCAAACCTAAATCTCGAGGGATAAAATGGTCATTTCGCACTTTCCGTCCAAAACTTCACTTTTCCAATTTAAATTGCCCTCGATGAGGCGACGTCCAATTCAATTCAAATGTTGGAATTCCTCATCGTCCAATACCCAATCTCGAGGTCTAATTTCATGTCGAGCTATCGTCGACTGTAATTCTAGTTTATCTCAAACTGACGGGCGATTCTTGCCGGCGCTATGCGTATCAACCTTAGGGTTTCTCAAGCCGTGGCGATTTTGGTTGTCATGTAATTGCGAGGGTTTATTGCTAGTTCATGCAGTCCTGATCATCGGAATTTGATTTAGGAAATTCTCGCAAATTACACATTGCTTAGGCGGAATCACCCGCGTCCCAACGAATAACGCTAGCAAGGCATCCCTTGATCGTTCCTAGATCGATATCTGCTGGCCCAAAATGTCTACTCGACAATCTTTATGGTCAAAGTGCCATTTCTCATTCGAATTCCCCAGATCCACGTACCCGACTCCGCGGTAGTCTTTCCCTTTTAGTCAGTTAACTCGAGAGTGACCACCTTCGAGCGATGTACCATTGAAATACACCTATCGATATCATTCCATTCAATAGCCTCGAAAAGGGTCGGAATTTGAAATGTCACATACGTCAACTTCTCCGACGTGCCACATCAGCTTTTCCGGCATGCCATGTCAACTTTTTCGGCGTCCACGTCAGCAATGGCACTCAAGTGAACGATTTTTGAAAGTTATTGCACTCGAGTGAACACCGTACAAAAGTTATGGCATTTAAGTGAATATTTTGAAAGTTATGGCACTCAAGTGAACGCCATACAAAAGTTATGGCATTGATAGGGTGCGTTTGGGAGTAGCTTTCCCAAGGGACTTTAGACCCTTGGGAAAAAATTTGGTGTTTGGAAACTCTTTTTTGAGCCACTTTGAGAAATGCAAGTGTTGCTCAAATCTGAAAGCCCAAGGCAGGTGGGGACCTGCCTTGGGCATTAAGCATTTTCGAAAGGTAACTGACCAGGTAAGTTATTTTTTCCCTCCCCAAATTGCCCCCACTTTTTATTCTATATTCCAATTTTGTCCATGTTCTATTCATCTTCTCCTCAGTCCAGATTAGGAAAATGGTGGAGGAGATGGATAGAAGCTTGAAGACCAGATCTTCTCCTGACTGGTTGCGACATTCGCCGGCGAGGGGTCGCTGAGACTGACGTTGAGTCGCCTGGGGTCGTACGGGCCGGAGTTACCTTCCGCAGACGTCAGAGTCCAAATCTATCGCTTGGATTTCCCGGCACCGGAGTCTAGAGACGTACGCCTGAAGTCCCATGACCTCAGTGTCGGCTCGTCTAACCCCGGGGTCGTCTCGCCTGAGGTTGGGCCACCGCTTGAATGCTAGATCGACGAGAGGCCGTGGCTGGTCGCGAGACACCAGATCTGAGGAACTTCGAAGGTCACTTTCCATGGGGGGTTTTCCCATGGATTTCTCGGCATCGGAGTCTAGAGACGCACGCCTGAGGTCCCACGACCTCAGTGTTGGCTCGTCTAAGGTTGCGCAACCTCGGCGTCGTCTCGCCTGAGGTTGGGCCGCCGCTTAAATGCTAGATCAATGAGAGGTCGTGGCTGGTCACGAGACACCAATTCTGAGGGCAACGAACTTCGAAGGTCACTTTCCATAGGGGGTTTCTTGGTTACTGAGGGCGTCGAAGGTTGGGGGCACTGTTCTTGAAGACGTTGCAGACCACCATAGCCATGGAAATGAGCTTCTTATGACCAGATCTGAAGACGTTTCAAAGTTGCTTTGCAAAATGAGTTATCCAAACACCACTCAAGCTTTCACCAGATACACCTTCACTCAAAGGTCCTTGGGAAAATGGCTTTGCATTCCCCCAAAGTGTAACCAAACGATGTACTTATCCTCAAAATATGAGCATCAAGCTCTGATACCAATAATTATTGTGGCTAGCATTATCACCTTGAGGAGAGTAAATAGTTGATTTTAGTGCAATTTTTGAGATTTAATGCGAAATTCAAATTGCATAAGCTTTAAGCTCAACCCCCAATTGATCAATACAAGCTTTATCACAATATAAGCTGAGTGTGCAGTTCAACTATCAATATATATATATATATATATATATATATTAAATCGGAGTATGGGATAGAGAAGACTACACATAGGGTTTTTAGTGGTTCAATTTATTCAAGCCTATGTCTACTTCTTTGGCCGTCAGCCAATCGGCTGGATTCCAATAGTGAACTGCTCAGAGGTTACAGCTTAGTGATCTCCCTTGAAATGCAGGACTCCATACCTAACGCTCAACACTCTCGTGTACATCTCTTTACAATTACAATAAATGGATCAAGAAGAATATAAGAATTTGAAGTTCTCTCGATCTTGGAATTATGAACAATGTTCCCTCTTAACACCAATCTTTTTCTCTTCGATCTTGAGATATCTTTTATATACTTCCGCCTCCAACTGACTGTTGCAAGGCCTCTAGAAGATTACTATCCAAAACTACCCATTTGAACGAGACAATATCAAAAGAAGATCTCGTAACCATTGAGGATTACCAAAGGAAAGTCTTTATCGTTTAGATCGAATTGCCCATACAATTATGATATTGGGTTTCCATAGATGGATTCATTCAATAGGAAAGTTGCGTTTGTCTCTTTAGATCCGCGTCCTTGATTGATCTCTATCCCCGAGAATCTTCAAGAACGATCCAGCTCGATTGTGTCAGTTATAATGTATCAATTAAGAACATTTTGAATTACTTTTGAAGTTCTGATTACCGCACGTAAATACTTCTCTCAGAGCTTGAGGATCATTCCAACATCTGAGTTATCTCAACTCAACGTCTAAGCTCTACACAGCATCTGAGTCCCTCAGAGTCACATCTGAGGCATCTTTTGACATATTCGATTCTGTGTATCCCCGCACCATAGGACAATTTGCAAAATAAGTATTTCACAGCATTAACTTAGATTTAGGAGTGCATGGATTGTTTTGTCAACTTCAAAATCATCTAAGATTTTTCTCAACAAATAGTAGATCTATGGTTTTACTTTTTAAAAGGGGCTAAATAAGATTTTCAGAACAAAATAAGCAATTGACTATTCATTAATTGGGGTCTTCTGCATTTCTAAAATGTTGAAAACCTCAAATTTTCTCCGGTTTGCTTAGTCTCGCTTGTATTTTAACCCTAAAATAAGTTTTCATTCTTTTCTTTATTGTAATCATCTCATTATCAATACATAGACTATCGTGTAATTAAGAAGTGTCGATCATAAACCGTTATTCAAAGGACGCGATATGATGAGTGTTAGGCATTCGGAACCTTTCTTGCATGGGCCAAAAGAACAATAAAAATGCCAAAATTTATGTACAACACTCACTTTAATACCAAATTATTTGGCCGGATATCATAAATGTCAAACCGGAGAAAAAACTATCACTTAAGTGTGAAATCGGAAAAATTCCATCAAACTAATTACGTGATATTTGACATTAAATCTTTAAAATTATATGGCAATGTTTTAAAAAAAATCAAATCGTCCATGTTGAAATTTTTTTTTAAAATTCAGTTCATGTGGAGTCCATGCGGACTTCTAAACTTAAAAATAGGATACAATTTAAAAGAAATTGAATTGAATCTAAAAATTAAGCAAAAAAACCTAAAAAAAATAAAAAAAAAAGTAAAAAAAAAAAACTAATTAGGGCTTGCAGTCCTCGCTGATCCAAGCGCTTTCCTTTCCTTTTTTTTTGTTTAGTTTTTAGCCAATTTTTCAATTTTTTATTGTTTTAGCATTTTTTAACTTTTAGCTTTCCTATTACTTATATTGGATTCTCCGGTGAGCCACGTAGCCTTACGTTATCAATAAAACAAAATGCCACGTGGGATTTTTGGTCAAGTAGAAAGAAGTTAACACTTAAGTAATCGTTTTTCAAAAATTAAACATTGAAGTGAACAGAAAAAAAAATTGACGTTAATGTGAACGACATACACAAATTTTGACATTTTCTCTGTTCTTTTGCCCGAACATGGGTATTCACATGTAGATTCACTTATAATGTTTTCCATAATATTTTTTCTAAACTTTAAAAAAAATTCGTTTCGAAAAAGATTGGAGGAAAAATAAAAGGTATTTCATTTCTTTTATTTTTGGGACGGACGGACATAATAATGATTTCACTAAAAGCCAAATAGGTGTATGTCAGAGTGGGGAGAACTCGTACAAAAACTTATAATGTATGGATCTAGATTTCGTAATCCTTTCGGAGTATTTTTTATTTTTATTTTTTTGGTCGTGAATCCTTTCGGAGACCCTTTTTTAATCCTTTCGGAGTTGAAAGGGTCTCAATTGCAATTGCCCCCAAAGTTGAACAATCTTCATAAGTTTCTCCCCAACTTCGAACTCCCAACTTTTTGGTCAAAACCCAGCCACAATGCTTTCCTTCTTCTTGTTCTTCCTCGCCGCCGCCCCCTCCTTTACCCATCCCCAACCCCTCCCTCCGAGCCCAAGTCCAAGTCCAAGTCCACGCCCCAAAAGCGTCTTCCTCCTCGCCGGGCAGAGCAACATGGCGGGCCGAGGCGGCGTGATCAACGACAATTCCACAGAGATGTGGAATGGTGTCGTCCCTCCCGAGTGCGCCCCTAGCCCGTCTATCCTCCGGCTCGCAGCGAACCTCACGTGGGTCGAGGCGCGGGAGCCGCTCCACGCGGACATCGACACGAACAACACGAACGGGATCGGCCCGGGCATGGCGTTCGCCAACGCCATCCTGGGCCAGGATCGGAGTCTCGGCTCGGTGGGGCTGGTGCCGTGCGCGGTCGGCGGGACGAGGATAAGCGAGTGGGCGCGAGGTTCGTTCTTGTACGATCAGTTGATGAGGCGGGCACGATCCGGGATGAGTGACGGCGGGACAATCAGGGCGCTCTTGTGGTACCAAGGAGAGAGCGACGCGGTGGAGGAAAGCGACGCCGCGCTGTACAAAGGGAGGTTGGAGAAGTTCTTCTCGGACGTGAGAGCCGATTTGCAGTCGCCTGAGCTACCAATTCTCCAGGTGATTGGAATTTCTCCTTTTATGCTTCATTTTTTGAATTAATCCCGTCTTCCACTTTAGATTAATTCATACAGACTATGATAAATGTATAAATGAAAGTCATTATTTAATTAAACAAAAGGTGGTCATCTCGATGTGGTAGGTTCTTAGTCTATTTTTTATTCAAGACCAGACAGATTATAGTTAGATAGGCATTTTAATAGTAATAGCTAGCAAAATTGGACCGTACATTTAATTGGATTAATGAATCGTACATCAAGAAATAGTATTATTCACACCACACATTTTTAATTCTCCTTAATGGAGCTTGTTTTTGCAAAAAAAAATGACATAAAAAAATATTTTTCTAAAATTGATTACTTGGATTGTTCACACAAATATATGAATAAAAAAATATTTTTACATCCAAGAATTTTTAGACCTAAACATTTGGAGATCATGAAAATATCTTTTCATTGACTAATTATTTTAAGCAATACGAACTACCAAAATTAAGAATATATTTTCCAAATGATTCATTTTTCGCAAAAGAAACGAAATTTTAATCGCATGTTTGTTCTGGGTTCGAGAGCAGGTGGCTATCGCGTCGGGACAAGGACCTTTCACCGAGACAGTGAGAAAGGCCCAGCTCGGGATTGACCTACCAAATGTCCAAACCGTCGATGCCAAGGGACTGCCCCTCGCACCCGACCGGATCCACCTAACCACTCCGGCTCAGGTCCGGCTTGGCCGGATGCTGGCCGACGCTTTCCTTCGGTCCATGTCTTGCTCCGCGTCGCACGTGAGTGAAGCTTCCACAAGTGGTCCAAACTGATAATCCATGTTTTGGCGTTCTTCATGGGGAAATTTGTTAGAGCAGTTTTGATGAACAAGTCATAAATAATTTTGTGGATTGGATGGTGATCAATGATTGATTGTTTTGGACTTTAGACCGAAAATTGCTGGAAGAGTGTACGAGAAACGTGAGATGAAACTGTCGTTTAGATGGATATACATGAAAAATGAGAAAATTGCTATTTCAGTCCTAATTTTTTTTTTTATATAACCAAGGTGTCCGGGCCAGCTTGCGCGCACCTCGACTATTCTTCGGAGGAGACTAGCACAGCAACCCACCACCATAGCACCCCACTTAAATCACAGGTGTTTCAGTCCTAAATTTATCGTAAGGTTTTGAGTGAAATTTTAATATAATCTTTCTAGCCAGTTTTCGCATGATAAAAATTGAAACGGTGGCCTGATCATCCTTGACCGTCTTACGTGTCATTGTCAGGCGTGGATAGCTTTACTCGAAATGATGTCGTTTTGCTTGGTTCTATAAACTTTCTAATTATTACCTGTCTTTTCTTTATTTTATTTTACTTTTTATTTACGTCCGAATCATCTTCACCATCTCCTCCTCACCCATAGATCAAGAACTACGCCGGTCGATCCACCCCATCAACTGGATTCACCGGAGGCTCAAACCTAACATTGAAGAAATATGTTCACTAGAAGTCCTAAAACTTGTCACGTAAATGCAACTGAGTTCTAAAATTTGTAAAAAGAGCTATTGAGTCCTAAAACATGTCAAACTGGTGCAATCGAGTCCTAAAACAAACAAAAAAAATACATTCGAGTCCTAAAACCTATCAAATTTGTGCAATCGAGTCATTCTGTTAAGTCCGTCCAATTAGCTAATAGAAAATGCTTACATGACTTTTAAATATTTTATCTTTCCAATGTGACGATGACGTGGCTAAAACAATGTCGTTTTGGGCTGTAGCTAATTTTTAATATTCTTGAAATAAATTTAGGGAAAATGATGTGGAATTTCTAAAAAGCAACTATCTCCTCAATGGGATAAAAGAGTGGGTTGGACAGGCCTCCTCATCGGGAGATGGATATGCTGCCTTAGTTTTTCTAAGGCAGTACAATCCCCACCCTTGATATAAATTTCCCCCCCTATATCAGGGGTGGGGATCCCCCTGCCTTAGTTTCTAAGGCAGGGGATCTGGGTCCTCCTCATCGTTGGATCAAGCTCAACATTGATGAGACCTTCACAAACAATTTGAGTTCAACTTTAGTAGGTGGACTTCTCCATGATGAGTCAAGCAACTGGCTTGCAAGTTTTGCCCAACATGTAGGAGTGTGCTCTTCATTAAAGTTGTACTTTTCGGCCTCAAACTAGCAATCTCTTTATGCATTCCCAAAATTTTTGTGGAGGCAAACTCACAAGCAGCAATAGCACTACTTTAGAAATCAATTATTCTCGCCGTTTTGGCAACATCCTCATCTTTCGAGTTCGGAAACTGTTGAAGTCCATCCGACTAGCCAGAATTCTTCGTACTTTTAGAAGAGAAAATTCACTTACAGATTGGTTGGAAAATCATTGAGTCATGCGGTGTAAATGTCACTCCGGCATTAGTAAGCCACCAACAGGTGTAATTCCCTTACTGATAGGAGATCAGTCTGGCATAAGCTTTGTTTGGCAAATGTTAAGGTAACAACCGGGCTTTGCCCCTTATAAAAAAAGAAAGTTAGGTAAGCACGGTCATTTTTGGCTTAAACCTCAACCCTTTATATACAGGATTGGCAGGTATCGTATCATGGCCAAAAGTGTGGAAGAAGCTGTTAGCAAATGCGGAAAAGTTACCGGCGATGTCAATCCAGCTTAGTTCCTCGAACATGCTAAATATTGGAGACAATGATTGGGACAAGAGAGATACTTTCAGAACATGGGAAACAAGTAAAACTTGAAAGGTGGGATCCTAGAGGTTGTGGACTAAAACAACCCGTCGGAAGAGAAGAAAGACACCCACAACAGGAAACATGCAGATATAAGACTTACTGTTTCAACGCTTAATCTATGTCTCCTAGCCACTTATCTACCAATTCCCAGCATTTGAACTTTGATCTTTTGCTTGAAGGCTTCTTCTTGTCAAACCAACTTGGGCCATGCTAGGAAGGCGGTCCTGTCATGTGATCGAGACATGCTGACCATACATTCCAAGTTGGACTTTTGGCAATTATATTTTGAAGGTTTATAATTTTTGTTGACAAGCATATCACGCAAGGCATGTGTGAAGAGCATGTCCGCGTCAATTTTCGAAAAGTGACAGGACAGTCTTCTTAGCTTTGTTTCAAACAACTTTAGTCTCCTTTGTATTTAACCCTAAACCAAGTTTTTGTTCTTTTCTCAATTGTAATCATCTCATTATCAATACAAGGACGCTATATAGTTGAGTTTTGGCACTAGAAACCTTTCTTGTGAAGAAACAAACGTGGGTATTCAAATGTAGATTCACTAATTATGCTTTCCATAGTTTTTTCGAAACTTGCAAAATATCCGTTTAGAAAGAGATTGGAGGAAAAACAAAAGGTAAAATTTTCTTTAATTGATGGGAAGGACAGACCAAACCATGACTTCACTAGAAATATAATAGGTATATGTCAGAGCGGGGAAGAACTCCATGCATTTTTCATGAATTAAAACTAAACATTGGGTGTTACGTGGGCCGAATTAAAATATCAAATTAACTCGAACACAATATTTTTAAGGAAAAATTTCAAATAAAGATTCGAAGTGCTTTCATTTTCTCAAATAAAGGCATGGAGTGAACATTATTTCAAATAAATGCCTGAATACCCTCATTTTCTCAAATAAGGACTTGAAGTGGACCTTGTGTCAAATAAGGGCCTGAATTACCCTCGTTTTCTCAAATAAGAGTCTAAAATGGACATTATTTCAAATAAGGGCTTAAAGTGGCCATATCGGTTTCAAAAAAAGGTCATACTCACCAGTTGGTTAAGGGCATTTTCGTCATTTGATTTTTAATTTTTCGTTGTTTTTTCCTTCTTCTATTTATACAAAACTGAAAGTTAAACAAGTAAAAATACACAGGTGTGGCCGACGATGGAAATTGCCGTCAGGGTTGCCGGTGCCATGGCGAGGGCCTGTTGACCCTTGCCAGAGCTGAGAGAGCTGCGACCTTCACCCTCCTGCCTATGTTTCTTTTTTTTCTCTTTTAATTTTTTAATTTATTTAACTAAAAAATTAGATTAAAATTATATTTTGATGAAAATGCCCTTGATCAATCAGAATATTTAACTGGTCCATTGGCCGATGAGGTCAGACTCTTATTTAAAATAGTCACAGCCACTTCAAGCCCTTATTTGAAATAGCTATCTCATTTCAAGCCTTTATTTGAAAAATTATTTTAGACCCTTATTCAAGAAAATGAGATCACTCCGAGCTGTTATTTGGAATTTTTCTTATTTTCAATGTACGGATCTTGATATCAAAATCCTTTAGGAGTTGAAGGGTCTCCAATCGGGATCCGGCTCCCATGACTTACTCAAAGTAAGTCATGGTGACTTACTTTGGATCTGAGCCGTTCATTCCAAATGAATGGCTCAGATCAAATATTTTTGAAATTCAAACACAAAAAAGGGAAATAACCAATTTCTCCAAATAAACCTCCGTCGGATCCATTTGCTCTCTCTGTGTGGAAATCCTTCGCCGCTCTCTCAAAAACCTGCTGCCGACCACCCGCCACCGTGAAAGCTTCCTGCACCACCACCACCACCACCACCACCACCACCGTCACTTCTTTCTATCTCCTCCAAAGAAACTCTTCGTCCGTGGGAGTTACATCTCCATTTTCTCTCTCCTCCAAAGAAACCCTCCGTCGCCGCCTGTTCGCCTTCTCTCAAAAATCTGCTACGATCTACTCCGATCGCCTGTTCGCCTGTCCGCCCTCTCTCAAAAACCCGTTGCCACCAACTCCGACCACCCGCCACCGTCGAAGCTTCCTGCGCCACCACCACTATCGGCACTTTCTCTCTCCTCCAAAGAAACCCTCCGTAGAAACCCTCCGTCTCTGCCCGTCCAAACTCTGTCAAAAACCCGTTGCAACTAACTCCACTGAGGGACAGAAGGCTCGATCACCCTTCTGAGGATTTCCGCCGTGAATCGACTGAGTAGGAGCAAGTCTGTGACACCCTTCAAGAAGGTAAGCTACTGATGAATTTGTCGAAATTGGTCATGGGATTTAAATCAACGGTATTTACCAATTGTTATAGTATTGGTTTCTCAGTTTTGAACTACGGTAATGAAAAAGATGCGTCAATCAAACTAAGGCGATGAATGAATATCTGTGGAATCGGCAAATTTTTTAGACTCCGAAATTAACTACGAGTTTAGACTCTCTTTGGTGTCTTGGCAAGAAAGTTCATTTTTATTTTTTTTTACAATGCTGAATCAACATGCACTCAAATCTTATACCCGGACTGGACTGGACAACGTTTGGGAATCTTGTAGCTTTTGAGACACAGTAGTTTTCCTTTTGTTAATTACCTCCCTTGGTCTGTTCTGCTGAAAGCAAGAAAACTTCTACATGTTCTTTTGTATTATGCTTGAATTTGTTGAAGAACTGGACTTAATTTTTGGATTGGCGCAGGGCATTTAGATCAATGGGCAGTTTCCAGGGCCTCAAATCGATGCAGTTTCTAATTACAACTTGATCATCAGTGTGTTCAACTACTTGAAGGAGCCATTCCTGATTTCTTGGTAATAAATCTGTTGCTTCTGCGGAGATCTCTCTCTGTGTCTTCTTTTTGTGTTCCCTTTCCGTGTTTTCTGTGGTCGTTGCTCCGTTTTCTTAGCTTAATCTGAGCATGCAGGAGTAAGAGTGTGAAATAGTATGATTTCCTTTTTCTGGTTTCTTTTTCCGCTCACAGAGAGAGACCATCAACTTCAAGAATGGCTAAGATCTTGCTTTCCTTTTGCTAGATTAATCTTAGAAAGTACCATGGTGAGCTTAAGATCGGGCTTTTCCTTTCCCTTTTCTCAGTTATTACCGAAAGATCAAGCTTGTTTCGCTGCACACAACTGCAATGTGGGAACTTCTCTGTTTTAGATACATCAGAAACTGGAGTCTGGATCTGTGGTTTCCAATTTCTTCATCAATTTCTCAACATTTTGATATTATTCTTTCCTCATTTTTTTTAAACTGGTTATATCTAAAATGCAAGCTGGCATTATCAGTGAGGTCTCCAGCAGTCATCAATGCACTGATATCACTCAGCTAATATCCAATGTGCTCTCCCAATTATCCCATTGATAAAGCCAATGTTTCACAATTTACGTCAATTCCGTTGATAGAGCATATCTACCCCAATATGTGCTAATATTATAGATTATTACTTTTTGTAAAATCTTTTCAAGCGTTTCTGTGTTTCCATAGAAAGTGAAAACTGAAATTCGACCCTTTATTGGTGTTATGTATACCATCAATAAATGGTTTGCATGTCGTTCAAGCATTACTGCACAATTCTAAAGCATTTCTCTGCTTCACATCACTACAAAAAAACAGCGATTTAGCCACGAGCATTTAGCGACGAGATAATTTTTGTCGCTAATTTGTGACAAAAATAGCGACGACAAGGAAGTTCGTCGCTATTTACGACGAAAATAGTGACGGAAAAATCCCTCACAAATTTTGTGATGAATTTTGCGACGAACAAATATTTGTAGCTAATTAGTGACGAAATTAGCGACGAACAAGGAATTTGTAGCTAAATTAGCGACGAAAAATTACTTTCGTCACTAAATTGCAATGAACTTAGCGACGAAAGAACATTCCGTCGCTAATTTAGTGACGAATGTACAATTCCGTCACTAAATGACCAAAAAGTGAAAAAGAAAGAAATAATTTAGCGACGAGGATCATTGTTCGTCGCTAAATTGTCACAAACAATGTTATTCGTGACTAAAAATTATTTTTTTAATTTAAATTGTTATTTGGTTTTTGGTCAATTTAGCGACGACTAAGACTATTCGTCGCTAATTTAGCGACGAATAGTCTTAGCGTTCGTCGCTAAATTTTATTTAATTATTTAATTATTTGGTTTTTTGGTCAAATTAGCGACGAACAGTATTTTTCATAGCTAATTTGACGAAAAATAAAATAAAAAGAACTGATTAGCGACGAAACCCTTTGTTCATCGCTAATTTAGTGTTTCAAAAAAACAAATAAAAAACTAAATACAAAAGCGACGAAAACCTTTTTTATTTATTTATTTATTTATTATGTAATTTTTCAATAGCGACGAAAATAATTGTTAATTCGTTGCTATCCTTAATTTATATTTTTTCAAGGTGTATTAGAACCCTTTTTATATTTATTACATATATAAAGTTGTGAACAAACAAAAAATGGAGATCAATTCTTTTGATAAAATATAACTTAGAAAAAAAAATCGTCTTTGATGAGAGATACTAAATAGAGTAGAGTAAGGATCTATTCGAAAATGATTTACTTTGCATAATATTTTATTACCAAAAATATATATTGTAATTGTATTATCCATGAATAAGATAGATAAGATACTATAAGCGAATAAGAGACGTTGTAAATCAATTAATAAATATTTCAAAAGCATTAGAAGGATCATTTTTTTAGCAAGGTACGGAATGTATCATCAAATATTCAAATGTGATTTTATAAGATGTAGTTTCGTTCAATATTAATAATGGGGATTCATAATATCACACGTTAATCAACCAAAGAAAGGTTTAATAAATAACTAAAAGAAAGATCGATTATTTGGAATCCTTTCTCTCTTCAAACAGTGAATGATATAAATAAGAAACGCTTATGACACATCGTTTAGCTTAGTTTATTTATGTTCTTTCTTAGATTATATTATTTTATATTAATCTACATTAATTCATTTTAAAAGAAAATGAAAATAGAGCGAATATTTTTTTGAAATTTAAAAATGAATATATTATTAATTAAGTAAAGATTACATTAATAAGCATAAATGAAGAGTGATCAATTTATTTATTTATATTATCCTTGTTCCTGAATTAGAAAGCATTCCTTTTGGTCCTAGATAGCTTCTTTGAAAAGGGTTTCTGATTCTTCAGTGAATGCTTTAAATAAGATATAATTTCTTGGAATTGAGGATTATTTCTGTTATCCTTATTCCTGAATTAGAAAGCATTCCTTCTGTTTCATTATTTATGTGTAATCATTATTACATATGATACCACATCATTTTATCATTGTACTTTATCCCCTCTTTTTTTTTTCAATATTTCTATGCTAGACTCATTATACCTTATCTTTTGTAGGGAGGAAGGGATCCATAGAGTTTTTATGTCCAAATTAAGGTCACGTCTCAGCTTGTTTATATCATTCACTGTTTATATAAATCGTGGGCTCCATTCTCAGCTTGTTTCATCTTATTCATTTTGTTTCGTTGCTAATTTAATGAATTCTTTTGAATTATATAGGATATATTTTCTTGCTAATTTTAAGAAGCTTTAAATATTTTGTTAAAAATATATTTTTTTGCTCTATTTATGCTGCGACTAGGGTTTATTTTGACGTATCTAATTAATTTAGCGAATTATTTATTTTTATTTTTATTTTTATTTTTAGTGACGAACATCTCTTTTCGTCTTAAATTGGCGACGACCTTCGAAGGTCGTCGCCAATTCAGCGACGACCTTCGAAGGTCGTCGTTGAATTTGAAGGTCGTCGCTGAATTTGACTTTCCCGCTCCTCCAAAAACTCGGCGCTAAAATTTTGGCTTCGAACCCGCTTCCCGCTCCTATATATTGCTCCATCGTGCCCCTTCTTCTTCTACCTCCTCCCTAAGCTCGCTGCCTCCTCCTCCTCCTCACTCTCTCCTCGTCTCCTTAAACTTCGCTCTCCTCTGAGACGGCCGTGGCTCCGGCTCCACGTTGAAGATGATGCGGCCGGAAGACGCCTCCACCACTACCCTCCACCCTCCGGGCAGGACTGCACCTGGACCCCCGTGGAGCCACCCATCGACGTCAGCTGCGGTGGAAACGGCCTGCTCCGGCTCCACCGTGGTCGACCGCCGGGCGGCGGTCGACGACGCCTCCTTCGAGACGGCCGTGGCTCCGCTCCACGTTGAAGATGATGCGGCAGGAAGACGCCGCCACTGCCTCCACCACTAGCCTCCCCCCTCCGGGCGGGACTGCACCTGGACCCGTGGAGCCACCCACCGACGTCAGCT
The DNA here is from genome assembly GCA_021437785.1 of Rhodomyrtus psidioides. Taxonomy (NCBI): domain Eukaryota; kingdom Viridiplantae; phylum Streptophyta; class Magnoliopsida; order Myrtales; family Myrtaceae; genus Rhodomyrtus; species Rhodomyrtus psidioides. The sequence goes on along the minus strand of JAILYB010000166.1, from coordinate 1,096,692 downwards.
GCGGCGGGGACGGCCTGCTCCGGCTCCACCGTGGTCGATCGCCGGGCGGCGGTCGACGACACCTCCTCCGAGCTAGAGGAGCAGGGCCTCGCCAACGCCCACATCGCTGCCAGTCTCGCTTCCTTGTGACTCCGTGCACATTTCGAGGCTCCGGTCGCTGAGGAACGAGGCGGAGCATTTCAGAAGCTGGACGTAGAATTAGCTACGAGCAACGACTGTTCGTCGCTAATTTTAGCTACGAGAAGCGACTGTTCGTAGCTAAAATTAGCTACGAACAGCGACTGTTCGTCACTAATTTTAGCTACGAACAGCGGCTGCTCGTAGCTAAAATTAGCTACGAACAACGACTGTTCGTAGCTAATTTTAGCTACGAATAGTCTCTTCTCGTAGCTAATTTTAGCTACGAGCAGCCGCTGTTCGTAGCTAATTTTCCGTTAATTGGCTAAAAGTTCCGTTAAATCTAGCGACAGACACTACTGTTCGTCGCTAAAATTAGCTACGAACCAATCCGTTCGTAGCTAATTTTAGCGACGAACCAATCCGTTCGTAGCTAATTTTAGCGACGAACGGAGCCTTTCGTCACTAATTTCGGATGCGAACAGCGACGAATATGACGACGAATGTCCGTTCGTCACTAATTTTAGCGACGAACGGACCAATTTTTCGTCGCTAAATTTAGCGACGCCGAATTAGCTACAGATTTTTTCTCGTCCAAAATTCGTCGCCAAATCAATTTAGCGACGAATTTTTGCGAAATTCTCGTCGCTAATGTCGTGACTAAATGCGTGTTTTTTTTGTAGTGCATGTTCTTTATTGGTTGTTAGGTCTACCATGAATTGGGTCAGTCATATGATGTATAAAACTTGGATTCCTACACTTTTAAGAATGATGAACATATTTGTAATGTCATTGGTGTTGTATCTCACTTCTCTTTGATGTTTTAGGTTTGTTCAAATGCCGAAGGCATACTATGTTGTTTTCAAAGGCCATAACATCGGCATCTATGATAATTGGCCTAAAACTGCAGCCCAAGTATGTGGTTATAGTCATGCTAATTACCAAGGATAAAACAATTGGGAAGCTGCAAAACATGCGTACTTAAAATTTTTCAATATGGATGAGTTGCTAACGACAATTCATTTGCCTCCACGATTTCGTCCCAATGAGCTGGAACAAACTCGAAGGAAGCTGGCACAAACCTAAAGGGAGTTGGAACAAACCTGAAGGGAGCTGGAACAGACTCGAAGGGAGCTGGAACATAGCCAAGATTCGCTTCGAGTGACTGTACTGGAGCTACAGCAAGCAAGGGAGGCGACTGACAACTTTCGAGATATTATTAGTGGCTTCAGGAATGTTAACATTGATTAGAAACTATTGGGGCAAAGCAAATGGATTCGTTGTGTAAGTTGATGTTTCATTTGAATTTAGTATATAACATTTTTGATGAAATATGATGAGTTGATGTTTAGCCGAATCTTGTCTTATTGTAGCTGATCATTTTTATGCAGTTCACTTTGATGGTAGTTTCTGTCCTCTTTGGCCGGTGAATAGAGTTCAATATGATGCGCTCTTATAAGTGCATTTGTTATGAACTGATGAGAGATGATACATACTTTTTATGTTATTCCTTGTTTAGTTTTTACTGTTGTTTTACAGATTGAACGGGACACGTGTGGGAAGTTGCAATTCCATTAGACTGTGATATACATGATTGTGAGTGTGATCTTGTTTGATTCTGGAAGTTGAGGAAATTGGATCTGATCGTAGGATTGCTCACATATCAGAGATGATCCGTCGTGAAAAATAGGATGGGATGCATGCTCCAAGGCAAAGAGTGCCAAACAATGACATGCTTGAAGGATTGAGTATCAATTGATTTACTTTTTTACGAGAAAAAAAAAATGTTTCCGATTCTACGCTAAAAAAGGGCTTCGTATTAAAAAAAATGCTAACTAGAATGTAGCACCAAGATCATATATAAATTATAAAACAACTTGAGATTGCTCAAGATAGATTACTCCTCTTTTTTATGTTTTTCATCTTCCCCTTCGTTTTTTATACATACAAATGGGACACCGAATACTGATTCTTGCAATTTTTGTTCTAAAGAGTTTGGTGGGTGCCCTTTGTTAAAAGACAGAAAGAAAGCAGGGGAAAGAAAAAAAAATGTCAAAACATAATCCTCGACAAGTGAAACAGAACTATTGCAGGTCATCAATGAATTGTAAACAAAGTGATTCTTTCTTTGCAATGTCTCCTCAAAACCTTCTATCCCAAAAAAAAAACTATCCTTTACAGTTTCCTTTCAACCTTCGAATCTCGAGAATTAACTGCAAAATGGCAACCCAAAGCATAGAACACACTACTGCATGAATAGAATGGCACTAACCAAACAACAGCAAATAAAAGAACGGACTAAAAGGAAACGCGACAGGGGGTTGTCCCAAGGAGGCGAAGAAGTGGTCCACCATCATCTCCCACCGCACTCTTTGGCAAAAAGACATTTCCTCTGCAGAAAGACCAAACCGAGCACATGCTTTGCAGAAAGCCATTTCCTCTGCCACAACAACTGGATCTGCATCGTGACCATCAGCAGGTGATACGGTCCCAGTCGCCTCCCGATGTGCCTGTTCAAGTAGGGTTGCAGACAGAGGTATATTCAACCAATTCAGTTTACACCACAACTAGCAATTAGAAAATCTGTAATGGCATGTTTATTTTTCTAATTTGAGCACATAGATAACAAGGACAATAATTAAAACCCAAGAACACCGCCAAGGCTCCCTTTAAGCTGATTTACAAGAAACTACCACACTTCCCCAAGAAAGGAAAAAGGAACAAAAATAAGACATCTTAAAAACTAGATGTCCGTGCATGTATCCCAACCAGAACGGGAAAAAAAAGGGTGTGCTACCTCTGCAAACAACAAAGTATTGGAATACCACAGAATGGGCATTCCACTACTTATTGATAAAACAAGCTGTAAATTTGTCTATTAATGAATTTTCATGGAATTTTACATTGCACTAGTGCCTTCAGATTTCCCTTTGTATTTGAAAGCCCCAGAATGCGTAGAAAGGCATTACCTTCACCAGAACTTCAATTTTTCCACAACACAACCGAGCAAATATTGCTGCAAAAGGATCAATTATGGGCCTGCAGTTCAACAGAGAAGAGAAACACTTGGCATGAGATGTCACTTTGGGGAGGAGATGATTGAAGAAGCACTACTAAAGTGAATGTAAGAACCTTAGAAAAAGTAGAACAGTTACATGCCTAAACAAACATATAAGGCATCAAAGTTCGGACATCTCTATGTTTCTTTGTGGTCCAAGGACATCATAAGCAGTAACCTGATAGGTTAATCCAAACTGAAAAATACCTTTCACCTAGCAACTGTTACTCCTACATCTTAATCTGCATACACTACATAAATCTGTGTTTGTTATGACAAGCAGCACTAATTCAATGGGCAACATGAGTGTAGCATACTGTACACATGTATCATCTAGACACGCGAATAATTGTGTATAAACAACTCAGTGGATATCTCCTCCATCACATCCACACAAAGAGATTCCACAAGACCTAGGCATATGTTCAATTGGTAATCTGAACTCAGTGGAAGTAATCTACAGGAGGAGACAATGAAACATAGGATTAGGAAAAGGGAAGAACCTGTTAAGCTTTGAAGTGATTGCTCCAGTTGCCAACAAGCCATCACTGCTTCCATAGCATGAACACGAACATGTTGTTGTAGTTGCTCTTTAATGGAACAGAGCAATAGAACATAACACGTCTGCATCAGAAAGATAGGAAAAATCAGATGAGAAACTACAGGGCAGACCTCGAAGCTGAAATAGTGCAGAAATTATATCAAAATAACAGAGAAGATTGGAGTAAAAATAATTAATGATGAGAGTTTATACTGTCTCAACCTATTAATGGGATCTTAGGGCCTTCATTTATTCGAGGAAACAACACTTTCTTACTTAAATTTATTTTCCAAAATGTATCAGCTACACAATGTAAAAAAGTTTTAGCAGTCATGACAGCAGAAATTTCTTCATCCATGGTAGTTTATTTTATCAAATTCTGCACTTTGGTGCTGATCAACGAATCACAGAAGATCTCAATGCACAGATGAGTATACATGACATATGTTCTGTCATCTCAAAAATGAATTAAGTTCTGCAGACTTACTGTAGTTCTTCTAGTTTATCAACCTAAGTGATATGAGATTCAAGGAAGCCATCTGGCAGATACTACTGCACCAAAAATTTTCATGACAATCATCCCTGTTATTCATTTGCAGGAAACTTTTAATGAGGGACAGATCTTACAGTTGACCCAGGAAGCAATTGTAGAAGCTTCAAGTGCTCATTGGTGTTATTTTGGACAATGAAGCACAAAAAGACATCTCTCTTCGAGTTAATGAATGCACACTCCGTCAGTTTTTCAGGCAATTTTAATTACAGTAAGATATTTATCCTTCTTTTGGAGAAAAATTAAAGATTAGCTGACAGAAGGATCTTGAAGCTGGTTTATGTGTTAGGAAAATCTAGGGAGATACCATGTACAAGACCATAGAAGTGGAGTCATGTGGCAACAGATTCTTCAAAGCACTCTCAAAAGTTGAATTATTAGTGCACTCAAACAGCACGATTCCTACATTGATGCGACAAGAGGACATTATAAATAGAATCCTGAGCCAAAAAGTCGTTCTATCCACTAAACTTCACACATCTTTTCGTACCTCACATTCTTTCAAAGCTCAAACGAAGACAATGCCGACAATGCCCGGCAGATCATGAAAAAGAAGCAAAAAATACAGGGAAGCAGGACTCAAGCTACAAGACAAATCTTTCTCCCTCTCAATTGGAACTCGAAGTTAGAACGAAACACCAAACCCTCAGGAACAGGAAATGCAAAATTGAGGAAGCATTAGCAACATAAGAACAACCAGGTTTTGAAGAGAGAAGACTCAACAGAGTTACCGTAATTTCAATTGCCACATCTAACTCAAATCTCTCCGAAGGAAACTATCTGTTGGTTGGGTCCGGAGATATTGATCTGCGGAGGCTGCTGTCGGAGAGGTGGAGGAGGCGCGAGGAAGGTCGAACTGTGAGGGAAACGGAAGGTAAGAGCGAAGCCGAGGAGGAAGATCGAGGAAGGGACAAATGCCCTGGCGTCGGCGGCAGATCCGCTCCGCCACTGTAGGCGGCGGATCTGCGGAGCGTCGGAGAGGTAGAGGAGGCGCAAGGAAGGTCGAACTGTGAGGGAAAGGGAAGGCAAGAGCAAAACACGATGGAGGTCTGATCGCGATCCTCCCGAGGTTTGACGAGACGAGTGGAGGGAGGGAGGGAAGAGGAGGTCGGGAGGGAAAAAAGGGAATAAAAAAAATCTGCAGATAAGCGTTTTCGCGCTCAAATTTTTGAAACTCTTTTGGCTGTATATGACGTGGCTTCATCTGATCCGTTCATTTGGAATGAACGGCTCAGATATAAAGTAAGTCACGGTGACTTACTTTATGGTAAGTCATGCGAGCCAAATCCCTCCAATTGCGATTGTTCCCAAAGTTGAACAATCTTCATAAGTTTCTCCCCTTCAACCTTCCAACTCAAGCTCTAATAAATAATTCAACGCCAACGTGAAAATCATTAGCTCATCTCAGAGATCATGCTTTCGCTTATTCATTGTCTAACATTTATTATTAAAGAAAGACCGTTGATGCTTGGTTGGTCGAATCATAACAAGCCAAGCAGACTCATTAACGCTTGAGAGCGAGAAGTAAGAATCTCTCCCTTTTGCGACGCTCTCCGTCGCAAGGTACCAAGCCCAGCAACAATGCTTCTCTTCTTCTTGTTCTTCCTCGCCGCCGGCACCAACCCCTCCTTTGTCCATCCTCAACCACTCCCTCCGAGCCCGAGCCCAAATGCAAGTCCGCGCCCCAAAAGCATCTTCCTCCTCGCTGGGCAGAGCAACATGGCGGGCCGAGGCGGTGTGGTCAATGACACATCCGCCGGTTGGAACACCACGTGGGACGGCATCGTCCCTCCTGAGTGTGGCCCCAACCCGTCCATCCTCCGTCTCGCGGCAAACCTCACGTGGGTCAAGGCACGGGAGCCACTCCACGCGGACATCGACACAAACAAGACGAACGGGATCGGCCCCGGCATGGCATTCGCCAACGCCATTCTAGGCCAGGATCGGAGTCTCGGCTTGGTGGGGATGGTGCCGTGCGCGATCGGCGGGACGAGGATAAGCGAGTGGGCGCGAGGATCGTTCTTGTACGACCAGTTAATGAGGCGGGCACGAGCGGGGACGAACGACGGCGGGACAGTCAGGGCGCTCTTGTGGTACCAAGGAGAGAGCGACACGGTGGAGGAAAGCGACGCCGCGCTGTACAAAGGGAGGTTGGAGAAGTTCTTCTCGGATGTGAGAGCTGACCTGCACTCGCCTGAGCTACCAATTCTCCAGGTGATTGGAATTTCTCCTTTCATGCTTCATTTTCTGAATTAATCCCATGTTCCACTTTAGATTATTCAAACAGATTATGGTAAATTTATGAGTGAAAGTCGTTATTTAATTAAACAAAAGGCGAACATCTCGATGTGGTAGGTCCTTGGTCTATTCTTATTCAAGAACAGACAGATCATAGTTAGATATGCATTTTAATAGTAATAGCTTGAAAAAAGGTCGGTGGAAATCCACGTGATGCATTTTAAGAACTTAGGATTATCCATCTTCAGTAGCTAGGGGAGGCTCATGTGGGAACATGTCGCCTTGCAATAAAATTGTTTCTGTTCGAATGTCGCATCAAGTTTGTAGTTCTGAACGTTGAAGCTAAACCTTTTGAATTAAGGGTGCGTTTGTTTTGGGAAAGTATTTTCAGTAAAAGTGTTTTATGGACATTCGTCTGTTTGATTCGCGAAAAATGATTTGGTCAACGGAAAGTACTTTCCAGTCAACAAAAATTTTATTCATTAAAATAGAAAAGTGAATTCTCCAAAATAAAAATGTGAAAATATTTTCCCAAATTTGAGTTTCTTACTTTCTTTGAAAACGGGACTGAGACCGATCCCGGAGCCGAGGTCGGCGACCCGGGCCGGGGCTAGCGATCGGGAACATGGACCAAGAGCGGGACCAGGGCCGGGGACCGGGACCGAGGCTGGTGACAGAGAATCAGGGCCGAGACGAGGACCGGGGTCGTGGCCAGGGCGGGGCGAGACTGGGGCCGAGGCCGGGACTGGGGCCGGGACCGGGGCCGAGGCCTAGGACCGAGACCGGGACCGGGACCGACGGGGACCGGAACTTGGGACCGAGGACCCGGGGCCGAGGCCGGAACCGGGGTCGAGGCCAGGGGCCGGGAACCGGGGACGAGGCCGCGACTGGGACCGGAACTTGGGACCAAGGACCCGGGGCCGAGGCCGAAACCGGGATGGGGCCGAGGGCCGAGAACCTGGGCCGAGGGCCGGGAACCTGGGCCGGGGCCGGCCAGGGACTGGGGTCGGCCCGGGGCCAGGGCCGAGGACCAGGACTAGGACCGAGACCGGCGGGGACAGGGGCCAGGGCCGAGGACCGGGGCCGGGGCCGGGATCGAGATCGAGACAGGGGCCAAGGACCGAGGCCGAGGATCGGGACCGGCGGGGACCGATCTCTCACCATTGAGTCTCCTGCTATTCACAAGTTGATCCCACCAAATTATAGCATAATCAGTGAATTCAACAGCTGCAAGAGGACGACTCGTTTCTTTTTATTATTATTATTGTTAGTTGGACCGAATAGGAAAAAAATAGCAGCAAATATTAACCTGAATTCAAATCTAGCAAAAGTTGCTGAATTGCTGAATTGAGCAGTATATTACTTGCTTGGTGGTTTAGTCGACTATTATGAGGAGCTCGTGAGAATGGAATTCTAGTCTGATAAAGAGCTTGAAAGAAGAGAAACGAATGGAGATGGTATTTGACTGCCAGCGATATTCGGAGCTCAAAAAGGTAAAAATTGCAGCTGTTGAATTCACTGATTATGCTATAATTTGGTGGGATCAACTTGTGAATAGCAGGAGACTCAATGGTGAGAGATCGGTAGAAACATGAGATGAGATGAAAGCGGTGATGAGGAAGCACTTCATACCAAATCATTACCATAGAGACTTGTTTCATAAACTGTAAAATCTCACACAAGGTAACAAAAGCGTGGAAGAGTACCATAAAGAGATGGAGATTTTCATGATCCGTGCAAATGTGGTAGAGGACCGCGAAGCTACTATGTCAAGATTCTTATATGGTTTGAGCCGAGATATAGCAAGAGTGGTAGAGCTGCAACATTATGTCGAGTTGGAAGAATTGGTGGACAAAGCTATCAAAGTAGAGAGGCAATTGAAGTTGGACCGAAATTACAGGAGTGGTGGAGGTTCAAGCTCTAATTAGAAGCCCAATTGGAAGAGAGACGAGAAGCCGAACTGGAAGGGAAACAACACCAAGGTTGAAACTTCAAGGGAGAATGAGAAAGATGGCAGAGTTGGTTCGAATCCGGTTTCAGGTAAAACTGAAAATCCTAACACTAGAACTCGTTATTGACACCTGATTTTTGATCAAGTCTTTTTGCAATTATATTTTTTGAAAAATCACAAAAATATCATAAAAAGTCAAAAAATTAAAAAATCAACTTTGGTGGCCTTGGCCAAGCCCAAGGAACCATTTTTGAACAAAAAATAATTTTTCATATTTTTTTATATTTTTTAGTATTTTTAGAAAATAGGAAAATACTCAAAAAAATCAAGAAAAATAGCATTTGAGGTCACAAAAATATGGGAAAATAGCCAATATTTTTCTTTTTAATCCCTTGTATTTTTGACCTCACAAAAAGTTCCAAATCAGATTCAATTATGGGTGTTCCTTTGTAACCCATAATATTGAATTTGAGAAAAAAATATCAATTGAGTCTTTTAATTTGCAATTTTGGCATTTTCTAGGATCTTGACATCCATTCTAACTGTCCCTTATTGCAATTTAGCCCAATTATTTGTACAAATTGCTCAATTGCACGAATTTGGCAAAATTGCATACTAAAATTGCATTTTTAGTCCTTGAAATTGAGCATAATTGAAATTACTTTCAATTCAAGGGCTATCATTGCAAATTAAACATATTGCCCAATGGGTTTCACCATTTTGAATCGATTGGCACAGGTAGTTTGACCCAATTTGATCATTTGAACCTTCAATTGTATAATTCCTCAATTTGCGATTAAAAGGAAATTTTGGGGTTTTGTTGAAATTGATATGAACTTTTGGGCAAAATCACATTTTTTGATAGAATTCATGCCCTAGATTCGATTATGAAGTTCAATTGCAAAAATTTCCTATTAATTTGGATTTAATTTGGAAAATTGCAAATCGGGACCGGTTCGGATCGGTCCGACCGCCGGTCGGACCGGTCGAACCGGTCCGGAACAGTGTCTTCTTCTTCCCCAAAGCGCTCGTGCAGATGAACAGTGACAAACCGAGCTTTGAAGACCAAATTAAACGTCCAATCGACCACAATCGAAGACACATTGGTGGGGGTTTAAAGCTTTAGATCGTTCCCCGTCGATTGACACTAAGATCACGACCAATGGTCGCCCAAGGAAGAAGCAATCGGATGGTCAATCTCACAGACCTGCGAAAGTCAACCGAAGCGAGCTCAGACCAAATTCGTGCCAAATAGAGCTTGCCGGAGCTCCTAACGGGGATTGAACGGTTTCCCAACCAATTCCGTCGCCGTCGACGTACCATTTGGCACGTGACAGCACGTGAATCCAAGTGGGCTAACGTCCACTGTTCGAGCGGGAAACCGAACGGAGGTATATAAGCCAATCGGCCTTCGCGAAGCAAAAAAGAGGGCAAATTCGGTTGAGAAAGAGGAAACAAAATCGAAAGAAAGCGAAAGGGAGAGAGAAAGGGCTCGTCCTCCAACCGCCATTGTCGAGGATTGAGCTCGAATTCATAGAGCGGCGGTCAGGCCTTTACAAGCTAGACCATAGCTCGCGAAGATCATCAGGAGGCCGCCCGTGCTGAGGGGAAGCTATCGCCATCGATCGGGCAGCCCAAAACCGCCAGAACAGGTAATCCCGAACTTCGAGCTCAAGCTCTGGTCTTCAATGGCGAACCCTGATTTCGGTTTCAATCTTTGCGATTCCCGTGTGCGTTTCATCCCTTAGACATCACTGACCATCTCTGCACTTTGATTTTGCATCGATTTTGTCCGAACAACCCGAATTGAGTCTTCGAACTTAGCCTTTATAGCCGACCGTTGTTCATCCTTCCCCAGCCAAATCTGGGCCGAGCGAGCTCAATCGGAGCTCGAGGTGAGTTTTCTGAACCTCTACTGGCGATGTTCTGTGATTGAATTGCTATGATTTTAGATAAATTACGCAATCGAACTCCCATGGCCATACTCGGCACTTTGCGTGATTCTTGCAATTCTGTGAATAAAATGTCGCGATTCTTAGATATGTTAAAATAGAGGTTATCGCGAGTCGATTGCCGCGGGTCTCGCTCCAATCCGTCAAGATTCCACCGTTAGATCAGCACCGGAGAAGTTCCGCCGTCCATTCTGCCGGAGTCGCGAGGTTGAAGACGAAGCTGACGTGGCGAGGTCAACGAGTCAAAGGTCTAGGTGGCAATACGTGACTGGTCCACGTGGTGTCTAGTCAGCTCGGCCGTTGGAGGTTGTTATTCGAATAGGTAGATCCAACGGCTGAGATTAATTGAGTCTAATATATGGTGGCCATCGGATTAGAATTTAGGATAATTCGAAAATTATTTTAATCTGAAAATAAAAATTGGTTGAAACGGCGCCGTATGGGTTAGTTAGTGGACGGCGCCGTTTAGGTTAATATGAATAGACGGTCTAGATCGAGTCTTGGGATCTAATCGTGGCCGTAGGTTTAAGTAGTCTGATCAGACGGCCCTGATCGAGTCTTCGCCTAATCTGAACCGTAGGTTTTAGTAATCTGATCCGGCGGTCGTGGATTAGCCACGCGGTTCAATAGGAGCCGTCGGATTAAGTCTAGATAATAAAAAATATAAAAATGGCAGATACGGCGTCGTTTTGGAGCCTCAGTCTGTGCGGGTCTGGGTCTGGGCCGGGTTCCGACCCGAGTGGGTCACCCGACCCGGCCCGAATAACCTTTTTTTTAATAAAAAAAAATCGGAAATTGGTTTTAAAAATAAAAAAAATTAGAAAAATCCTAAAAAAATCAAAAAATGCGAGAAAATTCCAGAAAATTCAAAAAAATTGTGGAAAACTCCTAGACATTCCAGAAACCCCCAAAAATCGAGGGTTGACCACAGACAACTAGTCAACCCTATTTTTGGGGTTTCTTATTCGATCTTCCGAGACTTGACGACATTACCCTCTAAGGGTAAGTCGCCTTTGCTGTGTATGCAAGATAAAACCGATAATGCCAAGGTAAGAATTAGGGTCGGGTAGGCGACCAATTCTTAGGTTTGGGTTTTCGAGTCCCGCCTCTTTTCTCAAAAATGACGATTTTGCCCCCCTCATTGGGAAAATCGTCTTTCTTGTTCCGATCGAGTTCTTAAAATTGCTTAAAGTTTGGGTTTGGATCAGGTGGACGACCAACCCTAACATTTGAGATTTTCAGTTCTCATCTTTGTCCAAAATGACGATTTTACCCTTCCGAGGGTAAAATCGCTTTTTAACTCCAGAAAAATCCTGGAAATTCCCAAAAAAATAGGAAATGGATTGGATTGATAGCTAATCCTATTTCCCCCCATCTTTTGACTTCCCGATTCATCTAAAATGACAAATTCTCCCTTTTTGAGGAGAATTGTCACCGAATTGTTCAAAATTACGATTTTGCCCCTCATGGGCAAATCATGCCAAAATCATTCCTAAGCCTTGATTGATATTTCTCTAGGCTAATAGGGCCTCATTAGGGATGCCATGCTGCTTTCATGTGTTTTATCCGCATGTATTGGATCCTTGACTTGCGCATTTACCTTTAATAATTGTGAGTGATATGGTAGCCATTCCCATCTGCATGAACTCCTAGATTTAGGATTTGTATCCTACTCGTCTGTATGAAATCCAAGGATCAGATAAACCATTCAACTTAGGTACCGAAAGGGCGTCAACTCCGACAGTTGGCGTAACTAAGTCCCCGAACCCACTTCTTTGGTTTCCGCAGAATCGAATAGACCACTCCCAACTATTCGATAGGGTTTCCGATCGTACCCTCCACGAATCGATTGGTGGCGACTCCTTGGCATGTATACTTACCACATGTCACTAGACCACACTGAAGGTCGACCATGTATATCCAGCAGTTGCAATTTGGGTAATGGACCTTGGGAGAGGCCCGCGTCCGATCAAGCCAGCGATCGGGTGGCCCATTAGCCCGCTCCGCCTCGAGGGAGGGTCGCGACAGACTGGCGACTCCGCTGGGGACTTATTCTAAACCAGAATCTCTGGTTACGAATTCCAGAGGACTTGAGCCGATTAAAAAGTTGTTTGGTTTATCTGACCTTGTTTTTCACAGATGCTCTCGAAGGTGAGGTACGTATGCTGACCATTGTGTTAGATATTTTTGCAGATTGGAGGAATAAGGGGTGGCGTGATTGTTGACATCTTTCCTGCAGGTTGGAGTTGGGAATGTATGTTTATTTTTATGCACATACTGAAGCGGTGTTTTGATACAAACTGTTGTGCATGACTTTGCATTGTGATGATCACGACACATCGCACACACTGGCGGTCAAACCCCGACTGCAACCACCCTTAGGTTACCTTAGATAGGGAAAGTGTGCGAAAAGGATCTTGTGTTTGATGGCACTTGAGACTTTCGTACTCGTTCCCGCTCACCATCTGCATTGGCGATATCTAGCCCTCTTGGGTAGGTACCCTTGGGGAGGAATCTGCCTCGTGTGGATCGTGGGAGCCTAAGCCATAGGTTCCTCACCTGATTTTTGATTTCTTAGAGTATACCCACTTGTCTCATGCGCATGTCTATGGATGGTTGGTATACCTAAAACCGCCCATTGATAAGAGGAGGACATTCCACATTCCCCCAGGTATGGTTGGTAAGGCATTTATTTCCGATGTACTTTACTACTCTCTGCTCCATAATATGATTCATACATTACATACATTCATATGCATTCACATCATGCAAATCGCTCAAGTGACTAATTGAAACAGCAATGGTAATAGGTTAGAATGTCGCTGTTCCCTAAGAGCTCGACAGAATTGGTGACCTTAGAATATCTGAGGAAAGTCACTCGCCCCGGACCAAACACAAGGCTACACTTCACTAGATTCGTGCATGGTCGGGAGCTGACTGGACATAAGTTGGGATACGCCGAAGATTGCCAAACCCGTTACTATGTCGATAACCTCAGATTCAAGCGACAAGCGGACGAAATGTTTAAGGACTATCTGGAGATGAAGAGGCAGCGTCGCAACCAGTTGGCCAGAGAAGCATATGCCCGTCGGAAGGCTGAACTACTGGCCAGAGAAAGTGTGCCCATAGTCACTTTCTGGGGAAGAAAGAGGCGCCCCGCGACCAAGACAAAATCGAAGCGTATCACGCTCAAGAAGGCGAAACCCGAGAAGACTCCTGAAGTTGTCGTACCGTGGACCAGAGAATGGCCAGAGGAACTACAGCCTCTCGACCAAAACACTGAAGACGACTCCCTTACACTTGATTAGGGGAAAACTCCCGACCAACTGTCATTTGGATAGACCCCTAGGAAAAGAGTGATTTGGACCCTCACATTCCAACGGTCTTTTACAGCTTTCTTGTTTGAAAGATCTCTCTTTACTTTTCTTCCATTAAGCATCTTGATTGTAATAAAAGTTCACTCCACTTTGTTCTTTTGATGTATTGACCAATGGAATGTGACGTTGCTATTTCCCTTAGTCACTGAGTAAACCTGACTAAATTGCATAATTCACTTCCTTGAAATTCAAATTAGGCTTTGAGTCAGGCTTTCAAGACCTGAAAAAGGTCCTAATTTCCATTTCTTCAATTGAACTATGCAATCGAGTTAGCTCATGCATATCTCATGACATCTGCACGTTCATACGTTTGAAGTAATTTCTGATGATTGACTTTTCAAAATCATTTGCATATTTTAGACTTGATGGGAAAGAATGATATTCAAGTATTCAAAATCCCCCGGGCCGAACTCCAATCATGGTGGGACAGCATGGGCGAAACTAGCCAAAAGTATGCTGAATCACGACTGGGATACCTACTGGACCTGCTGAAGATTGAGTGTCCACCTGCCTTTATTCAAGCCATGGCGCTCTACTGGGATCCTACCACCGCTACATTTTGCATGGAAGGACTAGAGATTACTCCCACTATCGAGGAATATAGCGCCGTCATCGGAGTTGAGTTCACTCCTACGCTTGTCCGACCCCCTATAGAATTTCAACCCCTGAGTCAAGTGGCTGAATTCCTCGACACAGGCCTGAATAAAGTCAAAGCAGATGCAAAAAGCAATTCTGGACGAGTCTCCTTATCTTTCCTTATAGACCGATTTTCCCGCCTCCTTGCTGCTAAAGGAACCAAATCTGGTAGAGCCTTTGTCTTGGCATTCTTTAGCTTTGTACTATTCCCCATCTCATCTGTCACCTTTGACCCTATCATGGCTGTAGTAGCTAGACAAGTCTGCTGTGGGTGGGATTACTCAAACATCCTCCTTGCCGAAACCTTCATTTCCTTAAATCACTTCAAGAAAAATAAAAATGGAATCTTTAAAGCCTCTAGTGATCTTTTGTATCTATGGTTCACATCCCATATCAGACAATTCCACATCCACATGGGTTTCACTGAAATCAGTCCTGATGTACATCCTCTTAAAACCTTTGTCAGAACCCATACACGTGTTCCTAAGTTCAACTTTATAGAGTGGAAAAACTTCCTTAAAATCCTAAAACCCGAACAACTCCGATGGCGGCTAAGGTTGCTAACGCTGAGCAAAGTCAGATTGACCTGCGATGACGGGGGTCCAGTCCCTTTGCTAGGATTCACGGGCTCTACCGTATACTATCCAAGGAGGGTGATTCGACAGTTTGGAACTCTACAGGAGATCCCTTCTCTACCATAACCTGGTATTTTTTCTTTTGACATACCAAGAAAGACTCTCAAGGAGGAGGAGAAGAAACAGTTTGAAGCCAAGGTGACATCCATCATTCGATCCTTGAAGAATTCGCAAGCCGAAGAAATAAGTTGGCCAGAAAACATGACTCGTGAAGAAAACATTCATAGAGCCACCGCAGAATACAATCAACACTTCAAAGAGACCCGACGAAGCCTTGTCGAGCCATACATACCCGAATACATCGTACCGTACGTACCTGGAATAGAGCCGTACATACCCAAAGACATGGGACCGATGTCATGTTTAGAAGACGAGGAGTCCCAGACTGAAGAAGGGAATCCACACTGGGATGATGAGGATGCTTTAGACCTCAAGCGTCCTAGACTTGAATAGACTATTCCGTCAAGTGTAAAATAAGCAAACATTGTGACACCTTCTCATACATTCTCATTTCTGTTAGATACTATCTTGGACACATGAGCATGAATGTGAACATAGTTTGCGAATGCATAAAAACTATCGTCAGAAATTACGCCTCTTTTAATTTCATGAATTCATATCAGGAAATGACTAAAAGAACTACTTACGTGAGGCTAAGGCTCACAAGGTAGCCCTTTTTTCTCATCTACTGACAAAAAGCATGCAACTAAAAGAATTAATCGCTTCTTTGTTCCAAAAATAAGCGAGGCACTCACTAGAAATCTTTTTGAACAGGCACACTCTCATCACGGAACTGCCAACACATCGTTTCCGTACTCGCCTTAAGACAAGAATGGAGCAGCAAGAATTGACTCCGCGTGTGGGCATGTTGGAGTCTCAGATGACTGCCCTGGCAACCATGATGGCTGACATCAAGGCCATGCTGGAAGCCACTCAAGCTAAACAAACAACGACCCATAACCAGAACAACTCAGGCCCTTCTTCGGTACCTGATATAGCAGATAGAGAGGTAACGAGGGATACCCAACATACAGAGGAGGATATCCATGAACCAAACAGCCGATCACAACCAAAGGCCTCACCTGTTGTTATCAACCTCGAGAAGGAGGAAAAGGGGAAACAGACCATGAAAACTAAAGCGGAGGCTAAAAGGTTGGCCAAAATCGAGGAGTGCTTGAGCAGTCAAGGTTACGAGTTAGCCCGCTTCGACAAAATATCTCCTTTCGCTAAAGTAGAGACTCCTCCTGGCTATAAAGAGCCAGAGTTTGTAAGGAAATACAATGGGACAGGTTGTCCCCGAGCGCACCTCAAGTATTACCTACGCAAGATGGCGCACTATTCAGATTATATTCCGCTACTAATGAACACATTCCAAGAGAGTTTGGCTGGCGCCGCTCTGGCCTGGTTCATTGAGCTAGACCTAGAAGATTAAAATGGGTGGGAGGATCTTGCAGAGGACTTCCTCAGACAGTACAAATTCAACACGGCTACGGCCCTTACAAGAGAAGACCTTCTGCGAACTTCAAAGGGAAGAGGTGAACTAATCAGGACATATGCCCAGAGGTGGCGAGCCTTGGCCACCCAAGTAAAGCCATCAATCCCAGAAGAGGAGCTGATTGACTTATTCCTGAAAGCACTCCCCTACGAGTACTTTGACAGGCTAAACACTTCCGGGTGTCAAACATTCGCACACTTGATTAAGGTTGTCGAAAGGCTAGAATGGGCCTTGAGGGAAAGAAAGCCTCATGAAGCTTCTAGAAGGCAATACCCCTTAAAAAAGGAGAGAGAAACCGGACTCGACATAGCATTTATACCAGATCCCCACAAGCCCAAGACGTTCGACAATTCCAACCAGGCCAAAGGAGGATCGTCCTGGTCGACACCTAAGGTGCAAGAGCCTAGAAGAAAGCAACCCCATAAACAATTCTCTCAGCTCCCGAGGCCTTTATCCAAGTTACTCCCGATGCTGCTAGAGCAACAACTGGTGGCAAAAGAACCGCCTAGGGCAAACCCTACAAGGTATCCTGGCTTTGATGAGAGCCAGACCTGTGCCTACCATATGGGCGAGAGAGGGCATAATGTGGATAACTGTTATATCCTCAAGCTTAAAGTGCAAGCCCTAATTGATAGTCAGATTCTAAAATTTGACAATGCGGCCCCAAATGTACAAGAAAATCCACTGCCAGATCATCAAGCAGTAGGGGCAATATTCTCTGAAGGGGAAGAAGACTACCTTAAGCTGAAGGTAGATGTGCTTAAGTTGACCGACCTGCTAATAACCGCTTCATCATACCCAAAAGCAGGAGCGATCTCGACTGACCAAAAGAGACTATGCATCGCTAAGATGATGAGCTTGGGGATAATGTCTGACATCACCAATGAAGAGTTCGAAGGAGTCAAAGCTTCTTTATCTTTGGAAGGTAGCTACTTCGTGATCAAGACGGAGCAGGGTAATACCTGGGGTACCTCACATGAGAATCTGGTAAACAGTCTTGGGCCAATCACTCAGTCAGAGGAAGAGTTCGAAGAAGACGAACTGGAAGCCAAGAGACGAAGTCTAGCAGACCTCAAATTTATGGCCGACGCACTTGAGAAGGGCGAAATTATAGACAACCTTGGTCAAGATTCTGGAGGGTACAACTTCAAAGTGAAATATTCGGCCCCTCCCAGCTTTTATCAAAAAATTGAAGACATCATACCGGACGGATGGGGAGGTATGGATGATCTCTCTCAACCAGAGACCTCGAAGGGCATAGAAGAACTTGACAACACCGCATCGATGATCGAAACCGTCACGACCGTGGTAATCAGGTTGGAAGAACTGGATAACCCGAGCAGGTGGAAAATTGCCTAGTCAAGCCTATCGTGATTCGATTGCCGCATGAGGAAGAAGGCGACACATCTAAACCAGAGATACCTCATCAGACAACTGTAACTATAAAAGTCCCCCTAGTAGAAGAATACGATCCTAAAGCAGTCCATTGGGACTATGGGACTACACAGGTAGACGCGATAATGAGGTCCGGACGATTCTATGCCCCCATGGAGGGCGAATCCGAAAAAGGGAGGTCTCGAAGGAAGACGCGGAAAAGCTCATATCGATCATCAAAACCAGCGAGTTTGAGGTGATAGAACAGCTAAGGAAGTTACCCGCTCAGATATCCCTCTTAGATTTATTCATCAATTCTGAAAAACACAAGAACGCACTGTTGAGGATACTTAATGAAGTACATGTCCCCGAAACAATTAATGAGGTACAATTAGGGGACTTTGTGGGGACGATCCTCTTAAAAGACCAATTGAGCTTCTCTGACGAGAACTTCCCCATGGAAGGAAAAAGGGCATAACAAGGCCTTGTATATTTCCGCGCAATGTAACGGAAAAAGAGTGGCGTACGTATTGATTGACAATGGATCAGCCTTCAACATTTGCCCTTTGGCTACCCTGAGAAGATTGGGAATCAATGAAGAAACAGTTAAAACATCCAAAACGGCTGTGAGAGCTTTCGACGGGATGAAGAAGACTGTGGTGGGTGAGATTGAGCTTGACGTGTCCATCGGCCCGACAAAGTTCTCTAAAAACTTCCAAGTGATGGATATGTCCAGTGCATTTGGGTTCTTGTTGGGAAGGCCTTGGATCCATACAGTAGAAGCTATCCCTTCAAGCTTGCATCAAAAGGTACGTTTCGCAGTAGATGGGAAGGTAATTACTGTGCATGGAGAAGTCGACCTCCAGACCTACCAGAACAGTGCCATACCTTATGTTGAACCCGAAGTAAAAACAGAGGCGAGCTATCATTCCCTAGAACTGGTAGCAACAGTTCATACCCCGGCAGGGACAAGGCTAAGAACCTCCTACATCTCAGAAGCCAGTCTTCTACCAGCTAAGATGCTACTGGCATACGGATTCAACCCCGAAAAAGGTCTAGGCAGACAAAATCAAGGAATAAATACCCCGCTGCAGTTAAAAGCTAACCCACATAGAATGGGCTTGGGGTATCAGAAATATCACATGGATGGATCTGGCCCAAAGACAACAGGCCGAGGTCGAGGCAGAAGCCTGGGACGCCTAGGAGGCCGAAATAGCCCGAATGACTCATTCATCGGTTCTCCAACTTGGAAAGGCATGTCTCAAATGTTCAATAACCCTTTGAATGCCCACTTCAACCAGAACTCTAAATGGTTGTCTGAAGAAGATGTCACTTCACCGATAGAACCAGATCTGACAAATCCTTTTCTCAAAGATGACTCTGTGAATGCCATCATGGAGTGGTTGGACAATAGAGCCACTTCCTCTGAGTAAAGAGCCTCTTACTTTGTCTTTAAATACTGTATTTAGAACTTTCTGCATTTTGTTGTATTTTCTTTCCTTATTGTACGTATAGGGAAACACCTTTGGATCTCTGACCGTTGGTCCAAATAGCACATCTTGTAACGCGGCCCATCTTGCATTCAATAAAACACGCATATTTTGTTAAGGACATATGGAGCCCCGAATCAGCCCAATGATGATACCTGTCTTCCACACAGAAGCTTGAGGCCTGATTTGCCATATGATTCCTGATTTCCAAAAAAAGATTTCCTTGGGGCCAGGATATCCAATGACATAAGGATTAGTCCCGTTTATACCTGTACCTATTTCGAAAACCCTTTCGAAAAGACTTTCCATGATCATACATGTCGTTCTTATGGAATACAAACTAACCATACTCATGACATTTCAGGCATATCATCTCAAACATGCATACCATGTTGTTACGAGATTCGGACTTCTCCAGTAACCATTCTTATAGCATTGAGGAAGATGAAGACGAGGGTTATGCGTCTATCCGTAGATATTGGAATGCCTTTGAGGAATCAACGCCTCCTACTTCAGAAGAACCAATCATTATTAATCTGGGAGACTCCGTGAATATCAAAGAGGTCAAGATCGGCGGACATTTATCCCGAAATGAAAGGCTCGAGTTCACAGAGTTATTGAAAGAATATCAAGACATCTTCGCATGGTCTTATGCTGATATGCCAGGCCTTGATCCTCAGATTGTGGAGCATGCATTACCCACGGATCCCGGTGTCAAACCTGTTAAGCAAGGCAGCAGACGGATGAAGGCTGAGTTGGAGGACAAAATTAAGGAAGAAGTCATTAAGCTTCTTAGGGTATGCTTTATTGAAGCTATCCCATATTCAGACTGGATTGCAAATATAGTCCCCGTCATGAAGAAAGATGGTAAAGTTCGGATCTGCGTGGACTACCGAGATCTGAATAGAGCAAGCCCAAAAGATGATTTTCCACTTCCTCACATTGATGTGTTAGTGGATAGCACAGCAGGTTATGAATTGTTCTCGTTTATGGATGGATTTTCGGGATATAACCAAATCTTCATGAAACAAGAAGACAAACCAAAGATCGCTTTTACCACACCCTAGGGGAACTTTTGCTACAAAGTCATGCCCTTTGGATTAAAAAACGTCGGGGCTACCTATCAGAAGGCCATGGTCACATTATTCCATGATATGATCCACAAAGAAATTGAAGTATACGTCGACGACATGATCGCCAAATCCAAGAAAGGACAGGATCGCATACGGGTGTTAGGAAAATTATTTGAGCGCATGCGCAAATATAAGTTGAGGCTGAACCCTAACAAATGTGTGTTTGGGGCGAGATCTGGGAAACTTCTTGGGTTCATAGTCAGTAACAGGGGCATTGAGATTGATCCTTCAAATATTCAAGCTATCCACAATCTGTCAACTCCCTCCACAGTAAAAGAAGTGAGAAGCCTTCTGGGGAGACTGAACTATATTGCCCGATTTATCAATCAACTGTCTGATGTGGCTAAGACAATCTTCAAATTGCTTAAGAAAGGCGCAAAAGTAACATGTGATACTGAATGCAGCAGGGCTTTCCAAATGATCAAGAACTATCTGATCACATCGCCGGTACTTGTGCCGTCAATTTCTGGTCACCCATTGACCTTATATCTGACTATACAGCGAGAATCCTTTGGAGCCTTACTTGCCCAAACAAGCCCGATAGATGGTAAAGAAAGAGCCATCTATTACCTAAGTAAGAAATTCACACCATCTGAAGCAAAATATGCACCAGTCGAAAGGGCCTGTGTAGCAGCGGTATGGGTACTTCGCAGACTGAGGCAGTATACCTTACACCACCACATCCAGCTCATAACGGAGAATGATCCTGTCAAATACCTTCTGGAGAAACCCGCTTTAATCGGGAAATTAGCAAAATGGCAAGTAATGCTATCTGAATTTGACATCAAGTGTTCTCCACAAAAGTCAATTAAAGGAAGAGCTATAACTGACATGCTAGCAGAAAACCCATCAAACGATGAGTCTCCTGAAGTAACAAGCACAGAAGGTCAAATTCTCAACTTAACAGAAGACAAGTGGGTCATGTACTTCGATGGTGCTGTTAATCTATCAGGGGCAGGCACTGGGGCAGTACTGATATCCCCTGATGATCAACATTACCCTGTGGCGGCAAAAATAACTTTCCCTTGCACCAACAACATCTCAGAATATGAGGCGTGCATTTTAGGCCTACGATTGGCCATTTCCATGAAGATACCTAGGTTGCAAGTTTTTGGAGATTCCATGCTCATCATCCTACAGACACAGGGAGAGTGGAAGACGAAAGATGCAAAGCTCATCCCTTATCACGAATACCTTGAAGAATTGATACTTAAGTTGGAAGAAGTATCATTCGAGTATCTATCAAGATCTCACAATCAATTTGCAGATGCGTTAGCCACCCTGGCCTCGATATTGCAAACAACTAAAGGGTTGGATATAGAACCCCTAAGGATCGGCATAGTTGAAAAACCAGCTTATTGTATGCTAATCGAAGAAAACTTTGATGGAGAGCCATGGTATTATGACATCAAGAATTACCTCTCAAAAGGGGAATTCCCTGAAGAAAGCCAGCCAGGAGACCGAAGATACATAACCAAGATGGCCAGCAAGTTCTTTCTCAATGGATAAATTCTGTACAAAAGATCCTTTGATTCTACTCTATTGAGATGTGTAGATGCCAAAGAAGCAAATATCCTCTTGAAAGAGATCCACGAAGTAATATGTGGGCCTCACATGAATGGCCACCTCCTCGCCAGAAAGATCATGCGGCTTGGCTATTATTGGATGACCATCGAATCAGATTGCTGTCAGCACGTCCGGTCATGCCACCAGTGCCAAATATACGGTGATAAGATCAATGCACCCCCAAACGAACTACACCAAATGTCTGAAGTTTGGCCTTTCTCTATGTGGGGCATAGACATGATAGGGCCTATTAATCATGTGGCTTCAAATGGTCATCGCTTCATCTTGGTAGCGATTGATTACTTCACAAAATGGGTAGAAGCCAGCTCTTACAAGAATGTCACTGCAAGAAATGTGGCAAGATTCATAAAAAGAGACATCATATCCCGGTATGGTACCCCTCAAGCGATCATCATAGATAATGGGTCTAACCTGAACAACAAGATTGTCGATGATCTACTGGATCACTTTAGCATTCGACATCTGAATTCATCTCCTTACCGCCCACAGATGAATGGGGCAGTGGAAGCAGCCAACAAAAACATCAAGAGAATCTTGGCTAAAACAGTAGAAAACTACAGGGATTGGCACGAAAGGCTGCCCTTCGCCTTGATGGCCTACCGAACGTCGATCAGGACTTCTACGGGGGCAACTCCCTACAGTCTGGTGTATGGGACAGAAGCAGTTCTACCTGTAGAAGTCAAGATTCCCTCTTTGAGAATCTTATCAGAAGATAAACTCTCTGAGTCAGAATATTTCAAACACAGATATGAACAGCTGAATTTAATAGACGAGAAACGTCTTAAAGCCATTTGCCATGGACAAACTTACCAGAGAAGGGTAGCCAAGGCATTCAATCGAAAGGTCAAGACCAGAAACTTCGAAATAAATGACTTGGTAATTAGGAAAGTTTTGCCGAGTACTACCCATCCAGGGGGAAAATTCACTCCAAATTACGAAGGCCCCTACATTATCAAGAAGATCCTCACGGGAGGAGCATTAATTCTTCTAAACTCCGAGGGAGAAAAACTGGGGCACCCTGTAAACTCAGATGATGTGAAGAAATATTACCCTTGAAATAAAATCAGATTCCGGTCATATGCCCTACCTCGAATTGAGCCTACTCTTCATGATAGTCATTTCATAAGCATGTCATGCATCCATGCATACATTAGCATGTGTTCAATATTGCAGGACTCAAGGAAGCAAGGTCCTCGAGGGAAAATACCAAGAATGTCCGATGAAGACAGCAGACAGCAAAACGAAGAGCATGAAACTTCAAAAGAAGGGCACATGAACACGTTCCAAAATGAATGAAGCCAATTAGAATGCATGATCAAGAGGACTTACTGTCATGGTGACCAGGTACATGTCCTATTTCTCCGAAGACTGAGAATTTCAAGGAATTTTAGAACAACTTAATCATCTTGTGTTGTTAAGAGACGATGCAGATTTTCATGAATCTATCCATTTCCATTGGAGCGCATGATCAAGGGTAAGGTGTATCATTCTAATTTTCTGAAATTCGAGAGCATATACCGACAGATTCCTTTTATGTTTTTCAGGGATCCCTGGCCACGCTGGACAGGTAAGTATTCATTTCCCTATCTCTCAGGTTTTAAGACTGTCAGAACCTTTTTTGCTAGGATTTGAAGGCTTCTTGGAATATAGCATGCATTCAAATCTCATGTCTAGAAAGACGCAAAATTCTCACGGTCATGTCATTGGCATTCATGTTTAAACTTGGAGGATATCTAAACATGATTGAAATATGCATTGTGCCTCATAAATCTCCTTGGAGGGTAAGTTTTGAAGAAAACAAAATGAACTTTTTTAACAAGAGTTGTTTAAACTGTTTAAAAGGATGTTTCCTCAGACAAGAGGCAAGCTGGATCCAAACACGTCCCATACACACTTAAGAGATGAGTGGAGTGGTAAGGACAACGAGACCTTGACCTTGACCTTGACCTACGGAAGTAGGGGTTATTTGCAGTGATTACATGGATCGAGACGACAGAGGCATTCGTTTCTCTATCATAAATACTACAGGTGACCATTGATAACCCTTTGAACGACGGTTTCATTCTTTACCCCTGTCAAGAACCACCTCACACTGGGGCAAACTGGAGGAACGTCCAGCGGTATCAGGAGGAAAATGGTTAGAAGTTCTCTTGCTCAGACTTGCATCAATCTTCGTGTGTTGCTTGTCATTTTAACTTCTATGGTAGTTCAAGTGCTTTAAGATGACGAAAAGCATTCGTTTCTCTATCCTATACACTTTGACCCTTTGCACAGTCCAGTTGAGCCCATACGTTCGTTCCATAAACCCGTTGATGATCATTGCATATTCCAAGACGGAAGCAACATCACTTCCCGAGCAGAAGAGTTCAAAATATTGGATTTATGAAAAATTCATGGACTAATGTTTGAGTGCTGAGATTCAAGTTATACATCTAGCACACTCATTCGAAAATTCTGATTCCCAAAAGAAAAGAAAAGGTAAGATTTCGACCCCAAAAAAAAGAGAAAAAGATCCGATCCTGGGCATCAAGAAAAAGCAAAGTGCCTGGTAAAAACAAGGCCAATGCCCGTCCAAATACTTGTACATTTGTGAATCATGTGTTTGATTTTGTAAATGCCAAAAGATGGCATGATACCTTTGTATAGGTCACTAGTGAGATCTTGTCGTAAAAGATGCTCCCAATCATGTCACACTCAGATGGTGAAAGCACAAACAAGATGTTGACACCGTCTCAACATGAAAGAGATATTCTCTAAAGACAAATGTGCACTTCGGAGACTGACAGTGCTCTTCAAAGACTATCAATGCACTTCAAAGACTGAAGACGCTCTTTGAATTAGAAGGGGCAAGATGACGGCAAACTTACAGTGATCACCAATGTTAAACCCTTCACGTATTCTAAGCCAAAAATAAGCCTTTTTTGGTCCCCAATCCTACCTACGTTACAACCCTGAAAAGCCTTTTCTGATTAAGGCAATTGGATTGACATAGGGTTTAATGTCTAAGCTTAGCTCGAAGAAGTTCGAGCAAGATTATTTCTTTCTCATTTTTGCAGGTTTCTTGACTTGTAAACCCGGAGCAGACATCAAAGACTTCTCTTCGAAAGCCTTGACTTGCACGCAAGCCCCCCTTTGAAAACCGTTGACCAAGCCCAACATTACGATCCCTTGGAAATCCTCCTGATCGATCGAGGTGTATTCACTGCGAATGATCATGAACCCTAGGCGCAGGTTTGATAGGAAATTCGAGTGCATTCTTGGTAAAAGACCATTATCTCAAAACGGTGAGAAGTCCTCTTTGATGGGAATACTCCGTTGAACATTTTAACCAAACTCTTTTGGGTAATTACAGATTGTTTGATTCAAACTTTCCTCACAAGGAATTTTTTATCACTTCCGTATGTTGCAAGGTGTTTTGGATAACCTCCAGCATCATAATGCATTCATTAAATTTTTTATGACCATGATATAAGTCATAAAGTGCTGTCAGTTTGACATCAGATATCACTTAAAGACCATTGATGTGCCTTTGGTAAGAAAATTTTCAAATTGGAGCTTCTGCAAGATTCTTGATGACTTCGGCTCCTAAAATGGCTTGTATCACTCTTGGTGAGAAACGTTTAACATGTCTAAACTTCTGCAGAATTCTTGGCAAGCCCAGATCTCAGAAGAACACAACCTCCCTTGGACTTGTGGTAACCCCAGGTCCTAGAAGGATGCCTTGCTCTATAAAGAAGAGCTTTCAAGCTTACTTTTCTGATGCTTGGAGTACCTAGATCCTAGAATGTCACCTCCCATGTCAGAAGGACAATGTTTGAAATTATCTCCCTATGTGAGATTCCAGTATTATAGGTTTGATCTTTCTGCAGGATGCCTGGAGTACCCAGATCCCAGAATGTCACCTCCCATGTCAAAAGGACAATGTTTGAAATTATCTCCCCATGTGAGATTCCAGTATTACAGGTTTGATCTTTCTGCAGGATGTCTGGAGTACCCAAATCCCAGAATGTCACCTCCCATGTCAAGAAGACAATCTTTACAAATCATCTCTCCGTGAGATCCTCGTGTTACAGGTTGGAACTTTCTGCAGGACACCTGGAGCTCCCAGATCCCAGAATGTCACATTCAATGTCAAAAGGACAATATTCAAGATAGATCTTAGGTAGCCTCTAGATCCCGGAAGAATCTCATCAAAGTTTTTGCAAGTTTAAGTTTTCTACGGGATACTTGGAATCCCCAAATCCCAGAATAACACCTTGCATGTCGAAAGGACAATTTTTCAGCTCTCTGTGAGGTTCTAGGTAACCCATAAACCCAGAATAGCCCATTTGGTGAAGCCTAAAGGTTAGGAACATCTCACTTGTATGAATCCTAGTTAATTTCTTAGAATATAGGATCAAAAACTATTGACAAAGTCTACTTTCTGTGAGGTTCTAGGTAACCCCTAAACCCAGAATAGCCCATCTGGTGAAGCCTAAAGGTTAGGCACACCTAAATGTTCGACAATCCCTAAGAGACTGGGTGCGTCATCCAATGGTTCCTAGTAGAGAGGAGTCCTATTCTCGGCCTGATCCCCCTGAAGGATCAAAATGTCTAACAATCCCTAAGAGACTGGGTGCGCATCCATAGGTTCCTAACAGATAGGAATCCTATTCTCGGCCTAATCCCCCTGAAGGATCAAAATGTTCGACAAATCCCTAAGAGACTGGGTACGTCATCCATAGATTCCTAGCAGAAAGGAGTCCTATTCATGGTCTGATCCACCATACGGATCAAAACCCCCGACAATCCCTAAGAGACTGGGTGCGTCATTCACAGATTCCTGTCAAGTATAGGAATCTCATTCTGGTACGGCCTACCATACAGGCTAGAGGTTAACCGCCCTAGGATATTCAAAAGACGAGTCCCTAGGTATTCACTTGAACCCACCATACACTGCGCATGCCGCACGAGCATCAAGCAGGTAATCAAACAGGTAAAAAGCAGGTGGGTCTCTCTACTTTCTCTCTCACTCAGTAAAAGAATAAGGAGCAGAGCGTTCACCAGCAGGACAAAAAAAAAAGAAAAGATTGAGTGTCAAGATTCATTTTTTTTCTTTTCCCCAGTCGAGTCGGTCTAGACTCAGGTGTCACCTGTCTTTGAGTGAAACCTCTCATGAGATTCCTCTCAAAGAGGGGCAGCTGTTGACACATGATTTTTGATCAAGTCTTTTTGCAATTATATTTTTTGAAAAATCACAAAAAAATCATAAAAAGTCGAAAAATTACAAAATCAACTTTGATGGCCTTGGCCAAGCCCAAGGAACCATTTTTGAACAAAAAATAATTTTTAATATATTTTTATATTTTTTAGTATTTTTAGAAAATAGGAAAATACAAAAAAAAAATCAAGAAAAATAGCATTTGAGGTCACACAAATATGGAAAAATAGCCAATATTTTTCTTTTTAATCCCTTGTATTTTTGACATCACAGACAGTTCAAAATCAGATTCAATTATGGGTGTTCCTTTGTAACCCATACTATTGAATTTGAGAAAAAAATATCAATTGAGTCTTTTAATTTGCAATTTTGGCATTTTCTAGGATCTTGACATCCATTCTAACTGTCCCTTATTGAAATTTAGCCCAATTGTTTGTACAAATTGCTCAATTGCACGAATTTGGCAAAATTGCATACTAAAATTGCATTTTTAGTCTTTGAAATTGAGCATAATTGAAATTACTTTCAATTCAAGTGCTATCATTGCAAATTAAAAATACTGCCCAATGGGTTTCACCATTTGGAATCGATTGGCACAGGTAATTTGACCAATTTGATAGGTAATTTGACCAATTTGATCATTTGAACCTTCAATTGCATAATTCCCCAATTTGCGATTAAAAGGAAATTTGGGGTTTTTGTTGAAATTGATATGAACTTTTGGGCAAAATTACATTTTTTTGATAGAATTTATGCCCTAGATTCGATTATGAAGTTCAATTGCAAAAATTTCCTATTAATTTGGATTTAATTTAGAAAATTGCAAATCGGGACCGGTTCGGACCGGTCTGACCGCTAGTCGGACCGGTCGAACCGGTCCGGAACAGTGTCTTCTTCTTCCCCAAAGCGCTCGTGCTGATGAACAGTGACAAACCGAGCTTTGAAGACCAAATTAATCGACCACAATCGAAGACACACTAGTGGGGGTTTAAAGCTTTAGATCGTTCCCCGTCGATTGACACTAAGATCACGACCAATGGTCGCCCAAGGAAGAAGCAATCGGATGGTCAATCTCACAGACCTGCGAAAGTCAACCGAAGCGAGCTTAGACCAAATTCGTGCCAAATAGAGCTTGCCGGAGCTCCTAACAGGGATTGAACGGTTTTCCAACCAATTCCGTTGCCGTCGACGTACCAATTGGCACGTGACAGCACGTGAATCCAAGTGGGCTAACGTCCACTGTTCGAGCGAGAAACCGAACGGAGGTATATAAGCCAATCGGCCTTCGCGAAGCAAAAAAGAGGGCAAATTCGGTTGAGAAAGAGGAAACAGAATCGAAGAAAGCGAAAGGGAGAGAGAAAGGGCTCGTCCTCCAACCGCCATTGTCGAGGATTGAGCTCGAATTCATAGAGCGGCGGTCAGGCCTTTACAGGCTAGATCATAGCTCGCGAAGATCATCAGGAGGCCGCCCGTGCTGAGGGGAAGCTATCGCCATCGACCGCGCAGCCCAAAACCGCCAGAACAGGTAATCCCAAACTTCGAGCTCAAGCTCTGGTCTTCAATGGCGAACCCTGATTTCGGTTTCAATCTTTGCGATTCCCGTGTGCGTTTCATCCCTTAGACATCACTGACCATCTCTGCACTTTGATTTTGCATCGATTTTGTCCGAACAACCCGAATCGAGTCTTCGAACTTAGCCTTTATAGCCGACCGCTGTTCATCCTTCCCCAGCCAAATCTGGGCCGAGCGAGCTCAATCGGAGCTCGAGGTGAGTTTTATGAACCTCTACTGGCGCTGTTCTGTGATTGAATTGCTACGATTTTAGATAAATTACGCGATCGAACTCCCATGGCCGTACTAGGCACTTTGCGTGATTCTTGCAATTCTGTGAATAAAATGTCGCGATTCTTAGATATGTTAAAATAGAGGTTATCGCGAGTCGATTGCCGCCGGTCTCGCTCCAATCCGTCAAGATTCCACCGTTAGATCAGCACCGGAGAAGCTCTGCCGTCCATTCTGCCGGAGTCGCGAGGTTGAAGACGAAGCTGACGTGGCGAGGTCAACGAGTCAAAGGTCTAGGTGGCAATACGTGACTGGTCCACGTGGTGTCTAGTCAGTTCGGCCGTTGGAGGTTGTTATTCGAATAGGTAGATCCAACGGCTGAGATTAATTGAGTCTAATAAATGGTGGCCGTCGGATTAGAATTTAGGATAATTCGAAAATTATTTTAATCTGAAAATAAAAATTGGTTGAAACGGCGCCGTATGGGTTAGTTAGTGGACGGCGTCGTTTACGTTAATATGAATAGACGGTCTAGATCGAGTCTTGGGATCTAATCGTGGCCGTAGGTTTAAGTAGTCTGATCAGACGGCCCTGTTCGAGTCTTCGCCTAATCTGAACCGTAGGTTTTAGTAATCTGATCCGGCGGTCGTGGATTAGCCACGCGGTTCAATAGGAGCCGTCGGATTAAGTCTAGATAATAAAAAAATATAAAAAGGGCAGATACGGCGTCGTTTTGGAGCCTCAGTCTGCGCGGGTCCGGGTCTGGGCCGGGTTCCGACCCGAGTGGGTCACCCGACCCGGCCCGAATAACCTTTTTTTAATAAAAAAAATCAAAAATTGATTTTAAAAATAATAAAAAAAAGCAGAAAAATCCTAAAAAAATCAAAAAATGCTAGAAAATTCCAGAAAATTCAAAAAAATTGTGGAAAACTCCTAGACATTCCAGAAACCCCCAAAAATCGAGGGTTGACCACAGACAACTAGTCAACCCTATTTTTGGGGTTTCTTATCCGATCTTCCGAGACTTGACGACGTTACCCTCTAAGGGTAAGTCGCCTTTGCTGTGTATGCAAGATAAAACCGATAATGCCAAAGTAAGAATTAGGTTCGGGTAGGCGACCAATTCTTAGGTTTGGATTTTCGAGTCCAGCCTCTTTTCTCAAAAATGACGATTTTGCCCCCCCTCATTGGGAAAATCGTCTTTCTTGTTCCGATCGAGTTCTTAAAATTGCTTAAAGTTAGGGCTTGGATCAGGTGGACGACAAACCCTAACATTTGAGATTTTCAGTTCTCATCTTTGTCCAAAATGACGATTTTACCCTTCCGAGGGTAAAATCGCTTTTTAACTCCAGAAAAATCCTAGAAATTCCCAAAAAAATAGGAAATGGATTGGATTGATAGCTAATCCTATTTCCCCCATCTTTTGACTTCCCGATTCATCTAAAATGACAAATTCTCCCTTTTTGAGGAGAATTGTCCCCGAATTGTTCGAAATTACGATTTTGCCCCTCATGGGCAAATCATGCCAAAATCATTCCTAAGCCTTGATTGATATTTCTCTAGGCTAATAGGGCCTCATTAGGGATGCCATGCTACTTTCATGTGTTTTATCCGCATGTATTGGATCCTTGATTTGCGCATTTACCTTTAATGATTGTGAGTGATAGGGTAGCCATTCCCATCTGTATGAACTCCTAGATTTAGGATTTG
Organism: Rhodomyrtus psidioides; assembly: GCA_021437785.1. Lineage (NCBI taxonomy): Eukaryota > Viridiplantae > Streptophyta > Magnoliopsida > Myrtales > Myrtaceae > Rhodomyrtus > Rhodomyrtus psidioides. The sequence continues at coordinate 1,065,866 of JAILYB010000166.1, read as the reverse complement.
TACCATACTCGTCTGTATGAAATCCAAGGATCAGATAAACCATTCAACTTAGGTATCGAAAAGGCGTCAACTCCGACAGTTGGCGTAACTAAGTCCCCGAACCCACTTCTCTGGTTTCCGCAGAATCGAATAGACCACTCCCAACTATTCGATAGGGTTTCCGATCGTACCATCCACGAATCAATTGGTGGCAACTCCTTGGCATGTACACTTACCACATGTCACTAGACCACGCTGAAGGTCGACCATGTATATCCAGCAGTTGCGATTTGGGTAATGGACCTTGGGAGAGACCCGCGTCCGATCAAGCCAGCGATCGGGCGGCCCATTAGCCCGCTCCGCCTCGAGGGAGGGTCGCGACACTCGTGAAATTAAATATTTCAAGTGTTTAGGCAGGGGTCATATGGCAAATCAATGCCCTAATAGGAGGGTGATGATATTGATTGGGCCTGGAGATGTTCAATCTGAAAGTGACAGGGAGGAAGATGATGATGTCATGCCGCTATTGGAGGACTGTAGCGATGTCGAGATGCCAGTCAAGGGTGAATTGATGGTGGTTAGACATTCTCTTAGTGTGCAAGTCAAGGAGGATGAGCATCACCAGCAACGTGATAACTTGTTCCATACAAGATGCTTTGTGAATGGTAAGATTTGTTGTTTAATTGTTGATGGAGGTAGTTGTACAAATGTGGCAAGTTGTACTATGGTGGAGAAACTAGGATTGAAAACTACAAAGCACCCTAGACCATATAGACTTCAGTGGTTGAATGATAGTGGTGAAGTGAAAGTTTCGAAGCAAGTCCTAGTTCCATTTGAGATATGGAGATATAAAGATGTGGTGGTGTGTGATGTTGTACCTATGCAAGAGGGACATCTTTTACTTGGTAGACCATGGCAGTATGATCGGAGGGTACATCATGATGGATACACTAACCGATATTCATTGGTGATGAATCAGAAGACTTACACTTTGGTGCCAATGACACCTACTGAGGTGTATGAAGATCAATTGAAACTACAACGTGAGGCTGAGAAAGAGAGAAAAAGTGAGAAAACTGAGAGCTTGCGTAGAGAGTCTGAGACGCAAGGAAAAGGAGAGACAGAGAAAAACAGAGTGGCAAAAGCCGAGGGAAAAGCAGAGAGAAAAGAATTTCTATGCAAGATCGAGCGAAGTGAGGAGAGCTTTGGTTCTGGACCGACCGATGCTTGTACTTTTGTACAAGGAGGCATTGTTTACTACTAACGATCTTGACCCGAGTTTGCCTAGTTCTGTCGTGTCTTTATTGCAGGAATTTGATGATGTCTTTCCTGATGAGGTTCCTGGAGGTCTACCACCGATTCGAGGCATAGAGCATCAAATCGACTTCATACCTGGTGCGCCATTACCTAATCGACCCGCATATCGAAGTAATCCCGAGGAGACAAAGGAACTTCAGCGGCAAGTTAGTGAATTACTGGAACGAGGATATGTGCGACAAAGTCTTAGCCCATGTGTTGTTCTTGTTTTGTTAGTGCCAAAGAATGATGTGACTTGGCGAATGTGTGTCGATTGCCGAGCAATCAATAATATTACGGTAAAGTATCGACATCATATTCCTAGATTAGATGACATGTTAGATGAGTTACATATAGCTTGCATATTTACTAAAATTGATCTAAAAAGTGGTTATCATCATATTAGAATGAAAGAATGGGATGAATGGAAAACTGCATTTAAGACCAAATATGGGTTGTATGAGTGGTTAGTCATGCCATTTGGTTTAACTAATGCACCTAGTACTTTCATGCGACTTATGAATCATGTTCTGCGTACTTTTATTGGTCGATTTGTGGTTGTCTATTTTGATGATATTTTAATATATAGTCGAAGCCTTGATGACCATATTAAACATGTGCGAGCTGTTTTACAGGTTTTAAGGGCCGAGCAACTATATGCTAATCTGAAGAAATGCTCTTTTGTGACTAACAAATTAGTATTTCTAGGGTTTGTTGTTGGTACTGATGGAATACAGGTTGATGAAGAAAAGGTGAAAGCGATCCAAGAATGGCCGACACCTAAGACTGTAGGAGAGGTGTGCAGCTTTCATGGTTTAGCCAGTTTCTATTGCAGATTTGTAAAGGATTTCAGCACCATCGCCACACCTTTAACCGAGGTCATCAAGAAGCACGTTGGTTTCACGTGGGGAGAAGAGCAAGAGAGAGCATTCAATCTATTGAAGGATAAGTTAACTAATGCTCCTTTGTTATCTTTACCAAATTTCAGTGCTACTTTTGAAATAGAATGCGATGCTTCTAGCATAGAAATTGGAGCTGTGTCGATGCAAGGAGGACATCCCATAGCTTATTTCAGCGAGAAGTTAAGCGGGGCAGCATTGAATTATCCAACTTACGATAAGGAGATGTACGCTTTGGTGCGAGCTTTGGAGACTTGGTAACATTACTTGTGGCCAAAGGAATTTGTGATCCACACTGACCACGAGACATTAAAGTACTTGAAAGGACAGCAAAGGTTGAACAAAAGACATGCTAAATGGATGGAGTTCATCGAGACTTTTCCATATGTAATCAAGTACAAGAAAGGTAAGGAAAATGTGGTAGCCGATCCACTTTCTCGAAGGTACGCAATTCTAACTACTTTAGGAGCAAAGTGCCTAGGTTTTGAGCATATCAAAGAGATATATACTGATGATGATGACTTTGAAAGAGTGTTTGAAGCTTGTGAGCATGCTACGTTTGAAAAATTCTATAGGCATGATGGCTATCTCTTTCGTGAAAACAAGTTATGTTTGCCTAGATGCTCTTTGCGAGAGTTGTTGGTGCGAGAGGCGCATAGTGGTGGTTTAATGGGGCATTTTGGAATCAATAAAACTTATGAAGTGCTGCATGAACATTTTTATTGGCCACATATGAAACGAGATGTCACACGTGTTTGTGAAAGGTGCATTGCATGTAAATAGGCTAAGTCTACAACTAAACCACATGGCTTGTATACGCCTTTGCCTATCCCGACGCATTCTTGGGTTGATATTTCTATGGATTTTGTGTTAGGATTGCCTAGGTCTAAGCATAGTAATGATTCTATTTATGTGGTTGTAGATCGATTTTCAAAATGGCTCATTTTATTCTATATCATAAATCCGATGATGCATCACATGTTGCTGACTTGTTCTTTTGTGAGGTTGTGCGTTTGCATGGCATGCCTAGGTCCATTGTTTCTGATCGAGATACTAAATTTCTTAGCTACTTTTGGAAGACATTGTGGAAGAAATTAGATACACAACTTTTATTCTCTACTTCTTGTCATTCACAAACTGATGGTCAAACTGAAGTAGTTAATAGGACTTTAGGGACATTGTTACGTGATATCATTAAGAAGAACATTAAGTCTTGGGAAGATTGTTTACCGCATGTTGAGTTTGCATATAATCGGAGCGTGCATTCTGCTACTAAATTCACACCGTTTGAGGTTGTCTATGGTTTTAATCCATTAACTCCGTTAGATTTAACTCCTTTGCCTGTTGAAGAGCCGTGTGATTTAGATGGTGCTAAGAAGGCCGAGTTTGTGAAGACATTGCATGAAAAGACACGGCTGAATATTGAACACAAGACAGAACAATATGCAAAGCAAGCCAACAAAGGGCGTAAGAAAGTAGTGTTTGAACCCGGCGATTGGGTTTGGGTTCATATGCACACGAAACGTTTTCCCAAGCAACGACGTTCTAAGTTATTACCGCGCGGGGATGGATCATTCATGGTGTTGGAGAGGGTCAATGACAATGCCTACAAGCTTGATCTTCCAGGTGAGTATGGCATTAGTGCTACTTTTAATGTTACTGACTTGACTCTTTTTTATGCAGGTGATGATTTAAGGGCAAATCCTTTGCACGGCGGAGGGAATGATGTGGACATCGAACCATATCGAGGAGGAGGTGCTAGGAACTCGTTGCTCTATCCGCTTGGTCCAATTACTTGAGCGAGAGAGAGGGAATTCAAGCAAGCTATCGGCATCATGGTTCAAGATCTTTGGAATGGAGGTGATCTTGATTCGAGAATTGAAGATTCTGAAGCTCCTTGGCGCAACATGATTATATTTAGCCTCGCGAATTCTGAACGGATTTAGGGCTAACGAGCTCCGAATGAGCTCAAATTTGGTCAGCTGAAGAGAAACGGCATCCTGATCAATACTCATGGCCTTTGGCCATGAACTGCGATGAATTTCAACCATTCGGCATCATTTAGATGGACTTTTATGCCTTTTTCTATTTTTAGGCGAATTTTTATTAATTAAGGGTATTTTTGTAATTTTTGCCTTTTACGGTTAGCACCATATATAAGGGTGCTTATGAGTTTCTAAAAACATAACATTAATTCAGAATTTTATACAGAGAGGTTTTCTCTTCTTCAAGTTCTCTTGAAGACAAGATCTTATCAAGGTTTCCTTGTGGCGATCAATCGACTTATCGAGCAAGATCGCGAATTTTCTTGTTCGTGGCGTCTATAGCGTGGATTGGTTGACACAGCTTCGTCAACAGGTCACGCTCATACCGAGGTTACCAATCACAGGTTCGATTGGGAGTTAAGGTTAGCAATTCGCAACCCTTGGATTTTCATAGAACGATCAGTTTCCGCAGCGATTCACATCAGCCGGCGACCAAGGTAGAGGTCGGCGTCGGGACCGGCGACCGGGACAGGGACCCCGGCCAGGCCGGACCTGACCGGCGACCTAGGCCAAGGCTGGGGCTGGGGCTGGGGTCGGGGTCGGGATCGGCGACCGGGGTCGGGGCCCGGGACTTAGGCCGGGGCCAAGGAGGGATAGGGACCAAGACCAGGGCCGGTGCCGGGATCGGGACCAAGATCGAGGCCAGGGCGCGTCCGAGACCGGTGATCGGGCCGGGATCGGGATCAGGACCGGTCACCGACCCCGGTCCCAGTCCCGGTCGCTTAAAAAATTTCACTAGATTTTTTATTGTATGGAAGTATTTTAGTAATATGTTTTCTTAAAATATTATTATGTTTTGATAATATTGGTCAAAACGGATCGAGTCGGGTATGGGTAATTAAATATGGGTCAATATCGGTCAGATCATATATGACTTGACCGACCCATTTGACACCTCTAACAATGAAGCACACTCAATATTTGGAAAAAGGAAAAGCATAAACCTTTGATCTTGAACTCCAGCAATATCGTCATTTGCCTCCAAAAAAGAAATTTTAGATATGACATCAAAACAGAAATGATCTATACATTCTTAAATGGACAATGAATCTCCTAATTCCTCCGGTTAGGGTTTTTTCTTTTCGCCTTCTAAATCTTCATAAACTAGCCATTTGCAAGGAAAATTATTTCCCTTTGTTGGTCAAGATTATTTTTCTTATTTGGAAAGAAAGACGTAGAAATATTGTGTGATGCACCTTTTTATAATTTTTTTTTTGCCTGGCGCTTTTTGCACTTCTATTTCGACTTTGACACTCCTTTTTGTATGTGTTTTGATCATCATGTCCTTTGTGTGTCCCATCACATCTAATACAATTTTATATGATTCTTTTTTTTTGTTAATTTTTTTATTTCATTTCCTTTTTCTCCGACCTTCCTTCTTTTCTTCTTCTTCCTCCTTCCCACACCATCCACTCAGTCTCTCTACTTTCTCTCCTGCACGACCTTCGCTTGGACACCTCCCTCTCCTTCCAAAAATCCCGACTTTATTATGTCAATCCCATCCTCCTCCACAATTTCGTCGGCACCGGCGTTGGGCTCCCCAGTGACCATCCCAATGATTTCATTTTCTCCGCACAAAGGTAATATTGAGAAACACGAAAGTAATGGCATTTAACTCATGTTCTTGATAATGGAAGTTTCTTGTTTGTAAATACTTCTGCGTGACAAAATAGGTTCTTCCCATCCTATTTTGGCAGTGTGGTCCGCTATCCGCATGATAGCTCATGGATCCTTAAGTTTCAAGCATGAAGCTAAGCATAAATCTGTAAACAAGCTTTCTTGGCAGTGTATAGCTCAATTCGATAAGCAGTTCGCTTTTCATCGGCAGAAATATCAGACGGTCCATCATGACGACTTACAATTTCATAGCGAATATAGCTACTTTGCATTAAGTTACTTCTTACTCCCCCTGTAATCCACTTTTCTATATCCAGTGTCTGAGTATAAGATAAATAAACAATTGTTTCGCCAAAATAGGATGGGAAGAAGAAAAGAGAACAACTTAAGCACGAGAGAAAACAGAGAGATGCCTGGGAGGCGTGGGAAGGAGGAAGAAAAAGAAAAGGAGGAAGGTGGGATCCGCAAGGAAAAAGAAACGAAATAACAAAAAAATAACAAAAAAAAGAATTATATAAAATTATATCAGATTTGGTGGCCAACATACAAATGATAGAATGGTCAAAGCATACATAAAAAGGAGTGTCTAAACCATAAGGGAAGTGAAAAAAGCACAAGCCTTTTTTTTTTATCAAACACCTATAGGAAAAGAAATCATTGTTAGGTTCACCTTGTATATGGAAAAAGATATCCTTATACATTCACCATTCAATGAGTAATATGTGTATTCGAGTTTGATTTCATAACCGAATTTGTTGAAAATATATCTCAAATTTGAGTCAGAAAAAAGAAATTTTCCTGGTCAAGTAAGTTTTATAAGGGGCTTAAATACACCACAAGTGCCATAAGTTGTGCACGGCGCTCACTTTTGTGCCAAAACTTTCAAATCGACCACTTTAGTACCAACTCCGATTTAAGCTGACATGGCTCGCCGAAAATCCGACACGTGTATTTTTTATTATTATTTGAGCTGACGTGGCTCATTGGACTTAGTACTGAAGTAATCGTTTTTAAAAGAAAAAAAATTGGCATTTAAGTGATCGAAGTTACAAAAACCTAGCACTAAAGTGATCGATTCGAAAGTTTTGGCGCTGAAGTAGTCGAAGTTACAAAAACTTAGCACTAAAGTGATCGATTTGAAAGTTTTGACACTAAAGTGGACGTCGTATACAACTTATGGTACTTGAAATGTACTTAACCCGTTTTCTGGTTGATGGTTTCTTAGTTGGAGAAGTATTCTGTTTTGAATCCAACCATTGCCTATAAATGAGAACCAATGTTCTTTGTGTAGAGTATCAAAGAGGAGCTTCTACTAGTGAATTACTTCCCTAGTGTTTGAAGCCAATTAAATCTTGTGTGTTTAACATTTTTTAATTCTTTCGTGATATTGAAAGATTATTTCATGAGAAATTGCAGGGCTAAACATTTGTGGGTTATCTAATATAATTGGAGGCTGAAAAACACTGAGAATGTTTGAGTTTCTCGATGCCGCTTGATCTATAGAGGAATTCGTTGATACTCTTCCATGGACTTATGTGTCCAATTTATTTTTTTAATCATGTTTTTTATATTGTTCAATAGCATTCTTCGCGCAGTAGAATTGATCATGATAAGCGTATAAATTATTATTTATAACGACAATGGACTCATTAAAAAAAACCTAAAATTAAAATCATATGACTTTTATAGAGGCCTAATACCTTAAAAACCAATCAAATTTAGGTTTAGTCCCAATTCCACCCTAAACTTTTTTTGTCCCATAAAAAGCCCCAACTTTAGGTATAGTCTAAATTCTACCCTAAACTTTTTTTCGTCTCTTAAAAATCAACAACCTTTATTTGAGTCCCAAATATACTCTCATTAACCCTCCATCCGAAATTTTTTTTGACAACCAAGAGGTTAAAAAATCCCGAGCACGAGCTGTGTTGAGCATCCTGAGTTGAGTGTCAAGCTTTTCGACTACGAGAAATGAAAGACTTTGGAGCATGAGAGATTGAAGACTGAGTGCAAAATCGAAGATCTACGAGCGAGATGGAAGAAAGATTCTCCATGAATAAGAGCAATTGAAGAAAGCCAAACCTAATTGCTTCAGTTTTTACCCAACTTTAGAATACAATAAGACGTTTGTGTTGACATGAAAATTCATTAGCAAAGGACGTTTTCTTAGATAAGAAATTTAGGAAAAATATTAGAGCAATAACGTGAAAATGCCATGTCACTAAGATCAATAGAAGAAGCTAATGCTAATTGCTATAGTTTTTACTCAAATTTCGGTTCTAATAAGATTTCGTTTGGGCTGACATGAAAATTCATCTCCAAAAGACGTCTTCTTGGGTATGAAGTTCGAGAAAAAAACTACAGTAAGAGAGTAAGAGAAATTTTGAACGGAGGGTTAATGGAGGTAGATACGGAACTCAAGTACAAATTTATGGCTTTTTATGTGATAAAAAAAAGTTAAATGCAGAATTGAAACTGAACATAAAGTTAGTGATTCTTTTATGAGAAAAAAAAATTAGGATAGAATTGAGATTGGACAAAAAGTTGAGGATTTTTTTATGAAATAAAAAAAAAGTCTAGAGTAAAATTAAGATTGGGATTTTTTTTTTTGGTGGAAAAGACCAGAATTAATGTTGGAGATCTTTAGGATATTGTGCTCTTATATGGAGCTTTTTTTCAAAATAATATTAAAAAAATAAATATTTACAAAATTAATTTAAAAATAATAAATATTTACAGATTTAGATCTCCCTCGGCAGTTAAATTGCCAAGGGAGACCTAGGGGCCCGTGGGCCCCCCTCCCTAGAAGAGGGGGCGTTGCAACCCTCTTTTTCCCCTCTTCCTTTCATATCCCTATTTTTTTAAATAATAAAAAAATATTTACTATGTTAGATTAAAAAATAAAATTATTTAAAATTTTAGGTCTTGCACTTTTAATTTGTTTGCTTTGCTTGACAGTTGGACTGTCGAGCAAAATATTTTAATTTTTTAATTTACGTAAATATTTTTTCGACACCGTCTCGTCGCTTCGCAATCCCGTTGTAAAAAAAATATTTACGCGCTTCAACTAAAAAACAATTAGCAAACGAGCGATGTAACAACGTTTGCGATCATATTTACGAAAAAAAATATTTACCCGCCTGGCTTTTCTCGGAGCGAGGTATGATCGCTCCGCGATCCCAGAGCGAACGCCAACGCCGTCACCTCGATCGTTCGCTTGCTTTTCTCAGAGTCAAGACGCATAAATATTTTTTTTTACGTAAATATGATCACTTCGTAGCCCCACGAGCGAACGCCGTCGCCTCGCTCATTCGCTCGCTTTTCTCAGAGTCAATGCGCGTAAATATTTTTTTTACCTAAACATGATCGCTTCGCTGCCCTGTGAGTGAACGTCATCGCCTCACTCGTTCGCTCGCTTTTCTAGGAATCGAGGCTCGAAAATATTTTTTTATGTAAATATGATCGTTCCTTGGCCCCATGAGCAAACGACGTCGCCTTGCTCGTTTGTTCGCTTTTCTCAGAGTCGAGGCATGCAAATATATTTTTTTTTTTACATAAATATGATCGCTTCGCGGTCTCGTGAGCAAACATAGTCGCGGCTCGCTTTTGTCGGAGTCAAGACGAGTAAATATTTTTTTTACGTAAATATGATCAATCCGCAAGCAAATGCCGTCGCCTTGCTCGTTCGCTCGTTTTTCTTGGAGTCGAGGTGCGTAAATATTTTTTTTACGACGGAACCGCGAAGCGATGAAACGACGTCGAAATAATATTTACGTAAATTAAAAAAATTAAAATTCCTTACTCGTTCGCTCGTTTTTTTGTAAATATGATCGCAAACGTTGTTGCCTCGCTCGTTTGTTCATTTTTTTAGTAGAAGCGCGTAAATATTTTTTTTACGACGGGATCGCAAAGCGACGAGACGGCGTCGAAAAAATATTTACGTAAATTAAAAAATTAAAATATTTTGCTCGACAGTCCAACCATCGAGCAAAGCAAACAAATTAAAAGTGCAAGACCTAAAATTTTAAATAATTTTATTTTTAATCTAATATAATAAATATTTTTTATTTTTATATTATTTAAAAAAATTAGGGAGAGAAAAGGAAGAGGGGAAAAATAGAGGGGGTGGGGGGCTGCAATGTCCCCCCCTCTAGGGAGGGGGGCCCACCCATGGACCCCTAGGTCTTTTTTGGTAATTTAACTGTTAAGAAAGACCTAAAATTATAAATATTATTATTTTTAAATTAATTTTATAAATATTTATTTTTTTAATATTATTTTGGAAAAAAGCTCTCTTATATGGATGATTTCCGTCCGTGTAACAATAAATGGAATGGGATAATTACACAAATGGTCCCTGAACTTTGGCAGAATGTGCAATCTGGTCCCTAAACTTTTAATTTGTTCAATTTAGTCCCTGAACTTTGGCAGAATGTTCAATTTGATCCCTAAACTTTTGATTGTTCAATTCAGTCCCTGAACTTTTAGTAAATGTTCAATTTAGTCCCTATACTATATGAAAATATTCAATATTATCCTTGATCTTAAATTAGCAAAAGGACTATATTGAATATTTTCATATAATCCAAGGACTAAATTGAACATTTACTCCTTACCAAAAAAAAAAATTGAACATTTACTAAAAGTTTAGGGACTGAATTGAACAAATCAAAAGTTTAGGGATCAAATTGCACATTTTGTCAAACTTCAGGGACTAAATTGAACAAATTAAAAGTTCAGGGACCAGATTGCACATTCTGCCAAAGTTCAGGGACCATTTGTGTCATTTTGCCTAAATGGAATACACTGGAACCAGAAGGCAGAAGGTCAACGTAACACCATCGTCAACGACTGCCCCCCGTAGAAAGAATAGAAAACTCACGGACCAGAGCCCATTGCTTCGCCAATCCCAGACAACTGGGAGAGAGAGAGAGAGAGAGAGAGAGCGCGCGCAGAACAGTGAGCAAAATGGCGGCTATATCTTCATGGAATCTCGTGTTCACCCAACCCTCAAATAAGCGCTCTCTCTCATCTCTCTCGTGGACTGGCTCTCTCTCACCGTTCGCCTCCAAATCCCAACTCTGCTTCACCCACAGAGGTGGCGGCGTCACCCCCACCAGCTGTACCACGTCTCTGACGGTCCTCTCGCTCCTGGACGCGAAACCCACCGTCCTCGTCACCGAGAAGCTCGGCGAGGCAGGCCTCGACCTCCTCAAGACCTTCGCCAACGTCGACTGCTCGTACAACCTGTGCCCGGAGGAGCTATGCACCAAGATCTCGCTCTGCGACGCCCTCATCGTCAGGAGCGGCACCAAGGTCACCCGCGAGGTCTTCGAGTCGTCCGGCGGGCGGCTCAAGGTCGTGGGTCGCGCCGGCGTGGGGATTGACAACGTCGATGTCTCGGCCGCGACTGAACATGGGTGCGTCGTGGTCAATGCCCCCACTGCGAACACCATCGCCGCCGCCGAACACGGGATTGCCTTGCTCGCTTCCATGGCGCGGAACATCGCCCAGGCGGACGCTTCTGTAAAAGCGGGTGCGTGTTTTTTGGGTGCTTTCGGGTAGTGTTAATTTTTTACAAGGTCTCGATGTGGCATTTCTTCGAGCAGCCTGGGTGCGATGTGGGTGATTTTGAAGCTTTTAGAATTGTTGGTTGCGTTGGCGGTTTGTTTCTGTTTATTACACCGTTGGTGGTATGGTCGGTGATGTCTCTTAGGATTTGCTGATTGGCAGCATTGAATTTGGTTGAGGCTTTGTGGAAATTTTCGCTCAGTTGCGGAGAGTACAAGCTGAATATTGCAGTTTCATGAACAAGCGACAAATATTTGAAATTCTTGAACGGAGAACATTTTATTAAACAAGCTGTAAACTTTCAGTATCATATTGAATGTTTATTAAGGACGTGTGAGCGCGCGCTCCTATGACATGGTAATTGGATGCTTATGCCGCGAGTGCCCTATGCTGTTTCTTATGAAAATGCTGGGCCTCTCACTGTCTGGATCACTTTTTTTTTGTCAGGGAAGTGGCAGAGAAACAAGTACGTCGGGGTTTCGCTGGTGGGGAAGACTCTTGCCATTATGGGGTTTGGGAAGGTTGGATCGGAAGTTGCAAGGCGGGCCAAGGGTCTCGGCATGCATGTGATTGCCCACGATCCATACGCTCCTGCCGATCGTGCACGTGCAGTCGGAGTGGAAATGGTGAGCTTCGACGAAGCAATCTCGACCGCAGATTTCATCTCCCTGCACATGCCTCTAACCCCTGCTACATCCAAGATGTTAAATGATGACGCTTTTGCTAAGATGATGAAGGGCGTCCGAATTGTCAATGTTGCTCGAGGTGGCGTGATCGATGACGAAGCTCTTCTAAGGGCTCTAGATTCTGGAATTGTTGCTCAGGTTGTGATTTTCTTTGATATGTTTGCAGAAATTTTATGATCAACTCGTACAATTGGCGAAGGAACAATAGTTCTCATTTTTGTGCAGGCTGCTCTTGATGTTTTCATGGAAGAGCCTCCTCCCCAAGACAATAAGCTAGTGCGGCATGAGAATGTGACTGTTACGCCTCATCTTGGTGCTAGTACAACTGAGGCCCAGGTAAGTTTGGCTAACATCCTGCTGGTAAGTTCTGTTCTTTCTGGGCCGGATTAGTTTTTCCGACCTTGAGTTTCTTTGTGGATGTAATCAGGAAGGTGTGGCCATTGAAATTGCAGATGCCGTTATTGGGGCCTTGAAGGGGGAGCTTTCGGCTACTGCTGTGAATGCACCCATGGTGCCTCCCGAGGTAGGGCATCAAATTCTGTTTTCGTACTTTTGTTGTGGTGCATTTTGCAATGACTTTTAGCTAGTAGACTCCAGTGACTCCTTCCTCATTTAATACAGGATAACTTCATCAGCCTCGCCTGCTTGGTTTCACAATAGTTTTGATTGACTGACATGGATTGACCAGTTTTCGGAGCATGATGCTCACTTATGGGCTGTCTCTCAATTCATTAACAGTTTGCAAGCATAACCATGTGGTTGGTGCATGCTTTAGGAATTTAATTGACCTCGAATTGCTCCTTCCTTTAAATTGTTGCCGTACCGTCCCATCTCATAGCGCTTATTTTCTATGAGAATTGTCAAATCTGACATGCTATGGAGAAGTTCCTCTTAGTAAAAACAATACAAAAACCGGGTACTCGAAACTAGAGAGAGTCGTTCTCATTTCCCAGGGCCTCACTATGTCTATTAAATAGACTCATTGTTAGGTTTCGTTGTCCATTCCATTTGCTCCTGACCCAGGCATCAGTTGTTCTAGCACTATGCTATGTAACGCACTTACATGGTTTGATGCAAGCGAAGTTCAAGTTTATTCATGTTGCTTGCAGGTCATATCAGAGCTCACTCCTTATGTTGATCTAGCAGAAAAACTCGGAAGACTAGCCATACAGCTCATTGCAGGTGGAAGTGGCATAAAATCCGTGAAGGTGGGTTATGCTTCAGCCAGAGGTCCAGATGATCTCGACACCCGGCTGCTCCGTGCTATGGTCACCAAGGGTCTAATTGAGCCTATATCCACCATCTCTGTAAACTTGGTGAATGCTGACTTCACCGCCAAACAAAGAGGACTCCGGATCACAGAGGAGAGAACCGTGTTGGACAGATCGCCCGAGAACCCCCTTGAATACATCAAAGTCCAGATCGCCAACGTCGAGTCGAAATTCGCCAGCGCTATCTCAGAGTCTGGAGAGATAGGAGTGGAAGGGAAGGTGAAGGATGGGAAACCACATCTCACCAAGGTTGGGTCGTTCAGCGTAGATGTGAGCTTGGAAGGGAGTTTAATTCTGTGCAGGCAGATCGATCAGCCCGGCATGATTGGGAAGGTGGGGAGTGTATTGGGTGAGGAGAATGTGAATGTGAATTATATGAGTGTTGGGAGGACGGCTCCAGGGAAACAGGCCATTATGACAATTGGTGTGGATGAGGAGCCAAGCAGGGAAGCCCTAATGGCCATTGGAGATATTCCTGCCATCGAAGAGTTTGTTTTCTTGAAATTGTAGGAGATACAAGAGATTGAAACATTTGTCTTTGCTGCTGAATTCTTGAAGGTATGGTTTTTTGTGTGACAGAGTGTTACAAATATCAGTAAGATTGATTATTAGCTATTGCAATTGACATAGATTTATATGGCGGCGATAATACTTTTGATTAGACAGTCATCTGATATCTGGTTAGGTACTACACAGTACGTCGACATATATCCTTCACCAGGTGGCAATACGTGTCCCGGCGCATCCAATGAAGGTTTGTTTTTTTCAGTTTCATAGCTGTGCTTCCTGTCTATATACATGCGTATGCTGTAACTGTGGAATTCTATATGCCGTAAAAGGCAGTTGCCTTCCTTTGGCAGTGCTGCAAATAGAATTTTCATGCCTAGTTCCTTACTTTTTTTCGCGATAATCTGTCTTCACTTGTTTAGTTTACCTGGCGTGTAACAAGGATACTTGCACGGAGTCTTTTTTTGTAAGTCTCACTATGCAAAACCCAATTGCCTCCATTTTGTATTGTCAGTCCCAGAGTAGAAAGTTCGATGAGTCTCGGATCGCCATACTGTGAAAATGCTATTACATGAGAAGAGCCTTGACATGGTCGTGCTTTACAATTTTCTTAGCCCACCCTACATTTTTCTGTAGCTGCGGGTTCAAAAACGAACGGCATTTGATCGTATGTTACAATCTCATGCATCATGCGTTTGCGTTTGCGTAGTAACACATGAGAGAGCTTGAATGCTGTTGAAGTTATTGTCCCGCATCGCCTGACAATCGTATATGCTCTCTATATTCATGTAATTTTCTTCCACCTAATAGTTTAAGCTTTTGGGTTGGACTTTCTTACGATTGCAAAATCGAGATCGAAGTCCGTTATAAATTACTCGTTTATTCCATCTCTTATTGAATGGTAGAAAGTAGAAATTTCGGGTAATTCGGCCATAAAGTTGCTTCTAAAGCTTCTCTCCATCTGTCAAATGAACCAGCACTGCCCTTCTCAATCATTCAATAGAAACACCAGATATCGATAGAAGCACTTGCATTTTCATAACTAGTTTCGGGGTAAGGATGTTCAACCTTTTACATAATGAAATAGCACAGCGTTATTCACACATTTCTACCAAGTAGAAGCAGAACTTCACTTGAAAAGAAACAGTTCCATTACTAACAAGCAAAGCTGGACATCACAGCAAGAGCTACCACCCAAAGCTCCCTACCAAATCCCAACCTCCATGAACCCACCTTCAGTTGCAAATCCCCTGAACATCCCGTTGGTGTTGAAGCCGCAGGCCACTTCCCCGTTCCGAGACACTGCTATCATCCCCGCCTTCCCCTCGTCCAGCCTCTCCTTCACCACAAAGTCGACCGCCGCCTGGAGCCCTAGGCCCTTGTACTCCATCACCGCCGCCACGTCGCGGGCCAGGGTCCCGCGTATGATGGCCTCCCCCTCGCCGGTGCACGAGACCCCACAGAGGCCGCACGCGTAGGTCCCTGCCCCTATCAGGGGCGAGTCCCCGATGCGGCCGCACATCTTGTTCATGAGGCCGCCGGTGGAGGTGGCCGCTGCGCACCTCCCCTGCCCATCGACCACGACGCATCCGACCGTCTCGGGTGCATACAAACTAATCGGTAGGCCATTCATCAGCAGGGGGTTCTCCACGCTGGCGGCGCACGTGTCCGGAACGAGAGTCGGGATTCTATAGTCAAACTGTTCGAACCAGCCAAACATGAACAACATAAGACAGGCATGTTTTAGCCCATTGGCCGGGACGAAGACGCATTAAAATTCGAATGAGATTGAGAATGAACTTCACCATGATCGTGTTTGCTTCTTTGGCTAATTTCAACATTCCCTTATTGTCTTCGGTGATGAAATAGTCATTGTCCACCACCTCAACACCCTGTACGCATCAAGATTCAAGAAACCAAAACAAAATCCTCAGAAAGGGAAGACGACAGCAGTAATCATATCATGATCCCCGTGCAAAACTAGCAACAACAATGGCACGCTGCACGACAATTGAAACCCTCCACCAAAAAAAAACCAGAACCCCAACACCCGACGAAGTCAAAATATGATTTAATCACACGACGAGTCCCTAATCTCGAGAACCGGAAGAGACGTAAAACCGAAAACCATCTCAAGCAAAGCACGCGGGGGGAAAAAGACAGCCACGTGGGGGAAAAGACACGACCGCCGGGTCAGAGGTTCATGCACCAGTTGAAAAGCACGTGGCCGGCACGATTATGCGCTTGAACATCCTGTTTCTCTGTCTCTCGTGGCTGGCGTTGCGCCGCTCGCTCGAGAGGAGAAGATTTGACTGAATATTTCAACGGTCGAGATTGTTTATCGAGGCCGATCGTGAATAACACATGGCAAAGAAACGGTTCATGCAAAAAAGGGGAGCCAAAACTGTAGGAGTAGGGCAGGAAAGTTACGGACGTGGAGGCGGGCGAAGTCCTCGGCGCCGGAGAAGGCGAGATAGGAGTGGGGGGACCTGTCCATGACGAGCCTGGCGAGCGAGACCGGGTTCTTCACCGTCGTCACCCCGGACACGGCGCCGCACCTCCTCCCCTCCCCGTCCATTATGCTCGCCTCCATCTCCACCGTGCCTTTCTCCGTCAGGGCAGATCCCCGCCCCGAGTTGAACATCGGATCGCTCTCCAATTCCCTCACCTTTGCCGTATCCAAAGGAAAGAAACAAACGAATGAGACTGTGCATTATGTAATTAAAGACGACCTAGGTCTCGAATATACATATTAAACAAAAACGCTGGTCGGTTGCTCGGTTTCTTTTAGAACCGGCGTTGCATGTCAAAAAGAAATGGAAACACAAAGAGAGCGGGCGTGTGCGTATGAGTGCGTACGACGAGTTCGACGACGTCGACGGCGGAAAGAGAGGAGCGGAGGGCGGAGATGCCGATGTCCAGACACCGGGCGAGGACGCGCTTGGCCTCCTCCTGGCGGTGGTGGGGGAGATTCGGGTCCACACCGGCGCCACCGTGCACGGCGATTGCCCACCCTGCCATCCCTCCCTCCCTCCCTCCGTCCCTCTCTCTACGGTCGGGGTGGTGTGTGGCTGTGGGGTAACTGGTGGACGTCTCTCTGCGCAGTTTTGTTTTCTTCTTCTTCTTACGGAGAGAGCGGTGGAGAGGGGGAGAGTGCGGTTGTGGGGTACTTATAGGGGTGGCGGCGAAGGAAGCTTGGAAGCAAAAGCAAATGCGATGGCCCCTTTAATTGAGAAAATATGGATGCGTGTCCATATCAGATTTTGTTCATCCCTTGGAATTGGAAATTTCCTTTTTTTCCCCCTCATTTAAAATTTGGTGTATTACCATTGTAGTTTCCTAGACGGAATCGGATTCGAATTCGTGTTTAATTGGAGTTTGTTCACGGACTGGGTGGGGTGGGGGTATTGACGAAACTGCCGCGAAGGGCAGCGCTTTGGGTCGCAACTCTCTTCTGGGTTTGTTTCTAATAACGTTTTTCTAGAGTGAGCAAGACACGCCGATCAAACCGAAAACTATCCGGATTGGATCGAGCTGGCCGGTTCAATCCGGTTCTTAGAACTTAGAAGCGCTAATTTCCATTTAGTTCTCGGTTCCAAGGAGAACCAAATCAAACCAATTATTTTTTTTATTTTTATTTTTAGATATAAACTTAATAATTCATCTGTTATTTTTTTTTTATCTCTTAGATGCACATCCGGTTTTAATTAATATATTGAAATTAAAGCCGGGTGTAGCTCATCCTTACTAATAATCCATCGATTTCATTAAAGGAACCCTCGGGAACCGAACTGGTCTGGTCCAAGTCCCGATTCCAATGTGAGAGTGGATCGGAGCGGGAATCGATCGGCCCTAAAAAGTTCTACTTTAAATTGTTCATTTATGATTCATGTGCAGTAAAAATCTACAACTTTTATGAAGGCGGATCGGAGCGGGAATCGATGGAGTGCTTAATTCCCAAAAAAAAAAAATCGAGTGATTAATTGAATTAAAAGGAATCAAGTCCATAGAATGAAAGGAGATCGATCTCCCTTTCTCTGAATCACATACATCAGCTTGACATCACGGGGAACCGGGTTTTCACGAGTTTTCTCATTTACTTTATTTGTTTCGAGTCTTCAAAACATAGCGAGATAGGTTAAGAGCGATTAGACTGAAGTTTATGCTATGATATCTGTGAAATCAGTAAATGTGACAAGCCTTGAGAATACATCGTGCCCATTTTATGCAGTTTAACTAATGTAGTTTAGGTCGTCAACAGGCATGTAGCCTTGCTAATAAATGGATTGGGAGGTGGGTCGTACGATGTGATCACTGCACACACTCGTACATAGTAGAAGAGAAGTGAGACCCAAAAAAATTAATGTAGTTTAGGTCGCCGATTCACAAAATTTGGGGAAAAGTACCAAAAAAAAAAATATCGTAAACATATCATACTTGTGTCAATTCATTCCTAAACTTTTTAATTTTACAAATTGAATGCTAAACATTTTGACAATTTTCTCATGTAGCTCATCCGGTCAATTTTGGCTAAAAATGCTTATATGAACATCGGCCGTCTTATGTTATACGACCGATGTTAAAGTGGACAAATTTTATAATATTTTTAATAACTTTCCTGAATTTTTTCCTTTTATTTTCTTTTTTAACATAGTGGCTAGTGAGGGTCGCAGCCCTCGCTGGCCCACGAAGGAGGGCCACCAAGTCCTCGCCCAAGCGAGCCCTCGCAAGATCCGAGGAGGGCTTGACCCTCGCGGCCAAGCAATCCTCTATATATATCCATGTCAATATCGGTCATGCCAAGTGAGGGGGCTGGCATTCATGTCAGCAATTTCCAGTCGAAATTAGCCGTATGGACTATATTGAAAAATAGTCAAAAGATTTAAGACTCAATTGGTACCATTGAAAATTTTACGATTGAGTTGGCACAAATACAATTGGTTTATGACTCTCTCTCTCTTTTTGTACTTTTTTCCCAGATCTTGGATTTTCATTATCGTATGTTGGTTGTTTATCGTTTTATCTTCGACGTGGTGGAAAGGGAGTTCTAATATTGAATTATAGTAGCTAGAGCTATGTGGATGTTGGTGTAGTAGGATATCATTTTCAAAGTCATCATCGTGCACATCTTCTTCTCTGAGGACGCTGCGTAGCAATCTTCAAGCGTATTCAAAGACCGAGTCCTTGCTAAGGGCCTGACTGAGGAAGAAGAATCAATATTGTTTTCTGTCGGCCTGTCTTTCATTGAGACAAGCTTATGAATTTATAGAATTGTAGAAGGCAACAATAGCTACAATTAAGGAATTACAAACGAAAAATTAAATATCTGATTTGATGGAGATTGATTGCTGTTGATTTGATTTGGAGCTTGATTGTCGCTGATTTGATTTGATGGAGGAATTTGATTCTTTTAACATCCCCCCGCAAGTTGATGGGGTAGAATGGACGGTCAACTTGGATCGTAGCATCCGAAACCTGGTTGATGAGAGTCCTTTGGTGAATATGTCCGCTGGTTGATCAACGGATGAGATATAATGAATTATTGTAAGTTGACGACATGCCAAACGTTCCCGGATGAAGTGAAAATCAATCTCCACATGCTTTGTGCGGGCATGGAAAACTGGATTTGCAGTGAGATAGATGGCCGAGAGATTGTCACACCATAAAGTAGGTGGATGCGGAGGTAGTGCCCTAAGATCACGAAGGAGAACTCTATCCAAATAAGCTCAGCTGTGGTGTCAGCTAGGCTTTTGTATTCTGCTTCTGTGCTAGAGCGAGCAACTGTTCGTTGTTTACGAGAACTCCATGAGATAAGGTTCGAACCAAGAAAGATGCAGAAGCCACCAACAGAACGTCGGTCATCGCGGTCACCGGCCCAGCTTGCGTCGGAGAATGCATGGAGAGCTGTGGATGACGTCCGACTGAGATGTAGTCCATGTTGTGGTGTATCAATAAGATAGCGCAGGATCCACTTGACAGCTTGCCAATGTACGGTAGTGGGAGCATGAAGGAATTGACATGCGGTGTTCACAGAATAAGCTATATCAGGACGTGTGAGCATGAGGTACTGTAGAGCTCCAACAATGCTGCGATAAAAAGCAGGATCAGACATAGGATCACCGGACCGAGCAGATAAAGGTTCATCGGTGGTGCAAGGAGTAGATGCAGCTCTAGCTTCCGTCGTCTTTGACCGCTGTAGGATCTCTTGAGTGAACTTGGCTTGATTAAGTAGAAGGCCGGTGGATGTTTGTTGTACTTCCATTCCCAAGAAATAGTGAAGGGGTCCGAGGTCCTTGATGGCAAATTCACCTTGCAGTGAGTTGAGTAATGCTTGTAGAGGAGCTTGAGGTGACCCTGTTAGGATGATGTCGTCCACGTAGACAAGCAGAAAAATACTGTAATGGGAATTATGCATAATGAAAAGAGAGGAGTCTGCAGTAGATAAGCAAAACCCGATGTTGAGGATATATATGAGCTGAGCCGTTGGTACCACGCGCGCGGTGCTTGTTTTAAACTATAGAGAGAGCGTCGAAGACAACAAACATGAGATGGGCGTTGGGGATCAACAAATCCTTGCGGCTGCATCATGTAAACTTCTTCAGATAGGTAACCGTGAAGAAAAGCATTAGAAACATCTAGTTGACGAATGGGCCATCCTCTAGAGTAAGCTACGGCAAGGACTGTGCGGATGGTGACTGGTTTTGCTACAGGGCTGAATGTCTCCGTATAGTCAATTCCCGGTTGTTTGTGATAGCCTTTAGCGACTAGTCGGGCTTTGTACCTTTCAAGGGAGCCATTGGATCTGAGCTTGACTTTGAAAATCCATTTGCAACCGATGGGGCGAACATGAGAAGGTGGTGGTACAAGTTACCAAGTTCCGTTTTTTGATTAAGGCATCATATTCTGCCGCCATAGTTGCTCGCCAATTTGGATCTCGAGATGCCTCCGTGAAGCAAGTAGGCTCAGCGTGAGTATGTACACCTGTCGTCAAAGCAAAAGTTTGATTTCTTGTGAGTGTTCGACGCTGAATTGTGCCATCTCTCAATCGAGTAACCATGGGATGTGCTAGAACTAAGGTGGAAGTGGCCAACGTAGAAGAGCTGGAAGTATCAGGCTCTAGAGTTATAGAGGGAGCTGCGGATGGAGTTGGTGGGAGGGATGATGTAGACTCAGAGTCAGGGTCTACTACCGCAAATGCAGAGGGCAGGTCGAAATTTTCTGTCGAAGGTAGAGGCAGTACGACATTTGTAGGTGGAGAAACAGAGCATGGTGGTGGAGAAGGCAGATCTGCAAATGGAAAGTTGTGCTCATCGAAAATTGCATCAGCCGCAATAAAAATTTTACCCGTTCATGGGCAGTAACATCGATAGCCTCTGCCCCAGAGGATAGCCAAGAAAGATGCAGCGTTGAGATCTAGGAGCAAGCTTGTGAGCAGCATACGGGCGTAAATATGGAAAAATTGTGCACCCAAAAACTCTGAGGTGGGAAATATCTGGTGTTGTCTTGAATAGCGTCTGCCAGGGGGCGAGATTGTTGAGGAGAGGAGTCGGAGTCTTATTGATAAGATGTACTGCTGTTTCAAATGCATACTCCCAAAACTGGTTGGGAACTGATGCATGTGACATAAGTGTGAAGCCTGTCTCGACAATGTGGCGATGTTTGCGTTCTGCTGTGCCATTCTGAAATGAGGCATACGGACAAGATACTCGCTGATGTATACCATGCTGGAGGAGATGATTACGTACTTCAGTAGAGCGGCGAAATTCTGGTGCACCATCACACTGAATTGTCTTAATTTGACGCTGCAATTGAGTTTCTGCAAATTTGTGGAAAGCTTTGAAAATGTTTGCGAATTGGTCACGAGTGGTAAATGGATAATACCAAGTGAATCTGGAATGATCATCGACAAAACAGACATAATATTTATATCCCGAGATAGAAGTTACTGGAGATGGCCCCCAAACATCAAAGTGAACAAGTTCAAGAGGAAAATTAGCTTTAGACGGGGGAAGGGGGTGAGGTTGGCGTTTACTCTTACTAAGAGCACAGGCCGTACAAAGTGAGGGAGATGACTTGTAACATTTAGTTTGAGTGGACTGGAGAAGACGTGCTACTCTATCTGATGACACATGACCCAAGCGTTGATGCCAAAGATTGAAGGAACTAAGAAAGGCAAAAGGAGACTTGTCAGAGGTGGAGATCCGATAAAGACCATTCTCAAGATGACCTCGGAAGAATACCTGACCAGTATAAGCACAGAGAGCAACAAATGAGGTAGGATAAAATAAGAAAACGCAATTATTATCATGAGAAAATTTAGAGACTGACAACAGATTTTTAGCGATATTAGGAACAACCAAGACATCGAAAAGACGGAATTGAGGACCTGATGAAGACACGAATGCACCTGTGTGAGTGATGGGAAGAGAAACTCCATCACCTACAGTCAATTGTTCATTCCATGTATATGGAGTGACTTGAGAAAGGCCGAGAACGCTGTTGGTAATATGGTAGGTAGCTCCGGAATCTGGATACCAGGACTGGATATCCATGGAAGAAGGTGGATTATTAGGAGGTGCATAATAGGCCATTGGTTGAGCCGTTCCGGTTGGGGTTGAGTAATTTGCCTGAGGTGGTGGCGGTGTCATAAACTGATGATTAAAGCGCTCCCTGCAGTTGTTGGCTCGATGACCTTGGCAACGACATATTTGACAGAATGGCCCAGTATTGTGTTGCTTGCCATTTCCACCAAATGGTCGATAATTGGGAGACCCTGTTGGCGTCGGCAGGAGAGGGCTAGTGTTGGATGTTCCCGCATTTGATGGATTAAAATTTTGATAGCCTCCTTTAACCTGAGGTGGTGTAAATCGTGTCGGGTGAGACACAAAAGCAGTAGGTGGAGGTGCATTGAGGGTCATTTTATTCAACTCCAGTCTTCCTTCGTGTTGAAGGAGCAATCCATGAAGTGCATCACGTGAGAGTGCCCCTGATTGAGAGACGACAGAGATTACCGTGTCTAATCCCGAAAATTCTGGGCCGAGACCACGAAAGATGTGTGTGTGGTATTCGTTGGCTGACAAAGGTTCTCCAATGGTGGCCAATTGATCTGCGATGGTTGCTGCCTCTTGAAGGAACTCTGTGATTGTGTGGCTCCCTTTAGTGATAGATTGAAATTGAAGCCTTAAAACCGATGCCCGTGCTGTTGATTGTGCTGCATACGACTCGGAGAGATATCTCCAGATTGCTGCTGCGGAAGTGTGGTTCGTCAATTGCGCGACGACCGGGGAGGTGGATGAATTAAGGATCCACCCCATCGCAATGGAATCACGGATTTGCCATGCCTTATAATCCGGATTAAGAACCAGTACAGCAATGTTGGATTCTTGTGGGATGTATTGCAAGGGAGCCGGTTCCGTGCCATCAAGAACGGAGAGAAGGTTGGCTGCTTGTAGATATGGAGAAATTTGAGCTTTCCAGATTGGGTAATTTTGTCCGGTAAGTTTCTCCCCTATGGTAGGTAGGGATCCAAAATGAAGGTTGGATGACGAGGTGGGTATTGTATTGTGAGGATTGACAATGGCAGAGGAAGGAGGAATTGGGATTGTGTGAGAGCTTTCGCTAGATGGCTCTGATACCATGCTAGAATTTGTGGATGTCATGACGACAATGAGAAGAAGTAAACGTAAGAATAAGACTGAGGAAGAAGAATCAATATTGTTTTCTGTCGACCTGTCTTTCATTGATACAAGCTCATGAATTTATAGAATTGTATAAGGCAACAATATCTACAATTAAGGAATTACAAACGAAAAATTAAATATCTGATTTGATGGAGATTGATTGCTGTTGATTTGATTTGGAGCTTGATTGTGCTGATTTCATTTGATGGAGGAACTTGATTCTGTTAACCGTTGATTTGATTTGGAGCTTGATTGTCGCTGATTTGATTTGATGGAGGAACTTGATTCTGTTAACAACTACCTCTTTGACCCAAAAAAAAACTTGTAATTAGCTCCGCTTGCACTACCGATCTTTCTTTTCTTTCCAATGCTTTAATCTTTAGCATTTGGCATTTAAATTCGCCGTGAATATTTATAAAGCTTGGTATACGATCATTGAGGAGTTCTATTATTGCGCTGTGGAGCCTAGGGGTAAGCATAGCTTCAACATATAGCCTGGAACGGACTGATGGGGAACTTGTTCAATTCTAGGTTCAAAGATATGGAGGGTAAGTTTCACGGTCCGAAATTGAAGAACTTGTTTCAACGGGCATGACCTGTCTAAGTTTTTATGTTTTATTCATATATTTCTTCGCACGATCTTGCATATTTGCTTCGACCCCCGAAGTGAAAAGAGCTTTAGCGGCAAATCCAATGGGCAAGGAAAGCCCAAGGGAGAATACGGTATTCCACGGCGTCCTATGATGAGTATGTAATCTGAAATTACTAGTCTCAGCTTCCATTTTTTAAGGATATTTATGACTGTGACTTTTACTTCGTTAATATCTCGTAATTTATTCGTGTGTCTAAATATGAGTTGTGCTTAGTGATTTGTAGCAATAAATTATAATCATTAAAGGCAATAGTAAAATTAAGAATATATATAGAACGTGTATAAACCCTAGAACCGATCTTGGAATCTGTGACTGAGTAAGTTTTAGGTTTTAAGGTATGCAAGGTAGGTCTTTCAAGTTTCAAAAAATAGGGAATCTATTTCGATATACAGGACCTAAAATCGCTCGCCCTTCGTGAAGCTTAACTAAATTCTATTTATTTTTTACGGAGACGTTAACAAATAGTCATAGGTATCGTTTATGTACGTGTACATATACATAAAAGTAAATAAATGGGTCCCCAAGATCCTTTTTTTTTTTTTGTGTGTGGTCATAAGGTCCCCAAGAACTTTATTGCCGCGACAAACTTCCAAGAAAACAGTGCGATGGGACATATTGTGCTCCAGCTGTGATTGAAAGCAGGGCCGATTAAAATACGGAGGGTGTCTGTGTGGCTTATTACCATGCAAACGTTGGGAAGATGGGCAGCCACGGCCGTGGGTCCGACTAGATTTTCTGTCTTCCCAATCTTTCTCGGATTTCCCACCATAACGTCGGGACACACATTTATACATATTAACATACTAATATTTCGATCAAAATACTAAAAATAATACATACTAATATATTTTTTATTCAGAGTAATTTTTGCGATCGTCCAATTATACACAGCCGGGAATTCATTAAAAAAAAGCAAAAAAAAAAAAAAAACCTCTAGTTTTATGCCTAATCCCAATTTTTACCTCAAACCTATATATACGTGTGTATAAATCATCAATTTTCACTTTAATCCTAAATCTATCCACGTTAGCCTCCTTTCAAAAATTGACCTCGAGATATTGATGTTGTCTCGTACAAAGATGATGGAGAAGAGTCGGGGTCTAATAATGAACCTCTAATTAGCCTGATGTTAATAATTTTAAAAATAATTAGCGACAATTTATCGACACGTGGATTGGTTTGGGAGTAAATTGAAAGATGGTGTTTGGTACATAATTGGGAACATACCTAAAATTTAGATTATTTTTAGGAATATAGGTCGACTATACACATAAATATAGTGAATGTGAGCCATCATATTATATGTATCTCATCATACTTGACAATTCACATGTACTGAGTTCACGAGGAGAAGAAATGTAGTCCTAAGAGTAATTAGATTCTACTACTTGTGTCAGAAATTTTCAGGTGTGTTGATTCCCAAGCATAGTAAAAGCCAATCTCTGGACAAATTTTTGTCCTGGCCCATATATTTTAATGGTATCAAGTGTTTAGTATAAGTCAAAAAATCAAAACTTAAAAGGCTAAAAGTAAATAATATAAATCGGAAGTTAAAAAGTGGAAAAAGCACAAAGTATACCCTAATGTGCGTGTCCAAAATCCACTAGCAGCTAATGATCTTTATTCTTTACTGTAGATTCTTCAGTCGGGTTCTCTTTAAAGAAAGGTCGTAGGATGTTCTCAATTTCCACATGAGATGGAGACAACTACAGGGTAGAACCGAGAGATCTGTTACTTGAGCATAAACATAATTTCGCTTCGAGAAATTAGTGCTTATTTCCGCTCTATTTATTTTGTAATAAAATGTAGAATTCAATAATTATACTAAGAACTTTACCCAAAAATAAAATAAAATAAACATACTAAGAAGATAAAATGAAAGTATAGTTGAAATATTATTTGATCTACACTACTAACCTAAGTAAAGATTAGATCATGGGAGAATCATAAAAACTAAATTCAACTTTACTTTATATATCAAACACTCTCTTTACATTTCAATGCGTATGATTATCATTATACCTTTTGCGATGGATTACAAGTAGCACCTCTCATCTGCACATAACGTAGGTTTTGGGTCTGCAAGAGAACAAATGTGTCTTTTTTATTTTTATAGGACAGAGTGTCTTTTTAGTTTGGTGAGTTGCAAAAATATAGGTTTTGAAATTTGTGGAGGTATTCATCATCATCATCATTATTATTGGTTGAGGGGGAGAGCAAAATTCATTATTGGTATCTGCAATTATTCCTTAGATCTTTGGGAGCTTTCAACTAAGGGTCATGTTTCACTCGAATCCCTAACTGAATAGAACTTCTTCCAGCAATGTGTCCGATTGGTGAATTACAAGTTATAAACTCATCAATTAGAAGTATGTTTTCCTCGATCTAACATACCGGGATGAAAAAGCCATTTTTATTTAGTGTAAACTACTTGCATATCGGGTTTGTGTGCTCGCTCCCTCTATCACAAGTCCTAGATCCTTATAAAAAAATAAAGGTCTCCATCTATAAGGCCTATTGAGTTTTGGATACAGAGAGAGAGAGCCCATGGTCAATGATGGGTGTCTAGTATCCTAACAAATCCTCGACTTTAGATCATGAAAGATCATTAACTTTTGACCAAGTCACAATTCAACCATGATCTTTTTTTTTTTTCTCGTAAAAAATCACGAACTTTTACTTGAGTCTCTTAACTACCACCAAAGTGTTGCCCCTAGACCTAAAGTCGCAGGTATTTTCTTAGAATATTAAGCCTCGATGGGTGTAAGACCATCAAAACTTTGCGACTAGACCTAAAGTCGTGGCTTTTTTTTTTCAGAATATTAAGCCTCAGTGGGTAGAAGATTAGCTGAATTAAAATCTTTTTTTTTCTTTTTTCTTTTTTTTTTTTAGAATAGAAGGGTGAAAGAAGCGACTAGCGCCCGTAACCCCCTTTCTAAACGTTATAATAGGAGCTTCACACACGAGACGAAATGTTCAGTCTCAACAATGACTATTGCTCATTTTGAGCGAGATCGTCACTCCGACCCTATCGGGAGTTGAGTCATAGTTATCCTAGGCCATGTCGAAGTTGAACATGAGCCGCAGACGAACAAAGACTTCATGAGGCCGAGAAGCGACTAGGAGATTGAAACCTATGATGAGGGAAGGGCACCCGAAGCTACTTGGAAGTAGAGCCGTCAATATGGGTCAATGACATGTTTTGGCCCATATTTTACACAAAATGGGTCATATATGGGTTGCAGTATTTGGAGGGCTTACTAAATATGGATCCAACAAAATAGAAGAAAAATCTAATGGGTTGAAAATGGTCCATACGTGAACCCATACGTGAACCCATTCTCAACCCACTTTCGACCCACCAAAGCCAACAAGCAATGCATGTGTGGCTGTCGCGACCCGTCCGGAAGCGGACGCGGCTAATGGATTACCGATCACGGGTCTTGGATCGGCGCGAGCCCTCCCAGGCCCATACCAAATCGCGGCGGGAGTATTCTTCGACGATAAGAGTCGATCGCTTTCGACCTTCAGTGTGGTCGTGGTGGCATGTGCAAATTGTGCATGCATTTGGAGTCGCCACCGGTCTTTCTTGGAGGGTAGACCGGAAACCTTACCGATCGATTGGGAGAGATCGATCAGTTCTACGGAACCAGAGATTTTGGGTTCGGGGACTTGGTTACGCTGGTGTCGTTACCAACGCCCTTTCGGTACCTAATGCGAGTGATTTTCCTAACTAGGATTTCATGCAGGCACAATTTTGGGTGAGGTAAGTCTGACTTTGCACATTAACCAGTTTAACATGCTCACGTAATCATAATAAATAAATAGATGTCAATCACATAAATATCTATCCTACGTGGTGATCATGGAATTATGATTTAATGGGTCTCGAGCCAATGAGACCACATATAATCATTTTAATATTTTAATAACGGAGAGCCGCTCTTCGCTTCTTCTTGGTTTCTTGAACTCTTCAAGAATTGGGCCCCAAAGAGCTCGCCGACTTAAAAGGCTCCTCCACGTAATCCTCGTAGCATTTACATCAACAATTGACTATGCTAAAAATAAAGATTACATGAAAAATAAAAGGAGTACGCAGCCTCCATTTAATAATTACAATCCCAAATATATAAATAATCATCATACATTCATATATACATCAATCACATTGATTATGGATTTTTCCATGATCACCACCCTTTCACGTAAGTAATAAATTCACAATTTAAAACTTAAGAAGGCACAATAAAAATTCTACGTTGAATCATATTCAGAATTTTTACGTAAAATAAGATAGCCATAAATTTTCGATTCAAAATTGATTTAGTCTCAATTTTTGCTACGTTGATTAATTTATCATATAAAATAATCAATCTCCATTAGCCATGTAAGACGAACAATTCGTTAATACATATTGGCCATAGTATTGCAAAAATTGCAAAAAATCAATTAAATGCACGAAAACACCTAAGGATTGGCTCTGATACCACTGTTGGGATGCACGTAACACGTAGCGGAAATAAATAACAACCCACACATGTATCTCCAGAGGCGTACTTCGTGCATTTC
The DNA here is from genome assembly GCA_021437785.1 of Rhodomyrtus psidioides. Lineage (NCBI taxonomy): Eukaryota > Viridiplantae > Streptophyta > Magnoliopsida > Myrtales > Myrtaceae > Rhodomyrtus > Rhodomyrtus psidioides. Next base: position 1,037,096 of record JAILYB010000166.1, on the reverse strand, counting down.
AATCGAAAAAAATCACAAAGTCTCAAAGGGAGTAAATAGATTACCTCTCGTAGCGTGCTTGAACGGAGGTGTCGGTTCGATGTTCTTCGATCTCAGCCTCCACAAGTGTTAGGCATCTAGTTCGGACGCACCACCAATTGACGAACGGGGAGACGACTAATAACTCCACAACAATTGTGCTAGCAATATGCGGAATCAATATTCCGAACTTAGTATATTTTGCTCGCTCAAGATTATGAGAATATAGAGAGTGTTTGTGTTCTTCTCTCTAAGCTCTCAAAAATTTGCACACTCTACAAAATGTCTCTCCCCTTCAACCTCAAAACTCTTGCCATCCTTTTATAGCCAAAAATACCTTCCAATAAATTGTATTTAAAAATAGCACTAACAATTATAAATTCTATCTAAAAATAGCACTCACAAATAAATGACATTTAAAAATAGCACTAACAATAGCACTCACAATTTATAATACAAAAATGCTATTTAAAAATAGCACTAACAATAGCACTCACAATTTATAATACAAAAATTCTATTTAAAAATAGCACTAACAATTATAAATTCTATCTAATAATAGCACTCACAAATAAATGACATTTAAAAATAGCACTAACAATAGCACTCACAATTTATAATACAAAAATGCTATTTAAAAATAGCACTAACAATAGCACTCACAATTTATAATACAAAAATTCTATTTAAAAATAGCACTAACAATTATAAATTCTATCTAATAATAGCACTCACAATTTATGATAAATAAATGCCATTTAAAAATAGCACTAACAATAGCACTCACAATTTATGATAAATAAATGTCATTTAAAAATAGCACTAACAATAGCACTCACAATTTATAATACAAAAAATGCTATTTAAAAATAGCACTCACAATACAAAAATGCTAAAAAAGGCACTAACAAAGGTGTTAAAAATAATAACCATTATTATTATTACAAGAGTTAAAGAGGTTACCAAACAATACAAATATGCATAACGTATAAATACGTATGATGTATAAATACGTAGAGCATACGTATACATCCGTGAAACCGGGGACTAATTGAAAGAAAAATGTGCAATTAAGCCCTTTTGGTAAAAATTGATTAAATTGGAGGGCAAATTGACCTAATTGCACTTTAAGACTTTAGAATCCAATGTCATAGCTTATAAAAAGTGAGAATTGAAAACTAAAAGACTCGAAAATGATTTTTTTTTTTAGGCTCGGTTCGGGTTTATGTTTGTGAAGGAACATAGTGACCCGAGCCGAATTTTTGAGATTTAAAGTGACACACTTGAAGAGGAAATTAAAACAAAATTATCGAATATTTTTGGGTATTTTTCTGACCACGAATGGTATTTTTCTGATTTTTTGGGTATTTTTATAATTAAATAAACTCGAAAAATATTAAAAATACCGAAAAATATTTTTTTGTTCAAAATTGGTTCCTAAGGTTAAACCAAGGCTTCCAAAGTTGATTTTGTGATTTTATGACCTTTTTTGATATTTTTAATTAATTTTAAAGAATAAAAATCACAATAATAAATGGTAAAAAAAATCAGGTGTCAACAGCTGCCCCTCTTTGAAAGGAATCTCGTTAGAGGTTTCTCTCAAAGATAAGGTGGCACCTGATTCCTAACCGACTCAACTAGGAAAATAAGAGAAGAAATGTTATGACATCGGATCCTTAAGCCTATTGATAAAAGCTCAAATCAATCTCCGGTTTGCTCTAACAATTTGAACATGGGCCGAAGTGAGAGAGACTTACCTGAAGCTCACCTGTCTGATGCTGCCGGTTGCGACGACTTTCAAGAAGATACCTAGGACTCGTTCAGAATATCCTAGGGAGATTAAGCTCTGACCTGTATGGTGGGTCATACCATCATGGGATTCCTAACTGGTAGGAACCTAAGGAAGGCGCATCCCCATGCTTTGGGATTTGCCAGAGATTTTAATCCGTATGGTGGATCGGACCTTTATGTTGATCTTTGAGGCGGTATCTACCTCGTGTTGACCCTTATGTCGGTTTCTACCATGAGTTGACCCTTCAGGGGGCTTCTACCTTGAGTTGACCCTTCAGGCGGTATCTACCTTTGGTTTGACCCTTCAGGCGGTATCTACCTTGAGTTGACCCTTCAGGCGGTTTCTACCTTTGGTTGACCCTTCAGGCGGTTTCTACCTTGGTTTGACCCTTCAGGCGGTTTCTACCTTGAGTTGACCCTTCAGGCGGTTTCTACCTTTGATTTGACCCTTCAGGCGGTTTCTACCTTGTGTTGACCCTTCAGGCGGTATCTACCATGTGTTGACCCTTCAGGCGGTATCTACCTTGTGTTGAAAAGGGGTCTCATGACGAGGGTTCTCCACGTCCGATGAGACTGTTTGATATTTTGAAAATGGGTCCTGGGACGAGGGTTCTCCACGTCTGATAGGACTTTTTTTTTTAAAAGGATTTTTCTTCCCCTTTTTTTGAGACCCCGAAGTTTGTCGGGAATTCAGTTTTTTGAAGCAGTGAAAGATTTTATTTTGACAAAACTTCACTTGAGTCTGTTGAGGCGACATTCTGGGAGTTGGGTTCTCCAAGTATCCTGCATAAGTTTGAGCCTGAAAGATTTTTCTTCACCAAGAAAACGTTAGTAATCTTTGGGAAGACCACGGCTGTCCATTTTGACAAAACCGTATGATTTAAGTTTTAATCATGAAATGTGCATTTTGATGCTGGGGGTTATCCAAAGCATTCTTGCAACATGCAAATGTGATCACAAATCCCTTGCACGGAAAATCTGGATCAACAGTTTGAAAATTCCAAAAAGAGTTTGTTCAAAACATCAATTGGAATATTTCTCGACAATGAGGTCTTCTCACCTGTTTTGCGATCGTGTTTTTTTATAGGGGATACACTCGATTCCCTACTAACCCGTGCCTAGGTTTTAGGCTCATTCGCAGCGCATACATTTTGATCGGTCGGGAGGTCTTCCACGGGACCGTAATGTTGGGCTTGGATATTGGTCTTCAAGGGGGACTCACTTTTGAGTCAAGGTCATTGAATGAAAGTTTTCACCATCTGCTCCGGGTTTACAAGTCAAGAACCCTGCAAAATGAGAAAGAAATAGTCTTGCTCGTACTTCTTCGAGCTGAGCTGTATGTTAACCCAAGTGTCTTAGTCAGAGAAGACTGTTTCAGGGTTATGATGTTGGTAGGATTGGGGACCGAAAAAGGCTTGTTTTTGGCCCAGAATTCATGACGAGTTTGACATTGGTGATCATTGCTGATTTACCTCCTGTCTTTTCCTTTCTGCATCTTTAGTTTTTGAGGTGTACAACCGATTTTGAGGTGTGCACCAGCTCTTTAGAGAGCGTCCCTTGTTGCATTCAGAGACCGACTCTCTCCATGTCTTTGTTCTGTGCTTGGCAGCATTTGGGGAGCAGCTTTTTTTTATTTGACTCCTTTAAGAATTTTTTTTTTTTCATCCAAGTTTCACTGGGGATCAAGCAAACAGCTTTCATGAGCATCGGCCTTGCTTTTACCAGGCACTTTGCTTTTTCTCGATGCCGTGGATTTTTCTCATTGATTTTTGAAATCCCACTTTTTCTCATCTTCATAGGATCGCGTTAGACCTATGATCAAAGGTCTAACAAGGTTAAACATTAACTTAGGAATTCTTTTGCAAACCCTAAGTCTTGAACTTCTTCGTTTCTGAAGTGATGCTGCATCCGTCTTGGAATGTGCAATGATCACCAACGGGTTTATGAAATGATTCTGCAGGCTCAACTTGGCTATGCAAAGGATTCGGTGTGTGGGATAGAGAAATGAATGCTTCTCATCATCCTATGGCACTTGGATTACCATATAAACAACACACAAAGATTAATGTTAGTCCGAGCAAAAAAATTTCTAACCATTTTCTCCTGATGCTGCTGGACTCACCTCCATTTTGCCCCGATGTGGGGTGGTTCTTGACAGGGTTAAGAATGAAAACCGCCGTTCAAAGGGGTTATCAACGGTCACCTGTAGTGTTTGGGGGATATGAAACGAATGCCTCCGTCGTCCCAACCCATGTAATCGCTGTGAATGGTCCCTACTTCCGTAGGTCCAGATTCTGCTGTCTTATCCGCTCCATTTCTCTCTTAAGTGTGTATAGGACGTGTTTGGACTAGGCTTTGCCTCTCGTCTTTTGAGAAAACGTCCTTTTGAAAGTTTTGAACAACTTTTGATTGGAAAAATCTCTTTCGTTTTCTCCAAAAATTTTACCCGTCAATGGGATTTTATGATGCCCAATGCATGTTCAGATAACCTCATGTTTCAAAACATGAATGCCAATGAAGTTAGAATCCTATGTCTTTTCTAGACATCAGATTCTAAAAGCTTTTCTTTTCTTCTCTATTTTTTATTCAACATTTTCAATGGATTGGGGAAAGGGATACTTACCTGTCCCCCGCGGCTGGAGATCCCTGAAAATGCGGAAGAAACATGTTATTGTTCGTTCATGAATTTTTCAAAAAATTAGAACGATACATCTTACCCTCGGTCGTGTGCCCCTGCGAGTGCACACAGGTTGTCAAAATTTGTCCTCCTTGATGGTGAGTCCCTATCAAGGATAAATAGCAAGTGTTAACTCATATTCCCAAATTGAAGACAAATTGGGACAATACAACTTTACTCTTGGTTCTCATCCCGTTCTGACGTCGCGTATTGATATGAACCACGTCTATCAAATCCGCTTATCCATGCTTGGAATATTTGCAATATCAATGGTTCAGCTGCCCCCGGTTGGGCAACGTCTGTTTTGTTATTTGAACAGATGGCTCCTTGGGTGATTTATCCACATTTAACACCTGAGAAGGGAAAGAAATGAGACATTACTTTGGTATTCGGTTGAAGATCGTTTAGGAACGATACATCGTTTTACCAAATGGGAGGCTTCGTGACCAAACGTATTTCGTGCTGAATGGGGGTAGATCCCATTATGCTCCGCGGGTGATAGTCATCGTTCATGGAATTTGCTCCACGGATTAAGTGATTAATCCATGGCCCTTGGCTCGAAGACGTTCAAAGGGTAATGTTGACACTCAGAGCGGTTAGTTTTCAGCGTTAATTACAATGTTCCCGCGGGAACTTTACAACGAAATCCGTAACACATTCATTCGATGTATTCACCTCTCACTCTCCTGAGCCTTCTAATGATTTAGCACACGAGCTTCGAACCAGATGTCCGGTCGCCGGTACCGGTCACGACTGCGAAGATGCACTTGTTCCAAAATGCTTGACCCATAGGCTGAGTTGCTCATTCAGGAGATCGTCCGACCGCTCGAGTCGTCCAAGTTGAGCATCCTTAATTGCTGGTGACAGACTTCTCCCATTTTCGGCATGAACAACCTGGTTTCTCGGTTTATGCGTGATCCACACGCCGAGTTGCTCACTGAGGGACTCGCTTGAAATTTCAAGCCATTGACGCCCAAGTCGGGCATCCTCAACCGTTGGCGATGGGTTCCTCACACTACTTTCGACATGAACAACCTCACTTCTCGAGTTGGTATTTTCATCGTTGTCCAGTAGGTTTGTACCCGATGCTGGATTCGCCGTAGGAATAACACTAACGATCGGTTGGTGCTCAAATTGGGGAGTCCATACCTGCTGAAATTGTTGTACATACTCTTGGGGAGTACTAGGGTAACTCAGGGGGGAATTCAGCCGATCGAACCAAGAATAGATGTTTTCAAGGAGATCGTCTGAACCATCGAGCGACTGACACTCAGGTTGAGTATTGTCGACTACTGGAGAAGGAATCTTTTTGCCATTTTCGTCATGGACCACCTGATTCTTCGAGCCGGAATCTCCGTAATCGTCTCGCAAGATTGTATGTGCATCTCCTGCCAGTGTTAGATCCGCTGTAGGACTAGTATTAACGGCCAGTCGGTGCTCAGACTGGGGAGTCCCGATTTGCTGAAATTGCGGTACATACTCCTGAGGAGTACTGGGATAACCCATGGGAGTACTCTGATTGATGCCTGAACAATCGACCGTGTAATTGTCAGTCCCATCGGTGTTAAGAGGTGATTGGATGCTTCCTGCTTCATGAGGATTGCGATCACAGCCATGCTCATCGTTTAAACTTGAACTGCCTCTCTCTTGGTCTAGCGCCACTCGTCCATCTCTCAGTAGTCTTTTGTAGCACCAAAGGTGGTTCCTGACTTTATTTCTATCCAATTCCGGCATGTTCATGATCTTGAGTATGCGCGATGGGCGAGCCAAACTGATCCCTAACTGTTGAACTGCATCAACAAATTTGCTATGAAGCTCCGAGGTCCAATAAAACCTTGTTTTCTTGCTAGCCGAAGTAGGGTTGGCAACTCGGCGGCTACTCTTCGTGGAATCTGGTCGTGTTGAACCGCCTCTATCTTGGTCTAGCGACGCTCGTCCATCTCTCAGTAGTTTCTTGTAGCGCCAAAGGTGATTCTTGACCATATTTTTAGTCAGTCCCGGCACGTTCATGATTTCGAGTATGCGCAATGGGCAAGCAAAACTGATCCCCAACTGTTGAACTGCATCAACAAATTTGCTATGAAACTCCGGGGTCCAACGAAATCTTATTTTCTTGCTAGCCGAAGTGGTGTCAGCAACTTGGCGGTTACTCTTCTCGGAATCTGGTCGTGTTGGAGGTTGCTCTGGAGGGGATTTAGTGGTCTCAGATCGGCTGGTCATGATGGTGAGTTCATCATCGAGCGGACCCGACTTGTCATGACGCATGTTCCCTTCCACAATGGGCGTCGACTTTGACCTTATAGCACTAGTTTCCTCTTGTAGATCCTCGGCGGTACCCGCCTGTTCCGAAAGATGTTGCGAAGGGCATTGCAACAAATGAGCATTATAAACCCCCAGATCTGGCTCTTCAGTGAATACTCCGTCCGTGGGAACAGGGTTACCGCACTCCAGGCAAATAGCGATGCTTAGAGCTTTTTTGTACTGAGTGTTTTTTATTCGAAGCTTTTCATTTTCCTCCCTTACAACCGCTAACTCGTGCCGATCGCGTTGCTGCTTCAGCCGGGTTCGTTTGTTTTCAAACCAGCACTTGACCTTCCGAGGCTCCCACCCTATCTCCTGGCCCATTTTGATTTTCTGTTCCATGTCCGGATAGGGGTATTCCCTGAAAAACAATTCGAGTTTATGGACTTGACCTGAAGTGTTGCGTTTGAGATATTCCCCTTTCTGACGCTGATAACCGTCGCGGATACTGTTCTCGTTAACCAAGCCACGGGTTTCATCATTAGAAGGATCGGTCTCCATGGCCCTCGTGTCAGGTTCGGTCCTGAGATCTTCAAACTCTTCCAGCAGCTCAAGCTCGGAGACCTCCAAGTCTGGCGCTTCCAGTAAATGACAGAATCCCTTGAACATTTTGACCGGGATATCACTGTTTGATTTTCCGTTAACTCAGCTTTCTTTGTTCCTCCTTGGATCTTCACTTTCTCTGCAAATTCTGAGAGGTTAAAGGAGCCGAATCACCGTTCTTCGATCAAAGGTGATGGCTACCCGACGAGCGCTCTTCTCAATGTTTCGAGATTCCCACTTCGTCCTTTTGTGATGGCTACTTGACGAGCGTTTTTCTCAAGGCTTCGTAATTCCCACTTTGTCCTTTTTTGCTCTTTTCTACGTGAACGGAGCCTGAAGATCTCTTGCGTTGATTTCGCTTTGTCGAGCACTACGCTTGTCCCCCTGGCCCAGTCTCTAGAGTAACAAGCCTGCCCACCTTTCGGCGCCATTATGTTTCGTAAAACCCGAGATCACAGGACGGTGGTGGATTCGTGACTCATCGGGGATGCATTAACGAAACCCGCTTGGCTCTACTGCACATAAAATATTATTACCACTTCTCCCTGTACTCGAGCATTTATAAGGTGATAGATTGATGTCAAGAAGATTAACACTTTAGCCTTATCAGACTCAGCCTCTCAAACACTCTTCACATTCTCACTCTCTTCTCCGTCATTCCATCGCATATGGATTCCTCCTCTATGCCTGTTGCCTTACCTGAAGCTTCGACCCAATGGGAGAGATTTTACCACCTCTTGGGTAGGGGTTATGGCTACATAAACAATCATCCTGAAGCTGAGGTTGAAGTTCGTACTCTGATTCCGGCCCTGGATACTGCGTGTATTGAAGGTACGAAACTGCAAAGGGAGTTTGTGATCTTCCCAACTCTCTTTAACAATTTCATGCAGGCTTACGAAGTTGCTAGCCGGGAGGTCACTTTGGCTGGTATCGTGCGAGCCCGTTATCAGGACCGAACTGAGTCCTTGATGTTGGCCATGCTGACGGCCGATAACCATAAAAGGGCTGTTGAATACGCCCACGCCCAGGTTTCGATGCTGGTCCGTGAGAGGGACAACTTGGTGGAGCGTCTGGCTCTCTTTGACACCGCCTTTGAGCAAGACCAGCACAACTTCGTGCTGAGGTTCCAGTGTGCCTGGTTGGAGGAAAGGCTTGAAGACCTGAGCATGGATATAGCTCGCGGGAGGGTGCTGGCTCATGACTTAGAGCTTGAGTTCGAGTACTATGACACCAAGGTGAACGAACTTAAGGAGAAATGTCGTCTCCTTTTCTTCAAGCTTGTAGACCTCGATTCCCGGAGTGTGGGTTGTAAGCAAGGCATGGATAGCATGGAGAGTCAGTTAAGCTTTTTTGTGATGCTTGTCAGAACTCATTTTGGGTTTACTGCTCCCCCTCAGTGATCCACTTGTAAACTTTCCTGCTGAATGAAATAAATGCGAGTTTGTTTATATATGCTCTTTCATTCTGCATTGTTGACTAGCCAAGAAAGGTTTTTGCTTTCGGATCTACGCGACTCCTTTTTCGCCTGTGTCAACAGATTGACTACGCATCATTCTCACAGCCCGACGCTTTATATTTGATTGACCTGAATGCCTCGTGAGAAATAGATTTGTAGTTGCTCAAAACTTAAAGATTGCCCCTGATTTTGCGGTCATTGCGTTTGGGGCCGCTAGTAATCTTTCACTTTCGAGCTCGATCACATTCTGCTAGTAACTCATGCTATCAATTCTGCCTTCACGCGTCGGGGCTGATTTTACCTTGAACTTAATAACAAGGAATTACCGTATACACACGAGATGACGTTTGCGAAAAACATTATGTAGAATCAACTCTAGCTATTGAAGAAACAAACGCATGCACCGATGAGAACTTTACAATAGGAGATACATCCTTCTCGCGTACATCCCCTTCTTTCTTGGGGCATGTCCAATGACTAACCAGTCTGGCCTCAGCTTAGGTGTGCCATTACCAAGTGCAGATCATGGTTGCCAACCTTTAATAGCTTCCAACTGATCGAACCAGGTATCAAGTCCTTCATCGAAGAAATCACCCGACCCCTCGAACGATTGATGTGTAGGTTGAGCTGCATCGCCCGACGGGTTCTTCGAACTGGAACCTCCATCTTTGTCTGGGATTATAAGAGGAGATTTGATCGATTGACTACCACAAGCATCTCCCACTTGGGGATTAGGGAAATAAGAGTGCTCCAAGCTTTCTCCCATTAGATCATCTGAAGCCATATGCTCTAATTGGGCAAACCCTTGAGCACTGGGCGTGGTGGGCTGATCTGCGACAGGATGAACACTGACTAGCTGCTGCTCGGACGGAGGAGTGCTTACTCGTTGCACTTGTGATGCGTGTTCTTGAGGAATATTGAAATGACTCGCGAGGATATCCTGATCAAATCCCCAATAGTCGTCCAGATTCGACCGGGCCTCATTTGTCATAAGGGTGCTGGGTTCGCAGCCGAGTCTATTGCTCGGATTCAGTTCTGCATAACGCTGTCCTAACGCCCTTCTGTAGCAACCAAGGTGATTCGCGACTAATTGCTTGGTAAGTCCCGGTACGTTCATGACCCTAAGTATGCTTGTCGGACCTATGAAGTCGAGTCCTATCTGTCGAACTGCGTCCAAGAACTTGAGATGAAGCTCCGGGGGCCAAGTGAATTTCTTCTTCTCGTCGTCCAGAGTGGCGTAGATAGCCTGCCGACTAACCTCTAACTCCTCTTGAACCGTATCTGATCTTACCGGAAGCTGTTGTGGAGGAGATTCATGGGCTTCGATGAGGTGACTCCGATCATAACGACACGTATCTTCTTCCTCCGAAGACACTGGTATAATTTCTGTAGGATCGATCTGCTCATGCGCGCCATTAGCAGGATCTGATTGTACCGGAGATGGCTCAAGGGAGCAGGGGGATAAATGAGCACCTTCCATCTTCGTAGAAGGCTTACTGGGGAACAATTTACTGAGGGTGGTAGGGCCACCGCAGTCAGGGCAGGTAATAGTACTGAGAATTTTCTCATACCACATGTTTTCCATTTGAAGGTTTTGGTTCTGCTCTTTTAGGGCCGTGATCTCCTTACGCCTGTGTTGGACACCTAGTCTGAAACGTCTATTCTGAAACCAAAAATGGATTCTCATAGGATTCATTCCCAGCTTCTGGCCCAATTCAATCTTTTGTTCCTCGTTTGGGCAAGGGCATTCATCGAAGAAAGCTTCAAGCTCCTGGATTTCTTTCCGAGCGTAGCGCTGGCGACTTTTTCTTTTCCGGGGTTGAGCGTCGTGGCCACTGCCGTCGTCACCACTGCGATCTTGATGTTCGTCACCGGCGATGTTGAGTTCCATGGCTTCGATGTCGAATCTGATTCTAGAGAATTTGAGGTCTTTCAACGAACTCGTCACTCGGGGTTCTCTGTTCTCTTTTGTATACTCGCTCTTTCGATTTGTTGCCTCCTTTTCCTCGAAAGCTAGGTCTGTTCAGCGTTCTGTTTTTGAAACGACGGAACTGTTTACCTCCTGCTCAGCTTTCCGACACGAAGGGGTAACCAAATCCTTCCGCGGCTTCTTCGATAGTAGCGCTCGCCTTTCACTTTTCCTCGATAGTCATGCCTGTTCAGCACTGTCTTCTCTTTTTAAGTGGCAGAGCTGTTCACTCGCCGCCCAGCTTTATGCGTGATGGAACAACACAATCCTTTCGCGGCTTCTTCGATAGTTGCGCTCGCCTTTCACTTTTCCTCAATAGTCATGCATGTTCAGCACTGTCTTCTCTTTTTAAGTGGCAGAGCTGTTCATTCGCCGCCCAGCTTCATGCGTGATGGAACAACACAATCCTTTCGCGGCTTCTTCGATAGTTGCGCTCGCCTTTCACTTTTCCTCAATAGTCATGCCTGTTCAGCATTGTCTTCTCTTTTTAAGTGGCAGAGCTGTTCACTCGCCGCCCAGCTTCATGCGTGATGGAACAACACAATCCTTTCGCGGCTTCTTCGATAGTTGCGCTCGCCTCCCTCCCAGCTTTAATAATGGCGAGACCGAATTTGTCAGGCCTGAAATTGCGGATCAGGACATGTCTGATGATTCACGGGAGGAGCAGCCCTCGTTTTACATTAATTAACCCGGCTCCACAAGCATTATTGCTGCAACTTTTCTCCACTCTCGAGACGCTATAAAATGCGGAGTTGGTGTTTGGGAGATTAACGCTCTCATATAATTTGCTTCCATCCTCTAATCGCTCCACTACACACATCTCCGTCGAAAATGGCTTCTTCCCAAGTTCACACTTTCTCAGCCGAAGCTTTGACTCGATGGAAAGAGTTCTATAACCTCTTGGGTCGAGGCTACGCTCACATAGCCGATCATCCCGAAACCGAGGATGAGATCAGAGTCATGTTCGGGGACCTGGACATCACCTCCCTCGAGGGTACCGCGTTGGGGAGGGAATACAATATTTTTCCAACGCTCTTTACGAACTCCTTGGAGGTCTACCGCGCTGCTCATCGGGGAGTTACCGTGGCTCGTGTCTTGCGAGCCCGTTATGAGGATCAGTCCGACCGCCTAGCGTTGGCTGACTACCTGGCCGATAGTCACAAAAAGGCTGTTGAGTTCGCCAAAGAGCGGGTTTCGACATTGCTACGCGAGAGGAGGAATCTGGTGGAGGACTTAGCTCTATCTCTGGCTACCTATGAGCGCGATCGACGTAATGCCCTGCTAAGGAATCGGAGCGAGTGGCTGGAAGAAAGGCTCAACGGCATAAACGAGGATATAACTCGTGAGAATGGACTTGTTCGGGACTTGGAAGCAGTCGCCGAAGATCACGAGACTCAGGTTGTTGCAGCCAATGATGAACGCAAACGCCTCCACCTCAGGCTTGCGGACCATGATACGCGGAGTGGTGCGTATAAACAAAGCATCCATAACCTGGAGGGCCAGCTGGGCTCCTTTGTGTCGTTGATTAGGGCTCACTTCTGCTTTACTTTTCCACCCCAATGAATTGTATGATCTGGTTTGGGCAAGAATGAATGAAAGCCCCTGTGTTTGTTTTAGCTTTTATATGATCCATTTCTTCGAGCATCCGGACATCTTAGACTTGGATGAGCCGATCCATAATAAGTCGAGTAGATGTGTTCTGATTTTCTAACTCACTCATGGTCAGATGAAAGAATAGCCTCAGACTTATCCAAGAAAAGATTTCTTTATGCTACTTGTTTTTCACCAACCCAACTCGTCGACTTATGTGCGATTTTAGGTGTACCAACCGCCCAAAGACATGCGCATGAGACAAGTGATGGTGAACTTCTAAAAATCAGAGGGTTTGGCACCTAAGGTTAAGGTTCCCACCTCGAGTTCTAGAAAGAGCCGATTCCATTGCACAACTATCGTTGCATTGGGACTCAATCCATAGTTCGAAGCGAGCGGAATTGAGAAGTGGATTACCCCGTGTTTTTCCTCACGGAGATTCCATTTTCAATTCCTTCTATTGTGTTCCTAAAGGCGGCGCCTGGGGTTTTAGGCGCGGTTGTGTGTGTCCATGTGTCGTGATCATCACAATGCAAGTCATGCACAACAATTTATCAATCAGCACTTCAAATCATCCACACAACATACATTCCTACGCCACACCTGCGTAAAATAAAGTTAATCACAGACTACACCCCTTATTACTCCAATCTGCAAAAACATATAACACCTATCGTGAGCGGACTTACCTCACCTTCAAGAGCGCCTGTAGGGTTAGAAAAATCACTCAATTTTTATTACGGCCTAAGTCCACTTGAGGTCTAGAACCATAGTTTCTAGAACAAGTCCCCAGCGGAGTCGCCAGCTGTCGCGACCCGTCCGGAAGCGGACGCGGCTAATGGATTACCGATCACGGGTCTTGGATCGGCGCGAGCCCTCCCAGGCCCATACCAAATCGCGGCGGGAGTATTCTTCGACGATAAGAGTCGATCGCTTTCGACCTTCAGTGTGGTCGTGGTGGCATGTGCAAATTGTGCATGCATTTGGAGTCGCCACCGGTCTTTCTTGGAGGGTAGACCGGAAACCTTACCGATCGATTGGGAGAGATCGATCAGTTCTACGGAACCAGAGATTTTGGGTTCGGGGACTTGGTTACGCTGGTGTCGTTACCAACGCCCTTTCGGTACCTAATGCGAGTGATTTTCCTAACTAGGATTTCATGCAGGCACAATTTTGGGTGAGGTAAGTCTGACTTTGCACATTAACCAGTTTAACATGCTCACGTAATCATAATAAATAAATAGATGTCAATCACATAAATATCTATCCTACGTGGTGATCATGGAATTATGATTTAATGGGTCTCGAGCCAATGAGACCACATATAATCATTTTAATATTTTAATAACGGAGAGCCGCTCTTCGCTTCTTCTTGGTTTCTTGAACTCTTCAAGAATTGGGCCCCAAAGAGCTCGCCGACTTAAAAGGCTCCTCCACGTAATCCTCGTAGCATTTACATCAACAATTGACTATGCTAAAAATAAAGATTACATGAAAAATAAAAGGAGTACGCAGCCTCCATTTAATAATTACAATCCCAAATATATAAATAATCATCATACATTCATATATACATCAATCACATTGATTATGGATTTTTCCATGATCACCACCCTTTCACGTAAGTAATAAATTCACAATTTAAAACTTAAGAAGGCACAATAAAAATTCTACGTTGAATCATATTCAGAATTTTTACGTAAAATAAGATAGCCATAAATTTTCGATTCAAAATTGATTTAGTCTCAATTTTTGCTACGTTGATTAATTTATCATATAAAATAATCAATCTCCATTAGCCATGTAAGACGAACAATTCGTTAATACATATTGGCCATAGTATTGCAAAAATTGCAAAAAATCAATTAAATGCACGAAAACACCTAAGGATTGGCTCTGATACCACTGTTGGGATGCACGTAACACGTAGCGGAAATAAATAACAACCCACACATGTATCTCCAGAGGCGTACTTCGTGCATTTCAATCGAAAAAAATCACAAAGTCTCAAAGGGAGTAAATAGATTACCTCTCGTAGCGTGCTTGAACGGAGGTGTCGGTTCGATGTTCTTCGATCTCAGCCTCCACAAGTGTTAGGCATCTAGTTCGGACGCACCACCAATTGACGAACGGGGAGACGACTAATAACTCCACAACAATTGTGCTAGCAATATGCGGAATCAATATTCCGAACTTAGTATATTTTGCTCGCTCAAGATTATGAGAATATAGAGAGTGTTTGTGTTCTTCTCTCTAAGCTCTCAAAAATTTGCACACTCTACAAAATGTCTCTCCCCTTCAACCTCAAAACTCTTGCCATCCTTTTATAGCCAAAAATACCTTCCAATAAATTGTATTTAAAAATAGCACTAACAATTATAAATTCTATCTAAAAATAGCACTCACAAATAAATGACATTTAAAAATAGCACTAACAATAGCACTCACAATTTATAATACAAAAATGCTATTTAAAAATAGCACTAACAATAGCACTCACAATTTATAATACAAAAATTCTATTTAAAAATAGCACTAACAATTATAAATTCTATCTAATAATAGCACTCACAAATAAATGACATTTAAAAATAGCACTAACAATAGCACTCACAATTTATAATACAAAAATGCTATTTAAAAATAGCACTAACAATAGCACTCACAATTTATAATACAAAAATTCTATTTAAAAATAGCACTAACAATTATAAATTCTATCTAATAATAGCACTCACAATTTATGATAAATAAATGCCATTTAAAAATAGCACTAACAATAGCACTCACAATTTATGATAAATAAATGTCATTTAAAAATAGCACTAACAATAGCACTCACAATTTATAATACAAAAAATGCTATTTAAAAATAGCACTCACAATACAAAAATGCTAAAAAAGGCACTAACAAAGGTGTTAAAAATAATAACCATTATTATTATTACAAGAGTTAAAGAGGTTACCAAACAATACAAATATGCATAACGTATAAATACGTATGATGTATAAATACGTAGAGCATACGTATACATCCGTGAAACCGGGGACTAATTGAAAGAAAAATGTGCAATTAAGCCCTTTTGGTAAAAATTGATTAAATTGGAGGGCAAATTGACCTAATTGCACTTTAAGACTTTAGAATCCAATGTCATAGCTTATAAAAAGTGAGAATTGAAAACTAAAAGACTCGAAAATGATTTTTTTTTTTAGGCTCGGTTCGGGTTTATGTTTGTGAAGGAACATAGTGACCCGAGCCGAATTTTTGAGATTTAAAGTGACACACTTGAAGAGGAAATTAAAACAAAATTATCGAATATTTTTGGGTATTTTTCTGACCACGAATGGTATTTTTCTGATTTTTTGGGTATTTTTATAATTAAATAAACTCGAAAAATATTAAAAATACCGAAAAATATTTTTTTGTTCAAAATTGGTTCCTAAGGTTAAACCAAGGCTTCCAAAGTTGATTTTGTGATTTTATGACCTTTTTTGATATTTTTAATTAATTTTAAAGAATAAAAATCACAATAATAAATGGTAAAAAAAATCAGGTGTCAACAGTGGCCAAGCCCCGGCCCCGGTCTCGGCGACCAGGACCCCCGGCCCCAGCCTCGGGGCCGGGGATCGGGCTGGCGACTAGGGCTGGGGCCGAGGCCGGGCTAGCGACAAGGGCTGGCGAACGGGCCGACGAACGAGACGGGGGCCGAGGCTGGAGGCCGGTGTCGGGGCCGAGGCCAAGGCTGGTGATCGGGCAGGGGCAGGAAAAAGGCCGGGTTCGGGGCCGAGGACCCGGCTGGCGACAGGGGCCGAGGCCGGGTCTCTAGACCGGGGACAAGGCCGATGTCGGGCTGGCGATCGAGGCCGGGGTCGGGTCCCGAGATTGAGACCGATGCCTGAGATCGGGCCGGCAACAGGGGTCGGGGGTCGGAGCCTGTGTCGGGGCTGGCGACAGGGGCTGGGGACCGGGCCAGCGATCGGGGTCACGGCCGGTGCCGGGGCAGGGGCCGGGGCCGGTGCCTAGGCAGGGGCCGGGGCTGGTGCCGGGGCCGGGCCGGCGATCGAGCCTGAGCCAAGGCCGGGACCGGGCGAGCGACTGGGGCCGGGGCCATGACCAGGGTAGGGGCCGGGAAAGGGCTGGCAACTAGGGCCGAGGGCCGAGGTCGGGACCGAGGCAGGGGCAGCGGCCAGGACAGGGCCGGGGCCGAGGTCGGGGGTCGGGGCAGGTTCCTGAGATCGAGGCCGGGGCCGTGGCCGGTGCCGGGGTCGGGTCCCGAGGCTGGGGTCTAGTCCCGGGGCTAGAAATAGGGGCCAGGACCGAGGCCGGGGCTAGAGCCAATGCTGCGACCGGGACTGGGCTTGCGACCGGGGCCGGGGTCAGGTCCCGAGGCTGGGGTCGGATCCCAAGTGGAGGCCAGGGCCGGGACCGAGCTGGCAACTGGGGCTAGGACCGGGGACAGGGACCGAGGCTAGGTCCCGGGGACAGGGACCGAGGCTAGGTCCCAGGGCCAGAACCGATGCTGCTGCTGGGACTGGGATGGCGACCGGGCCGGGGTTGGGTCCTGGGGCCGGGGCAGGGACCGGGCTGGTAACCGAGGCCGGGGCCAGGGACGGGAACCAGGGCCGGGTCCTAGGATCGGGGCCGGTGTCAGGACGGGGGACCAGGCTGGCGGCCGGGGCCTGGATTGGGGCCGGGATCGAGACCGGGCTGGCGACCGGGTCGAGGCAGAGGCCGGGGGCCGGTCCCGGGGCCTAGAGCTAGACCAGGCTGGTGACCGGGGCCGAGGCTGGGTCCCGCGACAGGGGCGCGGGCCAGTCCCAGGGCTTGGGACCGAGCTGACGACCGGGGTCGGGGCCTGCGGCAGAGGCCAAGGGCTGGTGCCGAGGTCGGGGCTCGGAACCGGGTCGCCGACCCCGGTCCCCGGCCCCGATCGCCTCCGCCGGTCCTGGTCGCTTAAAAAATTTCACTAGATTTTTTTATTGTATGGAAGTATTTTAATAATATAATTTTCTTAAAATATTATTGTATTTTAATAATATGTGTCAAAACGGGTCGGGTCGGGTATGGATCAAACGCGGGTCGAGTAGGGTATGAGTCGTTAAATATGGGCCAAATGGATCAATATGGGTCGGACCATATTCGACCTGATCAAACCCAACCCGACGCACCCATTTACCACCTCTACTTGGAAGTAGCTCTTCACCAGCAAAACCAGTTCCCGGTATGTACGCATAGCAATGCACAAATGTAAACGTCTCACGTATCTGAAGAGACAATAGCCACCCGCGCAAGCAACCATTCTCAGTTTTGGTCTCCATACTAATGTCTCCACATGGCGACGTTTGAACCTGACGTGCCATGCCTCTCTCCCTTCTCGTCTCGTCTCGTCTCGTCATTGGCTTAATCTTTTTGCCAATAATCACTTTGATCTCTTCTTGGCTGGCACCTGCGACTCTTTCAATTCGACCTCTGATTCAATACTTAACGGGGAAAAGCAAGCTTGTCATCGAGTCATCAACCTCACCGAACCCAGCCAATCAGCGTTCCTATCGCTTCCTCTGTCGTAAATGTTTTTAAATTTTCCCTCTAGATGGGAACTCAATTCAGCGAATTTTTCAAGTTCAAGGTCCGCGCGGTCGATTTGGGTGTCCGCGAAATTAACGCACCCTTAATTGAAAAAAAAATATATATAACTACTTATTAAACTTTTTGAATAACTTTAACGCCATTTAAGAAGAAGGAGCAGTGCGAAACGCACACCATGTCGAAACGTGTGGAGGAAATGTAAATGAAAGTCAAGTAGTACGACAGGATTTATGCTAAAGAGAATATTCTAACTTAGTTTACGTCACTATCATGTGCTATCCTCTAAAAGGCGTGTGAAAACACTTGATATAAAGATTTGTTCACACCGCTTTTTTCGCACACCACTCAAACAAGTGACTGTTTTTTAAACTTTTTCAATAACTTTAACACTATTACCGAATTTTAAAGCATAGTATTAAAAAAGCAAAATTACACAATCAATCCTAAATCTAGTGTGGAGACGCCAATTCAATCATCTCGCGTCGGTGATTCCCGATAGAAATTGATCGGAATGACTACATTGGATTTCCGAGCAAAAATTCAAAATTAAATCGATAAATTGAAAAAATTTACGCTTGAAGCGATATCTTCCTACAACAAATTTAGAATTATTTAGATAATTTTCCCGTCTCGAAAAGATTTGATTTGATGGATAGTGGTGACTAGGGTGAATGGAGGGTTATGGGGATCGCATTCGAGACCCTCCTTTTTTCTTTTTAATAGGAATTCAGATCTTAACAGTCATGCCAATTTAAATTGGTATGCGTCACATCCACGATACGCTAATGAATCTTCACTCTTCAGGATCCACTACGAGATTCCTCCTATCCGTCCCCCCACTACAAGGACAGCCCTTTGGCTTTGTGCGTTCCAAAAGGATTCCCATCACCCCTGTGTATGTTGCCTAAGCAAGCAATAGGAGAATTTCGTTTTCCTCTTCTTCTTTTTCCCCCCTCTTGAGCTAGGACATTTCTGCGTGTTAAATGACATGTTGTACTCAATGTGAATTTTTTTTTTTTTTACATAGTTTGGAACTTTCCGGAAAGAAAAAAAAATGATTCTTTTAATTTTTGCCATGACTTTCCTTCCTTTGAAACTCATGGATTATGCCAAGAGACATGTGACCCTATTGGTAAAGAGATTGGGAGATGAGGACGCTAGTATTATAGATGTGGAATTCAATTCCCGCGCTTTGCAAAGAGACAAAGCAAAAGTTAGAGAGAAAAGTGTTAGAGATAGGACAAAAAAAAAAAAACTCAGAGTGATTTGTTTCACGGACAACATAAGATTTGAAAAATATTTTCTAAAAAATGATCACTTGTGTCACTTGCAAAAATGAATCTATGAAAGATATTTTCTATCACTTCCAAGTCGCACTTGCCAACAACATTATCCGTCTCGGGTCGTAGCCCACACGATTTTGTTCATCTGGGCGAAGCCCAGAAAAAGCCTTGTTGCAAGTTAAGGATAAATGCCACACATGTATAGCATTGCACCTCACCACACCCAGCCAATGTGTGATTCGATTCTTCCCTATCCCCTTCATCATCTTAGAAGCCTGATGCGGAGCATATTAGTAATGTGTTTCTGGATCGATTGGATAGGCAGAAGTCCCAACGGAGGTCGAGAAGATGCGTCTAGAATTTAGGATTTAATTTTAGCATTTTTCTGATGTAATTTTATTTTAGTGGCAATTTTGTAATTTGTTGGTTTTTGTGTCATTAGGGTTAACACCCTATATAAGGTGTTTTGTGAAGTTTGAGCGGATAGAATATACCTTTTGATATTAAAATTTGAGATTTCTCTCTCAAGCAAGATTTGCTTGTTTGTTCTATCGCTGAACGCTGCGTCAGGTGGTATCAGAGCCTATGGCGACTGGCGGTGGTCTTCGTGACGATGTTCAGGAGACTGGAGCCCCAATCCTTGGGGACGACGCGCTGCAACGTTTGGAGCAGTGCTTAATGGAACGCCTGGATCAACGATTCGATCAACGATTTCAACGCATCGAAGCACGACTTGATGCATTGGTAGATCGATTTGAAGATTTCGGCGTTGATGTGAACCGGAATCGGCGAAACGACAGAAGGCCGGGTGCAGATCTTGCTCGTGGTGACCCTGTCAGGCCTGTTCCTGTCCGCAGACAGAATAACCCTCTGTTCTCAGAGAGTTCAGAAGAAGAAGAGCACGAGTTTTCTGATGGAGGGCGTGCTGATTATGGAGACATGGATCGTTATGGAGGAATTCGAAGGGGTCGTTATGACGATCGCGATAGAAGAGATGGCAGACGACGTTACGACGATCGTGAAGGTAACGACTTTAAACTAAAAGTCGATATCTCTTATTTTAATGGGAGTTTGGGAATAGAAGAATTTCTGGATTGGATTGCTGATGTCGATAGATTCTTCGATTATATGGGAACCCCTAGCGAGAAAAAGGTGCGACTAGTAGCCTGTAGATTGAAAGGGGGTGCGTCTGCATGGTGGGAGAGATTGCAGAATAGAAGAGAGCGAGAAGGAAAAGAGAGGGTGCGAACATGGAATAGAATGAGGAGACTGTTGAAGCAGGAGTTCCTTCCGCCTGATTATGAGCAGATCATGTTCCAGCAGTATCAGCGTTGCCAGCAGGGCAATCGAACTGTACATGAGTATACGACAGAATTCATGAGATTGGCTGAGCGAAATAATCTGTCAGAAACAGAGGGACAGCAGGTGGCCAGATATCTCGATGGGTTGAAACCTTTTATTCGGGATAAAATTGGAGTACAATTTTTGCGGAATCTGACTGAAGCTAAGAATATGGCTAGAAAGGCAGAATTGATGCAGCAAGAACGGAGTAAAAGAGGCTTTGAAAGTTATAGAGGTAGTAGCTCAGGAAGTTCCATGGAGAAAGGCGGCTTTAACAATCGCTTTAGCGTAGAGCGAAATCAAGGGGATAAGGCGATAGAAAAGCGCCCTCTGAACGAGGGAAGGGACAAGGGGTCGCAATCACAGAAAAATGTGAACCCGAATCCTTATGCTAGACCAGCAGCAATTAAGTGTTACAGGTGTAATCAGCCTGGGCATCGCTCTAATGAATGCCCTCAGAGAAAAACAGCAAACGTGGCAGCTAGAGAGGAGGAGGAAGAAGACAGGTATTGCTGCGAACCAGATGGTGAGGAAGACGATTTTGAAGATGAGGAAGATGAGGAGATAAGTTGTGTGGTGCGCAGGATGATGCTAGCCCCAAAACAGGAGGATGATACACAACGCCATCAGCTATTCCGAACCAGATGCACTATTCTGGGGAAGATATTTGCTGTAGTCATCGACAGTGGGAGCATGGAAAATATCATTGGGAAGGATGCAGTGAAGAAGCTGGGGATACCTGTAGAGAAACATCCTAACCCCTATACGTTAGGATGGATTAAGTCTGGAGCAGAAAGTATACAGGTAACTGAACGATGCAAAATTCCATTCTCTATTGGTAAATATCAAGATGAGTTGTATTGTGATGTAGTAGATATGGATGTATGTCACGTGTTGTTCGGGAGGCCGTGGCAATTTGATGTTGATGCTCAGCATTCTGGAAGGAGCAACCAGTATAATCTGGTGAAAGATGGGGTGAAGTATATGTTGCTTCCCTTGAAGAAAAAAGGAAAACAGACTACAGGTAATAATTTCCTTACTCTTACGAGGAAATTTGAATATGAAATTAAAGAGACCAGGGAAGTTCATGTGCTGGTGGTGAAACAAGCGATTGAGACAGAGGCTAACTTACAAGTCGAGGAGCAGCCTGAAGCAGTTAGACCTTTATTGCAAGAATTCAGTGAGCTGATGCCTGAAGAGATTCCAGAAGGGTTACCTCCTATGCGTGATATTCAGCATCATATAGACTTAATTCCCGGTGCTAGTTTGCCTAATTTACCGCACTACAGGATGAGTCCTAAGGAGAGTGAGATTCTAAAGGAGAAGGTGGAAGAGTTGCTGCGAAAGGGGCACATTCAGGATAGCATGAGCCCATGTGCTGTTCCTGCCTTACTAACTCCTAAGAAAGATGGGAGCTGGAGAATGTGTGTAGACAGTAGAGCCGTTAATAAGATAACTGTGGGCTACAAGTTTCCAATACCTAGGTTGGATGACATGCTGGATAGACTGCACGGAGCGAAGTGGTTTACGAAGCTGGATTTGAAGAATGGCTACCATCAGATTCGTATTCGGCCTGGAGATGAGTGGAAGACAGCATTCAAGACAAAGGAGGGGCTGTACGAGTAGTTGGTGATGCCGTTTGGGCTTTCTAATGCTCCGAGCACTTTCATGAGGCTTATGAATCAGGTTCTGAAATCTTTTATTGACAAATTCGTCGTAGTTTATTTTGATGATATCCTGATTTATAGTAAGACTGAGGAGGATCATTTGATGCACTTGAGGGAAGTGTTGACCGCTTTGCAGACTAGTAAGCTGTATGTGAATCTTAAGAAATGTAGCTTTCTTACCCATAAGCTGCTATTCTTGGGGTTTATTATCACTGCTGAGGGAATAGAGGTGGATGAGACGAAGGTGAAAGCCATCAGAGAGTGGCCTACTCCAAAAACAGTTTCTGAAGTAAGGAGTTTTCATGGGTTGGCTACTTTTTATAGGCGATTTATTAAGAATTTTAGCACTATCGCAGCCCCGATTACAGAGTGTATGAAGAAAGGTAGATTTCTGTGGGGAGAGGAAGCCAATAATAGTTTTGCTATTTTGAAAGAGAAGTTGTGTACTGCACCTGTTCTAGCTCTACCTAATTTTGATAAGCTGTTTGAGGTAGATTGCGATGCTAGTGGAGTGGGTATAGGAGCTGTTTTGTCTCAAGAGCGCAGGCCAATTTGTTTTTTCAGTGAGAAGCTCAGCGATGCGCGACAGAAATGGAGCACTTATGACAAAGAATTCTACTCTGTCGTAAGAGCTTTGAAGACATGGGAGCACTATCTGATTGGGAAAGAATTTGTGCTTTATTCTGACCATGAAGCTTTGAAGTACTTAAATAGTCAGAAGAGGATCAGTAAAGATATGCATGCGCGTTGGTGTCAGTTTTTACAAAAATTCCCTTTCAAGTTGCAGCACAAATCTGGTGTGCATAATGTTGTGGCAGATGCGTTGAGTAGGAGAGCTGGCTTGCTGATTACATTGCGCCAGGACATTCTGGGGTTCGAGCAGTTGAAAGAGTGTTATGCAGGCGATGAAGATTTTGGGCAAATTTGGGATACGTGTGTTGCTGATCAACCTGTGCAGGAGTTTTATATTCTAGATGGTTATCTAATGCATGGCAATCAACTTTGTCTTCCTCGGACATCATTACGAGAGAAGGTAATTCGTGATTTGCATGATGGTGGATTGGCTGCACATCTGGGTCGAGACAAAACTATTGCTGCAGTTAGGGAGCGATTTTACTGGCCCCAATTGCGTAAAGATATCAGCAGGTATGTGCAGAAATGTTATGTTTGCCAAACTGCTAAGGGGCAATCTAAGAATACAGGTTTGTATATGCCCTTACCTGTCCCTGACAATATATGGGAGGATCTGTCAATGGATTTTGTGTTGGGTTTACCAAGAACTCAAAGAGGCGTGGATTCTATTTTTGTTGTAGTTGACAGATTTTCCAAAATGGCACACTTCATTCCTTGTAGGAAAACTTCTGATGCTGTAAGTGTGGCTAGATTATTTTTTCAAAGAAGTAGTTCGTCTGCATGGAGTGCCTAAGTCTATTACTTCAGATAGAGATAGCAAATTTCTGGGGCATTTTTGGCGAACCTTATGGAAATTATTTGACTCATCACTGAATTTCAGTAGCACAGCTCACCCTCAGACTGATGGGCAGACGGAGGTGGTCAATAGAACTTTGGGCAACTTGATTCGAAGTCTTTGTGGGGATAAACCGAAGCAGTGGGATGTTGCTTTATCGCAGGCGGAGTTTGCTTATAATAATGCGGTTCATAGTTCTATCGGCAGGTCACCTTTTTCTGTTGTCTATACAAAGGCACCTCAACATACTCTAGATTTGATTCACTTGCCTAAACAAGCAGACAAGAGTGTTGCAGCGGATCATATGGCTAAGCAGATTGTTGAGGTACATCAGGAAGTGAAGCAGAAGTTGGAAGCGGCTAATCAGAAGTACAAGGCTGCGGCAGATAAACACAGGCGCAAGCAGGTGTTTGCAGTCGGCGATCAAGTCATGGTCTTCCTTCGTAAAGAGCGGTTACCGGTTGGAACTTACAGCAAATTGCAGCAGAAGAAATATGGGCCTTACACTGTCAGTAGGAAAATCAACGATAATGCCTATGTTATCGACCTTCCACAAAGCATGGGCATATCCAATACCTTCAATGTTGCTGATTTATCTCTATTTCATGAGTCCACCGAGCCGTTGTATCCAGATTCTGATTCTAACTCGAGGACGAGTTTTTCCCAAGTGGAGGAGAATGATGCGGAGCATATTAGTAATGTGTTTCTGGATCGATTGGATAGGCAGAAGTCCCAACGGAGGTCGAGAAGATGCGTCTAGAATTTAGGATTTAATTTTAGCATTTTTCTGATGTAATTTTATTTTAGTGGCAATTTTGTAATTTGTTGGTTTTTGTGTCATTAGGGTTAACACCCTATATAAGGTGTTTTGTGAAGTTTGAGCGGATAGAATATACCTTTTGATATTAAAATTTGAGATTTCTCTCTCAAGCAAGATTTGCTTGTTTGTTCTATCGCTGAACGCTGCGTCAAAGCCTCCCGGCGACTACTCCCCACCCCCGTCGTTACATTTTCGTTCGTTACATTTTCGCCATTCACAAAAGTAGTTAGGCATATATAGTCGTCGATAATGGGGAAAAAAAAGGTTCCGTACACTTATTTTCTAAGCGATAGGACCTATCATTTTTTCGAAAAATATTTTTCAGATTCTTGAATTTTCCGCGAAACAAATGAATCCTTAACTATAAACATCAAGTTTCACATGCGAAAGATTAGGCAAAAGAGGGATTATCGTGTAAATTCCGAAGTTATTCTATTTCGTTGGATTTGCGTTGGCCAAAAGAGTTCGTTTTGAGCGGGGTTTGCGACTAATACGTTGCGGTTGTATCCCTTTTGTTGTTACTCGGGCCGTCCTTAAAATCCTCGCGAATAGAACTCTCTTCGTCGTAGCAATTTATTGTTGACTAGACAAACCCAAATGTATAAGCAGGAGTTGTCCTGTTCCTCAAAAGACTTATGTAAATCCATCTCACCTCGCTTTCATTCCAAGAAAAGAATATGTCCCTTATGACCCTCTATTTTTTTCAAAAGAGTTATATCCAATATAATATCCTAACAGGGACATCGTGAGTACCATAACTTGTGTACGGCGTTCACTTGAGTACCATAATTTTCAAAACGTTCACTTGAGTGCCATAACTTTAAAAAATCGTTCACTTGAGTGCTATGTCAACTTTTTCGACGTACACGTCAGCTTTCCGACGTGTCACATCAGCTTTTCGGCATGCCACGTCATTTTTTTGACATGCCACGTCAGCTTTTTCAACGTCCATGTCAGCAATGGCACTCAAGTGAACGATTTTTGAAAGTTATAGCACTCAAGTAAACGCCGTACAAAAGTTATGGCACTGATGGTGTACTTAGCCATGTCCTAATGCTACACATAACAATTTGAGCCATGTGATGCACATTTCACATGTCACGTCCTGGATTTAACGTACTCGAAATATTATGCACTTTGACCAGCTCCATACCGGGCCTCGATTTTGTCCTTTCATAAGGTTGCCCAATCCTGATAGTTCTCCCACCTGAACACGCTTTATTTTTGGAATTCAAAACTAAGCATTGCAAAAAAAATAGGGTCTTTGTGAGTTAATTTTGGTTTTTGCCTATATATTCCCTACACGTTTTCCCCTATTTTATGTGCAATTCGGTTAATTTTTGCCTCCTTCATCATTGTAGAAGCTTGACAGAAGCAGTCATTAAAGGTGATAATTCACTGCAATCGTTCAATTAATAATATATGTGGAACTTGGATAGTCTCTAAAATCGACCCTGAGACCTGTGATAAGATACATTCAGGGTGGAATCTGTATGGAACCTATAGCCGCTCACCCTCAGAACCAGGTCATCCCACCAGCTTCCACATGGTTCATTGTCGAACCACACACCTACTGAATGGGTCTCTCTCTCATACCTTCTTGTGACGTCTTGAATTTAACTTAAGGAAATTGTCCGCTTTGGCCGGTTCTATACCAAGCTTGAGATTTTTTTGTTTGGCGTACATATGGGCACTTTCCCAGAAGGTCAACCATCCTTGTAGTGCTCTCACCTGAGCAAGCTTAACTTTGGAGCTTCAAAGCTAAACATTGTTGTTACGTCAAAAGATGCATACGTGAGTTAATTTCAGTTTTCACATACACACATATATTCCAAACATGCATTCTCCATGTTTGGTGTGCAATTCGAATCATTCTTGCCCCATTTTCCATTTTAGAAGTCTTCTAGGAGCCACTCCTTGTCCGAGCACTATGGCCCCAGTGATCACCCACCGCCCTTATCGGATCGGTTCGTTACATCACAAGCATGTGGGTGGTGGATGATATCCTTATCTTTGTGAATTGTCCTCGCGCGACAAGATGAGAATATTCCAAAAAGGCATCGCCAGACACTTTGCATTAATCCCAAATGAATTATAGGACAATGAGTGGCTCGTCAACTTCGATGATTCGCACTTTCGGCCCGTCTACCTTGTTCTTTCACCGAAATTCGTTCTTCAATTTTTATTAAGGAGGTCCTGTGGCGATTCAAGACAGAAAATGTCCAAGCGATTATAAAAATCAATGTGGAATTGTACAAACATAAACCGAACCGGAGTTTGACTCGATGAGAAAGTTTAGAAAGAACGATGGAAACAAACTTCGACGGAGTTTGACTCGACGATGAAGCTTGAAAACGTGGCGGTACTACGCCGGAGTTTGACTCGACGACGAAGCACCAAGGATAAAGATTCATATCGGAGTTGGACTCGACGACGAGAATCTGAGAATTGGGACTAGACCTAAAGAAAATTTGAAATGCAATGAAAATAAAGATAAATGAAAGATGAATTGATAAAGAACGTTGAGCATTGATTGAGGGGTCCTACAAAAAATATTTATAATCCCTTACAAACGGTTACAACTTTAAAATTTAAATAAAAATAACTTTCTAATAGCAGTTATTGTCATTCATGCCCCTATTTTCTAAGCACTATCAACGTTCAAGTAACCACCCTTATCTGTCAACAGTTTTGTTGCGGAAGCCAATGCTCACCAACTATCTGTAAATTCCAACTATTGGTAAGTTGCCGACATCAATGCTATCGGTAAGTTACTGATGCAATGCTAACCAACGCCTATTCTCGTGGTTTTCATCCGTACATCAATTTTGAGTATCAACATATGCCCCCTTAAAAGAATTGGATGATTTACCAATCATTCGTTTCTTTTAATTTAGATAACCAAGAGTCTTTACGTGCCCCCCTTACCATCGACAAATTTGATTCACTATTTTGCTAAAGATGAGAAGGTTGTCCTCCAAGCAAATTATTGATCATCATACTTGGCCTTTTTGAGGAACCTACACTGACTCAGGCATTGCAACAACTTCTACCACAAATCCAAATATAGTTGTAGTACGAGTTTTATGCCGACTTACTGTGTTTGTTGATGGATATGGGAACCTTTTGGGTTTTCTTTAAATGCTTCTCTTTTACATGTTGACAATCCTGCCCCTATACCGAATTGATGGTCCATCACATAGTCAACAGTTTTGTATTGTTGCTCTTTGAACATCTTCCTTACAACAGCCATCATGATTGAGTTCGGCTTCAACTGTCTTCTCTGCTCATCGGTAGTTGCTGTGGGATGTGGACACCTCCTTCTCATTCTTGTTCCCACCGGTTGTGCAGTCGATGACTCAGAACACCACTAGGATTGTCACATCAAGTTGATTTATAGTACGTACCATCGTATTTCCTCATATCAGCCACACTGGTCCCATCGGGCGTGCCAAAAAGATGTTCATTTCGTTTTCGCAACAAGGAAAATCTTTCACCGAAATTCGTTCTTCGATTTTTATTAAGGAGGTCCTGTGGCGACTTCGGACATGAAATATCCAAACGATTATAAAAATCAATGTGGAATTGTACAAACATAAACTGAACCGGAGTTTGACTCGACGGAAAAGTTTAGGAAGTACGATTAAAACAAATTTCGTCGGAGTTTGACTAGACGACGAAGCTTGAAAACGCAACGATACTACGTCGGAGTTTGACTCGACAACGAAGCACCAAGGATAAATATTTATATCGGAGTTTGACTCGACGACGAGAATATGAGAATTGGAACTTGATGTAGAACATTTGGCATGCGATTATCTTGATAAATTGGATCGTCAGAAGCCCGCGCGACTTTACCGGTAATTTCGGATCTTAGATCAAACGATCTCGGGTCGCGCTCAAAATTGGTCGGTTGAAGCGAAATGGCCGTCTGATTGAAAGTCATCGCTTCGCCATAAGATACGATGGATTTTGGCATTCCGGAGTCGTTTAAACCACTTTTTAGGCAGTTTCCTATTTAGCAGTTTTGAAATTTTTGCGTAATTTTTGAGATTTCAATTTGATTCCTTTTAGATAAGATTAGATTTGAATCAATTAATGTTTTCTTTAGTTATCTGCAATCCTTTAGGAATCCTATATATAAATATATATATATATATATATATATATATATATATATATATATATGCACGTCCTCTCTTTGTATTAGCAGACTTTATTCAATCAAATTTCAGATTTCCTATGGAATTGCTTTCCAAATTATTGCTTCCCTGCGTCATTTGGTATCAGAGCGAGGTTTCTCCTTGTGACGATGACAAAGAACGTGAATCGACAAACCTCCGCAGCTGAGGGCGATGAGCCTGTTTCGCGTGAGAAATTTACCCAGTTCATTGAGGAGAATCGACAAGTTGCTGAGGAGACTCGACGGACTATGCATGACCACCAACGGACGATGCAAGAATTGCTTGCCGCCATCCAACGGTTGTCTACCAACCCCAACCCTAACCCGGGCGATCTTCCAGCCGAACGAATTCCTGTCGTTCGTGATCCCGAAGTAGCTGTAGAGCGAAGGGCGAATCCCCGACAAAGATGACAAGGCTATGTCGAGGGTTCAGAAGTAGAATATGAAGATGAATTCTTGGATGTTCCTGTACGTGGAAACTGGCGATATAGGGACATCTTGGACGAACCTGTTCGTGACGGTCGACGACAGAGAGGATATAGACGAGAGCCCGAACAGTATCAACTAAAGGTCAATCTTCCTACTTTCAACGGTAATTTAAATATAGAAGATTTTCTGGACTAGCTTTGGGAGGTCGAAAATTTTTTTGATGCCATGGAAATCGAAGAAGATCGTCAAGTTAAGCTTGTGGCGTATAGACTGAAAGGCGGTGCTTCGGCCTGGTGGGAGCAGACACAACTTTCCGGGCGCCGACAAGGGAAAACCCATGTTCGGACTTGGAATTGCATGAAGGAATTACTGAATGATCGGTTTCTGCCTCCTGACTTTGAGCAGGTTTTGTTCCATCAATTTCAGTCTTGCAAGCAGGGGAGTCGGACTGTTCAAGCCTACACAGAAGAGTTCCTTAGGCTTTCGACCCGCAATAATCTGGCTGAATCCGAGGCACAACAAACCGCCAGGTATATCCACGGTCTTCGCTTGAATATTCAAGATCGTGTTTCTTTGCATCGTTTGTATCCTGTTGAGGATGCACAAGAGATGGCTAGAAAAGTGGAATTACAACTGGAGCGGAACAGCTATTCGAACAGAGGGGGAAATTACACTACACGAGGGCATTTTGCACGAGGAAAATCTCTGGAGGCGGGTGAGTGCTCTGGTCGGCAATTCAATAATACAAACCGAAATTCGGGGAGTAACGTTGACGCGCCAAAACCTACTGAATCCTCTGCATCAAGGGCTCGTGAAGTTGCGCAGAATCCTTATGTCAAGCCATATCCATGAAAGTGTTTTAAATGTAATGAACCTGGATATCGTTCTAGTGATTGTCCACGGCGGAAGATGACAAATTTGGTCGAACCTGACGATTAGCTTTATGAAGAGGATTGAGGGGACGAAGAAGAGATAGTCGATGAAGTGGGCGAACATGTTAATTGCGTGGTTAGGCGGCTACTGTTAACCCCACGGAGGGAGGATTCACAGCAGAACAACCTTTTTTCATACCCGATGCACTATAAGTGGTAAGGTTTGCAACGTTATTATTGATAGTGGAAGTTGCGAGAATATTGTATCACAGGCACTTGTCAATCATCTCAAACTGAAGACTGAAGCTCACCCCTCGCCCTATACGATTGGATGAATTCTTAAGGGACCAGAATTAAAGGTAACCCAGATTTGTCGTTTGCCTATTTCTATTGGGAAAACGTACAAGGATACAATAATCTGTGATGTTGTTGAGATGGATGCATGTCACGTCTTATTGGGACGACCATGGCAATATGACGTTGATGTTACTCACCGAGCACGTGAAAACGTTTATTCATTTGTGTGGGGGAGAACGAAGATTACCCTTCGTCCCTTAGATGAAGCTGTTCATGTTTCGCAACCCCCTCAAAAACAGGCTAAGGGTGGTGAGGCTGGAGTTTTAGGGTGTGCATGGCAATGTTCCCGTTTCTTGTTTCTGTTCCTCTATTTCTGTTCCTCAGTGTTTCTGTTCCTGGATGATTTTTGAGAATCAGAACGCGTTTGGTAACTGTTAAAATTTTTGTTTCAAGAACAGAAACACATTTGGTAACTGTATAAAATTTTCGTTCCCACTTTGTATTTAAATTAAATAATTATATAATCATATTTGATGACAAAGAAAAGAGAAAATAATTAAATCAAATAGTGATTAAGAAAAAGAAACGAAAAATAAAAAAGAGTTGCAAAAAAGAAAGTTAATCTTTTTTAGATTTAAAATACCATCTTGAAGAGGAAATTGAAATAAAAAATATCAACTATCTTTGTGTATTTTTCTGACCACGAATGATATTTTTCTAATTTTTTTGGGTATTTTATAATTAAATAATTTAAAAAAATTAAAAAAAAATATGAAAAATATTTTTAATTCAAAATTGGTTCCTAAGGCTAGGCCAAGGCTTTTAAAGTTGATTTTGTAATTTTTATGATATTTTGTTATTTTTTAATTAATTTCAAAAATAATTATAATTATAATTATAATTATAATTATAAATCAGGTTTTAACAAGAACTGAAAGTATCGAGGAAAAATTTATAGAAGTATATCGTGGTAAACAGTGATCTGGAAAAGTGTTCCGGAACACAAAAACCAACTTTTTTTTGTCTGAAAAGTGGTCCAAAAGTGTTTTGGAACAAAGAATCAGAATCATAATTATTTGCATTATCAAACATGTTTCTGTTCTTTACTGTTATCGGGAACAGAAACAAAGAAACTGGAACATTGCCATGCAGACCCTTACTTAATGTTCGTAAGAGGAATGGTATGTATTTAATTGTTGATGATGGGTCTAAGCAGGAAACCATTGTGATTCTAGAAGCTTTGCAGCCTTTATTGAAGGCTTTCTCTGGTATTATTACTGAAGACCTACCTGATGGACTACCACCATTGCGAGACATCCAGCATCAGATTGATTTGCTACCCGGCGCTAGTCTACCTAATCTGCCACATTACCGTATGACCCCGAAGGAGAATCGGATACTAAGAGAGAAGGTAGAAGAACTTCTGCGAAAAGGTTTTATCCAAGAAAGCATGAGTCATTGTGCTGTTCCTTCTTTGCTTACACCGAAGAAAGATGGCAACATGCGGATATGTGTGTGGATAGTCAAGCGATAAATAAAATTACTGTGAGGTATCACTTCCCTATTCCTCGTTTAGATGATATGCTTGACAGGTTGTCTGGGTCAATGATCTTTTCGAAGATCGATTTGAGGAGTGGTTACCATCAGATTCGCATGAGGCCTAGGGATGAATGGAAGACGGTATTCAAAACCAGCGAAGGACTTTATGAATGGCTAGTCATGCCATTCGGGCTTAGCAATGCGCCCAGTACTTTTATGCGTCTGATGACGCAAGTTCTTAAACCTTTCTTGGGCAAGTTTGTGGTGGTTTATTTCGATGATATACTTATCTATAGCCTCGATGAGCAGCAACATGTAGACCACCTTCGAGATGTTTTGCAGGTTTTGGAGGAAAATCAACTTTATATCAACCTGCCTAAATGCAGTTTCATGACGAATCAACTGTTGTTTTTGGGATATATTGTTAGTCCAGATGGGCTTCGAGTTGATGAAGTGAAAGTTGTTGCCATTTGAGGTTGGCCTACGCCCAAGACTGTTGGGGAGGTACGAAGTTTTCATGGGCTGGCGACATTCTATCGCAGGTTCATCCGTAATTTCAGTACTATCTTAGCACCTATTACATAATGTTTAAAGAAATGCCAATTTAAGTGGGGTGGAGAGGCTTAGGCGAGTTTTTCCTTGATAAAAGAAAAGTTATCTACTGCTCATGTTCTTACTTTGCCGAATTTTGATACGTTGTTCGAGCTAGATTGTGATGCTTCTGGGGTAGGAATTGGCGCGGTTTTATCGCAGGAAGGGAAACCAGTTACTTATTTCAGCGAGAAGTTGAATGAAGTTCAACGACGATGGTCTACCTATGAGTAGGAATTCTATGCAGTAGTTCGAGCTATTAAGCACTGGCAGCCTTATCTTTATCAGCGTGAGTTTATATTGAACACTGATCACCAAGCGCTCAAATACATCAAGGGACAAAAGCATTTAAATAAAATGCATGAACGATGGGTTTCATTCTTGGAGCAATTTAATTTTGTGCTTCGGCATAAGGCTGGTCATCTGAATAAAGTGGCTGATGCTCTAAGTCGCCGAGCTGCTTTACTTGTTACCATGACAAACGAAGTAGTGGGCTTTGAAATTTTATGCAACCTTTATGCTGAAGATGAAGATTTTCGAGACATTTGGGTGAAGTGTCAAGCTGCTGGTTCTGCAAGTGATATGATTATTCATGGTAATTTCTTATTTTATGGCAACAGGTTATGCATTCTGCGTAGTTCCCTTCGTGAGAAATTGATTCGGGAATTACATGGTGGGAGCCTTGGAGGACATCTTGGGCGTGATAAGTCCATCGCCTTGGTGGAAGAGAGTTATTTTTTGCCACAATTAAAACGCGATGTGGAGCGTTTTGTGCAGAAGTGTCATGTTTGTCAAGTTGCAAAGGG
Source organism: Rhodomyrtus psidioides (assembly GCA_021437785.1). Lineage (NCBI taxonomy): Eukaryota > Viridiplantae > Streptophyta > Magnoliopsida > Myrtales > Myrtaceae > Rhodomyrtus > Rhodomyrtus psidioides. The sequence goes on along the minus strand of JAILYB010000166.1, from coordinate 1,003,868 downwards.
GCATTCTCAGAATATTGGCCTCTATACACCATTGCCAATACCAACTAGACCTTGGGTGGATATATCCATGGATTTTGTTCTGGGACTACCGTGACCACAACGAGGTATGGATTCTATTTTTGTGGTAGTGGATAGATTTTCGAAGATGTCACATTTTATACCATGTAAGAAGACTTCCGATGCTTCTCATGTTGCTGGTCTATTCTTTCGCGAAATTGTCCGTTTACATGGTGTTCCAAAGGCGATTACCTCTAATAGGGATACTAAGTTCCTCAGTCACTTTTGGAGGACTCTGTGCAAATTGTTTGGCACTAATTTGCAGTATAGCAGTTCTTTCCATCCTCAGACTGATGGGCAGACCGAGGTAGTTAATCGGACAATGGTGGACATCATTCGTTGCCTTTGTAGCGACATGCCAAAGCAGTGGGATCGTTATCTAGCTCCAGTAGAATTTGCTTTCAACAATACAGTTAATCATTCCACTGGAAAATCACCATTTGAAGTTGTTTATGGTCGTGTACCTCAGCATACACTTGATCTGGTTCCTCTGCCTAAGATTCCTGGTTATAGTGTGGCGGCAGAAAATTTGGCAACAAAAATTATGGAAGTTCAAGCTGATGTTACGCGCCAACTTGATGAGTCCAACGCAAAGTATAATAAGCATGCTGATAAGCGACGTCGTTCCAAGACTTTTGAAGTTGGCGATGAGGTCATGGTCTTTCCACGCAAGGAGCGATTCCCCGTTGGTACTTACAACAAGCTGAAGAACAGAAAGATCGGTCCTTGCAGAATCATTAAGAAGATCAACGACAATGCCTACGTTATTGATCTACCTGGCGATCTTAATATTTCTCCAACATTCAACATGGCGGACTTATCTGAGTATCACTCTCCAGACATTCCGCTTTATCCTGATGATAACTCGAGGGCGAGTTCTTCTGAAGAAGGGGGGAATGATGTAGAACAGTTGGCATGCGATTATCTTGATAAATTGGATCGTCAGAAGCCCGTGCTACTTTACCGGTAATTTCGGATCTTTGATCAAATGATCTCGAGTCGCGCTCAAAATTGGTCTGTTGAAGCGAAATGGCCGTCTGATTCAAAGTTACCGCTTTGCCGTGAGATACGATGGATTTTGGCATTCCGGAGTCGTTTAGACCACTTTTTAGGCAGTTTCCTATTTAGCAGTTTTGAAATTTTTGCGTAATTTTTTAGATTTAAATTTGATTCCTTTTAGATAAGATTAGATTTGAATCAATTAATGTTATCTTTAGTTATCTGCATTCCTTTAGGAATCTTATCTATATATATGGACGTCCTCTCTTTGTATTAGCAGACTTTATTCAATCAAATTTTAGATTTCCTGTGGAATTGCTTTCCAAATTATTGCTTCCCTGCGTCAACATCTAAGGAAATTTGAAATGCAGTGAAAATAAAGATAAAGGAAAGATGAACTGATAAAGAACGTTGAGTTCTGTCGTTGATTGGGGGTCCTACAAAAAACACACTTGGGGTATTTATAATCCCTTACGACAGTTACAACTTTAAAATTTAAATAAAAATAACTTCATAATAACAATTATTGTCATTCATGCCCCCTATTTTCTAGGCACTATCCGCGTTCAAGTAACCACCCTTATCTATAAACAATTTCGTTACTGACGCCAATACTCACCAACTATCAGTAAGTTATCGATGCCAATGCTCAGCAACGCCTATTCTCGTGGTTTTCATCCGTACATCAATTTTGAGTATCAACATATGCCCCTTTAAAAGAATTGAATGATTTACCAATCATTTGATTCTTTTAATTTAGATAACCAAGAGTCTTTACGTACCTCCTTGCCATCGACAAATTCGATTCACTATTATGCTAAACACGAGCAGGTTGTCCTCCAAGAAAATTATTGATCATCATACTTGGCCTTTTGAGGCACCTTCACTGACTCAGGCATTGCAACAACTTCTGCCACAAATCCAAATATAGTCGTAGTATGAGTTTTATGCCGACTTACTTTGTTTGCTTATGGATGTGGGAACCTTTTGGGTTTCCTTTGAATGCTTCTCTTTTGCATGTTGACAATCCTGCCCCATATATCAAATCGATGGTCCATCACATAGTTGACGGTTTTGTATTGTTGCTCTTTGAACATCTTCCTTATAACAGCCATCATGATTGAGTTCGGTTTCAATTGTCTTCTCTGCTCATCGGTAGTTGCTTCGGGATGTGGACATCTCCTTCTCGTTCTTGTTCCCATCAGATGTGCAGTCGATGATTCAGAACACCACTATTGTCAGATCAAGTTGATTTACAGTACATACCATCATATTTTCCTCAGATTAGCCACACTGGTCCCACCGGGCGTGCCAAAAAGATATTCGCTCGTTTTCGCAATAAGGAAAATCTTTCATCGAAATTCGTTCTTCGATTTTTATTAAGAAGGTCATGTGGCAATTTCGGACAGGAAATATCCACGCGATTATGAAAATCAATGTGAAATTGTATAAACATAAACCGAACCGGAGTTTGACTCGGCGGAAAAGTACAATGGAAACAAACTTCGACAGAATTTGACTCTACGACGAAGCTTGAAAACGCGACGGTACTACGCTAGAGCTTGACTCGACGACGAGAATATGAGAATTGGGACTACATCTAAGGAAATTTGAAATGCAGTGAAAATAAATATAAAGGAAAGATGAACTGATAAAGAACGTTGAGTTCTATCGTTAATTGGGGGGTCCTACAAAAAACACACAATGCAGTGAAAATAAAGAAAAACGAAAGATGAACCGATAAAGAACGTTGAGTTCTGTTGTTGATTGAGGTCCTACAAAAAACACAGTTGGGGTATTTATAATCCTTTACAGACGGTTACAACTTTAAATTTAAATAAAAATAACTTTCTAATAGGAGTTATTGTCATTCATGCCCCCTATTTTCTAGGCACTATCCACGTTCACTTACCACCCTTATCTGTAAGCAGTTTTGTTGCTGACGCCAATGCTCACCAACTATCAGTAAGTTGCCGTTATCAATGTTTTCGGTCAGTTCCAACTATCGATAAGTTATCGATGCCAATGCTCATCTATACATATTCTCGTGGTTTTCATCCGTCCGTCAATTTTGAGTATCAACAGTGAGAAAAATAAAGACGGGCCTCCCGACGTCATCCAAAGGGTCTAGCACCCCATCATGGGACGTTCCGTGTGAAGCATAACTCTTTATCTTAGCTCCATCTAGAAACCCGCCACCGCAGTCCCATTCGCATTGGCATGCTTGGAAATCTCTCCAAGTTAGCTAATCCTCAAGGCACGAGCTGGCCAGAAATTCGCTCACGACACGATTCGAACTTGCGACCTTGGGGCAGATAGTACGGCCCATTTGCCGCTAGGCCGCCACGGTCGTGGCATCTGCAAATTAATTCGTCCACCAGACAAGCAAGAGAATAAGCATTCATTAGAAACATGTAAAAGGATAGAAAATGACTACGGTCATGTCCCATAAATCTAGTCAGTCGAAAAGACGCACTCACGAAAATCCAATCATGTTTATGTCTTTTCTTGACGGACCTACGCATGTTTTTTTTAAAAAAAAATTCGAAAATGTTTTTGAGATTTATTCTTTAACATAATTCGTAACGTGGAGGTTAAATTTCAAATTTTCAAAAGTCTCATTCAAGATTTCATTTTCTATGTGGGTGGTTTGGGCTTCTTCTTTTTTTTCCATCCCTGGCGTGCTTGGGCTTTATCCTTTTAATAACTTACCTCCTTTGTGCATCCCAAGATGACTGGGCCTAATCTATCAGAAATTTAAGACCGACGCACATCAGCGAGATTGATGGACGAGTACCTCCTTCAATTTCTTAATTCGGGGTAGGGATAAAATGGTCATGCCAAGAAGGCAAACCTAAATGAAGACCAAATCAGTATACTCATAATAATAATAATAAAATCTACTCTAATTTTTTATTTTTTTTCCTCCAAAATTATCACGGGTGGGTTTAGTTTAGCTTTCTCAAAGCCCATTGGAGCCCCAAAGCCCCTTGAACAAAATGCTGGACGTTTGACAATAATTTTTAAGGAGCTTTGAGATGAAAGTTGACATTGGGAATGCTGAAAGCTCAATGCTAGTAGGGACCAACATTGAGCTTTCAACATTTAGTTAAATGCTCAGCTAAGGTTTTTTCTCCCAAAAATGTCCTCACTTTTTTTCTTAAATTCCGATAGTGTCCTTCTTTATTTAAAAATAAAATTTTTAAAAAAATGCAAACCCTAGCCGCCGGCGAGCCATTTGGCTCGCCGACGAACGCAACCTAGGCCGCTAGAGGGCGTCCGACACCCGGCGAGGGCTATCGGGGGTGGCGCGACCCTAGGTGACGGCCGTCAGGGGTCGGGCGACCCCAAGCAACAGCCGTTGGGGGTCGCGCGACCCCAGGCAACCGTCGCCTGGCTGTGCAATCCCGGCGATGGCCTCCTAGGGTCGCGCGACCTCGGCGAAGGCCGCTTGGGTTGCGCGACCACAGGCCTCATGGCTAGGGTCGTGCGACCCCGGCGATGGCCACCTAGGGTCGCGCGAACTCGGCGAAGGCTACTTGGGTCGCGCGACCACAGGCCTCGTGGCTAGGGTCGTGCGACCCCAGGCGGCCTTGGCCGACCACCGCCGGCTCCAGATCTGGCTCGCCGGCGGCTGCCAGCTCCAGATCTGGATTGTCGACGGCTGCCGGTCTTTATCTAGGTTTTATTTATTGTTAATTATATTTTATTTAAAAAATGGTAAGAAAGCTCATTTACAAATTTTTTTTGCCAAACACTAATTAGGCTAAAGCTACTTTTCAAAGTATTATTTACCAAACGCTATTTGCATTTCTTCAAAGCCCCTTGAGCTGAAAGCGTTTGCATTCCCTCAAAGCTCATTTGCAAAGTTAAACCAAACTCAGCCTATGCATACGGGTTACTTTAGAACACGGTCTTCACTTTTGTCGAAGTTACTGTCACATCAAATTTGGCTATTTCCTTTTATAAAAATAGGCTCCAGTCATTTGAATGGTTAAAAGGTCGATTTGTTTCGCATTTAAAATTGCCCCAAAATAACCAAAAAGGGTAAAAATTTCGCCGAATTCTTTTTTCCTCTGGTCAAGAAAATCCTTTCGCCCAATGTTAATTATGGGTAAAAATGTAGACTTTACAAGAGGTTGTGGGTAGGTTCTCATTAAATTCTCTCAGCGAAACTTTTCAGAAGCATGCGACCGTGGACTCCATTAATATTCAAGTATGTCCATCGCAACTTGCAATCCCTGGAGCAAAGTTGCACTGGTTATTAGACAGTCTATGCTGGCAAATCAAGCTTTCCAATCAATAATTGTAAAAAAAAAAGTTTCAAGAAATCAAAGTAAAATTAGAAACACAATCAGGAAGAATGGGGCTTTACGAGCCCTGGGATGTCCCCCAAAATAGGGTGAAGTCCCTTTCTTTCTGCCCTCGAATAGGGACACTAGAGGCCTTAAACTGAGTTTTGCTTACCCTATCAGCAATTACTCCCACTTCCCAAAACCTCATTACATAAATAAGAGAGAGAGAGAGAGAGAGAGAGAGAGAGAGAGAGAGAGAGCTATAAGTCCATGCTGTTTGAAGGACCACACAGAAGACTCTAGCAAAATGAACATATCCTACCAATTCTAAATGCCCATAAGCTCTCTCTCTCTCTCTCTCTCTGTTGCTGAGAATATTTGTGCCAATAGAGTCTGACCACATTAAATGACAAGAAATTTACTTTTGCCTGCCCATCATCAGTGCTTGATGGGGGGTACTATAGTGACAAGACTCCAGCAGCATCTCTTCACAGATCCATATTTTATGGGTGCTTTTCCATAATGCCTTCCTGATATATAGTTTTTGCTTAGAGTGGCTACTACACAAAATAATTTCCCGTCCCAAATTATTAACATAGATTTCCCTGGCCCTAGCCAAAAAGGTTTTTTTTTTTTAAAAAAAAATTATTTTAACAATGAGGTTGGCTGTGACCAACATCTTTTCCCCTCAAATGGGCTGGCCCATCATTGCCCCATTTTGACAGCAGGAGAAATTTTTTGTTTTCTTCACTGGGTTGTCGTGATCACTTGTTAGTTGTGACAAAACATGGGTGTTTCTTTCTCTTGTCATTTTTCATTTTGGTGCTGTGGTTTCAGAGCATTTCATTTAAAGAGCCCAACCATTCTTGAGGATTGGGGACCACAAGTTACATGATCCTATCACTGAATGTCTCAGGCTTCATGGAATCACAGAGCGAGAGAGAGAGAGAGAGAGAGAGAGAGAGAGAGAAGAGAGAGAGAGAGAGAGATGGTTGGTTGAGCATCAAAACATGGATTCCAATAGGTGCAGATGGGAAACTAAATGCAAGGCTTGTCTTATAACTGTCAGGGGGCGGGCCTGCACAGTGAATACTCCCCTTGGCATTTACCTGAGAAAGTGACAAAAATTGAATGCCTTACTCAGAGGAGGTCAAAAAGCCCAGCCAACCCGGCCCATTGGATGCTCATCCTGTGGGCCCTTCTCACCACTTGGGTCCACCCCCCAAAAATCTCCACCAAACTAGGTGAAAAAGCCATGGTGGGTCTTCCTTTTTTTTTTTAATCTTTCCCCTCTAAACCGATACATCCACGACACATTTATCCCAAAGTAATTTTTATTTTCATGATGGTAATTCCGACCCGGATCTATCATCCATCAGCAGCCTAGGATCTAACGTGAACGCTAAATTTGGGTCAAAGATACATGTTTCCAATATTCAGTGAGGCGGTAATTGGATTGGAGTAAATGTGTTGCTGGAGTGCCGGTTCGGGGTCTTCTAGCGAGACGACAGCTAGTTAGGCAAATGTGCTATAAGGTACTAATTTGGGAATTTTTTTTTATGATATTGACGCTTCTATTCACGCGAACTATCTTATATGAATGCCGATGATCCGGATGAATCTCGTGTATTTTTCTGGAAATAGTCGACATCAAATTGAATTTCTTACGGGCTGCGTATGAAATGAATGTCGTGTCGTCGAGAGATATCAAGAACAGATGATGGAGACAAATATTTTGGGATGGAAGGATCCTTTGCAATAAATAACGCTCACGCACGAAGTGTGCAAACCTCTGGCAAGTAGCAACTGGAAAATGTTTCTTGAATATTCATATTTGCCTTCATGTAATAATTGCTTTCAAATTGGCCCCATTGCTTCATTAAATTCGAGACCAAGCTTCCTATTTTTAGTTTTGTTTGGAATAAGGATATAAATTTTTCCTCTCTTTTTTTGCAGTACGGTAAATTCATGGCAAAAAAAAGCCTCGAAAATAATTTACGGTCGAAGAGAATATGTACGCTTAAAGTTAGGAAAAATATATTCCCTAATTTGAACGGGAAAAATATTTTTTTTTTTAAAAAATGATTTTCATTCTCTTATTTATAAAGTTTTACCCAAAACGAGCACACTTAGGTCAGCGTTTGTTTTAGGGAAAACTCAAGACTTGAAAAATATTTTTCAAAAAATGATTGGTTATATCACGTAGTAAAATTCAAAGAAAAATATTTTTATTTTCGATGATAATTTATGTCTGACTATTTTGGTAGGTGCTAAAAATATGATGCATTCATTCATCGTTGTAAGCGATACGAGCGATTATTTCTCGAAAAATATTTTCCAAAGCTCGAGTTTTCTATGAAACAAACGCACTCTTTAAGCAAGTATCAATCATTCAGCAACTATTCATTTCTCTCTCTCTCCATATGTGAACTAAATGTCAGTCGTCATTCAAAATAATCATTTGACGGATTTAATACAATAATTGTCAAAATAAATGGCGCATTTATGATATAAATTAGTTATCTATTGTACTTAGGGATGGATCAGATGGGGCCAGTGAATTAAGTTGATATAATAAAGTTAATGGGTAATTCAATGATATGGGAAAAAATTCCCGGGCAAATTATTGGTAGCAAAATAATTGAATTGGGCATGAATATTTTGGTAAAAATAATGGAGCCGACACCTAATGGAGGACGCTCAACAACTTTTGAAGCTTGAGCCGTAAATCTACAGATTTGGTAGTTTCTTTTGTCTATTAGTTTTTTAGGCTTAATTATTTTTATTGACTCATATAGTCTTATAGGTAAATTACTTATTTTTCTCATTTATTTTAGTTGTTGTTGTGATTCTTCTTTTATTTTGGAAAACAGCCCTGGGATTTGATTAGCAGTGACTTGAGCTTGACAGAGAGAGTCATTGGTTTAGCATTGACTTGACTCCAGAGCCATGGACTTTGCGAGGCGTTTTATATCGACTACTGAGTAGTCATGTCTCGTGTCCACCCCTAAGAAAAAACGGCATCCGCTGCCAACAGAAAGTACTAAACAGTTCTTCTGGGCAATTTGACTCGAGCAGATGTTTCATGAATTGTTAATGATGCAAGAGGATGAAAGGTTCAGGACTAAAAAGTGAAATGCGATTTTCGTGGCGACAAAGCCCTAATCTGAACAGAACCATGATCTAAATGTGCGAAAGGGTATGCATATGCGCAAAAAGCTTTATTTAGAAAAGAGAGAAACCACACGTTGGACATGTAAAGAAACGGTATCGATTAGAGATGACCACGGGCCGTTTGGGCCCGGAACCGGCCCGTTAATCGGGCCCGCCGGTTCCAGACTGGAATCGGCTCGGCCCTCACGGACCGGTTTAGGTTCAATGAGATCTTGGAATCGGCCAATTTAAAAAAAAAATGGGGAAAGAGCCATTGACTCTTTTATTTCTTACGATGATAATATTCATAAAAAAACATTAACTCAATATGCTGTCATTGATCATTTACCGTTTAATATTGGTGAAAGTTTTGGTTTGAATTTTTTTTATAAACACTGCATGTACTTCGCAAGCAAAACCTGTTTCGAGAAATACTCTTAAATGTGAACTTTTTTAGCTTTATAAAAAAAAAAAGAGTTCCAAAAACTTTTTTACGAATTGCACTGGACATGTGCATATAGGTAACGATATTTGGAGTGATCCTTAGCAAACTCATTTTTATATGGGTATTACATGTCTTGGATAGGTGACGATTAGAATATTCAAACAAAGAATTCTTACATTGTAAGTGTTTGATGAGAGACATACAGCCGATAATATTTATAGAGTAATTAGGCAACTATTAGAAGAATATAATTTGATTAATACAATATTTTCAGTTGGTTTTGATAATGTCGCGGTAAATACCGCTTCCATTCCTGAATTAGAAAACGTTTGTAAACCATTTCTAGTGGATAACTTTTTCACATTAGATGTGTTTGTCATATTTTAAATTTATGTGTACAATATGATTTACGAACTCTTAATGCTTTCTCAACCCAATAAAGAGAGCAGTTCGATTTTTATGGAGTCATCCCCAAGTTATGAAAGAATGGGGCAGGTTTTGTAAACAACATGGAAGAGCACAAAAAAAAATCCAAAAGATGTTTCGACTCGTTAGAATTCTACTTATGAGTTGCTTAATCAATCTTTTGCTTATAAAGATTTATTATGTGCGTTTATTTCTAATATTATTTTCAAAATTACTTTATACCCTCAAAAGTGGGTTATTTGCAAAAAAAATATAGATTTTTTTTAAAAAAATTAATGATGCAACTTATACTTTATCAGTTTTTATTATCCTATTATGTATTTATTTGTAGTAGAGTGTGTTAATATTGTTGATGTTTTTGAAGAAAATAAAAAAGATGATCAATTAGGTCCTACTATTATAGAAATGCGAACGAAATTAATGAATTATTATGCTAAAATTTCTCTTATTTATTTGGTTACTTGTGTTTTCGATCAACGTTTCAGATTAGATGGTTTAACTGATTTTTTGAAGGCGTATTATGAGTTTTTACATTTGACGGCAGATGTTAGAGCTATAGAAGGAGTAGTTAAAAACGCGATAGTATAATTGTATAATGAATTTTGTAATAGATATAATCTAGGTGATAGTGGATCTTCTTCCCAATTTAATGACGTACAAAGCAGGGATCAAGGTAAAATTAGTAAATGGTAACAAATGCTGATGAGTAGGCAAAAAAGACAAAAGGGAGCAACATGGCATATTTCGAAAATAGAGGATTATTTAACCACTTGTTTTGAGTTTGATGAATGGAAATACGAAGGCGGCACATGTTTCAAAATTTTGGATTGTGGAGGAGGCATTCAACTCAATACTTAGTTCTCGCTCTCATCGCAAGAGATATTTTAGCAGCCCATTGTTCAACAACTACAGTTGAATAAGTATTTAGCACAGGAGAATTAATTTTGGACCAACAACGTTCAAAATTAGCTCCGGATTCGATGGAGGCTCAAGCTTGTGTCGATGATTGGATAAAGGCTAAATTTCGACAACAAGAGCTGGAATAAAACATTGACGCCGAATTCTTCAATGATGATGGAGATATCGCCACTACAAGTACCGGAACGGGTAGCGACGATTGATGATGAGATAAGTTGGGGTTATCAAAGGTAAAAGAACTATATATGCTTTAATTATTCTATCTTCAAGAAGATATGTAAGAGCTTAATGATAATTCATTAAGTTCAAGCCATTCCCCCTCTCTTTTTTCCTCTCAAATTTGATTATAATTTATAATTGATAATTTATTATTTTTTATTTCATAATTTATTATTTTTAAAATTTCATATTTTATTATTTAAAAATTAAATTTAAATGCCGGAACCAACAATTTCATGAACTGGAACCGGTTCGGAATCGGAACCATCGGTTCATGATCCGGAACCGACGGTTCATGAACCGTGGTCATGACTAGTATCGATGATTACTTCAAAGATCGAAAAAAAAAATTTACAACAGGAATAAATAACGTGGACCATGGGTATGGTGGGGGTGGGTTTCTTTGCCCTCTAAATATGAGTACCCAAAAATATTTTCATTTTCTAAAAAACGACTATAATTCAATTAATTCTCAATAAACATTCAAACACAATAACGATATCCTCCCTAGGTCAAAAGAACACGTCAGAGCCAGAGGAGCCTAAAAGGTAGGAGTGCTGTCCAGAGATGTTCACTGGAACCAACCAAATTACTCTTCTCTCCCTAAATTATTTTCTTCATTTTTTTTTCTTTTTCATATTTCTTTTTTCTTTTTCTTTTTCTTTTTCTCTTTTTTCATACAGTGCCCTAATATCAAAAGCGCAGAACAAATCAAAGAAGCAACCCAAAAAAGAAAAGAAAAGAAAAGGATACTGTCCCCCAATTTCAACATTCTCATCCTTAATTTAATCTTGTCCAAAAAAAAAAAATCCTTCATTTAATAATGTAATTCACTTTTTTGCCCTTGAGTGTTGTTTTTGGTGTATCTACTTGTCTCTTTTGGATCTTCTCTTAAGAGCTTTACTTTACGAGGCTAATTGCTGCTTAGTCTCCTCTTGTCTTACTTTCTTTTTTAGTCGCCTTTTCTATATTCTTCTTTTTCTTTTTTCTTTTCTTTTTTTCCCTTTTTTTTTTCTTTTTTACCTTTCCTATATTCTTCAATCCATCTTTTCTTGCCCAAGACAAAAGTGAGCATAATGTCTTGCATCTCCAATGAAAAAAGGGGAAAAGATCGAAAGCGGTATCGTTCTTGTTTGTCGCATTTTGAGTTGAGGAATTTGGATGAATCCTCTCGTCCGGCTCGAGGGTCAACCAGAAAAAGTTTGGGAACACTTGCAATTCCGTATTCATTACATGTTTGTACATTTCAATAGGTCGCAGGTACAAAATTTAAAAGCCGGGGTCGGGTCAATAGGGCCAACAGTCCGTGTCCCCATGTCATCATCATGTGTTGCAATTCACGCATTGGTAATTTTGATTTTTTTTTTTATAATCGAGGTTTTCCATGTGGAATGGACTAAATCATCGGGGTGGTGGGGTACAAGATCAATGCCACCAGATAAGCCCCCAAGATGCGGCCAAAAAAATTCGAACTTAATACTTCATCAGTTTAACTGTCTAAGACTCAGGGATCTCACCAACTCAGCATACTCCCTATTGGTTGGTAATTTTGATTTTGCACTCCATAAAATTGACTTGTATTAAAAACGTGTCAATTTGTGTCAATGTGCGAACTAGATAAATGTGTTGTGTCGTCTTGTCTCATCTTGTCGTTGGATTTCTCGTTAGTAAGGCGGTTGGATTATAAAAGTGGGGTCTACGGAGTTACGGTGTGCGCCCATGCGGGCAACCACACCCCACCTTAGCGGTTATCCGAATTGAAACGTGAAATATCACGTTGGTTGAGAAGACGTAAATAACAGACGTCTTCACAGTCGATCTAAAGGGACACTTCTAGAAAAGCGAGCTGAACTGAGATTGAGAGGTCTAATGGAGGAGGAAGATTGATTTGGAGTTTTAAGTCACATTATGAATTATATTCACAGACCGGTCAGTTATGATTATTTAGTGTGATCATAACTGTGAATATAATATATCAAATTTTAAATGAGATCTAGAAAATATATGTGTGTGTGTGTGTGTGTGTGTGTGTGTGACTGATCGATCTATGGCATAACATACTAAAATCTATATTTGAATATGTCCATTTTTAGAGCTGTCATGTACTTCCAACGGATGTATGACAACAACCTCTCAAAGTATGCTGGTCGCACGGGTTATTTGCCAATATGAACTTTGCGAAAATATTATGAGTTCTGTTTTGACCTCTGTGGGCAAGTGGGAGTTGTTTTCCCTACATGGATGAGTGGGAGTGGAGCCCACGGAGTTACGGTGTGCGCCCATGTGGGCAACCACACCCCACCTTGACGGTTATCCGAATTGAAACGTGAAAGATCACGTTGGTTGAGAAGACGTAAATAACAAGCGTCTTCACAGTTGCCTCCCTGACACATACAGTCTGTCCCTCCCGGAAAGAAAAAGAGAACGATGTTCCTTCCCATATCATCGTTGATTGGCATTGACAACAAAGGAACTCTAAGATCGCAAATGGCTTTTAATCTGTGAAAATTAAGGTACGTTCTAGTAATGTATTCTTGTCGATCGGTGATTCGAGTGATCTAATTGGGCATGTTTCCGTAAATTAGATCTTAGTGAGAATGGGTTTAGTACCCTACAGTTTTGTCTCATATCGTACTTGTGCTGTGGTAACTGTGTGTTCAAATTGTTAGCTCGACTCGACACGGAACTCGGATCGAGTTCGTTTGGATAGTAAATAGAAGGAAAAAAAAAACTGCAAAGCATATCATTCGAATTTTAACATTCAAATAGAGAATGGCGTTTAACATTTTAACCTTTTGAACCCATTGCGGATGTCAATTTCGATTCTTACTCGGCTTAAAGTTCTCGGGGCCGGTCCAAAAGAAATTATCAGTTCCCCGCTGATTTCTATGTTCTGACGTGAATGGCCTACATTCAATCGAACTAAGAAGAAAGACCAAGTTCGATAAGCTAAAACTAACTCAGGAAATCGTTGTGAAAATTGTCAAAAAAGTCACGAAGCTTTTATACTTTGCTAATTTAGTCTTAAATCTTTTAAGTTTGTTGATTCAGACATAAACTTTTTCATCTTTTGTTAATTTTGTCCAATTGGCCAAAAAATCGTTGACATGGACCCCGGCCTTCTTAGGTGGCACCGCCGGTAATTACGTGCATAATATCTAATAATATTTTTAATGTGTTTATTTATTTGCTATTTTTTTTTCCTTTTTTTTCATGGGAGGGCCACCCCCGCCATCCCTAGCAAGGGAGCAAGAGAAAAGAACAAAAAAAGGGAATATATATATATATGTGTGTGTGTGCGCGCGCGCGCGCATATATATATGCAAAATATTATTAAAAACTATCCACGTTAGTACCAGCGGTGCCACGTAGGACAATCGACATCTACGTCAGCGATTTTCAGTCGATAAGACAGAATGGGGAAAAGGCAAAAAGTGATGTAGAACAGCTAGCGAATGATTTCCTTGAAAAACGTGATCGCCATAAATCATTACTCAAATTCGGTCGGCTGATTTGTGCTTAGGGTCGGTGAGTTCGAAATGCGCTCAAATTCAGTCGGCTACTTGAAAACGGGCCGCTGATCAATACTCGCCGCTTTTCCGTGATTGACGTCGTATTTTCGCATTTCAGATTTGTTTAGATAGGTTTTCGGGTAGTTTTTCGATTTTAGGCAACTTTGCGATATATCTAATCACAATATTTGATTTGATTTCTGCTTTGGTTTGATTCTCATTATCTCATTTTATGTCATCTTTAATTTCTTAAGGAGTACTATCTATATAAAGGACGTTCACATATGTAATCTTCATGATTCATTCTATCAAATTTCAATCTATCTTTTGGAAAGCTCTCTAGATATTACTTCCCTGCGTCAAAAAGGTTTAGGACTGAATCGACAAACTTAAAAGGTTTAGGATTGAATTGATAAAAGTGCAAAATATTTATGACTTTTTTATAATTTCACCGGAGATTGTTTGGCAGTAAAACCCAAAAAAAAAAAAAAAAAACCTCAAAGCACAAATGCAATTTTTTTCTATGTTTCACTTCCGTTGTAATATCTGTACATAAATCATAGACTTATTTTTGGTTTAAAAAAAAAAAACTGACCAGATCATACCACTTGATTAGAGGCTTAGAGCAGGAGTGACAACCCAATGATCAATGTGACATCAAATTGAAATTGCCAATTCATATGACTCCGACATTCACGGCGCTATGAAAGACCAAAACATATGTGGAGTTTGACAATTAGTGAGCGATGGTGACGCAAGCGAAATTTTATTTAATTTCGATTTTTTTTTGTGGTCTGCATGGCATTATAATATAAAGGTCCAGATTGAGAGAATAAAGCCAAGTCATGATTCCCAAAAAAAACTTTAATTTCGAAAGAGTTGTGTTGGGGGGGGTGGAAAGCACATGCAAACCCCTCTTGTGCATGTCTTTTTCTGTGCTCCCAACAACTCCCCCACCCTCGAGTCAAATATCAAACTCCATATTCTCATTTTATTTCAGAGAAATTTTAATTCTTGCTTCTTGTCATAAGCACTTGTACTCTAGCCCTCTTCTGTTTTTGAGAATCTCTCATCGCGCGCACGAGATTTATTGCACGTTCGATCGTAGTTCTATTGCAAATCTATCGCGGATCACACAATTCGTTTGATTAAAATAGCTATAGAATATTCAAGCATTCAACCATCTGTTCATCTAACCACCATAGGCTTTTTAGAATAATCGGCGATGGTCATAAAACATTTTGCATGATATTAATTAAAGCAGTTGATCATGCGTTCAAATCTTTATGGATTGGGTACCGTGTTATATATTTCCACGCTTAGCTTTTAAGTCGAAGACCAACTCACGTATGAGCGAATTGGCAGAACAATAAAATGTCGAGCCACCCTCACTACATAAGTTCAATCTACACACGGGGAAGTGTTAGAATGTTCAAATGCTACACCACCATGTCTTGATCTAATGACTGTATAACAGTTAACGGTGGTCCTACCTACAAAGCTTTTTATGTATAGCCTCTATTGTGACACTTAAGTTGTTATGGGAAGTTGATTAAGAAAAGTACATCCAATTGGTTCATTTTGATAGCTTCAAAAGCAGATCCACTTAGTTCGTTTCCTCAACCAAAGTTGAGATCCCATTTCAACTTCTAAGCAACACCCATTTTTACTCACCTAATTATCATGCTAATGTAAAGCAAAATGGGTTATGAGGGGGAAAAAAAAGCCACTCTAGGGTGGGAAAGTAGGTGCTAAACTTCCCCAAGTTGATAAACAAAGCTTGGCTCAAGGCTGATTTTTGCCTTCACAAAGAATCAATCAACCCCAAAACAAAGCAAAAAAAAAGTCATGGGACTCCCACCAATTTGCCTTCAAACATGCAAATAGACTTCCACCTAAAGGAATGTTCATTTAATACTGTCCATTAATGCAACTTCCCCCCTTTCGCATGTGCTTGGACTTCTCCTCTCCTCAGATTGAATTCCGATCCAAAACCCGCAGTATATATTAATTAATCTCCCATTTTTTTTTTATTTTCCTTGACAATTTATGATAAAGATGGGTGTGGAATTCAACTTGAAGAAATAGGGGCGTGATTAGCAGCATAGCATTGGCTTTAAGGGGGCCGTTCTCGAGCTTTGTTCTGCTTGGAACGATGAGAAGCATATAAATGGCATAGATGATTACATATGTCATGTATACTGTATAGATCTGTTTATGTATGTTAATTGGTTTTCTTAATTCTTATTGTCTCTTATGGGCTCCAGCTGGGCATACCTAGCTGATGAATTGTTTTGATTAACCAGCTTTGATTTTGATTTTTTTTTTTTTTGGCGATGGAGATTTCTAAAAATCTCTCTTGGGGAGGGCAAAGCAAGTAAAAAGATAATTTAAAATTTCACCAGCGTAGTAGTTATTAAAAATCACGTCGTGCAACCACCATCAATAGGGATAAGACTCCGACCATCGTGTTGAGGTACACGTGCGATTTGTGTGAGAGGAGTCTCCGCATCGGAGAATTGATGTGGTGTTGAGCAATTAATATAAGATGAGTCCAATTGGATATGTCGACAGACTCGGATTTGAGTTCGCTCTTTGCGATCTCCCCCGACGAAGGTATCGAATTTCTAAGATGAAAGCGTCATTAAACGTCACATGTGTATTACATGGTAGGTGAAATCGCCGAATCTTTTAATCACAAATGCTTTCACTGGCCTCCATCTACTCCGGTCTTGGTCAATTGGGTGTATTTTCGAACACGAGTCTTCCCAAAAAAATGAGCTCTTCCAACGAGGTCAAACCGAAATAATAGTCCGAAAATAAATTCTTTAAGAAAATGTGAGTGGCCGACTACAAGTGATGTTCCTTTTTTTTTTTTTTTTGGGTCGGAGTGATGTTCCTTTTTTCACATGCCCAAAAAAAAAAATATTCAGGATGCATTTATTACGCTGAAAATAAATAATTTAAATAATATTTTGTTAAATAATTACTTGCATCGCTTAAGAAAAATGAGCAACGGAAAAAAAAAAATTCATCGTTCTCGAAAATATATAGACATTTATAATAGTAACAGATCGTTTTAAACGATTATATTGTAAAAAAAAATATCTTTTGAATTATTCATTACTTTAAAAAAAAATAGCCTTCTTACCACTTTAATGAGAAACCAATTCTTCAAAAATCATGGTTCTTTTTCCCTATATATTGCTAAAAAGTGTTAATGGATGATCTTTCACCATGTTCGAAGGATTTGACTTTTCTTTCTAAAAAGATAAAGCTCTCCCAGAGACGAAAAACGAAAAGAATAATGGCCATGCTTTGCTTTGGAGCTTGGACTTTTTAAAGGTAGCCCCAACCAGGAGAGAAGTCAAAAAAAAAAAAAAATTAGAGCGAGTGTAGCATCCGGGGGCTTTCCACCGTTCGATCGAAAAAAGCAAAAAATGACCCACAGCCTAGACCACCCTTTTGCATTTCAATCCAACCATGAATGAATTATAAGACGCTCGGTCTCCTGCGGACCGTAAAATTCGCTCGACAGACATCCTGCCAAAGAACAAAATGAAAGCATTCCAAAGAGTTTTGATGATTTTGTCCAAAGGCTCCAACTTTATTTTCTTTCACTTCCAGTTCCAGGCTTTTTGTATGATTAGTCAAGAGGACCCAAACCCAATGAGCCAAGGGAAAAAAAAAACATTCAGAACCAGCCAATGCTTACCCTCCTCCATGATGAACTACTCTTATTTCAAAGTACCTATAGGCTATAGCTGAAGTGCTTTGATACACAGAAAGAGGGAAGGGATAGGGACCGTACAGCAAAAAAAAAAGAACAACAAGAACAGCAAATAATCCTCCAACTATCTCTTCTCTTCATCTGTTCATAATCCTAAACTTTTAATCCGGATAAAATGCCAACCATCTCCATTCCAAATCTCAAAAGCCTACAGATCCCCAACAAATCCCAGTTGAGAACAGTTCTGCAAACTTCCTTGTTGCTTCGACCATCCGGGATTATATTAGGCCGGAAACCAGAGATGGTTGGCAATTTAACTTGCGCATTACATGAACATATGAAACTGTTATTTCCAACATATAAAGAGTATGATAACCAGAACCACCGGGAAAGAAGTAACTTAGTGAGGGAAGCTGAAGATATCCGCACTCGCACGATCTTCGTCCCCGAGCCCCCGCGGAAGCTGATCTTCGGCTTCTTCTTCTTCTTCTTCTTCGCCGGCTCTGCTCTTCTTGGCATGAGGCTCCGGGGAGGAGGAGACCGAAGCCGCCGCCACGGCCCAAGAGTCATTGGAGCTATCTGAGCTGAAGCACATTTCCATTACTCCTCTGGGGCTCCCAGGGACTGAACCAAACTTGCGTTTGTTGTGTGGATAATTCTGGCCTCTTGATGCGTGGTCGTCGATGAGCTTATAGCAAGCATCGATCTTGTCCTGTTCAAAAGAGTGATGCCACAGCTCAGATTTAGGAATATCTTGGTAATGTCCCGTTTTTGAACAGATCAAGAACGTGAGGGAGGGTGAGATGAGAGTAGAGTAGAGAGACCAACCATGCCCATTCCTAGGATTCCCAAGAGCTGGGTTTGGTCTTCGACACCAAGACGAGGTTTTAGGCCATTGATTACGTGCAGCATTGTGGAAGCAGCTATCACTGAAGGGAGAAAACACGTAAATCTGCAATCTGTGGAATGAAGAAATACACAGCGAGTCAGACCCAAAAAAAAAAAAAAAACCCGCGACTATCCCAAAAGATTTCTTGAACGGAAGTATCAGCTAAGCAATGGAGTTGGGCATTTTCGAATGACCTACCTGAGATTACAGAGAGGAGGACGTGCTCGCACCTTCTAAGGAACTCCCAGCACAGATTGCCCGTCAGCCCAAGTCTCCTCGTCATGTAATCAAGAAACGATATTGGGGTCACTGGATTCATCTTCCATTTGAGCGACGAGAGCACCAGGAGCTCCATTCTCTGTATGTTCTTCGCCTCAAAGACGGGGCTACTGTCCTCGACCTGAAAAAGAAAAAAATAGTTCATAAAACATCCGAACCCACATTGTCAATTAAAAAGCAAATCAAGCAGACAATTTTCTCAGAGGCGTTTTATCAAATAGGTGGAGGACGGACACTTTCTGGCAACGTACTTGGAAATCAATGAGAAGAGGCACTTGGGTCTCCTCCACTTTGGCAGCGAGAGAGAGGCAAGCAACGGCGGAGAGCTGAGTCATCCACGGCTTCTCTTCCTGCAAAGGGAAGCTGCACATGAACCTATCCCAGTAGTTCACCGCGAGCAGAGCCGTAAGAGCGGAGAACGCGTAGTGCGCGTGGACTCTCATTATCCACTCCACAGCCTCGCGGCGAGCATCGGCTAAAGACGGGTCGCTTTCCAGATTCGAACCCATGCCGTTCGGCTCCTCTTTGGAGAAGAGGGAGGCCAGCTCTTCGTCTTCCCACAGCAAGTCCTGATCGAGCAAGAGTCGCGGGCTCAACAATCTGTGATCTCTCTCTTCCGACAGAAGTCCGTCGCTAGCTAATTCCTCTTCTGCGTCCTCTTCCTCCCAACGCTCCTCCGAGCAGTAAAGGGCGTCGAAAAGGAGGGAACTTTGGAGCCGTTCTTGTTCTTGTTCTTCTTGAGAGTTCGACGGGTCGTCTTGATGAAGAAGAAGACAATGGTGGGGCTGACAACTTGCCTCCATCTTCTCCTCCTCCTCCTCCTCCTTTCTTCTTCTTCAGAGACGAAGAGGGTCGAGGCACGAGAGGAACATTACTCCTCCATAGGAGGGGCAATGAAGATGGCGTAGATAAAGAAGAAAGAGAGGTCCAAGATTGACCCTGCTGTCGGAGCCATCTCTCTCGCTGTGTGTCTAAGCAGCTCTGGGTAGGGGGGAAGTGATGAGTTCTGAGTTCCTCAAAAGGATCTCTGGCTTATTTGTGGGCTTCGACCTGCATTTCCTTTTATTGCAGTGTGTCTTTTTGTGCGCAGAGGGGAGAGAGAGAGAGAGAGAGAGAGGGGCAGAATTTACATTTGATGCTAGAAAACTTACTTAAACCATTTGACAAGTGCACTTATAATTTATAAAGTTACCTAAAACTCATCCCTATTATTTAGGTCCAATCTCAAATCTGTCCCGAGTATTTTTTTTTTTCTATCTTGTAAAAAACTCTCGAATTTAGGTACAGTCCCAGATTTGTCCCAAGTTTGTTTTTTCCATAAAAATCAAATACTTTCAATATATTCTCAAATCTGACCTGTGGTCCAGTCCCAACTTGACGTTGCATTTTCAAGTCGATAAAAAAATTCACATCGCCAAATCGACGTGGCTTTTTCACATGGATAACAAACACATGCCAATAAAAATTGTTGAAATTCTCCAAAATGAAACCATCATACGATATGAAAATTGGAAGGAATAACAACGATTTTTGGATAGATATCTAATGGGGGAATATTTGATATTAAAGTAAAAATTGGTGTTTTTTTTCCTCAGACAAAAGAAAAGTTCGGAAGTGAATTTGGGATTGGACCTAATGTTCGAACGTTTTTTCAGAGACAAAAAGAAAAAAAGTTTGGGACAGATTTGGAATTGGACTTAAAATTTGAGGTATTTTCTAAGACAAGAAAAAATCCCCGAGATAGATTTGGGGCTAAACCATCACGTGTAAAAAGAATGTCACATGATTTACTCGGGAGTAGAAAATGTCCCGTGAAAAAAAAAAAACCGCAACTCGGTCTTATCGAATCGGAATTCTCAGACAATATTAAAGGAAAGAGGCATTACTTTCGGCCATTAGTTGATGTCAAAAAGGATCGAACGATGCGCACTTCTCAACAGGCTTCCGGATTTTGAATGGGCCCCTTGCCTTTTAATTGATTGTCTAATTCGCCGGAATACTTACGTTAATCACAAGGGTCCCACGCTCATATGCTACATGAACATAACTCGTGACCTCATGAAAGATAAATTGTGTTCTTACCAAGGGTCAATCACCTCGTCGGCAATGTGTTTCCTAAGCGAGCGAATTAAAACCCCGAAAAGAAATAAAGGGAATGTCCCCGCGTCCGTCCAGCGATGTCTCGTGTTAGTGACATTAAATAGTTGGGTTTTTCCTTTTGGCCCGAAAAGTTTTCTGCTAGCGTGAGCGGTTTCAGGTTCCATACAGGTTTCACTTGGAACCTCGAACCTACCCGTTTATATAGGTTTCTTGTTTTTTTTTTTTTTGGAATTTAGAATCTACTTTGCATACTTTGAAACCTAGATCCTACTCTGTTACAGGATACATAGTCGGTTTCAGGTTCCACCCAAGTTCGACATGTACTCTTAGTTTAATCACATTTAATGACCACCACATGCTACTAAAATTCATTGACCACAACTCAATTTAGACACACGAAAAATATGAAACATTAACAAAGTACAAATCTCATTGATAAAGTGATTTTGGATTACACACTCGTCACGGACACCATGGAATACCGCGGGATGATGCATAGACATATATCAAGAAAAATAAAAACTTGCTCCAAGTTTCAGGTTCCACCTACTTGAAACTAATAACCTACACGTCAGAATAGATTCCCTAATTTTTGAAACCCGAATCCTACCCTCCTCCATACCCTGGAAACTGGAACATATTGGTTTCCATCGGTCCGATTTTCCAGGTCCTAGGTTCTATCCCGAAACCATGCTCACCCCTAATTTTCCCGACATCGACATGCTCAAGCATTGATCAAGTTGATTAAGACACGCACGGGATGAAAATGTTTTTGTCTGAAAATTATGGCATGTGATGTGCCAACATTATAATTAGGATGTTTGATTGGATAAGTGGACGTTATTACTTTGTGATGATTTTCAAATATGTTAATACTAATGGTACGTGAAATTTCAAATGAAAAAGGTCCCAAAAATTAGTGGGCTGAAATACAGTTCAAACCCGAATACGGCGTTGATGGGCCGGGAGTCTCCCTTACACTTGATGGGATTGTAAAATGTCCAAATTACCCCTTGGTTGTAAGATGGTGAAACTTATTATTAGAATAATCTCTGGCGGGTCTAGATGGGGCTTAATTATCTTAATGATGATCTTTTCACAAACCCGATGGGTATGGGCAAGTAAGAAAATCATTTAAATAAAATTTTAACTTTTTTCATGCAGAATCGAAGTCCAGGAAAATCATTATTCTGTCGCTCAAACAAACGGCTCCCTAGATATATATCATTATTCTCTAAGTGCAAATTCAAAAAAAAAAAAAAATCCATATTGATTGAGAGAGAGAGAGAGAGAGAGAGAGTAGGGAATTGGTCGGTTCTAGGGTTGGCCAGTAGGGTCTATTCCAAGGTCCGTGAAATTGGTAACCGGTAACCGGACCGGTCTCTGGATTGGTCGGTCTGATCCAACCCGAGCGGGTTCGATTCAGCGGCTGAAATCGGAAATCGGACTGTTTATTCCTTGTTTCAAGAATTTGGAACGGACCCCTAAGAGAAAAAAAAAGAGGACTGGGTGGTAAAAGAGCTTTTGAACCAGCTCACACGAACCTTCCTTTTTGTTGGCAAGTAAGTGTGGCATGCCAACAATAGCCCCAACTGTTGTTACAGATTCAAAGTAACCCTACTTCTTCTCTCTATCTCGATAGAGAGACAGACAGAGAGTACGTAATGCACTGTGTCTCTGTGAGCACTCCAGGCTCTCTCTTCAGGCCCTTTGCTTTTGCTCGACGAGGCAGAAGCAGAACTGAATGAAACGTTGCTTTCTCTCTCTCTCCTCTTTCCTTTCCTTTTTCCGACCACTTCTTTATGGGCTCGCTCTCCAAGAAATTCATACACCTACTCTGTGTTTGTGCGGAAGAGGAGAGAGAGAGGGAGAGAGAAGGCGTTATGAGATGACAGAAAAAAAAAAAAAAAGGTTTGATGGACGGTGAAACGCAGCGCAGAATCCACGGCTTAGGGCTACAGAGAGAGAGAGCGGTAATGGCTATGGTGGTGAGATGATGCAGAAGATCATGCTTGTGGCCATTGATGGTTTCAGGATTCAACTCCCACCCGGATCCGGATTTCCTACCATTGGAAATCTCTACCATTCCCTACCATTGATCGATCTGAACCGTCCAATTTAAAATGAACAGTCTAGATCAGTCCACATCATTTCCCACTAAAAAAACTGTGGATTGATCTGGACCGTTCATTTTGAATTAAACGGCCCAGAATTAATGTTACCCCTACATTTATGGCACCAAATCCTTTTCCCTCCCACCCACCCACCCACCCACCAAGGAGAACCGGAAAAGCAGGGGATCAAGAGAAGCTTCTGCAGTCCTCACCATGGACACTGTTTCACAATTTAGGCATTACTTGTCTGTCCAATTATCCTTAGGTCTACCAACACATCTCTTACTACATTTTATGCTGGATCTTGTCAAAGGTCCTCTCCACCACTTACTGATATTTTAGTAATGCCATCAGCTGTTTTTGTGAATTGTGTTGTCATTGTTTTCAAGTTTGTAAGATTTGAATGAGGATTTGGACCCAAAAAAAGAGAAGGTAAAAAGAATGAGGATTTCTTCCCTCTCGTCATGGGAAAAAAAAAAGATTGCAATTTTCTCTTATAGAACATACTTAATAAGTGCCTAATATCCCAAAAGGACATCCAATTTTAAGTTCAATCCCAATTCTACTGTAAACTTCTTTTTGTCCCATAAAAAACCCTCAACTTGGTGCTATTGCAATTCGACCATGAACTTTTTTTTTTAATCCCGTGAAAAACTTTCAACTTTAGGTCTTATCCCTATTTTGAAAATTTACAGTCCCATAAACAATCACAAACTTTTGCTTGAATGCTAAATCTGCCCCCATTAACCCTCCGTCAAACAACCCTTAGTGATTTTGCGCTCAATCTTCACTTGGGAGTTTTTTTTTTTCTCTATTGTCAATGAGAAATTTTGGATGAATGGTTAATGGGGGCAGATTTGTGACTCAAGTAAAAAGTTGGTGATCTTTTCTGAGATAAAAACAATAAGAGTAAAATTGAAATTGGACCCAAAGTTGAGATTTTTTTATGAGATGGAAGAATTTTATAGTATAATTAATGTTGGACCAAAAGTTGATGATTTTTTATGAGACAAAAAAAAAAGATTAGGGTAGTATTGAGATTGGACATAAAGTTGAGATTTTTTAAGAAATAAAATATTTGGAGTAGAATTGAAACATGATTTAAAATTTGAGGCATTTTTAGAGACAAAATCTAGGATCGAGACAATAGCTAAAGTTGGAGATTTTGTTTAGGGTATTAGGCCCTTAATAATTGTCTTAATAAGTGTTTTGACACCTATTTTGTATTTTCAGTGATGTGATAAAATCGAGTTAGATATTGTAATATGTGAAATCCGATCTTGTACAATATGGTTGACACTCATCTAGTAAATCAAATGACACCATTCAAAGTTCATGCTAAATTAACTTTAATATCTTTAGCACTTCTTAGTTGCGGTAGTAATTGGGAGAAGTGTAAAAAAAAAGTCCTAAACTTATTGTATTAGTGTCAATTAAGTCATAAACCTTTTGTATTGGTGCCAATTAAGTCTTAAACCTTTTATTGATGCCAATTCAGTCCTAAACCTTTTGTATTGGTGCTAATTCACTCCTAAATCTTTTGCATTTATGTCAATTGAGTTAATCCGGCCAATTTTGATTGAAAATCACGGACATGGATGTCGACTGTTCTACATGGCAGGGTTACCGTTGATTTGGACATTTTTGTCTATTATTCTAATATTTGAAATAGAATTGAATAATAAGTACTGAAAACATAAGCACTAAAATTTAAATATTGAGTATCATAAGTGATCAAAATTAAATAATAGAGTTGCTTGTTAATAACTGCTGCTCACGAATTATAGTTAATTTCTTATCCAACGTGGCATCATAATGGTAGGTTTAACAAGATAATTGATAAGATTAATATCTTAAATACTATTTTTTTTTTTAAAATTAGCCCTTAATTTGGGATATCAAACGGGCTTGTTCTTTCTTGATTAATCTTTGTACCTCAAACATTAATCACAACAGAATTACGTGCAAAAAAAGTGTTTAATACATTGATCCCATCGCTGATGTTGTGCGACCATTCAAGCTTTTTACAATGTGATATGAATTCCGACTAACTTTGCATTTGCATTTCAAAAAACAAATTTATATTCTTACCGGGTATTATCGTATGCATAACATACATACTCATATGTCTATTAGTATTACCAAGATAAATGCTTAAATTGGAGAAGCTGAGCCCCTTTATATCCATAACCTTCTCAAGCTCACTCATCTTTATCATTCTCTCCCTTTTGTACACGGGATTCTGGGATCATCTTCCCCTTTGCTTTCACAAAATCTCAGACAGTGGAAGGTCTCAAAAAAGGAATAAGCAGCTCCATTTTCATCAATTAGGTTAAAGATCAGAAAGAGGCCTTTCTTTGCTACATGAACCAGAGAGATTTTTCGACCCAAAAAAAAAAAAAAACAGAGAGATTGATGTTCTGATGTAAAATCCATGTGAATCGCAGCATCAGAAAAAAGCACAATCTCTTTTTCCTCATTGGGACTCATCGAACTCACCCTCCCCCACTCCTGCTCTCTCAGACCGTACCTACTTCACATTCACCTCATCTTTGACCCAATCTATTGAGCTCTACTTCAGCAAATAATGGTCAATGTCTTCCTACGCAGACAACTTTCTTCGAAGCAAGGTTAAATATGCCAAAGGCAATTTATCAAATGATACGACCGACTGTAATTCGTCGATCGAACGAATCTAATTTTGAATTTTGTAAACGCTCTTACGGAACACGAGATTTGTCTTTTATTATTATTATTATTATTATTATTATTATTATTATTATTATTCATTTACACCTATGATTTTAGGGTGGACATTTTATTTTTTCTTGGTAAGGTACCGTGGAATTTGAAGAAAAATAGGAGATTCCATGATGTTTTGTTTAACAAATGTTACATAATTTTGGAGACCCCACTAATGAGAAACTCATCATGGGCTGCACGGCAAAGGGACGAGGACCCAATTGGATGTCTTGCAGCTTCCAGCTGTCCGGGAGAGATGGTGTTTCAGTGTATCCAATGATGGTGTTCCTCCCCGTAATTGTAGGAGAGAAGCTTGCGTAGTTGTCTTTTTCCATGGGACAACTCCCTAAATTTCCTTTTGTGCTTTGCTCATTTGAACGAATTTAATTCATTGCTGTTTTGGATGCAAAATTAGCATTTTTGACATTGATATGCCTACTAGGACAATTTTTACGAATGGGACCTTACATGGATAGAGTTAGAAAACAAAATCGGGTGGTCAAGCTATATGGTGAAGGCGTAATTGAATATTTAAATACTTTAACATTCTCCCTTACGCGTACTCTAAAATTTGATCTGAGGTTATGTGCGCACGGTCGACTCTGGAAATCCTTATATGATGCAATGCGACATTATGTATTATCATTGCCAACTGTTCTAAAAGTGTAAACTAATAGGTGAAGGAACATCATGTGTGTATAAAAGAGTCTGTAAACTTTGTATAGTCAAGCGGTGCGGGATGTTTTAACGGCTACTTTCACGTGCAAGCCGAATTAGAAATGACACGTGGAATGTTCTATAAACTTAAGTTGACCGGTAAAGGCGTAGTTTTTAATATTTAAATACTCTACCACTTCGCATCACGCGTAGGATGAATTTTGGTCTAGGACCACAAGATGGAAATATGCAATAGAAAGGCAAATTAAGGGCTTGGAAAGTTCGGCCTCAATACCTTTTGCTCGAATACCGTTTGAGACTACTCCTAATTGTTCTAAAAGCTTAAACTAACATGTAGAGGGGAACCAAAAGAGCATATTAAATCCATAGTCGAACGATTTGATTTTAAGCTAGGGTGGGGCCTGAGTTGAGTCTGCAACATGATGATTAAAATGGTTGACCTATTGCTACATATCATCAACATCACATTCACTCCTCAGAGGTTGTATGATTATCAGCTGCGGAAATTGCCCATTTGATACTTTAATTTAGCTGTACGAGTGACTTTTGGCTAATCAGGAATCATAAAACTGGAAGAGAGAAACGCTAGCTCGCCAGAGAAATGACAGCTTGACAAATGAGAAACAAAAACCACATAATACGTAGTCCAAAAGCAGCAGAACGAATTTGGAACAAAATGGAATGATTTGGAAGGAATGTAACATAAAATATGGTATGCGGCATACAAATTTCTATTCATTACACTATGTACCTTCTAACTAAGAACCGTTATCTTTGACCCAAAAAAAAAACACACACACACACACACACACACACACACACACACACCGTCACCGCTTCTTTTTTTACCGACCACAACTACTCCGACGATATTCTACGATTACCTGTTTGCAATTTGAAATTCCATCTATAATTAGAGACCGTCCTGTCAACTGTACTAAGATATAGAACTGGCGAGGAATACATCGCACACAAAGAATGAAGGCACTATTCTTAGCTCTGAGGATAAAGAATGTTTGACTAACCCCCGAACCATTAAGTACGACAGATAATTTCGCGACAACAAACTTTGGCCCATGACATTGTCCGTTCTCTCTCTCGAACAATTTTTTTTTTTTTTACCGGACGACAGTTAAAAGAAATTAAGTTGGTAAAAAAATATTCGAGCATCATGCTAGACATATTAAAATCACCCATTAAATTGCTAGCGTAAAGATATGATAGAGGCAAACTACAAATGGGTCACAATCAACTATCCATACGAGTCCGTCACATCATTCAGTAAATCAATTTAATCTGCCGAGGATAATATACTAAACATTACGTAAATCAAAATTTTGGGGTTCCTTCACCCAATCTAGAAATGATTTATCACATTGACTGGCCTGTAGTTGCACTGGCAGTCCTCGATCCTTAAAAAGAGATATGGTAGTTCACCCCTCATTCTCAGCAAAGCAGATTTTTCTTTTTCCTGGTGCAGAGTGCAGACTAGTGCGACCGCCATCATTTTGCAGAGCAGATCATGAAAGTGGCGTTTACTAACCTCTGTGATATTTGTTGGGTTTGACAATTAGGCAGTAGAAAAAAAAAAAAAAAAAACTACGAGTGCCAACAACTGAAAACATCATCCATACGACCAGTTCACCAAACCACTGTCCAAGAAAAAGTTCATTGTACACTAGAAGATGGAAATTTCAATGCCAATATCGGTATGATATGAAATGGAAGGCGGTAATTCAAATCCCTGCTAACAAGTATAAGAACAGTATTTATGCACTCTTGATAAATAAAAAGATGCGATCCTTATGTTCACGAGATGAAATGGAACTTCCTTCTGATAAGTACAAACGCATTGTTCCTATTCAATAAACCAAAAACCAAACTTAAGAGCAGCAGCTCATGATGCTGTGATGTCTCGGGTAAAAATTGCACAATTACTTGGCCATGGAGGGCAGAGAAAGGACAAAAATTCAAGCAGGGTTTGTCCAACTCCAATAGAGCTTTGTCTACTGGACATGTATCAAATCGCCACTTTGCTGAAAACACAGAAGAAAAAGAGATATGGGTGTCCTCCAACCCCAGAACATCATTTGCAGTCTTTTCCAGAGCTGGGGGCAATAATGGATTCCCCTCCATTGACTTTTGCACAATGAAGCAAAGCAAAGACCAAACTGAACAGCCACTCCTTTTTGAGTTTTGACTCGGTTCCTGACTCATTCACTACAATTTCTCTTCCCGGACCACCATAGGAACTTCTGAAGTCGGGCTAGTGCCATCCATAATAGTTCATTCATAAAAACAAGTCACCTAATCAAGCATCAACCTTGAACCATCATTGATTGAGGTAGTTTCTACATCATCTATTCACATAAGTCAACAGCATTTGACCCTATGCTCACTCATGATGTCCCTTTACAGACAAAATAATCGAGAGAGAGAGAGAGAGAGAGAGAGAGAGAGGAGCTAACTACCAATTTACTACCGAAGACAAGTCCTAACGCCAACCAAAAAGAAAAAGTGGAGTTCACCTTCAATCATGTTCCTTGTCCCCACATGTGAACAAACAGTTGAACTTGAAGTGTCGGTCAAAGCAGTATCTGCTCCATTGACTAATGACATAATCTAAGGTGCATGAGCATTTCTTTAGCCTCACGGCCATTCGGAATACTTTATACGAACCAACAACCTCTAGTGATTCCAAAACTGCTGTCGAACTTACAGCATGAAGCACGAGCCTTCGACATGCATTAACCACTGCCGCGTTTTAAATGTTCCCGGATGAATCTTTCCGCATAAGACGGGTACTTCGATCGGATATACGCTCGGAGACATTTCTGGTACGAGAAATCTATCCATGCACCATTGGTTCTTACGACAAACAGACACCTTGACACTCTAAACTGGGGATGTCGCTCAACCTTCATCGAGAGAAAAAAGCACGTTAGATCATTTCTTAAGTGTTCCAATCATGTCATGATGTGTTCCAACAAGGAAGTATTTCCCATATGCCCCTCAATGACAATCAATAACTTCACCATACCATGAGCAATTGGAACAACTGTGTGGACATATTTCTGCCCGAATAAGAACTAGTATTGTTTGTTATTTTAAGTGCAAACTAAAATAAATAGACCAATAATCACATCAGAGAGAAGCTCTGCGGTACAAAAAGCAATGGGGTTGAAAACCATGGACATAATCTCTCACCTCAAATTCAAAAGCCATCTTTAGGGATCATACACTTAATGGATTGCCAGGTAAAACGGGCATGTGACGGTAATCCCAAGAAAAGCGAAGGAATATAATCAAATAATGTCTCCTACAGGCACTCAAGTTGACAGAGAAAGAAGAAAGAGAACTTTACTGAGTAAAATAAAGGACAGCTCATAGTGCTGGGGAAAAAAGAAGAAGAAGCAAGCCATAGGTCAACTTAAATGAAAATTTGATATGTCCAGTCTGTTACTTACGGCATGGGATGTCTGGCAATTGGAACATCATTCAACTGAAATATTTTACCTTGACACCAAACCTCTATCTCTACTACTTTATGAAATAGTTACTGTCAATATGATGAAACGACACTTGTATTGCTCTCCCACATCGTTTCCTCTGTGCTTATAGTCTGCTATAGAGTCCATTCTTCTTCTGTGATATAACTATCACCAGTACATGGATATATCCATCTATCCATGCTACCTTGTCAATGTTAATTTTCTTATCCTCATGCAGTTATTTCATATTAAACTAAATTTTTTTCACTCAAACATTAGGGCATTAGATCCTCCAGAAGCACAATGAGTTCCTTATATTAACCAGGCATAATATGCTAGTAGCATAAAGTCGTTCTCTCATCACTGAGTAGACTCGGTTATTTCTTTAAACAATGATTATAGGCCAATTAAGAATGGTTTATAAAATTTATTTTACTCATTATTCGGACTTCAATTGAGCGTTGAACATGTGAGTCATGTTTACAAGCCCATTTGCAGTCTGCACATGAAAATAATTACAAGAGCAAGCACTGTTAATAGCAAGTGTTCTGCACCTCTGCTAAGACAAACCACAAAGCTGAACAATATAAACGTTACGATTGGCAAATCGTGCATGTTTGGCCGTAAGAAGAAAGGGGAAACTGTGTGCAATATCCTAAAAAAGGAATATGAGATGCCAGCATATGCTAGATATGCAGAATCAGGAACAGTAGATGGTAATCAACTACGTGATGCAAGTGGTTCTGACAAATATACATTCATAGTTCATGGTTCGCGGCTAAAATGCAATAAGAGGAGAAAACAGAATCAGATTTTGCAATAGAGGCCAAATGCATGCCATACACTTGGTAGAGCTTGATATTGGGTTTTGGAGAAAAACTAAATCCATCAATAACATCACCATCTTAACAGTTGTTTGAGTTCGATCTTCAACTTGGCTGCTAAGTTTTCTTTTCTTTTTTCTTCTTTCTGAGAAGGGGAGGGAAGTAGGTGGTTTATAACTTCACATTTAAATTAGTAGCGGAAGTGCTCAAAAAATAATTATCGGTAACATGAATGTCCCTTTTAGTTTCCTTTTCTTTGGGAAAAAGCCACCTATTTACCCTAGACCTTTTTTTCGTGACACTAAAAATTCCAAACTTATACCCTTGTGATTCAATTACTTTCCGTTACGTTTCCATTAGAAAACACAGTTAGAAGTCCTACGTGCAACTGATGTGGACAACAGAATGCAAACAGCATTGACACGACGCCCATGTGGATTAAGTGGATAGTAACAGAACAACGCTGTGCTCTTCATCTCTCTCGTTTTGGGAGTTAGGGTTCTTCATGGAGCTCGTTTGGGGGGTTAGTGATCATGAAAAGAGAGGGTTTCTGCAAAAAAATAAAAATAAAAGAAGAAAAAGAAAGGAAAAGAGTGGGCAATCAATCAGACCATGTAGAACTAGAAGAGGAGTGAAATAGAACGGAAGAGAAATTTGTGTTGCGATTTGCAGCAAGAGAGCCAGAATGAGGAATTCGCAGGGTCTGAGACAAAATCAAAGCTATTACAATGCTAATTAATATTTCAGCATGTTTCAAGGTGTTCACTAGATGCTACATGGAATGGAGGGGAAAAAGAAATTGCAAGACATTCTTTTACACCCCCAGCCACAGCCTGTCAGTCATGGTCACAGTCATGGTCACAGTCACATGGACAACGATGGCGGGGGAGACCAGACCATGTAGAACTCAAAGAGCAGTGATGTAGCACAGAGGAGAAATTGGCCTTGCGATTTGCAGCAAGAGAGCCAGAATGAGGAATGTGCAGGATGTGAGACAAAATCAAAGCTATTTCAATGCTAATTAATATTTCAGCATGTTTCAAGGTGTTCACTAGATGCGACATGGAATGAAGGGGAAAAAGAAATTGCAAGACATTCTTTTACACCCCCAGCCACAGCCCGTCAGTCCTGCTCACAGTCACATGGACAACGATGGCGGGGGAGACCAGACCATGTAGAACTCAAAGAGCAGTGATATAGCACAGAGGAGAAATTTGCCTTGCGATTCGCAGCAAGAGAGCCAGAATGAGGAATGTGCAGGATCTGAGACAAAATCAAAGCTATTACAATGCTAATTAATATTTCAGCATGTTTCAAGGTGTTCACTAGATGCTACATGGAATGGAAGGGAAAAAGAAATTGCAAGACATTCTTTTACACCCCCAGCCACAGCCCGTCAGTCCTGCTCACAGTCATGGTCAGTCACATGGACAACGATGGCGGGGGAGACCAGACCATGTAGAACTCAAAGAGCAGTGATCAGCACAGAGGAGAAATTTGCCTTGCGATTTGCAGCAAGAGAGCCAGAATGAGGAATGTGCAGGATCTGAGACAAAATCAAAGCTGTTTCATGGTGTTCACTCAGATGCTACATGGAATAGAGGGGAAAATGAAATTGCAAGACATTTTTTCACACTCCCAGTCGCAGTCCCGGTCAGTCCAGCTCACAGTCATGGTCACATAATGGAGAGTTGTAGTTTCAGCAGTCGCATGGACAGTCGATGGCGGGGGAGAACAGATGGTACTGCCTTCCAAAGTGACAGCGACCAAGGAGTCAGATTCAAGTGTTTTACTTATCAGTGATTAAAATGAAGATCAATGGGTGGAACCAAACCAGATCAGACCAGGCTATCGAAGCAATTCAAAAATCAGAAAAGGGTGCAAAATCCATAAATCAGAAAAAAACCAGACAGTACAAACCACCACGGATTTGGAACCATTTAAACTCGTAATCACTCTCCTAAGGTAAATCAAAGCTCAATTTGGATAAATCTCGGTCAACAATTGAAGATTTGGTGAGGAACTAAGAGAGAGATGAACACAAATCGAAGAACCCAAAAATTTTGCCCAAATCGACTTCAGCAACTGTGGAAGAGAGCAAAACGGCACCGATGTGGCCCACATAAGCCATAAAAAAGGACGTCCTTTGTTATCACTTAAGCCACGTGGACGCCACACCAGTTCTGTTTGTATTCTGTCGTCCACGTCCACGGCCGCATAGGACTTTTAACTGTGCTTTCAAACAGAATCATAATGGTGGGTAAATGTGTCACACTAATACAAGTATGAGTTTTTTGGTGTCACATTTTTTTTTTAGGGTAAATGTGTCACAATGGCATAGTTTGGGGTTCTTTGTGGCTTTTCCATTTTTCTTCTTAATGCAGATATAACATCAACATCAACAACACCTTTATCCCAAACTAGTTGGGGTCGGCGGTCGATGAACCCCAAAGATTCTTGAGAAGCTTACCATTATGTAATATAAGTGCAGAAGAGCTTACCATTATGTAATGAAGTCCACAACCAATTTTGTCTTCAGCATGTGGATGATACTTGAGAAGCTTCTCTACAACGGCTTTCTCATCTTCAGCTGTCAGTCGTTGCCCATCCAAGTACCTAGTAACCAGAAAATTTTTTGAGCAAATTAAGGAACCGAGAGCACTCTCAACTCACCAACTGCTGCATAAACATGACTTTGACAGGTAGGCGCAATTCAAAATGAAACAACTATCAACACATTTAGTGTGATGCAAATGTTTTTATCAGTTAAATCATGACTGTGTAACTTGCAAGCCCAATACGATGATCCCACTCATAGTCCACACCAAAAGGATAATTCGATAACTATCAAACAAGACAAATAATCCTCTACTTACAATAATCATTAGCTTGTCACAAGTATCACAAGTTGTACAGGAGAAACAACTTTTCCTTTTAGCGAATGTAATTAATTGAACTATGATCAAAATTGTATGCAGTTGCTAACTGTGAGATTTTGTGGGAGCCAATTGTTCTAAAAGCTTAAGCTGTTAGATGAAAACGTGATTTAATATTTATTACTCTATTAACACTCCCCCTCACGCTTAATCTGGTCTTTTTGCCTAGTACTAAGTATGGACGTATTTAATTGGAGAGGCAAATAGGGCCTAGAAAGGTTTAAACTCAGGACCTCCTACTCTAATATCATGTGAGATTTTGATGAAATCTCAATTTTTGTTTCAAAGTCAATTTAGCCATTTAGAAATGTATTATAGAGACGTGAAAATCAGTTTTCTTTCGTTGTTGAATATTGTCAATTTCACTTACAATGTGGAAAGAGGATGAAGACGTAAGACAACATAGTTCCAATGGGCATTACAGCTCATCTAATTCTTACAAATCTCAGTTCAAAGTCCTGCCATGTATTGGTTTTGTCCTCCTTTGTTTTAGAGTCAGAATATCAATCTCATCTTCCTTTTACATATTTACATTTCCAGAAAGACCACCTACAAGAACAGAATGGAACCCCAGCCATAACAATTATCCTGTATGATATAATGTACCGTCAAAAACGGGGATATAGATTTTTTTTTCCCAAAAGATATCGCCACGCATTGTTATGTTCAAACAGCATTGAGTTGGAGGACCAATATCTGTATTTTATATCTTTAATACAAATAACATAACAGTTAGATGAAGTTCTGGAATATTACCCAGAGGATATAGCATACTGCAAAAATCACATGCATGTAGCAGGTCCACTATAATTAATAAAATCAACTTCGACATCTGCACCCTTCTACAATGAAATTTAATATCTAGCTACGAGACCAATTTGTTAAGGTTTTTGCATTTCAAATGAGTTGGTAACCATGTCACATAACGAACGAGATCACTGACTCTCCCAAACTCTGGCAAACAGCATCATAGAATGCACATCAATGAACTTCTTGAATTTCACGATATATAAGAGCAATTTGACAGATAGGTTCGCAACTGTGCAGGAGATGTCACTCCTTGCCAGATTGTTGATTAGACAACAGGAGAATCTCATACTTGCATTGGTGGATTACAAAATACACGGAAGGAATCACCAGAGACTACGATGACAATTCCCCACCATTAAATTGATTTCTTTTTGGTTTGATTTATATGCTTCTGTGTAGACATTTGTTGAAGTTAAAAATTCCAAGTAGTCTAGAAGTCAAATTTCGATGCTGCAATTGCTCTGTGCAACTGACAGAAGAGAAGAAACCAAGAGTTAGATATGTTTTCCCCAAGCAGAACCAAGAGTTAGAGTTGTCCAATCAGACTGTCGACTAAGACACACTGTCCATGCAATATTCATTAATGTCAAAAACCATTATTTGAAAGGTTTGGCTAGACAGACATAATATCTGATCCCTCTCCGCTTTTTGTAGTGCACGGAGTGGGGGGAACTGAAGAGCCTTTGAAGGAATTAAGTCTACATGAGTACATTTCAAGCCATTAATATTAGAATGAAATTGGATGAAGAAATGGATACTGTTGGAATATATAAATATCAAACAACGCCTTCTTCTAACAGCTTAAGCTTTTAGAGTAGTTGGCAAGTGATCCCACCAAATCTTTCATGGTATCAGAGCAGGAGGTCCTGAGTTCAAATCTTTCCAGGCCCCTATTTGCCTCCCCAATGAATTTGTCCACGCTTAGTACTAGGCAAAAGACCAGACTAAGCGTGAGGGGGAGTGTTGGAATATATAAATATCAAACCACGCCTTCTTCTAACAGCTTAAGCTTTTAGAGCAGTTGACAAGTGGTCCCACCAAATCTTTTAGATACCATTCCAGGTAATCGAATCCCTCTGCATATAATCTCTATTCTGTTGTTTGGTCACTTTGTTACAGCATTAAAACATTATGACAAACATGTCAAGTGCAAAATGAAAGGGCTGAAGTAACTTCAGCACATTGCGGCCAAGTTAGATCACAAAAATGATTCCTCCCAAAAAATTTATACATGAAAGTAATCATCGATCATGACTTGATTAAGATGATCATTTATCTATTCTACCATAACAAATAACATGGACATAAAGAGGGAGGGAGAGGAGAGGGGGAGAGAGATTGATTTTTCATCTTTTGTGATGACATGTGTAATGACAGAGACTGGAAAGACTAGGGTAAGCATGGTCCCAGAGTGGAACAGAACTGGGAACCGGAGAACCGGTGGAAACAGGGTAAATTCCAAGGTATGCAGGGTATGTTTCAGGTTTCAAAAATTAGAGAACCGGTTCTGATGAGTTCGGTTTTTGCATTTTTCTTGTTTTCTGTCTTCATGTGATCCTGTGGTACTCCATGGCCTCTGATGATAAGTGTGAAATCTAGAACCATTAATCTAAGCTTCCATTTCCGGAGATATCCACAACTGAGACTTTCACTTTGTTAATGTTTTATATTCTTTGTGTGTCTACATATAAATTTGATTAGTGGATAATAGCAATAAATGATGGTCATTAGAGGTGAATTTACTGCAATCATTTAGTTAAGAATACAGGTGAAACCAACGTAAACTCTGGAACCAACCCTGGAACCTATGACATGGTAGGTTCCACGTTCCCAAAAATGGGAAATCGGTTTCGACGGGTAGGTTCATTGAGGGAGGATGAGTCTATGAGAAGGGTGTCTGATTACCTCCATCAGCTGGGTAATTGGATTGGGGATTCCATTTCCATAGTAAACCAAACAAGGCCACAATCACAAATGGAAATTTCTCATTTTTTTGGGCATTAGAAGAAGTCACAAGTCGATGCTTGCTGTTGTCAAATATGCTTGTATACTGTTTGAACTTTTCTATAAATGGCTTCTTCTCGAGCCTTTGTAAACTAATTCGCATGCCTTTGGTGACTTCTCATTGAGATCATCTCATCTGTACTTTTCAGAATAAGAGAAGAACAATGTGGAAGAAATTTACAACAACATAAGAACTCACCAATTGTTTGACACTATAAAAAATTAGTATGGAAAATTATTTATTGAGCTTCAAGTGTTGACGACTTTAAGTGCTTAAAACGAAAAGAAGAAGATATTTGATGCTAGCAAAAATTTCAAATCTGAGTATAATTCATTTCTTACAGATAATGGAATAATGGATGTATATGTAGGTTTTAGAAAACTTATTGGCAATCTATTGAGTTAGCTAACCCTTTTACTTACTTTTAAGTCAACTAATTAACATTATCAAACGCGCTTCATCTTATTAAATGCTGAATCTTTTTACTTTCAACCTCTTAGCCGGCAAGTCCATTTTCCCTCTCTAGTGAACTTTCATGCAGAACGATTCACACAGATTTCTAGTCATCCTCAAACTTTTATAATCCTTCCAATACCCTAAAGACAAATATTATTAAATGATAAGAATTCAACATTGACTAGCCACACCAATAGAAGATAGTTCCAATTTTTTTAGTAGCTGTCTTAGGGCCTGATTCCTAAAAAGATCCCAAAATTCAGCTGGTTTCAATTATACTGCCTCAGCCCTAGCAGTTGACCTAAGAAGTGAGCCGACAGGGAACATTTCCGTCTATCTCTACTGGATCTACCCACTGTAAATGTCCAGTGAAATCGCTAACGAAAATAAAAGACTGACATGTCTTGATATGGTCAAATATATGATCCACAAAAAAACATGAAAAAAAAAAAATTAGGATGATCACTTGATATTTGATAATGAAATCTAATTTTTACCGATGATGTCAGCTGCAAAGACAACTCTACAAAAAAGTGCAGTATAGGACATGCAGGGCAAATCATTCTGATCATTCACCATCCTTTCATTTTCACTTTTTTTAAGTCCACTTTTTAAATTAATAACTCAATCTTGTCACCACACTAGCCCTATGTTGAGCCATATCAGCAGTTAATCATGTCACTAGTGGAATACTGATGGCTAGCTGACACGTACCTTCATGGTAGAGTTGGAAAATCAATAATTCAAGATAGAACTGGAAAGGTCCAGGACTATCATTATTCATAATGTAATTAGACCTTTTCCTATATATCGTGGAAAGCTAACATCCATTGCTAGCATCAGAGTGAATAGAGGAGGAATGGAGGAGCAGAAGAAAAGCGAAGATGAGGAAAGCAGAGAGAAACGGCAGATTGGAAATAATACATCTATATTTTTTCCGAGACAAATCAATCACCTCTGTTGAAAGCAATTAAATGTTCAGGCATATGAAAACAGTACAAGGCATTGCAGATTTCTGAGTAGTAGGTCATTGTTTATCTAGAGAGAAAGGCATACAATAGAAGAGTGGTCGGCTGTTCTGAAATGGTACTCAAGAGTACCAAGATCCTGAGATAGACAACATAAACTGAAGAGAAGAAGATGGCAAAAATAATTCGCCACAAATACCATCCATGGAACCAGTGGAACACAGAAGTAGTTGGAAGAGAGAAGTGATGATAAAACTAATAGCTAAGCACAACACACGCGGCTACCAAAGGTAAGCAACTCAGTCGTCTGAATGAGATCTATAAGAATGCTGTGACTTTTATTTTTCTGGTTCTTCGTTCAATGAGAAATCCCAACAGGTTGTCAAGCCAAAAACAAATGAAACAAAAAAGAGAAATCCCAAGAAGTGTGTGTTTTCATATTCGCATACAATTCTCAACCCAAGATGCTCGATGCCAAAGAAGGATGCTTTTACAAATTCATAGCCATTATCAAGTTCCCACGTAATTAATCACAACCGACTTTCACCTTCCAAGCTATGTAGGTTCTTTATCGAAGGAGTTCACCATCCATAAGCAAGCTATCGAATTGATATAACTCACTTCCACATAAAGGGGAAAAAAAAAAAAAAAACGTTCACCGCAAGGCGAAACTCACATAAGCTGGGTGCAGGCAAGCTATCTTGCCGACGTAGACGCCCGACATTATTTTCCCAAATTACACTTGAACTCTAATTACTTCAACCAGCTTCCGAACGCAGTCCAATAGTGCAAAACAACAAATCACCAAAGCAACTTTGAACTACTAAGTAATCATTGTGTGTGTGTGTGTGTAGAGAGAGAGAGACCTATCGGAGTGGAGAATCTCCTTGGCGAGCGAGACTATGGGCTCGATGTCTCTCAAAATCTCATCTTCCTTATCCTTCCACTTCCTGTAGTCAGGATCGTCCCACCTGTGGTACTTCGGCGTCTCTTTGGTGCTCAATAACACCATGCTCTCCTTGTCCTCGGGGAGCACCTTCTCCCCCTGCGAAGCCGACTCGGTCGAGGCGGCGGCTGCCCCCGCCGCGGCGCACAGAGGACGCAGACCTCCGGCGAAGAGGCGGTGGTGAAGATGGAGCCGGAGGCGGAGAACCGGCATGCTCCTCAGAAGCAGAGGAGGAGCTGCCATGAGCGAAGCTTCAATGGGGCTCTCGCTCTGCTCTGGCAGTGCTCTCCGAAGTGAGAATGACAATGGCATTGACGGTGAAGGTGTTCCTCGTGGTGTTGATCCTTCGCGAGGGAGAGATCAGGCCACGCGCTGGGCCCACTTCATTTGGGCTCTTCTTGTTCGTTTGAGAAACAAACCTATGAGTTATGATTTTTTTTTTAATATTATTAGAAAATGCTCCATCATCGCTCTACAAAACTAATTAACGGAATGAAGGTTCCAAGATCGGTCCAAATTTTACCTGGACCAATTCCTCTGTTTTCGAAATCTAAAATCTACGTTGGTGGATACCTGGAAAAATGAACCTAGTCAATCTACTTGAGAATCGGCCAATTTTTTTTTTCATTTTTCTTAATTTTCCGTTTCATTTAAATTAAGCAAACTGAAAGTGAACGCAGAAACAAAAACCGCCATTTGTCAATAGGAACAGATTATAAAAATTAAACTCGTATAATTAAAATAAAGAATAACAAATTCAAACATGTAATATAAAAAGGTTCTCGATTCGATTCTTCCAATCCCGGTTCAGTTCTTACCAAGGAACCAGAGAATGAATAGCACATTACTTATTCCACTTTTTCTTTTAGCCAGAAACCGAACAATTAACCGTGGGAACCTAGAATCAGACCAGTTCATATGGCGAATTCAGTCCAATTCTAGGTTTTATCTTGAACACATGCTCACCCTCTACTAATTGATATGTTGAATCACATTTTACTATTTCAATGATACGGTCATGCACTACTAAACCCCTAATTAAAATCTTATCACATGGTTTCGCAATTCAATGCTTGGTGTTATTCCTTTATGGCCACTTGTGTACATGGCAATACTTCTACTTCAAAAATCAACTTCTGCTTCTGAGCAAAATTTGATTTTTCTATTTCCACTCCAAAAGTTGATTTTTGATCGGAGAATGTGTTTGATAACAGAACAAAATTTTTGCATATGGGACAGAAATTCGTTTCGTAGTGGTTTAAAATTTCTACTTATGAAATATTATTAATACAAAATCTTCACAAAAAATTATTGATCTTAACCTAAAATGCATGTTATTCGAAAAAACTGAAATGGCGGATTTACATATAATTTGTCATTTAATTATTTATGCAAATAAGGATCAATTTTGTAAGAAAATTTGTATCAATGAATACGATGGCCGAGCTCATATATCCACACTAAAAGCATGGGTAGTTTCGGTGCTTCCTCGCTTGTGCTTAGAAGTGTCAAACAGTTGGGTCGGATTTGGATCGAATTGAATGTAATCCGATCCATATTAATCCATTTAACCTATTTTGACCCATTTTCATACAATACAAATTTAATGATCCATACCCGACTCGACGCGTATTACTTAAATACTTTTATATTTAACAAAATCATAAAATATTTATTTCTTATAATTTATTAAGAAAAATGATATTACTAAAACTCTCATGCAATTGAAATATTTTATTATTAAAAAAATATTATTTAATTTTTAAAAGTAAATTATTAATTATTATTTTTTTACTCCGGCGATGGTGGTGGACAGCAACAGGAGGCAATAGTCAGCGGTGGTCGGTAGGGGCGATGGCGCGCAGCGACCGTGTGCTGCGACTGTGTAGGCTTAATTGAGAGTAGAGAGCGATTCGCAGCGAAGAGAGAGAGAGAGAGAGAGAGAGAGAGAGAGAGAGAGGTTCATTGAGAATAAAAAAAGGTCGAAGTGAGAGAGAGTTAGGGTGAAGTGAGAGGGATTCTGATCTCGAGAGATTTTTACTTCTAAAAGAGGAGTATTTTTTTTTTTACTTCCAAAAGTGGATCGAAATACCTTCTAAAGCACTTCAGAAGTAAAAAAATGAAGTTATGTGACCAAATGAGTCACTGATTTAAAAGTTGGGATACCAAACACATTTCTGCTTCAGAAATGTTATCTTGCGTGCCGATAAATGTAAATTTGTTCAATAGTGGACAAGAGTTGGCATACCTCTATTTCTAAAAGTACCGGGTACGTACGTGAGTTTTATTTTCGAAGATGAGTTCGCGCCTCCATATAAGCTATCTGCATGTGCATGTTTACGATAAATAAATTTTTACACTCACTCAAGACACTTGAACCAACTAAAACCCAAACTACCCAAAACCTGAAGTAAGGTACTGAGATGAGTTCGTAATGAGGGGCAATTCGGTCTTTTCTATCACGCCTCGATTCTCGAACACGCGTAATCCCTACCAAATCGCCACAAGTCATAAAGGATAACGTCCTAGGCACGCTATCGACCTACGATACTTTAATGAGCATGCAAAAACATGTAATACTCCATACAACAAATCAATAGGGATAGAAAAGCATGAATCACATCAGCTCCAAAAACATCATTTCATTTACAGACACATCTTAACCCAACATGAGTATTACTTTATTCAACCCCATACTTCGAGACAGTTCCCTAAGACCAATAAAAAGGTAGGCAGGTCGGGTGAAGGCTAGCTTCATATCTACTCCAGAATAGGGCTACGTCACCCTCGCCCTCCATAACACTCACATCACCATATCTTTATTACCTTGGTCCTGAAAAGGTTTATAATGACAGGGTGAGAAATAAATATCAGTGAGTCAACGCCTAAACCTGGTTAGGGCGCTAATTCACTTAGGGAGACCTAAACATGCATCACTTAACAATGGCAGATCAATAGCGGACGATCTACACCACGCTCTTGTTGTGGCTAGCGTTATCACCTAGAGGGGGTGAATAGGTGATTATGGTGCAATTTGAAAGTTTTTTGCGGAATAACAATTGCACAAGCGTTTATATAACGTCTCAGACGATGGCAACACAATGTATCAATATAGACAGTTTATATACAGTTCTACTATCACAGATTATATAATATGATCAGACTAGGGATAGAGAAAACTGCACAGAGAGTTTATAATGGTTTGGCTTTGGTTAAGCCTACGTCCACTTTTTCGGCTATCAGTCAATCGGTTGGATTCCACGAGTAAACTGCTCGAAAGGTTACAACTTAGTGATCTCCTTGACACGCAGAATACTCCACCTAGCGTTCAACACTCTTGTGTATACCTCCTCACAATTACAATGGATGAATTAAGAAATGTGTTTAAAATGAAGTACTCTCGATCTAAGAATTATAAAGACTTTTCCCTCTTAACGCCGACCTTTTTGTCCCGCCGACCTTGAGATGTCTTTTATACTCATCCG
The DNA here is from genome assembly GCA_021437785.1 of Rhodomyrtus psidioides. Lineage (NCBI taxonomy): Eukaryota > Viridiplantae > Streptophyta > Magnoliopsida > Myrtales > Myrtaceae > Rhodomyrtus > Rhodomyrtus psidioides. Next base: position 961,391 of record JAILYB010000166.1, on the reverse strand, counting down.
TCTCTAATCTAACCGTTGCAAGGCTTCCAAAAGAGGTCTCTCCAAAACTTCCCGTTTGGACAAGACATATATCAAAAGAAGATCTCGTAGCCGTTGGGATTGTTGTGGCTAGCGTTATCACCTAGAGGGGGGGTGAATAAGAGGTTATAGTGCAATTTAAAAATTTCTTCGCGGAATATCAATTACACAGACTTTTTTATAACGTCTCAGATGATGGCAACACAATATGACAATATAAACAATTCGTGTGCACTTCTACTATCACAGTTTATGTAATATGATCAGAGTAGAGATAGAGAAGATTGCACATAGGGTTTATAGTGGTTCGGTTTTGGTTAAGCCTACGTCCACTTCTTCGGCTATCAGCCAATCGGTTGGATTCCACTAGTAAACTGCTCGAGAGGTTACAACTTAGTGATCTTCTTGACACGCAGGATACCCCACCTAGCGCTCAACACTCTTGTGTACACCTCCTCACAATTACAATGGATGAATCAAGAAGTGTGTATAAAATGAAGTACTCTCGATCTAAGAATTATAAAGATTTTTCCCTCTTAACGCCTATCTTTTATCCCTTCGACCTTGAGATGTCTTTTATACTCCCCCGCCTCCAATCTACTCGTTGCAAGGCTTCCAGAAGAGGTCTCTCCAAAACTTCTCATTTGGACAAGACATACCAAAAGAAGATCTCGTAGCCGTTGGGGATCGCCAAAGGAAAGTCTTCCCCGTTCGGATCAAATCGCCTATACAATTATGATCATGGGTTTCCATAGATGATTTAACTCATTTGGAAAATCGTATGTTTGTCTCCTTGATTGCGCATCCTTGATTGATCTCTATCCCCGATAATCTTCAAGAATGATCCAGCTCGATTGTATCCGTTGTAGTATTTCAAATAAGCGCATTTGAAAGTTCTTTTCAAGTTCTGATTACTGTACGTGAATACTCAACTCAGAGCTTGAGCATCAGTCCAACATCTGAGATATCTCCGCTCAACGTTCAACGTCTGAGTTATCCCCACTCAACGTCTGAGCTCCAAACAGCATCCGAGTCTCTCAGAAATCCCATTTGAGCAAAATCTTTTTGACAGATTCAATCCCGTGCATCCCCGCACCAAAGGATAATCTACAAAACATTTGTTTTACAGTATCTCCGAGCTTCATCTTGAATGCTTCATATTACCCGAGAAGAAAATTGACTTTGGCCTCCTTTACTCTATCTGTTCCTTCATAGGTGATGTAGAGCTTGTCCTAGATCTCTTTTGATGAGGAGCAATCTGCAATAGGTTTGTATTCAATAAGAGATAAAGCACCATAGAATGAATAAACAACTTTTGCATCAAGAGCATCTCTCTTGGCAATCTCGGTGGATGACAAAGTAGCAGTCGGCGTTGGATTGACATCCCTTGCATTTGATGTAGTTGTGGAATTTCCAGTTGGATTAACTCATCTTTGTACAATATCTCATATCTAAGGATCTTGACATCTTAGAAATTCTTTGAATTTGTTTTGCCAGTCACTGTATTCTTTCCCATCAAAATATGGTGGTCTGTTGTTGCTTCCACCTTCAATCTATGTGGGAGAGAAATTGCTAGTCATGAAGATCGTTAGCTCGGAAGTAAAAACACTTCATAAAATATGAGCACCAGGCTCTGATACCAATTGTTGTGGCTAGCGTTATCACCTAGAGGGGGGTGAATAGATGATTATAGTGCAATTTAAAAAATTTCTTGGCGGAATATCAATTGCACAGATTTTTTTATAACGTCTCAGATGATGGCAACACAATATGACAATATAAACAATTCGCGTGCACTTCTACTATCACAGTTTATGTAATATGATCAGAGTAGAGATAGAGAAGATTGCACATAGGATTTATAGTGGTTCAGCTTTGGTTAAGCTTACGTCCACTTCTTCGGCTATCAGCCAATCGGCTGGATTCCACTAGTAAACTACTCGAGAGGTTACAGCTTAGTGATCTTCTTGACACGCAGGATACTCCACCTAGCGCTCAACACTCTTGTGTACACCTCCTCACAATTACAATGGATGAATCAAGAAGTGTGTATAAAATGAAGTACTTTTGATCTAAGAATTATAAAGACTTTTCCCTCTTAACGCCGAGCTTTTATCCCTTTGACCTTGAGATGTCTTTTATACTCCACCGCTTCCAATCTACCCGTTGCAAGGCTTCCAGAAGAGGTCTCTCCAAAACTTCCCGTTTGGACAAGACATACCAAAAGAAGATCTCGTAGCCGCTAGGGATCGCCAAAGGAAAGTCTTCCCCGTTCGGATCAAATCGCCCATACAATTATGATCATGGGTTTCCATAGAGGATTTAACTCCTTTGGAAAGTCGTATGTTTGTCTCCTTGATTGTGCATCCTTGATTGATCTCTATCCCCGATAATCTTCAAGAATGATCCAGCTCGATTGTATCCGTTGTAGTATTTCAAATATGTGCATTTGAAAGTTTTCTTCAAGTTCTGATTACTGCACGTGAATACTCCACTCAGAGCTTGAGTATCAGTCCAACGTCTGAGCTATCCCCGCTCAACGTTTAATGTCTGAGTTATCCCCACTCAACGTCTAAGCTCCAAACAGCATCTGAGTCCCTCTGAAATTCCATCTGAGCAAAACCTTTTTGACAGATTCAATCCTGTGCATCCCCGCACCAAAGGATGATCCGCGAAATAAGTATTCCACGGCATTATCTCGAAAACTTAAGAGTACTTGGATTGTTTTGTCAACTTCAAAATCACCTTGGGATTTTTCTCAACAATCTCCCACTTTTTGATGATGACAAAACTATCCACAAAAGTAACAATGATTTCAATAAAGAGAATGAGCAACTAGGATTTAGTTACTCTCAATATAATCTTGCTAATAATGGATTTCAACAATCTGTGCTTTGCATTTTCTAGTAAGAATAAGTTCTGAAGTCAATATATTCACAATATAAGCAGTCTCAGAACTTGTGATAATACTTAAGACTTAGAGATTAAGTAAAATATAGTTTGAGAGCATTGTCATGTGATTCTATTTGATTTTTCAAGAAATTTAATCACATGTATGACAATCTTGAGCAACATAATAATAATGAGTATATTACTAGTGATGTGGAATTTCTACACAAAGGCTCAGAACATGCATGTGAGCATGAACTTGCAATTTAATAGCTCAGAGCTCATAAATGAGCATATTACAATAGCTCAGAACTTGTAGTTTAACACATGCTCAGATCATGATGGTTTTAACATGCTCAAGTTAACCTGTTTTGGCACAAGTGTTGCCAAACATAAAAATGCTCGTAGTAAGGAATTTGTTCACTTGTTCGGCTTAGGAAAGAAATTGTATTTCTGTTTAGATCTTGTTCCTATTGAACATAGTGAAGGTGTATTTTACTAGTTCCATCTTTTCAGCTTTTAAAAACCTGTGTGAATATCCTGTTTGTGTGTTCTCACATAACTGTTGTACCTGAAACAACTTATCATTCACAGAATATGATATTCACAGAACAATCATAGATAATATAAAGTTCCTGTGAGGAGTTCCTGTATATGACTCATTGTCATAAGTCGCATTAATATCTCATGTGTCCTCTTGTTTGATGACTTTTGTGTAACTTTCTCTTAATTTTTGTGTAACTTTCTCCCCCTTTTTGTCATCAGCACAAAAGGGTAATTGAATGGAGTAGTAAGGTTAAGCACATGGATGGAGTAATACTCCCCCTGAACATATGATTCATTCAGTAAATCATAAAGCGTGGCATAAATACTCCCCCTGAATGATGTAACATTAATACTAGGGTCGTGCAAACAAAATTCAATCAAACATTCAAAGTTTTGCAATGACAGTACTAAAGGAGAAAATGTCAAATGAACAATCAAAACATTAACAAAGAGTTGAGTAATTTTTTTTTTTTATGCTGGTGGTGGTGGTTGAGAGATAGAAGGTACATATGTTGGTTGGTGCTGGCTTGGTTAGGCTTGGTTTAAGAAATGCTACGGGTAGCTTTAGAGATTTTGGGAAGATTTAGCATAGAGCTGACGAGCAACAGATTTGATCATTCCAGCAATCTGCAGTTTGATTTCATCTTCCACCTGATTCAATTTCCTTGTGGTCTCTTCGATCGCCAGACAAGTAAGATGACATTTCTTCCTCATGTCATTACGTAGGCTTCTGCTTGTCAGACTCATTTCTTCTTTGAACTGAGAAAAAGTGATAGTGAAGTCTGCGCGAAATTTTCTCAGGTTATCTTTGCATTCGCCCTGTTTGAATAGAATATCCCATAACTTGTCGGAGTCTGAGATATCTTTCACTTTGCCCTTTTTCCAGCAATCACAAGTCAGTTCTTGATCATTGTCACACTCTTGTTGCTGTATTTCTGCATCTATTTCATCATGCATCTGTAAAGATAATTTTTCAAGAGCATATATTCCCGGTAGAATATAACTGGGATCAAGGCGATTCTCTTGGACAAGCTATCTTGCATATTCCGCTCTTGCCATTTCTTGCTCGTTTTCCTTACAGAATCTTAGGAGATATGGAATCTTGAAATCATGTAGCAGTAGAGCAGTTTGGCACTGAACATGCTTTTGTTTAGATGAGGCATTCTTCAACTCTTCTTCGGTTGATTTGGAGGCGAATTCAACTACATCCTCTTCCGAAACGAAACCATTATTCCATGTCAATTCTTTCACAGATCTGTTGTTACCTCCTTGTTCTTTGATTTCTACAATGGCTTCTCTAACAGTTCTTGCGAGTATAATTTTTCTCTCTAGGTAAAAGACAGCTTTTTCAGCAGTGAGAGACTTTACCAGAGTAGAGAGTTGAGCAGACTCATGCGTTGCTTGATTGGAATCTTTATGAACTGAATCGGACAGTGTGAAGTCGTGAGGAAATTTCTTCACAATCATTTTGGAGAATTCTCTCAGTTCACTATTGATGACTTCTTTGAGTTGTTTCATCCTTGACTCAATGTGATCCACTTTGAGAAGGACAAGGCCAGTTTTCTCAGACAGGTTGTTCAATGACTTGGAGAATTCTTGTGCTAACGTCTCTCGTAACTTCCTGTTTTCTTGAAACAGAGCCTTGTACAATTCATGAGTTTGATGTTTCAACTCGATCTGGAAATATGCAACTTCCTTCAGCAGGTTAGCGTCTTTTTCTTTGCTCAGTTCTTCTTCCTCTTCTTCAGTTTCCATGGCTTTGTTGATTTCATCCAGTTGACTATCATCCTATCTATTTTCTTGCATGAAGTCATGACATTCATCTAATATTTCTCTTTGGTGAATTTCCTCTTCGTTGAATCTGGCTTTTATTCAACCTCTTTCTCCTCGTCTTTTGTTTTGAAGAAAGGATCAGAAGCGAGGCGTTTTTCTAAATCACTCAGAGTGATGGTGAGATTGTCAAAAGATTTCTTTGATTCGGAAGTGTTTTTGGAGTCCATGGAGGATAACCAAAGGTGTCTAGGAATATGTATTGTATAGAAGGAATGGAGATGTGTATATTCTTTGAAGACGAATGACGTTTAAATAGAGTGATTGAAATTTGTTTATAAGTAAAGATGTCTGAATATGTGATTGAGGTAACTTTTGGAAAGTTTTTACGTAAACAATCAATTTGAATCAATCAACACAATCAATTAAATCAATCACATCAATCAACACAATCTACACAATCACAATATTTGCAGAATATTTAGAAAGATTGTGAAGATGTGTACCTTATTTGTTGCCAGAAATATAACTACTCACGCGCAAAAAATTTGAATGATCAAACATTTAGTCGTTCTTCACTCAGAAGATGTAATCTTCAGATGATGTTTTAAGTTCTGAGTTCCTTGTAGTCATAGTGTTTCTTCAGATGAAGCTTTAGCTTCTTTTCTTTTTCCAGATATCGCTTGAAGCTTTGAAGCAAGATTTTCCTGTCTAGATAACAACTTAAACATGCATCATAGTAATACCTAATTCTTGTCTGATATATTCAAACGTATTTCTATCAAGTGGTTTGGTGAATATGCCAGCTAATTGATGCTTTGAATCAACAAATTGAATGCTAATATCACCATTATGCACATGATCACAAATAAAATGATGCTTAATTTCAATATGCTTAGCTCGTGAGTGCAGAATAGGATTCTTGATGAGATTGATTATACTGGTGTTGTCACATTAGATTTCAATGTTGTGAGATTGAACACCAAAGTCCTTCAGTTGTTGCTTCATCCATAAGATTTGTGCATAGAAACTCCCTAAGGCAACATACTCAGCTTCTGCAGTTGATAGAGCTACATTGTTCTGTTTCTTGGAGAATCAGGACACTAGTATTGATTCGAGAAGTTGACATGTTCCTGAAGTACTTTTTCTGTCTAATTTACAACCTGCAAGATCAGCATATGAATATCCATGTAATATAAGATATGAGGTCTTAGGATACCATAGTCCTAAATTAGGATAGGTTCCTATGTATTTAATAATTCTTTTACTAGCTGTTAAGTGTGATTCCTTCGGATTTGATTGGAATCTAACACACATGCATACACTGAAAAGGATGTCAGGTCTAGAAGCAGCTAAATATAGTAGTGAACTAATCATGCTTTTGTAAAGCTTCTGATCAACATGTTTACCCTGTTCATCCTTATCTAGTTTGGATGAAGTGGACATAGGCAAATCAATTTTCTTGCAATTTTCCTGACCAAACTTCTTTACCAGTTCAAGAGCATATTTCTCTTGATGTACGAATGTGCCTTGATTAGTCTGATTGACCTGCAGTCCTAGGAAGAACATAAGTTCTCCCATCATGCTCATCTCAAATTCATTCTGCATGATTTGAGAGAATTCCTTGCATAGATTTTTGTTAGAGGAGCCTAATATAATATCATCTACATAAATCTGAATAAATAGAATTTTGGTACATTTTCTTTTGATAAATAAAGTTGTGTCAACTTCACCTTTCTCAAAGCCTTGGTTGGTAATGAAATTACTTAACCTTTCATACCATGCACGTGGAGCTTGCTTGAGTCCATAGAGTGCATTTTTAAGTTTGAACACATGATTTGGATATTTTGGATCTTCAAACCCTGGAGGTTGATCAACATAGACTTCCTCCTTGATATATCCATTCAGGAATGCATTCTTGACATCCATTTGGTATAGTTTGAAATCATGATGGCAAGTGTAGGCGAGTAGAAGCCTGATGGATTCAAGTCTTGCTACTGGGGCATAGGTTTCATCATAGTCGATTAATTCTTCTTGAGAATATTCCTTGGTAACAAGTCTTGCCTTGTTTCTCGTTACTTTGCCTTTATCATCCAGTTTGTTCATTAATACCCATTTAGTTCCTATAACAGGATGATTCTTCGGTCTTGGCACCAATTCCTATACTTCATTGAGTTTGAATTGATGTAACTCTTGTTGCATAGCTTCAGTCCAACTTTCATCTTTGAGAGATTCTTCAATCCTTTTGGGTTCATACTCAGAAACCAGAGCAAATGCATTTATTGCACTTCTTAGTTTGGATCTGGTTATGATGCCTTCATTGATGTTTCTAATGACTTGATCTTTAGGATGACTAGATTTGTATTTCCAGTTTTTCTTCGATTCTTCAAGCTCATCTTCGATTGATTCTTAAGTATTTGGATCTTCAGAAGTTGTAGCTGATGCTTATCTTCCAAGTTATGAGAAGATTCGGTTGCTTTTTCATCCTCAGATGATGTGTTCTGCTTCTCAGATGATGAGTCTTGCTTCTCAGATGATGATTTCTGATCATCTGACGCTTCATTAACGGTGATGACCTCCTGAGTAGTATACTCATTCTCGAATTGTATATTCATGGATTCTTCAACTGTTTGAGAATTCTTGTTGAAAACTCGATAAGCTTTGCTTGAGATTGAGTATCCCAAGAATACTCATTCATCAGATCTTTCATCAAACTTACCCGGCCGATCAATTGAGTTTTTAAGAATGTAGCATTTACAACAAAAAATATGAAAGTATGAACTACTTGGTTTCTTTCCTTTGTAAAGCTCATAGGGGTTTTTCTCAAGCAATGGTCTAAGAAAAACTCGATTTATAATATAGCAAGCAGTAGAAACAGCTTCAGCTCAAAAGTATGATGGTGCTTTGCTTTCAATCAAGAGTGTTCGTGCCATTTCTTGTAAAGATATATTCTTTCTTTTAACAACTCCGTTTTGCTGTGAAGTATATGGAGATAAAAAATTATGTTGAAAACCATTTTGATCACAAAATTTAGCAAAGTAATGATTTTCAAATTCCCCTCCATGATTTGTTTTGATGCTTGAAATGGAATAACCTTTTTCATTTTGAACTTTCTTAGAAAATGTTTCAAAATATGAAAATGCATCACTTTTATGTGCAAGGAAGAACACCCAAGTGAATCTGGTATAATCTTCCACAATGACCAAACAATATCTTCTACCTCCAATACTTTGAATTCGAGTAGGTCCGAAGACATCTATATGTAACAACTGCAGAGCACAGTTAGTAGATACTTCATTTTTATGTTTGTAAAAATTTCTTACTTGTTTTCCCAATATGCAGGTTTCACAATGCTTAGTCTTGTCAAACTTTGCTTCTGGGAGACCTCTTACAAGCTTCTTTTTGGAGAGCTTTGATATTTTCTTGGGCTTATGTGTCCCAGCTTTCTGTGCCAAAGTTCTGGATCGTCTTTAACAGATAGAAGACATTTTTCCTCTTCAGACATTGTATCCAGTAGGTACATATTGCCATAGGTACATATTGCCATATATTCGTTCAGTGAACGAAGATTCATTGTCTTTACTTGTACCTGAGCACTTGTTCTCTGCAAAATAAACTTTATATCCAATATCGCATAATTGACTTATACTTACAAGATTGAAATTCAAACCCTTAACCAATGAAACATCATGGATACGAAGATTTCCAATATTCACGGTTCCTTTGCCAATAATTGTTCCCTTGTTATTTCCTCCAAAGGAAACGTTTCCACCATTAAACTTCTCAATATTGGTGAACTTTGTTGCATCTCCAGTCATGTGTCTGGAACACCCACTATCAAGGTACCATTTATTTTTTCTTTTCATTGGTACCTGCAATCATCAATAAAATTCAACTTTTCTTTGGTCCCCAGATCTGTTTGGGTCCTTTGGGGTTAGCAACATTTGCATACCTAAGAATATCTCGAGTAGGTCTTTTGATTTTTGAACAATAGCTGTGAGAGTGTCTAGAATCCCCACAGTTTGAACATGCATAAAAATCTTGACCTTTGAAACTCACAAACTGTTTTCGAAAATGTTTTTCGTAAAATCTCTTAGGAATTTTTCTTCTGATTCTTTCCTTGACGGAAGGAAAATGATTTTCCACGTTACTTACTTTTTGAAATCCTAATCTTGATTTATTATAATATGGAACTTGTACAGAAAGTATATGCTGTAATGTTTTGGAACCGGTAGAAAATTTCTTATGAATATTTGAGATTTCCTTTCTTAACGAAACACTCTCTTTTTCAAGGATATCTTTTTCCCTTTTCAAATAATCATTCTCTGTATCAAAAATATGTTTTTCCTTTCTCAAGGAATTAGTTTCTTTCTCTAAACTTTCCAATTCTGATTTTAAACGAATATTCTCGTTAGACACACAATCAGAATTCTCTTTTGATTGGAGAAATTCTTTTTCGAGAAAACTAATCTTTTCTTTTTGAGAAAGATCTTTCTGTTTAAAAACTATTAATTCCTTTTTTCAGTTCAGAAAGTCTCTTAAGAGTGGCTTTATATTCTAAACATAACTCTTCTATATAATCAGATATCTCAACAGGAATATTTGAATGGGTTACATGGAGATCATCATCTGAGTCGGCTATCAGACATATGTTTGCGTACTCTTCGTCGCTTTCACATTCAGTGTCGCTCCATGTTTCAGCTTTCAAGGCTTTCTTAGGATTTTCATCCCTGCCTTTCTTCTTTAATAAAGGACAATTTGGTTTGATATGTCATCTCTTTCTTCATTCATAACAGATGACTTCTTGGCTCTCGCCTTTGGTCTCAGATGATCGTTTCTGATCATATCGTATGAGATCCTTTTTGTCCTTGAAGTTCATGCCTTTCTTGGCCATTCTTCTGAATCTTTTGTCCATGAGTGCTAGCTCCTCGTCATCTTCATCTTCTGAATCTAAAACATCTGAGTCAGAGTTAGATTTTAACGCAATGGACTTCTTACCTTTTGAGATTGTCTCTTCATTAACTCTTTCTTCCTTATAGGATTGAAGAGTTCCAATGAGTTCGTCCATAGATAGAGGAGATATCCTCTTAGTCTCTCGAATGGAAGTTTTGACGTTGTCCCATTCCTTTGTGAGAGCTCTCAGTAGCTTGTTGACTCTCATTAGTCCTGAAATAGGTTGCCCGTGGTATGTAAGACCATTCACTATCTCTGTGAATCTGTCAAACATTTGTTTTACAGTTTCTTCGGGCTTCATCTTGAATGCTTCATATTGCCCGAGAAGAAAATTGATTTTGGTCTTCTTTACTGTATCTGTTCCTTCATAGGTGATGTAGAGCTTGTCCTGGATCTCTTTCAATGAGGAGCAATTGCAATACGTTTGTATTCAATATGAGATAAAGCACTATAGAATGAATAAACAACTTTTGCATCAAGAGCATCTCTCTTGGCAATCTCGGTGGATGACAAAGTAGCAGTCGGCGTTGGATTGACATCCCCTGCATTTGATGTAGTCGTGGAATTTCCAGTTGGATTCACTTCTCTTTGTACATCATCCCATATCTGAGGATCTTGGCATCTTAGAAATGCTTTGAATTTTTTTTGCCAGTCATTGTATTCTTTCCCATCAAAATATGGTAGTCTGTTGTTACTTCCACCTTCGATCCATGTGGGAGAGAAATTGCTAGCCATGAAGATCGTTAGCTCGGAAGTAAGAACACTTCACAAAATATGAGCACCAAGCTCTGATACCAATTGTTGTGACTAGCGTTATCACCTAGAGGGGGGTGAATAGATGATTATAGTGCAATTTAAAAAAATTCTTGGCGGAATATCAATTGCACAGACTTTTTTATAACGTCTCAGATGATGGCAACACAATATGACAATATAAGCAATTCGTGTGCACTTCTACTATCACAGTTTATGTAATATGATCAGAGTAGAGATATAGAAGATTGCACATAGGGTTTATAGTGGTTCGGCTTTGGTTAAGCTTACGTCCACTTCTTCGGCTATCAGCCAATCGGCTAGATTCCACTAGTAAATTGCTCGAGAGGTTACAGCTTAGTGATCTTCTTGACACGTAGGATACCCCACCTAACGTTCAACACTCTTGTGTACACCTCCTCACAATTACAATGGATGAATCAAGAAGTGTGTATAAAATGAAGTACTCTCTATCTAAGAATTATAAAGACTTTTCCCTCTTAACGCCGATCTTTTATCCCTTCGACCTTGAGATGTCTTTTATACTCATCCACCTCCAATCTACCCGTTGCAAGGCTTCCAGAAGAGGTCTCTCCAAAACTTCCCGTTTGGACAAGACATACCAAAAGAAGATTTCATAGCCGTTGGGAATCGCCAAAGGAAAGTCTTCCCCGTTCGGATCAAACCGCCCATACAATTATGATCATGGGTTTCCATAGATGATTTAACTCATTTAGAAAGTCGTATGTTTGTCTCCTTGATTGCGCTTCCTTGATTGATCTCTATCCTTGATAATCTTCAAGAATGATCCAGCTCGATTGTATCCGTTGTAGTATTTCAAAATCACCTTGGGGTTTTTCTCATCAGAAATCGCCAAAAGAAAGTCCTCCCTGTTCGGATCAAATCGCTCATACAATTATGATTTTGGGTTTCCATAGATGATTTTGTTCATTTGGAAAGTCGTATGTTTGTCTCCTTGATTTCGCATCCTTGATTGATCTCTATCCTCGAGAATTCTCAAGAATGATCCAACTTGATTGTATCCCTTGTGGTATGTCAAATAATCATATTTAAAGTCATCTTCAAATTCTGATTACTACACGTGAATACTCTACTCATAGCTTGAGTGTCATTCCAACGTCTGAGCTATCCCCACTCAACGTCTGAGCTCCAACCAGCGTCTGAGTCCCTCAGAAATCACATATGAGCAAAACCTTTTTGACAGATTCAATCCTGTGCATCCCCGCACCAAAGGATAATCTGCAAAACAAGTATTTTACGGCATTATCTCGAAACTTAAGAGAACTTGGATTGTTTTGTCAACTTCAAAATCACTTGGGGGATTTTTCTCAACAATCTCCCCCTTTTTGATGATGACAAAACTATCCACAAAAGTAATAATGATTTGAATAAAAGGAAGAGCAATTAGGATCTAGTTACTCTTAGTATAATCTTGCTAAGAACGAATTTTATGAATCTGTCATTTGTTCTTCTAGCAAGAATAAGTTCTGACGTCGATATTTTAACAATATGAGAAGTCTCAGAACTTGCGATGGTACTTAAGATTTAGAGATTAAGCACAAGTATAGTTCCAAAGCATTGACATGTGATTCTACTAGATTTTCTACAGAACTTAATTACATGCGTAACAAACTTGAACGGTATGGTGAATATGAGCACATTCCACTTGCTACACAATAGCTCAAAACTTGTGTATGAGCATTTTTGCTTGTGATATAAACTTGCTACACAATAGCTCAGATCTTGTAGTTCAACACATGCTCAATTATGATGATTATAAACTACTCAAGTTAGCATGTTTTGACAAATATGTTACCAAACGTACAGATTAATAAAATGCTCAAAGTAAGGAACTTGTTCACCTGTTCGGTTTAGGTAAAGAAATTATATCTCTTTATAAATCTTGGTCTCAGATCTTGTTCCTGTTGAACAGGGGAAACTTGTGTTCTCATATTAACTGTTTGCATATCCTATTTGTATGTGTTCTCACATACTTCTTGTACTTGAAACAATTTATCATTCACACAATATAACATTCACATAACATTCTTAAATATATCCTGTGTAAACTTGTTCTTATTCCTGCTGAATGCAACTATCGCATGCAACATCATTCATTTCTTGTAACCTGCTGTCACAAATGTTCATTCTCCCTTTTTTTTTTATAACTTTTTGTATCGTTTCTCCCCCTTTTTGTCATCAGCACAAAAGGGCAAATGAAGGACCTATCAAGCATAGATACGAAAGCATAGAGATCGAGTAATACTCCCCCTGAACAAAAAATTTATCCAGTAAAGCATAAAGGGTGAAATATATCACGACAGAACAAAAAATACTCTCCCTGAATGATATAGCAGGAAATATCAGGGATTATAAAAGTATTGAAATAATAGTCAAACATCTAGAAATTACGCAATTACAATACAAGAGAAGAAAATTGTCAATTCAATAACCAAAAATGAAACATAAAAAAAGATTAAAAATATTTGAAAAATATTTTTAGTCTTTTTGAGGGTGAGAGGTAGAAGGTGCTGGAGCTGGTTGGGTGTGGCTTGCAGGGATTTGGACTAGGATAAACTGAGATAGTTGGCTAAATCGCTGAGCAATATCTTCCTTCAGGTTGAGAATAACCCTATCTAGCTGAGCAAATTAAGAAATTGGAAACTCCTGAGTAAGGTTCTTCCACAATTCAATTTCAGCTTCCACCTTGGCATTCAGACCTTCAAGCTCTGAGTGAAGAGAGTCTCGAATGTTGGTCAATTTCTAATCCATTGCTCTCTGGTTCAGTAGTAGTTCTCTTAGAAGGCCTGAGTCTGTGGCATTGTCTGTGTCATCAGTCTGAGTACCCACATTAGAGGACTCCCCTTGAGTTCTAACATGTAGCTCAGATGATGAGATTGACTTGCTTGGGGAATCTGCAATATCAGCAGCATTGAGATCCATCTCGACATCCTCCCCTTCAGACATGGCTCCTTGATGAATTACCCCTTTAGATATGAGAAAATCAGATATATTGACCCCGGTAATCTCTTCAGCCTGTTTGTGAGCCTCTTGTTATGTTTCCCTTTCCAGTCTCTCTTTTTCTTCTCTTTCCTTCTCCTTTCTCTCTTGTTCTCTAGCTTCTGCTTCCTGCTGCTCTAATTCCTTTGGTGGGACATCCTCATGGGTTGACTTCACTATGATCTTTACTAAATCCTCGAGTTCAGTTTCACTCACTAATGAGCTGTCAGAGTCATGTTCTTTATCAATCTTGTCAAGTAATACTCTGGCAAGCTTTCGCTTCTTGAGGGCTGATTTGGTAGGTTTGTGAGCAACCATTTTAATCCTCCTCTTGCGAGTGGATTCTGAAGATGGTCCTGCAGGTGCAGGCTGTGGAGTCTTGGCGATAGGTTGCTTTTGAGCAGTTGTTTCACTGATTTTGATATGTGGCAAATCAACCAGCACTGTCTGCCTCTTTCTGTCCTTCTACTGTCCATCCTCAACCTTATATCCCATTTTGGTGAGCATTGTTTCACTAGTGCTACCTTGAGGCAACTCAACAGACCTAAGGTTCAAAGGAATTTGTATCCTTAGATACTCAAAAATCCTAGTGATCAGAGAACCATATGGCAACTGACACTTGGTCTTTTTCACAGTTCTCATCATGTGTAAAAATATTAAGTGTGGGAGAGAAAAGGTGTGACATTCTGAATTTCGACCCCTCTCGAGTCTATTGAATGGAAGGATATCAATCGAGGTATTTCAGTTGTATCTCGCTCAGAGTAGGCCACTCTCGAGTTAATTGACCGAAAGGGAAAGACTAATGCAGAGTCGAGTACGTGGACTTGGAAAATTCGAATAAGAAACGGCACTTTGACCATAAGGATTGTCGATGGGGATATTTTGGGCCAGCAGAGATCGATCTAGGAATGATCATGGAACGTCTTGCTAGCGTTATACGTTGGGACGTGGGTGATTCTGCTTAACTAATGTGTAATTTGCGAGAATTTCCTAAATCGAATTCCGATGATCAGGACCGCAGGAACTAGCAATAAACCCTCGCAATCACATAACAACCAAAGTCGCTAAGACTTGAGAAATCCTAAGGTCGATACGCGTAGTGCTTGCAAGAGTCGCCCGTCAGTTTGAGAAAAACTAGAATTACAGTCGACGAGAGCTCGACATGAAATTGGACCTCGAGATTTGGGTATTGGACATAGAGGAATTCCAACATTTGGAATAATTGGACGCCGCCTCATCGAGGATAAGTAAGACCATGGTTCGTCTCATGAGAATTAGGAAAAGTGAGGTTTTGAACTACAAGTGAAAAATAAGAATAAGTCAAGGGTAAATTAGTCATTTGGTCTTCTCCACATGGCCAAAATTTGAGGGGATTTATGGTCATTTGATACCAAGATATTATGGGGATAAAGACAAGGCCATTAATGCTCAAGTGAAATCTCACCTATCTAGCCTAAGCCCTAGCCTAAACCCATCACCTCAAGTCTTATCCTCTCTCTCTTCATTTAACTTGTTGAGGAAGCTCTCTCCCTCTTTCTTCTCATTTTTGGCTGAGCAAACACTTCTCTCTCTCAAACTCCCTTGGATTCCCTCTCATCTCTCTCGCCCAGCTCGTCGCCCTGCCACGAAACCGTCCATTCTTTTGGCCATAACTTCTTAGTCCATGATCGTATGGAGACGATCCACCTACCATTAGAAAGCCTATTCTCTTGCAGTTCTAACGACATATCGTGAGCCCAATTTGGCCCAGCCGTTCGTCCGGTAGAGCCGTTTGAAGGAGGAAAGGTCGGACTGGTCAGATTTGAACCCGAGAGCTCTCAGTGGGATTTTCGAGCTTATTTCACTCCAATCTTTGGTAAGGCTCTCCTTGAACTTAGTTAAGACATATGGCAACATATACTTGTGGTTGGGGATGAATTATAATGGGATTTAAGGGCTGATGGCTTGTTGTTTTGTGGACAAAAATCTAGGCCGGCCTGTTCGGTGGAAAGCTGTGAACTTGCTGCCTTAACCGGGGGTTTCCTTGCTAAGTTCTCAAGGTAAGAGACTTCTTAAACTTAGGTTAACATGTTAAGAGAAGAATAGTTGAGGATTAGTGAGAATTTGTTAGGATTAAATGGCCGTTTGTGACGTATTTGCTTGAACCGAATAGATTGGTGTACATGGGCTGAACCGTGAACTTAGGAGTGATTTATGGACTGATTTTGCTTGGAACTAAAGAGTGGATGTCCCTAAATCTTAGCTTAGCATGTTAATGAGCTATTGGTTGGAGTTTGGGGTGAAATTGATGGAGTTTAATGGTTGTTTATTGCTTAGCTTTTAGAGAGGACAAATCTGTCCATTGGAGATTAATTCTGGCCGTGAGCTCCAAGGAGGCTTTGGGGATTTTAGCTAGATTATTTACATGGTAAGTTACTCCTAACCCTCTATTAGGATGTTAGGTTTCTAAAGGACAGAGTTTTGAGTTGAATTGAATGGTTTATGGGTTGATTTTGTGAGAGAATGCCATGAGAACCAAATTTGACCAGTTTTGAAGGTGATGTCCTTTGGCTTGTTCTTGATCGGAAAACACGTCGTTTTGCTAAATTGTGCTAACTCAAAGCTATGGTTATATGCTATGTGAGTATTGATAAGGGCATGGGCGTTGTTAGTTGTGTTGGCTTGGTTTTATGGGCTTAATTGCTTGAACATACAATTTTTTTTATGACTTAATGGACCTTTGCATTTGAAAAGCCCAAGGTTTTATTGAAAAGAAAGCCAGAGCTGAGTTTTATGTTATGGCCATGAATTTCCTAATAAGCCACGAATGATCTTTTGGCCATGATGTTTAAAGTTTGATATGAATGTCATGTTTTGGCAATGAATCCCATGACTTGTTCTTAAATGAAGAGTTTTTGAGGCATGAGATTGTTTTTCACTAAAAATTGAGGCGTGAACTTGTTTTCAAGTGAAAACTGAGATTTACCTTTATAACTGGAAATTTTATGAATAAAATGGCGTGTGGGATCGCCGAGGAAATTATAAGTGCACTGGCGTGTGGGATCGCCAAGGATTATAATTTGGCCAACGTAATGGGAGGGAGTTACTCCCATTTGACCTGACGAGGTTGTGCGGCTAGAGAGTCCCATACTGACACGATTCATCTCGATGGAAAATGGGCGTCGAGAGTCGTATGGTGATCGAATCATCTCTAGGTCCGGACGCGAGAGTCTCATATGTACCGACAGGTCATATGGAGACCGAATTATCTCGCAGCCCCATGGCGGGCGGCCCAGGATGGGCGGATATGGAAAGATCTATTTTCCGAAAAAGTCGAGAATGATTTTGAGAAATTGAATATGCCTCATATTTTGATGATTTACCTCAAGTATGGAGGTTTGCCTCACGAGTTTTAAATTACCTCATGAATTGAAATTGGCCCAGAGAGAGGCGTGAGAGAAAAGAATGTGTTTTTGGAAATTTTCACGGAATGATACTTTTGAGAAAGAAATGAAAGCCGCCTCACGCTTTGAGATGGCGTCGAATGCTTACTTTGATTAAAAACCCTGCCACTGTACAAAGCTCAGATTTTTTCCATGATTTGTGACTGAGTCGAATTGATTTGAAAATACTAGAAATGCCATATTTTGAAGGAATCATGTTTTTTTCATGCCAAAGTTTTTAATTCCAAAATACCTTATTTTTCAAAAGTGTCTAGAGGTACTGGCGGCCTAGTTTAGGGTTAGGTTTGACTTATTGGGATTATATATCTCACCCCGTCGTGGGACAACATTTTCAGGTTCTAGACAATGGAGACCTGAGCTTGCCATGGATTGGCATTTGGATGAAGTCATTGGAGAAAAATGAAGGTTTATTTTGAATTGAGACCTTAGAGACTGTAAATTATTTTGGAGTTAGAATTGTACCCGACATTGGCATTAATGAGAAGTGTACCCTTTCTTTTGTCTTAAGTCATCTAGTGAGGTTATTATTTTTTTTAATGGAGTTGTCATCGTTTTCACATGCATGTTTCATAGAGACATTTAAGAATTGGCTGTTGGTTCCTGGGAGATCATCAAAGGTAACGGCAAAGGTGGGATGCTCGCAAGCTCGACGGGTTCGGGACGTGACAAAATGGTTTGCCATTCAGAATGGCCCAAATGAGTTTGGCCTCATATATGGAGACATCAGTCTTGAAGTATCCCTTAGGCCTAAGGCAGTTGATGACCACCTTGTGCAGAATGGTGGTTCGCAGTGAAAATAGATGATGTTCAACATGTGGTTTGTTTGCCCTAGAGAGATTGTGATTGCTATATAGCTCCTTGTAGACATCATCATCAAAAATGGGAATTTTTGTGAAAATAGACAGCTCAGACTGAAGAATGCTTGCAAGGTTTGCAACACTCAGAATGATGTTTTGCTCACGAAATGAGAACTGTATAGCATCTCTATCAATCATTGTGAAGTTAGAGTAGAAGTATGTAGTCAATTCAGGATAGCATGGAGTGGCTAATGAGCAAAATTGTTGCAGGTGTAGATTTGTAATGGGATAAAGAATCTGCAAGCCATTCTTTTCAAAGAAATCAAACCCAACAGCTCGATTAGTCATGACACCTCGAGCAAGCAATGCCTCATAACATTTCCCGTGCTTTGTTGTCCTAAACAGTTTGTCTGCATTTTTCTTACCAGCTAAGAATTTCATCACTATAGGCTGAAAATGGGCATAGATTGCTTCATCATCATCATCCTCTCTCAGAGTATCACTAACAGAGAGTTCTTCTTCAGCAATTACTTCAGCAGTGGTAACAAAAGGTTCACCAACCTTTTCTTTTCCTTTCTCCAAGGTTCTGATGTTCTGAAACTCAGCACTAACCTTGGTCGTCTGCCTAATTTCAAATTAGGTCAGCATCTCACTAAATTTTTGTACTTCTCCTTCATCAAAGAACCCATTACTACGCACCAGTTCGACAATATCGTGTGAGGGTCTTCCCTGTTCCCTCATAGTCTTAATCAGATGATCCGTGGCTCTAGCTAAGTGAATTCTTTTATCAACAGGCAATTTAGCTTTCTCCTCAAGTGTTTGATTTACTGTTTTGATGATGCATTCCTGTAGCTTCTTCCTTCGTTTTTCAACGGTTTCAGGAGATCCTTGAATCTTGATTCTTGAGACCAGCTTCTCGGCTTCTCTCCTTCTTTTCTCATCCTCACTTATTCTGGGTGAGTCGGTGAGGTGATAGGAAGTGGGAGCATCGATTGCGTCTCTAGGTGTGCGAGATTCGAGTCGATCAGACTGACGAGAGCTTGTTGATGTGGTTTTCTTTGTGGAAGACGCCTTGTCCGCCATTATAGCTAGATGAGTGAGGGATGTTGATTGAGAGGTTTTAGGGTTTTCGTGAGAGAATCGTGAGTTTGCAACTTGAAAGCAGTTGGAGAATGTATGAGCGGCAGAGTTGTTTCTCTTGGTTTTGAGAGGGGACGATGCTTCAGTTTAGGTTTACCTTTCGAAAGTTTGGAAATCGTTTTAAAAAAATGAAAAATTACTTTTTGGAAGGTTTATATTTAGTCAATCAATTTAATCAAGTAATCAATCAAATCAGTCAATTAAATCAATCACGGTGGTTAGCACAATCCACACAATCATAATATTTGCAGAATATTTAAAAAGATTGTGAAGAAGCGTACCTTATTTGTTGCCAAAAATATAACTACTTATGCGCCCAAAATTTGAATCATCAAACCTTTAGTCATTCTCCTCTCAGAAGATGTCATCTTCAGATGATGCTTTAAGTTCTGAGTTCCTTGTAGTTATAGAGCTTCTTCAGATGAAACTTTGGCACCTTTTGCTTCTTCTATATACCTCTTTAAGCTCTGAAGCAAAGTCTTCCTGTCTTAATAGCAGCTTAAACAGACATCATAGTAATACCTAATTCTTGTCTGATATATTCAAATGAATTTTTATCAAGTGGCTTGGTGAATATGTCAGCTAATTGATACTTTGAATCAACAAATTTAATGCTAATGTCACCATTATGCAAATGAACACGGATAAAATGACGCTTGATTTCAATATGCTTAGCTCGTGAGTGCAGGATTTGATTCTTGGCGAGATTGATTGTGCTGGTGTTATCACATTGGATTTTCACATTGTGAGATTGAACACCAAAGTCCTTCAGTTGTTGCTTCATCCATAGAATTTGTGCTTAGCAACTTCCTAAGGCAACATACTTAGTTTCTGCAGTTGATAGAGCTACGGTGTTATGTTTCTTGGAGAACCAAGACACCATCATTGATCCGGAGCAAATGCATTTATTGAACTTCTTAGTTTAGATATGGTTCTGATTCCTTCATCAATGTTTCCAATGACTTGATCGGTAGGATGACTGGATTTCTATTTCCAGTTTTTCTTTGACTTTTCAAGCTCATCTTTGTTTGATTCCTCAGCATTTAAATCTTCAGAATTTGCAGCTGATTGTTTATCTTCCCAGGTCTGAGAAGGTTCAATTGCTTTTTCAATCTCAGATGATGAGTTCTGTTTCTCACATGATTGGTTCTGATCATTTGACGCTTCATTATTGGTAATGATCTTCTAAGTAGTGTACTCATCCTCGAATTTCACGTTCATAGATTCTTCAACTGTCTGACAAAAGCAAAGACATGCAATCTGATCAAAAGAAAGAGATCTCTTCAATTTAATTTTGTAAGAAATGCAAACCAAGTGTAAAACCATATCGTTCCTAAATGATCTCCAATTAGATGTAGGAATAAAATTTCCTATCTTTTTCCTCTCGGGCGATGAACAGAGGTAAATGACCCAAGAAGTAATGCCTTCAGATGACAAAATAGGGAATACCCCTTTTCATGGCATCCTAGACATGCAGTCAGGATAAATGATTTAAAGAGCATTATAATGGCTCAATTTATGAACAAAATTCTTGAGAAAACTTGAGAAAGTTTATTATCAAGTCTCTTTGAAAAGAACATGCGAGAAGAAAGAATTCAAGTTTTGCAAATTGGCATACTGGATAAAGAGATACTTTCTTTGAATAGAGTCAAAAGCATGAATCTATTTTTTTTACGAGCACGAATCAACTTAGATCACTTGCATCATGCACATCATGCATGCATAATTTATATGCATATTCTTCCTTGAAAGATGTTGACAGGTCAAGGCAGAAGAATCCAAATGAAAGGAAAATATCAAGACCCAAAAGGACGAATATGAAGAGGAAACGTAAAATACTTCATAGGGAGACTATGGTTGAAAGAGTCGCCAAGTTGTCATGCGACAACTTTCAAGGCTGTCAAACTACTGAGAGATAGATGAGAGTGATTGAAGACTCTAGTAGTTAAGATAGATGGGTGAACTTAGCAAATAAGATTCACTTGGAGTAAAACCCTCCCTTCCGTCAAAAGATCAATCAAGGGGAAAGATTCTCATGTGCCCCCATGAAAGCGCATTGGAGTAGGGTTATCAAATCCAAAAATGACAGACATCAAGACAGGCCCTACTGGGGCAGAGTGCTTGCATAGAATCGTTCCTTCAAGCGTTGGAAGAACGAAATCTCAAGGGAGTATTCTCCTCCTAAAAAACTCAAATGAGGTCAAATAAGGACCCACAATTATTTCTTCATGTGCAGGTGAGGACATCTTCAAATTGGATTGAAGATCGTCAAAGGACATGAAAAATGCTACGGTATTTGGCCATGACGGACGTCGCCCAATTAGGGCAAAGCAAGTGCTGATGTGACTAAGAATCATCTCATGAACGACACCTTCAAATATAGACGAAAGGATGTGATAGACATCGTCTATGTCAATATACAATACTGCAATGGACTTCATTAAATGAGAAGCGTCGACAATCGACGAAAGAAATGGTAGTTGGGTATTGTATCCAATCTATCTCTTTTCCTCGCATTTTCTAATACAAATTCATTTGTTTTGGAAGAATGGACCAGTAAGTCACCATCATGGATCCTAGAAGGGGTGAACATCATAAAGAAGATGGCAAATGAGATGATGCTGGAAAAAGAGCAATTCTCTCAAACATTGAAGAGGCAACACCTCAAAGGTGAAAGGTGAAGTTAAAAATCCCCAATAAAAGATATCTTGAAATGAACAAGGGATTGTAGGAAAATGCAAAAATGAATAGAGCTACTTAGCTGGGGCAAGTATCGCTTGGCCAGGACAAGTCACGCCCAAATGAGGGAGATTATTGGCATTGAAAAGCCTCAAAAGAAAAGAGCTCATCAGCATGGATTCGAGGCAAAAAGGAATATCGACTTCGGAAGTCAAGCGAAATCAAGCATCCAAGAAATGATCTTTGATTATAAGATCGAGTGGAGAGTAAAAAGTATCGCCTCTGCACTATATGCTTTAACATGCATTTTGATAAGAATTTCCTTTTTCCTTGAATAAGAAACCCCGAAGAGTGGCATGGAATACGCCCAAAAGGATGAATGGAGCCATCTAACAAGATTCGTTGCCCAACTAGACGGAGAGATTCATGGCCACAAGTTAGATGCTCGATTTTTGCAATCCGCACATTGGCATTCAGATTGGAATGCAAATCAAGAGTAAAGTCGTATCGTCACCATCATGGATCCTAGAAGGGGTGATAAGGGTCTTTCATACTGACTGACTCAGATGGACATGGTGTAAAGCATAATATGGTGGGGAATGATGGGAAAACAGAGGAAGAAGTGTCTTCCTTTTCTTTGGTGAATCTGATAGTGACAGTACCATCCTTTTTCTTGGTGTACTGTGGCTCGGAAGATTGGACAGGTCGGGAATTCCTTGACAAGGACTCGCCATCAGGGTAGACAAGTAATTGTCATTTCTCTCTAAACACCTAGAAGTCAAAGGAACTTTAAAACACCTAACAATCTTGTGTTGTTAAGTGGGCTGCAAATTTTCACAAGCCTTATACGCTCGTTGGAGCGCATGATCAAGGGTAAGATGTATCGTTCCAAGTGTTACAAATTTCGAGAACATACACTAACATATTCCTCTTATATCTCCAGGGATCTCCAGCCATGATTGACAGGTAAATATCCCTTCCCCAATTCATTGGAGATTGAAAACTTTCAGAATTCGATTATCGTGTCTAAAAAGACGTAGAATTCTCACTTCATTGACATTCCTGTTTTAAATCAGAAGGTTATCTGAAGATGAATGGAACATGCATGGTGCATCACGAAATCCCTTTGGAGGATAAATTTTGGAAAAAAATGAAATCAATTTTTGCAATAAGAATTGTTTAAACCATTCAAAAGGATGTTTTCTCAGAAGTGAGGCAAGCCTAATCCAAACACATCCTATACACACTGGAGAGATGAGTGGAGTAAATCAGATGGTGAAACCTTGACCTACCGATGTAAGAGTTATTCGCAACAATTGCATGGATCGGGACGACGGAGGCATTCATTCTCTATCCCAAACATTACAAGTGGCCATTGACAACCCCTTTGAGCGGCGATTTCATTCTTCAGCCCTGTCAAGAACCACCCCAAATTGGGGGTAAGTAGAGGTAGGTCTAGCAATATCAGGATGAAAATGATTAGAAATTTTCTTGTTCAAACTAACATCAATTTTCTTGTATGGTTTATATGATAATCCAAGTGCCATGGGATGATGAGAAGCATTCATTTCTCTATCAGACACACTATTATCCTTTGCATAGCCAGGTTAAGCCTGTAAATTCGTTTCATGAACCCATGTTGGTGATCATTGCATATTCTAAGGCGGAAGCAACATCACTTCATAAGCGGAAGAGTTCAAGACTTAGAGTTTGCAAAGAAATTGCTAGGTCAATGTTCAAGCTTGTTTAGACTTCAGATCATATGTCTTCCAAAAGAAAAAAAAATGAGATTTCAACAAAAGATAAAAATCCCTGGGAATAAAAAAAACAAAATGCCTAGTAAAAGCAAGGTCGATGCCCATTCAAAACATCTCCAAGGAAGTTTGGAGGAATGAAAAGAAGAACCCCCAAAGGAGTCAGATCAGGAAGACTACTCCCTAAGTAGTGTCATAGCAAAGACGCAAAAGGAGTTGACAGACAGTCTCCTAATGCAACATAAGGTGCTCCTTAAAGACCATTGTGCGCTCTGAAGATGAGTGTACACGTCAAGAACTGAAGATCTTTGAAAAATAGATGGCCAATATGCAATGATCACCAATATCAAACCTTTCACGTTTTTTGGGCCAAAAACAATCTTTGTTCGGTCCCCCAATCCTAGCCTATGTAGCACCGACACTCCTCCTTGGTAAGAGTGTTGTGTCGGATACCGTGTCCGACACCGACACCCGTCCGACGCCTCCCGACACCCGTGTCGGTCGCGTTGACAGCGTGTTGGCATTTCGACACTTGGTCAACGCGACCGACACTCGTGTCCGGCACGTGTGGTCAACGCGTGTCGATTTTCGACACCTAGTCAACACGTCAGACAATTGTGCGACACGCATGTCGAGCATTTTAAAAAGCTTTTTCACTAAAAAAATATATATATTCATTTCATCATTAGCCAAATAGACATTAGAAATAATTCTTCATATCTCATTCTTGACAATTTAAAGAGTCAATGTATTTGTTATTCTCACTAGACATCAAATGTGGGACTCTTTTCTTCACATTGTAAGTCTCTAGATCTCATTCATGACTTTTTAAAGTGACTTCATATTTGTCCTCTCACTCACCACCAATGTGGGATTCTCGAATCTTCTCAAGTTATTTTGTTTTTGTCTCTCTTAATCATCATCGATATGAGATCAATTCTAAGGTTTTTTTTAACTTTCTATTTATTTATGAATTTGAATCAAATTAATTTGATTGAAGTAGTCCTAAAAATAATAATTTATTATGTGTCTATATGACGTTATATATTTAATTTATAACGTGTCCCCGACATGTCGGGTTTTTCTATTTTTGAGAAATGGCGTGTCGGCGTATCGTGTCGTGTCGTGTCCCCGAGTCGGTGTCGGTGTCCGTGCTACTTAGATCCTAGCAATGTTACAATCCTTAATAGTTTTTTCCGACTAAGACACTTGGGTTAACGTATAACTTAGCTAGAAGAAGCACAAGCAAGACTATTTCTTTCTCATTTTGCAAGGTTTTTGACTTGTATACCCAAAGTAGATGGTGAAAACTTTTATTCAGAAGTCACGGCTCAAAAGTGTGCCCCCCCTTGAAAATCGAGATCCCTTAAGTCATAAAATTTTTTCAAACGGACAATTATTATATTCCAAGAATTTTTGATGTTTTCTTGGTGAAGAAAAATATTTGCAGGTTTGAACTTTCTGCAGAATTCTTGGTAACCCCAGATCATAGAATGTCGCATCCCACGTTCAACTTTCTGCAAGATTTCATGTAATCTCTAAATCTCAGAATAGTTTCTCAGGTGAGCCTAGAGTTAGACAAACTTCCCTAAAGACCCCCTGATAAGCCCAAGAAGACCTGGTACGTCAATGCTAGGTAAAGCCTTTTAATAGGCAAGCCTTTTCCTTGAACGATCCACAAAGTGATCAAATCTATGGCAAACCCCAAAATTCAGGCGTGTCATCCTTAAGTTCCCACCAGTTAGGAACCCCATTATGGTCTAGTGCACGATACAGACCAAAGTCTATGGCAAACCTCAAAGTTCGGGCGTGTCATCCTTAAGTTCCTACCATTTAGGAATTCCATTATGGTCTGGTCTACCATACGTACCAAAGTTTATGGCAAACCCCAAAGTTCGGGCGCGTCATCCTTAAGCTCCCACCTGTTAGGAACTCCATTGTGGTCTGGTCCACCATACGCACCAAAACCTTAGGCGAACCCCAAAAGACCGAGTGCATCATCCTTAGGTTCCTATCATTTAGAAATTTCATTCTGGTTTGACCTGCCATACGGGCCAAAGGTTAACTTCCCTAGGATACAATAATAACGAGTCCCTAAGTATCCTCTTGAATCCAACAGACACCGTGAATACCACACGTGCATCAAACAGGTAAGTGATAGGTATGCCTCTCTACTAATCTGATTCTCTTGTATCACAAGTAGATGTGGCCACGGTTCAGAACCGGCCGGTTCCGGTTCATGGCCAAGGTTGAACCGGAATCGGCCCTTGAACGGCCGTTCCGGTTCGGAACAGGCGATTCAAGGGCCGGTTCCGGTTCAGCACGGTTCACGGAACCGTCAATTTTCAATTTTTTTAAAAAATTAAATAATAAAATTTTAAATTTTAAAAATAATAAATTATAATATAATAATAATAAATAATAAATTATAAATTATAATCAAATTGTACATTATAATCAAATTTGGGGAAAAAAAGGGAATGAGGAATGGACTTGAACTTAATGAATTATCATTAAGCGCCTACATATCTTCTTGGGGATAAAAAAATGAAAACCCATGTAATTCTTTTACCTTTGATAACCCCAACTTACCTCATCGTCAATCGTCGCTACCCGTTTCGGTACCCGTGGCTGTGGTATCTCCGTTATCATCATTGAAGAATTCGGCTTCAATGCTTCGATATAGTTCTTGTTGTCGAAATTTAGCCTTCGTCCAATCATCGACACAAGCTTGAGCCTCTACAGAGTCCGGATGTAATCTTGAACGATGGTCGTCCAAAATTAATCCTCCAATGCTAAATGCTTGCTCAACCGCAACTGTTGAACAAGGGGTTGCTAAAATCTGTCTTGCGATGAGAGCGAGAACTAGGAATTGGGTTGAATGCTTTTGCCACCACTCCAAAATTTTGAAATCTCTGTCGCCTTCGGAATCACCAAACTCAAAAGTAATGGTTAAATAATTTTTTATTTCGTAAATATTACTTGTTGCTCCTTTATGTCTTTTTTGCCTACTTTTCAATGTTTTCAGCATTTGGTACCCTATACTAATTCTACTACTCTTACCGCCTTGTACGTCACTACGTTGGGAAGATACACTATCAACTAAACCATATCTACTACAAAATTCATGATATAATTCTACTATAGTGTCTTTAACTGTTTCTTGTATAGTTCTAATATTTTGGGACTCGCTCAATTGTAAACACAGATAATACATATTCAGATAATCACCTAAACCTTCTAATTTGATACGTGGATTGAAAACAAAAGCAACCAAATAAATAGGAGGAATTTCGGTATAATAATTCAACCATTTTGCTTGCATTGCTGCAATAGTCGGAGCTAAATCATCATCTTTTTCATATTCTTGAAAAACAACAACAATATTAACACACTTTATTAAAAATAAATGCGTCGTAGGATAATAAACACCAGATAAAGTATAAGTTGCATCATTAAAATTTTTTTAAAAATTTAATTTTTTTTTGCAAATATCCCACCCTTGAGGCAATAAACTAATTTCGGAAACATTATTTGAAATAAAAGTACATAATAAATATTTATAAGCAAAATATTGATTAAGCAACTCGTAGGTAGAATTCCAACGCGTCGGAACATCTTTTGGAAATCTTTTTGGTGTTCTTCCATGTTGTTTACAAAAATTTCTCCATTCTTTCATATATCGGGGATGACTCCATAAAAATCAAATTGCTCTTTTTATTGGGGTGATAAAAGCATCAAGAGCTCGTAAACCATCTTGTACACATAAATTTAAAATAAGGCAAACACATCGACTATGAAAAAATTATCCACCAAAAGAGGGTTTACAAACTTTTTTTAATTCAGGAATAGAAGCGGTATTTGCCGCGGCATTATCAAAACCAACAGAAAAATTTTTGTTAATCAAATTGTATTCTTCTAAAACTTGTCGAATTACTCTATAAATATTATTGGCCGTATGCCTCTCATTAAACACTCGAAATACAATAATTCTTTTTTGAATGTTCCAATCGTCATCTATCCAATGACATGTGATACCCATATAAGAATGAGTTTGCCAAGGATCACTCCAAATGTCGCTACCTATATGCACACGTCCATTGAATTCCGTAAAAAAGTTTGTCAAAGCGCTTTTTCCTTTTTTGTAATGTTTAAAAAGTTCGCGTTTAAGAATATTTCTTGGAACATGTTTTGCTTGTGGAGTACATGCAGTGTTTATGGAAAATATTAAAACTAAATCTTTCACCAATATTAAATGGTAAATGGTCAATGGCAGTAAATTGGGCTAATGTTTCTTTATAAACTTGATCATTGTAACGAAATAAAGGAGAAGTGTTAGGATTGGCGTACCCAGAAATTTGGTGTTGCTTGGTGTCGATCCCCGCTTGCGTTGGATGTACCCTCCCGTGCCGGCTCATTTGTTGTCGACACCTCTTTGACACCGGTAGGAGGACGAAGGCTTTCTTGCGTTGGGACTTGCAGCTCGATGTTGGGAATAACATTGATATTATCGTCTTCATCTATCCAGCATGTATACTCACGAGGATCATATCCATGAGGATAATCGGATTCCCCCATCGCCATCAGGCTCTTTTCGGTATTTCTGCTTCCACTTGCCATTTTTTGAGAAAATTGAGCGAAAAGCCGGTTGAGAGAATTGAGAAAATTGAGCCGGGATTGAGATAATTGAACGGATTAAGAGAATTGAGACTTGAGAGAATTTTTGAGAATTTGTGAGAAAAAATGAAAGGGAATGATGGGTATTTATAGATGGGGAATTATAAATTTATAATATTTTTTTTTTAAAAAAGGGGGGTTGGTTTTCCATTTTGCCGTTACAATTGCAACAACATTTGGGCTGTGGGGCCCGTCGGCCCAGGCCCCCTCCCTTTTTTTATAAATCCTAATAGCCGTTGGGTAGCAACGGTTTGAAACCGGCAGTCCCGATCAACGGGCTGGTTCTGGTTATTCCACGGGTCGGTTTGGGGCCGAAACTGGCCCGTGGCCATGTCTAATCACAAAAGCAGAATGAGCTGACCACACTTCAATGGGCATAAAAATTGAATGTCATGATTCGTTTTCTTACTTTTTCCCTTGTCGAGTCAATCGGGACTCAGGTGTCACCTTATCTTTGAAAGAAACCTCTAATGAGATTCATCTCAAAAAGGGGTAGCTGTTGATACCTGATTTTTTTATCGGCCTTTGTTCTTTATTTTTGAAAAATTCATAGAAAATTAATAAAAGTTGAAAAATTAAAAAATTACCTTTGGTAACCTTGGCCAATCTAAAGGAACCATTTTTAACAATTTTTTTTTATATTTTCAATTTTTTTATATTTTTGAAAAATAGGAAAATGCATGAAAAATAAGGAAAAATAGCATTTGAGGTCAAAAAAATATAGAAAAATAGTCTATATTTTTATTTTTATTTTATTTTCATTTTGACCTCACAAAAAGAGAAAATTCAAATTTAATTTTATGAGTTCCTTCACAATGCATAGAGTTGAACTTGGTAAAAAAAATGTCATTTCAGTCTTTTAATTTACAATTTTTGAATTATTGGATTCTTGACATTCAATTTGATTGCCCTGCATTGCATCTTAATCCAATTGTTCACTGAAATTGCACAATTGCGTGAATTGAGCAAAATTGCATACTTTTCTTTCAATTTAATCCCTGGGTTTCGGATAAAATGAAATTAATCAAAATCCATGGACTCCCATGAACAAATGAATACTGACCCATAATTTTTTGACCCCTCTGAAGTCATTGGTGGGGTTAATTTAATCTGATTTTGCCAATTAGAGCTTAAAATTGAGGAATTTCACAAATTGGATCTTGAGAAAATTTGGGGTTTTTTTATTATTATTATCAATTTCAAGACAATTGATCACGAAAACTACATTTTGAAAAGTAATTCGTTATGGAGAATCCAATTTGGGAATCAATTTTGTGATTGGTACTCATTTCGATGTTCAATTTGAAGGAAAAATTCTGAACCGGCTGACTGGGTCGGGTTGACCGACCCAGTCAACCCGTTGACTGCTTACAAAAGCAGAACACTTCTGCTTGTCTTCTCCTTCTTCTCACACGCAAGTGCACTAAAAGAAAGATGAGATAATGGTAGACAAGATAAGATAAGAAAGGAAAGCATTAGGGAATAAAAAAGTAAAAACAAAGAGCACTATTGTTTGATGTGGGGAAATGACGTTAGAAAGGTTTCTGGGGAGGAATAAAAAAACAAAAGAAGGAGAAGGTGGCCACAAATAGACAAGCAAAGGAAATCCTAAAAAAAAAGAAAGAAATCTTCTTCTTCTAGTGGGTTGGCTGCTGGCATAAAAAAATCAATAATGGAGCCTATAAAAGGAGGCTCAACCGAGGAAGAGAAAAAAAAGGAGAGAGAGAGAGAAAATTCAGAGCAAAATTCGTGTATAAGTGATCGTATCCATCCTTCTGAGCATCCCACCGATCGGACGGCCGTGGATGAGCCACGTGTCACGATCCAGCAGTTTTCAAAAATAAAAAATATTTTTAATATTAATAAAGAGTTTTTGGATGTTATAAAAAAATCAAAATGATCCGGAGGTCACAAATAGGCCACGTGGCGAGCCGAGGACCGTCAGATGTGGATTTATTTTCAGAAAATCCAAAAAAAAGGAAAAATTGCAAAACAAATTCCTAAAAATTTCAGAAATTTCCAAAAATTGAAGAATGTTTGGTTCAGTATGCTCCTCACTTGCCGCTATGTGGAACCTGTGAGTCAGAAATTTCTGGTACCTTAAGGGTTGAGCTTCAAGAATGAGCTTGAGTGAGTAAATAAGCAGTCCCCTGTTAAAGGCCAAGAGTGCTGTGTGTTTGGGGATAACATACCTGTTCATCAAGCGCAGGCTTGTCTCCGCTTCCTTTGATGGTATCAGAGCCAATCCTATTTTTGATATTTCTTATTCATTCTCCTTGAATTGACGATTGTACCCTTTATAGGTAAACCGTCCCCGCTGTATATCTGAGATAAGTCGAAAATGCCTAGATTAGGATTGGGGTCAATTAGGTGGCTAATCTTTCTGCTTAGGTTTTCGAATCTCTTCTTTTTCGAAATAACGATTTTACCCCTCAAAGGGTTTATCGCTTTTTAAAAATCCTGAAAATTGTCAAAAAAATAGGGAATTGGTCAATTGAGTAGCCAAACCTATTCCCAACCCCTTTTTACTCCGGATTTATTCCGAAATGATAATTTTTCCCTTTTCGGGCAAATCGCCCCGAATTGTCTCAAAATTACGACTTCCCCCCTAATAGGTAAAATCATGTCTAAATCATTCTGGAGCTGTGGTTGGTACTTCTCTATGCTAATAGGGCCTTACTAGGAATGCCATGCTGATTTGAAGTGATTTATTCTTATGTTTAGATTCTTTGATTTGCGCATTTTATTGTTGATTGTGATTGCTAAGGTAGTCACTCATGTCTGTATGAACTCCTAAATTTAGGATTCGTACCGCACTCATCTGCATGAAATCTCTGGTTAGAAAATCAGTCAATTTAGGTACCGAAATGGCGTCAACTTTGACCGTTGATGAAACTAAGTCCTCGAACCCATTTCTCTAGTTCTCGCAGAATTGAATAGAAACTCCCGACTATTCAATAGGGTTGTCCAGTTAGACCCTCCAAAAAAGTGATTGGTGGCGACTCTATGGCTAGCACATGTCACTAAACCACACTGAAGGTCGACCACATATACATCAGTTGCGGTTTGGGTAATGAGCCTTGCGAGAGGCCAACGTCCGACCAGATGAGACGACCCATTAGCCCTCGAGGGCATTTAAGCCAAAAGCCTCAAGAGGGTCGCGAAAATGTTTAGCCGTATTGAACCGTGGCTTCGTTCCCGACGCAGTCTGCAGGCTAGCGACTTAGGATCACGATCCGAAGAAATCGTTACTGACACTTCATGAGGTCACTCAGTATGGTGCGTTTATGACTCTACCTATCTATTCAAAGCGAGATCCTTTGGCACTATAGTAAGATACATTGACTTTGTCAATCCATCCAGTATTGCACAAATCGAACCATTATCTCTTTGATCCCTTGGTACACCTTTAACGAAGCCCATCGTGACAAGGTTCTACTTCTAGCTGCGACCGACAACCGATCAGTCAGAAAACAATGATCGTCGTGCATTCGATCAATTAGAAAACAATGATCGTCAAGAACATCCGACCAATCAGAAAACAATGATTGCTAGAAAACTCATTATATGACCACTTAAGCAAACAACACAGTCAATCGATTCTTATCTTTGCATTTAGCCAAATACTCACACTGTCATGCTCAAAATTCGGCTCGAAGCCATTTTCATGATCAAATATGCGATTTGATGTCATAAAGAGTTCATGTGAATGAATAGTTTATCAGTCAGACTTTGCATCTAACACGGGTGATCAATCCTCATACGATCTGATGCGGGAGCATTCGATGATGTCAATGTGCAATCCTTGATTCCACCCATAAGTTTTGCACAGTCGTTATTCATTCAGGCAAAGGTTGATTTTGGTCACAACTTTCTTCAATGGATCACATCAACATGAAGTCTAAGGACGTGCTCAGATGATGAGGAGCTCAGATGTTGACGAGAGTTCAGATGAAGCGGTACAAGCTCAGAAGATAGCTCGTTCAGAAGATGACATAATCTTAATGTGACTTTCATAATTAGTTGCTGACTTGAAGGCCTATCAAATATATATCCATGGAAGGTTATCTAAAGATATTTCTTTTAATTTGGAAGATCTTTTAAGGATAATATTTGATATGCTAGGCTGGAGGACGAGATTATCTTGTTTCCTTTTCCGTATTTGAATACGTTTAGCATTATTTGTTTTCTTTTCTTTACGTTATCTTCGTCCCTCTATATAAAGGAGGAGTATTCTCTATTGTAATGGAGACGATGTTGTTTATTGATGAATGAGAATTCCTCTTGAGTGTTGAGTTTTAAACACTTCGGCATCTTTATCCTTAGAGAGTAGATAATCCTCGGTGGTGAGCCAAAAAGCCCTTTATCATTGGTTGGTGGTGTAGCTTTTAGACCTTGGTAGTGAGCTTTCTATCAATCCCGATCTTCTTCCTTGGCTGGTGATATCTTTAGGCCTTGGTAGCGATCATTCTATTCTTCATTTTGTATTGTTGGCTGGTGATTTCTTTACGCCTACGATATAACTCGAATTCCTTCATTATTTTCACTTACCTTCCACCCACGTTATCCCGTAATTTTGCAAACATCGCCCTTCAATTCATCCCTTTGAATTTGTTCGTGACACTTTGTACTTCGAAACACCCGTCCTACGGAATCACTTGCCCACGCACGCATCAAGTTGGTATCAGAGCTTCAAGTTGAATTCTTTTGAGTGATTCATTCTCTGCTATCAATATCTTTCTACCATGAGAGATATTAACGTTCCAAAATGCTTGATTTTGGAGCAAGCTCACAATGAAAGGCGCGATCGAGCAGTCAACACTTTTCAACAACAGATGGAATGAGTTCTCACCTTATTGGAGGATCGACCGTGACAAAATCCGCCACCTCGAGAGCCTCGCAATAACCACCGGCGCCATGGCAATCCTCGTTCAAATTTCGATGATGAATCCAGCAACACAGGAGGTAACTCTAGCGACTCGGATTATCGAACTAAGAGGAGAAGAGGAAGGCACGACAACGATCGTGACATGAAAATAGAGGTACTTGAATTTGAAGGTAGCCTTAATCTTGATGATTTTATTGATTGGCTGCATACTATAGAACGGGTATTTGAATTTAAATCTTACTCGGATGAAAAGCGATGCGAGGTTGATGTTCTTAAGTTTAAAAAGTATGCTTCATTATGGTGGGAGAATCTGAAAAATCAAAGAGTCCAGAATGAAAAAAGAAAAATCTATTCATGGGAGAAACTCAAGAAGTTGATGAAGAAGAAGTTATTGCCTACGAATTATAAGCAAGATTTATTCTTGAAGCCGAATTCTCTCAAGAAATACGGAATGAGCATAGAAGAATACATCATGGAGTTTGAGCAACTCATGATGAGGTGCGATGTTCCAGAATTACAAGAGCAAACTATAGCCCG
Source organism: Rhodomyrtus psidioides (assembly GCA_021437785.1). NCBI lineage: Eukaryota > Viridiplantae > Streptophyta > Magnoliopsida > Myrtales > Myrtaceae > Rhodomyrtus > Rhodomyrtus psidioides. The sequence continues at coordinate 927,526 of JAILYB010000166.1, read as the reverse complement.
TTTCTTTGGTGGCTTGAATAGAGATATTGCTGATTTGGTTGAACTTCAACCTTATTGGTCGTTTGAAGATGTGTGCAAACTAGCTATGAAGGTTGAAAAACAAGTGAAGAACAAGTGGTTTTTTTCCAATACCTCGACAAAGGGAATATCCTTTTTTAAGGGTGCTTCTTCTGGGAAGGCTGAAAGTTCATCGACTAAAGACAAAGATAATGCGAAGGTTGCTGAGCCCGTCAAAAAGCCGAATAAGAAGCCCGATGGAGACAATCAAAAGTGCTTTAAATGCCTTGGCTATGGGCATTTTCAGGCAAATTGTCATAACCGGAGAGTTATGACTCTTAAAGAAGATGAGAAGATTGAGTTAGAGATTCAAGAGGAAGAGGATGAATCTAAACATAACCATTCTGAATCTGAGGAACGAGAAGAAATCGAGGAGGAAGCCGACAATTGTGATTGTCTAGTTATCCGAAGAGCCTTACACTCCAATGTTACCTCAGAAGATGATGAGCAAAGAGAAAACATCTTCCACACCCGTTGCACCATTAACGGGAAGGTGTGTTCCATGATTGTTCATGGAGGAAGTTGCACCAACGTTGCCTCGACAACTTTAGTCGATAAACTGAAGTTTCCAACTACCAAACATCCTTAACCATGCAAACTCCAATGGCTTAGCAAGGGAAGTGATCTAAAGGTAACTAAACAAGCCTTGATTTCGTTTTCGATCGGTAAAAGTTATCAAGATCAGATCTTGTGTGATGTTATTCCCATGGATGCATGCCACTTGTTATTGGGAAGACCCTAGCTATATGATAGAAAGGTTGTGCATGATGGACATAAAAATACATATTCATTTCACAAGGATCAGAAATGCATTACTCTTGTTCCATTGAGTCCATTCTTTATACCAAAAAATCAACCTGGGGAGGGAAACACTAGAAAGGAGAGCCTATTCTTGAATGAAACTCGGGTTGAGAGAGCCATTAGTAAACAAAAGAATGTGTATGCTTGGCTCATGATTGAGAAAAAAAAAATGAGATTGAGAAACCCATGCACCCCAAAATGCGTCCTTTGTTAAAAGAATTTGCAAATCTATTTTCGGAGGAGTTACCAGCTAGATTACCTCCATTGATGGGAATTGAGCATCACATTGATTTGATGCCCAGAGCTTCTCTACAAAACAAGGCCGATTACCGATGTAATCCGGAGGAAACAAAGGAGTTGCAACGGCAAGTTGATGAGCTTATCGAGAAGGGGTATGTTCGAGAAAGTATGAGCCCATGTTCTGTTCCGGCTCTACTTGTTCCAAAGAAAGATGGTTCATTCAGAATGTGCGTGGATAGCCGAGCTATCAACAACATCACCATCAAGTATAGGTACTCTATACCTAGACTTGATGATATGCTTGATGAATTATATGGTCCGATTGTGTTTTCAAAGATAGATTTGCGAAGTGGCTATCACCAAATTCGAATGCGAGAAGGTGATAAATGGAAAACAGCTTTTAAGACGAAAGAAGGACCCTATGAGTGGCTAGTTATGCCATTCGGACTATCTAATGCTCCGAGTACATTCATGAGGCTTATGAATGAGGTCCTTCGTCCCTTTATAGGTCACATTATTGTTGTATACTTTGATGATATTCTTGTGTACAACAAAGGTGAAAAAGAGCATGATTCTCACTTGAAACAAGTGTTCGATGTTCTGAGACAACATAAGCTCTATGCGAAGATGGAGAAGTGCGAATTCTTCTCTCCCAGCATTATATGCTTTGGTTATGTGGTTTCTAAGGATAGAATCTCCGTTGATCATTCCAAGGTGGAAGCAATAAGATCATGGCCGACACCGAAATCTATCACTGATGTAAGAAGTTTTCATGGTCTTGCATCTTTCTATTGCAGATTTGTGAAGAACTTCAGCACTCTTATGACTCACATGACTGAATGTATGAAGAAAGGTTCTTTTGAATGGAAAAAAGATGCTCATAATGCTTTTGAATCAGTAAAGCAAAACTTTACGAGTCTCCTATCCTTACACTCCCTGATTTTGACAAAATATTTGAAGTTGAATGTGATGCAAGTGGAGTTGGCATTGGGGTTGTCCTTGTCCAAGAGCAAAAGCCGTTGGCATATTTTAGTGAGAAGCTAATCGACTCCAAGAAGAACTACTCGACATGTGATAAAGAGTTCTATGCCATTGTGAGAGCTCTAGATCATTGGTCTCATTACTTAAGGCCAAAACAGTTCATACTCCATTCAGATCATGAGACCCTCAAGTTTTTTAGCGGCCAACACAAGCTGAACTCGAGACATGCTAAATGGGTAGAATTCCTTCAATCATTTTCATTTGTTTCGAAGTATAAACCTGGCCATACTAATGTGGTAGCTGATGCTTTATCAAGAAGGTATTCTATGCTTGCTGTTTTTGATTCAAGAATTATTGGCTTTCAGATGATGAAAGAACTTTATGCTCGTGATCCTGATTTCTCATCTATCATGACCGACTGTAAGTATGGAGTTCAGGGCATTTATTCTATCCAAGATGGTTTCCTTTTCAAAGGAAATCGGTCATGTGTTCCAATGAGCTCGTTTAGAGAGTTGTTAATTCGTGAAGCACATGGAGGAGGATTAGCAGGTCATTTCGGCATCAACAAAACTCTTGAGGTTCTTCAAGAGCATTTCTACTGGCCAAAGATGAGTGAAGATGTGCAACTTGCCAAAGAGCCAAGAGTCATTTTCATGAAGGTTTATATATTCCACTTCCAGTTCCATTGCGGCATTAGGAAGATGTGAGCATGGATTTTATTGTGGCTCTTTCGAGAACCCAGAGGGGGAAAGACGCCATTATGGTGGTTGTTGATCGATTCTCTAAAATGGCACATTATGTTCCTTGTCATAAGACGGATGATGCCTCTTATATTGCTGATCTATATTTTAAGGAGATTGTTCGCCTCTATGGAGTACCAAAAACTATTGTATCAGATCGTGACTCGAAATTCTTGAGTTACTTCTGGAAGACCTTATGGAGATTGCTTGGTACGAGACTTCTATTCAACATAACTTGTCATCCTCAAACCGATGGCCAAACTGAGGTAACGAATCGTACTCTTACTACTCGCCTTCGAGGAATGGTAAGTAAATCCTTGAAAGATTGGGATTTGAAGCTTGCTCATGCCGAGTTTGCTTATAATTGATCACCAAGCTATACTACTGGTCAATCACCTTTTGAAGTTGTATATGGACTGAATCCTCTCACGCCTATTGATTTGATTCCAATTCCGTCCAACTCTCGAGTCAACTTCGACAGAAAAGAAAGAGTTCAAGTGATGAAGAAGCTTCATGAGCAGATTTGTTCCAAGATTGAGAAGGCCAACGAGTCTTAAAAGAAGAAGGCTAATCGGCATAGACAGAAGACTTATTTTCAAATAGGTGATTTGGTGTGGATTCATCTAAGGAAGGAAAGATTTCCCTTCAAGAGAAAGAATAAGCTGATGCCGAGAGTTGATGGCCCATTTAAAGTTCTGAAAACGATTGGCGACAATGCGTATAAAATAGAGCTCATTGGAGAATTTGGAGTTTCAGCTACTTTTAATGTGGGAGATCTCTCTCCATACTTAGAGGATGATGACCTTTCAGATTTGAGGTCAAATCTCAAACAACCTGAGGAGTATGATGCGAGAGCATTCGATGACGTCAATGCAATCCTTGATTCCACCCATAAGTTCTGCACATTCGTTATTCATTCAGGCAAAGGCTGAATTTGGTCACAACTTGCTTCAATGGATCGCATCAACATGAAGTCTAAGGACATGCTCAGATGATGAGGAGCTCAGACGTTGACGAGAGTTTAGATGATGCGGTACAAGCTCAGAATATAACGTGCTCAAAAGATAGCTCAGTCAGAAGATGTCATAATCTTAATGTGACTTTCCTAATTAGTTGCTGACTTGAAGGCCAATCAAATATATATCCATGGAAGGTTATCTAAAGATATTTCTTTTAATTCAGAAGATCTTTTAGGGATAATATTTGATATGCTAGGCTGGTGGACGAGATTATCTTGTTTCATTTTCCTTATTTGAATAGGTTTAGCATTATTTGTTTCCTTTTCTTTACGTTATCTTCGTCCCTCTATATAAAGAAGGAGTATTCTCTATTGTAACGGAGATGATGTTGTTTATTGATGAATGAGAATTCCTCTTGAGTGTCGAATTTTAAACACTTCGACATCTTTATCCTTAGAGAGTGGATACTACTCGGTGGTGAGCCAAAAAGCCATTTATCCTTAGTTGGTGGCGTAGCCATTAGACCTTAGTTGTCACGTCCCGAACCTGACAGGCACGCAAACATCCCTCCACGACACTTCACTTTAGATGATTCCCAAAATCCATTGGTTACGACCTCAATGACCTCCAAAGTATTTATGTGTGCGAAAGCGATAAAACATCTTCTTACATATATACAATCAGGATGACCTAGGACGGAAATTGTGTACTTCTCGTATCTATAAAAATACACCTCAAATCACTTCAATGGTCAAATAACAACGGTTCAATTTCTACATCTACAAAATAAAAATACGATCCCTAATAACACAATATCTGAATCCACATCCTACAATTTCTTCTCCGAATATCAAACCTTGACCAACTTGGTGTACCATCGCCTGGGACCTGAAAAATGTTAATCCCCAACATGGTAGGATATAAATCTCAGCAAGTGAACCCTAAACCTAGACCAGACCGCCAGTCCCCCCAGACTATGCAATGAAACAATAAGCAGAAGCTAAGCATGGCATTAGCACAAGGCATTCTAATATCAAGCATCTCGATGTAATTGGCATGGTCAAGAATCACAGTCAATCACATCATACACAATGAGACCAAGCTTTACGTACTAGCATAGAAATGAACTCATAATTTTAGGATTATCCCAATGATATCACTATCCTCATCGCCAAGGGCTCCCCGATCGCGATGTGTTTCTCAAGGGCATTTTGGCCATTTCATTTGCATAAGGGCTCTCTGGCCATTTCATTTGCATAAGGGCACTTTGACCATGCAATCACAATAGGGCACTCTAGCCATTTCATTAGCATAAGGGCACTATAGCCGTGCTTTCATATAAAGGGCATTCTAGCCAATTCAATAGCATAAGGGCACTATAGCCATGCTTTCTTATAAAGGGCAATCTGGCCAATTAAATCACAATTGCTAATCACAAAGCAATTATCACACTACCATGTCAATCCTCATCACAACCAAAATCACACTATACCATTTAACTCATGAAATTCACTAATCAAGCAATTCATCAACTCAATTCATCTAGTAGTGTCCTAGCTTTCGAGTAAAGGTTTAAGGGACACTTACTCTTCGATCGAGCTAGCAAATTCCAATCCAAACGATCCTCCTAACTCAACAAGCTAGAAAGCTTATCGTCTTACCTTTCTAGAGACATGTCATGAGCTCAATTTGGCCCAGCCGTTTGTCCCGTAGGTCTGTTTGAATGGGCAAAGGTAAGGATGAGGCAGAATCTGACCGGTTTGGGAGAGGATCTGTTTTCGTGGGCTTCAAGACTTCAAATGGCTCCAAACTTTCGGTAGGCCTTCTACACTCATAGTACTAGAGTTGGCTGAGCTAGGGTTGCAAGTTTATTTGAGATTTAAGGAGTTTTCATGGCTGATTTGAGGTGATTTCTTGGAGGCAGAAAATGACTGCCTGATCGCCGAAGGAAACCGAGCTGATTGAGAGACCTAGGAGGATTATTTTGCTTCGAAATCTTTGGTGAGCTTCTTAAACATGTGGAATAATATTTTGGCAAGTTGGTCTTGTGATGAATTGAAGTTTAGAGATGATATTGTGGGCTATAACGGAAAGGAGAAAGTTGGTGAATCTTCTGCCTCCATTGTAAATGCTGATGAAGGAATTTCTGTTAGTGATCATCTGAGAGAAGATGATGATGAAGGAATCTATGCTCTCTTTCAGCCTATGTGATGAAGTTTCTGGCTGATGAAAAGACTGCAGATAAGTTGTTTAGAACAACAAAGCACAGGAAATGCTATGAGGCATTGCTTGCTCGAGGTGTCATGACCAACCGAGCTGTTGAGTTTGATTTCTTTGAGAGGAATGGCTTGCAGATTCTTTATCCTATTACGAATCTACATCTGCAACAATTTTGCTTATTAGCCACTCCTTGCTATCCTGAATTGACTGCATTTTTTTACTCTAACTTCACTATGCTTGATAGAGATGCAATTCAATTATCATTTCGTGAGCAAAATATCATTCTAAGTACTGCAGACTTTGCAGACATTCTTCAGTTTGAACTATTCACTTTTACCAAAATTCCTATCTCTGACGAAGATGTCTACAAGGAGCTGTCTGGAAATCCCAATCTCTCTAGATCAAACAAACCTCATGTTGAACATCATCTCTTTCCATTGCGAACCATAATTCTGCATAAGGTAGTCATCAACTGCCTTAGGCCTAAATGATCCTCCAAGACTGATATTTCTAGGTATGAGGCCAAACTCATTTGGGCCATTCTGAATAGCAAACCCTTCTCTCTTCCACATTTAATCTTTCTACACATGAGGAGAACTATAAAAAAGACCAAGGGTCAGTTGCCATATGGTTCCCTGATCAGCAGAATTTTCGAGTATCTGAGGATACCAATCCCTTTAGAACTCAGATCAGTTGAGATGCCTCAAGGTAGCACTAGTGAGACAATGCTTACCAAGATGGGATATAAGGTTGAGGATGGAAAGTGGACGGACAGGAAAAAGCAAACAATGCTTGTCGATTTGCCATAGATCAGTGAGAAATCTACTCAGAAGCAACCTATTGCCAAGACTCCACAGCCTGAACCTGCAGGACAATCTTCAGAATCCACTCGCAAGAGAAGGATTAAAATGGTTGCTCACAAACTGACCAAATCAGCCCTCAAGAAGAGGAAGCTTGCCAGAGTATTACTTGACAGAATTGAGAAAGAACATGACTCTGACAGCTCACTGGTGAGTGAAACTGAGCTAGAAGATTTGGTAAGGACCATTGTGATATCAACCAATAGGATGTCCCTACAAAGGATTTGGAGCAGCAGCAGGAAGCAAAAGCTAGATAAGAAGAGAGAAAGAAGAAGGAACAAGCAGAGAAAGAAAAACTGGAAACGGAAGCTGTAGAGAGGCTCACAAACAGGCTGAAGAGATTGCCCCTGTCAATATATCTGACTTTCTCAGAACTGAAGGTGAGGATGTTAAGATGGATCTCCATGCTGCTGATGTTGCATATTCTCCAAGCAAGTTAGTATTATCATTTGAGCCACCAGTTAGAACTCAGTGGGAGTCTTCACAAGTAGGTACTCAGACTGATGACACCGATCATGCCACAGACTCAAACTTTCTCAAAGAACTGTTACTGAATCAGAGAGCTCTGGATTAGAAATTGACCAACATTCGAGACTCTCTACACTCGAGATTGAAGGTCTGAATGCTAAGGTAGAAGCTGAAATAACATTTCAAAGGACCACTGCTCAGGACCTTACAGCTTCTCAGCTTGCTCAGATAGACATGGCTATTCTCCAACTAAAGGAGCAAATTGATCAGAAATTTAGCTAAATCTCTCAGTTTGTCCTGGTCTAGATCCCTCAAAGCCAAGCCCAATCAACCTCTGCACCTTCTACCTCTCACCCCACTCAAAAAGATTAATTTTTTTTTTCAATATTATTCATCTTTTTGATGTGTTGTTTTTGGTTGATCGTTTGACAATTTTATTTATTGGTATTGTACTTGAATATTCTGGATGGTTGTTTAGATATTGTTTCAGTTAATTTCATGATTGCCTTTCTGTTTCTCTCCATCTTTACTGCTATATATTGTTACTCTCCATCTTTTTATTTATTGGTGAGTACTCATTGTTCTTTCTGTTATATATGTTACTATTTATGCTTTACTGGATGAATAATATGTTCAGGGGGAGTATTACTCCATCTATGTGCTTTAGTTTCTATGCTTGACATTCTCGGTCATTTATTTGCCCTTTTGTGTTGATGACAAAAAGAGGGAGAAAAGTTACAAAAGTTAAGAAAAAAAGTTACAAGAGATAAGTCATCAAACATGGAGAGAAAAGAGTGTTGACACCCGATTTTGCAAGGAGAAAGGACATCTGTGACAGCAAGTCATAATGTTGCATACAACAGTTGTTTCAGGTACAACAGTTATGTGAGAACACATACAAACAAGATATTCACACAAGTTTTCAAAATTGAAAAATATGAGAACACTAATTCCCATGTTCAGCAAGAATAAGATCTGAAAAGAAATGTAATTTCTTTCCTAAGCCGAACAGGTGAACGAGTTATTTACTTCGAGGATTTTATTAATCTGTATGTTTGGTAACATATTTGCCAAAACAGGTTAACTTGAGCATATTATAATCATCATAATCTAAGCATGTGTTAAACTGCAAGTTCTGAGCTATTGTGTAACTAGTTTATATCATAAGCGATATGCTCATATACAAGTTTTGAGCTATTGTGTAGCAATTCTATATCACAAGCAATACGCTTACATTTATCATGCTGCTCAAGCTTATTATGCATGTGATTAAGTTCTATATAAAATTAAGTAGAATCACATGTCTATGCTCTAAAACTATATTTGTGCTTAATCTCTAAATCTTAAACATTATCGCAATTTCTGAGACTGCTTATATTGTTAAATATTGACTTCAGAACTTATTCTTGCTAGAAGAACAAATGACAGATTGTTGAAATTCATTCTTAGCAAGATTACACCGAGAGTAACTAAATACTAGTCGCCCACTCTTTTATTTGAATCGTTGTTACTTTTGTGGATAGTTTTGTCATCATTAAAGAGGGAGAGATTGTTGAGAAAAACCCCTAAGTGCTTTTGAAGTTGACAAAACGATCCTAAATACTCTTAAGTTTTTAGATAATACAGTGGAATACTTGTTTTGCAGATTATCCTTTGGTGCGAGGATGCACAGGATTGAATCTGTCAAAAAAGTTTTGCTCAGATGGGATTTCTAAGGGACTCAGATGCAAGTAGGAGCTCAAACGTTGAGTGGGGATAACTCAGACGTTGGACGTTGAGCGAGGATAGCTTAGACGTTGGACTGATGCTCAAATTCTGAGTAGAGTATTCACGTGCAGTAATCAGAACTTGAAAAAGACGTTCAAATGTGCTTATTTGACACACTACAATGGATATAATCAAGCTGGATCATTCTTGAGGATTCTCGGGGATGGAGATCAATCAAGGATGCGAAATCAAGGAGACACACATACGACTTTTCAAATGAACAAAATCATCTATGGAAATCCAGGATCATAATTGTATGAGCGATTTGATCCGAACGGGGAAGACTTTCCTTTGACGATCCCCAACGGCTACGAGATCTTCTTTTGGTATGTCTTGTCCAAACGGGAAGTTTTGGAGAGACCTCTTCTGGAAGCCTTGCAACGGTTAGATTGGAGACGGAGGAGTATAAAAGGCATCTCAAGGTCGAAGGGATAAGAGGTCGGCATTAAGAGGGAAAAGTCTTTATAATTCTTAGATCGAGAGTACTTCATTTCATACACACTTCTTGATTCATCCATTGTAATTATAAGGAGGTGTACACAAGAGTGTTGAGCGCTAGGTGGGGTATCCTGCGTGTCAAGGAGATCACTAAGATGTAACCTCTCGAGCAGTTTACTAGCGGAATCCAGCCGATTGGCTGATAGCCGAAGAAGTGGACGTAGGCTTAACCAAAGCCGAACCATTATAAACCCTATGTGCAGTCTTCTCTATCCCTGCTCTGATTATATCATATAATCTATGATAGTAGAACTGCATACGAACTGTTTATATTCATATATTGTGTTGCCATCGTCTGAGACGTTATAGAAATGCCTGTGCAATTGATATTCCGCAAAAAAAAAAAAGAAAAACACTCAAATTGTACTATAATCACCTATTCACCCCCTCTAGGTGATAACGCTAGCCACAACAAAATGTTGACCCAATTCAAAATTCGACAGACTACCAAAGTAAGTGCTGAATTTCAGAAAATTCAATCCTTTGAAAAAGGAAAGGAGAAGGTTGGTGAACCTCCCGTTGCTACTACTGAAGAGAATATTGAGGAAGAAATTTTTGTGCGTGAACATCTGAGAGAAGATGATGATGAAGCAACTATGCTCATTTTCAGCCTGTAGTGATGAAATTTTTGGCTGGAGAAAATAATGCAGATAAGCTGTTTAGGACAGTAAATCATAGGAAATGCTATGAGGCGTTGCTGGCTCGAGGTATTATGACTAATCGACCCATTGAGTTTGACTTCTTTGAAAGGAACAGCTTGCAGATTCTTTACCCCCTTACAAACCCACACCTGCATTCATTTTGCTCATTAAACACTATGTGTTATCCAGAACTAACTGCATACTTTTACTTCAATTTCACCATTACTAATAGAGATACAATTCAGTTCTCTTTTCGAGAGCAAAACATTATTCTGAGTGCTGCGGACTTTGTAGGAATTCTATAGTGTGAGCTGTTTACCTTCACAAAAATTCCTATCTCTGGTGAATATATATACAAAGAGTTGTCTGGAAATCCCAATCTCTCCAGAGCACACAAACCTCATGTTGAACATCATCTCTTTCTACTGAGAATCATCATTCTGCACAAGGTAGTCATCATCTGCCTTAGGCCAAAAGGATCCTCCAAACCTGATATTTCCATATATGAGGCAAAACTCATTTAGGCCATTATGAATGGAAAACCCTTTTCTCTTCCACATTTAATATTTCTACACATGAGAAGAGCTGTAAAAAAGGGTCAGATGCCATATGGTTCTCTGATTACTAGAATTTTTGAGTTTCTAAGGATACAAATCCCTTTGAATCTTAGATCTGTTGAGTTGTCTCAAGGTAGCACTGGTGAAACAATGCTCACCAAAATGGGATATAAAATTGAGGATGGACAGTGGAAGGACAGAAGGAGGCAAACAGTGCTACTTGATTTACCACAGAACAAAAGCAGTGAGAAAATTGCTCAGGAGCAACCTCTTTACAAGACCCCACAAACCATATCCGCAGGGCCATCTTCAAAATCCACTCGCAAGAGAAGGATTAAGATGGTGGCTCACAATCCTACCAAATCAGCCTTCAAGAAAAGGAAGCTTGCTAGAGTGTTACATGAAAGAATTGAAAATGAACATGACTCTGACAGCTCTCTAGTGAGTGAAACAAAACTGGAGGATTTGGTGAGAACCATAGTGAAGTCAACCCAAGAGGATGTCCCTAAAAAGAAAGTTGAGGAGTAAAAAGAAAAGGAACTCAGCAATCAAGAAAGACAGGAGAAAGAAAGAGAAGAAAGGGAAACAGAAAAAGAGGCTCGCAAACAAGCTGAAGAGATTGCTTGGATCAATATATCTGATTTTCTCCAAAATGAAGGAGTAATTCATCAAGAAACCATGTCCGAAGAGGAGGATATTGAGATAGATCTCCATGCTGCTGGTATAGCAGATTCCTTAGGCAAGTCAGTCTCATCATCTGAGCAATATGTTAGAACTCAGAGGGAGTCTTCCAATGTGGGAACTCAAACTGATGACATGGACAATGCCAAAAACTCCGACCTTCTGTGAAAACTGCTAATGAATCAGAGAGCAATGAATCAGAAATTGACAGATATCAAGAACTCTCTGCACTCAGATATTGAAGTTCTGAATGCCAAAGTGGATGTTCAGATTGCATTGAGGACGCACTCTGCTCAAGACCTCACAGCTTCTCAGCTTGGTCAGATAGACAAGGCTATCCTCAATCTGAAGAAAGACATTGATCAGAAATTTAGTTAAATATCCAAGTTTGTCATAGTTTAGATTCCCCAAAGTCAAGTCCGCACTCCCTCAGTTCCATCCACTTCTCAACCAGCCCAAAAAGATTAAAAATATTTTTTTTCAATTTTTTTCATCTTTTTGGTGTTTCGATTTGGATGTTCTTTTTGGCACACTCTTTACTTTTACCATCTCTTTACTGGTGTTGTTGTTGAATTTCTGATTGAATGGTTGGATATTGCCTATTTTTATGGACGTTTCAGTGACATGATCTTTAGGGGGAGTACTTACTCCTATTTAGTGATATGTTTCACTCTTTTATGATTTCTTGATAGTTATACAATCTAAGGGGAGTGAAATTTCATCTTTTTGTGCTTCATGCTTTCGTCTTATCACTTATCCTTTTGTGCTGATGACAAAAAAAGGAGAGAAGATGCAAAAGTTACTGAACGTTACTGATAAGTATGCAAGCACATACACTCAGAATATAAATGTGAAGATATGTATATAGGAACACAGGTTTTGTACACAAGTTATGCAAGTACATACACTCAGATATGTGGATATGTATACAGGAACACAGGTTTTGTACACAGGTTATGCAAGTACATAAACTCAGATATGTGGATATGCATACAGGAACACAGGTTTTCACAGTTGAAATTATGAGAACACAAGTTTCTGTATTTAGCAAGAACAATATCTGGAAAAGGAATATCATTTCTCTCTTAAGACGAACAGGTGAACAAGTTCTTTATTTTGAGTTTCTCATTAATCTGAATATTTGGTGACACATCTGCCAAAACAGGTTAACTTGAGCATGTTAAGATCCTCATAATCTGAGTATGTATCAAAACTACAAGTTCTGAGCTATTATGTGGCAATACTAATTTTCATGCTTCTCAAGATTGTGATTAAGCTCTACAATGAAATCGATTAGAATCACATGTCTATGCTCTGAAATTGTACTTGTGCTTAAATTCAAAATTTTAAAGAGTAATCACAAGTTCTGAGATTGTTCGTAATATTGAAGTATCCCTTTTAGAACTTCAGAACTTACTCTTGCTAGAAGAACAAAGGGCAAAATTGATAAAACTATTTTTAACAAAATTTTACTGAAGAGTAACTAGACTCTAGTTGCTCATCCCTTTCAGTCAGACTATTGTTATTTTTGTGGATAGTTTTGTTATCATAAAAAAGGGGGAGATTGTTGAGAAAAACCTCTAAGTAATTTTAAAGTTGACAAAACAACCCTAGTACTCCTAAGTTTCGAGATAATGCCGTAGATTACTTGTTTTGCAGATTATCCTTTGGTATGGGGATGCACAGGATTGAATCTGTCTAAAAAGATTTTACTCAGATGGGATTTCTGAGGGACTCAAAGGCTAGTTCGAGCTCAGACGTTGAGTGGGGATAGCCAGGCGTTGGAATGATGCTCAAGCTCTCAGTGGAGTATTCACTCGCAGTAATCAGAACTTGAAGAGAACTTTGGAATGCACTTGCTTGATACACTATAACGGATACAATCGAGCTAGATTATTCTTGAGGATTCTCGGGGATAGATATCAATCAAGGATGCGAAATCAATGAGATATACATATGAATTTCCAAATGAATAAAATCATTTATGGAAATCTAGGATCGTAATTGTATGGGCGATTTGATTCAAACGGGGAAGACTTTCCTTTGGCGATCCCCAACAGTTACGAGATCTTCTTTTGATATCTGTCTTGTCCAAACGGGAAGTTTTGGAAAGACCTCTTCTTGAAGCCTTGCAACGGTTAAATTGGAGGCGGAGGAGTATAAAAGACATCTCAAGGTCGAAGGGAAAGAATATCGACGTTAAGAGGGAAAAGTCTTTATAATTCTTAGATCGATAGTACTTCATTTCAAACATACTTCTTGATTTGTCCATTGTAATTGTGAGGAGGTGTACACAAGAGTGTTGAATGCTAGGTGGGGTATCCTGCGTGTCAAGGAGATCACTAAGCTGTAACCTCTTGAGCAGTTTACTAGTGAAATCCAGCCGATTGGCTAATAGCCGAAAAAGTGGACATAGGCTTAACCAAAGCCGAACCACTATAAACTATCTATGCAGTTTTCTCTATCCCTACTCAGATCATATCATATATTCTATGATAGTAGAACTATATATGAATTGTCTATAGTGATATATTGTGTTGCTATCATTTGAAACGTTATATAAACGCATGTGCAATTTGTATTTCGCAAAATAAATAAATAAATTGCACTATAATCACCTATTCACCCCCTCTAGGTGATAACGCTAACCACAACAATTGGTATCAGAGCCTAGTGTTCATATTATGTGAAGTGTTTTTACTTCCGAGCTAGCGATCTTTATGGCTAGCAATTTCTCTCACACGTCAATCGAAGGTGGAAGCAACAACAGACCACCATATTTTGAAGGGAAAGAGTACAGCGATTGGCAAAACCAATTTAAAGGATATATCAGATGCAAAGATCCCCAGATATGGGATGTTGTACAGCGATGCATGAATCCAACTGCAAATGCAACAACCAGATCAAATGCAGGGGATAACAATTCCACACCAACTACCACTCTGTCAACTACTGAGATTGCCAAGAGAGATGCTCTTGATGCAATGGCTATTTATTCGTTTTATAGTGCTTTATCTCCTACTGAATATAAACGATTGCAGATTGTTCCCCATCGAAAGAAATTTAGGTCAAACTCTACATTACATATGAAGGAACAAATAGAGTCAAAGAGACTAAAGTCAATTTCCTTCTTGGCCAATATGAAGCATTCAAAATGAAGCCCGGAGAAACTGTGAAACAAATGTTTGACAAATTCACTGAAATAGTGAATGATCTTACATACCATGGGCAACCTGTTTCTAGACTAATGAGAGTCAACAAGCTACTGAGAGCTCTCACACAAGAATGTGACAATGTAAAAATCTCCGTTCGAGAGACTCAGAGGATATCTTCCTTATCTATGGACGGGCTTATTGGAACTCTTCAATCTTATGAGGAAGAAAGAATGAATGAAGAAACTACATCAAAAGGTAAGAAGTCCATTGCCTTAAAATCTAATGTAGATTCTGATGTTTCAGACTTAGAAGATGAAGATGATGAGGAGTTAGTACTTATGGTCAAAAGATTTAGAATGGTGGCTAAGAAAGGCAGAAATTTCAAAGACAGAAAGGATCTCAGACATATGATCAGAAACAATCATCTGAGACCAAAAGTGAAGGCCAAGAGTCATCTGCTATGAATGCAAAAAGAGAGGTCACATTAAACCGAATTTCCCTCTATTAAAGAAGAAAGGCAGGGATGAAAAATCCAAGAAAACCTTGAAAGCAGAGACTTGGAGCGACACTGAATGTGAAAGCGATGAAGAATATGAGAATATATGTCTCATGGCAGACTCGGATGATGACCTCGAGGTAACACATTCAAACATTCCTCTTGAGGTATCAGATTATATAGACGAGCTATGTTTGGAATACAAAGCTACTCTTAAAAGACTTTCCGAATTGAAAAATGAAGTAGCTATTTTTTACAGAAAGATCTTTCTCTAAAAGATAAGATCGGTTTTCTCGAAAAGGAATTTTTTCAATTAAACGAGAAATCTGATTATGCGTCTAACAAGAATATATGTTTGAAATCAGAATTGAAAAATCTTGAGAAAGAAACTGAATCCTTGAAAAAGGAAAGAAATCTTTTTGACATAGAGAGGAATTCTTTAAAAAAAAAAAGAAAGGGATCTTTTTGAAAAATAAAATATATCTTTAAGAAAAGAAATCTTGAATATTTACAAAAAATTCTCTACGGGATCCAAAACATTACAACACATATTTTCTATACAAGTTCCGTATTATAATAAATCGGGTTTGGGTTTTCAAAAGGAAAGTACTGTGGAAAATTGTTTTCCTTCTGTTAAGGAAAGAATCAAGAAAAGACCTCCTAAGAAATCTTACGAGAGTCATTTTAGAAAATAGTTTGTAAAATTCAAAGATCAAGAATTGTTTGCGTGTTCAAACTGTGGTAATCCAAGGCACTCCAAGAGTTATTGTTCTAACAATAGTAACAGGCTAATTATCGTGAATTACCAATGATGCAGAACATGCATGAACCAATTTAACTTTACAGTTCCTTCTGGCGAAATTGGGATTGGATTCCTTTATATGACCCAAAAGGTTACGTGAGACTTCTAATTTCAATTTCCTCAAAAGGAATTATAAAATTGATTTGAGAATATTTCGGTGATTGGAAGAAATGCCACTATCACATTCCCATGACAAATAAATAGAAATATAGCAAATTTTAATCCAAATGTATATAACACAAATAGATCCCTAATACAATCAATCTATGGGATGAGATAGAGAGGATCCCAAGAAAATAAATCATATACAAGAGGACTAGAAAAGCAAAACAAATCCAAGGAATATGTTCCTAACACTTAGAGATGCCCCAGTTTTAGTCTTCGGGATGTGACTTCAGGATCACCTATCCCACATCTTCATCTTCATTGGACAAAATTTCAATGACCTCAACGGATGATTCTTCTCGACCACCTTGTACTTGTAAAGGAATGGCACAATCTTTGTCTTCCATCCAGAATATTGGGAGAAAACATCTCTGCCCTAAAAATGGCATTTAATCCAATCACAAGAGTTATACGATGAATGTAATGATTATGAGCTGTAACAAGTTTGTGGGATAGAAAATTCTAACCAACCAAACTTAAGAGAAAGTCAAATTTCTCTGTGTTTTTGGCAGTTTTAGGTATACTAACCGTCCATAGACAAACGCATGAGATAAGTGAGAACAAAATTCTAGAAATCAAAAGATAGGTTTTGGAACCTAAGGCTAAGACTCCCACCCCGAGTTTCTAGAAAGGGTTGATTCCATTGCACAACTATCGTTGCACTGGGACCCGATCCATAGTTCGAAGCGAGCGGAATTGGAAAGTGGATTACCCCATGTTTTTCCTAGAGATTCCATTTTCAATTCCTTCTATTATTTTCCTAAAGGGGGCGCCCGAGGTTTTAGGCGCGGTTGTATGTGTTTATTGTGTCGTGCTAAAGCAATAGACCTGCGTTTTATTTAACAACCACCGCTTCAATATAAACATCCACAAACATACATCCTAAACTCCTACCGGCATAAAACAAAATTAACAAGCACTTCACCTCTATTTCTCCCGTCTACAAAAACATCTAACAAATTCGTTAGCATACGCACCTCACCTTCGAGAGCATCTGCATAAAATCAGGTTAGAAGAATCTATCAACTTTTTAATCGGCTCAAGTTCACTAAAGGGTTAAGAACCAATCCCCAGCGGAGTCGCCAGTCTGTCGCGACCCTTTCGAGGTTGTCGGCGCTCTCGAGGGTTAATGGGTCATCCTGTTTGATCGGACGCGGGCCTCTCTCAAGGCCCATTACCCAAATCGCAACGGAGGTGTGCTTAGTCGACCTTCAGTGTGGTCTAGTGACATGTGTTACATGTGTATGTCATGGAGTCTCCACCAATCACTTTTTGGAGGGTATGCTTAGACTACCCTATCGAATAATTTGGAGTTTCTATTCAATTCTGCGAAAATCAGAGAAACATGTTCGGGGACATAGTTACGCCAACTATTAGAGTTGACGCCCTTTCGATACCTAAGTTAACTGAATTATCTGACCTGAGATTTCATGCAGATGAGTGAGGTACGAATCCTAAGTCTAGGAATTCATGCAAATAGGAATAATTACCTTAGCAATCACAATCATTAATAAAATGCCCAAATCAAGGAATCTAGATATGCAAAATAATCATATCAAATCAACATGACATTCCTGGTAAGGCCCTATTGGCCTAGAGAAGCATCAATCAAGCTTAGGAATGATTTAGACATGATTTTACCAAACAAGGGTAAAGTCGTAATTTTGAGATGACTTAGGACGATTTTCCCAAAAAAGGGAAAAATCGTTATTTCGGAATGAATCCAGAGTAAAAATGTGTCAAAAACAGGTTTGGTCATTCAATTGACCCATCCCCTATTTTTGACAATTTTCTGAATTTTCTGAAATTTTTAGAAAGCGATTTACCATTTGAAGGGTAAAATCGTCATTTTTAAAAATGAAAATGAAATGTGGAAATCTTATACCTAAGGTTTGGCCACTCACTTGACCCATCACCAAATACTAAACAATTTCCACAAGTCATCGGAATATCAAAGACGATTTACCCTTTGAGGGGGTAAAATCGTCATTATGGATTAAACGAAAAAAGTCTAAAAAATGACAACAAATCAATTGTTCTTGGTCATTTTCAACCTTGAAAATTTTCTAGAATTTTTTAGGAATTTTATGCAATTTTTCCTAATTTTTTTGAATTTTTCTTTAATTTTATTATATTTTTTTGAATTTTTTATTCAAAAATCGGGACTGGGTAGACCCGATCCGTGCGAATCGGGTAGACCCGGGTCCGCTTGCTCACAACCAAAACAACGCCATTTTCTTCTTTTTATTTTTTTTATTTTTATTTTCAAAAATGATCAACCAAATATTCGAAAAAATCTTATTACCGATCGGACGGTCCACGTGCCGCCACGTGGCCAACTATGAGTCGTCCTATCTCTCCACTGACTCGGATCGACCTGCTGACATGGCTGCCACGTGTCATGCCACGTGGTTGCCATGTCAGCGCATCGTCAGCGTTGACCAAAGTCAACGCTGTCGAAGAAGACAACCGGCGCCAGCATTCCTTCACCAGCACCTCGTCGGAAGGCCATAACTCGGCGGTCCAACGTCCGATTGACCTGAAACTTGTGCCATTCACACTCATTCATCGAATTCTACAAATATCAAAAGCACATCACAACAGAATCACATGAACGAAAACTCTTATTTCAATTTTCCGGCGAAGTCATCGAATTCCGGCGAGTGCTAATTTTAGCATGGTAAGCCATTTATCTGGCTATCTTAGCTGTGACATTCTGAATTCCGACCCTATCTCGAAGCTTATGAATGAATGAATGCCTATCGATGTATTTCAGTAAATCTCACTCAGAACTGATCTCTCTTGAGTCGACTGACCAAAAGGGAAATGCTAAATAGGATTTAAGTACGTAGACTAAAGAACTCAATCACGAGTCGGTACTTCGACCAAAAGGATTGCCGAGGGAACATTTTGGACCACTAAAGGTCGATCTAAGCATGGTTTTAGAACAATTTTCTAGTGTCGTGCGATTGGTCCACGGGTGATTCCGGATGACCATAGTATGATTTGCGAATTAACCTGAACCGATTCCTGACGGTCGCAACTTTCGGGACTAGCAATTGACCCTCGCAATTACATGACAACCAAAGTCGTCGTGGCACGAGTAACTCTTAAACGTGACATTAGTCGCGGGTCGATACGCGTAACTCCTAAGAGCCACCCGTTAGTCTGAGATGCGCCGGAAAGACAAACGACTGAATTTGGCCATAAATTGGACTTCAAGATTGGAGGCCGGACATTCGAGGATTCCAACGGTAATAAATTGGATGTCGCCTCGTCGGGGACCATTAAGATTAGAATCCGCCTCGTATCGTTTTGAATGGTGAGATTCGGACCGGCACTTAGAAATTAACTTTTTACCCTTAGGTTAATGCCTTTTCTCTTAGATTTAAGTAAGGGCAAAATAGTCATTTGGTGTAGGCTCACTTTGGCCGAAAATTGAAGGGGTAGGATGGTCATTTGACCATTGAATTATTAGGAGACAAAGACTTGACTAGGTTGATTTGAAACATTCCCCATGAACCACTCTCTTACACTAGTCATTCATAAATGCTATTCACGTCATAAAACCCCATAACCAACTCCCACTCAAAATCTCACTCTTGAAAATTGAAATGGATGAAGCCAACTCCCTCTTCCTCTCCCTCACCATTCGGCCGAACTCTCTCACTCTCTCATTTTTCATTTTCCTTCTTCCTCTCAAACTCTCCCTCACGCCGGCCAAGCCTTGAACCGTAGGCTCTCGGGGATTATTCTTGAAAGTTCTCTTCTTTGGCTTGAGGTAAGTGACTCTTGGAACATAGATGAACTTGTTAGTGGACTAGAGGTTGAAGCTAGATGTGTTTTTGATGTTGGATTCTTGTTATTTTCGTGTGGACTCAAGGAAGGCCGAACCTACCCTCTTCTAGACCAATCTGACCGTCGGCTTCACAAGGGGACTTCGAGAGCTTTTGGTTGCTTGACACTTTGGTAAGTTAGTTCTAAACTTATCCTTGAATCCTAGTTACTAAAGGACCAAGTTAGAAATGGTTTAGAGGACTTTTGTGGGTTGTTTTGAGGAGACTTTTATTGATTGCAAATCTGAGTTGTGGATGCTTAATATGTTGTTAATTGATGAGATTTGAAACGATGAAATCGTGATAGCTTTGACTTGGATAAATTCAGCCATGGGGGTTCTAGGGTGAACCGAATTGCCTAGGGTTGATTTGCTACTTGAAATCACTTAATTGAGTGTTTAAATGCCTATTTAGACCCTATGTGAATTCGGCCATGATGTGGTTCGGTGAGACATTGCATTGAAAACAACCTATCGATATCAAACACTATTCGGCCATGGACTAAAATACAAGAATGATTGATTGAATCGATGGATGGACTATTATAGTATTCGGCCATTAGAGAATTGGGGTGTTACATCATTTTAAAATGACCCTTGAGTCCATTGCTATTTGGCCGTGTACTAATGTATAATGGAAAGATTGAATTGATATCTCGATTAATGGAATTCGGCCTTGTGTGTTAGAATTGGTGCCTTGAATGGTTTCATCGATTGATTGACTCTATGGTCTTGACTTGGCCGAATGATGATGTTTTCCTAAATCGAATTATATTCGATCATGAAGTATTGAAATGGCCTTATTTGATTGAACGATGTGATGTGACTCCGTGGCTTGGAATCGAGATTGTGATGGCCGAATGATGCCTTGAATTGATGAAATGCACAATTTAATGTATCTAGCTATATTATTTGAATTATGAGCTTATGTGCATATGATACATTGATGCGTTAAACGCGAGGTTTATATACATCCTGAGGCGATAATTGCGGGATTGACTTGAGGCGTACTAACGCAAGTCATATATATGGCATTGGAAACCTGAGGCGTATTAACGCGAGTTCCTTGATTTATTAAGCCTGAGGCGTTATTACGCGGGCCCAGCCATGGAAAGTGCAATCGTATCAAGTATAAGTACTATCCTTTATTATATGAATGATTAAGTGCCAAAGTACGAAGTTTAGTCTAGAATCGAGGATTTCTACTAAGACTTTGCCTTAATTGAATTGTTATATGCCATTTGCCTTGTTCTCGATTATTTGGTTATTTCATGTGTTAGGGAGTGTTTGGAGGTACTAAGAGTCTAGTTTGGGTTTAGGATTAGCTTATTGAGATTTATCTCACCCCGTCGTGGGACCAACCTTTTCAGACCCTAAGCTCTGATCATGACGCCGCCAGTTTTTGGGGTACCCGTGCTTACTGAAGAGTATGTCACTGAGTATCTAGTGGAGGAAGATAAGGTTTTCGTTAGGAAGCGTAATACCGTCTGGGTAGACATAGGGACAGACCACTGGAGGCCAGATCGTTATGCGGCATGGTTTTATCGGGATGTCGACACCACTTTGGGACCTCTGAGGACCTTCGACGTGCCTTGGGACGTGGTGGACGAACATGACCTGATGAACATTTATCCTCCAGATGGCGAGATTTCGGATCCAGAGACCGATCCCGAGCCTGGGGTACATCTCTTGGTAATGTAGCCCCATAACCCTGCCGCTGATGGTGAGGTTGTCAAGCCCTCCGACGTCGATGATGACCTTATGGACATTGCCGAGCCCAAGCCGGAGATTGCAGATGCCGAGGACGAGCCTCTAGAGTTAGAGTTGGAGTCTGATCCCGAGGAGGGAGATATTCTTGTGTACCTCGAGTCCGACCCCGAGGAAGAGGTCCCAGTAGATTCAGATCTTGATGATCCGGAGGAGCACTACCCCGTGGCTGACGAAGATTACTCGGGCGACAGTAAGCCTGACCAGTAGGTGTTATAGTAGTCCCCGACTTTTTGGAGCCCTTAGGACAGTGACACTTGGCCTAACTCGATGATCTCTTTTGTTAGATTGACCACCTTCCCTTAATTCCTAATATGTATGTCGTTTATGTTTATCATGTAAAACTGAATCTATCTTATGTATGTATCAATGTTGTTTCCCTAAAGTCATCTTTTTATTTAATTAAGGTATGGAGTTGTGTATGTCGCTTCCGCATATGCATTTGCTTTTACTTGTCTATCGCTTGACGTTCGATCCTGGGTATATTCGTGACAAGGAATGAAGCTAGGATGATGTCGGCGCGCTTGTTAGGATGCGGGGCGTGACATTAGCACACAATTAGCATGTATGATGGTTCAGAGGACTTAACTGAGGTCCAAGAGGTCTTGTGGTCATCAGCCAGCGATCCCCAGCTCCGAACTCCAGCGAGGTCCGTGTATAGGTTCGGTTAGACCATTTTTGAACCAATTCATGCAAGAAAATAGTAAAGCCAGGTCTAGTGAACATTCCCAACTCGAATTGAAGTGAGAAATCACGCAAGGGAATGGACGATGATCCGAACCGAGCTCAGTGAACAAAACGGCTTCAATGGCAATTCGTCGAGCATGTATCGCGCATACACGGAAACGTGGTTAAATGATTTCATCGAAGCTTGGCGAGGAATACCGAGCTAAAAGGATCATTGTATCCTACCATGCGCATCATTAAGAGGATCGGCAACTATCGGTTTTGGTCCGATTCGATTAGAATCGAGTCGGACTAAGATGCTGTCACGCCCGACCCCAGTGGGCACGCCAACATCCCACACAGCCGTCAATACAAATAAGATAACCCAGGATCCGATGACTCAACTCTCAAAGCACGATATGAGGAGCACATGCGGAAACGAAAACAAACCACACACATAAAAACATACATGGTAACATAGGATTAAAAACAAACACACATCGTCTTACAAATAAAAGGGGGTCTAGTATAACAAAAAGCCGAAGGGTTCAGAGGAAGGCACTATAGGGCCACAAAAGAAGAACTTCAAAAAGAAATCCACAAACTAGACAGACTCGTCTTCATCTTCCTCATTTTCCTTCTTCATCACCTCCAAGGAATTTTTCAAGGCTTTGGGTCTGAAAATGTTGATCCCACGACGGGGTGAGATAATAATATCAGTAAGTTAACCCTAACCCTAAGCTAGGCTATTGGTACCTCCAGACACGTTTGAAAATATGCAAGTTTTAAGAAAATGCTTTTTACACATGACATTCAAGCAATTGGCATAACAAAGCAACTCAGGCATATCAGGCACCAGGTTAATGTCTTTCATACTTTCACTTTTCAATCTGAGTTTCTCAAGCCATACAGGCATAATAGACATTCCATGCACTCTAGGCATTCTAGACATTCTAGCCAATTCAAGCATACAGACTCGGAAACATATTAAGAACCATGTTTCAGTCTTTTATCTTCTTTATGCCCACCAAGGGCAGCCCTACTTGGGCTGCGAGATGATTCGATCAATCACATGACCCTCGACGTCTTATCGAGATGATTCGTTCATCATGACTCTCGCTGCGAGTTGATTCGGTCTCTATAACGGCTCTTGACACTCCGCACCATCGAGATGATTCGGTCGACTATAGGACTCTCGTGTCCAGACCTAGAGATGATTCGGTCACTACATGACTCTCGATTCTTACAACCCTCGAGATGTTCGGTTAAGGTAGGACTCTCTAGCCGCAAGATCTCGTCAGGTCATTAGGAGTAACTCCCTCCCAAACTTAATGCATTGGCCATAAAACATCATTGCGAACCTTCTCATTAATCCCAATTTCACAATCACAAGCAAATTCATGCCATCGCCACTTAAGGCACGCATTCAAGCACATCAGGTTCATCATTTAAAACAAGCCATTCGGCCATCATACACATGCACATCGTCACACCATGCATCATTCGACACTAATTGCGACACCGAGCATTAAAGCCCTCGATTGAATCTCAATTAATCAACACATGCCCATTTTCTCACATAGCGTTTCATCACTAAACAACCACAGAATCAACTCGACACTTTCTAGGCATGTTAAAGGAACATTCAATCAAGAAAAGTCATCAATGACCCTAATCTACAGAACTGCCCACCCACGACCAGGTTCGTTCTCAAGAAAACTATAATTTTTCTACTGACTTTTTGAGAAAAAATTTTAGAATCTTGTTCTTCAAGATCTTACGGTCGTGTGGACGAAAACTGTACTCAATTTGGATATCGAAAAAATTAGAACGAGCCATTTCAAAAACGATGCGTACTGAAAACAAATTGGTCGGCAATTTGGGTCTCTCACGGTTCCACCATCAAAACAACTCTTTAAAACCTTTAATTTTCATCAAAAATCTGCCCTTTAGTGACTCAACATCCTAACAAAAGGTTAGAAGTCTTCTTACCAAGCTAATTAAGCCAACAAACTCCTCCAAGCACAGCAACAAACTTCGGGTCCTAATCTGTCCGGCGCAGGGCAGATTCTATTCCTAGGAAAATCCACGCAAATCGACCATCAAAACTTCAATCTAACTCACATATTCTTTACTAACATGTAATATCATGTCTTAGGGTGTCTTATCAACAGGTTTTGGGGCAAGGCGATGCTTCCACGACCTTCAAAAGTGCTCGGTTCCCAAACCCGTCGAAGAGGACAGATTCTTTCCTAGAGTAATTCCATCCAAGTTCATCCGTTAAAACCCATCTTTCTTTAACCAAACTTCAAACTAAACTTACTAAACCTTAATACTATATCTTAAGGAGGTCTCACCTTGATTTGGAAGCAAGACAAGCACTCAAAGTCTGTCCAAAGGAGTTCACGGTCTGTTTCGCTTCGATTCTGACCTATGCGGGTTCCGGTGGTTCCACGGGTCAAATGGAGCAACGAATGGCCGATCGGTCACTTGGAGGTTGTAGAGGAGAGACTAAGGGTCATTGTGGTGGTCGGCGTCGAGTCAGATGGTGGCTGGAAGCCGGCGACGAAGAGGACGAACGGGTGGTGGTCGAGCTGGCCGAGAGGGTTCCACGAGAGAGAGAAAAGAAAGAGAGAAATGAGGAAGATGGGGAGTGGTCGGCTGAAACTTGAGAGAGATGAGAGAGTTTTGACTTCATCCATAGGTCAAGAAGAGAGAGAGAGAGTAGGTAGGAATGTGACATCAAATTAATGCCACCCTAGAGCTCTAATCTAGCCTAGTTGTACACATCACCTCACATAATGACACTTGTCCCATTCACATAAAAATCTTGAGCTAAATTGACTAATCTACCCTCTAAAATTTGGCCACCACAAGGGAAGACAAAAGACTAAAATGCCCTCGCTTGATTCTAAAGAAAGGAATGTCCTTTGAGGGGCAAAAGGGTAATTTTCCACTTCCAGTCTAAATTTCACTTTTCTCAATCTAAATTACCCTCGACGAGGCGACGTCCAAATTCTTTTCTAATGTTGGAATTCTTCATTTCCATTTGCCAATTTCGAGCTTCCGTTGCATAATCGATCTTCTGTCAATTGTATCTTCAGTTTATCTCAAACTAACGGGCGGCTTTTGTAGACATTACGCGTATCGACTCTGTGACTCTCGTCACACTTAGGACGACTCAAGTTACGACGGCTTTGGTTGTCACGTAATTGCGAGGGTTCATTACTAGTTCCGACGGTCTCGATCGTCATTGTTCGATTTAGGAAAACTTTGCAAATTCTACATTGGTTAAACGGCATCACCCGTGCTCCAATCGTATAACGCTAGTAATGAATTCCTTAATCTTTATTTGATCGGCCTTTAATGGTTCTAAATGTTCCCCCGGCAATCCTTATGGTCAAAGCGTCATTTCCTTTTTCGAGTTTCCCAGGTCCACGTACTTGTCATGCGTTGGCCTTTCCCTTTCTGGTCAGTAAACTCGAATTGATCAGGTCCGAGAGAGATAAAACTAAAATACATCGATAGATACTTCTCATTCCATAGTCTCAAAATAGTAGGAATTCAGATTGCCACAACTCTTCCCCCCTTACAGAAATTTCTTCCTCGAAATTTACAATAACTCAAATCTACTCAAACAAATGGGGGTATGGTGCCTCATCGCTTCTTCACTTTCCTAGGTAGCTCCTTCCGTGCCATGATGTTCCAAGATCACCTTGACGAGTGGAATCGTCTTGTTCCTTAGGACTTGCTCCTTTCGATCTTCAATTCGTATTGGCCTTTCAACATGTGATATCTTATCGTCTACTTCGATGACTTCATGATCCAATACATGAGTCGGGTCATGTTCATATTTCCTTAGCATCGACACATGAAACACATTATGAACTTGCGATAAGCTTGGCGGCAGGCAAGATGATAAGCTAAAGTCCCAATCTTTTCTACTATCTCAAATGGACCTACGTACCTTGGACTCAGCTTCCCTTTCTTCCCTAATCGGGATAATCCTCGCATAGGTGATACCTTGAGAAAGACATGGTCACCCACTTGAAATTCCAAAGGCCTTCGTTGCTTATCTGCATAGCTTTTCTAGTGACTCTGGGCCGTCTTAAGCCTTTCTCGGATGATCTTAATAGCCTCAACTGATTGCTCCACCAATTCTGGGCCTGTCATACTCCTCTCGCCAACTTCATCCCAGCATATCGGAGTTCTGCACGCTCTACCATACAGTGCCTCAAATGGTGCCATTCCAATACTTTGCTGGTAGCTGTTATTATACGCAAATTCCACCAAGTGCAGTTTCTCCTCCCATCCACCTTTAAAATCGATGACACAAGCTCGCAACATATCCTCTAACGTCTGAATTGTCCTCTCGGACTGTCCATCGGTCTGTAGATGGTACGACGTACTAAACTGTAATTTCGTTCCCATGGCATCCTGTAGACTCTTCCAGAAATTCGCAGTAAACTTAGGATCTCTATCTGACGTTATTGTTACAGGTACTCCATAAAGTCGTACTACATGTCGCATATACAAATCAACATATCTCTCCATCACGAAATCCTTTCGTACATATAGGAAATGGGCAGACTTGGTCAATCTATCCACTATTACCCAAATCGAATCGTGACCTCTTTGACTCCTCGGCAAGCCCATGATAAAATCCATGGTGATATGTTCCCACTTCCATTTATAGATCTCCAAAGGTTGTAGCATACCACTAGGCTTACAATGTTGCGCTATCACTTGCTGACACGTCAGACACTTAGCTACGTGCTTAGCCACGTCTACTTTCATCCTATTCCACCAATAATGCTGACGTAAGTTCTGGTACATCTTTGTGCTACCCGGATGAATACTATAATTGCTCCCGTGAGTTTCAGACAAAATCTTTTCCTTAAGCTCATCATCATTAGGTATACACAGGCGCCCTCGAAACTTCAATATTCCATCTTCAGATACTTGGAAGTCAGACTTCCTCTTGTCCACGTCCATTTCCAAGATCTTCTGTATTTCAGGGTCCATGGATTGCAATACTTTAATCCTCTCCTGTATTTCTGGTTCGACTCTCAAAGTTGCCATCAAACTTGACAATTGGCAAACTTCCAACTTAAACTATGAATCTCTTAGTCTTTCAAGTACAACCCATCCTCTGACTAACAGATGCACAATGCTCGACTTTCGACTAAGGGCATCTGCTACCCTGTTAGCCTTTCCAGGGCGGTATAGAATATCATAGTCGTAGTCTTTAAGCAGCTCCTCATGGGCGAATTATGTCAAAATCATTCCTAAGCCTTGATTGATACTTCTCTAGGTTAGTAGGGCCTTATTAGGGATGCCATGTTACTTTCATGTGATTTATCCGCACGTTTTGGATCCTTGATTTGCGCATTTATTTTTACTGATTGTGAGTGATATGGTAGTCATTCCTATCTACATGAACTCTTAGATTTAGGATCTGTCCTCCACTCATTTGCATGAATCATAGGATTAAATAAATCATTCAACTTAGGTGCCGAAAGGGCGTCGACTCTAACAGTTGGCGTAACAAAGTCCCCGATCCATTTTCTCTAATTTTCGCAGAATCGAATAGATCGCCCCCAACTATTTGATAGGGTTTCAGATCGTACCCTCCACGAAACAATTGGTGGTGACTCCTTGACATGTACACATATCAAATGTCACCAGACCGCACCGAATGTCAACCACGTATATCCAGCCGTTGCGATTTGGGTAATGCACCTCGGGAGAGGCCCACGTCCGATCAGACGACATCGGGTAGCCCATTAGCCCCCCTCCTCGCGAAAGGGTCGCAACACTTATCGAGATCGATTAAGATTATGGTTCACCCCAAAGGTGATTGGAAAAGCAAAATTTAGTTTGGAAATAGAAATTACCATTTTACCCTCAATGAATGCTCATTCTTCTAGAAATTAGTAAGGGTAAGATGGTTTTTAGTCTTCTCCCTTGTTGGTCGAAAATAGGAGGCCAAGAATGTCCAAAGTGCTCTTGAATTGTTTGAATGGATTGGAGACAAGAATGACATGAGTGACACTTTGACTTTTCCCTCCAACAACTAATACTATTCCCTTACTATTCATGTCAATCCATCATTCGAGCTTGTCATTTCATGCAACCACCCCTCCTCTTCTTCTTCTTCTTCTTGGGATTACATCTTCCTCTCTCTCTCTCTCTCTCCCCTATTTCGGCTGACCACCCCTCCATTTCCCTCTCTCTCTCATATTGCTCTCTCGGTTTTCCTCTCTCCCCCGAACGCCAACCGCCTCCTCCATTCGTCCTCAACCGTGAACCGCCGTCGACGTCACTACCACCAAGGATTGACGCCATCTCTCTCTCTCTCTCTCTCCCCCCTGTTCGGCCGTGAACCACCGATCGCCCCTGAGCCACCTTGAGACGCCGAGAGCTTGCCAAACTGCTGACCATCCAAACTTGACTTGGCCGTGAGTGTAAGGGCTGATTTGGAATGCTTGCCTTGTGTTTTTCGTGGTAAGTTGCCTTTGGATTTTAGTTTAGTGTGTTAAAAGATTAATGGTTCCCTTAAGAGTGATCTTGATGGGTTTTAGTGGCTGGTTTATGAATGAAATGTGCTAGAACCGTTGACACCCCTTGGAGCCGCCAGTGACCAGAATCGAAGGAGGACTTGCGCCGCTTGTTTCGTCGGTTTTCCTTGGCTCAATCCCTCTGTAAGTTGTCCCAAAACCCTTCCTAGGACTCTAGGTTACTAAGGGACTATAGCAAATGTAAATTTAATAGGTTTTGTGGACTGATTTTGAATGAAGAGTGTAGGACCCGAATCTGTTCTGCTTGGCTGCTCGAGTGGTGACTTCTTTTGGTTGAAATTCATAATGTTGTGTCTAAATCATGTTAATTCAAGGCTGTGGGTATGCAAACCTTACATGGCCGTGTGCTAGGGTGGCTTGTTTGGCCGAGAATCACGTTGATGTGTTTAAACCGCTTTGGTTCAAGGCTGCAAATTTAGTGAACTTGGGGTGCCGAGTATGAGGACGGTTTGCCTTAACTTGAATCGGCTAAAACGAATGATTTCGGCCTTGATATAGAACTTGGGGAGATTAAGTGATGAAATGGGTGTGATTCATGTATGTTCGATCATGACTTGATTTGAGAGTTCGATTGACTAAATTGATTAATAGGCCTTAATGTGTCCGGCCTTGGAATGTGAAGAGTAGTGCCTTTAATTGATTTGGTGATTGAGGATCGAATCTCGGAATCCGGTTGTTGATTGTGCACTTGAATGCCATGGGTTGGCTTTTGAAGATGCCTTTTTGGAGTAGATGAACCTTTAACCTTACCTTGCTGTATTCCTTTTTGTGGCTTTAGAGATTGTATAGTTCTGTAGGGTTAAAATTCATCTACCTTTGTCTTACGAGAGATAAATTGAATTGTTTAGAAATGGCTGTTGCAACTTTTGAAGTCAAACTGATATTTATAAGAAATGTATGAAATAACTTTTAAATCTCTCTCTTCCATCCTAAGTTATCTTGTTTTAAATTATATAGAGATTTGTCTGCTTTTGCTTGTGCATTTCATATCGCGTTAAGATATTCGATGTTGGATCCTGGGAACTACCGAAGAGGAATGGCCAAGGCGGGATGCTATCAATCCCAAAAGGTTCGGGGCGTGACACCGGCCCCTACCCCAGCCTTAGTCCCGGTCACTGTTCTTGATCCCGACTTCGGTCCCAATCGCGGGTTCCGGCCTCGAGCCTACAACCGGGATCGGGATCGGGACTGAAATCAGTGAACAAGACAAGCAACGAGGGTCGGGCCCGATGACTGGGACAAGGGCCGGTGATAAGAACCGGGGCCTACAACCGGGATCGGGATCGGGGCCAGGGCCAGGACCGGAACCGGGGCCTACGATCAGGACCGGGACCAGGGCCGGGGTCGGGACTAGGACCGAGACCGGGGCCAGGGCCGGGGCCGGGACTGTCGCGACCCTCTCTCGAGGCGGAGCGGGCTAATGGGCCGCCCGATCGCTGGCTTGATCGGACGCGGGCCTCTCCCAAGGTCCATTACCCAAATCGCAACTGCTGGATATACGTGGTCGACCTTCAGTGTGGTCTAATGACATGTGATGAGTGTACATGTCCAGGAGTCGCCACCAATCGTTTCGTGGAGGGTACGATCGGGAACCCTATCGAATAGTTGGGAGTGGTCTATTCGATTCTGCGGAAACCAGAGAATTGGGTTCGGGGACTTAGTTACGCCAACTATCGGAGTTGGCGCCCTTTCGGTACCTAAGCTGAATGGTTTATCTGATCCTAGGATTTCATACAGATGAATGAGGTACAGATCCTAAATCTAGGAGTTCATGCAGAAGTGAATGACTACCCTATCATTCACAATCAATAGAAATAAGTGTGTAAATCAAGGATCCAGTACATGCGGATAAAACACATGAAATCAGCATGGTATCCCTAATGAGGCCCTATTAGCCTAGAGAAATATCAATCAAGGCTAAGGAATGATTTTGGCATGATTTGCCCATGAGGGGCAAAATCGTAATTTTGAACAATTCGGGGAAGATTTACCTTGAAAGGGTAAATCTGTCATTTTAGATGAATTGGGAAGTCAAAAGACGGGGGAAATAGGATTGGCCATCAATCCAGTCCATTTCCTATTTTTTTGGGAATTTCTAGGATTTTTCTGGAATTTAAAAGTGATTTTACCCTCGGAGGGGTAAAATCGTCATTTTGGGCAAAGATGAGAACTGAAAATCTCAAATATTAGGGTTGGTCGTCCACCTGACTCAAACCCTAACTTTAAGCAATTTTCAGAACTCGATTGAGACAAGAAAGACGATTTTCCCAATGAGGGGCAAAATCGTCATTTTGAGAAAAGAGGCGGGACTCGAAAACCCAAACCTAAGAATTGGTCGCCTACCCAACCCTAATTCTTACCTTGGCATTATCGGTTTTATCTTGCATACACAGCAGAGGCGACTTACCCCTAAAGGGTAATATCGTCGAGTCTCGAAAGAACGGATAAGAAACCCCAAAAATAGGGTTGACCAGTTGTCTGTAGTCAATCCTCGATTTTTTGGGGATTTCTGGAGTGTCTAGGATTTTTCCACAGTTTTTCCACATTTTTTTGGAATTTCCTGGAATTTTCTAGCATTTTTTTGGATTTTCTAGGATTTTTCTGATTTTTTGATTTTTTTTATTTTTTAAAATCATTTCTGATTATTTTATTTTTTTAAAAAAAATGTGATTCGGATCGGGTCGACCCGACCCACTCGGGCCGGGACCTGACCCAGACCCGGACCCGCGAAACCCTCGGCCAAAACGACACCGTATCACGCGTTTTTTATTTTCGGATTATCCGGATTTAATCCGACGGTCCCAGATGCACCGCGTGGATAATCTGCACCCATTGGATCTGATTACTAGAACCTACGGTCCAGATTGGACGAAGACTTGATCATAGCCGTCTGATCGGATTACTTAAACCTACGGCTACGATTAGAACCTAAGTCTTAATCTGAACCGTCCAATCCTACTAACCTGAATGACGTCGCCTCCTAACTAACCCATATGGCGCCGTTTCCATCATTTTTTATTTTCGATTTAAAAATCATTTTCGAATTATCCTAGTTTTTAATCGGACGCCCACTATTTGTTGGACTCGATTAACCTCGACCGTTGGATCTCCCCGTTCGAACAACAACCTCCAACGGCCGAGCTGACTATACTGACACGCGGACCAATGATCTACCGCCACCTAAGCACTTTGACTCGTTGACCTGCCAGGTTGGCATCGTCTTCAACCTCGCGACCATTGCTGAACGAATGGCCACGACTCCCCGGCGATGATCCGATGGTAGAATCTTAACGGATTGGAGCGAGACCGGCGGCAATCGACTCGCGATGACCTCTATTTTAACATATCTAGGAATCGCAACATTTTATTCACAGAATCGCAAGAATCATGCAAAGTGCCGAGTACGGCCATGGGAGTTCGATCGTGTAATTTATTTAAAATCGCAGTAATTCAATCACAGAACAGCACCAGTAGAGGTTCAGAAAACTCACCTCGAGCTCCGATTGAGCTCACTCGGCCCAGATTTGGCTGGGGGAAGATGAACAGTGGTTCGACAATGGAGGTTGGATTGGAAGACTCGATTAGGTGTGTTAAGACAAAATCGATATAAACAAGATATGCGACAATGGTCAGTGGTGTTCAGGGAACGAAACGCACACACAAATTGAAAGAATAGGCGAGAAATGCTAGAAACGCCATTGAAGCTCAGTTCAAGAATCAAAGCTAAGCCTTACCTGTTTTCGCGATTTCGCGGGGCGCGGCCGGCGGCGATCGCTTTCTGGCGGTCTGGGCGAACTTTGAATTGTCTTTTCTGGCTGTGGTCTGGCCGGGGACGGCCCAACCGGCGCCTTGCAGTTGAGCTCGAGTTCTCGACGGCAAAGGGCCGGAGAACAAGCTTTTTCTCGCCTTCTCTCTCTCTCTCGCACGTTTTAGTTCGTCTTTTACTAACTGAATCGACCAACCTGCTTAACTGAAAGTCTCCACAGGCTTATATAGCCTTTTGCGTTTTGGCGCCGAATCGAGGACGATCGATTGATTCAAATAGCACGTGTCATCACGTGATTTTAGGTCAAAACGGCGTCGGGGACGATGGGTGAATCGTCCAACTCCATTTGGTTCTCCGGGGGGCTTCATTTCACGCGGATTTGGCACGAATTTGAGCTGTGTTTGCTTTTGTTGACTTTTTGCAGCTTCATAACTTGACCGGCCGATTGCCTTTTACTCCGACGACGTCGAGCGGCGCCATCGGTGTTAATCGATAGGTAGGAGTATAGGCAACAATACACCCACCAATGCGTGCTCGATTATCCACGAATTGGCCTTCAATTTGAGGATCGAAATCACCTTTGGAACTGTTCATCTGCGCAGGTGCTGAGGGAAGACGATGACACTGTAGCGGACCGGTTCGACCGGTCCGAACCGGTCCCGACTTGCAATTTCTCAAATTAAATCCAAATTAACAGGAAATTTTTGCAATTGAACCTCATAATCGAATCCAGGGCATGAATTCCATAAAAAAAATGTGATTTTGCCCAAAAGTTCATATCAATTTCAACAAAAACCCCAAATTTCCTTTTAATTGCAAATTGGGGAATTATGCAATTGAAGGTCCAAATGATCAAATTGGGTTAAATCACCTGTGCCAATCGATTCAAAATGGTAAAACCCATTGGGCAGTATGTTTAATTTGCAATGATAGCCCTTGAATTGAAAGTAATTTCAATTATGCTCATTTTCAAGGACTAAAAATGCAATTTTAGTATGCAATTTTGCCAAATTCGTGCAATTGAACAATTTGTACAAATAATTGGGCTAAATTGAAATATTGGACAGTTAGAATGGATGTCAAGATCCTAGAAAATACCAAAATTGCAAATTAAAAGACTCAATGGATATTTTTTTCTCAAATTCAATAGTATGGGTTACAAAGGAACACCCATAATTGAATCTGATTTTAAACTTTTTGTGAGGTCAAAAATACAAGGGATTAAAAATAAAAATATTGGCTATTTTTCTATATTTTTTTGACCTAAAATGCTATTTTTCTTGATTTTTTTGAGTATTTTCCTAAAAATACTAAAAAATATGAAAAATATGAAAAATTAGTTTTTATTCAAAAATGGTTCCTTGGGCTTGGCCAAGGCCACCAAAGTTGATTTTGTAATTTTTTGACTTTTTATGATTTTTTTGTGATTTTTCAAAATATAATTGCAAAAAGACTTGATCAAAAATCAGGTGTCAACAGCTGCCCCTCTTTGAGAGGAATTTTGTGAGAGGTTTCGCTCAAAGGCAGGTGACATCTGAGTCTAGACCGACTAGACTGGGGAAAAGAAAAGCGAATCTTGACACTCAATCTTTCTTGTCCCACTGGTGAATGTTCTGCTCTTCATTCTTTTGCTGACGTGAGAGAAAAAGTAGAGAGACCCACCTGCTATTTACCTGTTGATCACCTACCTGATGCTCGTGCGGCATGCGCGGTGTATAGCGGGTTCAAGTGAATACTTAGGGACTCGTCTTTTGAGTATCCTAGGCCGGTTAAACTCTAGCCTGTATGGTAGGCCGTACCAGAATGGGATTCCTATACTTGACAGGAACCTGTGAATGACGCGCCCAGTCTCTTAGGGATTGTCAGAAATTTTGATCCGTATGGTGGATCGGATCATGAATAGGACTTCTCTCTGCTAGGAACCTATGGATGACGCACCCAGTCTCTTAGGGATTGTCGGGGGTTTTGCTCCGTATGGTGGATTGGACCATGAATAGGACTCCTTTCTGCTAGGAACCTATGGATGACGCACCCAGTCTCTTAGGGATTGTCAGGGATTTTGATCCGTATGGTGGATCGGACCATGAATAGGACTCCTTTCTGCTAGAAACCTATGGATGACGCACCTAGTCTCTTAGGGATTGTCGAACATTTTGATCCTATATTCTAAGGAATTAACTAGGATCTTTACAAATGAGGTGTGCCTAACCTTTAGGCTTTGCCACATGGGCTATTCTGGGTTTAGGGGTTACCTAGAACCTCACAGAAAGCTGATTTCGAAAATTGTCCTTTCGACATGCGAGGCGTTATTCTGGGATTTGGGGATTCCAAGTATCCTACAGAAAACTTAAACCTGCAAAAACTTTGATAAGATTCTTCTGGGATCTAGGGGCTACCTGAGATCTCACAGAAAGACTATCTTGAATATTGTCCTTTAGACATTGAAGGTGACATTCTGGGATCTGGGAGCTCCAGGTATCCTGCAGAAAGTTCCAACCTGTAACACTGGGATCTCATGGAGAGATGATTTCTGAATATTGTCTTCTTGATATGCGAGGTGACGTTCTGGGATCTGGGTACTCCAGACATCCTGCGGAAAGATCAAACCTATAATACTGTAATCTCACACAGGGAGATAATTTCAAACATTGTCCTTTTGACATGGGAGGTGACATTCTGGGATCTGGGGACTCCAAGTATCCTGCAGAAAGATCAAACCTGTAATACTGGAATCTCACATAGAGAGATAATTTCAAACATTGTCCTTTTGACATGGGAGGTGACACTCTGGGATCTGGGGACTCCAAGTATCCTCTAGAATCACGACTCCAAGAGAGGTTGTGCTCTTCTGAGATCGAGAATGATACAAGCCATTTTAGGAGCCGAAGTCATCAAGAATCCTACAGCAGCTCCAATCTGAGAATTTTTCTTACCAAATGCACATCAATGGTCTTTAAGTGATATCTATTTGTCAAACTGATAGCACTTTATGACTTATATCATAGTCATGAAAAATTTCAATGAATGCATTACGATGCTGGAGGTTATCCAAAACATCTTGCGATATACGGAAGTGATCAAAAATTCCTTGTGAGGAAAGTTCGAATTAAACAATCTGAAATTACCCAAAAGAGTTTGGTTAAAACGTCCATTGGAGTATTCTCATAAAAAAGGACTTCTCACTGTTTTGAGATAATGGTCTTTTATCAAGAAAGCACTCGAATTTCCTATCAAACCTGCGCCTAGGGTTCAGGATCATTCGCATTGAATACACCTCGATCGATCAGGAGGACTTCCAAGGGACCATAATGTTGGGCTTGGTCAACGGTTTTCAAAGGGGGACTTGCGCGCAAGTCAAGGCTCTCTAAGAGAAGTCTTCGATGTCTGCTCCGGTTTACAAGTCAAGAAACCTACAAAAATGAGAAAGAAATAATCTTGCTCGAACTTCTTCGAGCTAAGCTTAGACATTAAACCCTATGTCAATTCAAGTGCCTTAATCAGAAAAGGCTTTTCAGGGTTGTAACGTAGGTAGGATTGGGGACCGAAAAAAGCTTATTTTTGGCTCAGAATACGCGAAGGGTTTAACATTGGTGATCACTGCAGATTTGCAGTCATCTGCCCCCTTCTGGTCCAAAGAGCGTCTTCAGTCTTTGAAGTATATTAATAGTCTTTGAAGAGCACTGTCAGTCTCCAAAGTGCATATTTGTCTTTAGAGAATATCTCTTTCATGTTGAGACGATGTCAACATTTTGTCTATGCTTTCTCCATTTGAGTGTGACATGATCGGGAGCATCTCTTACAACCAGATCTCACCAGTGACTTATACAAATGTATCATGCCATCTTTTGACATTTACAAGATCAAACACATGATTCACAAATGTACAAGTATTTGGACGGGCATTGGCCTTGCTTTTACCAGGCACTTTGCTTTTTCTTGATGCCCAAGGATCGGATCTTTTTCTCTTTTTTTTCTTTTTCTCATCCTTTGTCGAAATCTTACCTTTTCTTTTCTTTTGGGAATCCGAATTTTCAAATGAGTGTGCTAGATGTACAACTTGAATCTCAGCACTCAAACATTAATCTATGAATTTTCCATAAATCCAATATTTTGAACTCTTCTGCTCGGGAAGTGATGTCGCTTCCGTCTTGGAATATGCAATGATCACCAACGGGTTTATGGAACGAACGTATAGGCTCAGCTGGGCTGTGCAAAGGGTCAAAGTGTATAGGATAGAGAAACGAATGCTTTTCGTCATCTTAAAGCACTTGAACTACCATCGAAGTTAAAATGACAAGCAACGCACGAAGATTGATGCAAGTCTGAGCAAGAGAACTTCTAACCATTTACCTCCTGATACCGCTGGACGTACCTCCAGTTTGCCCCAGTGTGGGGTGGTTCTTGATAGGGGTAAAGAAAGAAACCGCCGTTCAAAGGGTTATCAATGGTCACCTGTAGTATTTATGATAGAGATCCGTCGTCTCGATCCATGTAATCACTGCGAATAACCCCTACTTCCGTAGGTCAAGGTCAAGGTCTCATTGTCCTTACCACTCCACTCATCTCTTAAGTGTGTATGGGACGTGTTTGGATCCGGCTTGCCTCTTGTCTGAGGAAACATCCTTTTAAACAGTTTAAACAACTCTTGTTGAAAAAGTTCATTTTGTTTTCTTCAAAACTTACCCCCCCCAAGGGGATTTATGAGGCACAATGCATATTTCAATCATGTTCAGATATCCTCCAAGTTTAAACATGAATGCCAATGACACGACCGTGAGAATTTTGCGTCTTTCTAGACATGAGATTTGAATGCATGCTATATTCCAAGAAGCGTTCAAATTCTAGCAAAAATGGTTCTGACAGTCTTAAAACCTGAGAGATAGGGGAATGAATACTTACCTGTCCAGCATGGCCAAGGATCCCTGAAAAACATAAAAGGAATCTGTCGGTATATGCTCTCGAATTTTAGAAAATTAGAACGATACACCTTACCCTTGATCATGCGCTCCAATGGAAATGGATAGATTCATGAAAATCTGCATCGTCTCTTAACAACACAAGATGATTAAGTTGTTCTAAAATTTCTTAAAATTCTCAGTCTTTGGAGAAATAGGACATGTACCTGGTCACCATGACAGTAAGTCCTCTTGATCATGCATTCTAATTGGCTTCATTCATTTTGGAACGTGCTCCTGTGTCCTTCTTTTGAAGTTTCCTGCTCTTCGTTTTGCTGTCTGTTATCTTCATCGGACATTCTTGGTATTTGCCCTCGAGGACCTTGCTTCCTTGAGTCCTGCAATATTGAACACATGCTAATGTATGCATGGATGCATGACATGCTTATGCAATGACTATCATGAAGAGTAGGCTCAATTCGAGGTAAGTCATATGATCTGAATCTGATTTTATTTCAAGGGTAATATTTCTTCACAGCATCTGAATTTACAGGGTGCCCCAGTTCATCCCCCTCGGTGTTTACAAGAATTAATGATCCTCCCGTGAGGATCTTCTTGACAATGTAGGGGCCTTCGTAATTCAGAGTGAATTTTCCCCCTGGATGGGTAGTACTCGGCAAAACTTTCCTAATTACCAAGTCATTTACTTCGAAGTTTCTGGTCTTGACCTTTCGATTGAACGCCCTGGCTACTCTCTTCTGGTAAGTTTGTCCATGGCAAATGGCTTTAAGACGTTTCTCGTCTATTAAATTTAGCTGTTCATATCTATGCTTGAAATACTCTGACTCATAGAGTTTATCTTCTGACAAGATTCTCAAAGAGGGAATCTTAACTTCTACGGGTAGAACTGCTTCTGTGCCATACACCAGACTATAGGGAGTTGCCCCTGTAGAAGTCCTGATCGACGTTCGGTAAGCCATCAAGGCGAAGGGCAGCCTTTCGTGCCAATCTCTGTAGTTTTCTGCTGTTTTAGCCAAGATTCTCTTGATGTTTTTGTTAGCTACTTCCACTGCCCATTCATCTGTGGGCGGTAAGGAGATGAATTCAGATGTCGAATGCTAAAGTGATCCAGTAGATCATCAACAATCTTGTTGTTTAGGTTAGACCCGTTATCGGTGATGATCGCTTGTGGGGTACCATACCGGGATATGATGTCTCTTTTGATGAATCTTGCCACATTTCTAGCAGTGACATTCTTGTAAGAGCTGGATTCTACCCATTTTGTGAAGTAATCAATCGCTACCAAGATGAAGCGATGACCATTTGAAGCCACAGGATTAATAGGCCCTATCATGTCTATGCCCCACATAGAGAAAGGCCAAACTTCAGACATTTGGTGCAGTTCGTTTAGGAGTGTATTGATCTTATCACCGTATATTTGGCACTGGTGGCATGACCGGACGTACTGACAGCAATCTGATTCGATGATCATCCAATAATAGCCAAGGCGCATGATCTTCCTGGCGAGGAGGTGGCCGTTCATGTGAGGCCCACATATTCCTTCATGGATCTCTTTCAAGAGGATATTTGCTTCTTTGGCATCTACACATCTCAATAGAGTAGAATCAAAGGATCTTTTGTACATAATTTGTCCATTGAGAAAGAACTTGCTGGCCATCTTGGTTATGTATCTTCGGTCTCCTGGCTGGCATCCTTCTGGGAATTCCCCTTTCGAGAGGTAATTCTTGATGTCATAATACCATGGCTCTCCGTCCAATTCTTCTTCGATTAGCATACAATAAGCTGGTTTTTCAACTATGCCGATCCTTAGGGGTTCTATATCCAACCCTCAAGTTGTTTGTAACATCGAGGCCAGGATGGCTAACGCATCTGCAAATTGATTGTGAGATCTTGATAGATACTCGAATGACACTTCTTCGAACTTAAGTATCAATTCTTCAAGGTATTCGTGATAAGGGATGAGCTTTGCATCTTTCGTCTTCCACTCTCCTTGTGTCTGTAGGATGATGAGCATGAAATCTCCAAAAACTTGCAAC
The DNA here is from genome assembly GCA_021437785.1 of Rhodomyrtus psidioides. Taxonomy (NCBI): domain Eukaryota; kingdom Viridiplantae; phylum Streptophyta; class Magnoliopsida; order Myrtales; family Myrtaceae; genus Rhodomyrtus; species Rhodomyrtus psidioides. Next base: position 887,871 of record JAILYB010000166.1, on the reverse strand, counting down.
CTAGGTATCTTCATAGAAATGGCCAATCGTAGGCCTAGAATACACGCCTCATATTCTGAGATGTTGTTGGTGCAAGGGAAAGTTATCCTTGCCGCCACAGGATAGTGTTGATCATTGGGGGATATTAGTACTGCCCCAGTGTCTGCCCCTGATAGATTAACAGCACCATCGAAGTACATGACCCACTTGTCTTCTGCTAAGTTGAGAATTTGACCTTCTGTGCTTGTTACTTCAGGAGACTCACCGTTTGACGGGTTTTCTGCTAGCATGACAGCTATAGCTCTTCCTTTAACTGACTTATGTGGAGAACACTTGACGTCAAATTCAGATAGCATTACTTGCCATTTTGCTAATTTCCCAATTAAAGCGGGTTTCTCCAGGAGGTATTTGACAGGATCGTCCTCTGTTATGAGCTGAATGTGGTGGTGTAGGGTATACTGTCTCAGCCTGCGAAGTACCCATACCGCTGCTACACATGCCCTTTTGACTGGTGCATATTTTGCTTTAGAAGGTGTGAATTTCTTACTCAGGTAATAGATGGCTCTTTCTTTACCATCTATCGGACTTGTTTGGGCGAGTAAGGCTCCCAAGGACTCCTGCTGTATAGTCAGATATAAGGTCAATGGGTGACCAGAAATTTGTGGCACAAGTACCGGCGGTGTGATCAGATAGTTTTTGATCATTTGGAATGCCCTGCTGCATTCAGCATCCCATGTTACTTTCGCGCCTTTCTTAAGCAATTTGAAGATCGGCTTAGCTACATTAGACAACTGATTGATAAATCTGACAATATAGTTCAGTCTCCCCAGAAGGCTTCTTACTTCTTTTACTGTGGAGGGAGTTGACAGATTGTGGATAGCTTGAATCTTTGAAGGATCAATCTCAATGCCCCTGTTACTGACTATGAACCCAAGAAGTTTCCCAGATCTCGCCCCAAACACACATTTGTTAGGGTTCAGCCTCAACTTATATTTGCGCATGCGCTCAAATAGTTTCCTTAACACCTGTATGTGATCCTGTCCTTTCTTGGATTTGGCGATCATGTCATCGACGTATACTTCAATTTCTTTGTGGATCATATCATGGAATAATGTGACCATGGCCTTCTGATAGGTAGCCCCGGCGTTTTTTAATCCAAAGGGCATGACTTTGTAGCAAAAGTTCCCCCAGGGTGTGGTAAAAGCAGTCTTTGGTTTGTCTTCTTGTTTAATGAAGATTTGGTTATACCCCGAAAATCCATCCATAAACGAGAACAATTCATAACCTGCTGTGCTATCCACCAACACATCAATGTGAGGAAGCGGAAAATCATCTTTTGGGCTTGCTCTATTCAGATCTCGGTAATCTACGCAGATCCGAACTTTACCATCCTTCTTCATGACGAGGACTATATTTGCAATCGATTCTGAATATGGGATAGCTTCAATAAAGCCTACCCTAAGAAGCTTCATGACTTCTTCCTTAATTTTGTCCTCCAACTCAGCCTTCATCCGCCTACTGCCTTGCTTGACAGGTTTGATACTTGGATCTGTAAGTAAGGCATGCTCCACGATCTTAGGATCTAGACCTGGCATATCAGCGTAAAACCATGCAAAAATGTCTTGATATTCTTTCAATAACTCTGTGAACTCGAGCCTTTCATTTCGGGATAAATGCCCGCCGATCTTGACCTCTTTGATATTCACGGAGTCTCCCAGATTAACAATGATTGGTTCTTCTGAAGTAGGAGGTGTCGATTCCTCAAAGGCATTCCAATCTCTGCGGATAGATGCATAACCCTAGTCTTCATCTTCCTCAATGCTATAAGAATGGTTACTGGAGAAATCCGAATCTCGTAACAACCTGGTATGCATGTTTGAGATGATATGCCTGAAATGTCATGAGTATAGTTAGTTTTATATTTCATAAGAACGACATGTATGATCATGGGAAGTCTTTTCAAAAGAGTTTTCAAGATAGGTACAGGTATAAACGGGACTAATCCTCATGTCATTGGATATCCTGGCCCCGAGGAAATCTCTTTGGAAATCAGGAGTCATATGGCAAATCAGGCCTCAAGCTTCTGTGCAGAAGACTAGTATCATCATTGGGCTGATTCGTGATTCCATATGTCCTTAACAAAATATGTATGGTTTTATTGAATGCAAGATGGGCCGCATTACAAGATGTGCTATTTGGACCAACGGCCAGAGATCCAAAGGCGTTTCCCTATACGTACAATAAGGAAAGAAAATGCGACAAAATGCAAAGAAGTTCTAAATGCAGTATTTAAAGACAAGGGAAGAGTCTTGTTACTCAGAAGAAGTGGCCTCATCACTTAGCCACTCTATGATGGCATTCACAGAGTTGTCTTCAAGAAAATGATTTGTCAGATCTGGTTCTATTGGTGAAGTGACATCTTCTTCCGACAACCATTTAGAGTTCTGGTTGAAGTAGGCGTTCAGAGGAAATATCTTCGATCTGCCTTTCCAGGTTGGAGAACCGATGAACGAGTCATTCAAGTTGTTTCGGTCTCCCCGACATCTCAGGCTTTTGCCTCGGCCTCGGCCTGCTGCTTCCAGGACAGATTCATTCAAGTGATATTTCTGGTACCCCAAGCCCATTCTGTGCGGGTTAGCTATTAACTGCAGGGGGACATTTATCCCTTGACTGTGTTTGCCCAGGCCTCTTCTAGGATCAAACCCATATGCCAGTAGTATCTTGGCTGGTAAAAGATTGGCTTCTGAGATGTAGGAGGTTCTCAACCTTGTCTCTGCCGGGGTATGAACTGTGGCTACCAATTCTAGGGAATGATAGCTTTTTCATTTCGGGTTCAACATAGGGAATGGCACTGTTCTGATATGTCTGGAGGTCGACTTCTCCATGTATGGTAATCACCTTCCCATCCACTACAAAGCGTACTTTTTGATGTAAGCTCGAAGGGACGGCTCCTGCTGTATGGATCCAAGGCCTTCCCAGCAAGAATCCGAATGCACTGGGCAGATCCATTACTTGGAAGTTTATAGAGAATTTTGTCGGGCCGATGAATACGTCAAGCTCAATCTCGCCCACCACGGTCTTCCTCATTCCGTCGAAAGCTCTCACAGCCGTTTTGGATGCCTTAACCGTTTCCTCATTGATTCGCAAACTTCTTAGGGTAGCCAAAGAGCAAATATTGAAGGCTGATCCGTTGTCGATTAATACATGTGCCACTCTCTTCCCGTTACATTGCGCGGAGACATATAATGCCTTGTTGTGCCCTCTTCCTTCCATGGGGAAGTCCTCGTCAGAGAAGCTCAACTGGTCTTTTAAAAGGATTGCCCCCACAAAGTCCCCCAATTGTACCTCGTTAATTGATTCAGGGACATGTACTTCGTTGAGTATTTTCAACAGTGCGTTCTTGTGCTTCTCTGAGTTGATGAATAAATCTAGCAAGGATATTTGAGCCGGCATCTTCCTCAGCTGCTCTATTACTTCGAACTCGCTGGTTTTGACGATTGATACGAGCTTTTCGGCGTCTTCCTTTGAGACTTAATTTTTTTCGGATTCGTCCTCCATAGGGGCATAGAATCGTCCAGACCTCATTATCGCGTCTACCTGTGTGGTCCCATAGTCCCAATGGACTACTTTAGGATCGTATTCTTTTACAGGGGGGACTTTTATGGTTACAGTTGTCTGATGAGGTATCTCTGGTTTAGATGTGTCGCCTTCTTCTTCTTGCGGCAATCGAATCACGATAGGCTTGACTAGGCAATTTTCCACCTTGCTCGGGTTATCCAGTTCTTCCAACCTGATTACCACGGTCGTGACGGTTTCGATCATCGATACGGTGTTGTCAAGTTCTTCTATGCCCTTCGAGGTCTCTGGTTGAGAGAGGTCATCCATACCTCCCCATCCGTCCGGTATGATGTCTTCAATTTTCTGATAAAAGCTGGGAGGGGCCGAATATTTCACTTTGAAGGTGTACCCTCCAGAATCTTGACCAAGGTTGTCTATAATTTCGCCCTTCTCAAGTGCGTCGGCCATAAATTTGAGGTCTGCTAGACTTCGTCTCTTGGCTTCCAGTCCGTCTTCTTCGAACTCTTCCTCTGACTGAGTGACTGGCCTAAGACTGTTTACCAGATTCTCATGTGAGGTACCCCAGGTATTACCCTACTCAGTCTTGATCATGAAGTAGCTACCTTCCAAAGATAAAGAAGCTTCGACTCCTTCGAACTCTTCATTGGTGATATCAGACATTATCCCCAAGCTCATCATCTTAGCGATGCATAGTCTCTTTTGGTCAGTCGAGATCGCTCCTGCTTTTGGATATGACGAAGCGGTTATTAGCAGGTCGGTCAACTTAAGCACATCTACCTTTAGCTTAAGGTAGTCTTCTTCCCCTTCAAAGAATATTGCCCCTACTGCTTGATGATCTGGCAGTGGATTTTCTTGTACATTTGGGGCCGTATTGTCAAATTTTAGAATCTGACTATCAATCAGGGCTTGCACTTTGAGCTTAAGGATATAACAGTTATCCACATTATGCCATCTCTCGCCCATATGGTAGGCACAGGTCTGGCTCTCATCAAAGCCAGGATACCTTGCGGGGTTTGCCCTAGGCGGTTCTTTCGCCACCAGGTGTTGCTCTAGCAGCATCGGGAGCAACTTGGATAAAGGCCTCGGGAGCTGAGAGAATTGCTTCTGGGGTTGCTTTCTTCTAGGCTCTTGTACTTTAGGTGTTGACCAGGACGATCCTCCTTTGGCCTGGTTGGGATTGCCGAACGTCTTTGGGCTTGTGGGGATCTGGTATAAATGCTATGTCGAGTCTGGCTTCTCTCTCCTTTTTAAAGGGGTATTGTCTTCTGGGAGCTTCATGAGGCTTTCTTTCTCTTAAGGCTCATTCTAGTCTTTCGGCAACCTTAATCAAGTGTGCGAATGTTTGACACCCGGAAGTGTTTAGCCTGTCAAAGTACTCGTAGGGGAGTGCTTTCAGGAATAAATCTATCAGCTCTTCTTCTGGGATTGACGGTTTTACTTGGGTAGCCAAGGCTCGCCACCTCTGGGCATATGTCTTGATTGATTCGCCTCTCGCCTTTGAAGTTCGTAGAAGATCTTCTCTTGTTGGGGCTGTAGCCGTGTTGAACTTGTACTGTCTGAGGAAGTCCTCTGCAAGATCCTCCCATCCATCGTAATCTTTTAGGTCTAGCTCAATGAACCAGGCCAGAGCGGCGCCAGCCAAACTCTCTTGGAATGTGTTCATTAGTAGCGGAATATAATCTGAATAGTGCGCCATCTTGCGCAGGTAATACTTGAGGTGTGCTCGGGGACAACCTGTCCCATTGTATTTCCTTACAAACTCTGGCTCTTTATAATCAGGAGGAGTCTCTACTTTAGCGAAAGGAGATATCTTGTCGAAGCGGGCTAACTCGTAACCTTGACTGCTCAGACATTCCTCGATTTTGGCCAACCTTTTAGCCTCTGCTTCGGTTTTCATGGTCTGCTTCCCCTTCTCCTCCCTCTCGAGGTTGATAACAACAGGCGAGGCCTTTGGTTGTGATCGGCTGTTTGGTTCATGGACATCCTCCTCTGTATGTTGGGTATCCCTTGTTACCTCTCTATCTGCTATATCAGGTACCGAAGAAGGGCCTGAGTTGTTCTGGTTATGGGCCGTTGTTTGTTTAGCTTGAGTGGCTTCTAGCATGGCCTTGATGTCAGCCATCATAGTTGCCAGGGCAGTCATCTGAGACTCCAACATGCCCACCCGCGGAGTCAATTCTTGTTGCTCCATTTTTGTCTTAAAGCGGGTACGGAAACGATGTGTTGGTAGTTCCGTGATGAGAGGGTACCTGTTCAAAAGATTTCTAATGAGTGCTTCACTTATTTTTGAAACAAAGAAGCAGTTAATTCTTTTAGTTGCATGCTTCTTGTCGGTAGATGAGAAAAAGGGCTACCTTGTGAGCCTTAGCCTCACGTAAGTAGTTCTTTTAGTCATTTCCTGATATGAATTCATGAAATTAAAAGAGGCGTAATTTCTGACGATAATTTTTATGTATTCGCAAACTATGTTCACATTCATGCTCATGTGTCCAAGATAGTATCTAACAGAAATGAGAATATATGAGAATGTGTCACAATGTTTGCTTATTTTACACTTGACGGAATAGTCTATTCAAGTCTAGGACGCTTGAGGTCTAAAGCATCCTCATCATCCCAGTATGGATTCCCCTCTTCAGTCTGGGACTCCTCGTCTTCTGAACATGACAGCGGTCCCATGTCTTCGGGTATGTACGGCTCTATTCCAGGTACGTACGGTATGATGTATTCGGGTATGTAGGGCTCGATAAGGCTTCGTCGGGTTGCTTTGAAGTGTTGAATGTATTCTTCGATGGCTCTATGAATGTTTTCTTCACGAGTCATGTTTTCTGGCCAACTTATTTCTTCGGCTTACGAATTCTTCAAGGATCGAATGATGGATGTCACCTTGGCTTCAAACTTTTTCTTCTCCTCCTCCATGAGAGTCTTGCTTGGTATGTCAAAAGAAAAGATTCCAGGTTGTGGTGAAGAATGGATCTCCTGTAGAGCTCCAAACTGTCGAATCACCCTCCTTGGATAATATGCGGTAGCGCCCGTGAATCCTAGCAAGGGGACTGGACCCCTGTCATCGCAGGTCAATCTGACTTTGTTCAGCGTTGGCAACCTTAGCCGCCATCGGAGTTGTTCGGGTCTTAGGTTTTTAAGGAAGTTTCTCTACTCTATAAAGTTGAACTTAGGAATACGTGTATGAGTTCTGACAAAGGTTTTAAGAGGATGTGCGTTAGGGCTGATTTCAGTGAAACCCATGCGGATGTGGAATTGTCTGATATGGGATGTGAACCACAGATACAAAAGATCACTCGAGGCCCTAAAGATTCCCTTTTTATTTTTCTTGAAGTGATTTAAGGAAATGAAGGTTTCGGCAAGAAGGATGTTTGAGTAATCCCACCCACAACAGACTTGTCTAGCTACTACGGCCATGATAGGGTCAAAGGTGACAGATGAGATCGGGAATAGTACAAAGCTAAAGAATGCCAAGACAAAGGCTCTACCAGATTTGGTTTCTTTAGCAACAGGGAGGCGGGAAAAACGGTCTTTGAGGAAAGATAAGGAAACTCGTCCAGAATTACTTTTTGCATCTGCTTTGACCTCATTCAGGCCTGTGTCAAGGAATTCAGCCACCTGACTTAGGGGTTCAAATCCTATAGGGGGTCGGACGAGCGTAGGAGTGAACTCAACTCCGATGACGGCGCTGTATTCCTCGATAGTGGGAGTAATCTCTAGTCCTTCCATGCAAAATGTAGCGGTGGTGGGATCCTAGTAGAGCGCCATGGCTTGAATAAAGGCAGGTGGACACTCAATCTTTAGTAGGTCCAGTAGGTATCCTAGTCGTGATTCAGCATACTTTTGGCTGGCTTCGCCCATGCAGTCCCACTATGATTGGAGTTCGGCCCGGGGGATTTTGAATACTTGAATATCATTCTTTCCCATCAAGTCTAAAATATGCAAATGATTTTGAAAAGTCAATCGTCAGAAATTACTTTAAACGTATGAACGTGCAGATGTCATGAGGTATGCATGAGCTGACTCGATTGCATAGTTCAATTGAAGAAATTGAAATTATGACCTTTTTCAGGTTTTGAAAGCCTGACTCAAAGCCTAATTTGAATTTCAAGGAAGTGAATTATGCAATTTAGTCAGGTTTACTCAATGACTAAGGGAAATAGCAATGTCACATTCCATTGGTCAATACATCAAAAGAACAAAGTGAAGTGAACCTTTATTACAATCGAGATGCCTAATAGAAGAAAGGTAGAGAGAGATCTTTTAAACAAGAAAGCTGTAAAAAACCGTTGGAATGTGAGGATCCAAATCACTCTTTTCCCAGAGGTCTATCCAAATGACAGTCGGTCGGGAGTTTTCCTCTAATCAAGTGTAAGGGAGTCGTCTTCAATGTTTTGGTCGAGAGGCGGTAGTTCCTCTGGCCATTCTCTGGTCCGTGGTACGACGACTTCAGGAGCCTTCTCGGGTTTCACCTTCTTGAGTGTGATACGCTTTGGCTTTGTCTTGGTAGCAGGACGTCTTCTTTTTCCCCAAAAGGTGATCATAGGTACATTTTCTTTGGTCAGTAGTTCGGTCTTCCGACGGGCATATGCCTCCCTGGCCAACTGGTTGCGATGCTGCCTCTTCATCTCCAGATAGTCCTTAAACATCTCGTCCGCTTGTCGCTTGAATCTGAGGTTATCGACATAGTAACGGGTTTGGCAATCTTCAGCATACCCTAGCTTACGTCCAGTCAGCTCTCGACCATGCACGAATCTAGAGAAGTGTAGCCTTGTGTTTGGTCCGAGGCGAGTGACTTTCCTCAGGTATTCGAAGGTCACCAATTCTGTCGAGCTTTTAGGGAACAACGACATTCTACCCTATTACCATTGCTGTTTCAATTAGTCACTCGAGCGATTTGCATGACGTGAATGCGTATGAATGTATGTAATGTATGAGTCATATTATGGAGCAGGGAATAGTAAAGTACATCGGAAGTAAATGCCTTACCAACCATACCTGGGGGAATGTGGAATGTCCCCCTCTTACCAATGGGCGGTTTTAGGTATACCAACCATCCATAGACATGCGCATGAGACAAGTGGGTATACTCTAGGAAATCAAAAATCAGGTGAGGAACCTACGGCTCAGGCTCTCACGATCCACACGAGGCAGATTCCTCCCCAAGGGTACCTACCCAAGAGGGCTAGACATCGCCAATGCAGATGATGAGCGGGAATGAGTACAAAAGTCTCAAGAGCCATCAAACATAAGATCCTTTTCGCACCCTTTCCCTATCTAAGGTAACCTAGGGGTGGTTGCAGTCGGGGTTTGACCGCCAGTGTGTGCAATGTGTCGTGATCATCACAATGCAAAGTCATGCACAGCAGTTTGTATTAAAACACCGCTTCAGTATGTGCATAAAAATAAACATACATTCCCTACTCCAACCTGCAGGAAAAAATGTCAACAATCACTCCACCCCTTATTTCTCCAATCTGCAAAAACATCTAACACAATGGTTAGTGTACGTACCTCATCTTCGAGAGCATCTACAGAAAATAAGGTCAGATAAACCAAACAACTTTTTTAATCGGCTCAAGTCCTCTGGAATTCGTAACCAGAGATTCTGGTTTAGAATAAGTCCCCAGCGGAGTCTCCAGTCTGTCGCGACCCTCTCTCGAGGCAGAACGGGCTAATGGGCCGCCCGATCGCTGGCTTGATCGGACGCGGGCCTCTCCCAAGGTCCATTACCCAAATCGCAACTGCTGGATATACGTGGTCGACCTTCAGTGTGGTCTAGTGACATGTGATGAGTGTACATGTCCAGGAGTCGCCACCAATCGTTTCATGGAGGGTAAGATCGGGAACCCTATCTAATAGTTGGGAGTGGTCTATTCGATTCTGCGGAAACCAGAGAATTGGGTTCGAGGACTTAGTTACGCCAACTATCGGAGTTGACGCCCTTTCGGTACCTAAGCTGAATGGTTTATCTGATCCTAGGATTTCATACAGATGAATGAGGTACAGATCCTAAATCTAGGAGTTCATGCAGATGGGAATGACTACCCTATCATTCACAATCAATAGAAATAAGTGCGTAAATCAAGGATCCAGTACATGCGGATAAAACACATGAAATCAGCATGGTATCCCTAATGAGGCCCTATTAGCCTAGAGAAATATCAATCAAGGCTTAGGAATGATTTTGGCATGATTTGCCCATGAGGGGCAAAATCGTAATTTTGAACAATTCGGGGAAGATTTACCTTGCAAGGGTAAATCTGTCATTTTAGATGAATTGGGAAGTCAAAAGACGGGGGAAATAGGATTGGCCATCAATCCAGTCCATTTCCTATTTTTTTGGGAATTTCCAGGATTTTTCTGGAATTTAAAAGTGATTTTACCCTCGGAGGGGTAAAATTGTCATTTTGGGCAAAGATGAGAACTGAAAATCTCAAATATTAGGGTTGGTCGTCCACCTGACCCAAACCCTAACTTTAAGCAATTTTCAGAACTCGATTGAGACAAGAAAGACGATTTTCCCAATGAGGGGCAAAATCGTCATTTTGAGAAAAGAGGCGGGACTCGAAAACCCAAACCTAAGAATGGGTCGCCTACCCAACCCTAATTCTTACCTTGGCATTATCGGTTTTATCTTGCATACACAGCAGAGGCGACTTACCCCTAAAGGGTAATGTCGTCGAGTCTCGAAAGAACGGATAAGAAACCCCAAAAATAGGGTTGACCAGTTGTCTGTAGTCAATCCTCGATTTTTTGGGGATTTCTGGAGTGTCTAGGATTTTTCCACATTTTTTCCACATTTTTTTGGAATTTCCTGGAATTTTCTAGCATTTTTTTGGATTTTCTAGGATTTTTCTGATTTTTTGATTTTTTTATTTTTTAAAATCATTTCTGATTATTTTTTAAAAAAAATGTGATTCGGACCGGGTCGACCCGACCCACTCGGGTCGGGACCCGGCCCAGACCCGGACCCGCGAAACCCTCGGCCAAAACGACACCGTATCACGCGTTTTTTATTTTCGGATTATCCGGATTTAATCCGACGGTCCCTGATGCACCGCGTGGATAATCTGCGCCCATTGGATCTGATTACTAGAACCTACGGTCCAGATTGGATGAAGACTTGATCATAGCCGTCTGATCGGATTACTTAAACCTACGGCTACGATTAGAACCTAAGTCTTAATCTGAACCGTCCAATCCTACTAACCTGAACGACGTCGCCTCCTAACTAACCCATACGGCGCCGTTTCCATCATTTTTTATTTCCGATTTAAAAATCATTTTCGAATTATCCTAATTTTTAATCGGACGCCCACTATTTGTTGGACTCGATTAACCTCGACCGTTGGATCTCCCCGTTCGAACAACAACCTCCAACGGCCGAGCTGACTGTACTGACACGCGGACCAATGATCTACCGCCACCTAAGCACTTTGACTCGTTGACCTGCCAGGTTGGCATCGTCTTCAACCTCGCGACCATTGCTGAACGAACGGCCACGACTCCCCGGCGATGATCCGACGGTAGAATCTTAACGGATTGGAGCGAGACCGGCGGCAATCGACTCGCGATGACCTCTATTTTAACATATCTAGGAATCGCAACATTTTATTCACAGAATCGCAAGAATCATGCAAAGTGCCGAGTACGGCCATAGGAGTTCGATCGCGTAATTTATCTAAAATCGCAGCAATTCAATCACAGAACAGCACCAGTAGAGGTTCAGAAAACTCACCTCGAGCTCCGATTGAGCTCGCTCGGCCCAGATTTGGCTGGGGGAAGATGAACAGTGGTTTGACAATGGAGGTTGGATTGGAAGACTCGATTAGGTGTGTTAAGACAAAATCGATGCAAACAAGATATGCGACAATGGTCGGTGGTGTTCAGGGAACGAAACGCACACACAAATTGAAAGAATAGGCGAGAAATGCTAGAAACGCCATTGAAGCTCAGTTCAAGAATCAAAGCTAAGCCTTACCTGTTTTCGCGATTTCGCGAGGCGCGGCCGGCGGCGATCGCTTTCTGGCGGTCTGGGCGAACTTCGAACTGTCTTTTCTGGCTGTGGTCTGGTCGGGGACGGCCCAACCGGCGCCTTGCAGTTGAGGTCGAGTTCTCGATGGCAAAGGGCTGGAGAACGAGCTTTTTCTCACCTTCTCTCTCTCTCGCACGTTTTAGTTCGTCTTTTACTAACTGAATCGACCAACCTGCTTAATTGAAAGTCTCCACAGGCTTATATAGCCTTTTGCGTTTTGGCGCCGAATCGGGGACGATCGATTGATTCAAATAGCACGTGTCATCACATGATTTTAGGTCAAAACGGCGTCGGGAACGATGGGTGAATCGTCCAACTCCATTTGGTTCTCCAGGGGGCTTCATTTCACGCGGATTTGGCACGAATTTGAGCTGTGTTTGCTTTTGTTGACTTTTTGCAGCTTCATAACTTGACCGGCCGATTGCCTTTTACTCCGACGACGTCGAGCGGCGCCATCGGTGTTAATCGATAGGTAGGAGTATAGGCAACAATACGCCCACCAATGCGTGCTCGATTATCCACGAATTGGCCTTCAATTTGAGGATCGAAATCACCTTTGGAACTGTTCATCTGCGCAGGTGCTGAGGGAAGACGATGACACTGTAGCGGACCAGTTCGACCGGTCCGAACCGGTCCCGACTTGCAATTTCTCAAATTAAATCTAAATTAACAGGAAATTTTTGCAATTGAACCTCATAATCGAATCCAGGGCATGAATTCCATCAAAAAATGTGATTTTGCCCAAAAGTTCATATCAATTTCAACAAAAACCCCAAATTTCCTTTTAATTGCAAATTGGGGAATTATGCAATTGAAGGTCCAAATGATCAAATTGGGTTAAATCACCTGTGCCAATCGATTCAAAATGGTAAAACCCATTGGGCAGTATGTTTAATTTGCAATGATAGCCCTTGAATTGAAAGTAATTTCAATTATGCTCATTTTCAAGGACTAAAAATGCAATTTTAGTATGCAATTTTGCCAAATTCGTGCAATTGAACAATTTGTACAAACAATTGGGCTAAATTGAAATATGGGACAGTTAGAATGGATGTCAAGATCCTAGAAAATACCAAAATTGCAAATTAAAAGACTCAATGGATATTTTTTTCTCAAATTCAATAGTATGGGTTACAAAGGAACACCTATAATTGAATCTGATTTTGAACTTTTTGTGAGGTCAAAAATACAAGGGATTAAAAAGAAAAATATTGGCTATTTTTCTATATTTTTGTGACCTCAAATGCTATTTTTCTTGATTTTTTTGAGTATTTTCCTAAAAATACTAAAAAATATGAAAAATGTGAAAACTTATTTTTTGTTCAAAAATGGTTCCTTGGGCTTGGCCAAGGCCACCAAAGTTGATTTTTTAATTTTTTGACTTTTTATGATTTTTTTGTGATGTTTCAAAATACAATTGCAAAAAGACTTGATCAAAAATCAGGTGTCAACAGGGACTAGGGCCGAGACCGGGGACTGCGACCTACGACTGGCGACTAGGACCATTTGCAACTTATGGAAGGAAGTTGTCCTTTTGGGTCGAAAATGGGTCTAAGTGTGTGACCCATTATTGACCCATTTAATTTTATTTCAACCTCTTAGACTCATTTTTAGTTAGTTCTTTAAAAGTTAATGACCCATATATGATCCATTTTATACAAAATATTGGTCTATGACCCATATTAACAACTATTGTATCATATGAGCTATTCCCTAATGGAATCAAGCCGATTGATTGCCAGCGTGAAGAAGTGGACGTAGGCTTGATCAAAGCCGAACCGCTATAAATCATTTGTGCAATTTTTCTATCCCCCAATCTCTCTATTTATATTCTATAATAGTAGAATCATGCATGATGCTCATTCCGAGAATATCTCAGAACTTACTTGTGCTCATCATTTGAGGATTAAATTATGAGCTTACTCGTTTATACTTCTGCATTGATTTTTTATATATATATATATCTTTGAAAGCACATATCCACCCCCTCTAGATCATACGTTAGCTACAATAAACTCAAAATCGTTTTCCAAATCACTAGTTACATGTGCTAGATGGGCAGTTTCATGCTGCAAGCAAAGAATAAAAAAAAGTTAACGTAGTTGTTTTACAAGATATCTCATCCATATCTTGAGAAGATAAATATCTTTGACATAGTATGAGTTCATGTTACCTCTAATTTAGCCATCGGATAACCTTACACATGCAAATTAACTACATATGAACGATGATGGATGGCTTAAACAGAAGCCTAAAAAAGCATAACAAAATAATCTAGGATCACTTTACATCCAAAGAAGCCTAGCACAACAGCCATGGATGGCTAAATAAAAAATCAATAGAAACTCAAATAGCACACATAGAAACACATTGATTGTAGGAAAATGCAGCTGTTGAGGAAACAAATATCTCGGACAAAAAAAAGCAACATGATATCAAGCTAGAAATTTCACATAACATGAAAATTTTCTCCTTTTCAGCAACATTTCCTTAAACAAAAAAGTGACACACCTAGTTAAAGATAAATAGCAAAACTATTAAAATGAATAAATCAACTCACTGTTTCACCTTCCGACCAAAAAAATAATCGCTGCTTCACCGAGCCAATGCTTCCAAACTAGACCACCCGCGAGACAAAACAACGCAGCGCATCCAGAGAGAGCTGGAACTTCAAACCCAGCGCCGTCCTAAACAAACACACCAACCCAAAAGATTAAAATCATAAACTCAGAGCCATAATAGACAACAAACTAACTCACGGTATACCCAAAATGCACTCTTGTGGTAAAAGAAGGCGAGCGCACCCACGTGTAAAATCGAGCGCTAGAGGACCAACGAGCGCCGAGCGAACGGCGAGGCAGAATCAAGGCGAACTCAAAGCCGAGAGCGAGTGCCAAAGTCGAGAGTGAGCGTCGGAGGATAAAGTGATGGAGCCGCGAGTGAGCGTGCTGAAGAACAGAGAGACATAGACGATGAAGGAGTACCTCACAAGAGCGAGCATGCGCCGGAGCAGAGGGAGAGCGAGTGACGGAGAGAGTGCCGAGCAGAGATCGAACGAGTACTGGAGTAGAGAGCACAGAGCAAGCAAAGTAGAGAGCACGGAGAGCGGAGCAGAGAGCAAAGAGGAAGACCCAAAATTTCAATAGCAAGAGAGGGAGAGAGGAGAGTCACGTCTTCGTTCTTGAGGAGGAGGAAAAAAAACAGGAGAGAGAAAAAGCAAGCTAAATCTAGGGCAATTAATGTACGTAAATCTACTAAAAGGAAAGTTTCTTTTTTATTGAAAAAGGGAAAATTAGTATTATTGTGCATAATAGCCGGTGAGGACTACTGGCTCACCTGGCGCTACGTGATTGGCTAGGGCACACGGTGACCTGTTGACCCCGACCAACCTAATATTTTCTCACATCCTTGAAGCCCAAGAAATTAACTTCCTTCACTCTATTTATTATTGCTGCAACTGTTTGTTTGACAGTGAAAAGAAGAACAGAATGCGGAACGCACGATAGAGAGAAAGGTTGCGGTTCAAGCTCGTTCGGGACAACTTAGCATGTTGTGATAATGTTGGTTGCGAAGCACTAAGTAAGAATTCGAAGCTTTGAGTCATCTAATTGAAGAAAGTGTCTTGGTTAAAGTGTAATTTCAATTCAGTTCTTGTTAGGTTGCTGTAATGCATGACTCCAGAGATTGCTAAGACTTAAAAATCATGTTGTAAAGAAACATTTGTGTCTCAATGTCTCATGGAATCGTGAGATTTTACGGAAGTCAATTTAAGGTTATGGTTTGGTCGGAATGACATTTTAAAATTTGTTGCACATTGTTGGAACCAGATTCCAGCTAGTGTGATTGGGCCTTGTTTTCTATCGTCTCCGGCCATCTTTAGGGTTGGAGGCGAGCTCGCTCTTTTAGTATGTCGAGTTAGCTTGAAGTGTGTAGGGGTGTGCAAAAAAGACCGCCCGGACCGGACCGGGACCGATGGTCCGGTTTCCGGTTTTTGGGGGGTCCGGTCCGGTCTCCGGTTCTAAAAATGGGAACCGATGACCGGGCGGTCCGGTTCCCGGTTCCGGAACCGGACCGCCCGAACCGCCCGATGGTTTAAAAAAAAAAACATATATGTTCCTCACTTTTCTTTTACACCTCTGGGAAGCCGCATCATTAGGGTTTCTAATTTTCTTTCCAGTCCTCTCTCCGCAAGGGTGCCTCTCTCTCTCAACCGCAAGGTTTTCCTCTCGGTCGCTCTCTGCCGTGCCGTGACTGCCGTCTGCTCTTAGTGCTCTGTGCCTTGGAAGAACCCAAAGGCTTCCCGCACACACTCGCTCGATCGATCGATCTCTCGATCCGTTAGTTGCGCTTGGTGAGTCTTCACTCTTCACCCTCCTTCAGATCGCCCCCGCCTCGCCCGGCCCCGCCCCATCCGAAGCTCCAGAGCCCCCGGCTACCACCGCTTCTCCCCCGATCACGAGGCCGACGCTCGATCCCCGGTGAGTGGACTCCTCTCCCGATTCACACGCGCATGCTTGGCTCTGGTTTTCGAGATGATTGCGAAGTACGAGAAAATGAGTTGTCGATATTCTTGGTAGATTTACCTGCTTGAAGCGTGGACAATGGATCGCACTTTCTTGGTCGTTGTAAATTTTTCACGTGTTCTCTTCGATTCGAGTATAAATAGCTCAATTCTTACAAAACTTAAACCAAACTAATCGGGGCCAATTTTACATCCATCATTAAAATATAAGTAAACTCAAGGTGTAACACTTCTACTCTTTTGCTTTTCTGGAAAGTAAAACTGATGACACACACTTAATGATAGTATTATCTCTAACTCTCGGTGCTAGTTAGTTCTCATTCACTATCCCTTTCTTTTAAGACAAGTCGCGTTTTGTTCGACACTAGCAGTTCCTGTTGGATGATAATACTGTTGTATATTCTTTGAGCCTAACTTTGCTGGTATGCTGGACAGATCAATTGCCTATGCTGCTTGTTTAGAAGGGTCTGAAATCACAAAATGTAGAAATTTACTGTGTGATCAATATGGGTTGATCTTAACTAGAATTGAGATACTTTGGGATTGCCGTTGCGGCTCACTTTGTGGTAGAGTGTTCTGAGCGTAGTTGCTTTAATCTCTTCCTGCCACTTTATTGAACCAAGCTTCATACTTAGAGCAACAACAAGTTCACAAGCCGCTTCTCATCATTCGAGGGCTGACTAGCCAATTGCAAAGCATCAGGGCATACTAGCCAATTACGATGCATAAAGGGCTCACTGGCCAATTACAAAGTATCAGGGCATACTAGCCAATTACGATGCATAAGGGCTCACTGGCCAATTACAAAGCATCAGGGCACACTAGCCAATTACGATGCATAAGGGCTCATTGGCCAATTCTCAGGAATTAAGGGTACCAGACAGATCCATCTTTCAAGGGACTTCATAACTGAATAAATCACATCAAGCAAATAGCTATTCTTTCATCATGAGAAACATCCAGACAATCAATCGCACAATTCGCTTACTTGCCAATTCAAACATACTTTTCCCACATAATTGCTATTCAAGTGACGAATACCACGCGGCTATGCAAGCATACATAATACTCAAGTGTGCACGCCATCATTTCAACCATGAATGTTTACAATTCCAAACCAAGGTAAGCACACTTGGTTCGACCTACACCAATTCCATTCGGCCGCCCTAAAACCAAGAACAACAAATCAATCGAATTCACCATCATCAATCATAATTCACGCGCAGCACCTCATTATCAAGAAGCCACAGCTTCAATTCAACAGTTCCTAAGCATGTCAAGTGTCGTTCAATCAAAACAAGTCATCATATATTTCGTCTCATCAAATTTGCCATTTCTTAGGCTCCACGACCAGGCTCATTCGCAGGTAAACTGATATTGTTCCATTTACTTTTTACGAAATTAAATTTCATACTCATGACCCTCATGGTCTTACGGACGTATAGACGAAAATGGAGCTCAATTTGGATATCAGACGACTTAGAACAACCCATTTCAAAATTGGTGCGCACTGAAAACATATCACTTGGTAATTCGGGTCTCTCATGCATTTCACTAGGGGTGAGCGGTTCCAGGTTCTGGGTAGGTTCCACCTAGAACCTGGAACCTACCCGCAGGTACAGGTTCCTCATTTTTAGGAACCTGGAACCTACCCGCCACACTATGGAACCTGGAACCTACCCGGGCACTGGTTCCGGTTCCGGTTCCAGGGTACCCGGGAATCTGCACTTAATCATCCAAACTCCAAAGTACAAAAAAAAAAAAAAAAAAAAACCTCGCGGAAACTGCTGGTTATGAATAACAATGAAATACATTAAAGAACTAAAAAAAAGCAAAAACATATGGATAACTTGTTATAAAAACTTTATATATCCTGAAACCAATATAAAAGGAAGAAGTGAATGCATACAAACTTTACATTGATAAATGGACCAGCATATTCATTCTGAAACCTTATATATCCTGCATGAAATGTCTTACATCTAAAGTTCTTCTCCATTAGAACCAGTTCCTTCTATGTCTCCTTTTCCTTCCGAGTATCTACTGGTCATGTGGGGAATGTTCTTTTCCTGCTTGAGTTTCCAACTTTCAACCCTTTTTTCCAATCAACATTTCCAAGGCCATAAGAGTTCAAGTCCCTTGAGGGGTTCACAATTCGCACAGGAACTATAATAACAGAAAGCATTGTCAACCAATATAATCCATGCATATGCAATGGCAATCAAACAGTTGTTGAATTAGAATTCAGGTTACTACTTATCTGGCTGTCTAGGATCAACAGAATGAACTGAATGCCTATCAGAAGGGCCCAAAGGTCCAGATGTTGTCCGAACAGACTGATTGTTAGGTGTAGCACAGGGGATTTCACCAGATACCTGAAATATTTCATTTTGTCAGCATGAAAAAAAAAATTCAGCTTAGCTGCTTTCGATAGTCTTCAATAACATATCATATTCTGGGACAATGCCTTGGTTACAACTTAATTAAAGAAAAATCACTAGTTCTATGACCCAGCTTGAGAAACTTTTCTTAGTTCTGAAATATTGAATTGTAAGACAGACATAACTTGATTCTCTAAAGAAATGTTGCTTTTGCTTTTCACAATAAAAACGAACTCTGTTTCCTTTGGATTGCTTATGCCTACCACGAGAGCTTTGTGAGTTGTGACTGAGTTAAGTATAAAGACAGCTCTGAAGCAGATGGCTACAGCCCGGTTCGTTCTCCATGATGGGGAGGAGTGACCACTTAATGGGGTATTGACATGGCAAACAAAAAGGACAGATATGCTCTGCAGGTCTAGCATTAAGGGACGTAATTGCAAACACCAAACGAATCAGGCTAAACACAAAATGCCCATTACTCGGAAAAGGAAATGCGAAAGAAAGCAATAACCTGAAAGAAGAGAGTTTTGCCTTTGTGTACACTACAGCAGCAGCATACTCCCTCAGCGCAGCTTCTTCTCTGAAGTGAGAGCAACAAAACAAGAACGTATCAAGGCATTGACAAAACCCCTCGATCGCCGATACCCAATCCAGACGCAAACTGAGAGAGTTTGTGTCGGGACAAAGTGCTGAAAATTAAATTAGTACTCAATCTGAACGCCCATGAAAGATAAAAAAAGACAAGTGTAAAAGTCGGGCATGGACCTCAGGCTCATCAAACATACCAGGTGACTTGAAAGATCAATGGAGGGTTGAGGGACAGAGTCGACGAAGCAAGACGAACATCAGATCGAAATAGCTTGGGACAGGCGGTCGATCTACCTTGCGAATTCAGAGCAATCGTTCGTGGAAGACTCGGCTTCTTGGGCTGATTTGATGAATCGCTCAGCAGAAGCATCGAAGACCATGGGATTGGGAGGAAAGGAAACTGAAAGGTTGCAGCGTTGAGGTGAGTAGGGCAAACTGCAAAGCGCTGCAGAAATTAGGGTATAACTTTAATAACATACGGTTCCGGTTCCGGTTCCGGTTCCGGTTCCGGGTAGGTTCCATAGTGGAACCTGGAACCGGAACCGGAACCGCCGGTTCCTAAAAAAAGGAACCGAGAACCGGAACCGGGTACATCAGAACCGGGAACCGGACCGGAACCGGCGGTTCAGTTCTCCGGTTCTCGGTTCTACCCGGGAACCATGCTCACCCCTACATTTCACTTCAAAACATCTCTTCATACACTTTCAATTCAATCAAAACCCACCCTTTAGCAACCCAACATCCTAACGAAGGGTTAAAAGTCTTCTTACCTTCAATTGAGCTAGCAAATTCCATGCCACGAGCAGCAACACAATTCGGTATTAACTTGGATCGAACGGGACATGGCACGTCCTATGGAAATTGTACCAAATTAGCTCTTAATTCATTCATAAATTCAATTCCATCACGTAGCCACCTTGTCAACATGTCAATTGACGTTCCTAGGAGACTTACCACAAGTTTCAAAACACGGCGACACGGCCACGAGTCCTCAAAGTGTTCGGTTCACTCTGTCATCAACAGGGCAGAACCGGTCCTAAGGAAATCACGCATAACAGCCCACGAATCAACCTTTAAGCTCCAATTCTTTACCAAAACAACTTGCTAAAACATCAATCTATAAGTCTAGAAGACTCACCGTGAGTTTCGGAGCAAAATAACACTTCGAAGTGTCCCAAAGTCACTCGGTTCTACTCAGCCAACAGACGATCAGAATATGTTCCACAAATTCACCACATTTCATCCCTAGAAACTCATCCAAACTCTAATGAATCTTCAATCCTAGCTCATCCAACTCTTATACTATGAGTTAAGAGTGTCTCACTGAAGGTTTGAAGTCAATCGAGCTCTTGAGGCCGGCGAATTCGAGCTCCTCCTCAAATTGGATCCTACACTGACCAGCCTGACATTTGCCTCTTCAAACTGACCTACAGAAAAAACGGCTGGGCCAAATTGAGCTTATAATATGTCCCTAGAATCACAATATAATAAGCTTTCTATTGGCAGTAGTCTCACCTCAATCTGATATCGGACTGGAATAGTGGGCATGGTCGGAACTAGGCGCGAGCTGGCTAAGAGAGAGAAAAAGAGGGTTTGAGGAAAAATGACAATGGGAGATAGAGAGAGAGAGGATATGGTCGGCGAGAATGAAGAGACGAGAGAGAGAGAGAGATGAGGTCTTCCTTGGTCTCACTTGGTCAACAAGTTGAATGGTAGGTGGGGGAGATTAGACATGCCCATTTAATGCACTTAAGCCTATAACATATGGTCTAAGTAGGCTCAATTCTTCCAATTGATGACACTTGTCTTCTACTACATAATATCTCAAGGCTTAATGACTAATTTATCCTCCAAAATTCGGCCACTAAGAGAAGAGGGCAAAATGACCACTTTGCCCTTGTTTGATCTTAAGAGGAAGAATATCCTTTAAGGGGAAAAAGAGTAATTTTTCACTTTCAGTCCAAACTCCACTTTTCCAATCTTGATTGCTCTCGATAAGGCGACGTCCAATTTGTTTCAAATGTTGGAATTCCTCACTGTCCGATACCCAATTTCGAGGTCAAATTTCATGTCGAGCTCTCGTCGACTGCAATTTCAGTTTACCTCAAACTGACGGGCAACTCTTGCAGGCGTTACGCGTATTGACCTTAGGATTTTTCAAGCCGTGGCGACTTTGGTTGTCATGTAATTGCGAGGGTTTATCGCTAGTTTCTGTGGTCCTGATCATCGGAATCCGATTTAGAAAATTCTTTCAAATCACACATTGGTTAAGCGGAATCACCCGTGTCCCAACGTATAACGCAAGCAAGGCATTCCATGATCATTCCTAGATCGATCTCTGTTGGCCCAAAATATCCCATCGACAATCCTTATGACTAAAGTGTCATTTCTCATTCGAATTCTCCAGGTCCACATACCCGACTCCGCATTAGTCTTTCCCCTTCGATCAGTCAACTCGAGAGTGGCCTGCTCTGAGCGAGGTACCACTGAAATACATCGATCGACATCTTTCCATTCAATAGCCTCGAAAAAAGGGCCGAAATTCGGAATGTCACACAAACAATGCAAATCAGTATCCTGTGATATGCATTGTTCTCCACAAAATCATCATAAACTGTCTCAGACCCAAAAGTTTCACTCAGACCATCACTTGATATGAAGGGAAGATCATCCGGGCCATCTTGAACAAAAAGCCATTTTCTAAACCTCATATCATATTCCTACATATGTAGCTTAGTATGAAAGGGAAAAAGAAAACTTTCCTATGGCTCATTGATCACCAAAATATTTCAAGAGATGAAAATTGATATACCTCTCAGACTGAAATCCCTTCAGATCAAACAAGGAAGCACTGGGAAGACAATGCTGACCAGCATGGGGTATAGTCTAGTTAGAGGATTGTGGAGAGACAGAAAACAAAGGTTGTAACAGTTGAAGTCTCTACAACATAATCAAAACCTATATAGTATGAAAAGTTGGACAGTCAAAAGATAAATAGAGTGAATGAAGAGTCAGCAAAACATATAGAAAAGAAGAGAAAAAGAGACTATGTGGTAGTAGTTGACTCAGAATCAGAAAACTCAAAAGATGGAGTTGAGCACAATCTGAACATGGATGTCATACCATCAAAGCTAAGCGCTAGGACTCAGGGAGAGTCTTCAAATGCTCCTACTCAGACTGATGAAGACCTTGATGAGTTGAGCAGAATAGAGGTTCTCAGATAATTGGTGCAAAGGCAGAGAGAAATGGACCAAAAACTAACAGACATTTAGTCTTCTCTGCACTTAGTTATTGAAGGCTTAACTGCAAAGGTAGACTTTGAGATTGAACAAAGGAAGACAGCTATGGAAGAGCTCTCAGAATCTCAGCTGGACCTTGTGGACAATAGAATGCTCAATTTGGAGCAGGATCTGAACCAAAAACTTCGCTAGTTATCCAAGTTTGTCCTTGTCCAACTCCCACCAGACTAAGCCCAACTAAATCCAACCCCATCAACTTCAACTCCAACTCCAAATCCAAAAGGCTAAAATATTTTTCATATTTTTTAAATATTTTTAATCTTTTTAGTGTTTAGATCTGTATTTGAATATTATCATTCTGGATGTTGATGACTATTTTTAAGCTCTATTCACTTATGGAATAATTATTTAACACATGGGAGTAATACTTTACTTAGCATTGCACTGTTAATGAATTGATGTTTGCTCAGTACTACACTTTGTCTGCTAATGATATGCACTTAATAATTGTTATAATCAGTAATTGGATCATGATTTCTGATATACCTTCTATAAACATGCACTGTGATTCGTTTTGACCCTTTTATGCTGATGACAAAAAGGAGGGAGGGGTTACAAAATGATGTATGATGTACTAAACTATGAATGATATATATCTTAAAATACACTGTGACGCACTGTGAATGATATCTCTGAAACAGGAGAAGTTAAGCAATAGTTAAACTGTGAATGTAACGTGCTATTGTGCTGTGAATGCTATGCGTTACAAGTGCAAATAGGATAAGCACAAGGAGAAATATACACAGGTTCACAAGTTGACAAATTTAAAAAAGTTGAGAACACAGGTTCCCATGTTCAGCAAAAACATGATTTGGAAATCTTTTCTTAAGCCGAACAAGTGAATAAATTCTTTATTCTGAGCATTTATTTAATCGGAGAACTACAAGTTCTGAGCACTTACTAGAACGAGATTTTCTGAGCATTTGAGTATAAACTCTATATCACAATTAGTATGCTCTTAATTATTTGTGCTGCTCAAGATTATAATTCATGTGACTGAGAATTATTGAAATCACTTAGAATCACATGATATTACATTTTAAATGCTCTGAATATGTATATGTACTTAAATTTTAAATCAATTTTTGAGATACCACAAGTTATGATATCGTTCATGATATTGCAAAATTAACTTTTGAACTTCATAATTTACTCTTGCTAAAAGTACAAAGGATAAATTGGTAAAATTATCCTTTAGCAAGATTTTACTAGAGTAACTAGACTATAGTTGCTCACCTCTTTTTATTCAAATATTTAATATTTTTGTGGATAGTTTTGTAATCATAAAAAAAGGGGAGATTGTTGAGAAAAATCCTAGATGATTTTGAAGTTGACAAAGCAATCCAAATACTCTTAAGTTTCGAGATAATACCGTGAAATACTTGTTTTGCAGATTATCCATTTGGTGCGGGGATGCATAAGATTGAATCTGGCAAAAGATTTAGCCTAGATGTTATTTTTTAGAGACTCAAATGTTGTGACGAGCTCAGACATTGAGCAAGGATAACTCAGACATTGGAATGATGCTCAAGATTTGAGAGAAGTATTCACGAACAGTAATCAGAACTTGAAGAAGACTTCAAGATGTACTTAATTGATACACTACAACGGACACGATCGAGCTATATCGTTCTTAAATATTTTCGGGGATAGAGATCAATCAAGGATGCGGATTTTAGGAGACGAACGAAACTTGCCTATTGAAGGAATTCATCTATAGAAACCCAGGATCATAATTGTATGGGCGATTTGATCCGAACGGGCAATCCTCAACGGCTACGAGATTTTCTTTTGGTAATTGTCTCGTCCAAATGGGAAGTTTTGGAGAGACCTCTTCTGGATTCCTTGCAACTTTAAGATTGGAGACGGATGAGTATAAAAGACATCTCAAAGCTGAAGAGAAACAAAAGTATTCGTAACTCTTAGATCGATAGTACTTCAAATCATACATTCTTTGTGATTCATCCATTGTAATTGTGAGGAGGTGTACACAAGAGTGCTAATCGTTAGGTGTGGAGTTCTGCGTCTCAAGGGAAATCACTAAGTTGTAACCTCTAAACAATTTACTAATGAAATCCAACCAATTAGCTGATAGCTAAAAAAGTGGACGTATGCTTAACTAAAGCCGAACCACTATAAACCCTCTGTGCAGTCTTCTCTATCCCTTCTCTGATCTTATTTTATATCTTGTGATGGTTGAACTGCACACTCAGTGCATACAGTGATAAACTCTGTTTTGATCATCTGAGATCTGAGCTTGACGTTTGTGAAATTCGAATTCCGCATTAAATCTTGAAAATTGCAGAATAAACACATATTCACCCCCTCTAGGTGATAACGCTAGTCACAACAAATCAATAGTGATCATTTATCCTAATCCATGTTTCTAACTAAAACCGACCACAATGAATCTACCTAAACACCATATGTTGTAATACTAACGCGGAAATTAATTAGGATCTTGCAAATACGGCAATACGAAAGCCCAGAGAAAATAACGAGGAACGATAAAGGACACCAGATATAACGTGGTTCGGTCCGAATGTCGGTACCTACATCCACGGGGAGAGCCAGTAAGAACAATCCACTATATCGGAGAATCGGATTTACAATCGCTCAATACTCTCGTATTTCCCGCACCTAGATTATACCCAAACCCAGTGTTTACAAATAGACAACTCTCAATTGGATATATAAATAAAACTCACTGTGCACGAAACGTGTTCGGAACTTCTCTGCTACGTATGGCCGAAGAAAGAGAACGCCGCAGTTCTCCTATTTCTTCCTTCGTGGCGCGACTCTTGATACAAGACAGAAGTCCCTCACCTTTTTCGCACGGCTTCAATTCTGATTTGCGCAGCTCGTCTCGGTGCGGCTTTTGGTGCAGAGAACTTGTCAGAAAAGAGAAACCCTTTTCTCTTTTGCACACACCAGGCGCACCAACTGGGAAAGGAAATCACCTCTTTTTTTTTCTTTCTTTTACCTCCATGGGCTCCCACGTAATATAATATAATATAATATAAGGATTATATATGGATGCCCTTTTTGTCTTGTAGTGCTCATGTAAGCTCTTCTTGCTTTTAAAAATCGAGGCATAAAATAACAATTCTCCACCTTGACTCGATGTTTAAAGCCAAGTCACTAGTACTCATTATTCATGCTGCTCTCCCATCGCCCCAATGGGCGATCACTCTCCACAGACACCAATAGTGCTCAAGCAAAGCTTGAGCTTTGCCAAAGGAACAGGCTTAGTCATCATGTCCGCCGGGTTCTCTGCTGTCGCTATCTTCTTCACAACAACCTTGCCCTTCGCTAAGATATCTCGGATGAAGTGGTACCTGATATTGATATGTTTCGTCCGCTCGTGATAAACTGGATTATACGCCAGAAATATCGCACATTGGTTATCACAGTGTATATCGACACTTTTCTGATCCAACCCAAAGTCCAGGAGCAAACCTTGTAACCATATCGCTTCCTTCGCTACAAAGGTCAGTGCCATGTACTCCGCCTCAGTCGACGACAAGGCCACGTGGTCCTGTAAGGACGCCTTCCAACTAACTGCACCACCTGCAAGCTTATACAAGTACCCTGCTAAAGATCTGCATTCATCCAAGTCACCTGCATGATCAGAATCCACATAACCTGTGGTTTCACTGCCATTACTGTTCCTTCGATACACTATGCCCACGTCTGCTGTCCCCTTCAAATATCTAAGGATCCATTTCACAGCTTCCCAATGAGTTTTACCAGGACGCTTCATAAAACGACTAACTACACTGACAGCTTGTGAAATATCAGGCCTAGTGCACACCATAGCATACATAATACTACCCACTGCACTTGAATAAGGAACACGGGACATATGCTCCTCCTCCTCCTCAGTCTGCGGCGACGACTTAACTGAAAGTTTAAAGTGCTTCACTAATGGTGTACTTACAGACTTCGCTGACTGCATATTAAAACGTGCTACAATCTTCTCAATATATTTCTTTTGAGACAGACGTAAAAATCCAGCAGTCCTGTCACGCAAAATCTCCATACCCAAAATTTTCTTTGCAGCACCTAAATCTTTCATCTCAAACTCAGCACTCAACTGCCTTTTCAGCACATCAATATCATACATATTCTTAGCTGCTATCAGCATATCATCAACATATAACAGCAGATATATCAAAGACCCATCATCCAGTCTCCTAAAATAAACACAGCTATCCATCTGACTCTTAGAATAGTCCTGACTAGCCATGAAAGCATCAAAGCGCTTATACCACTGCCTAGGAGACTGTTTCAGCCCATACAAAGATTTCTTTAACAAACAAACATGGTCTTCCTTACCCGGAATAGCATATCCCTTTGGCTGCCTCATGTAAATCTGCTCCTCTAACTCACCATGAAGAAAAGTTGTCTTTACATCAAGCTGCTCCAACTCGAGATCCTGTGCAGCAACTAAGGCAAGTAAAATACGAATAGAAGTATGCCTTACCACAGGAGAAAACACTTCATTGTAGTCAATGCCCTCCCGTTGTGTAAACCCCTTCGCCACAAGTCTCGCCTTATATCTCGCTGCCTCAACACCAGGAATGCCCTCTTTCCGTTTGTAGACCCATTTGCTTCCAACAATCTTCTGGCTCTTGGGTACTTTAACTAATTCCCATGTCTGATTCCGATGGAGTGATTCCATCTCTTCACTCATAGCCCCTAGCCACGGCGACGACTCAGAACTAGCCATCGCCTCAGAGTAAGACGAAGGCTCATCTGTCTCCACCTCGTCACCTACAGTCAAAGCATAAGCAATATCTGTATAACCATAACATACCGGTGATTTTATTTGCCTTCGCTGTCTACCCTCAACTAGAGTCTGCTGCGGCTGTACTGGTTGTTCACTATCACCGACTTCAGGAATTGCGGCCTCATCTGCAGTCTCAACATCTGTTACCTCCGAGGTCTCCGGAGTCTCCACCTGAAACTCCACCTCACTACTGACACCATGATCTGTCTGCTCTGCTGGTAGTGTCTCAAGACTCCTCTGTCGAAGCATTGCAGTCTCGTCGAAGATCACGTCTCTGCTGATTAGAAAATCGGGTGATTTGGGATCAGTGCACCACAGCCGGTAGCCTTTCACCCCATGTGCATAACCCAGAAATATGCACTTCTTCGACCTCGGCTCAAGCTTACCATCACTAGCATGAGCATACGCAGGACATCCGAATACTCGTAATCCGGAGTAATCAACAGTTTTCCCCGACCATACTTCCTCTGGAGTCTTCCACTCAATAGCAGATGATGGAGATCTATTAATCAGGTAACAGGCCATGTTCACTGCTTCAGCCCAAAATTCCTTGCCAATTCCAGCATGTGATAACATGCTCCGAGCCCGCTCAAGTAGAGTTCTGTTCTTCCGTTCTGCCACGCCATTCTGATGTGGTGTCCCAGGTACTGTACGGTGTCTAACAATACCTTCTCTCTCGTAGAACTCGGTAAAATCTTTACCACAGAACTCCATGCCGTTATCGGTTCTCAGGCACTTGATCTGTTTATCTGACTGCTTCTCAATCAATGCCTTAAATTTCTTGAACCGATCAAACACATCAGATTTGTGCTTCAGAAAGTATACCCATACCTTCATGGAATAATCGTCGATAAAAGTCAGCATATAACGGGCACCTCCTTTCGAAAGAACCGGAGACGGGCCCCAGACAACTAAATGAATATACTCAACCGGTTGCTTGGTCGAATGAATACATGTAGTAAACTTAATCCTGCGCTGCTTCCCAAAGATGCAGTGCTCACATAAGTCTAACTTACTTATCTTCTGACCCTTTAACAACCCCCTATCACTCAGCATTGTCATACATGTCTCACTCATGTGCCCTAAACGCATATGCCATAAACGAGTCAAGTCAGAATCTGACTCACCTGATGAAACTGCAGCAGCTCCTATCACGGTCTCTCCCAGTAGATGATATATAGAATTCGCTTTCTTCCCTTTCATCACTGTCATGGCACCTCGAGAGATCTTTAGCACTCCACCTTCAGCGGTGTACTTACACCCAATATCATCAAGTGTCTCCAGAGAAATAAGGTTCTTCTTGAGCTCCGGTACATGCCTCACGTCTGTCAATGTGCGAACTACACCATCGTGCATCTGAATTCGAACTGTCCCTATCCCCACAACCTTGCAAGCTGCGTTATTCCCCAATAGAACTCTACCACCATCTGCAGTCTGGTAAGTAGTAAACCAGTTCCTATGAGGGGTCATATGATAAGAACACCCCGAATCTAGCACCCATTCGTCTCCTGACGAACCTGTAGTCACACACAAAACAGCCTCTGCATCACTAGTGCTCTCTTCAGCAATATTCGCCACACTGACTGTGGCTTTCTGCTTATCACCTCTGTTTCTCAGCTTAGGACAATCTCTCCTAATGTGCCCATCTTCGTGACATTCAAAACACTTCACGCGTCCCTTGGATTTTCTATGGCGTGACTTAGACCTGCTTTTACCTATGCTGCTACTGGACCCCCGATGTTGCTCTCTACCCCGAATCACTAGTCCATGCGCTACATCCTGCGCCAGACTGTCATCTCGCAATTTTCTCTGCCACTCTTTAGAAAACAAAGCGGACTTTACCTCCTCTGAGGTAATCGAAGTACGCCGGTGCAATAGAGAGTCAGTAAAGTGCTCCCATGACTCTGGTAAAGAAGCCAACAACATCATGCCCTGCTCTTCATCTTCAAGAATCTTACCGACATTCTTCAAATCCATCATGAGTTTATTAAATTCATCTAGGTGGGTTCTGATAGACGTACCTTCAATATATCTGAACTGGAACATCATCTTCAACATATACAAGCGATTGTTCAAACCCTTCTTTACATAGAGCGACTGAAGCTTTGCCCACAATGCTGCGGTATCCTTCTCCTCGCCTACCTCTATTAGCACTTCATCCGATAAATTCAACAGGATTTGACTCCTAGCTTTCCTCATCAACACATCCTTATCAGCATCTTTCATTAATTCAGGCAACTTAGCTTTGCCCTCTAATGCTTCTGCTAAACCTAGAGTTGTCAATAATGCCTCCATCTTGAGGCTTCACAACCCAAAGTTTTCCTCCCGTTAAACTTCTCAATTTCAGCTTTCACCCCAGTCATAATTGCAGCAACAGAATTCCATATAATAACCAGACAAGCAAAAGCCCAAAATCACAATCCAGAAATCTGACCCAAGCTATGATACCAATTGTTGTAATACTAACGCGGAAATTAATTAGGATCTTGCAAATACGTCA
This sequence comes from Rhodomyrtus psidioides, assembly GCA_021437785.1. NCBI lineage: Eukaryota > Viridiplantae > Streptophyta > Magnoliopsida > Myrtales > Myrtaceae > Rhodomyrtus > Rhodomyrtus psidioides. The sequence continues at coordinate 858,193 of JAILYB010000166.1, read as the reverse complement.
ATGCGAAAGCCCAAAGAAAATAACGAGGAACGATAAAGGACACCAGATATAACGTGGTTCGGTCCGAATGTCGGTACCTACATCCACGGGGAGAGCCAGCAAGAACAATACACTATATCGGAGAATCGGATTTACAATCGCTCAATACTCTCGTATTTCCCGCACCTAGATTATACACAAACCCAGTGTTTACAAATAAACAACTCTCAATTGGATATATAAATAAAACTCACTATGCACGAAACGTGTTCGGAACTTCTCTGCTACGTATGGCCGAAGAAAGAGAACGCCGCAGTTCTCCTATTTCTTCCTTCGTGGCGCGACTCTTGATACAAGACAGAAGTCCCTCACCTTTTTCGCACGGCTTCAATTCTGATTTGCGCAGCTCGTCTCGGTGCGGCTTTTGGTGCAGAGAACTTGTCAGAAACGAGAAACCCTTTTCTCTTTTGCACACACCAGGCGCACCAACTAGGAAAGGAAATCACCTCTTTTTTTTCTTTCTTTTACCTCCATGGGCCCCCACGTAATATAATATAATATAAAGATTATATATGGATGCCCTTTTTGTCTTGTAGTGCTCACGTAAGCTCTTCTTGCTTTTAAAAATCGAGGCATAAAATAACACCATATTATACTAATTATACTAACCCAAACGCAATTAGCATCTTAACCAAGAGTTAGGGGCTAACTCACAATTGACAACACGAGGCAACCACGGCAACAGTCTACGGGGATATCAGTTTTGGGGGCGACACAGTCTCAAGCAAGGCTAGCACAAGACTCGGGTACGGCTGGGCACGGGCTAGGACATGATTGGGCACGGGCTTGGTATAGGCTAGGGCACGGCCCGATGTAGGCTGGGGCATGGCCCGACACGGGCTCAGTGGGCGCGGGATAGTAGAGGGCAGCGAGGACTCTCAGGTCCTTCAGGTCTTCGGAGTCCATAGTAGCTGGGGTACAGCACGAGGTGTTGCGCAGCTGAGGAGCTCTTGGACCTTAGGGTCGTCGGTGGTGCACGAAGACAGTCCACTTCTCGAGCTTCGGGTGGTCTCGGTCCCTCGGTAGCTTGGCTCTCGAAGGCAGCGGCTGGTGCGACAGTGTAGGGGCTGAGGATGGTCGACGACTAGGGTGGAGCTCGGGCTGACGGGACACAGAACCTGTGACGAGCTCGAGCGGCAAGGTGTGGTAATCGTTGGTCGCGGTGTTTGGCGTAGATCGCGGGTGGTCGGGGTGGTGGATCTCGGGTCCAATTCACGGGCGGCGGTAGAGACAAGCTTAGCGCGGAATGGACTACAACGACGACGACGGGCTGGTGAGAGGAGGGGGGCCGAAGGCGTTCGACGGTGGTAAGCAGCAGCTAGAGGTGGTGATGAGGGCGTCGGGTGGTGGGTTTGGATCAGCGGAGCTCGGCCTCGACGACACACAGGGCGACAGAGTGAAACTCGATGGGGGCGGGGGCCGGTTGGTGGCAGAACAGCGAGGGCAAGCGTAAGGTGGCGAGAGTCGAACACCAAAGAAGCCAAGGAAGAAGAAGAAAGAAAGAAAATGAGAAGGGGTTACGACTGACAAGACAAAAGGAAGGGGGTCCATCAATAGTCAAATCCAATTCAAATTGTTTTGTCTTGTAGTGCGAATATATGAGGGCGAAATGATCTTTTGGTATTTTAGGACTGGTTGGACATTTGGCTCAATGGACGGAGGGTATTTCGGTACTTTTACAACTCGGGCTCGGTCAAGGTTGGGCTCAGGCGCGAAGGTCTCGATCATATTGCGCGACGACTAAACCATCAAAGCCTAATCTAATCTGACCGACGTCTAAGGGAATATCCAAATATCATCACTTAATTTCTTAAAATCAAATTTCTTTCTAACGAGCTGAAATTCAATATTAAACTTTTTATTGAATTCAGAAATCTTATAAATGTCGAAATTTCGAGGCGTCACATTTTCACTGTGGGATTTTGCTTACCAGTACGCTACCGGTACTTGGAAAATCAAAGGTATAAAATTGGTAATCGGGATAAGAGTAAAGTGTACGATTTTGGTAGTTTCCCTTGAAGTATAGTTACCGCATAGAAGATAATTTTATTCGAAATCGGAGGATGGGCCGAATCTTGAAGTCGGGTTCTAGCCTTTGAGTGTTGATGTTCGGCCCAGTTGGATCTCTCGTCGATGGGCCAGCCGATCCTGCTCGCTTTGACTTTTCAAACGCAACACCTCTTTCCCACATTCCTCGTCCCCCAAACCAGACACTAGTGTCCCCTCCCACGCGCTACTCTGCAATCTTTTCTGTACCCAACCAGAGGATAGGATAAGCCCACCCGAATCCTGCCTCCGCCTCCGTCGCCGATGGGCCAGTCGCCGTCGTCCTCGACGGCCTCCGTACCTGGCCGCCGCGAATCCGACCCCGACCTCTGCGGCCACTCGGTTTCCAAGTCGGAGGCCGTGATCTGGCCGATGCTCGGGGAGGCCGCTGGCGAGTCCGCCGCCCCCGATCTCTCCGTATCCATTTCCGATCTCCCCGACGAGTGCCTGGCCTGCGTCTTCCAGTTCCTAAGCTCCGGCGACCGGAGCCGGTGCTCCCTCGTGTGCCGCCGCTGGCTCACGATCGAAGGTCAGAGTCGCCACAGGCTCGCTCTCAATGCTCAGTCGGAGCTGTTGGACGCGGTGCCGGTGCTGTTCGCTCGGTTCGACTTGGTCACGAAGCTCGCGCTCAAGTGCGACCGCAAGTCGCTGAGCATCGGCGACGACGCGCTCGTCCTGATCTCGCTGAAGTGCAGGAAACTCACGCGCCTCAAGTTGCGAGGCTGCCGTGAGCTCACGGACACGGGGATCGCCGTCTTCGCGAGCAATTGCCGGGGGTTGAAGAAGCTCTCGTGCGGATCTTGTGTGTTCGGAGCCAAAGGCATGAACGCCGTGCTCGATCACTGTGCCGCGCTCGAAGAGTTATCTGTGAAGCGGCTCCGGAGTCCCGCTGAAGGAGCTACGACCGAGCCTATTGGGCCTGGCGCGGCTGCGGCTTCCCTCAAAACGATTTGCTTGAAGGAGCTTTACAATGGGCAGTGCTTCGGTCCGTTGATCATCGGTTCGAAGAATTTGAGGACGTTGAAGCTGGTGAAATGTTTTGGAGATTGGGACACGGTGCTCCAAGTTATGGTGGAGAGGGTCACAAAAATAGTGGAGATCCATCTGGAGAGGATCCAGGTAAGTGATTTTGGCATTGCCTCGCTATCTAATTGCTCGGATCTTGAGATACTGCATCTGTTAAAGACGCCACAGTGTACAAACCTAGGGCTCGTATCGGTTGCTGAACGTTGTAAGTTATTGAGGAAGCTCCACATCGATGGATTGAAGCTGAACCGCATTGGTGACGATGGTTTGATTGCCATCGCAAAGCATTGCCCTAATTTGCAAGAACTTGTTCTCATTGGTGTCAATCCTACGGAATCGAGCTTGGATTTGCTAGGATCCAACTGTGGCACGTTGGAGAGACTGGCATTTTGCAGTAGCGATACAGTTGGAGATCCTGAGATTGTATGCATAGCGGCTAGATGTATGGTACTCAAGAAGCTTTGCATCAAGAATTGCCCTGTTTCGGATGAAGGAATGAAAGCATTAGCCTCTGGTTGCCCTAATTTGGTGAAACTGAAGGTTAAGAAGTGTGTTGGAGTGACTTCTGATGGCGCAGGTTGGTTGAGAATGAGGAGGGAGTCGCTTGCATTGAATTTGGACTCCAGTGACCAAGAACAGATGGACGCCTCTGCCAGTGATGGTGTTGTAGAAGAAAATCACGTGGAGTTTCCACCCGTACCCAGCCGTACAGCCAGCGCTCATATTGCATCATCGAGTGGCACCAGTAGGTCATCTTCCCTTAAATCAAGGTTGGGCAGTTTGAGCGGAAAGAATTTGATGGCATGCACATTCAGAAGATGGTCAAGTGGCAGTAAAGATTACTAAAAACAAAATCTTAGGGGAATCTCCTAACGGTCAGGGTAAACCAATGACTGTCCCCTCAGTGCCTCAAATTCGAATTGTTAACCTCATGGGTCTTCAGGTTTTGAACTTCGATCTTCAGATGATCAGCTTGATGCCATCACTGACAGTCGTACTAGCATGCACAAACCTGTTCTAATTGGTGACTGTCCTGCAAAATTGTGCTCGAGTTTGCTGGAATTGAATTGCCTGAGTTTAGAGCGGTTTAGCAATCAACGGTTAGTGATACCGTTCACTCCGCTAAATCTACAGCTCTAGAGAATGTTTTGATTTATTGCCAGTTGCGCATGCCCACTGGTATGCTTTCTCGAGTGCGTTGTCCTCTCACTACTCGAGGTTAATTTAGTCGAGTGGCTTCCAAGTTGGGAGATGGTCAAGAGAAACGAGATGGTAGTGATTAAGATACCTATGTGTGGTTTCTTACAATTTATCATCGGCTCATCCTGTTTGATTCGGTTGTGGTGTTTTTGGTCAGGATCTATTCCTTGAATGGCAATTGACAAAGGAAAGAGTTATTTCTGTTACCATGCTGTTAGCTGTTTTCTCTTGATGTAATCTGTGTGGTTACTTCATGGTCTCAGCAAAGCTCATATAACATGCCTTTTTGTTTCCCGGGACTGCATGGTCCTAGGAAGCCGTAGTCAGAATGTAAGAATCTCGTGTCAACGTTTTGAACCAGTCAACCTGAAAAGGCTGTGCAGGAATGTTTACTTTTTAACGGGCTTCTGTATATGTTTGATTACTTGTACATCAGCGAGGCTCGAGAGTTCTTGCCGGTGAGAGCACCACCTTTAACTGTAGGTTGGATTTTGGGAGGACTTGAATATCTGTTTGGTTGTCTGAAAAGTTTCGCTTGGTGATTGCTCCAGTCAAAATCAGATATGTTGCTGATTAGCTCGATGTGTTTGCAAGCAAATTGCCGACAAGTCTCGAGGTGTGCGTGTGGCTTGCCGGCGGAGGCCGATGCAGGTCGCCTGGCACCACGATCATCGAGGAATCATGCGGACTTTCGCCGTGACTGTCGTGATATGGACTTTTGCGTGACTTTAGGTAAGGTAATTGATGTTCTGCCCATGTTAGACCAGATGGTAAGGGGCCTAATTCCATTAAAAAAAAAAATCATATTTTAGGTTTAGTCACAATTCTACCCCCAACTTTTTTGTCTCTAGAAAAACGGCTTAAGTACACCCGGAGTGCCATAAGTTGTGTACGGCGCTCACTTTAGTGTCAAAACTTTTAAATCAATCACTTTAGTGTTAAGTTTTTGTAACTTCGATCACTTCAATGTTAATTTCGGGGAAAATCGTGCACTTCAGTGCCATTCAGACCAAAATCCGGCTAAAGTCCTACGAAATGAATTACGTGGAATTTATAAATGATTTTATTATCGTACTTGGTGATTTTTTTAGAAATGGCTGCCACGATGGAATCCTACGTGGCTTATAGAAGGGCGGAAATGTAAAACGATACATAAACGATGTCATTTATGAGTGCATCTTCTTCGTTCAAAGGGGCCGAGGGACTTTTCTGAAATCCAGTCGTGGTTGTTGCTCGTGGAGGCACAGCCGACGGTCGCTCGCCATCGTTTGTCTTTGATCAGCCGTCGCCATCGCCTACTGGCCGTATATGTCCTCTTTCTTCTTCTTTTTTTGGTCGAGATATATGTCCGCTTTCCCTTCGCTCAAAATGTGTCCAAAATGAAGTCCGAGAAGGGGCCAAAGAACAATTAGCATCAACAGCACTCTTCGAGTCCCGAGTGTTGCAATCCCGATGGGCATAAGGCGTATTGTGAACCACATGAGCAGCACTTCCCCTCCAATGCCTACCATTTGTATTCTGATAAGGAGAAGTCGAAGCACTCCTCCAACCCCTCGCATTGTCATTATGATGCGTACCTGGAAAACTGTGAAACCCATTCTGATGGCCTAGCGTCGGGAATTTCCTGTTGTGGACCCCCGAATTGTGCTTCAGGTCATACGCGCATCTCTTCACCTTATCAGACAGCAAATTCCAGGCCTCGGAGAGAATCTTGAAAGCGCCATCAGCGCCCACTGCTTTGTTCTTGTCGAGATGAAGAAGAAGCTCAAGCTTCCTGTAATTCCTCTAGATCGCATCGTCATCGGTAGAAGGATTGACGCAAAGGGTTTCTTTGGGGTTCAATTTGGAGATTAGGGTTTATGTTGGGCGAAACTTGGTTGTAAACGATGTCGTCTTCCTCTTTACAACGCTGAGTCAGCTTACATCAGCCTCAGTTTTATGTAAATAGTCCACATAGGCGCCACATAGATATTCCGGCAGCCACGCAAGCACTTAGCACTGAAGTGATCGAAGTTACAAAAACTTAACACTAAACTGATCAATTTGAAAATTTTGACACTAAACTGATCGCCGTACACAACTTATCTTAAGCCCTAGAAAAACCTTCAACTTTCATTTGAGTTCCAAATCTACCCCGCCGTTAACATGCCATCCAAGCACCCATTATTATCAGACTTTTTAATGCCATATCATACATTAAAAAAGAGAGAGAGAGAGAGAGGGAAAAAGGGAAAAAAAATTCTTCATGGTGTTCACTATATCTCATCGTCCCTCTTGGCATCTCACTCTTCTTCCAGCCACTGCCCTCACAATGGTGCAGCCTCGGTCAAGAAAAAAAGAGATGCAACCATGGCCGCTCAATCTCTAAACTCACAATGGCCGGCGGCAATGGTCGCTGAATTTTTGACCCACAATTTTTGGTTTATCTTCAATAATATCAAGGCTCCTCTTCTATGACCAAAAAAAAAAAAAAAAAAAGGCTCCTCTTCTAGCTATCACCCCTCCATTTCTCCTAGTGCCCGGCTCCATCTCTATTTGATCATTGAACAAAATGGGCAAAGCGTAGAGACGTTGACTACGGGCAATGCTCAAACTAGGAACTTAGGTTCGGAAGGGGTTGTCATTGGTGATGGCCGCCGGCGAAAGGGGACTAAACGAGCGCAAAGCACGTCAAGCTCTTTTGATAGTAAAGCAGGGCAAAACAGAGCAACTTTCAGCGCTCAACGATGACGTCGGAGCTTGCACGGTGACAACCGGTGGCATTGCAAGTAGAGAAATGGTGAAAAGTTAAGGTTGATTCTTTCGCAGCAACAATCAAAACAAGCCGAAGGAACCACATGTCATGAGATTTATTAGAAATACTAGTGATTTGTCGAGGTACTGCAAACATGAATGGGGACGAGCATGAGGTTTATTAGAAATACTAGTAATTTGTTGAGGCACTGCAAACAGAAATGGGGACGAGCACGGGGAGAGATGGAGAGGCGACGATTGGAAGAGAGCCTTGAGGTCATTGAAACAAACTAAAAATTAAACTTGCGGTAGTCATGGCTGTCACAGCCATCGCACTCGAAGCTCGTGACGACGTCGCTCAAAACTTTAGTGGCCATTGTCATTGTGCGAGCCTGAAGCTTGAGTAGCCATGGCCGTAACGAGCTTAGAGCTTGAGTGGCCATGGCTGCATCTCTTTAAGTTTTTTGTGATCGAGACTGCAACATTGTGAGGACAAAGTAGTGAGACGCCAAGGAGAGAGAAAGTGAAATACAATGAACAGTAATTCCTCCCCCCCCCCCCCCCACATTAGTTCCTCTTTTGTTTTTCTTTTGAGACGTGTGATGGCACTTAAACGGCAATTTGGATGGCATGTTAACGGTGGGGTAGATTCGGGACTCAAATGAAAGTTGAATGTTTTTCTAGAGAAAAAAAAAGGTTGGGGGTAGAATTGGAACTAAACCTAAAGTTTGGGTGTTTTTTTTTTAATGGAATTAGGCTGATGGTAAGGTGAGTAAGCTGTTGGGTTCTCTGTAGGAGAAGTGATGTAGGGGAAGTGATGTGGACCTCACAAAGCTTGACCTTTGCTTCAAAGCAAAGCGAATCTCGTTTTCCACGTAAAAGATGCGACCCATTAGACTAGTCAATGGGGAGTCACTTCTGAACCCACTTTATGCAAAGTTGCCGGAAAAGACATCGTCTAATCTTTCTTTAGAAAGTTCCTAATCTTGTAATCCGGACCGTCAGTGTTATGAATAGATGATTCAGATTATTATTAACAAAAAATATATAAAAAAATTTCAAAAAATTACCCCCTAAAAATAGGAGATCTGAGCCGTCCGTCCAAAAATGAATTGCCCGAATTGCAAGATTATGTGCCTAACCTTCTGAGAAAATGTTAGGTACCTAACCTTCTGAGGAAAGGTTAGGCGATTCGGATCTTGCTTGCGGGCCAATTCGCATGTCGAAAGTGAACATGGAAAGCTTGATGTGTGCCTTCGATCCGAATATTCTTCGTAATACTTACGCTGCTTCATCTTGGTCGTTCCTTTTATGCCTTTCGTTTGTTCTTTCTTTTAGTTCATTTTTGGGGTCAAAAGTCCGTTGGAAAAGGGGAATTGGAAAATTCGAAGAAAGATGCGATGAAGCGAGCATATTTTTATGGTTTTGTAAAAACGAATAATTTGGAAATCATTTTTCAATAAATGATCGTTTGAATTACTCATAAAAAATGAATGAACAAAAATTATTTTCTTCATCCACAAAACTATTTACAAATAAATTATTATTGATAACCAAAATATTTACATAGGCTAATTATTTCGAGAAATACAAACCATTATTTTTTTGAAAAATACTTTTAACATCATTTTTTTTTTGCGAAAAAATGCGCCCTTAACCAAAAAAAAAAAGAGTACTCAATGTTTTCTCTTGGAAAATTACTCAATCAGACATAAACATATTGTACGGATGCCAAATATCTCCTAAATTTGTCAATTTTGTCAGTTCAGTTCTAAAAATTGGCGCGAAACCCTTCCAATATAAACCTCAAATGGCGGTCAATTTACTAATTTAGCAATTCTATCCTAAATATTACAATTTTGCCAATTCTTTTAAAAATATTGGCACGAAATTCTAATGAAACCCTTTCAATGTAAACCCTGCGAATTGACCGTACCCATTTTCTCTTCTAACTTGTGATTAGGATTGATCAAGTAGGTGACGAGATGTCAATGTATGGGTCATGTCTTGAAAGGGGATTTTGCCTAATTTTCAGTTCTTGCTTCCATGTACATCTCAAAGCCATCCGCATCACTAGTGTCTTTGTCACAACTCACAAGAATCAAAGGCTTTAAAAAACCAGCCCACGTCCTTATTCTCAACCTCATGGGCTCTGCTTACATCTACGCAAGTGATGAGGCAATTAACTAGATCCTGAAGCGGGGGCAAGTTAGATCCAGGGCTAATTAGACTCAAACCTAAGATGTTTTCTCATCGTTATCATCTATCCTTGCAATCCAGTGCCAAACAAAGGTCTACAACTTCTACTGTCGTAGTAAAATGAACATTAAAAAAACAAAGGCTAAGTATCTATTTAGCTCTTTACTATAGTCTCTGTTTTGATGAAACGTCATGTCCTGTTTTGAAAATTCATACAAAAACTGTTTTTTTTCATTTCGTTCTCTTTCATCGTCATTCATTCTTTACTCACCAGGCATCCAACAAAACTGTTTTAACTCGTTAGCCTTCTCTAATTGCGCAAATTGAGAATCGATCCGAGTCCACGCATTGTATAGAGAGATAAGATTTTTCAAATTAGCCGTCCGCGTTTTGAATTACGTATCCATGTCTAGAATCTTTTGTTCTCTTAAGGTTCCCCAATATCTCTACTACCCTTAAAGATTCAATTCAATGACGGTTTTGGTTGTTTTGGAGAGACTTCAATAGTAAGTAGAGAAGTTGAGCCCTTTTTAATCATGTTTTCGGGCATTTGTTTTTTAGTTTCTCTCGTTGAAACGGATTAAACAGTGACCACGGAAGGAAAAACGATACTAGCAATCTCTAAAAATTGGCCCGACATGCAATATCACCTTGTAGACTTTCAATTTAAATTAACGTTGCCATTAACAACTCTCAAATGTTCAATGTAGTTCGTGTATTTAATCAAACAAGAGAAAACAGCACCATAAGACCCTAAGGGACGCACATGGCAACACTTCTGCTTCAGAAATCAACTTATCGTGAGAAGTTGATTTTTTCTATTTCTGCTCTAGAAGTTAATTTCTGATAAGAGAAATTCGTTTTGTAAGAGTTGAAAATTTATACTTCTGGAACATTATTAACACAAAATCTTCAACGACGAATTGTTGTCGGCAGTCAAAAAATTTCTACTTCATTTTTAATTTTTTTAATTAAAAATATTATTTACCTTTTTAAAAATAAAAAAATATATTTTTTTTTATTCCAACTGTCGGAGATGGCGACTAGGCGGCGGTTGCGATGGCGGCAGGTGGAGGTCAAGGCGGTGGTTGGCGTCTAGCGGCAGTGGTGGCTAGCAAGCGATGATCAGCGGCGATTGGCGATGGGCGGCGACGACGGAGGCGTGATTGGGCGAGAGAGGCATAATGAAAAGAGGGTGAGGCGAGAAGTACTTCTTAAGTTGAGAAGCAATTTTTTTTTAACTTCTCAAATTGGGGAAAAATAATTTCGGAAGTGAAAACTTACTTCAAAAGCAGAAATTTCTTTCAAAAGTAAAAAAAAAAAAATACCAAATAATTTCTGCTCCAGAAACACTTCTGGAGCAAAAATTCACTTCCAGAAGTATTACCATGCGCACCCTAAACTATTATAAAATCCCTCAAATTTTCATAACAAATTCAAATCGGTCTCTCGGTATTATTCATAAGTTTTCGTAGTTGCACTACTTCTCAAATTCTAGAATTCCCTTTCACTGCAATCAATTTCTTAAATCAACAAAAATATGCTGTATTTTAATTACCTTTTTATTTTTACCAAATTCTAGTCTTTATAGATATTACAATGGTTTAATAAAACATAATTTAACTTAAGAGTTCTATAATGAAAAAATAACATATATTTTGGTGTACAAAGAGAATCTATGTTCAATTACTTGGGCAGACTTGTTTCACAGTGAAAGTACGATTATGCAGTGGTTTGACCACGATTACAATGTGCGATCTACGTGTTGCTTCAATCAGGATCAGTACACGTCAATCAGGATTACTTCGAAGTAATCCTGATCGAAAGCTAGAGGAAGCTGAATTCTACAGACTAGGAATGGAATGATAGACCACATCGGGTGCGCATATGAATACTTCTCCATACTCATCAAGACCGCTGACCACCTATTCGTCCTTCGATCCCAGAAAACCAGAACATACACAAGAAGTACCTGCTCGAACTGCAAAGAGCAAAAGGACGCTTGCTACTTGGCTTTCTTCTCTCTTTGTTCGTGTGCCTTGCGGTATACAATTATCTGAATCAGGATGGTGCCATTCGTAGCCACAGTTCGCAGTGAGCCCAAAACAACTGTAGTAGAAATGAGGACACAGAAGTTGACATCCTCCATAAGAAACGAGGAAATCGCTGAACAGGCTGTGGCAGATGCAAAAATAGAAAGAAAAAAAAAACGGGTGATTTGTGAAACAGTGTGCTGATTTTAACATTGGCCACATCAAATTAGTAGGAAGACCATTTTAGAATTGTCCATCGTTATTGCTCCACTGACGATGGTGGTTCATATTTGTCTGCGCCAGGGCGCAATGTTCAGTTATTGGTTGTGTTCCTCAGTTTTCTTCAAGGTATTTCATTCAAGGAATCTCTTCTATTAGCCACTCAGGCGGACAGCTAGAAAAAAGGAAGGAACATATTCTGATCTCCAGAGGAGAAAATGAATTCATTTGACCTATAGAAGCAAATTAAGTCAAGTCTACTTTAAGGACATCGCTTCCACAGCGATTTTGCTACAGAAGCAAAAGCAAATGATGACCCAATTTGAGAAAATGCTATATGCGGAGATTAGCAGAAGTTTTTGAGTCCTAGTAAGCCCAACCTATGATTAAATCTTCGTATTGTTGGTGGATCTTCAAAAGCAAGAGTTAATGAAATCATAAGGAAGAAAAGATTGGGTTACCGCTTGCCGGTGCTTTTTCTTGTATGCTGGTAAACACTCTCGCTGCCATAAAGGAGGAATTGAAAATGTACATTAAATGCAAAAATTCAATTATGTCACGTAGTGCAGAGCTATTCAACAAGCAGTCCAAACTCACCCATGGAACCTCCAAAATTAATCAAGTATGTCAAGTGGCTGAGTTGCCCAGTACTCTTGGTCTGCTCAGCAAGAAATTACAACTGTTATCACATAAACACAGTAAGATTTGCAAAAATTGCAAGATTAGAAGTGCAAAAATATCATAATGGGGCAGTTCAATGAAGCACAGGAAAACCATTAACCCCTTCAAGATATTATTAGAGGAATAACATGCACCCAAATTATTGCTTGCTCATTACCGAAAGGACCAAAATTCTAAGTAGAAGAGTGAGTTGCCCCAGGAAAATTCTTGAGAAGTCACATCTCTAGTTAATTAACCCCTTATCGATTGCAACCAAAAACAAAAAGGCGAGGGAAACAACAGCATTCTTCAAGTTGTCAAATTCAGAAGTTGATTTAATGAGGAAAAGAGAGAGTTGAACTTAGATGAACATTTTCAACCATCATGATTATTTCATTTGGAAAGATAATCAATTCCTTTTTATCATGACTATATCAAGACAAATGCTGTTTCAAACACTCCATCCTAGCATTCTTCAAGTTGTAGAGAAGTTACAACCAAAACTAGAAAACTTACAGTGAAATTTTTCCATATTTGTGGAACTCTGGCACAGAAAAATATTACATGCTGGCATCCCTGTGTTTGACAATTCCAGTTTCATGTTAAGTTAAAACCATATAGATGTAATCTCAGAAGGAGAATAACTTAAACAATACATGTGATGACAATATAACTAGAACAAGGGAATTACGAAATAAACAGAGTCATAAGTAGAAGAAAACTGCAGAGTGACGGAAACATTTGATACTCACATATAAAGCTTCAAAAAGAACAGGATCAACTTTACCAGATAAAATTGTTGGTGCCAAACTACAATACCTGGATGTCAACACGTTAAGGAAAAAGGTTGAAAAAACTAATCATCAGGGAACATCAAAGATATGGTCATTCAGAACAAAACAATTCTGCTGGCCAAGGAAGGAGGATACAATACTGTCTTGGTCCATGTCTTGGCCCCCAGAGGTTGTGAGTAGTAGTATATTATAGCAACCAAAATTATAGCTGTGAATTGTAAACATCAAATTAACTCGTTGTCTCATCACGCAACAGGGAAATTAGTTTTACGAAAGAAAGGTAAACAGCAATCATTTCATGAGAATGTCTAACAGCCGCTGCTGGAAACACATCCATTATGAGAGGATAATACATTCACCTCTGTCAACCAAGTCCAATTCCTTGGGTCAACGCACAGCGTTATGAATACAGGAAGCAATTCTTAGTGAATTTGAGCAGTAGAAGAGTTTGTGCTCTGGAAAAAGTTGATCCTACAAGAGTTGTCCTTGGACATAGTTACCACTCTGACTAAGCACGAGGTCCAAAAGCGAAAGTGGAAGATGCCAAGTAACCGACAGAGCTACCTTACTTCATTTACTTAAGTTGCAGTTTAATTTGATTTAACTTTTGAGCGCAAGATAGATAAATTGGCGAGTTAAAAGATAACCCTTCAACTACTGCTTTCCCTGAAAAGAGGCACTGAAGATGGCAAGGAAGCCACACTTCCAATGATTGTCACATAATCAGGTGTCTAAGATAACTGTCAAAAAAGCCATAAAGTGTTAGGCATTTTTTTTCCAGTTTTCTGGGAATGAAATGAAGTTATCCAGAAGGTTAAAGACTAAAAAGAATCGTTTTCTGACCCTCCAAACCAAGACAAGAAGAAAGTTAAGTGTTCTCTGACTATGAATGACTCTATCATGCTAGGCAGATTCTCAGTGAAAGTGAGAGCGAACATCATGAAGAAAAGCAACGCTGTGGAAAGTGAACTCAATGCACTAAGTGGAGCCCCCTGAGATTTGGAAAATTGTCTAGAACCAAACAATCTCTGAGATTCCTCCAATGGCTCCAGATAGTAACATACATTGGATCAGAAGAAACACCAGCTCGCCATAAGCAGAGAAGTGAAGTCCTTTGTGGAGGCAATACGCCAAAGCAATAGTGTAGCCGACCACGTCAAGCTCGAAGGATAACATACTGAGCCCACTCGCACTCCTGTGCTTCAAAATCTTCAATATCTGCGGTTGCCAAAGTAAGATTCGGCGACCAACATTACTGAAAGAGTTTGTACTACGACTAACCTTCAAGGAAACCAAATTCTAAATACAAACAATCTGGAGCTCGAACACCATTGGTCTAGAGTACCCATCACGCTGGAAAGTGTCAAAGTCGAACCATTCTAAAAAAGGCCCATTCTTTTCCCGAGGGATTGCTCGTGCGAACCACAGAAAGAGTGGACTCTGGAGTTCGTCGCATATCCCAAGGGACGAGACGCGATGTGGGTTTCGCTTTCATTACAACAAGGAAGGAAGTGACGGGATTATACCTGAGGAAGTTTGACGGTGGTGGAAGCAGCGATAAGGCAGTACCCGACGAGCTTCGACAACAGAGGCAAGACGCAGTCCCTGTCCGGGACTCTGCAGTCGCGCAGAGATTCGAGAGCGCAAGTGAAATCCATCCCGAGAAGCGCCATTTTCCTTGCCCTTTTGGACGCGAATTGACTTTGAAGTGAAGTGAATTGCCAGGTGAAGTTGCAGTAAATCGGGCGACGAAGTAGAGGGTGTGCGCGCGTAGCTGGAAAAGTGGTTGGCTCGGGATCTCGCGATCGGCAGGGGATTTGTCAATTCACTTTCCTTTTCCTCGTCCAGAACGTGCTTCTAATAAGTGGACAAGACGTGTGAATTTCTCACGAATGCCGAGGAATATGAGTATCTGGCGCCGGCAATTTCGGACGTTACGTGCTTGTATAGAGCATTATTGAAATCCAGATTTGGCCTATTTCGTCTGCAGATGAACTACTCAAGCACGTAAGTCCGGCATTCCAGTTTACTTTTCTGCATTTTATCTCTCGCTCGAAGCGTCTCGATCTTATTTGGATTCCGATTTTGCGTACATATTGAGTGGTACGTCGATGCACAAGAGAGAATCATTGATTGTCTTCGGAATTTTCCCGATTTTCTCCAGTCACCTCAAAGCTTCTTACTTTCCGACCATTTAGAAGTTCATTCTGCTGCAGCAAACTGACATAGGATTTTGAGATTGACAAAGACATTCGAAAGAGAACATACTAATGCTTGGCCCACGGGAACTGATTTGATCATCATGTCACAGAAGCTGGGTTGAATTGACAAAACAGAAGGGAAAGAAAGTACAAGAAAAGAGGAAAATGCAAATCGTTGATGTTCTTCCAAGAATTTAATGCAGCTTCTTGTTGCACAATTGCAAGTTCTTTGTTTGAACTGAGTTGAGCAGTTCCTGATCAGTTCGGTGGAGGCGGGTAAATTCCGGCTGTTGGACCTGCATCGTTGTGGTGAAGTCCATTAAGCTTCCATTCCATATATGAATGATAAAGAATCAAACAGACTTCCGTCTGTAGATGGATGTAATTCTGACATGCTCCATTTGGGAGTACAAAACAATCTGAGGACAGCATGACAATTTGCAGGTACCTCATTTTCTCATCCTAAGCAAAAATGCAATCAAAAAGGGGAAGATATACATTTACCTGGAGGGTAACAGGTCGAAGCTGGAGGCGGATATTGTGCAGGATAACCTCCAGGAGCGCAAGTGGGATAACCGGCCGGCGGAGGAGGGTAGGCAGGAGGCGGTGGATACATGCTTGAAGTAGGAGGATATGCCGAATAAGTCGGTGGGGGAGGATATGCACATGGTGGGTATGTGGCTGATGCAGGAGGATATGCCAGCGCTGCAGCGTACGGTGATGGGGTCGGATAAGGAGATGCAGTTGTTTGGGTGTACGGCAGGGTGCCCGGCATGGTCAGGTTTGGAATTCCGCACGGCAGAGCCGATGATTTCGCTTTCGGCTTCAATTGCTGGTCAAAAAGAGCACAAGAAAGCAGAAGTTTGTGATCCTGTTAGTCTCATTGTTCAACTTGCCTCTTCATGCTAAATGAATAAGAAAGACTAGTTCGTTGACTCCTTGGTTTTGGTCAACTGAAGAGATCCTTTTACTTTTAGATGTGTCAAGTACTGTTGCTTAGCTCCATTATGCAGATTTACTCCAGATTGATTAGTGCTGGGAAAAAACACAAACGGCAGAAACGAGCACTTTTGACAGAAGGGCAAAGCTTAGATTTTTGGATCAGAATGGTTTCTCAGTAATAAGGATGCGTTTCTGTCCTCACCAAGTAAAAGCCATCAATCTCAGGTTTTTGTGAATTCGCTATTAGCTAGCTAGAGAGAGAGAGAGAGAGAGGGGTTACATGAGTAGCCGAACAGTACGATATGAGCCTCACTTCGCCGGAGTACCTGGAATCAACAAAGCAATGCGTCCATGTGAACTATGAAGGGTAGTAAGGTTTTGAAGGGGTTTAGAAAAGCTCATTACCTGCCACGTTTGTCCTGAATTGGCCATGCAGTGTCATCATAGCCTTGAGACAGAACCTTGTACAATTGAATCCTGGCAAAAGAAAATCTCTAGGATTTCAATCAGCCTTTTCTTTTTCTCAGCCTGGTCAAAATAATATAAGTAGATGTCCATCACTCAAGTACCTTCCACTGCCAATGAAGTCATCAGCAGAGAGAGTGTTGCTATTCCAAACCATGACGTTCAGTTCTCTAAGGCCTTCAATGAGGGTGAACACAAATTTCTCCTGGAAGATGGGATTCCTGCCACCGTCTGCGCGTATCAGAAGCAACTTCAATCTCAGTGAGAAGAAAACCACTGACACCTCGAAATCGGCCTCGAGAAAATGGAGACGGGCGTAAAACCGCAGACACTCGTAAAAAAAAAAAAAAAGGTACAGCCGGTTGCGGTACCTGTGCATGTTTTGGTTCTGAATTTGGAGCTAGCGTACTCGACGCATACGTAAGGGTCTTGCCTAGAGATCCATTCCGTGTCTTTCAAATTGACGCATCCGACGACTAGTGCATGAAACAGAAAAGGGGGAAAAAAAAAACAAGTTGAGTCGAAGGCATTCGATAAGCTACAATGCCGAAAGCGAAGGGAGGACAGTAACAGAGAATCGAACTCTACCAGTGACCTCTAGAGGCAATCCTTGGATTCCTGGGATTGACATGATCTCTCTTTGCAGAAACGAAGCAGCGTAATGGAATTTTTGAAGGCCAGCATCCTATAACAGAGACTTCAAGATGTGATCTCCCGAAAAGAATTGACCAAGACTTTGGTTTGGCATTCCTTCATCTTCACCAGATTACAGCGGGGCCCTGATATGATCACAACCAGGTAAAGTCAACCAACCACCAAAGTCAACTTATTTTTAAAAAAATAAAAATAAAAGTGCATGAACACAAACCTGTTGCACAGACAATGCACATCATAATTTATGCAACTTATTTTTTTTTCTAGTAAAATAGATAAAATTCTAAAGATATTAATTAGGGTTAATAACACGAAAAATACCAAATTGGCACATATGTGATAAATTTAATCCAAACTATTTTTTTGACCATCAAAAACCCCAAATTGATACACTTGTGATAAATTTATCACAAACTACTTTAAATCCCAAACTAGTATATCTGTGATAAATTTATCGCGAACTAACACATTTGCTATAAATTTGCCCTCTGTTAGTTTTTCGTTAAATTTTACCATCGAATTATGAGTTGGATAACACGTGACAGTTGACAAGTATATCAGTTTGGAGTTTTTACCCTCTATTTATCACAAATGTATCAGTTTTTATAAATCCAATTTAACGGAAATTAACAAATGGTAAATTTGTCGCATGTATATCAGTTTTGGATTTTTGGTAGTAAAAAAATTTAGTTTGGGGTAAATTTATCACATGTATACCAATTTGAAATTTTTGGTGGGCAAAAAAATAATTTGGGATAAAATTATTACACGTGTACCAGTTTAAAGTTAGTTATAGTCAAAAAGTTAGTTTGGGGTAAATATGTCACATGTGTATCAGTTTGGATTTTTTGCGGTCAAAAAAACAGTTTGAAATAAATTTATCACAAATGCACTAATTTGATGCTTTTCGTGATATTAACCCTATTAATTATTAGGGAATAAGGCGCCGCGGGATTGAATGATGAGATGGTAATGCTACGCCTGGCTGATGCCATGGAGCTCATCTGAATCGGGTTCTCAAAAAACCGTTGACCAGCTGAGAGTTTGACCAAAATTTGTCGGATGCGATGAAAGTCAAAGGATAAATCTTCATAATCGAAATGCCAACGAAGATGTGCTGCAAGCTCTCTCCACGTTGACTTCACCAATTCATTGATCCTTTAAAGTCATTCATTCTACTAACAGTAGTATGCCCACAAAAGAAAATACAAAAATAAAAATAAAAAATTTATTAATGGTACTTCATGAAAAAATACTTTCCAAAAAATCATTTTCAGAAAAAAATAGTTAATTTTCCTTTGTTTGGGAATATTTGACCGAAAGCCTTTTGTGGCGTTTGGATCTCATTTGAAAAATAATTTCAGTATCATGACTTTATCCCAGTTCAAAAAAGAATTCGGAATTTAATTTTTATGTTTATTTTTTCCTTCTTGCTCCGCCTGTCGCCGAGCCTCGACGATGGCCTGCGACTAACCACAAGAGGTCGAGCCTCGCCCGATGCCAGCGAGCTCAAGCTTCGCCCGGAGAATTAACCAATGTAAGGTTGCACTGCCCCAAGAGGAGAAAGGAAACCTGTGACTTTGAATGTAACAAGATTTCTTACATAGCACCAAGGACCAAGACAGATCACAGGAATGATTTGGGCTGTGTACATGACTCGATCTCAATTAACCAATAAACCCAAGGCCGTTCCAGGCTCAGCCCATCGTCAGGTCCATTTGTGTGCTGATGCTTTTGTTCGTTGTCAAAATGCCAATCATCGTAATTCTGCTTTGCTTTCAAAGTATGTACTGTGCAGAAAAGTGTGCACAGTAGTATTTTCTGGAGAGAGAGAGAGAGAGAGAGGGAAGAACAAAAAAGACAATGCTGGATTTACTAGATTGAGGTGATGGACTCTCCCGACCCAACCGGAAGCAAACGGTTTTCCAGGCGATCGATGCTGAAGTTAAACGGCGAAATTCTGGATTCATAAGACGTTATCAGTACAATACACCTAAAAATACAAAAAGAGTTCCATGACTGTTTGGCACCGAGTCGTCAACTCGGGGCGCACGTATCCGTTTAGCCTACTCCTGGGTTATCAAGACATAAGTAAGATGAAGCAAAAAAAGAACATCAAAAGCTTTACTAGCGTTCGAAATTTATTTCTTTCCAGTATGTCATAAGGAATTAGGTATGGTCTGCACTCGTTACAACCTGCAAAACATGAACTTCACGCTGCGCAAATCCTAGCTGACAAAAAATGCGAGCACTTCTGCTCTTCGACGCGCTATCTGTCGATCTATGCAGCAAACATTCTCACAAATTTGAATTAGCAACTTCAACCTAACACCCTACCATCTACATGGATTGGATGCCTCCGAAAGTCCTTTAGTATGTTCTTGATCGCCAAAAGACTAACGTTGGATAGCCTTTTCTTTTAAATGAAAGGGAAAATGACACAAATGATCCTCGAACTTTGACCCAATGTACAATGTAGTTCCTGAGCTTTTAATTTGTCCTATCCAGTCCCTGAACTTTTGATAAATGGTCAATTTAGGCTCTGAACCATGTTGAAAATATTCGGTGTTGAGGATAACATGGAACATATTCAATATAGTTCAAGGACTATATTGAATATGTAACAAAAATTCAATGACCACATTGAACAAATTAAAACTTTAGGGATTGCAATACACATTATTGAGTTAAATTCAAGAATCACATTGCACGTTGGGCCAAAATATAGGGACCATTTGTGTCACTATCCCTAAATGAAAAGAAGCTCTATTTAGCTTGCGTGATTTGTGCATTTCGAGATGGACGCGATGGTCCAGATTGCACTCAAGTAGAAGCCTTGAACGCCCAGCATCACTTAAAAACTTGTTGAAACTGTGAGGGACACTGTTTCCCTTCCTTAGATGGGGCTCTTTCCCAAGTAGGCCAAGCCAAAGGAGATGCAATAAATAAGAGGTGTGATGCGTTCAGGAAGATACGTGTGAAGGAAATGCGGTTCCTGCGTGAACCCACTCCACCAATAGGAGCCTGAGGAGTTGAGGATCTTCTATCCCAAGGGGATAAGAATGAAAGGGCGATAACAGAGAGGGCCATGCCAATGCCATTGGAGGTGATGCTGTCTCGGGAAAAAAGAAGAGCAAGGAGGGCTGCATGATGGGCTTTGCTCTCTATCTTGTAGCTGTCAATCGGTTTTCATTTGTGGTGGCTTCACTGAAAAGTCCGAACCTGGACAACATAGTCCTCCCCACATTGCAGGGTTCATCGTCTGTGTCCTCTTTTGCATCATGAATGCATTGACCACTTTGCTGCTGAACACTTAATCTGGCCCTGGGATTTTTTTTCTCCCATTGTTAAGATCAGGAGAATTAGGAGTTTGTCGCGGCCAAGGCCTTGGGAGTCTTTAGTGGTTTCGTTCGCTGATCATTCTCAAATCTCTAAGAGTCTGAGTGACAATTAAGTTATTTCGGGGACAGAAGGAATAATGAAGTTAGAAGCTCTAACCAAGCAGAGCTCCACAGCCAAAGAGCCTCTATAGATTCATTGTTCTAGGAAGTGAGATCAACCATCTCACTTTCATTAGGGTTTGAGAGAATTTGAGGAATGGAGGAGGGTATTCCTCCCTTGTCCAAACAAGTAGAGGCATGATTAATACTAATGGCGCCAAGTCAGGATGAACACTGGGTAGACTCGTTTTATAAAGGATTAATACCACGAAAAAGCTCAAATTGGTACACTTATGATAAATTTACCATAAATTATTATTATTTTTACCAACAAAAACTCTAAATTAGTATACTTGTGATAAATTTACAACAAATCGGTACAATAGTAACAAATTTACCATTCGCTTGTCTCCGTTAAATTGAGTTACTACCACGAAAAGTCCCAAATTGATATACCTGTAACAAACAAAGGGTAAAAACCCTAAATGAGTATACTTGTCAACTGTCGCATGTCATCTAACACATCAATTTGACGGTAAAATTTAACGAAACTAATGATGGGTAAATTTGTCACAAGTGTACTAGTTTATGGTAGATCTACCGTAGGTGTATCAATTTAAGGTTTTTGGTGACAAAAATAGTTTGATATTAATTTGTCATATATATACCAATTTAAATTTTTTGTGGTCAGCAAAATAGTTCCAGATAAATTTTCACAAATGTACCAATTTGGGATTTTTCATGATATTAACCCTTTTATAAATGAGCCAACAAGTGTAAACATAATCGATTATTGTATAAGTGTGGTTCTTAATACTCCATGGCTCTTAATACCGGAAAAATTGTCAAAAAAGTCCTAAACCTATTGCATTTT
Organism: Rhodomyrtus psidioides; assembly: GCA_021437785.1. Classification (NCBI taxonomy): domain Eukaryota; kingdom Viridiplantae; phylum Streptophyta; class Magnoliopsida; order Myrtales; family Myrtaceae; genus Rhodomyrtus; species Rhodomyrtus psidioides. The sequence continues at coordinate 836,668 of JAILYB010000166.1, read as the reverse complement.
TGCCAATTTAGTCATAATCCTTTTAATTTTGTCAATTCAGTCATAATCCTTTTGCATTCGTGTCAATTGAGTACTAAACCTCTTTTTTGCGCCCATTGAGTCCTAAACCTTTCGCATTTGTGTCAATTTAGTCCGTTCGGCCGAATTTGGCCAGGCGATGCTGACGTAGATACCGGTCGGTGCTGACGTGGGCGCCACGTGGATTATTTTAATAATAATTTAATTTTTTCAATTTAATTTTTTTTTTCTTTTCTGTTACTTTTGCTTTCTTCTTCCTCTGTTTCATGTTCTGCAGCTAACGAAGAAACTCAAGAACTCGAGGAAGAAGAAGACGATCATGCCACGCCGCCACCGCATTCCACGACTAACCTGACCCGACCTCACCAACTCCTCGACCACCTCGACAATGACAAACCTCTTGCTCGCAAGTCCTTCTCCCTCGCCTGCAAGTCCTTCCTCTCCGCAGAGTCCCATCACCACAGGTCCCTCCGACCTCCTTCCTTCGATCCCTCGCCGTTACCATTTCATTTCGCAGCTCGGTCTCTCGCTCTGCCCTCGCGTCGACAGCGGGATGTTGACCTCGTTTTCTAGGTCCTAGAACTCTACCCTCAAATCCGTGGATCTCTTGGGGATATCAAGCCTGGCCACGAATTGCTCCGACCTGGTCGAGATATGTTGAACAGGACGGAGCCGACGGACGCAGCGGCCGCGGCAATCGCCCAGATCTGGCCTGGGCGAGGTCGGCCTCACAGCCGACGGACGCAGTGGCCGCGGCCATTGCCCAGATCTGGCCTAAGCGAGGCCAATCTCGAAGACCAGAAGAAATCTCTTCAGTTAAATGAGTATGTTGTCGTCGAGATGGTCGAGGATAAGGTGTATGATCTCTTCGGTGAAGCCATCGAAGGGGTAGGGTTGATCATGAGGTAAGGCGACGACAGTCTTCTTCCTCACGGAACGCTAGTGTAATGCAGATGCAAACGGAGGAAGGGCCTGTTTGGTTCAACATTTGAGATGAGCATTGGGGCTCTAAAGTCCCTTGGCCAAATACAAATGCTGTTTGGTTCATTTTTTTGGCTCACTTTGGACAGATGCAATTGCATCTCAAATGCTCTCTAAAGGCCTTTAGGCCAAAGTACCTCTGGAGGTACTTTGGGAAGTTGCATCTCAAATGCAACTAATTTTTTTTTAAACTTTATCACATTCACTTGCCGCCTCCGACCGCCACCGTTCATCGCCGTCACCGCCTCCCGTCGACGGTGGCCAGCCTCGCCACCGGTCGCTGCCCGCCGGATGCCGGAAGCGGCTGGTCGCCGGTGCCGGACGTCGATCGCCGGACGCCGGCCGTCGCCGCCACCGATCATCGGACGCCAATTGTCGGACGCCGGCCGCCGCCGGATGCCGAACGCCGGTCGTCGGACACCGGCCGCCGGACGCGATTGCCGGACGCCGGTCGTCGGACGCCTGTCGTCAGCCAGCGGCCGCCATTCGCCCGCCGCCGTCGATCGCCGGACGCCATTCGCCGGCCGTCGTCAATCGCCGGACGCCGCCGCCGTCGGTAGTAGCCGCTGCTGGACGCCGCAGCCGCAGGTCGCCGGATGCCGCCGCCGCCGCCGGTCGCCGGACGCCGCTGCCGGTCGCCGGACGCCGCAGCCGGTCGCCGGACGCCGCCGCCGGTCGCCGGACGCCGCCGCCGGTCGCCGGACGCCGCCGCCGGACGCCGGGCGCCGCCGCCGGTCGCCGGACGCCGGTCGCCGGACGCCGCCGCCGGTCGCCGGACGCCGGTGCCGAACGTCGATCGTCGGATGCCAGAGGTCGCCGCCGCCGATTTCCGGACGCCAATCGTCGGACGCCGGTCGCCGGACGCCGGCCGGCGGTCGCCATTCGCCAGCCGCCGTCGATCGCTGGACGACGGTCGCCAAACGTCGGCCGCCGCCGCCTTCGCCGCCGTCGTCGTCGAAGGTCGCTGGTCGCCGCCGCCGCCGCCACTTTTTTTTTATTATAAAAAAAGTAAAAATATTTTACAAAGTATATTTTTCACCAAACGGCATTTACGCCAAAGTTGCTTTCAAATATATTTCTAAAAAATATTTTGCCAAACACTATTTGTATTTTGGAAAAGATCTTTAGCCTAAAGGTATTTGCATTTCCTCAAAGTCCATTGACCAAATGCTGAACCAAACAGGCCCGAAGAAGAAAGCAAAAGCAAGAGGAAAGAAACAAAAAATAAAAAAATAAAAATTGAAAAGTACAAAAAAATTGAAACAAAATAAAATATTACTAAATAATCCACGTGGCGCCCACGTCAGCACCGACCGGCATCCACGTCAGCGTCGGTGGGCCACCGCACGGACTAAATTGACACAGATGCAAAAGATTTAGGACTTAATCGGCGCAAAAAAAATGTTTAGGACTGAATTGGCACGAATGCAAAAGGTTTAGGACTAAATTAGCAAAATTAAAAAGTTTAAGACTAAATTGACAAAAGTGCAATAAATTTAGCACTTTTTTGACAATTTTTCCCTTAATACCATACAAATTTCTAAATTATATTCAACATCCCAATAGTACCACAATTTTTTTTCTCATCGCATAGAATTCTAAACATGTCCATTGGGATACCAATACCCAGACCTTTTTTTGTCGGCAAAGCCCCTAAACTATACTCACTATGACGCAAATACCCTTAACTTTTTATTGTGAGACCATAATCCACATACTTGTACCGAAAAAATTATCAAAAAAATCCTAAACTTAACTTTTTTTGGGGTCAAAAAAACCGTTAAACTATACTTTCTATGACACAAACATCCTTAACTTTTTTTTTGCCAATTCAGTTTGCATTTGTGCTAATTCAGTCTTAAACCTTTTACATTTGTGCTAATTCAGTCCTTTCGATCTGAAAATCGCTAACGTGGCATGACCGGTGATGACGTGGCACAACCAGCGTGGGCATGGCACAATGCTGCATTTTTCGAAGATTGAGGAAGAAGAACCTTTGCCTACGAACCTCTGTACATTAGTGGATTGCCCCTATTAGCGTATTATCTGTACTCGCTTGTGCTAGTTATCTGAGGGCGAGAGAAGAGTCTCCATCCCTAGTCGAGTTACACTTGGTTCACATTGTCATTTCTTCTGGTCTCACAAATTGGATTTCAAGTAATGGATTCTTGTCAATTGAAGGGATCTATACTCTAATCTTTTTTTTCTTTTTCTTCCTTCTTCCTCCAAAGGGCTGCCGAGCATAAGGATTAGCTAGAGTCCAGGGCTGACAAGGTCGGCCTCTGTGGCCACTGGCAAAGCTTGGCCTCAACTGGCGAGGCTAGCCACGTCGTTGCTTGCTAGGCGAGGTACCTCGCTCGCCCTTGGCCTTTGGCCATTCTCGATGGCTTGTTGGAGGAAGGAAAAAAAAAAGAGAATAAAAATAATTATTAAAATTGCCATGTCAATTCCGACCACACCACATCAGCAATTTGTGGTGAAAATTGGCCGGAAGGATTGAAATGTCATAAATGCAAAAAAATTAAAATTGAATTGGCAAGCAACAATAGGATTAGGGTTTTTTTTGGTAATTTTCATTATTTGTACTAGTGCGACAAAACACTATATATCACTAGCACAAGTTTGGGTTATTGGCGAATGAAAAAAAAAAAACATTTGGAATATGATAGTGGGCAAAGTTTAGAGTTATTGTGGCAGACGGAGGGCATTTTTTGTCACACTAATGCAAGTTTAAATATCATGATATATATATTGTTAATATGCCTTGAATAGTTAAGGGTTTAAGTTAAGGGCCTTGGGCCAACATTAGGGTTTGAGGGGTAATACTATAAATATTGTTCTTTGCTCATTTTGTCTGATTGAGAAGCTTACGTTGCCTCTTTTGTAATTCCTGATTCTCATAGTGGATTTTGCTTCTCCTCTCTTCCATAATTTTTCCCGCAAAGGTTTCCACCTAAATCTTGGTGTTCCGTTCTTCTCCTCTGTCTCAATTTCGTTTTAGTTTTCGCATTATCGTAACAAACTGGTATCAGAGCTCGTGATTCATCCGTCGACGAAAGAGAGACATAAGAGCTCAGGAATTTGGATTTCGTCTTCGGTGCAAGACGATTTGATTTCGGATATTTGGATTTCGGGAATTTGGCGTGCTCGAGGCGCAGGTACACGCGCAATCGCAGGTCTTCAAGCTCACCGACTGCGTCAGAAAGCTTCTTGGTTTTTTTTTTTTTTTGGAGTTGTCCCCGAAGCATCATCATCCGAAGAGAGAGAAAACGTGACCGACTGGAAGAAGAAAACAAAAGAGGAGAATTTTTAGAAGAGAGAGAAAACGTGCGAGAGGCAAAGGACTGATTCTGAAAGTGGAGACTTACATGTGAGATTATTAGAGAGAAAAGTTTACTCAAAAGCATCTTGAAGATATCGACGATTTCAATCCACTATCACGCCTGCTGTCGCGCCACTTTATGCTTCGGATCAGCCTCAGTTCGGTGATAAAACAGTTTGTTTTCATTCCTATATGACTTCTAACGTGACTATCTACCTTATGTTAGAGCCTTGGTGGAATTTGAGCTCAATTCATAGTGAACTTTGATCAAAGGAAGCATTTTTTGGAGTGAATTGCAAGTGCAGATTTTCAGCTTTAGCGAGGTTCGGTCTGCAGTTTTCTTTCGAGTTCGAAGGAGAAGAGCACAAGTTTTGCAATCAAGCGTTAGAGTTAATTTTTAGGGGAATTCACAGCTTCTGAAGCTCAGATTTTTTTTTTTGGGCTCAATTCAAGGGGTTTCGATTTGTGTTGTCCGAGGAATTCGTGCGCGCTTCTTTGATTCGGAATAAGTTATGGCTTCGAGTTCAGCAACGAAATTTGATATCAAAAAGTTTGATGGGAGCGGCAGTTTCAACCTATGGCAGGTTCGTATGTTAGTCGTTCTTACGCAGCAAGGTTTGAAGAAAACTTTGTTTACTAAGGGAAGAAACCGGACACGATAGATGAAGCATGTGAAGAATTGGATGAGAAAGTTTTGTCCACTATTCAGATGTGCCTCACGAACGAAGTTTTACAGGAGGTACTAGATCAAAAAATAGCCGCAGGTTTATGGACGAAGTTGAAGAGTATTTTTCTGACAAAGTCTCTCACCAATCGATTGAGACTCAAGCAACGATTCTTCACTTTTCGTATGCTGAAAGTACTTCTCTCAAATCCCATATTTCTGAGTTCAATACTCTTATCGCTGAATTAAGAAGCATTGATGTTAACATTGAAGATGAGGATCAAGCTCTTTTATTGCTAGTTTCACTACCTCCCTCTTATAAGAATTTTAGAGAGATAATGATTGTTAGTAGAGAAACTATTGATTTTGAAGATGTCAAGACTAGTCTGCTAAATAAGTAGAAACTCGATACAGAATTGACTTCTGATGGTAGTAATAATCATGGGGCTGATTTAGTCGCTCGAGGAAGATCTATTGAGAGAAGAAATAGTGGCAGGAGCAGGTCAAAATCTAAGCATAGAGATATGATTTGCAATTATTGTAAGTTTTCAGGGCATATCAAGATAAATTGCCTAAAACTGAAGGCAAAGGAGTAAAGAGAAAATAATTCGAATCAACATAATCATCAGAATGTCAATCGTCATAACAATCGTAACTATCAGAATAGACAGAATAGACGAAACGAAAATCCTGCTCAAGCTGATGTTGCTAAAGAAGAAAATGAAGATTGGCTATTGTTTACATATAATAAAGATAAATTCTGTGATAGTTGGATTCTTGATTCAGGCTGCTCATATCATATATGTCCTCATCGAGATTGGTTCTCTACGTATAAAGAATATGATGGTAGAGTTATTCTCATGGGCAATAATGCTAGATGCAAAGCTATTGGGATTGACAATGTTAATATTAAGATGCATGATGGCATGATCAGAACTTTAGATAATGTCAGACATGTGTCTGATTTGAGGAAAAATCTAATCTCCTTGGGTACACTTGACGCAAATGGTTGTAGATTTACTGCTGAGGGTGGAGTTCTGAAAATTATGAGAGGCTCATTTTTGTTGATGAAAGGGCTTAAAATTGATACTTTGTATCAGCTGCAAGCCTCTACTGTTACTGGTTCAGCTGCGGTCTCTTCTGATATAACATATTCGGATAATACAAAATTATGGCATATGAGACAGGCCATATGAGTATTAGAGGGATGGAGGAGCTAAGTAAAAGAGGTCTCTTGTGTGGTCAGAAAATTGAAAAACTGGATTTCTGTGAACATTGTGTCTTTGGGAAATAGAAAAGAGTCAGTTTCAAAACAGGAATTCACAGCACAAAGGGCACTCTGGATTACATTCATTCTGATCTCTGGGGGCCTGCTAGAGTTCCATCGAAAGGCCTTGGTTCTAGGTATGTACTCACTTTTATTGATGATTTTTCAAGAAAAGTTTGGGTATTTTTTTCTCAAGGCAAAAGGTGATGTTTTCGTTACATTCAAGCAATGAAAACCATTAATTGAGAAGCAGACCGATAAGAAAATCAAGCGGCTGAGAACAGATAATGGGCTAGAATTTTGTGGAGGCGAATTTAATGAATTTTGCAAGAACGAAGGAATTGTGAGGCATCATACTACAGTGTATACACCGCAGCAGAATGGTATTGCAGAACGTATGAACAGAACTCTATTAGAAAGAACAAAGTGCATGTTGTCTAACGCTGGTTTGGGCAAGGAATTCTAGGCTGAAGCTGTCAATAATGCTTGTTAGTTAATAAATCGTTCTCCTTGCATACCTATTGAGAACAAGACACCTGATAAGGTATGGTTAGGTAAACCTGTTGATTATTCTTCTCTTCGAGTTTTTGGATGTCCAGCATATGCACATGTTAGTGAAGGAAAACTAGAGCCTAGAGCGAAAAAATGTATGTTTCTTTATGCTTCTGGTGTAAAAGGTTATAGGCTTTGGTGTTCTGATTCATCTAAGATTATAATTAGCAGAGATGTTACTTTTGATAAGTCTTCTATGCTTCATCCTGTCAAGAAATCATCAGATACTTGCCAAGAAAATCTGCAAAGTGCACCAAAGAATGTGGAGTTTGAAGTATCTTCTTCACAACCAGTTCAGTCAGTGACTGATAATATTGAGATTCAAGAATCTGAAGAAGAGAATTATTCCATAGCCAAAGATAGACCGAGAAGAACAGTGAAACCTCCACAAATATACGGATACTCAAATTTTGTTGCTTATACTCTTTCAGCTGCAGAGTCGATAGAATATGCTGAGCCTAAAACGTACAAGGAAGCTATTTCCTCAAAAGATTCAGTAAAGTGGTTAGTTGCTATGAATGAAGAGATGGAATCTCTTGAAAAGAATCAAACTTGGGAGCTTGTCAAACCACCAAAAGGAAAGAAGATTATGGGTTGCAAGTGGATTTTCAAAAGAAATGAAGGTATTCCTGGAGTTGAAGACATTAGATTTAAAGCACTTCTAGTCGCTAAGGGCTATAGTCAGATTGAGGGAGTTGGTTTTAATGATGTGTTTTCACCCGTCGTTAAACACAGCTTTATTCGGGTCTTTCTTGCGTTAGTTGCTATGCATGATTTAGAGTTGGAACAACTCGATGTGAAAACAGCTTTCTTGCATGGTGAACTTGAAGAGAAAAACTATATGGATCAACCTGAGGATTTTCAGTTTGAAGGTAAGGAAGATCATGTATGTTTATTGAAAAGATCTATTTATGGTTTGAAGCAATCACCTAGACAGCGGTATAAACGATTTAATTCTTTTATGGTACAACTTGGCTATTGTAGAAGCAAATATGATAGTTGTGTATATCTGTGCAAACTTCCAAATGGATCTTATATTTATCTGCTGTTATACGTTGATGACATGTTGATTACAGCAAAAGATAAATTTGATATACAGAATTTAAAGGCACAGTTGAGCGCTGAATTTGATATGAATGATTTAGGTTCTGCGAAGAAAATTCTTGGCATGGAAATTCAGCGAGATCAAAAAAGAGGAAAATTGTATCTTTCCCAGAAAAGCTACATTAAGAAGGTTTTAGATCGTTTTGGCATGAAAGATGCCAAACCAGTGAGTACTCATCTTGCTACTTACTTTCGATTATCAGCTGAATTATGTCCACATACAGATGATAAAATAAAATATATGTCACATATTCCATATTCTAGTGCAGTTGGTAGCGTTATGTATGCTATGGTTTGCACTCGACCTGACATATCACATGCTGTTAACGTGGTAAGTAGATATTTATCATGCCCAGATAAAATTCATTGGCAAGCAGTGAAGTGGATTTTGAGATATTTGAAGGGTACTTCATATTATGGTTTAGAGTTTAGAAAAAACTTGTGAAACTCTTACTGGATATGTTGACTCTGATTATGCTGGTGACCTTGATAAAATGAGGTCTTTGACAGGGTACATCTTTACTGTTGGGGGTTGTGCAGTCAGTTGGAAAGCTTCTTTGCAGTAAACAATTACTTTGTCTACTACAGAGGCAGAATATATGGCTATTACAGAGGCAATCAAAGAAGCTATATGGTTAATAGGCTTATTTGGAGAGCTTAGTGTGGATGATGATGTGACTGTTGTTCATTGCGATAGTCAGAGTACTATACATCTTACTAAAGATCAGATGTATCATGAGAGAACAAAGCACATTTATGTGCAGTATCATTATATTCGAGACATTCTTGCTGATGGCTATATTAAAGTCTTGAAGATTGGTATAGAAAATAATCCAGCTGATATGTTAACAAAGTTATTGCCCTTTACTAAATTCAAGCACTTCTTTGATTTGGTTAATGTTTGCAGCAGCTGAGTTTTATGTTGGTGGGAGGAGAAGATTGACTTAATACTTATGTCTACTTGGGAATTCAAGTCAAGGTAGAGATTTGTTAATATGCCTTGAATAGTTAAAGACTTAAGTTAAGGGTATTGAGCCAACATTAGGGTTTGAGGGGTAATACTATAAATATTGCTCTTTGCTCATTCTGTCTGATTGAGAAGCTTACGTTGCCTCTTTTGTAATCCCTGATTCTCATAGTAGATTTTGCTTCTCCTCTCTCCCGTGATTTTTCCCGCAAGGGTTTCCACGTAAATCTTGGTATTCCGTTCTTCTCCTCTGTCTCAATTTCGTTTTAGTTTCCGCATTATCGTAACATATATATATTTATATTTATATTTATATTTATATTTATATTTATATTTATATTTATATATTTTTCCCCCTTCATCCTTTCTTTTATTTTCCCTTGGTCACCTCTTCCATTCAAACATGATGAAAATAGAAAAAATACGATGCGCGAATACGTGCATAAAATTATCCAAAAAAAATCCTAGACCTATTATACATGGACCAATTCGATTTTAGACCTTTACATTGCTCCAATTTAGCTCTAACACATTTTAATTGCGTTAATTTAGTTATGAATCTTTTGACGAATTATCAATGTGATCCTCCTAACTAATTTTTGTAAGAAATTATTAACATGGCGGTCTAGTCAGTGCCAACTATCCTACGTGCGTGCTCGGTGCTAACATGGATAATCTTTTTTTTTTATTTTCGTAACAAAATTCATTATTTATATTTTTCTTCTTTTCTTTTCTTTTCTTTCTTTTCTTGCAAGGCTGGTAGAGTTGCCGACCATTGGCCGTGGGCTAGCGAGCTCCATCGGCCACTGGGCAAGGGTCCATGGCCCTCATTAGATACATTGAAGATCGCGACACCCTTGTTGAGGCCCTCGAGAGCCTGGGTAAGGACGACGCCATTAGGGGCCATAGCAAGGGCTCACCCAAGGGTTTGCGGGGTTCGTGGCCCTCGCACAGTGGTGCCAACCTTGTGATAAAAAAAAAAGGAACAAGGAAAGACTAAAAAAATCAATAAAAAATTATGGATAGTTTTTAAAAAAAAATAGTCTACATCAGGGCCTGCCTCGCCACGTAGAATGGCCAAAGCGCTAACTAGATTTCCATATCAGCAATTTCTAGTCAAATTAGCCTGAAGGACTACATTTGTTAAAATGTTTGGTATTAAATTGACAAATCCTTAAAAGGATACAATTGAAAAGTTTAAAATTATTTTTAATGGCTATATAATAAGTTCAAAATTAAATTGTCACAATTGAAAGATATAGGACTAAACTGGCGGCCGTACAAAGCACTAACCCTAACAAACACTGTTAATCTCTATTGAAAATTGCAGAGCCACCGTGTCGGAGCCGCCACTCTATTGCGGCCCCTCAATCACCGCGGTCTTTCTCGCTCACAACTGCCACCAAAACCCCAAGAATCAAACCGTCTGGCAGCCACCACCTTCGACCTCCGTTGATGGTAGTGCCAAGCTCCTACATTGCCGGGATCTGAACAAATTTGGCAGAGTGGCATGGATTTATGGTGGATGGGTAGTGTAAGAATTTGATATATATATATGACAACACATTTAATAAATATATGCGTTTAAGATGTATTGTGATAGTTCTTGATCGATCCAAAACTTTACTCTTTAAAATCTGTCCACATTTTAATTGTGCTTTTGTCAATTCAAACACACTTTCACAAAACATGTCCATTAAAACAATCTGTTGAGAAATTCAAAAAGTTCTTGCATATACACTCGGTCAGTCAAGCTATTCGACACAAATCGTCCCACTAACTTTACCTCCTTTTCATATGTAAGCCGAATGCCAGAAGAGCGCGATACCCAACCTTTACGTAGGCAAGCATCGTGGAAGCCCGCGAAAAAACGAAACCACATATGATGGACGAAAGATAATTATGAAATCGCATATGAGATTTCGGCATATTGATACCATCTCGAAAATTAACAGCTAATGGTTTGGTCATGAAAGCTCATTGCACTACACACTTTTCACTGTAACCTAGGATCTCAAACATCAACATGGATATGTTGGGTGTAAAGCATAACCTCAAGATATGCTAAGGCAAGGCTCTGATTGAGCAAAAAGCTCAATCCAACATGGTGCGCACACACCTCTACCGGGTGGACAAGTTGACCGGTGGTATGGACCAAGTCTTCTATGGCACTCTATTAATTGCCAAAAGGATCGATAAGGACCACCTTTCCTTCTTGTCTGAGAGAGGGACAAAGACAAAGCCCCACGCCTTGTACACATTTCAATGATTTTTTTGGGAGTTTGGTTTACTTGTCTTTGATACAAGATCCTTGCTCTCTCTCTCTCTCTCTCTCTCTCTCTCTCTCTCTCTCTCTCTCTCTCTCTTCTATGATCAAGAACAACTCATTCATTGAAATTAAAACATGTTGGGTGAATCTCATTGCCATGTTTGGTGCACCCACAATGCTGCGACATGAAATGTACGTCCGGCTTTGTGGTTCGTGGGTGAGGGAGTAATTGTGAAAAGGAAGAGAGAGGAAAGGAAGAAAACCTAAAATTGTTGTACAAATGCGGATCCATCCTAATTTTTTCGATTTTATCAATTTAGTCCCACGTTTTTTTGCGAAATTCCAAAGTAGTCATTCTGGCCAATTTTAGTCACGTCAGCCATTTCTGGCCAAAATCGAAATGAATAACTATATTGAAATTCCGTGTATAGGTTTAGGACTGAATTGACATCCGTAGATAATGTTTAGACTGACCGGACGATTGCCACGAGAGAGAGAGAGAGAGACTCTTTCACTCCAATTATTCTATCACCGAAGTAATTACAATTTATCATGCGATGAAAAGTTGGTCCAACCACTAGGAGCAATTAACTATCTAGTTGCCACGCACCAAACCTATGTTGCTTTGTCAAACCCCAAAAAACAAGAGAGTCGTTCCTTAGTGACTTTGCATGGACACATGAAGCATCGAAGGCAGATATCAATGTCTGAAACAATAGGAGGGACCACGACTGAAAGACAAGATTTTAGTGCTTTGTAAAAGCATAAAGCAAAAGCCAAATAGCAATACCAACTTCGAGGACCACTTGAGTAAATGAGAATTGAGGATGGGTTCCTATCCTATCGTGCGTCGTCAGCTAAGATTATGTCAATTTTTCTCGTGCCCTACAATTTCCAGGGCAGCTAAGTTGAATGAATGTGTCAATCGAGAATTCAACTGCACATTAACAGACCAAAAGAAAAGAAAAGGGAGAAATTCCACTTTTTATCCAATTTTACTACATTTTTTTATCCAATCCCTGTAGTTTTAATTTCGTCTTTCGACGGTCGTGTTTGCTGGATTTGACTGAAATTTGTGTTGGAGGAATTTGATTACATATTTTGTTTAAGTAGAAGGACTTGATGAGAAAAATCAAAAGCACACAACCTTGATTGAAAAAGTAATGAACGTACAAGGACGAAACTTGAGTGTGGTTAAAAACACAATGCATATTTAATGCCAATGACGACAATAATCAACTATTCAAAGTTTAGGGCTCTATTTTTTTTTATGAAAAATGAATGATTTGAAAAATATTTTCATAAAAATGATTATCTATATTGCTTACAAAAATGAATGGATGCAAAAAAATTCATCATCCGCGAAAATATTCAGACATATATTGTCGACGATGATGAAAATATTTTTCATTAACTAATTATTTTAAGCTATACAAGCAATCATTTTTAAGAAAATATTTTTTCAAAATAATTCATTTCCTGCTAAACAAACTAAGCCTAGGTCACCAAATGGGGACGAATTTATACGATGCACCCCGATTCAATTCTTTGTAGTGGTGATGAAATATTTTGTCTTTAGGATCTTTTGAGCAATGTTACACCATTGTGATCTTCAAACTGAGTTTAGCCTCCGTTAAAATTTTTTAAAAAAAAAAGAGTTAATACCACAAAAAATTTCAAACTGGTATACCCATGACAAATTTAACTTAAGCTAGTTTTTGGCTGCTAAAAATTCCAAACTGATACACTTATGATAAATTTACCTCAAACTATTTTTTTATCGCCAAAAATCGTAAACTGCCACATCTGTGAAAAATTTACCCTAAATTAAATTTTTTTTCACCACGAAAAATCCTAAATTGATAAGCTCGTGACAAATTTGCCCTCTATTAAATTGGGTTAATACCACTGTCGCGACCCGTCCGGAAGCGGACGCGGCTAATGGATTACCGATTGCGGCCCCCACTCTGAAATGTGGATCGCGGGCCTTAGATCGGCGCGGGCCCTCCCAGGCCCATACCAAATCGCGGCGGGAGTATTTTTTGAAGGATTCGACGATAAGAGTCGATCGCTTTCGACCTTCAGTGTGGTCGTGGTGGCATGTGCAACTTGTGCATGCATTTGGAGTCGCCACCGGTCTTCCTTGGAGGGTAGACCGGAAACCTTATTGACCGATTGGGAGAGATCGATCAATTCTGCGGAACCAGAGATTTTGAGTTCGGGGACTTGGTTACGTTGGTGTCATTACCAACGCCCTTTCGGTACCTAATGCGAGTGATTTTCTTGGCTAAGAGTTCATGCAGGCGCAGTTTTGGATGGGGTAAGTTTGATTCAAGGTTTCATGCAGATTGGAAGACTATCCTATCAACCACAATCAATTTTAATGAAAACGCAAACAAGTGTATAAATAGATCTCATCGATGCACATCAATTCCAATAAATGGCTTCCTAACATAGTCATAAGGGCTCAGGGAGGATGTGATTTAGGACCGGGGCAAGATGAGAGGATTTGGAGGCGATTTAGCCCGAAGGGCAAAATCGCCAATTTTTGGAAGATTTTGATACCGAATTACCCAAAATATTCCATGGCCAGTTGTTTGTGGCCATTTTCTATTTTCTGGAATTTTTTTAGAATTTTTCTGAATTTTCTGAGTTTTTTTGGATTTTTTTTATGATTTTCTATTTTTTTATTGATTTTTGAATTTTATTATTATTATTTTTATTATTTTCTATTTTTTATTAAAAAGCGTGTCTTTAACAATAGATAACACTCAACCAGATAAATAAGCTAACCACTAGACTGAAACAAATACATACAAATCAAGTCTATAAAGGCAATATTTTAGAAAAATAATCATGATATACGGATCGGATACGTAAAACATACCGGATTGGACACCGGCCTTCAATCGCCCAACCTCAGCCTGCAACCCTTCTTCGTGCGCTTCACCTCAATCACCAAGCCCCATTGAGCTTCCATCGCTATAGGCATCATCGTCAGTCGCCACATCGGAATATCCAAAATGGTATATCCAACCTTTGGAACATGCACTTACTCAAAGTAGATAGTCAGCAAAGTTCAGCCAATTAAAAGATAAAACGAGTGTCCCGAATTAAACTCTAATTATCGTGCTAATTTATCTACTAAGACATGCATAATATTCAGACATTCGCAAGCGAAGTTAAAACTAAGTCATGCTAATTAAACTTGAGAACAAATCGATAATCAAACATACAAAAAGTCTAACTAAACAATATAAGCAAATAGAGACATTTCCTATCTATTTCTTTTTTTTTGGCATTTTAAGGCATTTTTCTAATTTTTTTGGAATTTTTCATTTTTTATTTAATTTTTAATGAAATGGAGCCAGGTTCGAGGGAATTGTATAAAAAACAGGCTCCCTTTTATCTAAACCGGAATGGGCTTATAAATCCTTATGGCCCAATTTTCCCTCTACCCATTTCAAGAAATGCACAGCCCAGGTCCACCTCCCCTTTATATTCCACTAGCCCAATCAGGTAACCCACCGAAAATTAACTTACGTGAAGCAGCCTAATATGCCACTGTTCAATTAGATCCCTAATACAATCACTCTAAGGGGTGGGATAGAAAAAGCCTCGATAAAAATAAACCCTATACAAGAGGACTAGTAATGGAAAATGAAACAAAGGAATGTGATCCTATCACGAGGAAAAAGAAAGGGGAATACAGACGATGAGTAATTGCAGGATCTCGGGAGGAGCGCTTGCTTGCTGGTCTTCATATGCAGCCTGAAGGATGGTTCCAGGACACGCACAATCACTTGAGAAAATTTCTAGAGTGAGCAAACACGTAAGAGCGAATTGAGAAAGCTGAGTGAACTAAAAGGATCGAAGGCGAAGGCAAATAATGCACGAAGGTGAGGATTCCTTTTTTTTTTTTTTTAAGAAGAAGAAGAAGACAAGAAGAAGAAGAGCTCCTGAAGAAGAAGAAGGAGAGGAAGAAGATGAAGTCGCGGGAGGAGAAGAAGCCAGCGACGGATGAGGGGAAAGGTGAGTAAATAATAATAAAAAATATAATAATAATAAAATAAAATACTAAAAAGTAAGAATAATAATAAAATAATCAAAAGCAAAGACAAAATGATTAGTTCCCTTTTCCTTTTGAATGATTATGTTTTCACTCCTTTTCCTTTTAATCATTACTAATATTTTTGCCAATTTCAATTTTATGGTGATCAGAAAACACCCAAAATCGAACCTGAATTTTACTATTTTATGAGGTTCAAAAGTAAAGAAAATTAAAAATAAAAATACTGACTATTTTTCTATATTTTTGTGACCTCAAATACTACTTTTCTTGATTTTCATTTTATTTTTATATTTTTCGAAAATTCATAGAAAATCCATAAAAAGCTGAAAAATTACAAAATCAACTTTGGTAAGAGGACTAGTAATGGAAAATGAAACAAAGGAATGTGATCCTATCACGAGGAAAAAGAAAGGGGAATACAGACGATGAGTAATTGCAGAATCTCGGGAGGAGCGCTTGCTTGCTGGTCTTCATATGCAGCCTGAAGGATGGTTCCAGGACACGCACAATCACTTGAGAAAATTTCTAGAGTGAGCAAACACGTAAGAGCGAATTGAGAAAGCTGAGTGAACTAAAAGGATCGAAGGCGAAGGCAAATAATGCACGAAGGTGAGGATTCCTTTTTTTTTTTTTTTAAGAAGAAGAAGAAGACAAGAAGAAGAAGAAGAGCTCCTGAAGAAGAGGAAGGAGAGGAAGAAGATGAAGTCGCGGGAGGAGAAGAAGCCAGCGACGGATGAGGGGAAAGGTGAGTAAATAATAATAAAAAATAAAATAATAATAAAATAAAATACTAAAAAGTAAGAATAATAATAAAATAATCAAAAGCAAAGACAAAATGATTAGTTCCCTTTTCCTTTTGAATGATTATGTTTTCACTCCTTTTCCTTTTAATCATTACTAATATTTTTGCCAATTTCAATTTTATGGTGATCAGAAAACACCCAAAATCGAACCTGAATTTTACTATTTTATGAGGTTCAAAAGTAAAGAAAATTAAAAATAAAAATACTGACTATTTTTCTATATTTTTGTGACCTCAAATACTACTTTTCTTGATTTTCATTTTATTTTTATATTTTTCGAAAATTCATAGAAAATCCATAAAAAGCTGAAAAATTACAAAATCAACTTTGGTAAGAGGACTAGTAATGGAAAATGAAACAAAGGAATGTGATCCTATCACGAGGAAAAAGAAAGGGGAATACAGACGATGAGTAATTGCAGGATCTCGGGAGGAGCGCTTGCTTGCTGGTCTTCATATGCAGCCTGAAGGATGGTTCCAGGACACGCACAATCACTTGAGAAAATTTCTAGAGTGAGCAAACACGTAAGAGCGAATTGAGAAAGCTGAGTGAACTAAAAGGATCGAAGGCGAAGGCAAATAATGCACGAAGGTGAGGATTCCTCGTGCGACGTCTTCTCCATGGAATTAGAGGTGAGCTCCGGCATACCGTCTTCCAAAAAAATTCTAAAAATTATAGAAAAATCCCAAAAAATAGGAAATGGCCACAATCAACTGGCCATGGAATATTTTGGGTAATTCGGTATCTAAACCTTCCAAAAATTGACGATTTTGCCCTTCGGACTAATCGCCTCGAAATCTTCCCATTTTACGCCTGGTCCGAAGTCACACCTTCCTTAAGCCTTTATGGTTATACTAGGAAGCCATTGATCTGAATTGATGTGCATTGAAGTGATTTATTTATGTACTTGATTGCGCTTTCATTTAAATTGATTGTGATTGATAGGAACAGTCTTCCAATCTGCATGAAACCCTGTGCATTTTGATGCTGGAGGTTATCCAAAGCATTCTTGCAACACACAGATGTGATCACAAATTCCTTGTGCGGCAAGTCTGGATCAAACAATTTGAAATTTCCAAAAAGAGTTTGTTCAAAACATCTATTGGAATATTTCTCGACGAGGAGGTCTTTTCACCTGTTTTGAGATAGTGGTCTTTATAGGGGATGCACTCAATTCCCTACTAACCTGTGCCTAGGTTTTAGGCTCATTCGCAGCGCATACATTTTGATCGGTCGGGAGGTCTTCCACGGGACCGTAATGTTGGGCTTGGATATTGGTTTTCAAGGGGGACCCGCTTTGGAGTCAAGGCCATTGAATGAAAGTCTTCATCATCTGCTCCGGGTTTACAAGTCGAGAACCCTGCAAAATGAGAAAGAAATAGTCTTGCTCGTACCTCTTCGAGCTAAGCTACATGTTAACCCAAGTGTCTTAGTCAGAGAAGACTGTTTCGGGGTTATGATGTTGGTAGGATTGGGGACCGAAAAAGGCTTGTTTTTGGCCCAGAATTTATGAGGGGTTTGACATTGGTGATCATTGCTGATTTGCCACCTGTCATTTCCTTTCTGCATTTTTAATCTCTGAGGTGCGCAACCGATTTTGAGGTGTGCACCAGCTCTTTAAAGAGCGTCTTTTGTTGCATTCAGAGACTGACTCTCTCTATGTCTTTGTTCTGCGCTCGACACCATTTGGGGGGTAGTCTTTTTGATCTGACTCCTTTAGGGGTCTTTCTCTCTTCCCAACTAGGCT
Organism: Rhodomyrtus psidioides; assembly: GCA_021437785.1. Taxonomy (NCBI): domain Eukaryota; kingdom Viridiplantae; phylum Streptophyta; class Magnoliopsida; order Myrtales; family Myrtaceae; genus Rhodomyrtus; species Rhodomyrtus psidioides. Next base: position 818,902 of record JAILYB010000166.1, on the reverse strand, counting down.
TCATTGGGGATCAAGCAAACAGCTTGCATGGGCATCAGCCTTGCTTTTACCAGGCACTTCGCTTTTTCTTGATGTCGAGGATTTTTTTCTCATTCTCATCTCTTTTTTTTGAAACCCCATTTTTCTCATCCTCATGGGATCATGTTAGACATATAGTCTAAACATGCTTTAAATATCATTCCGGGAATTCTCTTCGTAATCCCTGAGTCTTGAACTCTTCCATTTTTGAAGTGGTGCGGCATCCGTCTTGGAATGATCACCAATGGGTTCATGAAATGAATTTGCAGGCTCAAGTTGGTTGTGCAAAGGATTCGGTGTGTGGGATAGAAAAATGAATGCTTCTCATCATCCTATGGCACTTGGATTACCATATAAACAACACACAAAGATTAATGTTAGTCCGAGCAAGAAAATTTCTAACCATTTTCTCCTGATGCTGCTGGACTCACCTCCATTTTGCCCCAGTGTGGGTTGGTTCCTGACAGGGTTAAGAGTGAAAACCGCCGTTCAAAGGGGTTACCGACGGTCACCTGTAGTGTTTGGGGGATATGAAACGAATGCCTCCGTCGTCCCAACCCATGTAATCGCTGCGAATGGTCCCTATCTCCGTAGGTCCAGATTTTGCTGTCTGATTCGCTCTACTTCTCTCTTAAGTGTGTATAGGACATGTTTGGACTAGGCTTTGCCTCTCGTCTTTTGAGAAAACGTCCTTTTGAAAGTTTTGAACTTTTGATTGGAAAAAATCTCTTTCATTTTCTCCAAAAATTTTACCCGTCAATGGGATTTTATGATGCACCATGCATGTTCTTATTCATGTTCAGACAACCTCCTGTTTTAAAACATGAATGCCAATGAAGTTTGAATTCCATGTCTTTTCTAGACATTAGATTCTGAAAGCTTTTCTTTTTTATTTAACATCTTCAATGGATTGGGGAAAGGGATGCTTACCTGTCCCCCGCGGCTGCGGATCCCTGCAAATTGTAAAAGAAGTATATCATTGTAGGTTCACAAATTTTTCAAAAATCGAAACGATACATCCTACCTTTGGTCATGTACTCTGACGAGTAGTACATGGGATGTAAGAACTTGTTCCTCTGCAAGGCGACTCCCCTGCCAAGGGTAGACAACAAGTATCAATTCATATCCTCGAATTCAAGACAAATTGGGACGATACAACTTTACTCTTGATTTTCATCCCATTCTGATGTGGCGTGTTGATATGAACAACATCTATCAAATCCGCCTATCCATGCTTGGAGTGTTTGTAACATCACTGGTTCATCTGCCCCCAGCTGGGCAGCGTCTGTTCTGCTATTTGAACGCATGACTCCTTAAGTGATTTATCCATGTTTATCATCTGAGAAGGAAAAGAAAGAAGACATTATTTCGGTATCCGATTGGAGATCGTTTAGGAACGATACATCGTTTTACCAAATGGGTGGCTTCGCGGCCAGATGCATTTTGCATTGAAGGGGTGGATTCCATTATGCTCTGCGAACGATGATCATTGCTTGGGGAGCTCGCCCCTGAGCTTAAAGATGCTCAAAAGGTAAGGCGGATCTTCGTACGACTAGTTTTAAGCGTAAATGAGAAATGCCCCCATGGGAGCCTTACAATGGGATTGCCAATACATTCATTCAGGCTATTCATCCTCTTTTCTCCGAACATTTTTTTACAAATCGCGCCTTGAATCAAACACCTGATCGTCGGCTCTGTATCACTATTGCAAGAGTCCGCCAGCTTCAGGCTGATCGAGCCAGAAATTGAGTTCCTCTCCAAGGAAATCGCTCGAATCTCCGAGCCATTGATGCTCAAGTCGAGTGTCACCGACCGCTGGCGATAGATCACTCTCGCCTTGGATGATTTGATTCCTCGAGCTGGAACATCTCTTGTTGACCGGCAAATATGTAGACATGTCCCATGTAAATGTTGGATTTGCCATGGGAAGAGCACTAGCAACAGGTTGGTACTCAAATTGGGGAGTTCCTATTTGCGGGAACTGCTGTATATACACTTGAGGGGTATTGAGACTGCTTGGTGGAGCGTTCTGATTTGGGTTAGAGGAGTCGGTGACATGGTTGCTGGTCTCGTCAACACCGAAACATGGTTGGGTGCTCCCGGCTCTACAATCATCGTGGTTGCAGTTATGACCAACATTTAAGTTCGAACCAGCTCCATCCGAGCTTAGTGTCACCCGTCCCTCTCTTAGCAACCTCTTGAAATATCCAAGGTGGCTCGCGACGTTAACTTTAGAGAGTCCCGGCACGTTCAGGATTTCGTGTATGCGCGTTGATCGTGCCGTGTCGATCCCCAACTGTCGAACTGTATCAACAAATTTTTGATGGAGTTCAGCAGTCCAAGAAAATCGCGCTTTCTTGTCAACAAGAACAGCTCGCCGACTAATTGTTGACACCTGATTTTTGACCATCTTTTATTTTAGTTTTTATTTCTAAAATTAATTAAAAATAGCAAAAAAAAGGTCAAAAATTGCAAAATCAACTTTGGAAGCCTTAGCCTAGCCTTAGGAACCAATTTTGAACAAAAAATATTTTTTGTATTTTTTAATATTTTTTGTTATTTATTTAATTATTAAAAATAACCAAAAAAATCAGAAAAATACCATCCGTGGTCAGAAAATTACAAAAAAATATTCAGAAATTTTATTTTAATTCCCGCTTTAATATTTTCACTTTTTATTAGGGAAATTTGGCTCGATTCATGGGGTTCCTTCACAAACCTAAAACTGAAACGAGCCTAAAAAATCCCTTTCGAGTCTTTTAATCTTCAATTCTTGGTTTTTATAAGCTATGACATTGTATTATAAAGTCTTGAAGTGCAATTAGGTCAATTTGCCCTCCAATTTGATCAATTTTAAACAAAAGGGCTTAATTGCATAATTTTCTTTCAATTTAGTCCCCGGTTTCACAATTTCTGAAATTAAATTTCGTATGGACATACCCATTGAAATAGAACACCTCTACCCTATAGTTTTCATCATGCTAAATGCATTGGTGGCCTCAATTTTGACTAATTCAGTCGTTTGGGCCCTCAATTTAACAAAAATCAATTTCGGATCCTAGGGACAATTTGGGGTTTTCACCAAATTTCAATCAATGGATTCGCGAAAATACCCTTATTTGATAGAAAACATGTCGAGGAGTCCGATTTTGCCATCAATTTCATGAAAATAAGTCGATTTGGGGCTAAATTGGGCGAGGAGAGTCGAACCGGGCCGGTCGGGTCAGACCCGACCCGACCCGGTCCGAACCGGGTCTGCAACTCAGTTGCAGACCCGCGCTGGACGACTCACGGAATAGAAAAAACGCAGGGGGTCGGGGGACTGATTTTCTTGGTTTTTTCTAAACCCTCTTTCGGCGAGCACGGCTGGCAAAGGAGATCCACCGAAGAACGAGGGCCAGCAGAGGTTAAAGATGGTCGGCCATGAAGAAAAAAAAGAAAGGGAGAAGAGGACCGGCGGCCGAGCTCGAAAATTTCTTGGAAGCCCGTTACCCTTGGCAAAAAACAAGGACGAAGCCTGAGAATCATTCGGGGAGCTTGGAGATGTCATGAGGAAGCTCTCGCGCCCATCAAACTCGCCGGAAACCGCCGAAAAAGGTGAGACACACCTTCAAGCTTGATCTCGGCCTTCAATGGCATCTCAAGTTTCACTTGATCGTTTCATGAACGGTTGATCTAGCATTACTCCTCGTGTCCCACTGCTCATTTTACCTTTTGACTGTACAAAATTTCGTTGGGTAAATGCTCTAGTTGGTCGCCGACGTCCCTTGGCCGGTCGTGAGCTCCGGAGCTCGTTTCTAACCAAACCGAACCCCCACGAGGATCAAGTAAGCTCTCTGGAACTCGTAGAAAGCTTCCTGGTAATTTATATTATTCATGTTACGTATAGAACGGTCATGGTGTATCTTCGCCGGAATTAAATCTCGGCCGGAGTTGCAGGCGTAGGAAACATCGATCTGCTGTGTCGAGCTCTTGGTATGTTGTAGGCGAGGTTCGTACGAGTTTAATGCCGTTAGTTTCAAGCGATTTGGACGTCGGAGGGCCGAGATATCGCCCTCCGACGAGGCGCCGGCGATTGAACGCCGGCGCCGGTCGTCTTCTCCGGCCAAGGGTTGACCGGTCAACGCATGTTGACCGGTCAACGCCGATGTGGCGCCCACGTGGCGGCCACGTCAGCGCGCGGCATTAATAAAGTATAAAGTATAAAAAAAATAATAAAAGAATCTGACGGTCCCGGGAGCGCCACGTGTCTCCATCCGAGGCGTCCGTCCGATTCGTGGAACGGCGCCGTTTTGATCAGAGAGGAGGCGGGCCGGGTCTGGGTCACGGATCCGGGCGTGGGCCGGGTCATCCGACCCGGTCCGAATTTTTATTATTATTATTATTATTATTATTATTATTATTATTATTATTATTATTATTATTTTTAATAATAAAAAAATAAAAAAAAATCAAAAAATTCGGAAAAATTCTAAAAAATTCTAAAAAAATTCCAGAAAATAGGAAATGGACACATTCAACTGGCCATGACCTGTTCCGGGTCATTTGACCCCCGATCTTTCCAGAAATGACGGTTTTGCCCTTTCGGCAAACCGTCTTCCAAAAAATTTCTAAAAAATCCAGATAAATCCCCAAAAATAGGAAATGGCCACAGTCAACTGGCCAAGGCTCATTCCGGGCGTTTTGAACCCCGACCCTCCTTAAAATGACGATTTCGCCCTTTGGGCGAATCGTCTTCCAAAAATTGAAGAAAAATCAAGAAATTCCAAAAAAAATTCCCAAAAATGGGAAATGGCCAAAATCAACTGGCCATGGAATATTTTGGGTAATTCGGTATCCAAGTCTTCCAAAAATTGACGATTTTGCCCTTCGGGCTAAATCGCCTCCAAATCTTCTCATTTTACCCCGGTCTTAAGTCACACCTTCCTTAAGCCTTTATGGTTATATTAGGAAGTCATTGATCTGAATTGATGTGCATTGAAGTGAGTTATTTATGTACTTGATTGCGTTTTCATTTAAATTGATTGTGATTGATAGGAATAGTCGTCCAATCTGCATGAAACCCTGAATCAAACCTACCTCACCCAAACTTGTGCCTGCATGAACTCTTAGTCAGGAAAATCACTAGCGTTAGGTACCGAAAGGGCGTTGGTAGTGACGTCAGCGTAACCAAGTCCCCGAACCCAAAATCTCTGGTTCCGCAGAATTGATCGATCTCTCCCAATCGATCAATAAGGTTTCCGGTCTACCCTCCAAGAAAGACCGGTGGCGACTCCAAATGCATGCACAATTTGCACATGCCACCACGACCACACTGAAGGTCGAAAGCGATCGACTCTTATTGTCGAAGAATACTCCCGCCGCGATTTGGTATGGGCCTGGGAGGGCTCGCGCCGATCCAAGACCCGTGATCGGTAATCCATTAGCCGCGTCCGCCCTTCGGATGGGTCGCGACAGCTGGCGACTCCACTGGGGACTTGTTCTAGAACCTATGGTTCTAGACCTCAAGTGGACTTAGGCCGTAATTAAAACGCTGAGTGATTTTTCTAACCATGCAGGCGCTCTTGAAGGTGAGGTAAGTCCGCTTATGATAGGTGTTATATGTTTTTGCAGATTGGAGTGATAAGGGGTGTAGTCCGTGATTAACATTGTCTTATGCAGGTTGGCGTAGGAATGTATGTTGTGTGGATGATTTGAAGCGCTGATTGATAAACTGTTGTGCATGACTTGCATCGCAATGATCACGACACATGGACACACACAACCGCGCCTAAAACCCCGGGCGCCGCCTTTAGGAACACAATAGAAGGAATTGAAAATGGAATCTCCGTGAGGAAAAACACGGGGTAATCCACTTTTCAATTCCGCTCACTTCGAACTATGGATCGAGTCCCAATGCAACGATAGCTGTGCAATGGAATCGGCTCTTCCCAGAACTCGAGGTGGGAACCTTAACCTTAGGTGCCAAACCCTCTGATTTTTAGAAATTTACCATTACTTGTTTCATGCGCATGTCTTTGGGCGGTTGGTACACCTAAAACCGCACATAAGTCGACGAGTTTGGTTGGTAAGACTCTCTATACCTCGAATCTATTACAGTTCATATAAATATAGGCATTTCATTCATTGCATTCTGGTGATTAGATTAAATGCCATTTCAAGGATAGATGTGTGTGTTTTTCCCAAACGTCCTTGATAGAAGACGAAGAGGATGATATCCCATGACAAGCACCAAGTGAGCAACAAAGGAGCCTACTATGGACATTATTGAGATATCGTCCAATGAAGATGACGAGTTGGGGCAAGTGATCCGGAAGTCACAGATCGAGCTTGAGGCATCCTTAAACGTTAGGATCACATTCCTTTGTTTAATTTTCCATTACTAGTCCTCTTGTATAGGGTTTATTTTTATCGAGGCTTTCTCTATCTCACCCCTTAGAGTGATTGTATTAGGGATCTATTGGTGTATACATTTAGATGGAACTTGGTTGCTTTTCTTTTGACAGGTCATGGGAATGTGATAGTGGCATTTTCTCTAATCATTCGAATACTCCCAAGTCAAGTTTATAATTCCTTTAAGAGGAAATTAAAATTGGAAATCCCGCACGACCTTTTTGGTCGTATAGGGTAATCCAACCCCAATTTCGCTAGAAGGAATTATACACTTGAATTGGTCCATGCATGTTTTGCGTCGCTGGTAATCCACGATAATTGATCGAGAACATCGGCGTTGTTTTGAATTTAATGACGAGATAGATGTCCAAATTACTCTCGTTCTTAACAAAACGGCCTTGATTTGGATGCCGTATCTTCAATTAAATTTAAAACACGTTATTATGCCTCTCACTTTTGAGTAATTCGTTCCTCTCGAAATTGATCAAAAGCGATTATTGTGAATTACATTCCTTTCAATAGTATGCTTTCTTTCGAGGAATATTGATAAAAACTTTTCGCGCAAGATTAAAACCCTTGTAAAAGTTCTTGTCCTTATTAATCATGGGCAAGCATAGGATTGAAAGGGGTTTTTGATTTCTTTTTCAAATTATCCCTTCTGATTCTGTCTTTTTATTTGCAGGTAAAAAAATAGGTAATAGAGAGAAATCTTTTCCTGGACAAGTCTAAGGCTATTATCTCATCTGATCATGAGCGAGTTATAAAATCAGGACATATTTGCTCGGCTTATTGATATTATGGTTCGGCTCACCCAAGTCGAAGATATTCGGATGCTCGAAGAAATGAACCATACAGAAGTTAAAACACACACACAAGAACTTTCATTTATTTTGCTCAGCGGAGGGTTTTCAGAAGCAGGTCATACAATTCGGGGCGGAAAAGTAAAGCCAAAGTGAGCCCTAATTAACGACACAAAGGAGCCCAACTGACCCTCCATGTTGTTAATGCTCTGCCCGTACTCACGACTCCGCATGTCCTGGTCCGCGAGCTTGAGGAAAAGGTTTCTGCATTCTCCCTTAACCTCAGTGACCTTGACCTCGTGTTCTTCGGTGATTATTTCCAAGTCCCGAACTAATCCATTCCCGTGAGCTATGTCTGCGGTTATTTTGTCAAGCCGTTCTTCCTGCCAGTCGCTTTGCAGCCTCAATAGGACATTGTGGCGGTCGTGCTCGCCAGCGGTCAGGGATAGGGCCAATTGATCCACCAGTTTTCTCCTCTCGCGAAGCAACGTCGCGACCCTCTCATTGGCAAACTCGACGGCCTTTTTGTGACTATCGGCCAAATAGTTGGTCAGCACCAAATGATCAGACCGATCCTGGTAACGAGCCCGCAAGACGCGAGCCACGAGAACCTCCCGATCAGCAACACGGTAGGCCTCTAAGGAGTGTGCAAAGAGGGTCGGGAAAGTTCTATATTCCCTCCCCAGCGTAGTACCTTCGAGGGAAGTGGTATCTAAGTCCTCGAGCAGGACACGGATTTCATCCGCGGTTGCAGAATGATCGGTTATGTGCGCGTAACCGCGACCCAGTAGGTTATAAAGCTTTTCCCACTGAGCCAAGACATCAGTTGAAAAAGTGCGTACGGGAGAGGAGGCCATTTGCGTTGGGTTGGCTTGAGAATAAGACGAGTTTAACAGAGAGATTAGAAGGAAGAAGCTGATTATGCGAAAACGGTAACCTTCCATACATTAATTCCTCATTTTATAGCAACTCGAGGATGATGAAGGGTCTCAGTAATAATGCTGGTGGAGCCCAGTTAGGGGGTAAAGCAGGAGGTCCCCTCACGAGAACCATTGGATTCGTTTCGGTCCGCGATTTTCGGCTCATCAATTAAAAGATGTAAAAGATTTGTCGGGATCACCATTATTAGAGTTAGGTGGGAGGAAAGCGCAACTATCGAAGAGAGCCCTAACAGGGTTTGGCAGTCCCATCACGTTGAAAAGCTAAGCGAGAAATTCAAGGTCTTGAGGGGGAACGTTTGCCTAATGATGCTTGAGGAGCGTCTCCTGAACATGCAAAGTCACTCGAAGAAAACTTTATAGGGAGTGAACATACAGGAAAGAGTAGAGATCTGAGTGGGCAAGAACCAATCAAACATTTCTCAATCCAACATATTTAAGAGGTTACTGTCAGCTGCTAGAGGCGACTGACTCAAAAATCTCAGAAATTGAACCACAGAGGGATCTCGAAGATTCCAAGATCAAGTCTAACGCCGAAACCATGGAGCCCAACACTTCTGGCAACGGAAATCAAGATCACAGCGACGACGACAACGACATCCACAATGCTCAACTCGGGAAAAGAAGACGTCATCACCAATACTCTCAGGAGGAAACCCAAATGCTGGAAACCCTTTTCAGTAAAAGCCATTACATGAAAAAGAAGTGGAGAATTGAATTGAGTCGGGAGTTGGGGATTAATCAGTCGAGGATCCAGTTTTGGTTTCAAAATAGGAGATCCAAATCGAGGGCTCAACGCAAACGTCAGGTGGTCGAGATTTTAAAGGAAGAAAACCAAAAACTGCGAACAGAAAACATGAGGTATGAAAAAGCTCTCAATATTACCGTTTGCCCTCATTGCGATAACCTCGTCGCCCTCGATAAGATATTCCCCGATAAGCCTCACGCGATGATTGAAGACGTTCATTTACCACCCTACTCCCTCGGGGCATCTCCTGCTCAACCAGATTTTGCCGGAGTCACGCATGAGCAGGATGATCCTACAAAGATGATACAAATGCCTCCTTGGGGATGGGATTTGCATCTCTTTGATTGGAGTTATAGTTTCAAGGAGCTGGACGTTACCGCCGACCAGCTCAAAGCATATCAGCCTCATGCACAACAATTTTCGATAGGGTCGGATCCTGCTGGAGATGAGTTAATCAGTCGTCAAGCCATCGATGCACTTTTGGGCCACGATAAGAGGAGGTTCGCTTGGCCCCCTGAACTGCATTCCAGATTCCTAGACGTGGTTCACCAAATGGGGATCGACTCAGCAACTCCGACGCGCATATTTAAGGCCATGAATGTACCGGGGCTTAGTAAGGAGCTGGTCAGGAATCACCTTGCTGCCTACAGAAAGCTATTAAAACAACGTCGAGCGGAGCTAAACCGGGAGGAATCCGTCTCGAGCTCAAAAGCTAGGGGGGACCGCCATTGTAATGCTCAGGCATCAAGAGGTACCCGGCCAAATCTAAGCATCAATCAAGCTAGCAACCCGACCACCGGCAAACTGAAAGTTGATCAGAATGTCCTCCCAGGCCATTTCAACACTTCTCAAGAGCGCGTGTCACAAGTACAGCGAGTGCGCACTCCTCCATTCGAGCAACAGTTGGCTGGTGCTATGCCTGCCGCTGGTCAACCCACGACAGACGATTTCTTCGATGAGGGGCTCAATGCCTTGTTCAATCAGTGGGAAGCTGGCATGCTTGGACAGCCGTGATCTAGCACCTGGCTCGGGGCACGATGGGTCGGTCACTACGAACACCCATAGGAAGAAGAACATGTTCACGAGTAGATCACTCATTTTATCCGTTGTAAAGTTCCTACGGGAACATTTTTCTTTAATGACTATAGTTAATTCTATATTAAAACCAACGCTATCGACGAACGTCGTCATGCTTAGTTGTGATGATCCCATGTTAGATTGAGTCTGAAACCAGAGACGGTCTTTAAAATTTTGAGTGGCCACGAACTCATTCCTCACCAAGCGCTCGGGATGCTGAAATGAAGAGTAACAGCATGCACAGAGAAAATGTCACTTTCGTTTGAACGATGAAAAGGGGTTGAGAGAAGATCATAGCGTTAATTCCAATGGAGCTAAATGAATTAAACGGAGTCATTAATTGCGGGTCCACCGCTGCTCCCCACGTTCTCGGGCCTAGCAAATCATAAAAGGCGCCGAAAGATTATAGACCCACCACTTTGAAGACTGAACTAGGGGACGAGCGCAATACTCGATGAAACCGAATCAATGCAAGAGAGTTTGTGATCCTATCACGAGGAAAAAGAAAGGGGAATACAGACGATGAGTAATTGCAGAATCTCGGGAGGAGCGCTTGCTTGCTGGTCTTCATATGCAGCCTGAAGGATGGTTCCAGGACACGCACAATCACTTGAGAAAATTTCTAGAGCGAGCAAACACGTAAGAGCGAATTGAGAAAGCTGAGTGAACTAGATCAGCCCGAGATACCCCGATCCATCATGTTTAAAAGTTATTCCCATCTGCTAGAAACGCCCGACCTGGACATTTCTGAGCACGAACTGCTGGGAGACTTTGAAGATCCTAGAGCTGAATCCTGCCCGAAGGCCATAGAGACTGACTCCTCCAGCGATGAAATTCTAGGTTTCAGCTACGAAGAAGGAGTATACAATGATGACCGGAGCCGGAAAAGGAAGCAACTACAACGCCACACTCCAGGCCAAATCCGAGAGCTCGAAGCTTTCTTCAATGAATTCCCCACTCCAAGCAGACAACAGAAAATGGAGTTGAGCCGAAAGATAGGATTGGAGCTTTCGAAGGTCAAGTTTTGGTTCGCAAACAAACGAACCCGGGTGAAACAGCAATACGCAGACCATGAGTTACTGGTCCTGAAGGAGGAGAATGAGAAGCTTCAAGCTGAAAGCGCGAGATATAAGGAAGCTCTGACCAAGGCCACCTGCCTTAATTGTGGTAATCCGGTTGTCCTCGGCGAGGTGTTCCTCGATGAACCATCCCTGTTGACGAATAACGCTCAGCTGTTACCGTATTCTCCACAGCATTTTCCGACACAGCCAGATACCGCCGGAGATCTGCATGAGCAAGTCAACACCATAGGATTAACACCAACATACTCTGAGAAATGGGATATGAATCATCACAGGGGGAATTCTCTCAATGAAGAACTCGCTGTCGCAGCCAGCCAATCCAAAGTCTGTGAGTCCCTCTCTGGACAACTTTTGAAACCACTAGATCCCGTAGAGAATAGCTACCGAAGTATTGACGATATTTTGGGTGATAAGAGAACAAGGTTTTACTGGACCTATGAGCTTCACACCAAATTTGTTGATGCAATTCGAGAACTGGGAGTTGATTCGGCTAGCCCACTGCGCATACTCGAGATTATGAATGTGCCGGGGCTCTCTAGAATTAACGTTGAGTCTCACCTCAAGTACTATAGGAGATTGCTAAGGGATGGAAGGATAGCGTTAAACCATCATAAAGCCAGTTGGAGCTCAAGTGCTGGGCAGAGTTACAACCATGATGATTGGAGAGCCAAGAGCACCCAACCGTGTTTCAGCAATGACGGGACTAGCAGTCGTGTCAGCGACTCCTCTAATCCAAATCAGAATGCTCCGCCGAGCTATCTCAATACTCCTCAGGAGTATATGCCACAGTTCCAGCACATAGAAATTCCTCAGTTTGAGCGCGAATCAGTCATTAATGCTGTCCCTGAAGCGGATCTGGCATTGGTAGAGAGTGCACATATGAACCTGCCGGTCATCGGAGGAAGTTCCAATTCGAGGGGTCAAATTGCCCACGGCGAGAGCAAAGAGAGGAATCCCTCGCCTACAGTCGACGACACCCAATCTGGGCACCGAGGGCTAGAAAGAACAGGTGATTTCCTTGATGAGGAGCTGGACACTTGGATCAATACTCTTCGGGAATGTATGCCTCAACCCCAACATGGCGACGATGAAGGTTCCAGCTCAAAGACTCCAATCCCTCACAACGAAGGCAATGAAAGAAATCTGCCCCCAACAATCGTTGATACCCAACTTGAACATCAATGGCTCGAAGACCCGAGCAATTTCCTTGGCGATGAGTTCAATCTTTGGCTCGATCAATTTGGAACCGGAGGACCACCGCAGTGGTGACGCGGGGCCGGTGATCAAACGTCTGATGCAAGGCATGGCTACTCGATGAAAAATGCTTCGAGAAAAGGGGTTGAATACTCCTATTGCCTATGTTGTTGATCGCACTGTAAGGTTCCCACGGGAACATCTTTCATTAATATCTAGAACTAATTGTGCGTGAGTGTCAACATCACCCTTTGAGCATCTTCAAGTCGAAGGCCGTGGATTAATCACTTAATCCGTGGAGCAAGTTCCATGAACCATAATTATCACCCGCTGAGCATAATGGGATCTACCCCTTCAACACGAAATACGTTTGGCCGCGAAGCCACCTATTTGGTAAAACGATGTATCGTTCCTAAACGATCTTCAATCGAATACCGAAGTAATGTATTCTTTCTTTTCCTTCTCAGATGATAAACATGGATAAATCACTCAATGAGTCATGTGTTCAAATAGCAGAACAGACGCTGCCCAGCTGGGGGCAGATGAACCATTGATGTTACAAACACTCCAAGCATGGATAGGCGGATTTGATAGAGGGGAATCGCCTTGGAGACGAATGAGTTTTTACATCCCACATACTACTTGTTAGGGCACATGAGGGTAGGATGTATCGTTTCAATTTTCAAAAAAATTCGTGAACATACAATGATATGCTTCTTGTACATTTTCAGGGATCTCCAGCCACGGTGGACAGGTAGGTATCCCTTTCCCCCAATCCATTGAAGATGTTAAACCAAAAAAAAAAAAAAAAAAAAAGGCTTTCAAAATCTGATGTCTAGAAAAGACATGGAATTCTGACTTCATTGGCATTCATATTTTGAAACATGAGGTTGTATGAACATGCATTGTGCACCATAAAATCCCCTTGACGGGTAAAATTTTTAGGAAAAACGAAAGAGATTTTTCCAATCAAAAGTTGTTCAAAACTTTCAAAAGGATGTTTCCTCAAAAGAGAGGCAAGCTCAAATCCAAACACATCCTACATACACTTGAGAGATAGTGGAGCGAATCAAATAGTAAAAATCTGGACCTACGGAGGTAGGGACCATTCGCAGCGATTACATGGGTTGGGACGACGGAGGCATTCGTTTCATATCCCCCAAACACTACAGGTGACCATTGATAACCCCTTTGAACGGCGGTTTTCATTCTTAACCCTGTCAAGAACCACCCCACATCGGGACAAAATGGAGGTGAGTCCAGCAGCATCAGGAGAAAATGGTTAGAAATTTTCTTGCTCGGACTAACATTAATCTTTGTGTGTTGTTTATATGGTAATCCAAGTGCCATAGGATGACGAGAAGCATTCATTTCTCTATCCCACACACTGAATCCTTTGCACAGCCAACTTGAGCCTGCAAATTCATTTCATGAACCCATTGGTGATCATTCCAAGACGGATGCACCACCACTTCAAAAATGGAAGAGTTCAAGACTCCGGGATTACGAAGAAGATTCCCGGGCTGTTATTTAAAGATGTTTTGACTTTCAGACATATGTCTAACACGATCCCATGAAGATGAGAAAAGTGGGATTTCAAAAATAAGAAAATCCACGGCATCGAGAAAAAGCAAAGTGCCTGGTAAAAGCAAGGCCGATGCTCGTGTAAGTTGTTTGATTAATCCACAATGAAGCTGGATGGGAAAAGAGGAAATCCCTAATGGAGTCAGATCAAAAAGACTACTCCTCCAAATGATGTCAAGCGTGGAAGACGCAGACAGAGTTGTCAAAAGCGGTTGCATGCCTCAAAAATTGAAGATGCAAAATGGAAAGGACATGTGACAACTTTGCAATGATCACCAATGTCAAACCCCTCATGATTTCTGGGCCAAAAACAAGCCTTTTTTTCGGTCCCCAATCCTACCAATGTTACAACCCTGAAACAGTCTTCTCTGACTAAGACACTTGGGTTAACATATAGCTTAGCTCGAAGAAGTACGAGCAAGACTCTTTCTTTCTCATTTTGCAGGGTTCTTGACTTGTAAACCCGGAGCAGATGGTGAAGATTTTCATTCGATGGCCTCGACTCCAAAGCGGGTCCCCCTTGAAAACCAATATCCAAGCCCAACGTTACTGTCCCGTGGAAGACCTCCCGACTGATCAAAATGTATGCGCTGCGAATGAGCCTAAAACCTAGGCACAGGTTAGTAGGGAATTGAGTGCATCCCCTAAAAATCATCACCTCAAAATAGGTGAGATGGCCTCCTTGTCGAGAAATATTCCAATTGATGTTTTGAGCAAACTCTTTTTGGAAATTTTCAAACTGTTGATCCAGATTTTCCATGCAAGGGATTTGTGATCACATTTGCATATTGCAAGAATGCTTTGGATAACCTCCAGCATCAAAATGCACGTTTCACGATTAAAACTTAAATCATACGGTTTTGTCAAAATGGACAGCCGTGGTCTTCCCAAAGATTACTAACGTTTTCTTGGTGAAGAAAAATCTTTCAGGCCCAAACTTCTGCAGGATACCTGGAGAACCCAGCTCCCAGAATGTAACCTCAACAGACTCAAGTGAAGCTTTGTCAAGATAAAATCTTTCACTGCTTCAAAGTTCCCGACAAGTTTCGGGATCCTCCAAAAGAAGGGGTGATGATGTGACCCATTTTCAAAAATTTAGGCAGTATCATCAGACGTAGAGAACCCTCGTCATGAGACCCCTTTTCAAAATTCAGGCAGTCTCATCGGACGTGGAGAACCCTCGTCATGAGACCCCCTTTTCAAAATTCAGGAAATCTCATCGGACATGGAGAACCCTCGTCATGAGATCCCTTTTCAAAGTCAAAACTGATGGTAGAAACCGCCTGAAGGGTCAAATCAAAGGTAGATACCGCCTGAAGGGTCAAAATAATGGTAGAAACCGCCTGAAGGGTCAACCAAAGGTAGAAACCGCCTGAAGGGTCAAAACAAAGGTAGATACCGCCTGAAGGGTCAACCAAGGTAGAAACCGCTTGAAGGGTCAACCAATGGTAGAAACCGCCTGAAGGGTCAAATCAAAGGTAGATACCGCCTAAAGGGTCAACACACGGTAGAAACCGCCTAAAGGGTCAACCAAAGGTAGAAACCGCCTGAAGGGTCAATCCAAAGGTAGATACCACCATAAGGATCAATCCCATGGTCCGATCCACCATACGGATCAAAGCTTTGACTAATTCTAAATGTCGGAGAAGTTAAGCCTTGCTGTAGGTGAACCGCTTATGGTCTGATCCACCATACGGATCAAAATCCTTGGCAAATCCCAAAGCGTGGGATACGCCTTCCTTAGGTTCCTACCAGTTAGGAATCCCCATAATGGTATGACCTACCATACAGGTCAGAGCTTAATCTCCCTAGGATAAAATGACGAGTCCTAGGTATCTTCTTGAAAGTTATCGCAACCGGCAGCATCCGACAGGTGAGCTTCAGGTAAACCTCTCTCAATCCAACCCATGTTCGAATTGCAAGAGTAAACCGGTGATTAATTTGGGCGTTCGTCAAAAAGGCTTAAAGATCCGATGTCATAGCATTTCTTTTCCCCAGTCGAGTCGGTTAAGATTCAGGTGTCATTTTGTCTTTGAAAGAAACCTCTGACGAGCTCACTCTCAAAGAGGGGCAGCTGTTGACACCTGATTTTTGACCATCTTTTATTTTAGTTTTTATTTCTAAAATTAATTAAAAATAGCAAAAAAAAGGTCAAAAATTGCAAAATCAACTTTGGAAGCCTTAGCCTAGCCTTAGGAACCAATTTTGAACAAAAAATATTTTTTGTATTTTTTAATATTTTTTGTTATTTATTTAATTATTAAAAATAACCAAAAAAATCAGAAAAATACCATCCGTGGTCAGAAAATTACAAAAAAATATTCA
Source organism: Rhodomyrtus psidioides (assembly GCA_021437785.1). Lineage (NCBI taxonomy): Eukaryota > Viridiplantae > Streptophyta > Magnoliopsida > Myrtales > Myrtaceae > Rhodomyrtus > Rhodomyrtus psidioides. Next base: position 802,743 of record JAILYB010000166.1, on the reverse strand, counting down.
GAAATTTTATTTTAATTCCCGCTTTAATATTTTCACTTTTTATTAGGGAAATTTGGCTCGATTCATGGGGTTCCTTCACAAACCTAAAACTGAAACGAGCCTAAAAAATCCCTTTCGAGTCTTTTAATCTTCAATTCTTGGTTTTTATAAGCTATGACATTGTATTATAAAGTCTTGAAGTGCAATTAGGTCAATTTGCCCTCCAATTTGATCAATTTTAAACAAAAGGGCTTAATTGCATAATTTTCTTTCAATTTAGTCCCCGGTTTCACAATTTCTGAAATTAAATTTCGTATGGACATACCCATTGAAATAGAACACCTCTACCCTATAGTTTTCATCATGCTAAATGCATTGGTGGCCTCAATTTTGACTAATTCAGTCGTTTGGGCCCTCAATTTAACAAAAATCAATTTCGGATCCTAGGGACAATTTGGGGTTTTCACCAAATTTCAATCAATGGATTCGCGAAAATACCCTTATTTGATAGAAAACATGTCGAGGAGTCCGATTTTGCCATCAATTTCATGAAAATAAGTCGATTTGGGGCTAAATTGGGCGAGGAGAGTCGAACCGGGCCGGTCGGGTCAGACCCGACCCGACCCGGTCCGAACCGGGTCTGCAACTCAGTTGCAGACCCGCGCTGGACGACTCACGGAATAGAAAAAACGCAGGGGGTCGGGGGACTGATTTTCTTGGTTTTTTCTAAACCCTCTTTCGGCGAGCACGGCTGGCAAAGGAGATCCACCGAAGAACGAGGGCCAGCAGAGGTTAAAGATGGTCGGCCATGAAGAAAAAAAAGAAAGGGAGAAGAGGACCGGCGGCCGAGCTCGAAAATTTCTTGGAAGCCCGTTACCCTTGGCAAAAAACAAGGACGAAGCCTGAGAATCATTCGGGGAGCTTGGAGATGTCATGAGGAAGCTCTCGCGCCCATCAAACTCGCCGGAAACCGCCGAAAAAGGTGAGACACACCTTCAAGCTTGATCTCGGCCTTCAATGGCATCTCAAGTTTCACTTGATCGTTTCATGAACGGTTGATCTAGCATTACTCCTCGTGTCCCACTGCTCATTTTACCTTTTGACTGTACAAAATTTCGTTGGGTAAATGCTCGAGTTGGTCGCCGACGTCCCTTGGCCGGTCGTGAGCTCCGGAGCTCGTTTCTAACCAAACCGAACCCCCACGAGGATCAAGTAAGCTCTCTGGAACTCGTAGAAAGCTTCCTGGTAATTTATATTATTCATGTTACGTATAGAACGGTCATGGTGTATCTTCGCCGGAATTAAATCTCGGCCGGAGGCGTAGGAAACATCGATCTGCTGTGTCGAGCTCTTGGTATGTTGTAGGCGAGGTTCGTACGAGTTTAATGCCGTTAGTTTCAAGCGATTTGGACGTCGGAGGGCCGAGATATCGCCCTCCGACGAGGCGCCGGCGATTGAACGCCGGCGCCGGTCGTCTTCTCCGGCCAAGGGTTGACCGGTCAACGCATGTTGACCGGTCAACGCCGATGTGGCGTCCACGTGGCGGCCACGTCAGCGCGCGGCATTAATAAAGTATAAAGTATAAAAAAAATAATAAAAGAATCTGACGGTCCCGGGAGCGCCACGTGTCTCCATCCGAGGCGTCCGTCCGATTCGTGGAACGGCGCCGTTTTGATCAGAGAGGAGGCGGGCCGGGTCTGGGTCACGGATCCGGGCGTGGGCCGGGTCATCCGACCCGGTCCGAATTTTTATTATTATTATTATTATTATTATTATTATTATTATTTTTAATAATAAAAAAATAAAAAAAATTCAAAAAATTCGGAAAAATTCCAAAAAATTCTAAAAAAATTCCAGAAAATAGGAAATGGCCACATTCAACTGGCCATGACCTGTTCCGGGTCATTTGACCCCCGATCTTTCCAGAAATGACGGTTTTGCCCTTTCGGCAAACCGTCTTCCAAAAAATTTCTAAAAAATCCAGATAAATCCCCAAAAATAGGAAATGGCCACAGTCAACTGGCCAAGGCTCATTCCGGGCGTTTTGAACCCCGACCCTCCTTAAAATGACGATTTCGCCCTTTGGGCGAATCGTCTTCCAAAAATTGAAGAAAAATCAAGAAATTCCAAAAAAAATTCCCAAAAATGGGAAATGGCCAAAATCAACTGGCCATGGAATATTTTGGGTAATTCGGTATCCAAGTCTTCCAAAAATTGACGATTTTGCCCTTCGGGCTAAATCGCCTCCAAATCTTCTCATTTTACCCCGGTCTTAAGTCACACCTTCCTTAAGCTTTTATGGTTATATTAGGAAGTCATTGATCTGAATTGATGTGCATTGAAGTGAGTTATTTATGTACTTGATTGCGTTTTCATTTAAATTGATTGTGATTGATAGGAATAGTCGCCCAATCTGCATGAAACCCTGAATCAAACCTACCTCACCCAAACTTGTGCCTGCATGAACTCTTAGTCAGGAAAATCACTAGCGTTAGGTACCGAAAGGGCGTTGGTAGTGACGTCAGCGTAACCAAGTCCCCGAACCCAAAATCTCTGGTTCCGCAGAATTGATCGATCTCTCCCAATCGATCAATAAGGTTTCCGGTCTACCCTCCAAGAAAGACCGGTGGCGACTCCAAATGCATGCACAATTTGCACATGCCACCACGACCACACTGAAGGTCGAAAGCGATCGACTCTTATTGTCGAAGAATACTCCCGCCGCGATTTGGTATGGGCCTGGGAGGGCTCGCGCCGATCCAAGACCCGTGATCGGTAATCCATTAGCCGCGTCCGCCCTTCGGATGGGTCGCGACACTAATCTCTATGAGATCTGATTGTGTTGGAAACTGCTCTTGTAAGCCTTCGATGGTATCTGACTGCACCGGAAGACATTGCGAAAGGCATTGTAACATATGAGCACTACCAATATCTAGAAGTGGCTCTTCGGAGAATATTTCACTGATGAGAATATGGTTATTGCAATCAAGGCAAGTGGCGCTGCTCAGTGCTTCCTCATATCTAGCGCTTTCTGTTCGAAGCTTTTCATTTTCTTCTTTCAGAATCGCTAGCTCTTGCTGTCTATGTAGATTCCCCAGCCGGGCTCGTTTGTTACGAAACCACTTATTGACCTTCCCAGGCTCCCACCCTAACTCTCGACCTAGCTCAGCCCTCTGCTTCTCATCTGGATGGGGGCATTCCTCGAAGAAAAAATCAAGCTCCCGGTCTTGACTTGAAGTATGGTGAAGGGGATGTTTTCCTTTCTGACGCTGATCACTGCTATGGGTATTGTTTTCATTACCACAACCTTGAGTTTCATCGTTGGAAGTGTCAATCTCCATGACCATCGTGCCGGATTCGGTCCCGTGATCTTCAAATTCTTCCAGCAGTTTAAGCTCGGAGACTTCCAAGTCGGGTGTTTCCAACAAATGACGGTATCCTTGGAACATTTTGGATCGAAGTATCACTGACTGATCGTCGCAGAAGTCATCTGATCCTTCGAAATATTGATGCATGGGTTGGGTAGTATCGCCCGACTGGTTCTTCGAGCTGGAACCTCCATTTCTTCTCGAGAACATGATAGGGGAGTTGATCGATTGACCCCCATAAGCATCTCCTACTTGGGAATTAGGGAAACAAAAATGCTCAACGCATTCCCTTGTTAGATCCTTTGAAACCACATGCCCTAGTTCGGCAAGTCCTTGGGCACTAAGCGCAGAAAGCTCATTAGTAAGCGGAAAAACAGCGACGGATGGGTGCTGCACCTGCTGCATCTGTGGCACACACTCTTGAAGAAAATTGGGATGACTCAGATGAATATTCTGATCAATTTCCCAATAAGTGTTGAATTTGTAACCGAGGTTAGCATGACGCTGTCTTAGCGCTCTTCTGTAACAACCGAGGTGATTTGAGACCATAGCCTTGGTAAGTTCTGGTGCATTCAGGGCCTCCATTACTTTCTTCGGGCGTGCATAGTCGAGCCCTATTCGCCGAACCACGTCTAAGAACTTGCGGTGAAGCTCAAGGGGCCACGCGAAAATCTTCTTCTCTTGGTTCAGAATAGCGTTGACAGCTTGACGGCTGATCTTTAACCCTTCTCGAGCAGGATCTGATCCCGCCCGAAGCCGTTGTGGAGAAGACTCTTGGGCTGTGACGTGGTGACTCTCATCATAGTGGCATATATTCCATCCTTCATAAGGCACTGGCACTATCTTTGTGGGATTGATTTGTTCATGCACATCACCAGTATTTTCGATCATAGCAGAAGGCTTAACGGGAAACAATCTACTGAGAGTGGTAGGGCCACCGCAGTTAGGGCAGACAATAGTGCTAAGAACTTCTTCATACCTCACATTCTTTGTTCGAAGCTTCTCGTTCTGTTCCTTTAGAAATGCGGTCTCCCGTCGTTTGTACTGCTTACTCAGCTTGGTTCGTTTATTTTGAAACCAATTCAAGATCCTCAAAGGGCTCGTCCCTAGTTTTTGACCCAACTTCTTCCTCTGTTCTGTGTCCGGGAAAGGGCATCCCTTGAAGATAGCTTCAAGTATCTGGACCTCATCCGGAGTGTAGAGCTGGCGACGCTTTCTTTTCTGGCGCGGATCATCGTCGCTGGCGTCTTGGTCGCTGAGGGCTTGAGTCTCCTGGATGGTCGAGTCGATTTCCATATCCTTCGTGACGAATTCATTTCCAAGGTCTTCAAATTCCTCTAGCCGTTCAAGTTCGGAAACATTCAGGTCAGGCGTTTCCAACAGATGATGGTACCCCTTGAACATTTTGGGTTGAAATGTCTTTTCCTGATCTTCGTTCGCTTGATCTTCTCCACCCTTTCTCATATGTTCGCCCTCTCTGTAATTATCAGAGATTAGGCGTGTTCCAAGAAGCGTCGCTTTGAAATCGAGTAACGAGCGTCTGACGGGCGTTCCTTTCGAGACTTCGTGATTCCCCCCGTCCGTTCTTACTCTCTCTTGCCTGAGTGGAGCGTGCAGATTTCCCGTGTCGACTTTTGCTTTATCGAGCATTACGCCTGTCCCCCTAGCTCGGTCTCCAAAGTAATAGGTTCGCCGGCCTTTAGATGTTGTTACCTTTTCTAAGCCCGAAATCACGGGACAGAGGTGGATCTGTGACTCACCAGGGATGTATTAATGAGGCTTGATTAGCCCTGCTGCGTATAGAAAAATTATTGCAGCTTTCCCTTTCTCGTTCGAGCGTTAAAGGGCGAGAGGTTGACATCGAGGAGATTAACATTTCGATCTAACCTCTCAAACACTCCTCCATCATTCCTTCTTTTCTCTGTCGTTGAATCGCAGATGGCTTCCTCTCCTGTACCCGCTGCCTCAGCCGAAGCTTCAACCCAATGGGAGAGGTTTTATCACCTCTTGGGTAGAGGTTATGGCTACATAAACAGTCATCCTGAAGCTGAGGTTGAAGTTCGTACTCTGATTCCGGCCCTGGATACTGTGTGTATTGAAGGTACGAAACTTCAAAGGGAGTTTGTGATCTTCCCAACTCTCTTCAACAATTTCCTGCAGGCTTATGAAGTTGCTAGCCGGGAGGTCACTTTGGCTGGTATCGTGCGAGCCCGCTATCAGGACCGAACTGAGTCCCTGATGTTGGCCATGCTGACGGCCGATAACCATAAAAGGGCTGTTGAATACGCCCACTCCCAGGTTTCGATGTTGGTCCGTGAGAGGGACAACTTGGTGGAGCGTCTGGCTCTTTTTGACACCGCCTTTGAGCAAGATCAGCACAACCTCGTGCTGAGGTTCCAGTGTGCCTGGTTGGAGGAAAGGCTTGAAGACCTGAGCATGGATATAGCTCGCGGGAGGGTGCTGGCTCAGGACTTAGAGCTTGAGTTCGAGTACTATGAGACCAAGGTGAACGACCTTAAGGAGAAATGTCGCCTCCTTTTCTTCAAGCTTGTAGACCTCGATTCCCAGAGTGTGGGTTGTAAGCAAGGCATGGATAGCATGGAGAATCAATTGAGCTCATTTGTGATGATCATTAGAACTCACTTTGGATTTACGGTTCCTCCTCAGTAGTCTGTTTGTAAAGTCTCCTGTTAAGTGCTATAAATGAGAGTGTATGTACATTTCCGCTTATCCTTCGCAAGATTCAATATTGCCCTTGGTTTCGCAATCATAGTGTTTGAGGCAACTGACGATCTTTCCGCTTTCGAGCTCGCTCACGTTATGTTTGTAACCTATGCTGTCACGTTTGCCTTCGTGCGCTTGGTCGATTTACCTCGAACCCATCGTGACAAAAGATTGTTGTAGCTAAACATGATGATGTTAGCAAGCATCATTGTGTGAAATCAACCCTAGGCCTTAAAGAAGAAAGGAACTGCTCCGATTGAAACTTTACAATGCGCAAATAAGAAATAAGTTCTACTTGTGTACAAGCCCCCCCTTTTCTTTGGGTATGTTCGATCACCATCCCATCATGTCTGGGTTCAGGTGCGCGGTCATCGACTCCAGATCATGGCCGTGAAGGTTTGCTAGCCTCTTCCTGATGGATTCTTCGAACTGTGACCACCATCTTTGTTTGAGAAGAAAAGAGGAGGGTCGACCTCTTTCCTATCAAAAGCGTGTCTCACTCAGAGATCAGGGAAGCAAAATTGTTCGAAGTGTTCCCCCACTAGATCATCTGAGATCATTTGCCCTAGTTGGGCGAACTCCTGAACATTAGACGTCGTGGGTGGATCAGCAGCAGGAAGAGCGCCGGTGGACGGCCGCTGCTCGAGCGGGGAAGTGTATATTTGTTGCACCGGTGACACGTATTCTTGAGGAACATTAAGATGACTGATAGGGCTATATTGACCAATTCTCCAACAGTTGGTGGTAGAGCTACCGGCTTGGTTGGTATCGAGACTCGGCAGGGCTCTTCTTGAGGCATGGCTGTTGCATTCGTAGCCGTACCTAATGTTCAAGTTCGAGTCGGGCTCTTCTAGGCGCCGTGCGGCATGACGCCGTCGTAGTTTCCTGCGGTAACCATTAAGGTGGTTTGCGACTAACCTTCTAGCGAGCCCTGGTTCATTCATGACCTCATGTACGCGTGTTGGACATAATGAATCATTCCCTATTTGGTGAACCGCATCAAGGAATTTTCTGTGAAGCTCTGGAGACCATATGAACTTCTTTTGGCGACTCAGGATAGCATCCGTGACTCGGCGATCATTCCTCGATTCACTCTCGGCGGGGTCTGGTTGTGCCAGAGGTTGTTGCAGGGGAAGCTGGTTGACTTCGAACTGGTCTGTGGTGATAGTAAGCCCATTGTCAGGGAAATTGTAGTAACGCGCCTCCCCTCTTTCCAAAGATGGTTTGAGGGAATGGGGTGGCGGACGACCACCTGCGATTCTCATAGAAAACTTATCACGGAACATTTCGCGAGTGTCGATAGAACAACCGCAGTTAAGGCAAGCGGCGTTGATGAGGACTTCCTTACACCACATGTTTTCTGCTCGAAGCTTGGCGTATTCTTCTTTTAGAGTTTCGAGCTCTTGACACTTTCCCCGAACCACTGATCTGGCCCGTCTGTTTTGAAACCAGTGTTTGACCCTTAAGGGTTCCATCTCTAATTCCCGGGCTAATTTTCTTCTTCGTCTCGTATCCGGGTAACGGCACTTATTGAAGGCGGCTTCGAGTATCTGGATTTCCTTCTCAGTGTAGAGCCGGCGACGTCTTCTTCCACGAGATGGGACATCGCCGCTGCCGTCGTTGTTGCTGCTACTGTCGTCGTCGCCACCACTGTCATCGTCGCTGCCCTGATCCTGAACCTCGTTGCCAGCAGGGTTGGGTAGTATGGTTTCGACATCTGGCTCGATCCCAAAGACTTCGAGTTCTCCCAACTGCACATTACCTAGGACATTTGGGTCAGTCATCTCCAACAAATGACTATGACTGTTAAACATACTGGATCAAGAAAAGGTTTGTTCGTCCTCTTTTATTCACCCGAGGTCTTGTAATCATCTTCCTATGTTTACTCTCTCTAAACTTTCTTTTGAGTGACTTTGCGTATTCAGGAGTCGCTCTTCGAGCATGGAAGACGATCACCAGGCGAGCGCTCTTCTAGAGATTTTGAGTTTCTCGTCTTGTCGTCTTCCTTCCTTTTCATGGTGGAGAGATCACGGATTGCTCTTCTTTCCTCGATAGCCGAACCTGTCCCCCACTATCTCTCAAAAGACTAAATTACGTCCACCACCCGCTCAGCTTTTCATCATGACAAAGCTATCAACCCTATCGCGGCTCCTTCGATATCTGCGCTCGACTCCCGCTCCATCTCAATAATGGTGAAATAGACAACTCTTTTACAACTTTTCAAACTCGTCAGGCCTGAAATCGCGGATCGAGACATGTCTGATGCTTCACGGGAGGAGCAGCCCCTGCTTTACATTAACTACCCCGGCTCCACAAGCATTATTGCTGTAACTTTTCTCCATTTTTGAGCTACTATGAAACGAGGAGAAGGTTAGTGCTCTCATTTGTCCAGCTTTCACTTTCATTCATTCCATCGCACTCGTCTTCCTCTCCATCCTCCCAACAAGAAATGGCTTCGTCTTCTGCTTCTTCCTCTGACTCTTCCCATGCTTGCGTCTTTTCAATCGCAGTCCCGGCCCGATGGGAAAAACTCTATAATCTCTTGGGTCGGGGCTATGCTTACATAGCCGATCATCCGGAGATCGAGGCTGAGATCCGCGTTCTATTTGCGGCCACAGACACTACTTCCATCGAGGGTACTGAGTTGGAGAAGGAGTATAAAACATTCCCAGCCCTCTTTGCAAACTTTCTAGAGGCTTACCGCGTTGCTCACCGTGAAGTTCTCGTGGCTCGTGTCTTGCGAGCCCGCTACGAAGACCGCTGTGACTGCCTGACGTTGACTAACTTTGTGGCTGACAGCCACAACAAGGTTATGGAAACTGCCAACGAGCGGGTCTCGACGATGCTTTGTGAACGTGGACATTTGGTGGAGCGTTTGGCCTTGTGCCTGATCACTTATGAGCACGATCGTCGTAACATCATGTTGAAGTTCCAGAGCGATTGGCTGGAAGAGCGACTCGATACTGTTACGGCGGATGTATCCCGTGGGAGGGAATTGGTCCGGGACTTGGAACTTGCTGCTGAAGATCACAGGGCCAAGGTTGCTGACCTTAAGAATGAGTGCAAGCGCCTTCTTCTCCAGCTCGCGGATCATGATATACGGAGCGGTGAGTGTAGGCAGGGAATCAACCATATGGAGGGCCAATTGAGCTCCTTCGTGCTGCTGATTAGGGCTCAGTTCGGCTTTACTTTTCCGCCTCGCTAATCTGTATTAATCTGCCTTGAAAGTCTTTCGATTGAGCGAAAGTGAATGAAAGCTCATGTGTGTGTGTTTTAGCTTTTTATATGGTCCATTTCTTCGAGCATCCGAACATCTTCAACTTGGGTGAGCTGAACTATAATATCAATAAGTTGAGCAAATATGTCCTGATTTTCTAACTTGCTCATGATCAGATGAAAGAATAGCCTCAGATTCATCCAGGAGAAGATTTCTCTCTATTACCTATTTTTCACCTGCAAATGAAACGACTGAATCAGAAGAAATAATTTGAAAAAGAAAGCATAAACCCCTTTCAATCTTATGCTTGCTCGTGATTAATAAAGACAAAAACTTTTACAAGGATTAATCTTGTGCGAAAAGTTTTTATCAATATTCCTCGAAGGAAAGCATATTATTGAAAGGAATGTAATTCACGATAATCGCTTTTGACCAACGACGCGTTTTAAATTTAATTGAAGATACGGCATCCAAATCAAAGCCGTTTTGTTAAGAACGAGGGCAATTTGGACATCTATCTCGTCATTAAATTCGAAACAATGCCGGTACTCTTGATCAATTATCGTGGATTACCAGCGGCGTAACACATGCATGAACCGATTCAGGTGTATAATTCCTTCTAGCGAAATTGGGGTTGGATTACCCTATACGACCAAAAGGTCGTGCAAGACTTCCAATTTTAATTTCCTCTAAAGGAATTATAAACTTGACTTGGGAGTATTCGGATGATTAGAGAAAATGCCACTATCACATTCCCATGACCCGTCAAAAGAAATACAACCAAGCTCCATCTGAATGTATACACCAATAGATCCCTAATACAATCACTCTAAGGGGTGAGATAGAGAAAACTTCGATAAAAATAAACCCTATACAAGAGGATTAGTAATGGAAAATAAAACAAAGGAATGTGATCCTAACGTTCAAGGATGCCCCAAGCTCGATCTGTGTCTTCAGGATCACTTGCCCCAACTTGTCATCTTCATTGGACGATATCTCAATAATGTCCATAGTAGGCTCCTTTGTTGCTCACTCGGTGTTCGCCATGGGATATCATCCTCCTCGTCTTCTACCAAGGACGTTTGGGAAAAACACACATATCTATCCTTGAAATGGCATTTAATCTAATCACCAGAATGCGATGAATGAAATGCCTATATTTATATGAACTGTAATAGATTGGAGGGATAGAGAGCCTTACCAACCAAACTCGTCGACTTATGTGCGGTTTTAGGTGTACCAACCGCCCAAAGACATGCGCATGAGACAAGTGATGGTAAACTTCTAAAAATCAGAGGGTTTGGCACCTAAGGTTAAAGTTCCCACCTCGAGTTCTAAAAAGAGCCGATTCCATTGCACAACTATCGTTGCATTGGGACTCGATCCATAGTTCGAAGCGAGCGGAATTGAAAAGTGGATTACCCCGCGTTTTTCCTCACGGAGATTCCATTCTCAATTCCTTCTATTGTGTTCCTAAAGGCGGCGCCCGGGGTTTTAGGCGCGGTTGTGTGTGTCCACGTGTTGTGATCATCATAATGCAATTCATGCACAGCAGTTTATCAATCAGCACTTCAAATCATCCACACAACATACATTCCTACGCCCAACCTGCATAAGACAATGTTAATCACGGACTACACCCCTTATTTCTCCAATCTGCCAAAAACATATAACACCTACCATAAGCGGACTTACCTCACCTTCGAGAGCGCCTGCAAGGTTAGAAAAATCACTCAGCGTTTTAATTACGGCCTAAGTCCACTTGAGGTCTAGAATCATATGTTCTAGAGCAAGATTCCCCAGCGGAGTCGCCAGCTGTCGCGACCCGTCCGGAAGCGGACGCGGCTAATGGATTACCGATTGCGGCCCCCACTCTGAAATGTGGATCGCGGGCCTTAGATCGGCGCGGGCCCTCCCAGGCCCATACCAAATCGCAGCGGGAGTATTTTTTGAAGGATTCGACGATAAGAGTCGATCGCTTTCGACCTTCAGTGTGGTCGTGGTGGCATGTGCAACTTGTGCATGCATTTGGAGTCGCCACCGGTCTTCCTTGGAGGGTAGACCGGAAACCTTATTGACCGATTGGGAGAGATCGATCAATTCTGCGGAACCAGAGATTTTGAGTTCGGGGACTTGGTTACGTTGGTGTCATTACCAACGCCCTTTCGGTACCTAATGCGAGTGATTTTCTTGGCTAAGAGTTCATGCAGGCGCAGTTTTGGATGGGGTAAGTTTGATTCAAGGTTTCATGCAGATTGGAAGACTATCCTATCAACCACAATCAATTTTAATGAAAACGCAAACAAGTGTATAAATAGATCTCATCGATGCACATCAATTCCAATAAATGGCTTCCTAACATAGTCATAAGGGCTCAGGGAGGATGTGATTTAGGACCGGGGCAAGATGAGAGGATTTGAAGGCGATTTAGCCCGAAGGGCAAAATCGCCAATTTTTGGAAGATTTTGATACCGAATTACCCAAAATATTCCATGGCCAGTTGTTTGTGGCCATTTTCTATTTTCTGGAATTTTTTTAGAATTTTTCTGAATTTTCTGAGTTTTTTTGGATTTTTTTATGATTTTCTATTTTTTTATTGATTTTTGAATTTTATTATTATTTTTTTTATTATTTTCTATTTTTTATTAAAAAGCGTGTCTTTAACAATAGATAACACTCAACTAGATAAATAAGCTAACCACTAGACTGAAACAAATACATACAAATCAAGTCTATAAAGGCAATATTTTAGAAAAATAATCATGATATACGGATCGGATACGTAAAACATACCGGATTGGACACCGGCCTTCAATCGCCCAACCTCAGCCTGCAACCCTTCTTCGTGCGCTTCACCTCAATCACCAAGCCCCATTGAGCTTCATCGCTATAGGCATCATCGTCAGTCGCCACATCGGAATATCCAAAATGGTATATCCAACCTTTGGAACATGCACTTACTCAAAGTAGATAGTCAGCAAAGTTCAGCCAATTAAAAGATAAAACGAGTGTCCCGAATTAAACTCTAATTATCGTGCTAATTTATCTACTAAGACATGCATAATATTCAGACATTCGCAAGCGAAGTTAAAACTAATTCATGCTAATTAAACTTGAGAACAAATCGATAATCAAACATACAAAAAGTCTAACTAAACAATATAAGCAAATAGAGACATTTCCTATCTATTTCTTTTTTTTTTGGCATTTTAAGGCATTTTTCTAATTTTTTTGGAATTTTTCATTTTTTATTTAATTTTTAATGAAATGGAGCCAGGTTCGAGGGAATTGTATAAAAAACAGGCTCCCTTTTATCTAAACCGGAATGGGCTTATAAATCCTTATGGCCCAATTTTCCCTCTACCCATTTCAAGAAATGCACAGCCCAGGTCCACCTCCCCTTTATATTCCACTAGCCCAATCAGGTAACCCACCGAAAATTAACTTACGTGAAGCAGCCTAATATGCCACTGTTCAATCGTCTCCTTCCTCGTGCGACGTCTTCTCCATGGAATTAGAGGTGAGCTCAAGTCTGTTTCGGTTTGCGTCGTCGGCGTCCCTCACTCCGATCGTCGTCGGCTTCCCAACTGAACCGTCGCCTGATCACTCTAAAACCCGCCGATCACGCTGCCATCCGGTCGGACTGCCATCAGTTCAGGACTCACGCACCTTTTCGCTTATGCTGACATCGTCGCTGCTGCTGGAGTTGTTCTCGACCTCCTCTTCCCCGAGTACATGTCTGCCGTCGTCGGTGCGTGCTGAGAAGCGCCTCGATGAACTGCGCTTCGCGCCGAGGACGGCCTCGCCACGTGACGTAGATTTCGCGGCGGTCCAGCTACTGGCTGACCTCGTCGGTCGTCACAGCGACCGATCCAGTTGGACTCGCGATCCCACGCTTCCCGCGACTGCGAATGGGACAGGAAGGTCTCCTCGTTGCTGGTCCGCACCGTTCCATAGAGGAAGGACACGACCTTCGGATCCGTTCTCCATCATGACCTTCTGGAACAAGTTGGCCTCGCCGTAGCAGCTACAACCGCAGTACTTGGAGTTCTGGTCGTTGATGAAGGTGTCGTAGGTGGCTGAAGCCACGAGCTGAAGGTGGTGGAACCGACAGAAAACCGGACCTGAGCGGAACCGGGTCAGGACAGGGGAGTAGCGAACCGAGCAAGACTTCGGGCTGCTCCGGGGCTTCGACTGGCTATTGTTGACACCTGATTTTTGATCAGTCTTTCATAGTTTATTTTTAAAAAATTCATAAAAAATCTATAAAAAGTTAAAAAAATAAAAAAATCATCTTTGGTAGCCTTGACCAAGCTAAAGGAACCATTTTTGATAAAAAAAATAATTTTTCATATTTTTAAATATTTTTTAATATTTTCCAAAAATAGAAAAATACATGAAAAATGAAGAAAAATAGCGTTCGATGTCGTAAAAATATAGAAAAATAGTCAATATTTTTATTTTAATTTCTTTTACATTTTGAACTCATAAATAGTCAAAATTCAAGTTTAATTGCATGTGTTTCTTCACGACGCATAGAGTTGAATTTGGCAAAAAAATGTCATTCGAGTATTTTAATTTGTAAATTTCTACATCTTTTTTAGTCTTGACGTCCAATTAGATTGACCACCATCTACAATAAATGCCCCTTGCTGAATATTTTCGTTTTTGTTTCACATGATTTCATGGTGTAAAACGCCGAGTGGATCCCCAAATATAATCGGGTCGGCATGAACTCGATAGCTCGTCCAAGACCAAACCAGGGCACGGCGAACCCCATGTGAGTACTCTCGAACTCCTTCGATGCTTCCTAATGCTTTTATTAGGTTAGATCGTGTGTAGAATGGCTAGGACAGCTAAATCATTCTTGAGCTGTGATTGATAAATAAGACCTTATTAGAAATGCCATGTGATTTATTTGCATATCTAGATTCCTTGAGTTGGGCATTTTATTACTGATTGTGATTGCTAGGATAATCACTCTTATCTACATGAATTTCTAGATTTAGGGTTCATACCTTACTCATCCGCATGAATCTCAGGCTAGAAAATTCAGTCAACTTAGGTACCGAAAGGGCGTCAACTCTGACAGTTGGTGTAACTAAGTCCCCGAAACCATTTCTCTGGTTCTCGCAGAATTGAATAGAAACTCCCAACTATTCGATTGGGTGGTCCAATCATACCCTAAAAAAATGATTGGTGGCGACTCCATGGCATGCACACTTAGCACATGTCACTAGACCACACTGAAAGTCGATCACGCATACCTCCGTTGTGATTTGGGTAATGGGCCTTGGGAGAGGCCCGCGTCCGACCAGACAGGACGGCCCATTAGCCCTCGAGAGCCCGACAACCTCAAGAGGGTCGCGACAGCTATCCGACGGAGGAGAGGCAACGGCTAATGGTCGGAGGAGGATGAGGAGGTGATGTGGTAGTAGCTATATGCGGTGATGGTGGTTGATAGGCGTCGGAACCGAGGCTGCCGCCCAAGGACGCAGAAACAGGGGCGTCGGGCCTGCAGGTTGTTCGGTTGCTTTCGGGGCTGTTCGGTCGGCACGAGACGGTCGGGGGCGACAGTTTGGAGGTCGAAGGGAGATGGATGATGATGGTGGACGGCTGTGGCCGCGGCAGAGCACCACAACAGCTGCAGAAACACCGAGGCAGCAGCCCGAGCTCGAAACAGAGCAGGGCTGACCGCCGGTTCTCTGATGGTTTTCCGGCGACTCCTGATAGCTATGATTGCAGTGATGAGGTGAGACGGATGGAGGAAGAGGTCGTGTTGTCAGGTGGCATTCCGCAGCCGAACACTAGCTGGGACCGACTCCGGAAGCTGAACGATACGCTGAAGAGGCTGAACAGGGCGTCGGGACGGCGAAACTCCGCTGGATCTCAACTAGCTACGAGGGCGACAACTTGAAATGGCTGAGCTGGGGAGTCACAGGTTCGTCGGCTTAGGCGTGGCGTGACCGGAAGTGAACGGGATCGGAGCATGGCGGCGCGAGCCGCGTAGCTCCCGATCTCGCGAACTCCCGCGGGTTTGGTGGCGACACAACGTACTGGCGACACAATGTACGTGAAGTTCTGGGGAGGTGCAGTAATGGTGGTTGATGACGACGGTGGGACGACTCGACGACGAGGAATGGAGGTGGTGGTCGTGCCCAATGGGGTGCTGTTTGCGCCTCCTTTTTTTTTTGTTCGCCATGCAACTCAGACCCCCCTTTTTTATTTCATGGTGGAGACCCTGTTACTGTCCTCCCCCACTCTCTTTATTATTATTTTTTTAGCGCCTCGCTGGATCCGTCTCCACAGAAAGCAAGATGCTCCATTTCTCTTTCTTTACCGTATTCTATTATTTCCTTCTTGCTTTCCTGTCCAGCTCCTTCCACTATCTCTTTTATTTATCGCGTCTGTCCCTTAGATCGAACCCGTTCTATCATCGGGTGCCAAGAAGATTATAATTTTGAAATTGGCATCCCAGGGATTAAAACAAAAGGATTTCCTGCCATTAGTCCCGCGACATCAAAACGCGATAATTCCATGAACCACTAGGCCAAATTGAAATACATAGGCATTATATTGAACGTCAAGATCTCAAAAAATCATAAATTAAAAGACTAAGATGATATATTTTTTTAATTAATTAATTTTTTTTTAACTTTTTATATATTTTTTTGAATTTTTTTTAAAAAATAAAAATAAATAAACTATGAAAGATTGATCAAAAATCAAGTGTCAACAACCACAAAAAATTTAAAATTGATACACTTGCGCCAAACATGTGGTAAAATCCAAAATGGTACACACATGCACTGCTACGTGTCATCCAACTTAGTAATTTGACATTTAGATTTAAAGAAAACTAACGGATGATAAATTTATTACATGCGTACCGGTTTGGAGTAAATTTATCACAAAAGTACTAGTTTGGGGTTTTTTGTTGTCAAAAAAATAATTTGGGATAAATTTATCATAGGTATATTGGTTTGAGATTTTCGTGGCATTAACCCTAAAAATTATGTAGGTAAGTTATAATGAAGGCAAACTGCACTCACAAATTGATAGCAATTTGGAAACAATCTTAGCATGTAACATTGTCATAAAAACAAAAATATATTGATTTGTGTCAACTATGGACCCAAGAGCTAGCAGGGGTGCTACCTTTGATACTCGACATATTCCATTAGTATGTATATTTTCACGTTTATGATATGTCCCAAGAACAAATTTATGTTTCAACCCTCCAAGATTAGCAAGTTTTTGCCTCGTTCTTAAGTTATATTTTTATACTTCGTCTCATCATTATCATCATCATCATCTACCAATTTTCGACAAATGTCCTCTTTTTGGACATTGTGAGTTCATCAACGGACAAATAATGTCGCACATCAGGTAATAGCCCTTGCATTTTAAACACATATAGCGTTCCTTGCAAATCTCAATTAAAATTGGTGCAAGTGTTTCTCCCACAAGATATATGCTTATCGATATTGAAGAAGTCACATCCTATCTCTAGATTCTTCTTAATTGTGACTCTTCATATTTCGATGGATGTCGATAGAGACTTTTCGATTTCCGATGAACGTCTATTGGACGAATGTGTTTAGTGTCATTATTGTGTTGTTCCTTTCGAGAGTCCTTTTTATATTCTCAATGTTGACTATTCATATTTTTAGGAGTCCATTAATGAGTCAAGCGAAAGGTCACGTAGCTGAAGAGTCATGTAACATGCCTATATATAGGCGAGTCTTGTAATTGTTTTAGTAAGGAGAGTGACGGCAGACTTCAAAAAATAAAGTAGTTCATTCATCTCCTTCATTAAGAGCTTCTCTTGAGTGGGTGTTATCAGAGCTTTGCGTCTCTGAGATTTCAACATTTGGTATCAGAGCTGCGCCTCATTGATTTCAATATTTGATATCAAAGCATACCCTCGAGATTCAACAATCGAGATGGCTTTCTGAAGACCTCGTTTCCCAAAGATATTTGATTTCGAATTAGTAACACGGCGTGTTACTAGACTACCACTAAATGTATACCTAGTAGACAGATAGAGTCGAGACATGGGCAGCTAATAAATGGATTCAACCTCAATGGTTGGTGTAGTTCGTTGGGGGTTCCCAAGGGGATTCTTCAGCCAGAAAATTGTACATCACCCGTCCCAATATCACTAAAGTGCTCGCAAACTGCTCCGAGTCCAGGTCACCTGCTAAGGCCAAATTCTTCTACTTCTCCGGCTTACACGAGACTTGCAGCGTGTTCCCTAGACTTTTAATTAGCCGTGCCTCTGGGCTCGTTCCCTCGGATTAAAGCAAAGGGTAGGGGATAGGGTAGCTCTCATTAGATCAGCTCCACCATATGGGACAATGCCATGCTGTTATCGGTTGTGGCAAGTGCTTGACATAGCAAGGCACTGCTTCACTACAGCTACATGCATCACTATGTAGGTAATATATATAGGGTGAGAGAATAAATGAGCCAAACGTGGTGGATGAGACAGTGCAAAGCTGTGTGCGAATTGAATCTTTTGCGCAAATAAGACATCCCTCCCTTTGCCGTGTCTCCAACTTTGCATTGGCCCGGAACAGAAATTTACATCATCATCATCATTTCAATGTCCTATCTTTCTTAGCCCTTTTCGACCAAAAAAGAAGAAAATGTCCTCCCTTCTTAGCCCAATTTATTATTTTTTTCGACCCCTTAATTTCACCGCTCATTACGCTCTGGCCCCCGGACTTAGGGCCAATCATTTCGCTTTAGTCCGGTTCCATGTGGACTCGACTGGTCCGAATACTATACGAGAGATAACGAAGTGGAGAATTGAATATAACATTCAAATCATTTTGCAGTATTTTCTCAAGTGCAATACTAAGTCAAGTGTACTCTTTGAATACCGATTTTGTGAAGAAAAAAAAAAAAGCATACAGCGGACCAAAGGGTTTATGACATTTCGCAGTTTTCATGTAATATGCAGCAACGTGAACATATTAGGAAAAAGTAAGTTAGACAAACATGTGAGATGATCTTGTGAACAACTGTTAACAATGATGGATGCCAGGGAAAGCGAGGTTTAAGCATCTCCATGGCAACATCGCACCACATCCTGATTTCTGGTTCGAACAGAGCCGAGTTGACACAAAATGACGCGCACGAAAAACACGCCGAAGCTTCTTCCGACGTCGTGCTCATGAATGGTATCTAATCTAAGATCGGACAGATAGGAAAAGGAGGTCCGATTGGTCAATTAAGTGATGTCCTTTCGTGGAATTCCCATTTGATTGAAAAAGGAGACACGGGTCAATGGTAACCAAGGTTAATTGAAGGCAGAGTGTGTTTCCAAACAGTCAGTGTCAAGTGCACGAGGACATTATTTGAGACGATTTAGCAACTTCAAGCTCTAAAAAAAAAACTCTTATTTGAAAGAAAGTTCATTTCAAGCTCTTATTTGAGAAAATGAAAGCACTTAAATGCTTATTTGAAATTTTTTTCGTTTTCATTTTGAAGGAACAATAAAGCAGAGTACAATGTGAGGTCTCCAATTGTTGTACCTCCTCTCCCTCCCTCCCTCTCTCTAAGAAACACACGCGCAGAGTGAGAATGGACGGTGGCCTTCCAATGATGAATGGTCTGCTGCAGCACACCTTGAGGAGCATATGTTCATGTTCGTCAGATCCTTCTGATTCCTCAAAGTGGGTTTATGCTGTTTTTTGGAGGATCTTGCCTCGCAACTACCCTCCACCAAAGTAAAGATGCAGGCATTAATCATCAGTTTTTCGTCGCGTAAAGTTCCGTACATTTCCCTGTTTCTTGATCCATGTTGCTCTGTTGCAGGTGGGAGTTTGGAGGGGGTGCCATTGACAGAACCAAAGGGAACAAACGAAACTGGTAACCATGATGCGGTCGAGTTTATAAATAAGAATTGAAAGACCCTCTTCCGGTCTCCCATCATTTTTTTGAGTTTTTCATTTGGTTTCTGAATCAGGATTCTTGTTTGGGAAGATGGGTTCTGTGATTTCTGCGAGTGTGAGAAGGTGGGAGGTGGATACATGAAGGGCAGGTTCGGACCAGAGGTCTTCTTCAAATTGTCTCATGAGGTCTACAGTTATGGCGAAGGGTCAGGCTTGAGTCAAAAACTCTCCTCGCATTATCAGCTTCTTCCGTCTCTTTCTCGGGGACAAGAAAGAATGATCTCTTTCCCCTTCTTGGTGCAGATTGGTTGGGAAAGTGGCAGCAGATAACAGTCACAAATGGGTGTCGAGAGACGCCGGGAATGAGAATGATCCAAACTTCATCTCCTCCTGGAACATGTCGATTGAGCCTGTAAGACAAGTAACACAATTTCCCCTGTTTTAGACTAACCACAGTAGCTGCATGTCTCCGTTTCAACAGCTCTCTTTCAAAGCTTCATTTGCTTGAATTTTTACTGCCTACATTGCAGCAACCAAAGGCATGGGAGGTTCAATTCAACACCGGCATTCAGGTCAGAGTTTCCCAGACTCGAAAAGGAAAAGAAACCCTGGTTTTTCTTTTTCATCTTTACTAATGCACCTGCAGCTAAATTGTCTGATTTGCAGACGATTGCCATCATTTCGGTACGAGAAGGCATAGTTCAGCTTGGATCATTGGATCAGGTCTTCCTCTCTGTCTTCCATCTCTCTCTTCTTCTTCTTTTCATTTGCCTTTCCTCTTGATCACTGTCCGGTATGGTC
Source organism: Rhodomyrtus psidioides (assembly GCA_021437785.1). Taxonomy (NCBI): domain Eukaryota; kingdom Viridiplantae; phylum Streptophyta; class Magnoliopsida; order Myrtales; family Myrtaceae; genus Rhodomyrtus; species Rhodomyrtus psidioides. The sequence continues at coordinate 782,752 of JAILYB010000166.1, read as the reverse complement.
ATTGGTTTCTCCAGATAGCGGAAGATCTTAATTTGGTGATCAGCATACAGAGAAAATTCAGCTATCTCCAGAGCATTCCCGGCGTGTTCACGCTACAAAGGCCATACCTACCTTTCCAAGATCCCTACCTCCGCAAGTCCCATATCTCCATCACCGAACGCCATGAGACATTTTACTTGGAGGATGAGAGACGCCAATTCATTGGCGCCAAAAGGTTGTTCGAGGAAGCACCGGATAGTTGGCCAGTCAAGTCCATCAATCTGGGTTGGAACACCCCGCAGTACGGCGTCCAGGGCCCATCCATGTGGCCGATCCCGCCTCTTCTGCCGAAGCTACCTCCCATGATCCCGCCTTATAACCCCATCGAACCTCCCGATCCGGCTATCAGCGACAGGAACAGCATCGGCAATGGGTGCCAGAGAGCAAAAGCGCATGAAAGCCAAGTTCAGATTGGTGATGTGAAAGTGGAGCCTTCGTGTCACCTGGATGCTACTAGTGAAGAGAAGCCAACGTCCCCAAACCGTGAATTCAACGTGAAAGATCAGGTACTTGTTGGACTAGGATTTGAGCCTGTTAGGGATGGATAACTGTCGCCGAATCTTAATTAATTAGGAAAGCCGAAACGCCACATAATTATGAAGCAGACATAGACCGAGCTCTTTCTGGCTCCGAGCGGTCGGTTGGTAGTACACAAGTAGTTATGTGTCAGCCTTGGGAGCATTATGTACGTACTGAAAGCTGCATATAGTATGACAAACTACGGAGCCTTAACTCAAATTTAGCACCTATTTGTTCTGGATCACGGTCAGCTAATGTCGCGGCAGATTGGGCAACATCCTCCGTCCACGGTGGAGTCGAACAACTGGCTTGGACCAATTCCTTCTTGTTCCATCCCTATCGTTGTGGGATACATGATCTCCACCATTAAGTGATGGTCCCCCTTAACATGCTGATAGGAAAAGGACACAGCAAATTGTCCATCGGATTAAGTTGTGTGCAACATTTGAGAACTTGCCTGAGACACGCCGAATGGTCCCCATTCTCAACCACTTGATTTTTTTCCCACCCCCCTTCTCAAATGAATTCGAGACCAGCGATTCATGTTTTGAGACGTAGATGCAACGTGATTAGGTTGGAAAATTACATGGCCGAACTGTGTCCCATTCGGTAATCATTCTGAAGTTCGGAAAGGCTAGAAATATCCTTCTCATACATGCTACATTATCAGACCATGTTACTTCTCCACTCTCCCTCGTGACATGATCTTCACGAGACCCCATCACATTGCTCCTTGCCATGGATGGAACATAAATCCTCTGTAGAAAGGCTTTCTAAGCAGAATGTCTCAGATCTATCAGTAAATACCGGGTATAATAATCCACTGTGGCAGCAAAGTTTACACGCATCTCCTCAAGGATTTGAAAAACAGGTATCGACTTAAAAAGGAAGGACAAACTCTGCTTAAGAGTGCAGGTGGATCCTGAGACTGGCACCCTCACTATGAGTAACATATGCTTGTTTTCTCTTCAAGCACTAAATTTGAACCGTCAGCAACTGACAATGATGTCCATTCTCACAGAAGGAATGCACGATGTCTCTAAGAGTAGTTTCCACCAATGGTTGCAATCCGTGCAAGACAGGCCAGAAGAGATTAAACAAAGTAAAGCAGCTTTCCCGTCATAACATGAAATTAACCAACCAGAGGCGTGGAGTGAAACAAAGCATTCAAATTCTATAGAAATAAGGGAGTACTTCGAGAACCCCTTCCTGAATGAAGCCTGGATTTACAGAGTATGTTTCAGAAACTTGCAGCAGCAAAGTCTGTGTATCTCATGTCGCATAAAATAAGAAGTCTATTTACAGAACCAGTGCCTAGACATACTTTACGAACATTTTAAGAAAGGAGTTGTCTGGAACTGCAATTTAAAGCGAATGAGGAGGAGAACATGAGTTACTGCGATTTTCTCGACTCCCCTCAAGAATTTCCATCCACAGCTTACAAACTCCAAAGCCTTTTTCATGCACTGCTCTTTCGTTCACCTCCAAAAGCCCAGTGAAAATTAGCAGGAGTACGCTTTAACGCCTTGATTCCAAGTGGATTGTCCTTGCTCTGTAGCACAAAAATAAATTAGAAAGAACACGAAGGATTGTGAATGAAGATGGCACTTTAAAGGAACTTCTATATGGTAAAGGTCAAGTCAGAGGCATCCGCAGATTCAGAAAGCCATTCATGATGAGATTGATTTGAGTCAATTGTACTTACCATCTGGCAGGTCCCAGCATTTACGTTGCAGACCGGGTAATCATGAGGGCAGCAACTATAGTGATCTTCACAGCAGGTGGCTGCCTCGAGAGGGCAGCAGCCCCAGGCAAAGCAGTAGTTTGCATACTCATAGACGCAGCAGCAGGTGTTGGTCTCGGGACAAGAGTAGTAACTGTCGCAGACGGTCGGGGGTTTCACTGGAGAAGGTGGGGACGGGCCGGGATTGGGAGGATTTTGGCTCCTCTTGACGGGGTACGAGGACTCCATGGCTATCCCACATTTGCCAGTGGGGGTACCAGCCACATTACGTGCCATTCTGATGTAGCCTTCCTCTCCCCAGCTACTGCCCCATGAGTTCCTCACTATCCAGTAATCCACTCCATTTTCTGTGCCATATCCGACTGCCGCAACCCCATGATCCAGAGCTGTCCCACATTTCCCAGTAAATATACCCTGCGAAAGTTAGAGGGCAAAGTTAGGGCCATGTCCTTTAAGGAATCATCTGCGCTTGCTTCTCGAAGAAATTTGTGTTCAACAGTAACATCCCAAAGTAGCTCTCGCAATTTTAAAAGTAAAAGATTTTGCGATCAAAATGCCACGCATTCGCAAAAAAGCCTAAAGGCCTATCTTTTGAAAAAATTTAGTCAGCATATAACAACAAACAAAGGCTATTAGCCAGAAAAGTAATTACTCGAAGAAGCTCATCAATTCCTCTATATGACAAATTTTCAGGTAAGTACTACGGTTGACACTCAAGCTACAGATGGAAATAGTTGAGAAGTAGAGTGAAATTGCAAGCAACGCTCCTCCAAGTTGATGGATTAACCCAAAGTTATCATTCAACATGCATTTATTGATGGACCAACTAAGATACTAGACGGTAAAGTAGATAGATTACCGAATCGTAAAATTGGAATTCCCGGCCTCCTGCTTCAATGGCCACGCTCACTGGTTGATTAGCAACAGCCTTTTGCAATGCTTTCTCATCATTTTCAGGAACATCTTCATAATCATCGATCGTCACGACCTTCGCGTTCTTCTGCAAAATATGGGATAAAGGGATGACATGCTATTACCTGCGTGGTCATTACTCAGCCCATTCAGCATCTAGATGATTAATTATGAGACTAACCCTGTATTGGTCACAACTGCTATCTACAGCTCTATACGGATAGTCTTCCTCGGTATCAATGCCTCCGTTATTGATAATAAATTCAAAGGCATAATCCATGAGTCCGCCATTACATCCTTCATTGTAGGATGTATCACAGTCCACAAGTTCCTGCTCGGACAGAGAGATCAAATCACCAGTCACAATCTTGTTTATCCCCTCCACAGCAGCAATTGTAGAGAATGCCCAGCAACTCCCTTCAATCAGAAATAAACACCAAATCAAGCAGGTATAGATAGAAGAATCTTAATCCCGTATCCTGGTGAGATCGCTATTACATTTGTGAAAAAGATAGTACTTTAGCAATGCCTCCAGGAGATGTGTCATCCTCTCATTAGATTCATATATTAAGCAAACCACTAAGGTGTATAAAGGAGTATGGATCTTTAACTCATGGAGATCAATAAGAGCTGAAAACAAATATAGAGCTTACAGTTTTTCCTCAGGTTCTATTGGGAAAGAGCATTCAACTTCCTACATACGAATAAGATGCTTTGCCCTTTCCAAACTGCTAAAACAGGAACTTTCTTCACGAGATATTTAAGGAATTTAGCTTTGCCTCCACATTATCACTAGAATAGCTAACTTCTGGACACCCTAAATTCGTATTAGGATCTCAAGTGCTAGTAGTTGTTTCTCGGCTTCATCACAGCCTTTCCTTCGTCAGTTTTTTGCATTCAAGTGTGCTGGATAAGCTGCAAAGTTGAAGCTACACCTTCCCTCCACACTACATTATCATTGGCAAAGTAATAGTTATGAAGAAGAAGAACCACCACGACTTCGAAACATGCTGCCAATTAATCTTATTAAAGATGATCATATCTCAATAGATAAACACAATTACACCTTGGAAACTGTCACTTCAAACTTTGGCGTCCATGATCGCTCATAAGCTTTCAGACTTTAAGATGGGAATCATTGACATTGTGAAGGTTTGTCCAACATCACTTACTTGTAGGTTGTTTTCATTAGCCTTGTCTACTTAAATTCCTCATCACCTAAAAGATAGCTGGATTATTAAATCATTGACAGATATTCTCCAAAAGAAATTTTTTGGGAACAAAGTTAGTAACAGATGATGATTGCTTTGAGTTGAGGAATCTATTCAATAGATGTTTACCTATACAAACATTTCAAAAGACCACTTCTTTTGCCCATCATCCTTTTGCACTAATTGCTACAATTGCCTGAAACCCAATTTTTTCTTTTACACCGATTGAGTAAATTACCATTTTAAATTCAAATCAAGTAATAGTGACAGCAGAGAAGCTTGCGCACGAAGGGCATTTTATTTTTGGGATCCGGCCTTTGGAGAATCATAAGGGCTTGATTCTCCTTATTTAATTTAAAATTGGGCACACGTAGCGACAGAGCCTGCTACATGAAGCAAAAGCCCCTCGTGCTGTGAAGTTTGAAGCGATAGAAATGACTTATCAAAAGTAGGAAAACTCAAACTAGAGCAAAAAGAATTGCAGTAACAACGATATCTTCATATGCTTTCTAAAGTTCCAGCAAAAAAACAAACAAAAGGAATTTTCTCTTCGTGTGCATCCTATCTTCTCTTGCCAAGTCATGCTGTAATCGAAAAAAAGTTTTTTACATGGCAGACGTGGTAGGTATCCAAAGATTGTACAGGTCAACAACCAAACACTCCGTCCATAATGCTAGAGACAATGTTATAAAATTTGCGATAACGCAATATACACGATCAATAACAAGCAATTTCACATATAAATAACAGATGATAGATTATCACGAATGAACCATATCGAAGTCTATAAACGGATGTAAAATCATGGGACCAACAAAGACAGAATGCAAACATGAAAATCAGTGCAAAACGAAGAAAGCCACAATCAAACAAAGGCGCGAAACTTCCTAACGAGCAAACAGGGCAGGATCTTAACCAAAAAAAAAAAAAAAAAAAAAGGAAAAACAGAAGCAGTACAAATATCAAATCAAACCAAGAAAGAAAAAGAAGAACACACCGCAGCTTCCCTGGTCCTTGACGTTGGCAACGGCGCCTTCCTTCCTCCAATCAACGGACGCCGGCAGCTCCTCTCCGGCGGCCACAGCGTAGCGATCGCTGCGAGCCTTCCGGAGCCGCCGCCTCGACCGATCCATCTTGGCACCCAAGTACATGGACCGGTACTCCTCGTTGGTGAGATCGGCGAACCGGTTGAGGCCGACCTTGTAGGTCCGGTTCTCGGCGTTGTGGTCGTCGATGAACCTGAGGTTGTCCTTGAAGACCTGGAAGCGCTTCTCCTTCTCGCCCAGGGCGTTGTAGGCCTTCCCGTGCTTGGCCAACCAGCTCTCGTAGACCGCCATCACCTCGCCGTCGGTCCTCCAGGAGGACCGGTCGCCGCCGTGGGCTCGGTCGTAGCTGACGATGGACATGTCGAGGGCGGACGCGACCGTCAGGAACAGGGCGAAGGCGAAGAGGACGGCCATGGGAGGCGCCGACGATGGCGATTTGAGATCCATCTTTTGGGCTTGGCGTGTCCGATCGGAGAGTAGGAGAGAGATCGGGAATGGAAGAGCGAGCGGAGAGGGATCGTGATTTTATAGAAGGTGATGGAGAGAGAATCGGAGAAATGGAGGAGAGACAGGGAGGCGAAATTGTAGAGAGAATATAGGAAATTTGTAATTTGTTGGAATGAGAGTGGACGAACGAGACTGAACGTGATTGGCCAGAGGAAATGGGGGGTGGGGCGCGCGGGGTTGTAAAATTTCACTCGCGATGGGGGGCGCGTGGGGGAGAGGTGCTGGGTTTTTGCGTTAGATATTTTCTCTTTCCCGTTGCCGTAATCTTTGAATATTTTTTTCCCTTGTACATGGTGGCCGTTCAAATTCGATTTGAAGACTACTTGAATTTACTTCGATTTGATTTCCAATTCAAGTCGTGCTAGGAAAATATTATAATCAAGTGGATTTGCAAGCATAATCGAGCAATTGTACTTTTACACGTTACAATTACATAATTACGATAATTATATTATTGTAATACTGACAACAAAATTATGATTATTTATATAAATGAATATATAAATATATTTTTCCAATCACACGATTAGGGGCAAATAAAAGAACCAGATCGAATTGAACCGAACCGTTTGGTTTTGGATGTTTCTCGATTCCTAAATTTTAGACCCTGTGAATATCTGCCCGAGTTCAGGTATAAACCCACGTATCAGGACCATCCAGATCGGGTTTGTTGTTTTAATACTTATAATTGCAGAATTTTCAGAACTAGAATTTACATTCTTTTTTAGCTTAGACTACACTCGTGCCCTTCACTCTCGAGTCCTCTTGGTTTACTTCAGAAATGGCTACTGCCGTGACACAATGTCCACACTACCACAAACACAATCCCTACTCCAAAGGGGCTCGCCATTGACAGTCCTTGGCCATCGGCTCGTACGTGCCCCATAGATACAACTACAAATCACAAAGGAAAGGATCCGGATCTCCTACCATAAAGGTAGGGGTGACGTTGATTGATCCGGGCCGTCCAAATCAAAATGGACGGCCCAGATCAATCCATATCACTTTTTTTAAGAGATGGAAAGTTTTTGACGAGAAATGTAAAAAAAAAAAAATTAAAAAGTGATGTGGATTGATCAAAGCCGTCCATTTTTTATTTGGACGGCCCAGATCAATCATATCATCCCTGACATTGCTAGGGGATGCAATTCCTGAAGGAAAATGCACCCCCCCAAAAAAAATAAAAATAAAAAAATATTGGCGTCCATGATCACGACTAAGAAGACTGGATTGCACTATCAAGAACACATGGCCAACTGCACTGGTCCCAAATGGGTGCAACTTTCCCAATTTTTATTTGTTCGAGTACGTAATAAATCGCAAATAGGGTCCATGGATCATCAATAAGTTTTCTGCCAAACAAACCAACCTCGAAGCTCTATTTATTTTGCAGAAGATGAATATATTCTGATGATTTTTTTTTTAAATAATCGCTTAAATCACTGGTGAAGCGAACGCATCTCAATACATATGTAGGGTATTACACGAAAGTAACATATCCAAGATCTTACTTGACTCACTAATTGGATAAGTACATCACATAACGCATATTCCACAGATTAAATGTCGTCGTTGTAGCTCTTGAGAGGTCCTTCGTACATTTGACGTTCCGGAGAGGAGAATGGAAAAGCGAGGCTTTTTATTTTCTCTGTCATTGTTCTTCACTGTAGAATGAACATGCCAAAGGAGAGGAAATCCGTCTGAAGAAACGTGATTATATCACATTAGAAACTGGTAACTGCCTTTAACAGTTATCTCATACAAGTAACTGCATTTAGCAGTTATTCTTTTGGGAAAGGACTGGATAGCCTACATGAGCAAATCACGACAATCGCACACATCCATAAAACCCAACAGCTTGAAATAATTGATCGACGAAAAATGTTTCGCACAAGAAAATGGCGACAGCTCAAAATGAAATTGAGTCTCTTGGCATGTATATTTGATCCTTACTATCCCAAAAATCACATTGGAAAAAGAATTGCTAAGTATTTTGAAAATATTTTTAATTTATTTACTTTTGTAAGCGATACAAGCCATCAAGCAAATATTTTACAAACCATTTATTTTTATTTGTAAGGGAATTCCAGAAAGAATCCGATTTGGGTCTCGCGCGACGGAGAAGGTGCCGTACGAGACCCAAATCCGTAAATAATTTATAAAGTTACCTAATTTTGCAAATATTTTTTTTATAATTAAATTGGAAAAAAAAATCCCCCGCTAAACGACGTATAGAGGGGAAAAAGAAACTGTGACAGACTCAATACGTCGATGTTGGGTGGGGCCCGCACACGAGTGGGGGTGGGAATAGAAGTTACTTTCGTGGTGGAATCAAACGATTTTGTCGCCAATCGCTGTCGGAAAAGGAGACCGAAGGAAGGAAGCAGGCCTCCTCGATGTTTTGTTTGTTTCACTGTGAGTTCTTGTGTTGTGATTGGAATTTGGACAGCTTCTCTTCTCCAAATCCCAACCGTGATAAGAATCCTCCGAAAGGAATCAATGAACTGCCTTGCCAAATTGCCAACCATCTTGATCCTTCTTTGTCCAAAAATTAACCGACTAACTACCATTTTTTGTCCAAAAAAAGAAAGAAAATTACCTGGGTCCTTTGGCCCAACGACTTTAAAAACAAAACAAAAAAAAATTGTTTTTACAGCCGGAGCACACGATACGCGTACCTTTTTGTTCTGTGAAAAAATAGAGCATTTCAAATGTCAAAAAATGTCCTTGCTACACCAACTGAGCCCCCCCAGCCCACCATACAAGACTCCGTTTCGTTGCGCTAAAATGAATGATTTGGAGAATACTTTCCTAAAAATGATGTATGTATCGCTTACTGAAAATGATTGTACGAAGCTACTTTCATCTTTCGTGAATCTACTTAGGCATACATAGTTGTTGATTATGAAAAAAAAAATATTGACTAATTATTTCAAGCGATACAAGAAATTATTTTTACGGATAGTATTTTTCATATCGTTCATTTTTTGCGAAACAAATGGAGTCGGCCATAGCCTAGGGCCAGCAAGATTGAACTTGCTAGATTTGGGCGAGGTAGGCCTCGCTCGCCTAGGCCAGATCTGGGCAAGCACCAACCAACAAAAGAACTAGAGTTCAAAGTCGAACCACAGGCCTCTCGCTCTCTATGTTCCCAAATATCTCCGAATGCTTCTTGCTCGTAATGACCGTCCGCGTACCTGCACAAATCTCGAGGACAAAGCCACGAACTCGATTTCAAGTCAGTTGAGAACCCAATCCTCGCTCGTCGCCTAGACCAGTATGAGCCGCCCCATGGCTGGCTGACCTCGCCCAAGCCAAATTTGTGTGGTCGCACCTTGCCATGGATGGTTGAGGCTGACCTCACCCAGCGTCGGCGAGCGGTTAGAAGAAAAAGGAAGGTAAAAAAAACAAAGAGAAAGAAAAGAAAAAAGAAGAAGAATAAAAAATAATTTGAAAATTTATTAAAATATTATTTTAAAATTATTCTCGTCAACGTCAACCGGCCAAAGTTGGCCGGATGGAGTGAATTGGTAGAATATACAAAATATTTAGGACTAAATCGCCACAAACGCAAAAGGAAAAAAGAAAAAAGAAAAAAAAGTTTAGGACTGAATTGAAAAAAAAATGCAACAAGTTTAAAAATTCGTAGACTAATTGAATGGGTTGAAATAGTTCATAGCTCACTTAGACTTAACTCACCTCTATAGACCTCTCTTCATTTGCTCTCGCATTCATTCACGCCAATTTGGTGAATTTTTCTAATTTAAGTTAAATATATTTTAATAATATGAATCGGGTCGGGTATATGCTTAATATAGGTCAAGCTAAATAGGAATTGCTAAATTTGTATGGCGTGGAATTAAGTCAAAATAGATGAAACGAGTCTATTTAAATCGGGCCATTTTCAATCCGACTCGCGAAATTGACGAGTTTATAAAGCCATATACACAAAGGGTGGAAAAAGCAAGAACAGAACACTACGCCCCAAAAGCCACGCTCCGACCAAAAAAAAAAACACGCATAGAACAGAGGTGGTGATACTGCATTGGAATCGTAGCCTTATGTAGGGGTGTGGGGCCACGCGACGGATTCCCAATGAATCTTTTTTGGCATTATGAAAATGTCATTTTAGTAATTATCATTGATGGGGAAGGGACAATTTTCGATGATGGCCACTTTGACCGCGACCGTTTTCGTAATTCATTATTATTGCCGCCGTAATTATTGTGACCATGTCGTCATTTAATCACGAGTTCCTCTCAAACAATCGCAACATCACATCGACGTTAACTAGACGCAGTTTACACGCTACCTTTTCCCGATCACTCATAACCAAGAAAAATAAATAAATTCAATAAAATGCTCTTGCCCTTTTGTGAAAAAAAAAATGCGTGGCCATAGGGAAAATAATCTGGAAATTTGTCAATTGTCAAAGGAGGTTCCAGAAAAATACAGCAGAAATTTATTTTTTTTATAAAAGTAAAAAAAGCACTACATAATTTATATTCCGCTATTAAAATTGACTTTTAATTTATATTTTTTATAAAAATTTTCAATTGATGCCTAAATTATTAATAAAATTTCAATTATAATTTATTATTTAATTGATACTTTTATAAAAAAAATATAAATTAAAAGTCAATTTTAATTGTGGAATATAAATTATGTAGTGCTTTTTTTCCCTCAAAATTTACGTAATTTTAATATAATTTATTATTTAATTGAAACTTTTATAATTTATTCGTTTAAATGGATGCCTAAATTAGCAAAGTTTTAAAAATTCGATGGAATAATACTTTGAAAGGGCATATCTCATCACTTGAGTGTCCGTTTGGAACGATTTTTTTTTTTATATTTCGCATAATTTTTCTAGACAAATCCATTGAAAAAAAAATAAAAAAATAAATTTCGGCCCCCAATTGCCCCAATCGGCAATTGGGCCGCCGATTGGGGCCCAAGTCCTTGTTTTGGGTGCCGCTCGGCGGCCCAATTGCCGAGTGGCACCCAATTTGGTAAATATTTTTTTTAATATTAAATTGATAAATATTTTAAAAAAAATTAATTTGAAAAATTGCCCCCAAAAAAATACAACAGAGATTTTCGCCTCGCAAACTAAGCCCCTGCATGGTAACACTTCTGACAAACTTCTCAATTTCTGACAAGAAATCGATTTCTCTACTTCTCCTCAAAAGTAGAAGTTGATTTTTCTACTTCTACTCCAGATTGACTTCTGATTAAAGAAATTCGTTTGGTAACGATTGAAAATTTTTATTTTTAAAACATTATTAACAAAATCTTTGGCGGCGGTGGCCGGCGGCGATCGGCGTTCGGCGACTGGCGGCAGTGACAGGCGACCGGCGGTTGCGGCAACTGGCGGGGTGGTCAGCCAAGGCTTGTGTAATCGAAGAAGTGATTCAGAAACTAAGAAGTAGAAATTTTTAACTTCTGAAAGTTGGCCAAAAATCCAACCAGAAGTAGAAAATCCTATCGGAAGTCATTTTTTTTTACCAAATGCATTTTTGCTTTGGAAGTGATTTTACCAAACGAATTTCTCTGCCAGATTGACTTCTAGTAGTGAAATGAAAAAAAAATGAAGTGTTTTCATACGCATCCTAAAATACCCTTTTTTTTGTCCATGAATTTTTAAGTATTATGCAAGCAATCTAGAAAGAACCGGCACTCTCCAAAAACCTACATGTCGTGTCATGTCTGACACTTCAATACTCTCCGAACTCTCTGACATGCGACAAATATGTGGTCAGCGCTCCAGGCAAGACATTTTGACACCTATGATGTCAATTTTAAGTATTTTCAATAAGTTAGGGGTTGAAAAATAAATTTATCGAGTATATATACACTTAAGTCATGTATATATTAAAAAAATATAATACAACGCGTCCCAATGCGACGAGATCTCTTTTTTTTTTTTTAAGAAATTACCTATCGACATGTCGTGTCGTGTCACATGTCGCGTGTCGGTGTCGGTGCTACTGAATAAAAAATAGAGGTTACGAAAAATTATATTAGGATTTTTTTTGGGTCGAAAATTAAGATTTCATGGTGAGTGATTCGTTTTGAAGAAAAAGTCAAAATGCATTCGTCGCGTAATTTAAACTGAGTGATATAGTAAAAAGTAAAAGGGTATCTAGACAAACCGATAGTTCTATTTTCTTTAATTTTTAAATACGAAAGGTTAAAAAAAAAATGCAAAGCTAGATAGGAAGCGAAAGCGTTGTTGTTGTGTGTGGTATAAATAAGTCTTCCCCTCGGCTTGTTAAGGCAACAAATTACATAACATGATCCTCTTTTCAATAGGAAAATTGCTCAAAATGAAATCATAGTGACGATAACAAGCCTTGTCTCCACTGTCGCTTTATGCCCCCAATGTCAATACATGCGCCGAATGATTTCCGAAAGCCGAACGGAATGGACGAGTCCGTGCCTACTTGTAGCCGACGACGTGCATCGGCAAATCCGTTGTAGCCCTGGCGAGTCAATAAACCAACTCGAAATCAGCCGTGATTGTTGAACCTAACCTTGCGCAACAAAGAAAGGGTATGTAACTTATCACGCAAGAAACAAAATATATGAATATAGGGGAAGTCAAAAGTGTATTGTAGATTTGTATTCTAGCAAAAGAGTTGGAATCTCACACGTCTTTGTGTAGTAAAATAATATCTCTTGGAAGCGTCAAGCCGTCGTTTTCATCAACTCATCACATCTCCATCTGTCGGCTTTACTCATCATGCGTCTAACGGGGGACTTTCCGTCTCTCCCTCTATACTTGGACTTACTTTTGTCAATTTTGCATTTTTCACGTTACAAGCATGTCTGTTTTAAGAAAAAATTCAAAAATTGACAATGAAAATCATATATATATATATATATAATTGATTATATGGCTTAAAAATTAGTCAACTTCAAATATTTTCCTTATCCACCACTCATTATTTTCTTGGGCAATAAAAATGTTTTTCATCCATTCATTTTTCTAAGCGATAAGAGCAATCATTTTTTGAATTTTTTTCCCCGAACCTTGAGGTTTTGTGTGTGTGTGAAACAAATGCACTATAAATAGTTGCTGAAGTCCTGTTTTCCATGACGGACGAGGAATCAACAGGCAGACTCGCATTTTCAAGTGATCTAGCTCCTCGGATGACATCCCTTTTCAATTATTTGAATTGCACATGGCGTCAGCCTTCTAAGAAAGAACAATTCTCAGTGCGGATCGGAGACGGGCGGCGGGAGACGATTGCGATAGAGTTAGGTGTTCTTTTTTATTTTTTCTGTAGTTCAGTGATGTTGGGGATGTGGAATTGGAATCTCAATACCAGATTCCACTAGCACCCACAATTCCGCTTATTGAGGAGCCCTGTACTGTACGGTACCATGTGAAATCCAATTTCACAATTTGGTTTCTTTTGCGGACATGAGAAATTGCAGATGCTGGGAATCTCATTGCTAAAGAAATCCATATTCTGTATTGAACTTTATTTTTTTGGGGCAGTCAAAATGGGGCTAAAATCGAGCCCATAAAAAATCAGTCGAAAAATGCAGATCATAGCCCATCCAATAGCCCCTTGACGGTTCGCCATGAAACTAATCCTGTCACTTGCTCCATCATTACGGAACATCGGACATCGCATCTTTCACCCACCATCGTCGTCAGATGGTAGTAGGATTTAGCCTTTTCTGTACCAACGAGAGCTAATCTTTGTAATTCGGTGGTAGTGGGTACGCGCCTAAACGAGGGTCGAGTGTGATCATTGGAGTAACTGGTTAAGCAGAAGTGATGGACGACATCCCCGGGCTCTCTTAGATCTCTCAAAAGGGCGAATCAGATGTGGGTGATCCGTTCTTAAGTGACCCGTTTAACTCTTTTTGACTCAAACTGTCTTCGTGTCTACCCCCAATTTTCTCTCCCACTTCACCTCCACCACCCGCCCTCTCCGCCCAACTCCTCCTTTGCTCCTCCCGCGGTGTCTCTCCCGCCGTCCCTACCCCCACTCTTGCTGCTGCCGCTCGATGATTTCTTTTCCCCATCTCTCCACCCACCACCATCCCAGAGACGCCGGCCCTTTCCACCCTCTTGTCCCCTCCTTGCCCCCTTTTCTCCAATTCCTCCTCCTCCTCCTCCTCCACCACCACCATGTCATCGCTGGCCTTTGCCTCGGGCTCGCCGGTCACCAAGTCGTCACTGCTGACCGAACCTTCAACCTCTCTTCCTCGAGGCCTAGGCCAATCTCACATCCTCCGTTACTGTCTTTAGTGAGTTCGCTTCTGTGCTAGTGCTGGATTGTCTGGTCCTTGCAATTTCTTCTTCGCCTGCTCAATTTTTTTTTTCCTCATAAAAACGAGGCCAATCTTAATGCGACTGACACGTTCGAGTAGACAGTGGGAGAGAGGATGCGTTTAATGTCTTTTGGTTTTTTCGAATGGGTGTTTATGTCAATCCCACGAGTAGGTGGGACAGAAAGAAACCCAGAAGAGGGGCAAGTCATCCCCATTCTTATCCCACACCGAAAATCCCCTTAGCTTTCTTCTCTATAAAAGCCAACGTGTCAAGTGATAAGATTGTCTCTTCGGAGACATCCAATAAAATTGGAACGATACAGAGAAGATTAGCATGGCCCCTGCGCAAGGATGACACGCACAAATCGAGAAATGATCCAAATTTTTTTGTTTATTTTCGCACCTTTACTTTCTCAATTTTTTTTTTTTGCTTATGCAGCGACATTACTTTCTTTTCTCAAGTTTTTTTAGTTCTCTTATTTGCGAAGCAATTAACCAATTACATATTTAACCTCGTTTTTCTTTAACAAGTGCTAACATGAAAATTTAAGTCGTTAAGATAAAATATCCTGAAAATTTATTACGGGTTTAGACGAAATAATACCATTTTATTTTTTTTTCCAATCATTTACCTGAGAAAGTGTGGGAGAAATGATTTTTTCTTCAATACAAAAGAAAGATTACACAGGAAATGCAGCTTCCTCTAACACGGACTGTGAATCATAATAGTCGAGTTCGCCACTTTCATGCATTTATAGGTGTAGTCATATTCAAAATTTAGGATAATTGCCAAAAATGACCTAAACTTACCGTACATAAGTCAATTTTGTCATTTTTTTTTCAATTTTGCCCTAAATCTTTTAATGATTACCCAATGTGACCCAATGTGGTACGTCCGACGCTGACATAAATAGTGTGTGTGTATGTGTGTGCGCATATATATTCTTCTTATTTTCCTCCACTATTCGTTGGGCCTCGACGATGACCAGAGACTAGCGAGGGCAGCCCTCGTCGGCCAACGGGGGGGTGGGGCAGGTGACCTCCTCACTGACCCCTAGCGAGGACTGTCCTTGTCGATGTCTAGCGAGGGCATGGAGGCCTTTGATTGTCATTGGTGAGGTCGACGGCGTCTTGGTGACCCTGCCGGTTGCAAATTCAATGAAGGAAAAGAAAACGAAAGAAAATAAAAGAAATAAAAAGAAAATTTAGATTTTCTTTTAAAATCATTTACGTCAGCGTCAATCGTGTCACGTAAGACAGCTGGCGTTTATGTCAATAATTTTCAATCGAAATTGACCGAAATGACTACATTGACAAATCATCAAATTAAGATTAAATTGGCAAAAATGAAGTGTTCATGACCGAATTAATTGCCATACAATAATTTTAAGAATTTTTTTGGGTAATTTTCCCTTCAAAATTATAGTATGATTTCAAGAAATTTAAGTCCCCGTTCTCATAAAAAAACGAATTACTTCCTCGTACTGTGATGAAGGAGCTACCGCAACAAAACTACTATAATTCCCATCTTTTGCCGTGCATTACTTGACTACATCATGTGGTCATATTGATTCCTACGGACCCAATGAACTAATGTGGCTTCAGATTTGTATCACGCGGAATTAACTATAACCTCTTTCTCTCTCTAGGGAGATTCAATTTTTGGCAAATTAACCATGATATTCCTCAATTTGGTCCCAATTTAGAGCACTAAACGTAGATATTATTTGTTGGTTTTGTCCAACTTGGCATGTACATATGTCGAGGTCGAGTTACATTCATCTCTCCATCGACAAAGTTTTTCCATAGTTTTCCGATATGATATCAAATTGAGATAATTATAAAAAAAAGTCATAAACTTATTGTATGAATTCTGATTTAGTCAAAAACTTAGTCTTTTTGGTGGCTAGAAATCGCTGACATGAACGCCACTTGTTCTACGTGGTAAAATTAGTGCTAGCGTGATTTTTCAATTTTTTTTTCATTTTTTAAAATTTATATGTTAAAAATTTAAAAAATACACAAATTATCCACATCTGCGCCAATCATGTCACGTAAGATAGACCATTATCCATGTCAGTACTTTCTGCCCAAAATTGGACGAAAGGACTACATTAGAAAATCGTCAAAATGTTTAACACTAAATTTAAAATTTTATCACTTAATTGGCATCAACCCAGTAGGTTCGGAATTGGTTTTCTGTAATATCCCCATATTAGGTCCATTTAGATGGAAAATGTGTTAATTCCTTCCTTTCGAGTTTTTTTTTTGGTCGAATAAAGTTTCACTGATATAACTAGGAAAAATTCGAAGAACCCATAAGTTGGGCTTCATTACATAAAAGATCCAAAAGTACGGGAGGAGGTTTTGATGACCAATTGCTAGGGAGAGCTTTTGTCCTATGGGCTTTGGCGATCCAATCTGCAACTGAATTGGCTTCTCTTGGGCAATAGAGAACCTTCCTTTCAAGTTAGTTGTTAAGAAAAAGCCCAAAAGGATAAAATGAAAAAAGAAATTAGTTGTTAAGAACAGCATGATCTAACATAAAGAAAGCCCAAAAAAGATAAAAATGAAAAGGCTGTACATCTACATGCACCGAATGATTGTCAATAGCGAGCCGTTGACCATTAAGCAGGAAGCGCACAGCTGGGGTTGTGTCAATAGTTGCTCCACTCTCCTACTCGTAAGTCGAATCTAGGGCGAGTGCTAGATTGTCTTCATACGTGCACTTTTCTTCTTCGCCTCCTTATAAGTTGTAACTTCTTATTTCGGCAACATGTTAGTTACCACCGCGCTACGTTTGCGAACCTCTGCTCCACGGGGGAGCTGCGTGAGAGGCCCATCTCGTTCCCCGTGGAGCAGATACAGAAGGCGGTGGAGCTGCTGGACAAGGAGTACGTGCGGTCAAGGATGGATTTCGTGGACACGTACAGGCCGCAGCTCTCGTCCGTAGGCATGTTGGTGATCAGCTCGGGGACTCGGATGGCCTACGATATGACCCAACTTCAGGTGGCGCGATCCATCGTAGTTCAGGTTTGGTGATCAGCTTTTCGTGTTCACACCAGAAAGCGAAGGGAAGAAGGGGATCGCGGTGGTGCTAGGTTTGCCGCTGTTCAACTTCCGCGTCACATACATGGGCCCCTCCTCCTACTGCTCGCAATTTCCGGGCTTCGATTTGCATAAGAATCTAGTAAACTCTGATTCGTCATATTACAGTGAAATAACGCGTGAGATGCACACGTATCACTCACCAGCAGTTGCAGAGCTGTAGGTGATGAATCATGAAACCCCTTGCAATGCTTCTGCTACTCGCAGCTTACAACTTCTTGTTAATCCCAACCTCTATGTTCTCTCTATAAACCTCTTTCTTCGCATGAATTATGAACCTCGAGCTCGTCGACCTCCGCTTCGCCACCGCAACCATCGCTGCTTGAACCGTCCCGAAATTCCCCGAGTTGTCCTTAAGCACAACAAGGTCGGCCCTCAATGCTAGCGCTGTCGACTGAAGTAGCTTCCTCTCGTGGTTGGTCACCCAGCTTGGGAGCTCCTCGTACTCAGTCTCGGGCTCTGAGCCAAGCAAACCCCTGTTGGCGGCCAAGCCGTTGCTAAGGAGCTGCGAACGGTTAGCGGCAAGGCGGGCATCATGATGGAGTCCAAGACATTCAGATCCTGCGACCTGAACCGGCAGGTCTTGACGTTGGTGAGGGCAGTGCGGAGCCAGGTCTAGAGCTCCACTAGCTGCTCGACCCGTGGTGAAGAGCGTCACCCCCGACCAGTGCAGCGGATTGGACGGTCAAGGCCGACACGCTCGGGGAGTTGGGTCCGTTCCGCGGGACCGTGGTGGCCAGCGGCGGCGCCGAAGGGAGGGGGATGCGGGACTTAA
Organism: Rhodomyrtus psidioides; assembly: GCA_021437785.1. Classification (NCBI taxonomy): domain Eukaryota; kingdom Viridiplantae; phylum Streptophyta; class Magnoliopsida; order Myrtales; family Myrtaceae; genus Rhodomyrtus; species Rhodomyrtus psidioides. The sequence goes on along the minus strand of JAILYB010000166.1, from coordinate 764,599 downwards.
AGGTGCAGTGGAGATGGCGGTGGTGACTAGCGAGGGAGATGGGGAGGGAAGGGATGAAGAAAAAGAAAGAAGATAAAAGTAAAAAAAAACAAACAAAAATAGCAAGAGAAAGTAAAAAGACAAAAATGCCCTTTAGTTAGGTCTTTTTTTAAAACGATTTAAGCACTTCAGGACCTTATTTGAAACAAAGTCCACTTCAAGCCCTTATTTGAGAAAATAAAGGCACTTTAGGCTCTTAATTGAAATTTTCCCAAAGAATTATGATGATGAGAATAATCTAACATGCTTGATATATTTTGGTAGAGAGAATGCATTTTATGCCTTTTTTATTTTGATTTTTCGAGTGAATGTTTACTTCGGAAAGGAAAGCAATCCAAACAGGAGAGAAGTTGGGCAAGTCATCTCATCCTACCCCCATATTGTTAGAAACTCACGGCGCCATCCGATAAAAATTGAGACTATACAGAGTAGATTAGCATGGCTTTGCGCAAGATGACAAGCGCAAATCGAGAAACGTTCCAAATTTCTCGTTTATGTAATGGACTTAGTGGAAAGATCTGCCATTAGACATAATAAAAATGGTGAACCTGTCGAAGCAGCATGAATCTCTTCTTTCTTTGGAAGCAAGAGAGCTGCGTTTTACTAGCACAGTGAACCCAGTGCCCAGGACCGGCGTTCAAGGGCCATAGCTCCGCCGTCCAATGTTCGATGCAGGTGATAAAAAATATCACTCAGCATATAACTACAGCTTCAAAATAGATTCCGTCCAAAAATTGATTGTTAATGGTAGATCACTCCGAGCTTCAAGTTGGCAGGTCGCCGGTCCGAGTACTCACCACGCACCTCCGACTTACCGTGCTTGTTTTTCTCCCTAGCCGTACAAATGGAAATGCCAAACGTCAGCGGCGTTAAAACCAGGCACTGCAGCAAGATCGAAACCTACTCAGCACCAGTGGCTCCCGCAGTTCTCCAGCTAAGTACACGCTCCTAGTCTTATCAGGTAAGAGCTTACTAAAGACGAAACCGAGCCCATCCTGTTGTACGGCCGCTCACCACTTTGACATGTTTCTCTCGATCGAGGCCGCCCTGGCCTTTGCCTCGGGTTCGCCTGTCACCACGTCATCGTCGCCGCTGCCCGAACCTTCAACCTCTCTTTGTCGAGGCCCGGGCCAATCTCGCAACCTCCATTACTGTCTTTAGCGAGTTCCCTTCTGTGCTAGTGCTGGATTGTCTGGTACTTGCAGTTCCCTCTTCGCTTCCTCATATATTTTTCCCTCACAAAAACGAGGCAAATCTTTCGTGACTGACATCTTCGAGTAGACAGAGTGGGAGAGAGAGGTAGAGGTGGCAAAATGGGTCTAGAACCCACATTTGACTCATATTTCATGGTGGTGGGTCAAAAATGAGTTAGCTTAAGTACTTAAATGGGTCATAAATGGGTTGCTTAAAAACTTTATGGGTCATAAATGGGTTTCAAATGGGCCATAAATGGGTTAGCTAAGAAAACTATCTTAAGACAACCATAAATAAGTTTTGTGAATATTTTTTTAAAAATCTAATTTTTTAATATTTTAATAATTTATTTTTTATATAATTTTTTTTCTTTTCTATTTTCTTTTTTCTTCTGCCTTGGCCGTCGCTCTGCTTTGGCCGCCAATGGTCACCGCTGCCCACCTCCGGTCACCATCACCAACAACCACCCTCCACCGTCGCCGGCCGTCGATCGCCGCCACAGTGCGTGTGCAGTTGCCTCTACGAACATTGCTTTACGCCATTAATAGAGACGACGCCAAATTCTGATTTTGGTTTTGGATGAGGAGTACGTGCCGGTGCTGTATATTTCCAGATCGACATCATCGATATAGCGTTGCGTGGAAAAAAATCGACCCACGCTTCGTTTTTCCCGATCAATTCATCCGAACATGACGAACTAGGGTGGGGTACAGTTGAGCCTACTTGAATATCAATTTTTGAATACCGTAGCTTAACTCAACTCGATCGTACAGTCAAATTGAAGACCGTCACAAGCTTGGGCCGTAAGAACTCAGATTATTTTATTATTTTCTTGGATATGAGGTTAGCAACGCAAACTATAAAGATTTCGATGTCTGATTTAGGCAGCTATAGATATTTTGAATGCAACTAACGGAAAAGCTCAATTAGTATTGAAGTCTTTTAACTTAACTCGGCAAGATAAACCAGAATCGAGTACGAGTCAGCGTCGAAACCTGCCGGAGCACCTCCTTTCCCGAGCTCCGATTACGCCCCATACGCCTTCAGAAGCGGCAGCCCGTGCGGGGAGAGCTACAGCTTCGGCGACGGAGGTGGCGAGCAGCAGTTTGAGGGGACGACAATGGCAGGAAGCGAGCAACGGTCAGCAGTGGCGAGCATAGGTCACAGGTGGCCGGTTATAATAAAAATTTATTTTATAAAGAAAAAATTTAAATTTTTTCAGAAAAAATTCAATTGCATTTTTTAGCAATATAATTTTTCTTAATAAATTATAAGAAATAAATATTCCGTAATTTAGCTAAATATGTAAGTATTTAAGTAATACGGGTCGGGTCGGGTATGGGTCGGGTCGGGTATGGGTCACTAAATTTACATTGGATGAATATGGGTCAAAACGGGTTAAATGGGTCAATATGGGTCGGACCATATTCGATCCGACCCATACCCGACCCGACCCACCCATTTGACGCCTCCAGAGAGAGGATGCGTCTAGTGTCTTTTGGTTTTTCGAATGGGTGGTTCATGTCAACCCCACGAGTCGGTGAGAAGGAAAGCAGACCCAAAAAAGCCGGACAAGTCATCCCATCCAAGTCCCACACCGAAATACCTCACAGCTTTCTTCTCTATAAAAGCCAACGTGTCAAGTTATACGGTTGTCTGCTCGGTGACACTCATTAAAATTGGCATGATACAGAGGAGATTAACATGGTCCTTGCACAAGCATGATGCGCATAAATTGAGAAATAATTTAAATATTTTTTTGGTTATTTTCGCGACATTACTTTCAGTTTATTATTATTATTATTATTATTTGCTTATTTAGAAGCATTACTTTCTTTAGTTAGTTCTCTCATTTGCGAGTTAATCAGCCAATTACATGTTTAACCTCACGTTTCTTTAGCAAGTGCTAAGATGAAAATTTTAGTCGTTAAGATAGAATGCCCTAGAAATTTATTACGGGTTTGGACGAAATAATGCCAATTTTCTTTTCCCATTCATTTACCTGAGAAATTTTGGATTGCGAATCATAACATCATCTGGGATAAAGGACACGCTTTCAGACACTTGCACGTGCAGTCATATTCAAAATTTGTGATAATTACCAAAAATTCACCAAGTCAATTTAAATTTAAATCTTTTAACGATTTGTTAATTTATTCCAATATGATTGTAAATACTATTTAATTGATTGTGTCCAATTTGGCATTGTGCAATATTTTCGTCCAACTTTAATTAGTTTTTGTTTTACACTCTCTCTAAGCTTTCATTTATTCAAGTTCGGAGACAATATTGAACATTTTAGTATCATCCAAGGATCATTTGTGTAATACCCATTTCTAGAAAACCCAAATTTCTCCTAAATAGCTACCGTCCGAGCTCTATTGGAATGAAATTAGGACCGAGGGCAATGCGAAAAGCACGCACCAGGATGTCGAATCGCGAGAAAGACTCAACAGAAGCATACACACATAACACTACCAATGTTTAATTAGTTTTCGTTTTACACACACTCTCTCTCTCCAACCTTTATTTATTTAAGGTCAGAGATAATATTGAACATTTCAATATCATCCAAAAACCATTTGTGTGATACCCATTTTTAGAAAACCCGAATTCCTCCTAAATAGCTACCGTTCGAGCTTTATGGATTGAAATCAGGACCGAGGGCAATAACATCATTTTCACGTCAGTGTGGTACGATCGGAGACGGAGAGGTCGAAGGGGTGAGGTAACCGAGCTTGATGGAGAGAACCGACGGCAAGGGTGATTGAAAACGAAGCGCGAAATGGAGACATCCAGGCGCTCGATGAATCGATGATGATGGAGAGAGTGCTCGCGCTCCGCGAAATGCCTGACTTAGGAAATTAAACTGAAGAGCGTTCTCGCTTTCGCTTCCACTGGTGGAAGATGCACCTACAACGACGCTCAGAGTCATTTTGGATTTCTTCAGTCATCAGCATTTGTCCAGATGGCAATTTTTAGACTTGCTGTTTGGCTCATCCTGTTCAATTAATCGAAGCCAACCTTGGATGATTCGATCTTATTAGTCTATGTCAATCGATGAGGAGATGTGGCGTACACATACTTCGAGGTCGAGTTACATTTGATTCTCCATCAGCAAAGTTTTTTCATAGTTGACTGATACGATATTAAGTTGAGATAATTACTACAAAAAATCATAAACTTATTCGATTCGTTGACGTGACATCGACCGTCAAGCTTAGCACGACCGATGCTGAAGTGGACAATTTTGTAATTTTTTTTAATAAAATTTTCCTATTTTTTTCCATTTTCCATTTTCTTTTGAAAAAATATAAAGGAATTGCAAAAATATTTCACTTCACAACCGGCCGTGCCACGTAGGATGATCAAGATTCATACCATGATTTCCGGCTAAAATTGGACATAAAGACTATATTGAAAAATCATCAAAAGATTTATAATTAAATTGACCAAATTGAAAAATTTAGAACTAAATTAACATCTGCACTGTTGGTTCAGTAATTTTTTTTTTATAATCTCCATATTAGGTCCAACTAGATGGAAAATAAGTTAATTTCTTCTTCCAAATTAGTTGTTAAGAAGAGCATAAGAAAAACATAAAAAAAGCCCAAAAAGATAAAATGAAAGGCTCTAACTGTACATGCATCGAATGATTGTCAATAATGAGTCGTTGACCATTGGTCAAGCACAATGCTGTGGCTGTGGCAATGCAATCGATGCCGAAAGATGAATCCAGTGCTAGTCCTAGATTATCTGGTACATGCAATTTTCTTCTTCGCCTCCTTGTAATTTCTTATTCCGACAAAAAAAAAAAATTTATGACGATGATACTAATTAACATGACCGACATATTTTAGTAGAGAAGATGTATGTACGTCTTTTTTGTTTTTATTTTATGAGTGGGTGTTTACATCGGCACTGAAAGTTATCCCGACGAGAGTAAAATTGGATAAGTCATCTCATCTTTATCGCACATTAGAAACTCACAACCGATGTCTTCTCTATAAAAGCCAACGTGTTAAGTGATAAGGTTGTCTTTTCGAAACATCCGATAAAATTGGAACGATAAGAGAATATTAGGAAAAATTATTAAAAAAGTCATAAACCTATTAATTGCAATAGTATCGATTCAGTATTATTATTTTTTGTCGATTCAGTCCTAAACCTTTTGCAATTGTGTCGATTCAGTTCATCAGGCCAAATTTGGCCGGCCGGGGTTGACGTGGACGTCGGCCGTCCGACGATATTATTTTAATATTTTTATTGATTTTTTTTATTTTCCCTTTCTTTCTTTTTTCCTCATCGTCTTCTTCCTCTAGACTTCGTTTCTGTCTCTCTGGCTCTTCATCTTTTCCTCTGGCAAGAGGCGTCGGCTGAGGTGAAGCTTCGTCCTCGGGCCTCTCCATGGTGGCCGTGCGGCCAGCTCAGATTTGGCGAGGTTTGACCTCGCCGTTGCCGGACGAGACAACCCAAGACCTCGCCTAGCGACGGTGAGGTCGAGCCTCGCCATGGCTGGGTGAGGCAGGCCGAGACCTTGCCAGATCTGGGCTGGTGAGGGTTGGCCTCGCACGGCCACAACGAGGTGAGCCTCGCCCAACCATGGCGACGACGACGCTCGCCCTTGCCAGTGGTCTCCGGGGGCGAGCTTCAACTCAGGCCGACGCCCTTGGTCTAAAGAAGATAAAGAGCCAAAGGGAAAAGGAAGACTAGAGGAAGAAGACGAAGACCAGGAAAAGAAGACGAAGAGGAAAAAAACAAAGAAACAGAAAATAATATAATATATCGCTGGACAGCCGGCATAGGCCGGCGTCCACATTAGCGTCGACCAGCTAAATTTGGCCGGATTGACTGAATTGACACAATTGCAAAAGATTTGGACTAAATCGGCAAAAAAAAAAGGTTTAGGACTGAATCGGTAATAATGCAATAGGTTTATGATTTTTTTGGTAATTTTTCTGAGAAGATTAGTAAAACAATATGCCAAATCGAGAAATGGTCCGAATTCTTTTTCCCAATTACCCCTCGTTAGGGGAGCGCTTTTTTCCCAACCGGCCTTTGCTTTTTCTGCCAACCTAAGATAACTTAATGACATATTTACATTCATAAATTTTTTAGTACATGACACAAGTTGAGTAAAATCAAAACTTAACGTCCATACACCAAAACAGAAGGAAAAAAAAAAACAACGCCAAACATCTTCTTTTAGTCTACACATACATTGTCATATAATGGATTCATTGGAAAGATCTACAACTGGACAAAAGTTTTTAATCCTTTACCTATAGAAATCAAAGTTACTGCAAAAACATTTAAATGTTCAATGACCATGGATTGCATCCGACACCAATCACACATCCACCGATGGCAGTAGAATGACAAAGTGATCAAGAGTAGAACAGTCGCAATTGTTATACTGGTAATCAATGCAGATGCAGACCCCAAGCTTCATCAAAGGGGTGTCAATGGGTTGGGTTTTCATGAGACCCGACCTGACTCGAAACACTGAAGGGGTGTGCTTGACCCAACCTAACCCAAACGACATATTACCCGAGCAGTCCGGTGGGATCGGGTAGGTCTGGATCGACCCCAAGCTCCATGAATGTTATGAAGGAGAAGACGATTTAGGCTCTGAGGTAGAGGAAGAGCATGAGCCTTATTTGTTTTCAAATTATAGCTAATTCAAGAAATAAAGAGAGAGTTATGGCTTTCCACGTAAACTTGCCAAGTCAACTGAGTTATTGTCATATGTCATCCGTCTCACTAATTTCACGATAAAATTTAAATGAAGCTATCGGAGCATAATTGTATCACGTATGTACCAGTTTGGAATTTTTGATAACTGATAATTTAGTTTAGAGTAAATTTATCGCAAGTGTATCGGCTTGAAATTTTTATTGACCCAAAAATTAGTTTGGAGTAAAATATTCACATGTTTACGTATTTCGAGTTTCTCGTGGTATAAACCCATTCATTTCTGCCAAGTAGGTGAAACATTTCATTCTTAGAATCACAGTCTAACTTCAGTGTCAGTTTCCTTTAAAAACATCGTGCCCTAGGACTTTCATCTCTATATTTTGCTGGACGAACGATTCTGCTAGCATGACCGCCACCTTCTTATGGGGAGTAACGGTGGCCTGCGATGATGTGATCCTCAATTTGTAATTGAGAGAAAACAAAAACCTTCAAGCCTTCGGAAAATGATTTGAAAATATATTCTTAAAATTTATAGAATATATCGGTCAAGTAAATGGACAAACATAAAAATATTTTCATCATTCATAAAATTATTTCATGCGATACAAACAATTAGTGTTAGGAACATGTTTGTCAAATCATTCATTTTTTCGCAAAACAAATGGAGCCTTAGTTAGAGGTGATCATCGGTCCAAGATAGAATTGGGAACCGGATCGAATCGACTCTAGCAACTGGTTCGGTTCCAGGTTCCTGTGATTACCAGTCCATTTCTCGATTCCAAAAAAGAGGAATTGGTATTGTGCTGTTCAGTTCTCTTTTCCTGAGGAAGAGCAAATTTGGAATCGAAGAACCAGACTGAGAATCAATGAACCAGAGATTATATATTGTAAGTGATGTATATAACTTTTTTTTTAGATATTAATTGTAATGAGAAAATTATAATTAGTAAATAGAGTTTACGAGTTGAAGTGGAATGAACATATGTGGTGAGGATTTCTAATAATTATGTCAATTTATTACTGGTTGTTTTAATTAAAAATGTTATTAAGTGATTAATTATATTTGTTGTTTCTTTTGATTTCATGTGGTTAGAATTTGGAGTAATTTTTCATGGACGATTGAGGACTGAAATTCTATAATTTAGGTTTTATGTTATATGTTTTGAATTTTTTATTTTTTTATTATTTTTATGTGTTCATCTTTTATGGAATGTTACTATTGGCAAACGTGAATTTACATTTGTTGTTGTGTTCACTTTTGCTTTGCTTAACTAAAAACGAAACAAAAAAGAAATAAAACACACTGAAACCGATCGTGGAAAAGATTGACAAGGTAAGTTTCAAGGTATGTGTGGTAGGTTCTAAGTTCCAAAAACAAGGGAACCATTTTTGACGGGGTAGTTTCATTTTCAAGTGAAACCTGGACCGACCTTGGAACCGTTCATCCTTATCCCTAGTTACAATGAATTGCAAATTTAATCAATCTCAATTAATCATGTCAAAATGTTTTTGTGCTTGTGGATTTTTATTGTTGACAAAAGGTTTTGCCTGAAATATCATTTTTTGTTGCCCAGCATGTGTACCGCCTAATTATGTACAAATTGTAGGATTTAACTAATTTCAACTCTTCATGTCAATTTTAATTTTTTCGGTTTTTATTTATTGTGCACAAAGATTGGGTCTCAAGTCTCATCTTTTTCTGGCACGATGAGTAAAGTTTCAAGAACAAATTGGTGTATTCAGCCACATCAACCATGTAACATATGCATAGAATATTTTCTTGTCAACTTTCGTTTAAAGGGTAAATTTTTTTAAAACAAATGTGTTGTGCACCTTTAATTTTTGAACGTCCTCATGCTTTAGAGAATTGTCTGATGCATGTGTAATATTGTGTTGTGGTTAAAAAGGAAGAATTTTTTACCTAAACTTCATCTGGGTAAATTTTTTCTTATGCGGATTGACCTGGGCTTTGTTCTTATGAGAGGACAAAAGCAGTCATCCGGTCGCCACATTTGAATTAACCAATTTCAACAGCAAAATCAACATCAGTTCGGCCAGATGCAACCACGCGCACAGTTCATCTGCATTCATGTTGGTCCGTTTTGGTTATTGGTTTCAAAGCTTTTGACGAAGTGCTTTGATTATCGCTCATGCTAAAGACTAGTGAGGGCTTAGAGTCAGTAAAACAAAGGACATTGGACAGAATGGCACGCATAACGACACTTTCGGAGTAGAATTTTTGCTTCATAAGTGTTTCTGGAGCAGAAATCCGTTTGGTAACGCAACTTCTGAGAGCATAAATCTATAGTTTGGAGCTACTTCAAAGTATAAAAAAAAATTAATTTTCTCCATAAGTAGAAAAATCAACTTCTGTTCAGAAGTTGATTTCTAAAACAGAAGTGTTGTCATGCACGCTCTTATGGCCTATCTTGTTGAACATGGAGTCCTAATGCCCGAGCGAGAGTTTGGGTGCACTCAATATTTCTCTAATGATTCAGAATGCGGTCCGTGTTGCGTCAACGTTCGAATTCCCATCACTCGGGACATGATAGTTCGAATCATGCCGAAGAAGTAGTTCAAATAATTACTACTTAAACTCATTTTTAAGGGAACAAATGACTCTCGTATCAAAAGAAAAAATGGCCCAAACCATCCCCGTAAGACACATGGGCGCGTCATGGGCTGATGGATTCTCTGCGGCGGAATAGCTCTTGTGGCTCCTGGTGAGCCGAGAACACCAGACAACCTTCCTTCTATAGTTGTTTAAAAAATATATATATATATATGACAAATAGCATCCTCGTATAGGATCACACTGTGCCCAGTTTAGCTCAGGTATCCAGTCCATTGATCGAGATACACAAACCACTTCGCACAATAACTCGTCTCGGCTTCTGATCAATTTGTGCACGAGAGGCCAACTTCTCCCTCAGAGCTCCTCAGAGTATAACCAGTCTATCCTAAAACTCCCAGCAGAAACCATCATGACGCCACTCCTACGAACCGATTGTGTCTTCTCTTGTGCATCACGCACTCTTCGCCCCGATATCACATGGGTATTTGAGTGAGTATGGGAGAATTCCGTCCGTTGGGTGACGGAAAATTTGGGTCCGCGACAAGCGCGCGTGCTTTGAACAACGTTCGTTCGTCAACAGAGCTGGAGTAGAGAGAATAAAGTAGGAAACTATCATTTTGCTGAATTTTCTCATCCTCGTAACAAACCTGCAAATCAGCACAGACCAGTGGTGGAAGAACGTGGAAAGTCATTGGTCTGACAGAAAGTTGGAGCTTCTGGAATCATCCTTGGCCGTTCACATTCTGCACCCTTTGAAACCAAAGAGACAATCCTACACACAATTATAATAAGATGACAAAATTCATGCAACAGAGAGAGCTTCTCTTTGACAAAACAAACAGCCACTAATATTTTTTTTTTTTTGCTTTATTTTAGTAGGCTAAGTGGGTTTGATCAAAGCACTCACCATCGGGGTGGGTCGGCGAGAAGGCACCAGTTTCCCCCCCAGTAGTGGACATTTGCAGGCACAACAAGAACACGTTCTAGCAGATACTAAGGTTGTTTCTCTCTTATAGACCCGCCTCCATTGCCTCCACATCTCCTCACCGTCGAAATCTCCATAGCATCTGAAATCACAAGACACAGTAGCACAATGATCACCAAGACCTCCTTTGTTGCAATCCTCTCACTCCTCCTTATCCTCCCGACTTCTCTCGTTTTGGACGCCGAAGCAACTTCCACCGGTAGAGACGCACTAGAGCTCCCCATTGGCATCGGCGGCAGCGGCCGCTCGAGCAAAGACTGCAGCGATAGACTTCTCGAGAACCCCAACAAATCGGAATGTCCTCAGGCAAATATTCCATTGTTAGGACCAGTTATACAAGCGCCCCTGCTAGGACCAGTAGTAGAAGCGCCCATTGTACAAGAGATCCTGAACTTTGTTGACCAGAGGCTTGCGCTGGTATACCCAGTGATCCAGATGTTCAAGTCCACGATCACATTAGATCCTCTTGGCATCACCAAATCTTGGGTTGGCGCTGACATTTGCATGTACAAAGGCTTTTACTGTGACAACCCTCCCGACAATAGATCAGCCGTTGCGTTAGCTTCTATAGACTTCAATGGCTTCGGATTAAGCGCTCCGAGCCTAGACGGCTTCCTCGATCGGCTCCCGGACATCGCGCTCTTCCACGCTAATTCCAACAACTTCGCGGGGACCATTTCCCCGGCCATTGCCAAGCTCAAGTACCTCTACGAGCTCGACCTTAGTAACAACAAGTTCTCGGGCCCGTTTCCTATGGCGGTTCTCGGCATGACCAATCTCATATTCCTAGACATGAGGTTCAATTCCTTCTCCGGGGCCGTACCTGCCCAGATATTTACTCAGGATCTCTACGCGCTATTCCTCAACAACAACGGCTTCGAACAGACGCTGCCGGACGATCTAGGGAGCACCCACGTGCTCTACCTCACCTTAGCCAACAACAAATTCACTGGTCCGATCCCGGGAAGCATCGCGAGAGCCCTGTCCACTTTGACTGAGGTCCTGTTCTTGAACAACCGGTTTAGCGGCTGTTTGCCTTACGAGATTGGTCTGCTGGACGAGACTGTGGTCTTGGATGCGGGTAACAATCTTTTGACAGGCCCGCTTCCGCTCTCGCTGTTCTGCTTGGAGAAGGTGGAGCAACTGAACCTCGCAGGGAATCTGTTCTACGGGATGGTGCCGGAGCCAATCTGCTGGCTAGGATTGTATGGGAACTTGATGAACTTATCTCTGTCGGACAACTATTTTCAGCACGCCGGCCCTTGGTGTAGAGCGTTGATCGAGAAGGGCAGACTCAATGTGCGAAATAATTGCATTCCCGATCTTCCGTTCCAGAGGTCGGTGGCCGAGTGTGCGAACTTCTTCGCACACCCGAGGCCGTGTCCGCGGATGTGGTCATACTCCTATATACCATGCAACCATGCTCATCTGGATTCATTGGTTCCCGGCATTGCTCCTTCGCCTTGAGAATCTTGCTGGCTCTTCTCTTTTTATCTTCAAGTCCAAAGATATGTAATTTAAAAACTGGAACGAAGTACTGTAACTGCATAATTCAAATAAGAAAGTATCCTTTTTTTTTCCCCCAAGTTAAGGGCTGATGTTTCTACTTTTTTTTTTTTTTTATCAATTTTTGTTTTTTGCGTAACCCTTCTTTTTCACTTTGCCATACGAGGAACTTGCCCTGATGTCAAGGCGATGGACTCAACCAATCCAATGAAACAAATATCTCCTCATTGAACCGCGGTATATTGCGTCTCCACATCTGTTAGGCGAATAGTTTTACGTCGTCATTAACGACACCCGGGACTCCGGCCACACCCGGGACTCCGGCCCTTGGATGGAACATGTTTCTACACATCTCGTGTCGCAGAAATGCAAATCCTTTCAGATGTTCGGCCTCATTATTAAAACCTGAACTCTGAAATCCGAAATTGAAACCATAAGAAGACCAAGACTGGATTCACCAATAACAGAAATTATAGCTCATGCTTCGTATCATCTTTTCATTTTTTTTTTCTCCCGCGTGACTAGCGTCCAAGTTTCAGCTTCATCCTTCCTTAAATGTCCATAAAGCCAAAAGAAGACAAAGAACTTGCAAATGATTCTGTTATGCCATAACATAAGGGCTGTCACAGAAAGTCTAAAGTAGTGCCGAGGAAAGTGCGGATTCCCATCATCAAAGGGCCAAAAAAAGAAAAATGAAAAAAGAACGCTTGATGATGAAGTCAAGAACTTGGTGGGTTTGTGCCTCTTTGATTATTAAGACAGTACAGCTTCCTTATCCTCACAGGTCTGGTGCATAATTTTCCTTTTTTCCTGTGCTAATCTCGGCAGAGGATGCATTAGATTGAAAAGGAAAATGTCGACCAAAACCAAACTTTTTCCCACTTGAATTCCCAGCAGCAACATCGTGGTCCACCTGAGAAAGTGGCTCGTCCATCCCCTCGGATTCTAAATTGTGGTGGGTGTCTCGCTCACATCCTTGTCACTGGCCACTGTTTCTGGTTTTTGATTGATGTTTTCAATTGTCTCTGTCCAACTTGTTATGAAAAATCTGCTCTTTGGTCGTCAATCGGCGTGCCCATTCAACACAGGCATTTGATTTGACCGTGGGCAACTGATGCATGCGAGCCGAAGAATCGCAAGACCCGTCTCTTATCATCGTAGCCGACAAGCTTGAACTTAATCATTCGATCTCGAGTCCTCCTTGACTGATAATTATTAATATCTTTGCTAGCTTATCTCGTCGCTTCTAGTTACACCCATTATTTTTTTCATGTTTCTCGCGATCAAAATGGACCGGAAGTTCAGTATTTTTCCTACGGGATGAATTCTCTTGTGACATGTTCGTCCCTCACTTTCGAACCATCATACCGCACATTTCTCCATTATTCTACATCCGTGCACCGCTTGTTTGTCTACTACGACAGTGAATTCCTGGGTAAATTGTTCATGTAGCCTGTCAAAAAAAAAAAAAAGAGACTGAACCTGAATTGCACGATGATAAAAGCGAGGCTACTGCTACTACATTGTTTTGTGCGCTCTTTTTATCACATGATCTGGTGAGGTGCACCACATCATGAATATGCGTAAGAGAAATCCTACATCGAAGAATTTGTGTGGTGTTGAGTAGCTGAGTGAAGATGGGTCCAATTAAGTATGTTGACGAGCTCGAACTTGAGTAGGCAAATCTCAAATGAGGTTTGTGCTATCACATGGATGCAAACACCCTTGAATGAATGAAGCCTAGAGATTCTACGGCCGGGCGTCTTTTGCCCCCTAATAGAGATGTTTTTATGGGGCCAAATCCAGTAGAGATTGACTTCACGTTGTGAATCTTTGTGCTTAACATATGAAAATTGACTAGGAAAAATGCCAACGGCAATCATATAGGCTCATTCATATCTCCTTTTATGCTAAACTAAGTGGTCTTCACACAACTACTTTAGTGAAAACATGGTAGATTCACTAGATTAATCAGTTCATCTTTTCATTCGGCAATCACAGACTCATAGCATATGAAGGGGATATATTCAAATATGTCCAGGGAGTGTACGGATATGAAACTAGCTCACGCTACGGAGACGAGCTGTAGAGGACATGTCCATGAAGCCCAAAGGGCAGATACAGTGTTTGGCTTGGAAGAAGCAGGAGATATAGGAGGGGCGACGTTTGCGCCGGGTCATCAGACTCTTGCTCAAACTTTTACCTACTGCAATGAAAATTTGATTCGCCTATGGAAAGAGAGGGTAGAAATGTAGGTCAAAGTAGGGGTGTCAAAATCGAACTGAAAAACCGATCGCGAACTGAACTGAACTAAATTGAAAATTTACGCGTTTCAGTTCGATTCGGTTTTTGGTTCAGGTAATTGAAAAATAAAAGTTCCTTTTTCTTTTCAGTTCGGTTCGATTCGATTCGGTTAACCAAAGCACATTAAAAATTCTAAAAATTACAATTTCTTTTTATTTTTTGGTCCAAATCCATGATTAAAAAAAAAGAAAAAAAAAGAAAAAAAAAGGAAGAAAAACTGAAAAGCGAATCGAACTGGATTTTTGGTTCAGAGTGAGATTCGGTTCAGTTCAAGTTTACACCCTATTAGTTCTGTTCGGTTTGATTTTAAATAGAACCCATTAGCACCCCTAGGCCCTAGATGAAGGTATTGCCCATTTTGAGCTAAATTATGCTCATGACACATCCAATTCGTTTATTGATTTGGGTAGATGGCAAAAAAAAAAACCTCATTGATAAAAAAGATTTATCTAATGGGCCAGAGCTGAGCCCGTTCACTTTGATATCTTACCATGAAGCCCAAAACCTCTATCAGTTTTCATCATTCTGAGCATGAAGAGAAAAATGAGTCCAGACCCAGGGATCAAGAACAAGACAGAGCGAAACGAAAGTGCTTTTCTGGAAATGCCATGAAAGATAGCGCCACACCCAGAATCGTCTAAAATAAAACTTCTCTGCACTTTACCAGAATCTTCATCAGAAGTTGTCAGCCAACAGAGAAGAGAGAGAGAACCAAAAAAAAAAAAGTGGGGGGAAGGAAAAAACCCACCTTTCACGGCATCGATGTGATTCATGTGCGTTCTGTGTCGCATCGACATAGCTCGAGCTGAAGAAATTGAGTGGGAAACAAAAGAGGGTGACGAAGAATGGCAGGAGATCCAGTGGAGGGAGACACGGAGATGAGGGAGAGTGAGAGGGAGACGCAAGGGAGAGACGTTGGGTGGGAGTTGCTGGCCACGGCTCGCCATCTCGTTGATCAGGGCAAGCCCTCTCAGGCTCTCCAAGCGGTGATTTTTCTTCTCTTTTTAGCTGTTCGTTCGTGGCTCTAAGCTGTGCTTCTTTCCGGGAAACTGCGGATTTGAATTATTTTGTTGGATTTCCAATTGCTGAAATCCTTTGTTCGAGTTGGGTTTGCGAGTTTGTTTATGTGTTGCTTCATGAATATTGGCTCGTACAGTAGCTGACATTGTGGTTGAGTGTTGTGTATGAAATGCATTGATGGGGGTAGAGTGGATCTTAATTGTGATTGACGGGAGGTGCACGACGTTAAGTGGGTTGCCAACGTCCCGAATTTTCGCCTTCTTTGCTGGTGCACCTCATTGACAATTGCATAAGCTCGAATTGGACATTGAGTTGAGCATTTTGACCTGTGACCATTTCGTGGTCACACTATTCCATGGGATCATCTATCGCGAGTCCAATAGTGTCAAGCTTGATGAGTGTCGGTCAACTGCTGCTCCTCGGCACATTTGTGGGAGAACCGGCTAGCTGTGGGTTCGAGTGACATCAACCCCAATATATAGTAGTCTTTAGATATGGGTAAAGAGAAAGAACACATAAGCTACCTGAACAGCCTGTGTAATGGATCTGCTTGTTTTATGAAGGCGCAGAGAGAATTTCGGTCACCACGTTGTTTCGTACTCAGCAGCCTCTTTCCATGGAATGGTAATTCTTGTTAATTGACTCTGCATAAAAGCTTTGATGTTGCATGATGGTTTTTTTGTTAAACAGCGACACTCTATTTGAAGCTAAGTGGGATGCTTCCTTTTAACACGGGGCACCACCTCTTGTGTTTCCTTGGAATGCCTAGGGAACAACATAACATGCCTCTCCCATATTGAGATGTCAAATTGTCCTTTACAAGCGTATCGAGGAAGGATGGGGATGGGATTTGGGAAATTAGAATACCATGTTCCGGAGGAAGTTCAGTTGAATACTTTCATTGTACAGTGAGACCAAGTAGTAAGTTTAATAGAGAAATAAATGCTTTTTCATTGCCAAGATCGATTCAACTCTCACTTATTCCTTCAATGACCTCGAGTCACCAGTGAACTTGCCTGTGGACAAGGAAAAAATACCTTGAGAAGCAGGTTTCTGGAAAATATTTCTTAAAAGAGTGCAGTGGTTTTTGACTTGGCTGAGCTGTTGCCCTCTGAGTTGCAGAAAATGTCGCTAAAGGAATAGACTCAACTGACCTTATCATGAATTGAAACAGTTGACACGAGCTGGTAAATATGATTCAGTATGAGAAGGATATTGACTGTATTACTCTCGTTCTTGAACATCATCGATCCCCAAATTTAGGACGCCACATACACCAAACTCTATGAAATACGCAGTGCTGATTGCTTTTCTTTCATCTATACTATGCATTGTGGAGACAGCTTCATGATGGTGCAAGATTATTTTCATGGTGATGTTCTATGTCATGCTTAGTGGGAGAAGTTTCACCAACCTTAGTTATACTTGGTTGTCAATTTCGTTTTATGATATTACTTTCTTTGGCTTCAGTATAGCAACTTCTATGTCTCTCCCCCGTGATCCATTGTATTGTGTTGGTGCAAAGTTGGGCAATAAAGAGATAGTATCAACATATATAGTTTAGAAAGGACAATGTCAACATGGTTTGGTAGAGGAGATGCTAAGAGATGGAAAATATAATTCATTGGTCGGAGCTAATTTGGTGCTTCAAACAGGTAGTGATGGCAACAAGGGCTAAAGGAGGGGACCAGGCTGTGTTCGAATTCTTGCAGCGTGCCCGTGAGCTATACAGAAGCAAACTGCAATCAACTTCTGCGGTTGAACAGCTGGCTTCATTGTTTGCCGAGTGTGCGATTGCCGAAGCACAACCTTTGGAGGCCAACCCTCCATCAGTTCCTGCAAGTGGCCCATCGATCGAGCCAGATGCTCATGGAAATTCCATACTGGCAGAAACTGGAAGGAATCAGATTGTGCTGGATGCATTTGCCGACGGGAGCAGTTTCATCTGCTTGCAATGTGGTGGTCTTGTTAGTAACCAGCGTAGAGATGAGCACTATGCCTATTGGTGCGGTTGATCAGATGCTTGAGCACATGCACTGTCCTGGTTGAAGTTGCCTGAGCCTTTAATGGATTTTGTCCGTTTAACTATACACTTCTATCCGATGCCAGAATATTTTACTAAGTTGCCGGATGACGGCAAGTTATGAAGAAACCACTTGGTGCCTCGTGTGCGATTGGGTGCTCGTAATCTGGATCAGCTGAAAGCTCACACAACTTGTTCCAATGAAGTACAAAAGAAAATTATGCTTCTGCATTACAATATTAGCAGTTTGTGAAATAAGGACACAGGGTTTAGAGGGGACAGTTTCTTCCTCGATGCAGAGTTTGTATTTGTCCGATCTGTTATACAGCGAGATCTCTATTGCATAGCTTTCAGATGGGCGTCAGCGTATTTTGGTTAGGCTGTCCTCCATAGCGTGCAGCACATTGAAAAATGTTGATTACTTACCATCTTGGAATATTGTTAGCATCTAGTTTCACGTGGGTTCTAAGCTTATAGTTACGGGTGAGCGTTCCCAGGTTGGTCTAGGTCTAGGTTTCAATAACGTGGAAATTTCTGTTTGGAATGGATTCTTCAATTTTTAAAACTTGAAACTTATCCTGCATGCACTTTACCGTGAAACCTATGTCATAGATTTCAGGGTATATTCAGGTTTCAACTGTATTTTTAGTTGAATGATTATAGTGAATTATCGCTTCTAATATTTACCATTTGCGGTTACAATCTATTGGCAACAATTCATGTTTAGACACGCCGAAGAATATGAAACATCAACGAAATAAAAGTTGGCAACAATTCATGTTTAGATATGCTGAAGAATATGAAACATCAACGAAATAAAAGTTTCAGTGATGGATATCGCCGGAAGTAGAGGTTCAAGCTAATGTTTCAACATTACATATTCACTATCGAACGCTATTTAATATGGGCTCAATACCCAAAAAAAATTCTAACTTTAGCATTTATGACAATTATATCCAAATTTTTTTTGTCTAATAAAAAACCTTCAACTTTTATTTTTGTTCCAATTCTACCCAAAATTTTTACTTTTATTCTAATTTTACCGACCTACTATAAAAAAAACCCTCAATTTTTACTTTTGTCTCAATTCTACTTAAAATTTTTACTTTTGTCCCAATTTTACCGACCTAGTACAAACAAAAATCACAACTTTTACTTTTATCTCAATTCTACCACCGTCAGCCTTTTGTTCATAATCACCGTTAGTTTATCTTACGTGACTCAAATTTTCTTGCCGAATTTATCAATGAATTTTTGAAATTTAGAAATAGTAGGTTTTAGAGACGACAAGATTTTAAAAAATTCTTCAAAAAATCTCCATGTCTAGCCATTTTTTGGGCTGTTAAGTGTCGAAAAGAATACGAAATGCATCGTCCTTAGTGACTGTATATCTCTCAACAATATATAAGGGTAGCAAAAAACAGAAAAGAATTTTGAAATTTTTTCATGTCAGTTTTGCCGAGGTGTAATTCATTAATGACGTGACAATATCACGTAAGATTAACTAACGATGATTATAGACGGAAGGCTAACGGTGATAAAATTGGGACAAAAGTAAAAGTTGAGAGTTTTTTTTGTACTAGGCTCATAAAATTGGACAAAAGTAAAAATTTTGGGCAGAATTGAGACAAAAGTAAAAGTTGAGGGTTGGTAAAATTGGAACAAAAATAAAAGTTGAGGGTTTTTTTAATACTATACAGATAAAATTGAGATAAAGGTAAAATTTTTGGGTAGAATTGGGATAAAAGTAAAAGTTGAGGGTTTTTTTTAGTACTAGGTCTGTAAAATTGGGACAAAAGTAAAAGTTGAAGGTTTTTTATGAGACAAAAAAAATTGGATATAATTGACGCAAATGCTAAAGTTTAAGGTTTTTTTGGGTATTAGGCCATTTCATCTGGCAGGATCGACGAAGACAGACAAAAAAAACAAAGACTTATTCTAGAAAGTTGCTTGTCGAAATCGATTTTTCAATTTTTTGAAACCTGAAAGTTACACTATAAGCACTAGAATCTGGAATTGGATCGGTCCGGTTATTTTCAATTCTATCCTTAAACCATACTCGCCCTTGCTTATAGTGATCGGAAGTTGTCATTTTCAGCTGTTGCCGGAGGAGTTTATTTAAGGCTCTGCTGTATCCGCATCTAGGGGTGTGCATGGTCCGGGCCGGTCCGGTCCCGGCATGAACCCGAGGACCGGACCAATAGTCCGGTCCCCATACTTTCGGGACCATGGACCGGACCGGGACCGAACAGGACCAGGACCGTCGATCCGGTCCGGTCCCGCTCCGGTCCTGATCCCGGCCCAACCACTACAAAGTCTACTACTATATTTTTATTCTTCCTCCAGCTGACCGCCAAGCCCAGCGACCAACCAGAGGTGGGGACGAGCTTCGTTGGCCCTCATCTTGGATGAAAGAAGATGAAAATAAAAGAACAAAGAGAGAAAAAAAAAAGGAAAAACAAATCCCAGAAAATATTAAAATATATTAAACGACTATTGTATTCCACATTAGGGCTCGACAACTTGAGTCACCGAATGCCAAAACACTACCAGGATAGCAAACTGAACGCCATATGAATGCTGGGCCAGTCCGGGATTATTCTTACTCTTGAGAGCGAAGGGGATTCTATTTTGTTTTCAATTTCTTTTGTAATTGTATATATTTATATATAAAAATAATTATATATTATTGGCGGTCCGGTCCGGGCCGGGCCGGTCCGGTCCCAACACAAGAACCCGAGGATCGGACCGCCCAGTCACCGGTCCCATTTATTGGGACCGAGGACCAACCCATCCACCTCAAGGACCGAACCAACCCGCCCGGTCCGGGCCGGTCCAGGCCGGTCCGGTCCAGTTTGCACACCCCTATCCGCATCCTGGCAGGCCACAAAAGAAAGATTGTGACGATACAGTGAGGAAAAAAGTATAGAGCATACGCTCACATGGCAAAAGCAACAACACCCCCGTTTTAAGCGCGTTATACTCTAAAAATGAGTAGCCAAGTAGCCAACTGAAGTAGTGACTGTTTAGAGTGTATTTTACTCTTGAATCACTCTGCAACGATTTTGTTGCGCGAAACAAGCGATCGATCGATAAAATAGACAAAACGAGAAAGTAAATCGAACACCAGATGTACGTGGTTCGGTCGTAAAGACCTACGTCCACGGGGAGAGCAGCAACGATTCTACTATAGAATGAGCGATACACCACACTCGACTTACACAAACATACTCTTGATGTTTTACAGCCCCAATTACATCAAAAAATACACACAGTGTTTAGCCCCAAATTCCTAGCGAAATAATTTCTCAATCTCGCAAAGGAATTAAAACACAAATCTAATCTCAAGATTTAATCGGCTTCGACACTTGAATTCTTGATATAATTCTACGAACAAATCAGCGACGATAAACTCTTGCCAAGCACTCGACGAACGGTGCTTCCGAAACGACGCGAAGACTCACACTCAAGCACTCATGGAAGTGGCGCTTCAATCTCTCGTCACAATCTTCCTCCAAGCACCCATATAATGGTGTTTCAAGACCGCTCGCATGAGAGAAGAACAACAAGGATATATATATCTATATACGTCGCACAAAGGACGAGCGGACAACTTCAGAATATGAGAGAGAGTCGGTCAACAAAAAAAAAAAGTTCCAACCTTGCACGTAACTCCAACATAAGAAAGTGAATCCTTTTTTTTTTCTTGCAGATAACCCACGAAAGACTCTGTCATCAACTCTCTTTTTCATGGATTGCATCCAACGAAGTGTCAGACCAAGATTTCCTCTTATTCTCTTATTTCTTTTCCTTTCTCTAGATATTCAATGCACGAAGACCCATATTAGATTTCTGTATATTTCATTATCTCGACCGAAGCAAACACGGAAACAATTTCCGTCGGATTCGGTTGCGAATATAATCTAATATTCGACCTTAAACTTTGACGTATCAGATAATTTAATTCTATTCAAATTCATTCGACAGGGTTAAACTCGAGACACATTTAACAATCTCCACCTTGGCTCGACGTTTGAGCCAAATCGCGATCGCTTGTGCTAGAAATTCGAACTTCACCGCTACTACTCTCCCAACAGCCCCAATGGGCTCAACCGCCACAGACATCATTCAAGTCCAAGCCGCGCTTGAACTTCGCCATAACCGAGAACCTCATCAGAACACCAACTGAACATGCACCTTTAACTGCTCCACAAGGACTTTTGACACAAGCTCCTTAATCACAAATAAAGCAAAATCACTGTTGCATCCATATCTGTCAGGAGATCGATAACGTACCTTGTCAATATCAGCAGTTATATCAACTGTTGGCTCTATAGGCTCCACCTCGCTATAAGCACCATCTATGTCGATTACCACGCTAGTACCTACTACCTTATGAGTTTCTGGTTGCAACTCCACCTCAAGCTGAACACCGTCTAGATCCGTATTAACACTGCCACAATCACTCCTAACCTGAAATACTGGAGACTTGTAAAAGGTAACTTCTCTGCTGCAAACCGGTGAATTTATAATCGGGCACCACAGCTGATCGCCACACTCACCTTGTGCATAGCCATGGAATATGCACCTTGCCTACACATCGAGCTTACCATCACTTACTCGATAATAACACGCGCAACTAGACATTCTAATAATATAATCATCAGCAACATTACCTGACCACACTTTTTCGGGAGTCCGATATCCAATCGCAGTCGATGAGGATTTATTCACCAGGTAGCTCGCCATACTAAGCGCATCCGCTGGAATTCTCCCAACCATACCAGCACTAGAGATCTTTTCACGGGCCATCTCTAATAACTCTATGCTCATCAATTATGCACACTGTTGTGGTTTACTGGCACTAGTGCGGTGTTTCACTATGCCTTTTTCATGCAGAATTTATTTGCCCACTTTGAGCAGGATTCCATGCTACTGTCAGTTCGCACATGCTTGATCAACTTACCAGTCTCCGTTCCGATCAAAGCTCTCAACCGCGTATTCCTGACAACAGCATCAAACTTGTGCTTCCGCACAAACATCCAGGCCTTCCTCGAGTAGCCATTAGACTCTCGAACAAATGTCGACGTCTTAGGAGCAAAACTTATCAATGTCTCACCTTTAAGTTCATATAGGCCATCATGCTTGATTCCTTTCATTATCACCAGAGCATCTCGAACAATCTTCAGGACTCCACCTCGTGAAGAATACCTGCATCTAGCTGAATCTAGAACACCCAAGGAAATTAAGTTCTTTTTCAATTATGGAACATGTCTTACCCCAGTCAATGTCCTCACAATACCATCATGCATTCTGATTTTAACATTACCAACACCCATAACATCGCATTCAGCGTTGTTTCCCAAGTGCACTTTACTACTATCCATGCATTGATAAGAAGTAAACCAGTTCCTGTTTGGTGTAGCATGAAAGGAACAACCAGAATCCAGAATCCAGAATCCATTCGTCAAACGACAAATTCTCAGTGACAGACAAGACACAATCGACACCATCAGAATTTTCAGCTACAGCTGCAATATCATCCGCAGATTCAACTCCAATTCCCTTAGCCCTTTCGTTTTTCAGCTTAAAATAATTTCTTCTAAGATGCCCTCTCTTGCCACAGTTCCAACAGACATCATCGCCAGTCCTAGACTGATTGCGTCTATTCATGTTCATACTACTTCTGCTAACACGAGCACTAGTTCTTCCTCTTTCACCTACTAAAGCAGCAGATACGGATTCATCAGATTCTCTTATACGGATATCCTCACTCAGAATTAAATCTTGAATCCCATCAAATGTCAAACTATTCCAATTATCATGCAATGAGGATAATAGAATCAAAGCACGTACCTCATCTTCAAAGTCAATATCAACTAAACTCAATTGACTAACGATCATATTGAATTCATTGATATGATTAGCAACAGATGTACCTTCGCTCATCTTCAAGTTAAACAGACATCGCATCAAATAGAACTTGTTGATTGCAGAGGACTTATCGTACATATTCGACAAGGCTTTCATCAAACCCGCAGTGGTCTTCTCCTTGACGATATTAAACGCGACGTTACGAGCCAACGTCGGCCGAATAACACCCATCGCTCGTCTATCCAGCAATTCCCAATCGGGTTGCTTTATTGTTTCTGGTTTCTTCCCAGACAGGGGCTCGTGCAGCTTCATCTGATATAAATAATCTTCTATCTGCATCTTCTAGAAACCAAAGTCCTTCCCCTCAAATCTGTCGATTTTCCCTTTAGCTTCTTCTGCTCCCATCGATTCGCTTCAACTCAAACAAGTCTAGCTCTAATACCAATTGTTGCGCGGAACAAGCGATCGATCAATAAAATAGACAGAACGAGAAAGTAAATCGAACACCAGATGTACGTGGTTCGGTCGTAAAGACCTACGTCCACGGGGAGAGCAGCAACGATTTCACTATAGAATGAGCGATACACGGAGATTACAAACCATACTCGAGTTACACAAACATACTCTTGATGTTTCTCAGCCCCAATTACATCAGAAAACGCATACAATGTTTAGCCCATAATTCCTAGCGAAATAATTTATCAATCTTGCAAAGGAATTAAAACACAAATCTAACTTCAAGATTTAATCTGCTTCGACACTTGAATTATTGATATAATTCCACGAACAAATCAGCGACGATAAACTCTTGCCAAGCACTCGACGAACGGTGCTTTCGGAACGACGCGAAGACCCACACTCAAGTGCTCATGGAAGTGGCGCTTCAATCTCTCGTCACAGTCTTCCTCCAAGCACTCATATAATGGTGCTTCAAGACCGCTCGCATGAGAGAAGAAGAACAAGGATATATATCTATATACGTCGCACAAAGGACGAGCGGACAACTTCAGAATATTAGAGAGAGTTGGTCAACAAAAAAAAAAAGTTGCAACCTTGCATGTAACTCTAGCATAAGAAAGTGAATCTTTTTTCTTTCTTGCAGATAACCCACGAAAAACTGTCATCAACTCTCTTTTTCATGGATTGCATCCAACGAAGTGTCAGACCAAGATTTCCTCTTATTCTCTTATTTCTTTTCCTTTCTCTGGATATTCATAGTAAACATTATCTCGACCGAAGCAAACACGAAAACAATTTCCGTTGGATTCTATTCAAATTCATTCGACAGGGTTAAACTCGAGACACATTTAACAGATCTCTCACTTGATAATGGGACTTAAGCTGTTCCATCTTCATAGTAATTATCTCACACTTGATATGGAACTTGAGCTGTTGCATCTACATCGTTGAAGCCAGTAATATTGTCATCTTTCACATGCGTCGGATATGTGGCACGTTTGGTGAAACAGTATGCGAGTGTAGAATGTCCGAAAGTATTGAATCCTGGACATGAATAAACTAACAACCTTGCATATTCAAGTCAAACTGGATAACAGAGTATTCATCACTTTCTGGACAAGAAAACGTTTACAAGATGGTTCACTCACCCCACACAGTGATCTGAAAAGAGAACAGCAAAACATATGAAAGAATATTGGTATCGTTGCAATGGCTGAAGGAGGCTACAATCTACAAGCAATACAACAACAGACACAGACAAACAACAAACCATATGAACAGGCTTGGCCCAAAACACTACAAAACAACACCTAGTTTAGACCTTCAATATACATCTTTCCGACTCCAAAGCGATTCCCTCGACTTCTGTTATTTGACTGGGAAAGGAGCACCAAAATCAGGCGTCACCCTCGCATTGGTGATGTTATGTTCAGCTACTGTCTACTTCATCTTTACCTCGTAAACTTAGAAACTGTTCAGCAGCATCAAACCTTCTGTACAAGATGCTCCTGATGATGAAACAGCAAAACTTTAAAGCTTCCAAAACCAGCTTGTGCAACTTCAACTTGTTCGAGCTACATTCATAAGCAAGAGATCCTCAAAAACCAGCATCAGCTGCAAAAACAGAGGAACGTATTAGGTGGTTTGCAGCAGTGGGCATTTGGCTAAAAACTGTGATCATGCTTACTGCAATTGATAAACCGAGACACTAAGTTCGTAGTTTCTCAGTTTTTTTATCAATTGATGATGAACATCCACAGGAATGTAGTTGGTACTTGCATCCCTAGCACTGGAGACGTATGAATGATCTAGCAACTCAACAGGAAATTGCTCTGTCAAAGAACAATCTTCTCATGTATTTTTATTTAGAACCTCCAGGTGAAACTTTGGCCAAATTCAAAAATAGGGTCCTAACTAGCATCTTCCATGGGTTCCGGATGTCTATGCCTTCTGCCAAACTAACTATTTCACCGAGTCACTCTCCCCAATCTTATCAAACTCACACAAAGTTACCTCCTGCTACATGTGGCTATGCAACGTGCCGCATGCTGCAAGCTCCAAGGAAAAAAGATCAGGCAATAGCTGGTGACTGCAATCGTATCACATAACATCTTGCAATGCTTGTGGGCGAGGCCTTGCTCTCATTATAGTTTCATCACTATGCCTAATCCATTCAGAAAGTCTCCATGGCTTCTGCCACTTCCATTTGAATTGCAAGAGCCACTGGTGATGACTCCTCTTCCATCTCCATAGCTTCCCAGCTTGTCCAACAACTGCCAATTTCCTCATTGACAATTGTCCCATCGGAACCATCTGCAGCAGTATGAACATCAAACTGTTAAGTAAGTTATGAGGCATATAACCGAAAAACAAGAAGATATTGACCTTTCGTGTCTGATCTATAAATGCCACTGATTCCTGGATTGAGCCATTTACAATCCCTGGGGTATATTTGAGCTGCTTCTGTGCAGGTAGAGAGATTGGAGATAGAGGACCACTCGCCTCATCAGAGAAGTGCTTCAGTGAATTAGGTGAGTTTGCCTGTCAACGCCAAGTTCAAAGAGTTAATGGAGTCTAACAAATTGACACCAGAAAAAAAGATATCAAGTCACAGCTCTACACTTGAACAAGGTGAATTGGAAGTAGCTAGGGCTGTCAAATGGGTGGGTCGGGTCGAAAATTGTCCGACCCAAATCGACCCATTTAACCCGTTTTGATTTATATGCGATACAAATTCAGTGATCCATACCCGACCCGACCCAGATTACTAAGACATAGATTTTTTTTTTTTTGGGTCGGAAGACATATAGATATGAAAAAGCAAGAACTTTTGTGTAAAAGGTAAAACTTTTAGTAGTTTTATAGTTTGGTACTTTTTCTTTCAACATCAACATCAACACCTTTATCCCAAATTTTAGGGTTCATCTCATAAAAATAGCTCTTTTTTTATAACCGGTTCGCTACGCCTGACGTAACTCTCCTCCTTTACCCTGGCTTGTGACAGGCTTTAAAAACTACATAGGCGGAGTTTGGTACTTTTCCTTTATCGTGCAAAAATTTCAACTTTTAAAATTGAAGTATCCGACATCTATGTGAAAATTTCAAAAAAGGGCCTCATGTATCTTCATTTTCTCAAATAAGGGCTGAAGTTAACATTGTTTCAAATAAGGGCCTGAGGTGCCCTCATTATCTCAAATGAACATCATCAACATCAACAACACCATTATCCCAAACTAGTTGAGGTCGGCGGTTGATGAACCCAAAGATTCATAAAGGGCCTGAATGGCTATATCAGTCTAAAAAAGGGTCTGACTTGCCGGTTATAGGGGCATTTTTGTTACTTACCCTTTTTTGTTATTCTATTATTATTTTTTGTTTATTCCTTTTTTCTGTTTTCAGAAATTAAAAAACTAAGAACTTAAAGGGGAAAAAGAAAATAGACACAAGTGGCCGCACGGGTCACCGGCGCCTCGGCCAAGGCAAGTGACCCTGCCAACCAGAGACCAGCAGGCCCTCGCCAGAACAGGACCTCTCGCTCTGTTTCAAGCAATCGATCTCTTATTGCTCCTCCTCCGAAGTCCCTCTGTTTCTCTAGAAACCTCTCACTCAGTGATTTCTCTCCGGGTAATGTCCTGCATCTATCTCATGTTGTCTTTGATCGTCAAAGTTTCGAAATTTTTTAGAGTTTCCCCCATAGTTGGCTGAGAAAATTCAGGGTCCGAGATTTAGTGTATGATTGCTTATGATCAGGCGAGAGGGCTTTCTTTTTTTTTTTTCTTTTTTTCTTTTTTTTTCAGTTTTTAGTTTTTTTCTTAATTTTAATTTAACTAAAAATTAGGTTAAATTTGCATTTTGACCAAAATGCTCTTGATCGGCCGGAATATTTGGCCAACCGTCAAGGTGAGACCCTTATTTGAAATAGCCAAGGCCACTTCAGGCTCTTATTTGAAATAAAGACCACTCCAAGCCCTTAATTGAGAAAATAAGAGCACTTGGAGCCCTTATTTGAAATTTTCCTGACATCTATTGAAATTAATAAGTCAATAAATATTGGCATGTATGATATGTTAATTTTCAAGACTTTTTAAAGGATGAAGAAAACAAAATTTTGTACTATTTTTCAATTTTGGAAGACTAGAAGATCATAAGTAGAAGATAAAACTAGTAAATAAGTTGCCACGCCTGAAAGCTCAGTAAAGAGGGACCGCAGGTGGGTTGGGCTTTAGACCCATTAAAAACCCACATTTTGTTGGACTTTATTGCTCAAACCTGTATCAACCCATTTATCAAAATTTAGGTAATATCCAACTCATCATATATGGGTTAATAAGTGGGTCTTCAACACATTTTGACACCTTTATACGTGGTACATGTAAAAGTGAAATCATTGTTCGAATTCCATGTAAGCTAGGACCAAATTGGACAAGTTTCTCATTCATAGTTGTATGCTAGTCTGAAACTAATATCTACAGTTTTCATGAATTAAGACAGAGATTGTTTACAACGTCATCATCATCTCAATACATAAAAACTAGAAATTTGACATTGGATGAAAACTTACCGAAGGCGACGTAGCCAATGCAATTGTAATAGCTTGCTCTCTCGATTTTAATTCCTTTTCAACTTCTTTTCTTCGTAACTCACTCTGCCGCATCAAACCTACGAGTTCCTTCAGTTGGTCTTTCATTTCGTTGATCTCCATATCCCTCTCCCACAATTGGCACCTGAAGGGAAAAAAAAAAGGCAGAGGTGCCATTCTTGAGAATGTTAATTTCAATTGTCAGAATTAAATATGGAAACTAAAAATTACTGGTGTCACTCCTCCAATACTTATATTGGTAAGGCCATCGATCAATTTCACTGTTCTTTACTGACTATTAGAATGGAGAGATGCACATGTTGTCATCTTATTCTGCTAACAGTCACGTCTGCTACTCTTTTGGGCGTGTCCACATGAACAGATATCTAAGATGGTAATATAAGTCTACTTATATAAGATTGGATAACAGTAGTAGGATAATGTTTCTACTACAGCAAGGACATAGTATTTCTAAGCAGATAACAGCAAATTGGGCCAAGAGAAGCACCTTGTATCAGCAAGAGAACTGAACATATATTGAAGCAAGTTCTTTGCATCTCCCATTGAACGCAACTGGTTCCAACGGCCACGATTAGTGAAGCCACGTTCCCGCTCTTCTGCCTCAGAAAGCTGTGTAGCCATGGTTACAAGTGAGTTGGATGATATGCTTAGCATACTCTCAAGGGAAGATATTCTGGCCACTCTTGCATTTGGTGACATGGAGGAAACTCTGGAAAGCAAAAACGAAGAGCAACATAAAAACTGTGAATACATAAAAACCGACATGACCACCGGCATTCCTGAAAGTCTCATGAATCACTTCCACTTACCTCGCAAAGCCATTCTTTCCTCTTGGAGGGCTAAGCCCCTTCGAAGCAAATTCATCCACTTGCTTCAGGAGAGATAACTCTTCTGCCAATGCAGCTCGCCTACATTGAACCAATTAATTGATAAAGCTATAAAACACAGCACCAAGCATCAAAGTTCCTTTCTGAATCAGTGACTTACACTTGACTTTGCTTCTCGTATTCAAATCGTACTTCATGGACATTCACCATCACTTCAAGCTCATGGTCAAGCCAGCGTTGTAAGGACTTCTCATTGGTCTGAAGATCCAATACTTGTCAGATTAACCTCAATAACAAAAAATCATAGGTTAAGGTCGGGGAAAACATAGCAGGGAACAAGACCACTACCTGCCCATTTATTCCGTTGCCATTGCCCATAACTGGAATGCAGCATAAAAAATGAATTAGAAGGCAGAAAGAAATACCCTGATTCTAAGTGAAGCCTTCAGATACAGTGAATTCATTTACAAGCATTTTTTTATATGCATTTAAACGGTGAAGAGTATTCATGATCCATGAAATGGACCTTGTGTAAAAACAATCAGCAATTTCTGCTACAAATTCTCACAGAATACAATGAACAACATACCTGAGTAGTCACGAGCAGACGATTTGCGAGCTTCTAGTAACTCTTTTAACCTCTTGGTAGCCATTGCAGCCTCTTCTGTCTTTCTTTGAAGAACCTGGGACAAAGATTTCATTCAAGTGAAAAGACGAATAAAGATACCAAGTTTCATCCTCTTAATCTTTTTCAGATGTCAGCATAAGCAAATCGATGGAGTTTTCATTTAATTGCCATTTAATTGCCAGCTGTCACGCATCATTGAGTTGCAAGTCAATTGCACAACTAAAAAAATGGAGAAAAAAACCATACTGAAGTTTGCATATTGTATTTAGCCTACTAGACATGATGGTCAGCAAGATACTGAGAGTTTTTGCAATGCTGCTTAATTTTATTCTTTTGGCGGGAAAGGCTTGCTACTGTGATAGCCATAAAATCAAATAAAAAAATTAGTGGATGCAGCAACACTTAAAGCAACATCTTCTCGTACATAATAAAAAGCATGTTGATTTCCTCAAATAGACCGTCCACTGAATTAACACTATTGAAATGTATATAGCTGCATCCCATGTTAAATGCTAAATATGATCTGCATCTTGCGCACAATCATTTTCATAACTATAATTGAAACTATTGGACTTGACCAAAAAACGATGAGCACGGTGCAAGAATACCATTTTCTGACGTTGATTTAGAGCTTGCAATTTATGCCGTTCATATTCATTCCTCCTCCCCTCCTTCCGCAGCTGCTCAAGCAAATGGAGAATTGACAACAGAAAAAAGTTTCAAAAACTAAAACATTATTAAAGCATGCTAAAGTAATGTGCAAAGAAGATGCAAACAGATCATTTGTCCCTTCAAGAACAAAATAATAAAAATAGACTGAGGAATAAATGTCACAAAGTTATGCATCTAACTCTAAATGCAAAACTCTTTCAACTGTAGTACAAAATGAATTAATTTTGTGGACATTTTCTACAAGTGCTTCACTGCAACTGTACACTCCATTGGAAGGTACACCTACATGTCGGCATTTGCCTTCCCATCCTAATAGTGTTTAAGATTTACAGAGAATTATTTCTTCTATTTATAAATCCCACCTAATTCAAATGGAGAGCCATAAGATTTGATGGCCTTCAAAGTTATAGACATTAATAAGCAATTGGTGATACATAAATGTTTTGGATTATTTCTACAAGCTTGCTCGATCATGGTTGGGCAACTCCGTGAAGGAAGACATTGAGGAAGTGCTGAAGGAAAGGTCTTGTAACAATAAAATGGCGAACATGGCATCTTTTGTGGCATGAAAAGTGAATAATAAATTAAGCGTCTTCATTCATTCTCTTAAGGATGTAAGCCATAGAATTAGAGCATGTTGGATGAAATGGCGCAGTGCGTCAGGATTTTTGTGTGATCGCAAAATTCCTCTTAGGTTAAAAGGAAAATTTTATAGAACAGCAGTACGACCTGCCATACTATACGGAGCTGAATGTTGGCCAGCACAGAGACAACATGAGCATAAAATGGGCGTAGCGAAATGAGGATGTTAAGGTGGATGTGTGGTCATACAAGAACGGATGAGGTAAGGAATGAAGATATTCGACGAAAAGTTAGAGTAGAACCGGTGACAGAAAAGATGAGAGAACATAGATTGAGATGGTTTGGACATATTCTCCGAAGGTCCCTAGATGCTTTGGTAAGAACAGAAGTTTGCTACCGAGAACATAAAACGAAGAAAGGAAGAGGTCGGCCGAAACTTACTTGGGAAAAAGTAGTAAAACAAGATTTAATGGAATGGGAAATAGATTGGCGAACGGTTTGTCTTAGGTCGGAGTGGAGGAAGGCTATTAGTATTGTGGAGGGGCAGAATTCTCATGTTCTTGATTGTTCTTTTTAGTCATTTCCTATACACACACACACACACACACACTACATATTTATCTCTTTTCTCTCGAGTGGTCTTGCTTTTATTTTATGAATCTTTGGGGTTCATCGACCGCCGACCCCAACTAGTTTGAGATAAAGATGTTGTTGATGTTGACGTTGATTCATTCTCTTAAGGCTGGGGAAGAATAAACTAAGAGAACCCCTCAGAACTGCGACTTTTTTAGTTGTACTTTGCCGCATTAAAGTTAGATATACACTATGATATAATGCCTAAATTCATTGCCGTTTCTTTCTTATGTGTCCAAGAAAAGGAAAGATTAATCAATGGCAGTAGAAGCAAGGGCCTTCAGAAGGACTATACAGACAGGACAGGCGTACCTGCAGCAGTTCCTTCTCCCGAGAGGCCTTCCAATGTCGAAACTGTTCAGCTTCTTGTTTCATCCTATGTTGGAGTTGAACCTAACAGATATAAACAAAGTTAGAAAATGATGCAGCCATGGACTTCAGAGTCGTAGAAGACCAAGTGATGTTCCAACCTTTTGTGCCTTTATAGATTGAATTTCTTCCTGCAATCTCTTTGCAGCTTCATCGCTTTTTTGTTTTTGCTTTAAAAGCTGAACCTGATTCTCTTGTTTCTTCTTGAGATCAGAAATCTGTTGCACATGAGCAGTCAATAAAAAGTTATCATCCTAAGAAGGCACCCTTACTGATGTCCACCACACAAAGTAATGTACAATCAATGTTACATCATCACCTGAGCTTCAAGCATCTTCAGTTTCTGAGCATGGATATCCTGCATCTTTTGGGTTTGTCCATCAGAATTAGCAGCAAGGTTCTCAACTTCAGCCAACAAGCGATCTCTCTCTTGCTGCACTCAACATACATAGAAATAAACATACATGACACAACTTTTCTACAATGGGCAACGTGTATAAACTGAAGAGACTGGATTCTACCTGCACAGTTCTTTTTTCATCCTCCAACTCCATGACTTTCTTGCCAAAGTGTTGCTTGAGTGCTACAGTATCCAAGCCTCCAAAAAGTTTCATCTCTGACTGTTGATATGCAGTTTCAAAAGTACAGAAGATGAGTCAAAAGCTATAATGCTTGCATACTGCGTAAGAGAGGAGAAAGAAGCAATGTGGGAAAAAAGGCAAAAAGACTGGCTGATGGACTCTTCCTTTCATCCCTTTTTCTATGATTTAAACAAGATGATATATTAACCAACAACCTGTCTTACAAGATTATAACACCATCACTAGGGGCGTACCGACTATAACGTCATTAAGCAAAAGGTCGGTAGCATCAAATAACAAAATCCTGGGATTAACTTTTTTTCGTATGCCAGCTAAAAGCATAAAGTAGAGCTAAAAAGAAGCAACTCAGAGCTATTTGTATGTTAGTAAGAAGAAACTCAGAGATAATCGTCTATATTTTTCTTTTTAAACAACCCCCCTCGTTCCTTCTAGAGAATCAAAAAGATACAAAATATTACATATAAGATTTGTTAATATCACTGCAATCTCCTCATTAGGCAAATCAAAAGGTCTTGCTCCTTAGGGAGGGCATTGGAAGAATGCTTATCAATCAAGAAATTTCATGCAAAAGAGTGGACTGTCCAAAAACAGTAAATATCAATAAGCCATTAATCTGCAACCAACAGAAATGTCAAAAATACGGAAAGTCCATCGCACCTCCTTCTCCTCTAAGCGTTTATTCAACTCATGCAGCTCTTGGTCCATGGAGTTTTGCAGAATAGTGTGTTCCCACTCTTTAGTGACTTCATCTATATCTCTGGAATCACCTGCTATAGTTGGAAACGGGGAAGGGAAAATGGAGAAAAACAAAAAGGGAGAGCAAGGTAACATGAGAAAGGAGATGATGTGATTAACAGTAAATGAAAGTACTAGAGAGAATCATAATCAAGAGAGGATGGGTCATACTGCTCATGGTTTCACCCATTTGGAAATCACATGACTCCATGCTTTGCAATCCTCTTTTAAGCCCATCACTTTTCAAAGAGCAGGTATCATCCTACAAGAAATGTCTTCAGTTCACAAATGCAGAAGCATAATTGTGCATGTGATATCTAAATAAATTCTGTTACAGGATAAACCAAGTCGAGAGAGCACTAAAAAAAACGAGTGTAACCAGACATCGGGGTGGAGATAAAATGGACAAAAGGGCATCTGTATCGAAGCCCCCAAGATGCAAGGACTTGGAAAGATGGCAGAAAGGTATGAAGCTTTGATGCTGCGTTGTAAGGAAGCTTTTGGTGCCATGATATTTGTCACAATGGATAGATTTATCATTGAATAAGACTCACCTCCTTTAAAAGGGCCAAGGCAGTGAACTAAAAAAAGTCCTGACGAATGTCAATATCGTACCTGGGAATCTGTTTCACAGCGCTCCACAGCTGAGCATCTGCTTCGGAATTCATGTAGTTCTCGACAAAGATCCTCTGAGCATCTGCTTCGGAATTCATGTAGTTCTCGACAAAGATCCTCATTAGCCGCTTCA
The DNA here is from genome assembly GCA_021437785.1 of Rhodomyrtus psidioides. Taxonomy (NCBI): domain Eukaryota; kingdom Viridiplantae; phylum Streptophyta; class Magnoliopsida; order Myrtales; family Myrtaceae; genus Rhodomyrtus; species Rhodomyrtus psidioides. Next base: position 730,527 of record JAILYB010000166.1, on the reverse strand, counting down.
AGCCAAGCAATTTTTTCCTTGAGGGCCTATGAGGAAAAATGATTGACTGGTGAGGCTAAAAAAAAGACAGCAATATCGCTAAGCAAGACACCGAAAGAATTATTTCACAATAAGTTCAAGGGTTCTGTGACTAATTAATGCAAGTGCATAAGGATTAAACAAGAAATTGGCCACTTAAGCCGTTGATGTACATGAAGAAAATGACTTGCGGAAAGTTGGAATACCTGCACTTCATTTGATGAAGGCCCACCACGGGCACAAAGTTCTGCTTGCAAATACTCTAGTTGTTGGCGCATCTTTATCATCTCGTTTGACATGGGATCTCTATTAACCTATCCAGAAAAAGAAAGCGTACTTATGATACTTTCACCATGTATAGAACGCTCGGCCACATATGAAAAAGCCAAAAAGAAGTAAAGCAAACTACTAGTCAGAAACTTACAACTGGCTTGTTTTGTATATTCCGAGCACGATTTGCATACTTCAAAGTATTAAGCGTTTCTTCAGCGTTAATATCAGCAGGGCTAATGCAGGCTGAAAATTGAAAACAGATTTAGAGGGCATGAAAGAAAAACATTAAGGAAATTCTTTTAGAATATAATTAAGATGGTAATAAGCTAAAAAAAACAACCATGGTACCATAAACACATACATAAAGGTACCAAAAATGAGTGATCTGCATTCTCTTCTCACATACGAAAACGAAAGTTATGCCAAAACTCATGCACCAACAAGCATTGGGATCAACAAATCTAAAGCCATATCTAGCACAGGTTCCATAAGTATGCATCGAAAGTACGCAGAAAGAATGAGGAAGATTTTTCGGCCTTACCAATCATCACTGTTCTACTATTGCCGCCGAGTGAATCCTGATATGTAAACAAAGTAAGTGTAGGTGCAAAATAGACTTCGAACTCAGTACTCAATACAAGGAAAAAAGTATGACGCTAAAAGGGTGCAAGAAAAACTTCCACAGCCATTGATTTCTAGGAACACACAGACGTCATCTTGTCATTATTGTTACCATATATGAAAAGAAATCGTGACAATAGTTGCTTAATCTTCCAAATAGTGTACACTGCTAATTAAGACAACACTGTTCCGTTAGATTTGCATATGATAAGGATAATTCTTCACAAGTCTCAACCTGTAATAGCCTAGTTAGTTTACTGTCCCTGTAAGGCACATGAACACCTTCTTTCCGCTTCTTCTCATCACCAAGAGCACTGATCACATTACCAAGCGCAAGAAGGCCCCTGTTGATGTGCACTCCTATCAAAAAATGTAAATTGAATCTGATTACCTTTTCAGCAAGCACATCATATATTATTTAGCAAAGAAAGATGCACTCTAATTTACCTTCTTTGAATCGCAAGCCATCAGAACCTGTTCTCTTAGCTCGCTCTGATCCAGCAAGGTCAACTAGATGCAATTTGGCACACAGGTATTCTTCATTTAAACTCTCAGGACTGCTATCGCCAGGAAAAAGTGGATTGAGCCTACGCATCTGCTCTAACGTGATGGTGAAGATGGCATGCGAACGGCTACATAGACAGAGTCGATAGTAAGACACGCAATTTCACTATATGTTTGCATGATTCTTCAAAATTTAGCCCCAAAGTCTATTGCATGGCTTCTATTATTAAGATGAGTAGCTACAGTAGAAAAACTTTGCTACTCAGCATTTGGTTTCTTGTATCGTGTGATGCATATGAAAGGAGACACTGACTTATATGGCCAATGGGAAGCACAATGACATTTTAAAGGTGAACTTCCATCAGAAAGAGAATTCACTATACGCGTATGCATCTCCGTGAGTCATACAAGTTTTGCAATCTCAGTACAGTCCATAGAGCTGCTTCATTTTCTCCTCTCTTACCCACTGGTTAAGTTTTGCATCTCGTCTCAAAATTGTTGTCCTTCAAGTCATATATTTGAGAAAAGCTTAAGAGACGGGAAAGGAAAACTAAGTACGTCTGCTATTGCATAAAGGCCTGTCAGTTGAGGTCATGTGTTAACTTAATGTGTAACACTCTCGTAGTCTCTCTTTCAGATGAGGAAATGACAAAAATGGAAAGCAGGACTCAAGTTTGTGACCTCGTCAAGCTAACATTTATCCTCAAACTCTTATACATTGAGGAAGTTGACTCACAGTGCAAAACAAGCATATACCTTAACAGGCTATATACAACGTCAATGAGAGTGAAGAGAAATCTAAGAAAATAACTCAGCCCCATCCCATATATATTTATCCATGAGGAACAGTCTTCATAGCATATAACCACTCAGCTTTTTCATGTATTTATAATGGGATCAAATTGCAAATCAGATACACCAAAAAGAATTATCAGCAGATAGGTCACATTAAAAAGAATTATCAGCACATTGGTCACATTAACACAGGAGATTGTAGCAACTACATCTGTTTGTGCACTTGGACGAAATTTATGAGGCTTAGTTTACCAGCTAATGGTGCATGATGCCAGTGGATGAGATTGCTTCAGATAAATGCCATGCTTCCCACCTCAATTGCACCTAAACTATGTTTCACCGCATTAAAAGAGAAACTAAAAGCTTCACCAACCTGGACTGATTGTTCATGTTTGTACTTCCAGTAGCCCGGCTCAGTGAACCCTGTTCAAGACAGGCAATCATCTCTTTTAGAGAACTGACGCTAACTTCTGTAGATCCTGCCAATGTTATAACACCATTTGATGATTCACGAATCTGAATGGGAGGTTTTCCTGGAACAGGTACTTTCCCAGTGTGGCCATTTGCATTCTCTGATTTGCTCAAAGAACTTGGATCCAGCAAATCTTGAACTTCTTCTTTCAAAATCTTTCACAATAGAAAACATATCATTGTGAACAAATCTTAAAAGAAGTCACAGGGAAAAAGGATACTAGCAAGTGCTGTATAAAATAAACGCGCAAAGGATGAGTCATGTATCATAAAAGGACTCGTACATCATTCAATGATAATCATTTTATCAGATGTTCATAGAAGATTTATTGAGCCCATAATGCTAGAATGTAACAGAATAGCTTATATCTGTAGAAGGAATGGGCCAAAATGAGCCCTTTAGGGCAAGCCTATGAAACATGATGAAGTTTGAGGAACAGAATGGCAATCTAGTATCCGCCACTTGGAGGTTGTGGTACTTCATCCTGTTAATGTAGCACACTTTGTAATGTTCAATGGGGAACAAAAAGAAAAAGATAGCTAAAATGCCATTGTATTATTGCTCCAGTGAAATCTACAGTTCACTCAGAGGAGCCTTCCGTTATGGTATTTAAGCAACAGTAAAATTGTTAGTTCTGGAACCAGACATTGGTACATAGTTCCATTGACCTTAGTCCTTCTCTTTGTAGATAAGTATCACTTATATAAGGAAGATGTACTTGGTTCCATTTCCACAAAATACGGAGTTTCTATCAGAAGATCAGCTATAAGAGTTACACAAAGCACTGAGACATAGACTATTTTCGATGCCGCAAAAGGGAAAAATAGTTGACCTCGATGAAGGAAACGTGCAGTTGGAACTCTGTTTGTTGTTTCAAAGCTTCCATCTTGCTGAATAAAGAATTCATAACTTGGGGAATCAGACCTGTCTGGGAGCCATCTTTGTAACCAGTACCCATCGTGTAAGTTTTGCCGGAACCAGTCTGCCATGCACAGAACACACAAATATAAGCAAACAAGAGGAGACTATAGGCTGAACATTAGCTCCATTTAACAACAAATGGGAAGACCCACCTGGCCATAAGCCAGAACAGTTGCATTATATCCTTGGAAGAGGCCCTCGACAAGAGGCGCAACACATTCTTCAAACATTGAAGATGATGGAGTGCCAGTGCTCCCATACACATGATCAAACGTGAAGGAATGCGTACCAATTTGTACCTGCTCCCACCAACAACAAAATGTTCACAATTCTGTGACTGCTATTTTCATTTTCCCCACATTGCTTCTTATTTCAGAATTTCCCATGACCATCAAATAGATCAATTAAGAACAAATACCGGAGGGTCATTGTAGGTGTCCAGAGGTAATAGCTATCCACCAAAACCGATATTATACAACAAGAAAAGTTCTTGATACGTAAAGAAAATAGTGTGATTAATAGGAAAAGTGTTACTGTAAGTACGCTTTACCACCATGATTCGAGTATGATTAGCAAAATGAGAACATGGTTGCTACAATATCCCTGATTTTTTATGTTTCAGCATGAATTCATGGGTCAATGTAAATCTTGTCCAACCTCTGAATTATTTGAATGACAAAATTTTAAAAAGGGAAGACTACCAAACATTTGTCTGACACTATGGAAATTGAGGTCGGAGACTTGGGAACACCCTTCCACCTCTCAAAGCAACAAAAGAAACAAAAAGGTACTCCAGAAAAGAAGCAGAGTCAAGCAAGTCCGCAAACAATTCTAGGATGCGAGAAAACTTCATCATTAAATGCCGATAGCTAGTCATTCCGATAAGTAGATGTTTCCCTTGCCGATGCAACACTCAAGACCCTCCAGAAACTCCCCCGCAAATTCTGATGCCACTGGGAAAGAATCCAGATGGCACAGCAACAATGGAAGATTTCCTGCCTTCCGCAACTTTTTTTTTTTGGGGGGCTGGGCATTTCCCACCACCATTTAATTAGTGCGACCAAGAAAACATTAAGCCGACTAAGAAGTGAGATTCATCATCCTCAGATCAAAGGGAGGTGAAAAAAAGAAGACGACAAAAATAGAAAGCGACGCTTTGCTCGATTTATGAGACTCTTCAAAGTCCAAACTTTCTCAGAGAAGAGAATACAGAAGTATAAGGGGAACTTCAACTAGTAACCATCAGCTCCAAAGATGAATCGGAAAAATTCCCAGAACCACGCAAAGTGCAATGACGATTCAGGAAAATGATTGGAAAAAGAAGAAGGAAAATTCCCAGTCCAATTTAGAATTTACCAACCACTTTGAAAAGAAGAAGAACCGAGTCAAGGAAAAAAACAAGAAAAGTTTCCATTAATATGTCAGTCCCATCCTAAATCAGACTACTACGTCACAGTCCTCAATATACGAGTCCAATCCAAGACTCTAAAACCTCCAAAACTAAAAAAACAAAACGAAAGACACTTCCACTCACAATCACGATCTTGAGATCCAGATCTCAGACCATAATCGTCAACAGCCCAGCAAGTAGTCAACTCGATTACCCACTCCACGACGGGACCCTTTTTTTTTTTTCCTCTCTCTCTCTCTCTCTCCCGACATTTCAACTTGGAATTCACTGGAGCGAGCTGCTACATTCGAAGCGAACGTACCTGAGGCTTCCCGGGAACGACCGTGACGCAATCCTTACAACCCTGGAGCTTCTCGTCGCCGATGAGAGGCCTGATGTGGACCGCCACCTTGACGCAGCAATCCTCTCCCCCGCCACCGCCAGCTTCCATCGCTACCGGCTGGGAGAAGAAGCGCTGGCAGATTCGGGCCCGGAGAGACGGCAAGTGGATCGGAACGCGCTGGCGCTAAGTTGGAGTAGGGAGAAAAGAGAGGGGGGGGGTGGACGGAGCTCCGGCGCGCGAAGGATCAGCTCCGACGCCTCGAAGGGTCAGAGCGAGAGGCAGGAGCAGGCCCGGGGAGCGACTGGACGGAGGTGAGGAAGAGGTCGGAGGACGAGCAGTGGAGGAAAGATGGGAAAGGATTTTAGAGAGAAAGTGAGTGAGTTGTGCATGCGTCTGTGTTGGTAGAGAGAGAGAGAGAGAGAGAGAGGGAGGGGGGGTGGTTGGGGGGGAAGTTAGGAGAGAGAAAGTAGAAGGAGACGTAGAGAGAGAAAGGAAGGGAGGGAGCGAGGGGAGGAGCAACAACAAGTAGAGGAGAGGATGAGCAGAGCTCTTATGATTTTTCCTTGGCCTTCACTGCATTTGCATTATAGCCACCAGCCACCAGCCACCAGCCGCGACGGTTAGTCCCTTCTTCTTCTGCTTCCGCCAACTCTCAAAAGAAAATTAAAAAGAAAAAGAAGACGACACATGCTTCCATGGCAATCTTTCCCATTTTACCCCCCCTCCCCTCCCCTCCCCTCCCTAGCTTGAGCTTCTCTCTCTCTCTCTCCTTGCTTGCAAGTTCATTTCTCTAGTTTCATTTTCCTTTTAAATCTCGTGAAGAGGAATTTCCCGAGTAAACGGGGCTGGCCAACCTCGGACCTTCGAGTCACCGATGAACGAACAGGCGAACAGCCATGTCTCAAATTGAACACTCTATCCTTTTAACAAAATGACATATGTGTTGTCACGAAATGGATGTTCGTCATTCTTAGAACTTAATCTGAGGAGGATCGCAATTGGGTGGTTTTTTTATTTTTTATTTTAATAATCTTGTGGTTACATGAGGAAGTTTGTATTGAGCAGAGTAGACGTACGTGAGGTGTAAATTGTTATGAAGAACAGGAGAGAGAGAGAGAGGGAGAGAGGTGGGGGGGCCCACGAGGCCACGTGATGAGGGAATCGGGAGGGAGAGTGCCTGGGAGTTTTTCCCGGCACGAGGCGGCCACTTTGTCATCATTAACCACAATTAATAATTTCAACCCCTCTAAATGCATGCTCCTTTTATGCCTTCTCTCCTCCCAATATAATTTGTAAATAAATACATCTTCGTTTCCAGGTTAAAAATCAGAGATTTCAAAGGCAGGCAATGGACCTGAACTTTCGAACTTTGAAATCCCGTCTTTTTGTGTTTTTCTTGTTCGATGTCTTTGCACGATCCTGTGATGTGCCATCGCGTGAGCTTCATTTTCCGGTGACATTCATGACCGAGACTTCTACTTTGTTAATGTATCGTACCTTTTGTATGTCTCCATATGTGTTTTGGTCGATGGATGGTAGAAGCAAATGATGGCCATTAAAGACGATAATTCACTACAATCGTTCGACTAAGAATACATGTATAACCTGGGTAGATTTTGATACCTATGACAGCATAGGTTCCAAGTTTCGGGGACATGCATGGTAGGTTTCGATTTCAGATGGAACTTGAAAGGAACCTGAAATCGTACGCACCTAATTTACCTTGTTATATCTAACTTTAATACTTGTGGTGTCCTTTTAGTTTTTTTTTTCTATTGCTGACTAGGATCTTCCGACGAGCTATATAGATGCCACATAAGATTCCTTGCGAAGCTCGTCGAAGTTGGATCTAAAAATGAAATTTGGCACCATAGTAAGCGCAACTTTGACACTTCTGTAGCTAGACCAAAATACCTCTTTTTATCTTGGTTTAAAAAAAAAGTGCCTATTTTTATCTCATTACTAGATTTCTTACTATGACCTTTCATTTCTTTCTCTTGTATCCACCCATTTATCAAATAACCATTCATTTTCTTTATCTCTTTCTCGCAATTAAATTTCCCTTTCCTAAGTTACCTCTACATTTCCATTCATTTTCTTTACTTTATATTTGTTAGTGCGAACGTTCTATGCATTCTCGATAGGCTTAAGCATTACGGGCTCTTTAATTTCAACGTGTGTTCGATAATAAATAGTGGGCATAAGGACACTTCAAATGTCAATATTTATTTACGGCGCTTATTTTGGTGTCAATATTTTTTTTTATCACTTAAATGCTAAATCGGAGAAAAAACGATCGCTTTAGTGCCAACGACAAGAAATTTCGGCTATCTCACTGGAATTGGCACTTAAATAATCATTTAAAAAAAAGAAATTGACATTTAAGTGATCCAAAAACTATCACTTTAGTGTCAATTCCAGCGACTTCACCGGAGTTGGCACTTAAATGATCGTTTTTTTTTTATAAAAAAATTGATATTTAAGTGATTCAAAAAAAAAAATATTGGCACCAAAGTGAGCACAGTTCCTTTTGCCATAAATATTGATATCTCGCTGATTAAGTCAAGGGCAAGCTAGCTAAGTCAGAAATTATCTGATTCAAGAGGATGTAACTTTCATCTTAACGTTTAGCTAACTCCACGATATCACACATAAGAGAAAAAGAGCTCATAACGGACTTATAGAACTGAAAATTGCGGAGAGAGGACTATTGAAGAGCTCGTATCGAGCAAGCAAGAATTAGTTTTTCTTCCTTCCTTCCTCCTATTCATGATAGAGAGTTTACCCTGGCTCTCACGTTACCACTATAATCAAACTCTCCCCAGCTCACTTTCCCACCCTTTGAATTGGCACTATCTAGTCACAAAGCGTAGAATTCAGGTCACGTCTCTACATCACACGAAGCAAAAGATCAAGAGAAAGGAAAAATCCAATACGCTATACCGGAAAAAAAGGGGGGGATGTGACGATCCGGTCTCTCTGCCCTTGGGACTTTATGGGCTCGTGGTGGAGGGCCACGGCAATGGCGATTTGGAAAAGGGGGGAAAAAGGGTCGGAAAGATGCGAAATGTATGTCGCACTTACATATCAAGCCGACACTTCGATGCGATTGTAATCTACCGAGACGTTGTTGATTTTTCCCGATTCGAAAAACGTTGTAATGAGTAGGGCTATATGAATATGACCACATAAGTATCGAACGATGAGATGGTTCGTGTCAATGTGTAGAGAGAGATGTGAAGCCATTACATGTCGCGATGAAGTTTTATTTACTTAAGAGGGGGAGGGAGAGTTGGAAAGTGATGCGAGGGGGGAGGGGACCCACCCACAATTAGACACATTACAGCTGGTGGTCTCCCAGCTCACATGGCCTTTTTAAGTGCCAAAATAACCCATCTGGACCCCAGACACTCTCTCTCTCTCTCTCTCTCTCTCTTCAATTGGGAACAGTCTCAGCTGGTCCAACGTTTCTCTGCAGAATTTGGGGCAGTCAATTAATAAATACCATACCATCCTTGTATTTTGCAACCTTTTAAGGATCAACTGCTGCTGTGTCTGGTGTGTCACCCTCAGAGCTGTGGAGGAAATATAACTAAAAGGAGAGAGAGAGAGAGAGAGAAAATGCCCCAAGCCAACTCTCTTGGTGATGAACTTGCCACACCCTCTGACATTACAGCCATGGATTGGACTGACTAATTCCGCATGGAGCTCATGGTGGTGATGGGTCTTCGGCAAATACAATACTTGTTCCTTTTCCTTTCACATTCTGTGGCCAGTACAAGTACAAGTAAGCCCATGCAGCCATGCTGGCCTAGGGATGTTGATGTGCTTGGTCAAACCTCGACCTTAAATGGTTCTGTTCTAGGAGGCACCGAGCCGTGTCGGATCTCGACGTGAATGACTCGCGGCGGAGCCTTGGGATGATTTTTTTTTTTTTTTTGCGGCATCTTGTAAGTGAGTTAGACGGATCGTTTCACCTAAGTGTGAGGACGATTAAGCTCGATCTAAGCACCATCTGCCCATCTAGAGAAATCTAGTCAATCCAATGCCTCTGACTCATTTAAATGCCTCACTTGAACTCTCTCTCTCTCTCTCTCTCTCTCTCTCTCTCTTCAAAAGGAACTGGCCTAGACATTCACACCCCTGTGTGCCTTTTAACAAGTATTTTTCACCAGCTTTGAAAGCTGAATCATCACAATTTAATAACATCTTGGGCAGTTGGGTGGAGGGCACTGAAAAGACTGTCAAAGTAGATGAAATCCTGGGCCACAAACCCTTTGACATAACCAACAAGAACCATAGGAGCCTTCTTTTTTCTTCCCCCCCAACCAAATGGGACCTCTGGCTGCAGTCTTTGAGCCTTGGCGGTTCCTTGTTGCAGAATCAAAATCACATTGATATGGACCTTCAATTGAACCTCAATCTCTACCTGAGACCTACACACATGCATGCGCAGAAAAGTGTGTGTCTGGGGGGATTGTTTTGATCATGGTACATTATTCCAATACATGTCGGTAACTAGGCCTTATCAGAGAGCATCGTTCTGGTTATCTATAGCTTTCCTTTGAAGGGTCATGGATGAAAGATCATAGCTATGTGATTTTGAATCTTGTCGCCTTGCTGTCATAGATTTGCTCTTGGCAGAGTTTTGGAAGAAAGTAGAAAAAAGGGCATCTATCTTCACCAGATCTTGTTGATCTAGGAGTTTTGAAAATCAATCTTCTTAGTGCACTGGTTGTTATGCGCACACACCCTGGGAAGCTGGCGGAGTCTTCCTTACCAAGACACCAAACTGCAGCTTCCTCCTTTCCATTTCATAACAATTTCTAGTCGGTAATTGACGAAAGATCAAGCCAAATCACTCCCATTCTTGTTGGGGGCGAATGGCGATGTTAGCTTCAGCGGATTTGAGCGAAAGATAAATAAATAAAAAATGAGAAAAGAGCATGCGTCGTTATCAGCTTCTGGTATCTACAAGTTAAAGAATCATTTTCAAGACCCATTACAAAGTCACAAAAAAGAAAAGTTGGCCGATTATCTATCAAATGACTTGTATGGGGAAGTTTATAGCCTAACGCATTCCAAATTTTTCTTGTGATCACTCTAAAGCTGACCAATGTTATCTTTGCTCTCATCCTTTTTCCTGGTAGCGGTAAACTGCAAGTTAAGCAACCCGGTCCGAACATGGACTCTTTCCTCTTTCTGGACTCTGGACTCTCACCTAAGGCTTCATACACAAGGGAGGAACAGATGCGCACGCTAAACAAACTCTGACACAAAGACCTCAACCTTCAACCCTTCACTTTCTCAACCTAACTCACTTCCCTCAATTCATTGGATTTTCGCTCCAATCCGACCGTTACATTGGACGCCGACCCGGCAACGGCATCGGTCCCCACACACGCGAAAAAAAAAAATGTCTGGATTGGTTCTGTTGCCGACAATTTTAGCTTCTTTGAGTAACACATGCCCATTCTTTTTACCATAATTGTGCCTGTCTTACCAAACTTCCCTGCAGGGTCTTAGGAATAAGAAGCTTGTTGCGTTTTTTCGTTTTTCACCGCAAGGAATATGGATTGGCACTTTGACTACAAAAGCAGCAATTTTGAAATCCCAACTGCAATGTGAATAGAAGGAGTCTTGGAATTCGGTGTGTTAATTTTTTTTTTTGGGGTAAGGATTGTGTTATTTTTTTCATGTCCATTTTGATGGAAAATGTTCTTCTCTTTGATGAAATCAATATCTTTCAACAAGTTGTTGCCCAAGGATGTGCTAGTTTTATATCCGAGTCTTAAGGCGATCGTGGCCAACCTCGGAATGTCTTGAAGAAGTTCACGAGCCCTCGCATGCTTTTTGTCTCTCTGGCAAAGCATAGTTGAATCTGAATCATATTCTTCGGGTATTTAGATTCTCAGGACTCTAAGAAAAAGCAAATGCAAAGTGGGACAACACCCAAAGGGAGGAGGAAAAAAGAAGAAGAAGAAACGATCTCGCAGTTGCAGATGATGTTGACAATGGACATTGGAATTGACCTCAAGGCTCAAAAGCTGGATATGGGTAACATGTACTTAAAATCTAAGGGCATCAACCTTCCTTCTGTGGAAAGAAAACATATCTCATGAATTGGATCATTTTCAGATCACTAGAAACTGCATTTTCTTCTTTCTTCTTCCTTCTTCTCCTGCCGCCAATTCTTGTTAACCTGACAACATTCTCATTAAATTTACCGAAACCCCAGTCAAACATTCGTCACTCAACTCTTCCTAATTGTAAAATGTGGCCGCCCAACCACATGATTGCACAACAAAAATAAGGCTGAGACCTTTTTGATCCAATGACGGAAGCTCTGTTTTCAGAGTAGCTTCTGCTACTGCGTAGCAGCAGTGCCTCATCTTTATTCTGTTCTCTTTCCCTCTTGCAGCTTTGCTTTTCACCCATGTGGAGCTAACTTGCATCACATGGACTCGCTCCTCCTTTTTCACATCACCCTTTTTTTTCCTGATCTTCTTTTCTCTTTGGGTTTTGGTGTTTTTCCTAGGAATAATTAGCACCAGTCATTAAACAAAGTTGGACCCAAATTAGGGTTCAAGTCCAATCTTCCCCCATGGTTATGTCAATCAGTGCACCCATGTCAAAGTACATTGAAACCTAGATTAGAGTTTCATAGGGGAGATATGATTCCACTTGATGAATGTCATCATGATTTTTTTTTTCTTTTTTTTTTTGGCCTTTTCCTTTATGGGGTGGCCCATTTGTCAACACTTGAAGCCAATACACAAATTGTAGTTGCTTGTGCTGTGATCCTTTCTTATCACAGTTTTTTTGGATTCCATCATGTCATTGTCTTGGATTGGAAATGCAACTCTTTTCTCAAAAGAAAATTGAAGGAAGAAAAGAAAAGAAAAGAAATACACTCAATCAGTCAATTGGCCATTTTTATCTTTTTGAAATTGAGGGGGGGACATGGCATGTGCAGCTCTGGAGCCACTCATGATTGTCTAAACGTTTAGATGCGGTCTTTGTCCTGGTGGTGTACCATGGAAGGATATTGGGTTAATAATTGAGCATACAAGGGTTGGCTCTACCTTCAATATCATCTACACTTTGGAGATTTCTTTCTCATTATAAAAACTTGCCCTCATTTTGGTTATGTAGGGTTATTTTTTAATTTCTTTTTTTTATCTGGGCTAATATCTGGGGGAACAAATGAATTTGTCAGGACCCAAAACATAAATAAGAGGAAGAGAAAACACTGAAGAGCAAGCTACAGTACTAGTGCTTGGGATCTTTCTTTCTTGTTTTTCATCAATGGGGGTTTGGGAGGGGATGGAATGGAATGGAAGAAAGAATATTAGGTTGTCAGATCAAGTTTTCTTTAGGCACGAGTACATGTACGTACAGAATGAATGTTCCCATGGTTTTGAGCAGTTTCTTCCACTTATGTGGTCACAGCAAGATGGAATGACACAGGAAATTTCAAGAATAGGGCTGTACTGCTTGCTATATATGAATTTAGCTAAAGGACAGGGGCATGTAGCCTCACATGGAGTTTCTTGGATCCTCCCTTGCTGGTCCGATTGGAATAGAAGAGTCTTGTGCCTGACAAGTCTCTGTCATTACACTTCATACTGTTCATGAATTTTCATGGACAAGGCCAGAAACTGAAAGATAAATGAAACGGCCCGGCCCATGTTGTTCTGCATTTCAGCATCGAACAAGATTCTGTCCTTTGTTGGCGCTTACATTCTAGGAAGCATCGCCGGAGGTCTTCATATTATGTCCGACACTCCGACACTCTTCGATATGCGACTGACACGCGATCAGCACTAGAGGCGACAAATGGGTGGATCGGGTTGAATATGTTTCGACTCATATTGACTTGTCTAACCCATTTTGACCTATATTCAATAATACATACCCAACCCGACCCACAACTAACACATACCCGACCCGACCCATTTTGACATATATTACCAAATTACAATAATATTCTAAGAAAATAACATTACTAAAATACTTGCGTACAATAAAAAAAAAATAGTCAAATTTTTTAAGCGATCGGGACAGGCGACGACGATTGGGACTGGGACCGACGACTGTGACCGGCAACCATGGCCGACGATCGGGGCCCCAGCCCAGGCCTCGGTACAGTCGCTGCCACAGTACAGTCCTCGGCCTCGGTGGCTGATCTCTTGTCCCCGACCTCAACCCCGGCTCCAGTCTCCGGTCCCCGACCTTGGACTGGCCCTAGTCGCCGGCCCCAACCCTAGCCACAGTCGCCAGCTCTGGCCCTTGTCCCGGCCTTGACCCCGACACTGTTGCCTCCCGCCGGGGCCGGGACTGGCCTCGGTCTCGGTCCCGAACTCCGTCCCCGGCCACGGTCTCGGACCCGACCCAGACCCCGGTCCCCTGCCATAGCCTCAGACCCGGCCCCAGTCACAATCCTTGCCCAGACCGCTGCCCCGGCCCCGACCCAGTCCCCACACCGGCCCCGGTCCCTACACCTCCCTCGGTCGCTAGCCCTGGCCCCGGCCTCGGACCTGCCCTAGTCGCCGGCCCTGACCCCGACCCCGGCCCCATTCTCCACAGCAGCACCGGTCGCCGGCCTCTGTCCCTATCCTAGTGTCGCGACCCGTCCGAAAGCGGACGCGGCTAATGGATTACCGATAGCGGGTCTTGGATCGGCGCGGGCCCTCCCAGGCCCATACCAAATCGCGGCGGGAGTATTTTTCAAAGGGGATTCGGCGATAAGAGCCGATCGATTTCGACCTTAGTGTGGTCGTGGTGGCATGTGCAACTTGTGCATGCATTCGGAGTCGCCACCGGTCTTTCTCGGATGGTAGACCGGAAACCTTACCAACCGATTGGGAGAGATCGATCAGTTCTACGGAACCAGAGATTTTGGGTTCGGGGACTTGGTTATGCTGGTGTCGTTACCAACGCACTTTCGGTACCTAACGCGAGTGATTTTCCTAACTAGGATTTCATGCAGGCGCAATTTTGGGTGAGGTAAGTCTGACTTTGCACATTAACCAGTTTAACATGCTCACGTAATCATAATAAATAAATAGATGTCAATCACATAAACATCTATCCTACGTGGTGATCATAGAATTATGATTTAATGGGTCTCGAGCCAATGAGACCACATTTAATCATTTTAATATTTTAATAACGGAGAGCTGCTCTTCGCTTCTTCTTGGTTTCTTGAACTCTTCAAGAATTGGGCCCCAAAGAGCTCGCCGACTTAAAAGACTCCCCCACGTAATCCTCGTAGCATTTACATCAACAATTGACTATGCTAAAAATAAAGATTACATGAAAAATAAAAGGAGTACGCAGCCTCCATTTAATAATTACAACCCCAAATATATAAATAATCATCATACATTCATATATACATCAATCACATCGATTAGGGATTTTTCCATGATCACCACCCTTCCACGTAAGTAATAAATTCACAATTTAAAACTTAGGAAGGCACAATAAAAATTCTACGTTGAATCATATTCAGAATTTTTACGTAAAATAAGATAGCCATAAATTTTCGATTCAAAATTGATTTAGTCTCAATTTTTGCTACGTTGATTAATTTATCATATAAAACAATCAACCTCCATTAGCCATGTAAGACGAACAATTCGTTAATACATATTGGCCATAGTATTGCAAAAATTGCAAAAATCAATTAAATGCACGAAAACACCTAAGGATTGGCTCTGATACCACTGTTGGGATCCACGTAACACGTAGCGGAAATAAATAACAACCCATACGTGTATCTCCCGAGGCGTACTTCGTGCATTTCAATCGAAAAAAATCACAAAGCCTCAAATGGAGTAAATAGATTACCTCTCGTAGCGTGCTTGAACGGAGGTGTCGGTTCGATGTTCTTCGATCTCAGCCTCCACAAGTGTTAGGCATCTAGTTCAGACGCACCACCAATTGACGAACGGGGAGACGACTAATAACTCCACAACAATTGTGCTAGCAATATGCGGAATCAATATTCCGAACTTAGTATATTTTGCTCACTCAAGATTATGAGAATATAGAGAGTGTTTGTGTTCTTCTCTCTAAGCTCTCAAAAATTTGCACACTCTACAAAATGTCTCCCCCTCAACCTCAAAACTCTTGCCATCCTTTTATAGCCAAAAATACCTTCCAATAAATTGTATTTAAAAATAGCACTAACAATTATAAATTCTATCTAAAAATAGCACTCACAAATAAATGACATTTAAAAATAGCACTAACAATAGCACTCACAATTTATAATACAAAAATGCTATTTAAAAATAGCACTAACAATAGCACTCACAATTTATAATACAAAAATGCTATTTAAAAATAGCACTAACAATTATAAATTCTATCTAATAATAGCACTCACAATTTATGATAAATAAATGCCATTTAAAAATAGCACTAACAATAGCACTCACAATTTATGATAAATAAATGTCATTTAAAAATAGCACTAACAATAGCACTCACAATTTATGATAAATAAATGTCATTTAAAAATAGCACTAACAATAGCACTCACAATTTATAATACAAAAATGCTATTTAAAAATAGCACTAGCAATAGCACTCACAATACAAAAATGCTAAAAAAAGGCACTAACAAAGGTGTTAAAAATAATAACCATTATTATTATCACAAGAGTTAAAGAGGTTACCAAACAGTACAAATATGCATAACGTATAAATACATATGACGTATAAATACGTAGAGCATACGTATACATCCGTGAAACCGGAGACTAATTGAAAGAAAAATGTGCAATTAAGCCCTTTTGGTAAAAATTGATTAAATTGGAGGGCAAATTGACCTAATTGCACTTTAAGACTTTAGAATCCAATGTCATAACTTATAAAAAGTGAGAATTGAAAACTAAAAGACTCGAAAATGATTTTTTTTTTTTTTTAGGCTCGGTTCGGGTTTATGTTTGTGAAGGAACATAGTGACCCGAGCCGAATTTTTGAGATTTAAAGTGACACACTTTAAGAGGAAATTAAAACAAAATTATCGAATATTTTTGGGTATTTTTCTGACCACGAATGGTATTTTTCTGATTTTTTGGGTATTTTTATAATTAAATAAACTCGAAAAATATTAAAAATACTGAAAAATATTTTTTGTTCAAAATTGGTTCCTAAGGCTAAACCAAGGCTTCCAAAGTTGATTTTGTGATTTTATGACCTTTTTTGATATTTTTAATTAATTTTAAAGAATAAAAATCACAATAATAAATGGTAAAAAATCAGGTGTCAACAGTTGCCCCTCTTTGAGAGGAATCTCGTTAGAGGTTTCTCTCAAAGACAAGGTGGCACCTGAATCTTAACCGACTCGACTGGGGAAAAGAAATGCTATGACATCGGACCCTTAAGTCTTTTGATGAATGCTCAAATTAATCACCGGTTTATTCTAACAATTTGAACATGGGCCGGAGTGAGAGAGGCTTACCTGAAGCTCACCTGTTGGATGCTGCCGGTTGCGACAACTTTCAAGAAGATGCCTAGGACTTGTATGGTAGGTCATACCATTATGGGATTCCTAATTGATAGGAACCTAAGGAAGGCGCATCCCCACGCTTTGGGATTTGCTAGAGATTTTAATCCGTATGGTGGATCGGACCTTTGTGTTGATCCTTAAGGCGGTATCTACCTCGTGTTGACCCTTATTGCGGTTTCTACCATTGGTTGACCCTTCAGGCGGTTTCTACCTTGATTTGACCCTTCAGGCGGTTTCTACCATTGGTTGACCCTTCAGGCGGTTTCTACCTTGAGTTGACCCTTCAGGCGGTTTCTACCTTGATTTGACCCTTCAGGCGGTTTCTACCATTGGTTGACCCTTCAGGCGGTTTCTACCTTTGGTTTGACCCTTCAGGCGGTTTCTACCTTTGGTTGACCCTTC
Source organism: Rhodomyrtus psidioides (assembly GCA_021437785.1). Lineage (NCBI taxonomy): Eukaryota > Viridiplantae > Streptophyta > Magnoliopsida > Myrtales > Myrtaceae > Rhodomyrtus > Rhodomyrtus psidioides. Next base: position 713,264 of record JAILYB010000166.1, on the reverse strand, counting down.
AGGCGGTTTCTACCTTGATTTTGACCCTTCAGGCGGTATCATACCTTGATTTGACCCTTCAGGCAGTTTCTACCTTTGGTTGACCCTTCAGGCGGTTTCTATCTTTGGTTTGACCCTTCAGGCGGTTTCTACCTTTATTTGACCCTTCATGCGGTTTCTACCTTTGGTTGACCCTTCAGGCGGTTTCTACCTTTGGTTGACCCTTCAGGCGGTTTCTACCTTGATTTTAACCCTTCAGGCGGTATCATACCTTGATTTGACCCTTCAGGCGGTTTCTACCTTTGGTTTGACCCTTCAGGCGGTTTCTACCTTGATTTGACCCTTTAGGCGGTTTCTACCTTTTGTTGACCCTTCAGGCGGTATCTACCTTGAGTTTGACCCTTCAGGCGGTTTCTACCTTCACTTGACCCTTCAGGCGGTTTCTACCTTTGATTTGACCCTTCAGGCGGTATCTACCATCATTTGACCCTTCAGGCGGTTTCTACCTTTGTTTCGACCCTTCAGGCGGTTTTTACCTTGATTTGACCCTTCAGGCGGTTTCTACCTTGAGTTGACCCTTCAGGCGGTTTCTACCTTGATTTGACCCTTCAGGCGGTTTCTACCATTGTTTTGACCCTTCAGGCGGTTTCTACCATTGGTTTTTCTTTGAAAATGGGTCTCATGACGAGGGTTCTCCACGTCCGATGAGACTGCCTAAATTTTGAAAAGAGGTCTCATGACGAGGGTTCTCCACGTCCGATGAGACTGTCTGGCTTTTGAAAAGGGGTCTCATGACGAGGGTTCTCCACGTCCGATGAGACTGTCTGACTTTTGAAAAGGGGTCTCATGACGAGGGTTCTCCACGTCCGATGAGACTGCTTGATTTTTGAAAAAGGGGTCTCATGACGAGGGTTCTCCACGTCAGATGAGACTTTTTTCTTTTAAAAGGGTTTTTCTTCCCCTCTTTTTTAGAGATCCCGAAGTTTGTCGGGAATTCAGCTTTTGAAGCTGTGAAAGATTTCATTTTGACAAAGCTTCACTTGAGTCTGTTGAGGCGACATTCTGGGAGCTGGGTTCTCCAGGTATCCTGCAGAAGTTTGAGCCTGAAAGATTTTTCTTCACCAAGAAAACGTTAGTAATCTTTGGGAAGACCACGGCTGTCCATTTTGACAAAACCGTATGATTTAAGTTTTAATCATGAAATGTGCATTTTGATGCTGGAGGTTATCCAAAGCATTCTTGCAACATGCAAATGTGATCACAAATCCCTTGCACGGAAAATCTGGATCAACAATTTGAAAATTCCAAAAAGAGTTTGTTCAAAACATCAATTGGAATATTTCTCGACAAGGAGGTCTTCTCACCTGTTTTGCGATAGTGGTTTTATAGGGGATGCACTCAATTCCCTATAACCTGTGCCTAGGTTTTAGGCTCATTCGCAGCGCATACATTTTGATCGGTCGGGAGGTCTTCCACGGGACCGTAATGTTGGGCTTGGATATTGGTTTTCAAGGGGGACCCGCTTTGGAGTCGAGGCCATTGAACGAAAGTTTTCACCATCTGCTCCGGGTTTACAAGTCAAGAACCCTGCAAAATGAGAAAGAAATAGTCTTGCTCGTACTTCTTCGAGCTAAGCTATATGTTAACCCAAGTGTCTTAGTCAGAGAAGACTGTTTCAGGGTCTTAACATCGGTAGGATTGGGGACCGAAAAATGCTTGTTTTTGGCCCATAAATTACGAAGGGTTTGACATTGGTGATCATTGCAAATTTACCACCTGCCCTTTTCCTCTCTGCACCTTCAGTTTTTGGGATGCGCAACCAATTTTGAGGTGTGCACCAGCTCTTCAGAGAGCGTTTCGTTGCATTAAAAGACTGATGACTCTGTCTGCGTCTCTCCTCCGCGCTTGACATCATTTGGAGAGCAGTCTTTTTTATCTGACTCCTTTAGGAATTTTCTCTTTTCCCATCCAAGTTTCACTAGGGATCAAGCAAACAGCTTGCACGAGCATCGGCCTTGCTTTTACTAGGCACTTTGCTTTTTCTTGATGTCGAGGATTTTTTCTCATTTTCATTTTTGAAATCCCACTTTTTCTCATCTTCATGGGATCATATTAGACATATAGTCTAAACATGCTTTAAATATCAGTCCGGGAATTCTCTTCGTAATCCCTGAGTCTTGAACTCTTCCATTTTTGAAGTGGTGCGGCATCCGTCTTGGAATGATCACCAATGGGTTCATGAAATGAATTTGCAGGCTCAAGTTGGCTGTGCAAAGGATTCGATGTGTGGGATAGAGAAATGAATGCTTCTCGTCATCCTATGGCACTTGGATTACCATATAAACAACACACAAAGATTAATGTTAGTCCGAGCAAGAAAATTTCTAACCATTTTCTCCTGATGCTGCTGGACTCATCTCCATTTTGCCCCGATGTGGGGTGGTTCTTGACAGGGTTAAGAATGAAAACCGCCGTTCAAAGGGGTTATCAACGGTCACCTGTAGTGTTTGAGGGATATGAAACGAATGCCTCCGTCGTCCCAACCCATGTAATCGCTGCGAATGATCCCTACTTCCGTAGGTCCAGATTTGCTGTCTGATTCGCTCCACTTCTCTCTTAAGTGTGTATAGGACGTGTTTGGACTAGGCTTTGCCTCTCGTCTTTTGAGAAAACGTCCTTTTGAGAGTTTTGAACAACTTTTGATTGGAAAAATCTCTTTCGTTTTCCCAAAAATTTTACCCGTCAAGGGGATTTTATGGTGCACAACGCATGTTCAGACAACCTCATGTTTCAAAACATGAATGCCAAAGAAGTTAGAATTCTATGTCTTTTCTAGACATCAGATTCTGAAAGCTTTTTCTTTTTCCCTCTGTTTTTTTTTTAACATCTTCAACGGATTGGGGAAAGGGATACCTACCTGTCCACCGTGGCTGGAGATCCCTGCAAATGTAAAAGAAATATGTTATTGTATGTTCACGAATTTTTCAAAAAATTGGAACGATACATCTTACCCTTGGTCATGTGTTCCAATGGGTAATACATGGGATGTGAAAACCTGTTTCGCCTTGATGGCGAGCCCCTGTCAAAGACGGGAATTAGGTGTCAGTTTGCGTTCCAAAATTCAAGGCAAATTGGAACGATACAGCCTTGTTCTTGCTTTGTGTTTCCATTTGAACACAAACGCGCGGCTTGCATAATTTGGCCATCTATCTTGTGTCCTTGATCTCCCATCTGGTTGGGCGACGAATCCTTCTCAAGAATTTGCCCCAGAGAAGATCCATTTGTGTTTTTGGGCGTACTCCAGCGCCATTCTTCAAGGTTCAATCAAAGACCATCTCCTGGAATCCTGACTTCTAAGGCCAATGATTCTATTCTCCTCCCTGTTAGCGCGCTCTTTTCATTTGAGGCTTTCAGCGCCAACGACTTCCTGTAAAATGAGTAAAAACTCATGTTAGGCATGTGGTCTTGGAAGACCAAATTGGAACGATACAAGGTTACCGTTCACCCAAATTCGGATCTTGGGGTTTGATTCTGATGCGGACAATTCTGTTATTGCGTCCATTGACTTTGTCAGAGGAGAAACGTCCTGCGTACAAATCATTCACTTGCCCCAGTTAGGCATGGTTTTGCTGTTTGTCATCTCTGGATTCGATGACCCTGGTCTGATGCGCTTTCATGGGGGATCATGAGAGTTTGCCCCCCGGTTTGGCTCCTCAAAGCAAATGGGGGGAACCTGCTCCCATTGATTTTTGCAGATTCTGATCATCCATCTCAATTGTCGGAGTCCTTGATCAATTTTATCTGTCTCAAGACAGCTTGATATTCTTGGGATTCGTCATGTGGCGGTTTGGTGATTCTCTCGATCACAGTCGCCATTTGAGGTATTTGATGTTCCATGTTTGTTATTTGAAAGCATTACATCCTGCGTCCTCTGCTCTTGATCATCATCTGAGAGGAAAAAGAAAGGAAACATTATTCCCATATCAAGAAAATAATCATTTTGGAATGATACGTCCTTTTACACTTGATTTGCACTCCGTTTTGATGTTGCATATTGATATGAACAACATCTATCAAATTCCTCCATCCGTGCTTGAAGGTATTTGCAACGCCTACAGTTCATTTGCCCCAGCTGGGCGACGTCTGTTTTGTCACTTGAATGCATGAGCTTTTGGGTGCATTGTCTCTTTTATCACCTGAGATAAAAAAAATGGAGAAAAACTTATCCCCAGATCTGATTAAAAATTAATTAGGAACGATACGTCCTTTCACCAAACGAGTGGCTCTGCTGCCAAATGTATTTTGCACTGAAGGGACGAATTCCACTATGCTCCACGGGTTTGGGGAATTTGCCCCCATTTTCGATAGAAATGAGCCTTATCAAGATATATACAATACAAATAGATCCCTAATACATTCAATCTAAGGGACGAGATATAGAGGATCTCAGCAAAATTAATCTTATACAAGAGAACTAAGAATGTCAAATCAATCAAAGGAATGTGGTCCGAACACTTGGAGATGCCCCAGTTCCAGTCTTCGAGATGTGACTCCAGGATCACCGATTTTTTTATTTTTTTTAGGTGGTTTTAGATATATATCAGCCATCTAAAGACATGCGCATGAGACGAGTGAGGATAAAACTTCTAAAAATCAAAGGATTTGGCACCTAAGGTCAAGGTTCCCACCTCGAGTTCTAGAAAGAGCAGATTCCATTGCACAACTATCGTTGCATTGGGGCTCGATCCATAGTTCGAAATGAGCGGAATTGAAAAGTGGATTACACCGTGTCTTTCCTCACGGAGATTCCATTTTCAATCCCTTCTATTGTTTTCCTATAGGCGGCGCCCGGGGTTTTAGGCGCGGTTGTGCGCGTCCGCCGTCCATGTGTCGTGATCATCACAATGTAAGTCATGCACAACAATTTATCAATCAGCGCTTCAAATCATCCACATAGCATACATTCCTACGCCAACCTGCATAGGACAATGTTAATCACAGACTACCCCCCTTATCACTCCAATCTGCAAAAACATATAACACCTATCATGAGCGGACTTACCTCACCTTCAAGAGCGCATGCAAGGTTAGAAATATCACTCAGCGTTTTAATTACGGCCTAAGTCCACTTGGGGTCTAGAACCATAGGTTCTAGAACAGAAGTCCCCAGCGGAGTCGCCAGCTGTCGCGACCCGTCCGAAAGCGGACGCGGCTAATGGATTACCGATAGCGGGTCTTGGATCGGCGCGGGCCCTCCCAGGCCCATACCAAATCGCGGCGGGAGTATTTTTCAAAGGGGATTCGGCGATAAGAGCCGATCGATTTCGACCTTAGTGTGGTCGTGGTGGCATGTGCAACTTGTGCATGCATTCAGAGTCGCCACCGGTCTTTCTCGGATGGTAGACCGGAAACCTTACCAACCGATTGGGAGAGATCAATCAGTTCTACGGAACCAGAGATTTTGGGTTCGGGGACTTGGTTACGTTGGTGTCGTTACCAACGCCCTTTCGGTACCTAACGCGAGTGATTTTCCTAACTAGGATTTCATGCAGGCGCAATTTTGGGTGAGGTAAGTCTGACTTTGCACATTAACCAGTTTAACATGCTCACGTAATCATAATAAATAAATAGATGTCAATCACATAAACATCTATCCTACGTGGTGATCATAGAATTATGATTTAATGGGTCTCGAGCCAATGAGACCACATTTAATCATTTTAATATTTTAATAACGGAGAGCCGCTCTTCGCTTCTTCTTGGTTTCTTGAACTCTTCAAAAATTGGGCCCCAAAGAGCTCGCCGACTTAAAAGACTCCCCCTACGTTGATTAATTTATCATATAAAACAATCAACCTCCATTAGCCATGTAAGACGAACAATTCGTTAATACATATTGGCCATAGTATTGCAAAAATTGCAAAAATCAATTAAATGCACGAAAACACCTAAGGATTGGCTCTGATACCACTGTTGGGATCCACGTAACACGTAGCGGAAATAAATAACAACCCATACGTGTATCTCCCGAGGCGTACTTCGTGCATTTCATTCGAAAAAAATCACAAAGCCTCAAATGGAGTAAATAGATTACCTCTCGTAGCGTGCTTGAACGGAGGTGTCGGTTCGATGTTCTTCGATCTCAGCCTCCACAAGTGTTAGGCATCTAGTTCAGACGCACCACCAATTGACGAACGGGGAGACGACTAATAACTCCACAACAATTGTGCTAGCAATATGCGGAATCAATATTCCGAACTTAGTATATTTTGCTCACTCAAGATTATGAGAATATAGAGAGTGTTTGTGTTCTTCTCTCTAAGCTCTCAAAAATTTGCACACTCTACAAAATGTCTCCCCCTCAACCTCAAAACTCTTGCCATCCTTTTATAGCCAAAAATACCTTCCAATAAATTGTATTTAAAAATAGCACTAACAATTATAAATTCTATCTAAAAATAGCACTCACAAATAAATGACATTTAAAAATAGCACTAACAATAGCACTCACAATTTATAATACAAAAATGATATTTAAAAATAGCACTAATAATAGCACTCACAATTTATAATACAAAAATGCTATTTAAAAATAGCACTAACAATTATAAATTCTATCTAATAATAGCACTCACAATTTATGATAAATAAATGCCATTTAAAAATAGCACTAACAATAGCACTCACAATTTATGATAAATAAATGTCATTTAAAAATAGCACTAACAATAGCACTAACAATTTATAATACAAAAATGCTATTTAAAAATAGCACTAGCAATAGCACTCACAATACAAAAATGCTAAAAAAAGGCACTAACAAAGGTGTTAAAAATAATAACCATTATTATTATTACAAGAGTTAAAGAGGTTACCAAACAGTACAAATACGCATAACGTATAAATACGTATGACGTCGCCGTCGCCGTGATTTTGATTTCCGTTGAGCATTGTGGATGTCGTTGTCGTCGTCGCCGTGATTTTGATTTCCGTTGCCAGAAGTGTTGGGCTCCATGGTTTTGGTGTTAGACTTGATCTTGGAATCTTTGAGATCCCTCAGTAGTTCAATTTCTGAGATTTTTGAGTCAGTCGCCTCTAGCAGCTGACAGTAACCTCTTAAATATGTTGGATTGAGAAATGTTTGATTGGTTCCTGCCCACTCAGAGTTCTCTACTCTCTCCTGTATGCTCGCTCCCTATAAATGTTTCTTCGAGTGACTTTGTATGTTTAGGAGACGCTCTTCAAGCATGAAAGAAAATTATTAGGCAAACGCTCCCCGTCAAGACCTTGAATTTCTCGCTTAGCTTTTCAACGTGATGTGAGTGCTAAATCCTGTTAGGGCTTTTTTCGATAGTTGCGCTTACCTCCCACCTAACTCTAATAATGGTGATCCCGACAAATCTTTTACATCTTTTAATTGACAAGCCGGAAATCGCGGACCGAGACGAATCCAATGGTTCACGTGAGGGGACCTCCTGCTTTACCTCCTAACTGGGCTCTACCAGCATTATTACTGAGACCCTTCATCATCTTCGAGTTGCTATAAAATGAGGAATTAATGTATGGAAGGTTAACCTTCTCGCATAATCAGCTTCTTCCTTCTAATCTCTCTGTTAGACTCGTCTTATTCTCAAGCCAACCCAACGCAAATGGCCTCCTCTCCCGTACGCACTTTTTCAACTGATGTCTTGGCATAGTGGGAAAAGCTTTATAACCTACTGGGTCGCGGTTACGCGCACATAACCGATCATTCTGCGACCGAGGATGCAATCTGTGTCCTGTTCGAGGACCTTGATACCACTTCTCTCGAAGGTACTACACTGGGGAGGGAATATAGAATTTTCCCGACTCTCTTTGCACACTCCTTAGAGGCCTATCGTGTTGCTAATCGGGAGGTTCTCGTGGCTCGCGTCTTGCGAGCTCGTTATGAGGATCGATCTGATCATTTGGTGCTGACCAACTATCTGGCCGATAGTTACAAAAAGGCCGTCGAGTTTGCTAACGAGCGGGTCGCGACGTTGCTTCGCGAGAGGAGAAATCTAGTGGATCAATTGGCCCTATCCCTGACCACCGGCGAGCATGACCGCCGCAATGTCCTATTGAGGCTTCAGAGCGACTGGCAGGAAGAACGGCTCGACAAGATAACCGCGGACATAGCTCGCGGGAATGGACTGGTTCGGGACTTGGAAATAGTCACCGAAGAACACGAGGCCAAGGTCACCGAAGTTAAGGGAGAATGCAGAAGTCTTCTCCTCAGGCTTGCCGACCATGACATGCGGAGTTGGGAGTATGAGCAGAGCATTAATAACATGGAGGGTCAGTTGGGCTCCTTCGTGTCGTTAATTAGGGCTCACTTCGGCTTTACTTTTCCACCCCGAATTGTATGACCTGCTTTTGAAAACCCTCCACTGAGCAAAATAAATGAGAACTCTTGTGTGTGTGTTTTAACTTATGTATGGTTCATTTCTTCGAGCATCCGAACATCTTCAACTTGGGTGAGCCGAACCATAATATCAATAAGCCGAGCAAATATGTCCTGATTTTATAACTCGCTCATGATCAGATGAGAGAATAGCCTTAGACTTATCCAGGAAAAGATTTCTCTCTATTACATATTTTTTACCTGCAAATAAAAAGACAGAATCAGAAGGAATAATTTGAAAAAGAAAGCAAAAACCCCTTTCAATCCTATGCTTGCCCATGATTAATAAGGACAAGAACTTTTACAAGGGTTTTAATCTTGCGCGAAAAGTTTTTATCAATATTCCTCGAAAGAAAGCATACTATTGAAAGGAATGTAATTCACAATAATCGCTTTTGATCAATTTCGAGAGGAACGAATTATTCAAAAGTGCGAGGTATAATAACGTGTTTTAAATTTAATTGAAGATACGGCATCCAAATCAAGGCCGTTTTGTTAAGAACGAGAGTAATTTGGACATCTATCTCGTCATTAAATTCAAAACAACGCCGATATTCTCGATCAATTATCGTGGATTACCAGCAACGTAAAACATGCACGAAAAAATTCAAGTGTATAATTCCTTCTAGAGAAATTGAGATTGGACTACTCTATACGACCAAAAGGTCGTGTAAGACTTCCAATTTTAATTTCCTCTAAAGGAATTATAAACTTGGGGCTGCTGAACCATTGATGTTGCAAATATTCCAAGCATGGATAGGCGGATTTGATAGACGTTGTTCATATCAATACGCAACGTCAGAACGGGATGAGAACCAAGAGTAAAGTTGTATAGTCCCAACTTGTCTCGAATTTGGGAATATGAATTGACACTTATTGTTTATCCTTGACAGGGGAGTCGCCTTGCAGAGGAACAAGTTTTTACATCCCATGTACTACTCGTCAGAGTACATGACCAATGGTAGGATGTATCGTTTCGATTTTTGAAAAATTCGTGAACCTACAATGATATGCTTTCTTTACATTTGCAGGGGTCTGCAGCCGCGACAGGTAGGTAAGTATCCCTTTCCCAGTTAGCTGGAGTTAAAGAATGTTAAAATCCTTTCAGCCGTCATGAAAATTATCCAATGCATCGATGTTCATGATTTAAATCGGGAGGTCGCCCAAAGCATGAATAAAACATGCACGATACATCACAAAATCCCATCGATGGATAAATTTTGGGAAAGAAAGAAATGAATTTTTCCAAATATAATTATTTGTCAAATCATTCAAAAGGAAGTTTACTCAAAAGAGAGGCGAGCCCAGTCCAAACACATCCTACATACACTTGAGAGACGAGGGAAGTGAATCGGATAGCAAAATCTGTACCTACGGAGGTAGGGACCATTCGCAGCGATTACATGGATTGGGACGACGGAGGCGTTCGTTTCATATTCCCAAATACTACAGGTAACCATTGATAACCCCTTTGAACGGAGGTTTTCATTATCAGCCCTGTCGAGAACCACCCCACATCGGGGCAGAATAGAAGTAAGTCCAACAGCATCAGGAGAAATGGTTAGAAATTTTGTTGCTCAGACTAACATTAATCTTCGTGTGTTGTTTATATGGTAATCCAAGTGCCATAGGATGATGAGAAGCATTCATTTCTCTATCCCACACACCGAATCCTTTGCACAGCCAACTTGAGCCTGCAAAATCGTTTCATGAACCCGTTGGTGATCATTGCACATTTCAAGATGGATGCAGCATCACTTTAGAAACGGAAGAGCTCAAGACTAAGGGATGACAAAGAAATTCCCGGGTTTATGATAAAAGCATGTTTAGACTTTCGATCATACGTCTAAAGTGATCTCCTGAAGATGAGAAAAATGGGATTTCAAAAGAAAAAAAAAGAGATGAGAATGAGAAAAAATCCCCGGCATCAAGAAAAAGCAAAGTGCCTGGTAAAAGCAAGGCTGATGCCCGTGCAAGCTGTTTGATTGACCCACAATAAAGCCTAGATGGGAAAAGAGGAAATCCCCGAAGGAGCCAAATTCCAAAAAGGCTGCTCGCCAAATGGTGTCAAGCGCGGAATAAAGACGCAAAAGAGAAAGGACAGGTAGCAAATCTGCAATGATCACCAATGTCAAACTCTCCAAGAATTTTGGGCCAAAAACAAGCCTTTTTCTGTCCCCAATCCTACCAATGTTACGACCCCGAAGGAGTCTTCTCTGACTAAGACACTTGGGTTAACATATAGCTTAGCTCGAAGAGGTACGAGCAAGATTATTTCTTTCTCATTTTGCAGGGTTCTTGACTTGTAAACCCGGAGCAGATGGTGAGAACATTCATTCAATGGCCTTGACTCTAAAGCGGGTCTCCCTTGAAAACCATTATCCAAGCCCAACACCACGGTCCCGTGGAAGACCTCCCGATCGATCGATCGAAATGTATGCGCTGCGAATGATCCTAAAACCTAGGCACATGTTAGTAGGAAGTTGAGCGCATTCCTTACAAAAGACCATTATCACAGAGCGGTGAGGAGCCCTCTTGGATGAGAGATTCTCCAATAGATGTTTTGAACAAACTCTTTTTGGAAATTTCAAATTGTTTGATCCAGATTTTCCGTGCAAGGGATTTGTGATCACATTTGCATGTTGCAAGAATGCTTTGGATAACCTCCAGCATCAAAACGCACATTTCATGATTAAGACTTAAATCATACGGTTTTGTCAGATGGACAACCGTCGTCTTCCCTAAGATTACTAACGTTTTCTTGGTGAAGAAAAATCTTTCAGGCTCAAACCTCTGCAGGATACCTGGAGAACCCAGCTCCCAGAATGTCGCCTCAACAGACTCAAGTGAAGCTTTGTCAAGATAAAATCTTTCACTGCATCAAAATTGAATTCCCGACAAGTTTCGGGATCTTTCAAAAGAAGGGATGAGGATAGAACCCCTTTTCAAAAATATCAAACAGTCCTAGCTTGACGTGGAGAACCCTCGTCTCAGGACCCCTTTTAAACAAAATCAAACAGTCTCATCGGACGTGGAGAACCCTCGTCATGAGACCCCTTTTCAAAATTCAAGCAGTCTCATCGGACGTGGAGAACCCTCGTCATGAGACCCCTTTTCAAAACAAACAAAGGTAGAAACCGCCTGAAGGGTCAAAACAATGGTAGAAACCGCCTGAAGGGTCAAATATGGTAGAAACCGCCTGAAGGGTCAATCAAAGGTAGAAACCGCCTGAAGGGTCAAATCATGGTAGAAACCGCCTAAAGGGTCAACTAAAGGTAGATACCGCCTAAAGGATCAACTCAAGGTAGATACCGCCTGAAGGGTCAACCAAGGTAGAAACCGCCTGAAGGGTCAAACCAAGGTAGAAACCGCCTGAAGGGTCAACTCATGGTAGAAACCGCCTGAAGGGTCAAACAAAAGGTAGATACCGCCTAAAGGATCAGCTCAAGGTAGAAACCGCCTGAAGGGTCAACGCAAGGTAGAAACCGCCTGAAGGGTCAAATTGATGGTAGATACCGCTATAAGGGTCAGCTCATTGGCAGAAACCGCCATAAGGATCAAACTAAACTCAACGGTAGATACCGCCTGAAGGGTCAAATATGGTAGAAACCGCCATAAGGGTCAGCTCATTGGTAAATACCGCCATAAGCATCGACACAAAGGTCCGATCCACCATACGGATCAAAATCCTTGGCGAATCCTCAAGAGTGGGATGCGCCTTCCTTAGGTTCCTACCAGTTAGGAATCCAATAATGGTATGACCTACCATACAGGTCAGAGCTTAATCTCCCTAGGATATTCTGAATGACAAGTCCTAGGTATCTTCTTGAAAGTTATCGCAACCGGCAGCATCCGATAGGTGAGCTTCAGGTAAGCTTCCCTCCCTCCAGCCCAAGTTCAAATTGTTAGAGCAAAACGGGGATTAATTCGAGCTTTCATCAAAAGGCTTAAAGATCCGATGTCATAGCATTTCTGCTTTCATTTTCCCAGTTGAGTCGGTTAGGAATCAGGCGCCATCTTATCTTTGAGAAAAACCTCTAACGAGATTTCTCTCAAAGAGGGGCAGCTGTTGACACCTGATTTTTGATCATCTATTATTGTGATGTTTATTTTTTAAATTTAAAAAAAAAAGGGTAACCGGGTCGGGTTGACCGACCCAGTCAGCCCTTTGCCCGTTTTCCTAAGCAGACAGACGTCCTTCTCGGCGGGAGCATATTGAATAAAAAAGGAAGATGGCCGACCGAGCATAAAGAGGGCCAGCAGAGAACGGACGAAGGATGGTCGGCCAACACAGAACAAAAAGATAAAAAAAGGAAGGGGGATCAAACGCTTTTGATGGGGGTTCTCTTCAAGAAGTAGCATGAGGCGATCTCTTAAAAAGAGGGGGATGGACATACTGTGACCCGGGGGGATGGTATCAGTTTTCTTTTTTTGGCCATGCATGACCCATGCGACAGGCTTTGCCACGGCAGTCTTCGTCTAGTTACAGGTGCCACCACCATTCCCCCAGCCACGACATCATCTCCAACCATCATCCCTACCGCCGTACACTGCCAGTAAGCCAAGAACAGGCCAGGCGTCCTCATGCTCTGTTTTCGGGTTCAGTGGGCGCTTCACGGTCCGTAGTCCCTGCGACCACCTTCGTCCCATCCGAACACCATCGGGCGATTCCTCTGATCTTCACCAACTCCTCGACTCCCGTCCGAACGCTACATATCGCCGAGAAAGCCCAACTCGAGCTTCATCAGCCCTTGTTGCCGTTCTTGATGCTCTGTGTTAAGGCGCGAAGCTGTCCCGGAGCTCCTCCACCCAGCTCCGTTGTCCTTGCCGCGAACCACCGCCTCCACTGGCCGTCCTCACGTTACCCCACAGACCTCTACCATCAGCCACCCGAAGCTCCGACGTTGGTAGTGCCCCGAGCAAACCCCAAACCAGAGCTGTGTCGCCTCCCCCGTTTCGCCGCCCCTATTTTGTTGCTTTTTTTTTTATTTCTGTTGAAGGCTGCCGGTGACTCCCCCAACCGCTGTGAGCTACCAACGATCACCACAAACCCCCACCGAGTCTATAGAGGGGCCGATCATACGCTTCCTTCCCGGGCCTCGCGAGCTCCACGTAAACCACCCTGCCGTCGAGTTTCTTACGGTCCATGTTCTCCAGGGCAACCGCCGCATCGTCTTGGCAGGTGTACTGAATGAAGGAGTACCCTGTCGACCGCTTGGTCGCTTCATCCTTGGCGAGTTCGACTTGGGTGACGTGCCTGAAAGTAGAGAACTCCTTGAGCAACCTGCTTTCATTTAGGGAATAAGGTGTATTGCGAACCATGATTCGGCTGGCGAGAGGGTGGTCGAAGAAGGAGGCCCTCACTCTCAGGTTGCTCCACTTTCCATCCGAGTTGCTGCTGAGGAGATATGAAAGCCACAGGAATCTCTCTCTCTCTCGGGGTGGGTCGCAAACTAGTGCAGAAGAGACGTGGCCGAGGAGATATGGAGTGGCAAAGTATGATGGAGCGTTCCGCGCCTAACATGGCATACCAAGCTTGGCGGCATGAACCCAAAACAAGCCCTATTATTTTTTCGCAGCAGAACTGTATTTGAGGATGCAACTGCGGAAGTGGTCAGAGATTTCTTTTGGGATGATGAGTTCCGGCCAAAATGGGATCATATGCTCACATACTGCAAAACCCTGGAGGAATGCCCCCATACAGGGACTATGATTGTTCACTGGATAAAAAAAGGTTTCCTTTCTTCTGTAGTGATCGTGAGTATATCATTGGTCGACGAATATGGGAGGCTGGCAAGACGTTTTATTGTGTGACAAAGGGAGTGCCATACCCAGGCCTGCGTCTTGCCCGTGCGCCAACCAGAATGGGCCGTGAGCCTGGCCCGTGTGCCAGTTTCCTGGGCCATATGCCGGGTCTGTGTGCCGGTCTTCCTGGGCCTTGGCCGAGATCCTGTGCCCGTGTAGCCGGGCCCATGGGCCGAGTTCGTAGGCCAAGTGAGCCAAGATTCCGGGCCGAGCGGCCAAGCCGTGGGCCAAGTTTCCGAGACCGAGTCCATAGTTCGTGCCTAAAGATTTTGGAGGATCGCCATCATGTTAAAAACTTTATTCGTCGTCGCTACCGTATCCGACTCGATACCGATCGCCGGAGTTCGTAACGGTCGCATATCAGGACTGAGCGATTGAAGACCGGTGTTCATCAGGTATATTCTGCGTACCTGATTTATATATCGAAGTTATTATTATTATTATTTTTGCATATATTTGTTTCAGTCTAGTGGTTGGTTTATTTATCTAATTGAGTATTGTCTATTGCCGAAGACATGCTTCTTATTAAAATATTCTCCAAAAATATTAAAAAAAATAATAATAAAAATTCAAAAATTCAATAAAAAATAGAAAATAGAAAATCATAAAAAACTAAAAAAAATTCCAAAAAAAATTCTCAAAAATGGGAAATGGCCACAATCAACTGACCATGGAGTATTTTGGGTAATGCGGTATCCAAACCTTCCAAAAATGACGATTTTGCCCTTCGGGCTAATCGTCCCCAAATCTTCCCATTTTACCCCTGGTCCGAAATCACATCTTCCCTAAACCCTTATGGCCATTGATTTGAATTGACGTGCATGGATGTGATTTATTTATGTACTTGATTGCGCTTTCATTTAAATTGATTGTGATTGATAGGAACAGTCTTCCAATCTACATGAACCCTGAATCCAGCCTACCTCACCTAAAATTGCCCAGGCATGAAATCTTAAATAGGAAAATCACTCGCGTTAGGTACCGAAAAGGGCGTTGGTAATGACACCAGCGTAACCAAGTCTCCGAACCCAAAATCTCTGGTTCTGCAGAACTGATTGACCTCTCCCAATCGGTCAGTAAGGTTTCCGGTCTACCCTCCAAGAAAGACCGGTGGCGACTCCAAATGCATGCACAAGTTGCACATGCCACCACGACCACACTGAAGGTCGAAAGCGATCGACTCTTATCGTCGAATCCCTTAAGAAATACTCCCGTCGCGATTTGGTATGGGCCTGGGAGGGCTCGCGCCGATCCAAGACCCGCGATCCGTAATCCATTAGCCGCGTCCGCTTTCGGACGGGTCGCGACAAGTGGGTCGGGTCGAATATGATCCGACCCATATTGACATGTCTAACCCATTTTGACCCATATTCAATGACACATACCCAACCCGACTCTCAACTAACACATACCCGGCCCAACCCGACCCATTTTGACCCATATTAACAAATCACAATAATAATTTACGAAAATAATAAAAAATCTAGTGAAATTTTTAAAGCGCCCGGGACCAGCGGTGGCTATCGGGACAAGGACCAGGGCCGACGAACGGGACCGGCGACTCTGACCGGCGAACGAGGCCGGTGACCGGGGCTAGGGCCGAGGCGGGACCCGACTCTACAACTCCCGCCATCGCCTCAGCCCCGGCCTTGTCTGCAGGCCCCAGTCTCGATTGTCAGTCCCAGTCGCCGGTCTCGATCGCGGTCACAGTCGTCGGTCATAGGCCTCGGTTCGGGCCTCCACCCCGGTCGTTGATCGTTGGCCCCAGCCATAGTTGTCGGCCTCGGTCGTGGCCCTGAACACCATCCCTGAACACGGTCGCCTGCCCCGGCCCCAATCGCCGGCCCCGGTCTCGACCTCGGCCCCTGCCTCAGACCCGGCCCCTTCCTCAATCGCCGGCCCCAGCCCCGGTCCCGGCCTCTGACCCTGTCCCGACTGTTGACACCTAATTTTTAATCATCTTTTATTTTGATTTTATTTCTAAAATTAATTAAAAATAACAAAAAAGTCATAAAATTACAAAATCAACTTTGGAAGCCTTGGCCTAGCCTTAGGGGCCAATTTTGAACAAAAAAAATTATTTTTCATAATTTTAAATATTTTTTCGAATTTATTTAATTATAAAATACCCAAAAAATTATAAAAATACCATTAGTGGTCAGAAAAATGCACAAAAATAGTCAATAATTTTATTTTAATTCACTTTTCATAATTGTTTTTATAAATCTCAAAAATTTGACTTAGGTCATTATGTTCCTTCACAAACATACACCCGAATCAACCATAAAAATTTCTTTTTGAACATTTTAATTTTCAATTTCCCCTCCCAATAAGCCATGGCCTTTGAATCTAGAGCCTTGAAGTGAACTTGTGTCGATTTACCCTTCAATTTGGTCAATTTTGACAAAAGGGCTTAATTGCACAAATTTCCTTGCAATTTAATCCCCGGCTTTGCAATTCCTAAAATTAAATCTTTGCTAGGGGCACCCATGAAAATTAAACACTTCTACCCTATATTTTTCATTGTCCCGAACTCATTGGTGGCCTCAATTTGAATTGATTTGAACGTTTAAGCCTCCGATTTGGCGAAAATCAATTTCGGATCCTATGCGAAAATTAGGGTTTTCATTAAATTTCAAGCCAAAAATTCATGAAAACACCCATGTTACATGGAAACCATGCTAGGAAACCTAATTTCAACATCAATTTTGTAAAAAATCATCGAATTGGGGCTCAATTTGGTCGAATTTATGAAACCAGATCCGCCGGGTTGCAGCCGACCCGACCCGACGGATCTGGGTCTGCACCAAGGGATCGGCAGAAGGCTTTTTCACGCACATTCTCTCCCATCCTCTCGCGAGACGTCAGCAAGATCCTCTCTTTTGTCTTTTACTGCACGAGATGACAGAGGCGTGGATGAGCTGGCAAAAAAAGGACAACGGTTAGGGGGCGTCGGGAGGAGGTACAGTACGCGAGGGGTTATCGCGTGGAGAAAGGAGAGGTGAGAAGGGGAGGATTTTGAAAGGGGTGACCATTTTCGAACGCCAGGGAGGGGATTCTTTCGACACAGAGAAATACACAGAGACCCAGAGAGAAAAAAGGGGGTGAACGAGAGAGCTGAGCGTGAGGGATAGGTTGCCGAAGCTCGACGGCTCACGAAACATAGCAACTCGGGCCGAGGAAGAGCGAACGCCGAGGACGAGTTCGGAGGAGACCCGACGCTCGAGCTACTATCCTCGACCTTTTGGGCACTCGACCCACCATCGCCGTCGACGAGTTCGGAAAAGGTTGGTTCTTTCCCCCCACACCATCTCCCCTGTTTTTCTTCTCAGAGTATTCTGTGGGTTCGGCTCGGTTTGGTTCTCGAGCAAACCGAGCCGAACCAAATGCATGTCGTAGTCCTTTGTAATGCTTCTAGTGATATCTGAATGTTTTATTGCTTCAGTTTTGTGTGTGGCACCCATGGATCTAGCCTAAATGTTTGTATTTCGCATGCCCACCATGTGTTTGACGAAATGCCAAACCTTCCATTTTGTTCTCGGCTCTCGGTTGCGTCTTCCCCGGCCGTTTATTGTACGAGTCCCATGTCAAATCTTGTCTAGATCCGACTCTAAGCGCCGCTTGCTCTCTGTTTTGCATCGGTTTGCATTGAAAACGGTGGTTCGATCCTTCGCCGGACTCGGTTCGGACCGAGAGTTCCACAGAAGAGCATAGCCGTCGTCGGGCCTGAAATGGCCCCAGGTAAGCTCCTAAGCTTGGGTTAGATGCCCTCTGAACGATCGAAACTGAGTTTTGGACCAAAAAATTTTCTGCGAAAAACTTTCGCCGGAACCGGTTCTGTGGGAGTTCGGTTCGCCGGTTCCCGGCGCGATCTCGGCCTTGAATTTGACATATATTGATGTGGGGAGTCTAAGGAATCTAATGGCGCAAAAACGAGCGAAAAACACTAAGATTTGGCCCCGATTTGCGTTTTTCAGCGAAGATTCTGGCGACCTCGCCGGAAAAATAACTGTTCCGGCGAGACGCCGGTCATCTTCTCCAGCGAACCAGCGTGGTCAGCGTGTCAAAAGGCTCACGTGTCACGCCATGTAGGCAGCCACGCCAGCTCGGTGGGACCACTTTCAATAAAAAAAAACAAAACCCAGATCGGACGGCTGTGGATCGGCCACGTGTCGCAATCCGGTGATTTTCATAATTAATAAAGGATTTTCAAAAAAAATAATAAAAAAATAAAATCGATCTGATGGTCTCGGATTGGCAGTGTGTCGCGATCTCAACTTTTCAAAATTAATGAAGGTTTTTCCGAAAAATTCGGGTGGCCCAGATCGAGCCAAGTGTCACTCTCAGGTCCGTCCGATCGGGCCTTTTTTTCGAAAAATTATTAAAATACAGATCGGACCCACCAGAGAGCGCCACATGGCAAAATTGAGACCGTCCGATGGGTTTTATTTTCAGAAATTCAGGTAAATCAGAAAATTGTTTAAAAAATAGAAAAAATCTCTAAAAAATCAAAACGGTGTCGTTTAGGCCGGTTCTGAGCGTAGGGTTGGGCTGGGCGCCCGAGAGGCACGGGCCGGGTCTGACCCGGCCAAGAAAATATTTTTAAAATAATAAAAAAAAATAATAATTCAAAAATTCAAGAAAAAATGGAAAATCATAAAAAATTCAGAAAAAATTAGAAAATTCCAAAAATTCCAAAAAAAATTCAGAGATTAGGAAATGGCCACAATCAACTGGCCATGACCTATTTTTGGTTTTCTGAACCCCCGATCTTTTCCAAAATGACGATTTTGCCCTTTTGGCATATCGTCTAAAAAAAAAAACCTAGAAATTCAGAAAATTCCAAACAAATTCTAGAAATTAGGAGATGGCCACAATCAACTGGCCATGACCTATTTTTGATTTTCTGAACCCACGATCTTTTCCAAAATGACGATTTTTCCCTTTTGGCAAATCGTCTCCCAAAAAAATCCTAGAAATTCAGAAAAATCAAAAACAAATTCCAGAAATTAGGAAATGGCCACAATCAACTGGCCATGACCTTTTTTTGATTTTCTGAACTCCCGATCTTTTTCCAAAATGACGATTTTGCCTTTTTGGCAAATCGTTTCTCAAGAAATGTTGAAAAATCCAAAACAATTCTAAAAAAATAGGAAATGGCCAAGATCAATTGGTCACGACCTATTTGGTTTATTTCGACATCTAAACTTTTCGAAAAAAAATGATGATTTCGCCCTTCGGACGAATTGTCCCCAAATCTCTCCAGTCTACCCATAGCCCTAAATCACACGTTCCCTAAGTCCTTAAGGCTATCCTAGGAGGCCATTGATTTGAATTGATGTGCATTGACGTGGTTCATTTATGCACTTGATCACGTTTTTCTTATATTGATTGTGATTTGATAGGAATAGTCTTTCAATCTGTGTGGAACCTGCGAATCAGACTTACCTCACCCAAAATCGCACCCACATGAAATCTTAGTTAGGAAAATCACTAACGTTAGGTACTGTTGACACCTAAATTTTGATCAACTTTTTTTTATTTATTTATTTTTATTTCATTTTTTTGAAAATTCATAGAAAATCCATAAAAAGTTGAAAAATTGAAAAATCAATTTTGGTGACCTTAGCCAAGCTAAATGAACCATTTTGACCAAAAAAATAATTTTCATAATTTTCATTTTTTTAATATATTTTCGAAAAATACAAAAAAAAGAAAAAAAGAAAAAGAAAATCAAGAAAAATAATATTTGAGGTCACAAATAGTCGGTATTTTTTATTTTTAATTTTCTTTACTTTTGGACCTCATAAAATAATAAAATTCAGGTTCGATTTTGGGTGTTTTCTGATCACCGTAAAATCGAACTTGGCAAAAATATTAGCAATAATTAAAAGGGAAAAGAGTGAAACATCATCATTTAAAAGAAAAAGCAAAAGAAAAAGTATATGTTTAATTAATAATTTTATCTCTCCTTTTCATTTTTTTATTATTATTTTTTACTATTTTTTTATTTTCCCCCCCTTTCCTTTTTATTATTTTTCTTGGTTCTTCTCTCGGGGGACGAGTCTTTTTTTTCGCTGCTCCCTCTGTCTACTTCTTTTTCTTTGATGGAACACCGCCCCCAGCAGAACCACTCCTCCTCTCCTCTGGTTTTTGTGCGACGCCGGCCCCGAACCACCTCACCACCACCTCGCCGCCTCACTGCCATCCCGTCGCCACCGTCGCAGCGCCGCCACAGCCGACGGAAAGTGGCCAAGACCAGCTCGAGCAACCCTGCTCTGTCTCGAGCCGAGACTGCTGTTGTTGCAGTTTCGCTTCTGCCCCGACACCTCAGCTGCCTCCACCGCCTCAAGCAACCACGATACCACTCCCCCGAGTCCCTCCGACCATCGAAGACCACCGCGAGCCATCACTGAACTACCCCGAAGTCGGCTGCCCCCTCCTGTCTTCTCGCTCACCTCCCCTGTTTCCGTCGGTCTGTTGTTCCGAGCGCTTTTCTCGTCTTTCCGCCGGCCATCACGGTCACCAGCGGTCACCAGATAAACCTCGATGCCCCCACAAATCTCCTCCATCGACTCCAGGCAGCCTCGACGCCGTTGAAGCCCATAACGGACTCAAGACCGAATTCTGTTCCAGCTTTTTATTCTGCTCCGGTGGCTTGCTGTCCGCCCCTGGTCCGACCAGCTCAGCCGACGTCCGACCACCACAGCTGCTCCCGGACGTCGCTCAATCATTTAACCCCACCGCCCTAGCTTTCCACCGCCTCCGGCTAGCCGCCAAGCCCCGGATCCGCCCTTCCCTGCCGCCGGTCCTGTTCTGGCCGAGAGCCTTGTTTCGTGGGCCATGGCCCAAATGGGTTTGGGCCGTGTCCTATGAGGCGGGCCGAGTGTCTGGGCCTGTGTGCCTGGTCGTGGGCCAAGTTGGCCGAAAGAATTGGCCCGTTGGCCAAGAATTTGGGCTGATCATATGAAAATTTCGGGCCGCGATCCGATTGACTTCAAAGTTCGCGTCGAAAGATTTTTTTTAGGATCGCCGCTAATCTCGACTTGAATATTTGACAGGTGATGTGCGCGGAGATGGTCGCAGGCTGGGGCTGGGCGATTAAAGGTCGGTGTCCAATCCGGTATGTTTTACGTACCCGATCCGTATATCAGAATTATTTTTCTAAAATACTGCCTTTATAGATTTGATTTGCATGTATTTGTTTCAGTCTAGTGGTTAGCTTATTTATCTGGTTGAGTGTTATCTATTGTCAAAGACATGCTTTTTATTAAAATATTTTTCGAAAATATTAAGAAAATAATAAAAAAAATCGATCAGAAAATGCAAAAAAAAAAAAAATATATATATATATAAAAATTTTCCAAGGCTGAAAACACCAAAAAAATTGATTTGTTTCCATTTTTGGGATTTTCTCCCATTTAATCCAAAATGGCGATTTCACCCCTCAAAGGGTAAATCGTCTTTGATATTCTGATGAATTGTGGAAATTGCTTAGAATTTGGTGATGGGCCAGATGGGTGGTTAAACCTTATGTCTAAGATTTCCACATTTCATTTCCATTTTTAGAAAATGACGATTTTACCCTTCGAATGGTAAATCGGTTTCTAAAATTCTCGAAAATCACGAAAATTGCCAAAAAATAGGAAATGGGTCAATTGAGTGACCAAACCTGTTTTGACTCCGGATTCATTCCGAAATGATGATTTTATCCTTTTTGGGCAAATTGTCCCATTTGTCTCAAAATTACGATTTTGCCCCTGATGGGCAAAATCATGTCTAAATCATTCCTAAGCCTGATTGATGCTCCTCTAGGCCGATATGGCCTTATTAGGAATGCCATGTGATTTATTTGTACATTTGAATTCATTGATTTGTGCACTTTATTATTGATTGTGATTGCTAGGATAGTCATTCCTATCTGCACGAACTCCTAGATTTAGGATTCGTATCCCACTCATCCGCATGGAATCTTAAGTCAGAAAACTTAGTCAACTTAGGTACCGAAAGGGCGTCAACTCTGATAGTTGACGTAACTAAGTCCCCGAACCCATTTCTCTGGTTATCGCAGAATTGAATAGAAACTCCCGACTATTCAATAGGGTGGTCCAATCATACCCTCCAAAAAATGATTGGTGGCGACTCCATGGCATGCACACTTAGCACATGTCACTAGATCACACTGAAGGTCGACTACGCATACCTCCGTTGCGATTTGGGTAACGGGCCTTGGGAGAGGTCCGCATCCGACCAGATTGGACGGCCCATTAGCCCTCGAGAGCCCATGGCGAGCCTCGAGAGGGTCGCGACAGACTGGCGACTCCACTGGGGACTTTAGAGAACTTGAGCCGATTAAAAAGTTGATTGATTTTTCTAACCATGCAGGCGCTCTTGAAGGTGAGGTAAGTCCGCTTACGATAGGTGTTATATGTTTTTGCAGATTGGAGAAATAAGGGGTGTAGTCCGTGATTAACATTGTCTTATGCAGGTTGGGCGTAGGAATGTATGTTGTGTGGATGATTTGAAGTGCTGATTGATAAACTGTTGTGTGTGACTTGCATTGTGATGATCACGACACGTGGACACACACAACCGCGCCTAAAACCCCGGGCGCCGCCTTTAGGAACACAATAGAAGGAATTGAAAATGGAATCTCCGTGAGGAAAAACACGGGGTAATCCACTTTTCAATTCCGCTCACTTCGAACTATGGATCGAGTCCCAATGCAACGATAGCTGTGCAATGGAATCGGCTCTTTCTAGAACTCGAGGTGGGAACCTTAACCTTAGGTGCCAAACCCTCTGATTTTTAGAAGTTTACCATCACCTGTTTCATGCGCATGTCTCTGGGCGGTTGGTACACCTAAAACCGCACAATAAGTCGACGAGTTGGGTTGGTAAGACTCTCTATCCCCCCAAATCTATCACTGTTCATATAGATATAGGCATTTCATTTATTGCATTCTGGTGATTAGATTAAATGCCATTTCGAGGATAGATATGTGCGTTTGTCCCTAACGTCCTTGATAGAAGACGAGGAGGGTGATATCCCACGACGAACACCGAGTGTGCGATAAGGAGCATACTATGGACATTATTGAGGTATCATCCAATGAAGATGACGAGTTGGGGCAAGTGATCCTGAAGGCACAGATCAAAACTGGGGCATCCTTAAACGTTAGGATCACATTCCTTTATTTCATTTTCCATTACTAGTCCTCTTGTATAGGGTTTATTTTTACTGAGGTTTTCTCTATCTCACCCCTTAGAGCGATTGTATTAGGGATCTATTGGTGTATACATTCAGATGGAACTTGGTTGTATTTCTTTTAACGGGTCATTGGAATGTGATAGTGGCATTTTTTCTAATCATCCGAATACTCCCAAGTCAAGTTTATAATTCCTTTAGAGGAAATTAAAATTGGAAGTCTTGCACGACCTTTTGGTCATGTGAGGTAATCCAACCCCAATTTCGCTAGAAGGAACTACACACTTGAATTGGTTCATGCATGTTGTACACCACTGGTAATTCACGATAATTGATCAAGAATATTAGCGTAGTTTCAAATTTAATGACGAGATAGATGTCCAAACTACTTTCGTTCTTAGCGAACGACCTTAATTTGGATGCCATATCTTCAATTGAATTTAAAACGCGTTATTATGTCTTGCACTTTTGAGTAAGTCATTCCTCTCGAAATTAATCAAAAGCGATTATCGTGAATTACGTTCCTTTCAATAGTATGCTTTCTTTCGAGGAATATTGATAAAAACTTTTCGCACAAGATTAAAACCCTTGTAAAAGTTCTTGTCCTTATTAATCACAAGCAAGCATAAGATTGAAAGGGGTATATGCTTTCTTTTTCAAATTATTCCTTCTGATTCTGTCTTTTTATTTGCAGGTGAAAAACAAGTAGTATAGAGAAATCTTTTCTTGGACAAATCTGCAACTATTCTTCCATCTGATCATGAGCGAGTTATAAAATCAGGACGTATTTGCTCGGCTTATTGCTATTATGGTTCGGCTCACTCAAGTTGAAGATGTTTGGATGCTCGAAGAAATGAACCATACAGAAGTTAAAACACACACACGAGAACTTTCATTTATTTTGCTCAGCGGAGGGTTTTCAGAAGCAGGTCATACAAGTCGGGGTGGAAAAGTAAAGCCAAAGTGAGCCCTAATTAACGACACAAAGGATCCCAACTGACCCTCCATGTTATTAATGCTCTGCTCATACTCCCAGCTCCGCATGTTGTGGTCGGCAAGCCTGAGGAGAAGACTTCTGCATTCTCCCTTAACTTCGGCGACCTTGGCCTCGTGTTCTTCGGTGACTACTTCCAGGTCCCGAACCAGTCCATTCCCGCGAGCTATGTGCTCGGTTATCTTGTCGAGCCGTTCTTCCTGCCAGTCGCTCTGAAGCCTCAACAGGACGTTGTGGCGGTCATGCTCGCCGGTGGTCAGGGATATGGCCAATTGATCCACCAGATTTCTCCTCTCGCGAAGCAACGTCGCGACCTGCTCATTAGCAAACTCGACGGCCTTTTTGTAACTATCAACCAGATAGTTGGTCAGCACCAAATGATCAGATCGATCCTCATAACGAGCCCGCAAGACGCGAGCCACGAGAACCTCCCGATTAGCAACACGATAGGCCTCTAAGGAGTGTGCAAAGAGAGTCGGGAAAGTTCTATATTCCCTCCCCAGTGTAATACCTTCGAGAGAAGTGGTATCAAGGTCCTCGAGCAGGACACAGATTGCATCCTCGGTTACAGAATGATCAGTTATGTGCGCGTAACCGCGACCCAGTAGGTTGTAAAGCATTTCCCACTGGGCCAAGACATCAGTTGAAAAAGTGCGTACGGGAGAGGAGGCCATTTGCGTTGGGTTGGCTTGAGAATAAGACGAGTTTAACAGAGAGATTAGAAGGAAGAAGCTGATTATGCGGGAACGTTAACCTTCCATACATTAATTCCTCATTTTATAGCAACTCGAGGATGATGAAGGGTCTCAGTAATAATGCTGGTGGAGCCCAGTTAGGGGGGTAAAGCAGGAGGTCCCCTCACGAGAACCATTGGATTCGTTTCGGTCCGCGATTTCCGGCTCATCAATTAAAAGATGTAAAAGATTTGTCGGGATCATCATTATTGGAGTTAGGTGGGAGGTAAGCGCAACTATCGAAGAGAGCCCTAACAGGATTTGGCAGTCCCATCACGTTGAAAAGCTAAGCGAGAAATTCAAAGTCTTGAGGGGGAACGTTTGCCTAATGATGCTTGAAGAGCGTCTCCTAAACATACGAAGTCACTCGAAGAAAACTTTATAGGGAGTGAGCATACATGAGAGAGTGGAGAACTCTGAGTGGGCAAGAACCAATCAAACATTTCTCAATCCAACATATTTAAGAGGTTATTGTCAGCTGCTAGAGGCGACTGACTCAAAAATCTCAGAAATTGAACTACAGAGGGATCTCGAAGATTCCAAGATCAAGTCTAACGCCAAAACCATGGAGCCCAACACTTCTGGCAACGGAAATCAAGATCACGGCGACGACGACAACGACATCCACGATGTTCAACTCGGGAAAAGAAGACGTCCTCACCAATACTCTCAGGAGGAAACCCAAATGCTGGAAACCCTTTTCAGTAAAAGCCATTACATGAAAAAGAAGTGGAGAATTGAATTGAGCCGGGAGTTGGGGATTAATCAGTCGAGGATCCAGTTTTGGTTTCAAAATAGGAGATCCAAATCGAAGGCTCAACGCAAACGTCAGGTGGTCGAGATTTTAAAGGAAGAAAACCAAAAGCTGCGAACAGAAAACATGAGGTATGAAAAAGCTCTCAATATTACCGTTTGCCCTCATTGCGATAACCTCGTCGCCCTCGGTAAGATATTCCCCGATAAGACTCACGCGATGATTGAAGACGTTCATTTACCACCTTACTCCCTCGGGGCATCTCCTGCTCAACCAGATTTTGCCGGAGTCACGCATGAGCAGGATGATCCTACGAAGATGATACAAATGCCTCCTGGGGGATGGGATTTGCATCGCTTTGATTGGAGTTATAGTTTCAAGGAGCTGGATGTTACCGCCGACCAGCTCAAAGCATATCAGCCTCATGCACAACAATTTTCGATAGGGTCGGGTCCTGCTGGAGATGAGTTAATCAGTCGTCAAGCCATCGATGCAATTTTGGGCCACGATAAGAGGAGGTTCGCTTGGCCCCCTGAACTGCATTCCAGATTTCTAGACGTGGTTCACCAAATGGGGATCGACTCAGCAACTCCGACGCGCATATTTAAGGCCATGAATGTACCGGGGCTTAGTAAGGAGCTGGTCAGGAATCACCTTGCTGCCTACAGAAAGCTATTAAAACAACGTCGAGCGGAGCTAAACCGGGAGGAATCCGTCTCGAGCTCAAAAGCTAGGGGCGACCGCCATTGTAATGCTCAGGCATCAAGAGATACCCGGCCAAATCTAAGCATCAATCAAGCTAGCAACCCGACCACCGGCAAACTGAAAGCTGATCAGAATGTCCTCCCAGGCCATTTCAACACTTCTCAAGAGCGCGTGTCACAAGTACAGCGAGTGCGCACTCCTCCATTCGAACAACAGTCGGCTGGTGCTCTGCCTGCCGCTGGTCAACCCACGACAGACGATTTCTTCGATGAGGGGCTCGATGCCTTGTTCAATCAGTGGGAAGCTGGCATGCTTGGACAGCCATGATCTAGCACCTGGCTCGGGGCACGATGGGTCGGTCACTACGAACACCCATAGGAAGAAGAACATGTTCACGAGTAGATCACTCATTTTATCCGTTGTAAAGTTCCTACGGGAACATTTTTCTTTAATGACTATAGTTAATTCTATATTAAAACCAACGCTATCGACGAACATCGTCATGCTCAGTTGTGATGATCCCTTGTTAGATTAAGTCTGAAACCAGAGACGGTCTTTAAAATTTTGAGTGGCCACGAACTCATTCCTCACCAAGCGCCCGGGATGCTGAAATGAAGAGTAACAGCATGCATAGGGAAAATGTCACTTTCGTTTGAACGATGAAAAGGGTGTCGCGACCCTCTTGAGGTTGTCGAGCTCTCGAGGGCTAATGGGCCGTCCTGTCTGGTCGGACGCGGGCCTCTCCCAAGGCCCATTACCCAAATCGCAACGGAGGTATGCGTGATCGACTTTCAGTGTGGTCTAGTGACATGTGCTAAGTGTGCATGCCATGGAGTCGCCACCAATCATTTTTTTAGGGTATGATTGGACCACCCAATCGAATAGTTGGGAGTTTCTATTCAATTCTGCGAGAACCAGAGAAATGGTTTCGGGGACTTAGTTACGCCAACCGTCAGAGTTGACGCCCTTTCGGTACCTAAGTTGACTGAATTTTCTAGCCTGAGATTCATGCGGATGAGTAAGGTATGAACCATAAATCTAGAAATTCATGCAGATATGAGTGATTATCCTAGCAATCACAATCGGTAATAAAATGCGCAACTCAAGGAATCTAGATATGCAAATAAATCACATGGCATTCCTAGTAATGCCCTATTTATCAATCACAGCTCAAGAATGATTTAGCTGTCCTAGCCGTTCTACACTCGATATAACCTAAGAAAAGCATTAGGAACCATCGCAGGAGTTCGAGAGTACTCACATGGGGTTCGCCGTGCCCTGGTTTGGTCTTGGACGAGCTATCGAGCTCATGCCGACCCGATTATATTTGGGGATCCACTCGGCGTTTTACACCATGAAATCATGTGAAACAAAAACGAAAATATTCAGTAAGGGGCATTTATTGTAGATGGTGGTCGATCTAATTGGACATCAAGACTAAAAAAGATGTAGAAATTTACAAATTAAAAGACTCGAATGATATTTTTTTTGCCAAATTCAACTCTATGCGTCGTGAAGAAACACATGCAATTGAACTTGAATTTTGACTATTTATGAGTTCAAAATGAAAAGAAAATTAAAATAAAAATATTGACTATTTTTCTATATTTTTACAACATCGAATGCTATTTTTCTTCATTTTTCATGTATTTTTCTATTTTTGGAAAATATTAAAAAAATTGAAAAATTATTTTTTGTCAAAAATGGTTCCTTTAGCTTGGTCAAGGCTACCAAAGATGATTTTTTAATTTTTTAATTTTTTATATTTTTTTATGAATTTTTAAAAAATAAACTATGAAAGACTGATAAAAAATCAGGTGTCAACAGCTGCCCCTCTTTGAGAGGAATTTCGTCAGAGGTTTCTCTCAAAGATAAGGTGACACCTGTGTTCCGATCGACTCGACTGGGAAAAGAAAAGAAAAGAAAAGAAATCATGACATCCAATTTTCATGCCCATCAATGTGTGCTTTTCCTTAAAAAGAGATGTGCTCATTCAATTCCCTGATATGATGTAAGAAAGTTAAGGAGTAGATAGACTTCCCTGCCCCTTACCTGCCGAATGCTTGCGGCATTTGCTGTGTCTGATGGGTTCAAGTAGATTCCTAAGGACTCGTCATCGGAGTGTCATAGGGATGTTAAGCTCTGACCTGTATGGTAGGTCAAACCATAATGGGATTCCTAACTAATAGGAACCTAAGGAAGACGCATCCCACATTTGGGAATTTGCCAAGGGTTTTGATCCGTGTGGTGGACTAAACTAGAAATGGCTTGCCTAATGTAAGGCTTATTAGGGAAAACGACTCCTCCCGCGTTCGGGATTCATCAAGGTTTTGATCCGTATGGTGGATCGGACCATTGGGTTGATCCTTCAGGCGGTCTCTACTAGTCCTTTGACCCTTCAGGCGGTTTCTACCATTCATTGACCCTTCATGCGGTTTCTACCATTGAGTTGACCCTTCAGGCGGTTTCTACCATTGGTTGACCCTTCAGGCGGTTTCTACCATACTTTGACCCTTCAGGCGGTTTCTACCATTGGTTGACCCTTCAGGCGGTTTTTACCATACATTGACCCTTTAGGCGGTTTCTACCATTATGTTGACCCTTCAGGCGGTTTCTACCATACATTGACCCTTCAGGCGGTTTCTATCATTGTGCTGACCCTTCAGGCGGTTTCTACCATTGATTGACCCTTCAGGCGGTTTCTACCGTTGAGTTGACCCTTCAGGCGGTTTCTACCATTTATGAAATTCCAAATTGATATGAATCAAAGGATGACGTACCCGCTCTTCGGGGCTAGTCGGAGACTCGATCATTTTGTGGATCGGTCTTAGAAAAGATTTGCCTACTAAAAGGCCTCACTTAAGGATGACGCACCTAGTCTTTAGGGTGGCCAAAAGTCCTACAGAAAGCTTAGACCTGAAAAAATTTTCCTCGCCAAGAAGATATTAGTAATCTTTGGGAAGACAATAATTGTCTAACTGTCAAAATTCTACGACTTAAGTTTTAGTCATGAAATGTGCATTTTGATTGTTGGAGGTTATCCAAAACATTCCTGCCACATACAGATGTGATCATAAATTCCTTGCACGGAAACTCTAGATCAAACAATTTGAAAATTTCAAAAAGAGTTTGCTCAAAACATCCATTGGAGTATTTCTCATCCAAGAAGGCTCCTCACTGCTCTGTGATAATGATCTTTAATAGGGAAAGTGCTCAATTTCCTACCGACCTGTGCCTAGGTTTCAGGATCATTCGCAACGCATACATTTCGATCAATCAGGAGGTCTTTCACCGGACCGTAGTGTTAGGCTTGGATATCGGTTTCCAAGGGGGACTCACTTTTGAGTCAAGGCCGTTGAACGAAATTTTTCACTATCTGCTCCGGGTTTACAAGTCAAGAACCCTGCAAAATGAGAAAGAAATAGTCTTGCTCGTACTTCTTTGAGCTAAGTTATACATTAACCCAAGTGTCTTAGTCAGAGAAGACTGCTTCAGGATTGTAACATTGGAAGGATTGGGGACCGAAAAAGGCTTGTTTTTTGCCTAGAAATTGTGAAGGGTTTGACATTGGTGATCATTGCAAATTTGCCACATGTCCTTCGAAGAACATCTCCATTTCTTGAAGTGTACACTCCTCTTTTAGAGCGCACAAGGATGTTTAAAAGCGTCTCTTGTTGCATTAAGAGACCGTCTGTTTGTGTGTTTGCTATTTGAGCACGACATCATTTGGGGAGTAGTCATCTTGATCTGACTCCTTTGGAGGGTCTTTTCATCATCTCTCTACACTTTACTGGGGATATTTTGAATGGACATCGGCCTTGCTTTTTACCAGGCACTTTGCTTTTTCTTGATGTCTAGGGATTTTTCTTTTCCCCCTTTTTTTAATCCCGTGTTTTTCTTTTCTTTTGGAGCTAGGATTTTCAGCAATCATGCTAGATATGCAACTTAAACTTTGGCATGCTTCCGTTCCTAGAGTGATGTTGACTTTGCTTTGGAATATGCAATGATCACCAATAGGTTGATGAAATGAATTTGCTGGCTCAACATGGTCGTGCAAAGGATAACAGTGTGTAGGATAGAGAAATGAATTATTCTCGTCATCCTATAACACTTGGATTATCATATAAACAACACACAAAGATTTATGTTAGTCCGAGCAAGAAAATTTCTAACCATTTACTTTCTGATACTGTTGGACTAACCTTCATTTGCCCCAATGTGGGGTGGTTCTTGACAGGGTTGAGAATGAAAATCGCCGTTCAATGGGGTTCTCAATGAGCATCTGTAGTGTTTGGAATGAAGAAATAAATGCCTCTGTCATCTCGATCCATGTAATCGTTGCGAATGACCCTTATGTCCATAGGTTAAGGTTTCTCAATCATTTTCAATCTCCTCATCTCTCAAGTGTGTATGGGACGTGTTTGGATTAGGCTCGATTCTCTTATGAGAAAATACCCTTTTGAACAGTTCAAACGACTCTTGTTGGAAAAATTCATTTCATTTCATCAAGATTTATCCTTCAAAGGGATTTTGTGATGCACCATATATGTGTAATTCATGTTCAGACAATCTCTTGTTTTAAAACATGAATGTCAATGAAGTAAGAATTATATGTCTTTTTAGATGTGAGAATCGAATTAATTCTGAAAGTTTTTAATCTCCAATGAATTGGGAAAAGGGATACTTACCTGCCCATCGAGGCTGGAGATCCTGGAGATATAAAAGGGATATGTCATTGTATATTCTAAAACTTTGCAAAAATTGGAACGATACATCTTACCCTTCGTCGTATGCTCCAACGAGTGTACAAGGGTTGTGAAAATCTGCACTTCACATAGTAACACAAGATTGTTAGGTGTTCTAAAGTTCTTTCGACTTCTTGATTTTTACCAAATGGGTGGCTCCGCGGCCAAATGCGTTTTACGTTGAAAGGATGGATTCCATTACGCTCTGCGGATGATAACTATCGCTTGGGGGACTTGCCCCACAGATTAAACGATGAATCTGATGTCTTCGGCTTCGACATGCTTTCCGAATGTAGGAATGGTTTGCCCCCATTTTCAGTAGAGATGGGTTTTGTCGAGTGGGCAAGATCAAAAACTCATCCTAGATTTGGCTTTAGTCGAAGGTTGAAATCCCGACCTTGGATAAGCGAATCATGATTCATCTCCTTCTGCTTCGGATTTGTCATTTGCGCGCTTCACATTTTACAATACCAACTTCGCCGCTTGATGAAAATGAATCGATGATTTTCGAATTGCCCCAAGTTCTATAGTCATCTGCGTCGAATCTCTTTGAACTTCATCGAGTGATAGACCAACTGATAAAACGATTTTTCAATCTCGAGATCGAACGTTTCGTACCACTGCCATTTCACTGACTACCAAGACACAGCACTATTGGCGTCCCTAACTGGTTCGTTTTTTGTTATAAAATTCTCGAAGCAGTTAGCGACCCCCATTGAGAATGAAACAAGCTCAATTTAGAGTTCGTAACGACTAAAGGTCCCTTGGAACGATACAGAGCTAACCGTCTTTGAGCTCGCTCGGGCTTTTACTCACATTTTCCTATGTGAAGCCTTTAAATGTTTTTCTTCGTGGCGTTCAATTGATTCGCCTCAACTCTAATCTAACAAGGGATTGTCGCACTCGAGCATGATGATGCTCGCAGGTAGTACCGATCGCTACCCTAGATTAACTCTAGGCATTAAGGAAGATTATCTCGCATGGAAGACTTTATGACAGAAAGATTAATGATACATCCAGTCACATGTGCCTAGGTCCCTTGAAGATTCTCGGTGATCAACCAGTTACACCATGAATCAGATATATAATCGCCATTTTGGATCATAACTTCATAAGTCCATCAGTTTTAAACTGATCGATCCAGATATGGAGCTCCTCATCAAGGAAATCTTTTGATTCTTCGAGCAACTGATATTCGGGTTGACCATCATCGCTTGGCGGCGAAGGATTCCTGTTTCTGTTGTGAGCGATCTGATTCTTCGAGCTAGAACCTTCGTCATTGCTCGAGATTATAAGAGGATGATTGATCGGTTCACTATCAAAAGCACCTTCCATTTGGGGATGGGAGAAACAAAAATCCTCAGAGCATCCCTCCGCTTGATCTTCCGAAATCATACACCCAAGCCAGGCAGATCTTTGAACACTAGGCACAATATGTTGATCGGCGATAGGAAGAGCACTAGCGAAAAGTTGCTGCTCAAACCAAGGAGTTCGTACCTGCTGCACTTGTGGCATATACTCTTGAGTGGTGCTGAGATGATTCGGGGGAATATTTTGATTAGCGCCCAAGTAGTCGATGGTGCTGCTACCAGCTTGGTCGGTGCCTAGATTCGGCAGGGTATTTCTTACTTCAGGGGCATTGTAGTTGTGGCCATGCCTAGTGTTTAGGCACAAGTTGAGTTCTTTCAGGTTCAGTGCTGTGTGGCGCTGTCTTAGCGCCCTTCTGTAGCTCTTGAGGTGACTCGCGACTCCATCTTTAGTGAGTCCTGGTATGTTCATGATCTCAAGTATGCGCGTTGGATATGCTGAGTTGATCCCTAGTTGCTGAACCGCACTAAGGAACTTGAGATGAAGCTTGGGGGACCAATTGACCCTCGTCTTCTTGCGACCCGGAACAGTGTTGACAACTTGGCTATTGCTCTCTGGCCTATTTCCAGTAGGATTTGATCGAGCCGTAAATTGTTGTGGAGGGAATTCATCAGCTTTGGATTGGTCGGTCGTGATAGTAAGCTCATCGTTAAGGAAACTCCAATCATGGTGACGCATATCCCATCCTTTAGAAGGCATCGGTATTGACTTCGTAGAATTGATTTGTTCATGCATATCTCCAACAAAATCCGATTGTATCAAAGATGGTTCGAGGGAGTGGGGTGGTGAATGAGCATTTTCAATCCTCATATAAGGCTTATCAAGGAACATTTCGCCGAGAGTGACAGGGCCACCGCAATTAAGGCAATCGATAGTGCTGGGAGCTTTCTTATACCTCATGTTCTCCGCTCGAAGCTTTTCGTTTTCCTCCTTTAGAATCGCAAGTTCTTGACGTCTGTGTTGAGCCCTCAATTTGGCTCGCTTATTTTGAAACCAAAACTTGACCCTCAAAGGTTTCATCCCTAGCTTCTGGCCCAATTCATTTCTTTGTTTCATGTTCGGGAGAGGGCATTCACTAAAGAAAGCTTCAAGCTCTTGGATTTCATTCTGAGTGTGGCACTGGCGACGTTTCCTTTTCCGGGATTGACCATCGCTGCTGCTGTTGCCGTCGCTGCTGAGATCCTGAACTTCGTTGCCGAAAGGGTTGGGTTCTGTGGTTCTGGTACCAGACGCGATCCTGGAATCTTCGAGATCTCTCAATAGTTCACTTTCTGAGATTTTTGGATCAGTCGCCTCTAGCAACTGACGGTAACCCTCAAACATGTTGGATCGAAAAATGTTCGATCAATTTTTGCTCACTCAGGGTTCTCTACTCTCTCATGTATGCTCACTCTCTCTAAATTTTCTTTTGAGTGGTTCTGTATGCCCAGGAAACGTTCTTTAAACATGGATGAAGATCATCAGGCAAGCGTTTCTCCCAAGATTTCGTATTTCTCGCTTTGTCGTCTTCTTTCTTCTTTTCAACGTGGAGGGACACCAAATCGATTTCCTTTTCTCGATATCCATGTCTGTCTCCCACTTATTTTCAAAAAGGTGGAACTACGCTCGCCTCCCGCTCAGTTTTTTAATATGATGGGACCGCCAAATCCTTTTGCAACTTTTTTCGATAGTTGCGCTTAACTCTCGCTCAATTTTAATATGGTGGCACTGACATATCTTTTTACAACTTTTTTAGATTTATCAAGCTTGAAATCGCGGACTGGGACGGATCTGATGGTTCACCGAAAGAGCCACCACTGCTTTACCCAATTAACTTGGCTCCATGAGCATTATTGCTGTGACCTTTCTTCATCCTCGAGTTGCTATAAAAGGAGGAGTTAATGCAGAGAAGATTAACACTCTTACATAATTTCCTTTTCGTATTTTAATCACTCTACCACACCCATCTTCTTCTCCCTCACTCCAACGAAAATGACCTCTCCTATTCGCGCTTTCTCGGCTGAAATTTTGGCCCAGTGGGAAAAACTCTATAACCTCCTAGGTCGAGGCTATGCTCATATAGCCGATCACCCAGAAATTGAAGATGAAATTCGCATTTTGCTCGTGGAAATAGACACCACCTCTATCGAGGGCACTAATTTAGAGAGGGAATATAGAATCTTCCCAACCCTCTTTATAAACTTTTTAGAGACTTACCGTGTCGCTCATCGAGAAGTTACCATGGCTCACGTTTTGCGAGCTCGCTATGAGGATCGGTCCAACTGCTTGGTGTTGGCCAACCTTGTGGCCGATAGTCACAGAAAGGCTGTTGAGTTCGCCAACGAGCGGGTCTCGATGTTGCTTCGCGAGAGGGGAAATTTGGTGGAGCGCTTGGCCTTATCCCTGACCACATATGAGCACGACCGTCGTAATGTCGTGTTGAAGTTTCAATGTGAGTGGCAGGAAGAAAGGCTTGACAGCATTACCGCGGATATAGCCCATGGGAGAGGACTAGTTCGGGACCTGGAAATAGCCGCCGAAGATCACGGGACCAAGGTTGCCGAGCTTAAAGGGGAATGTAAACGCCTTCTTCTTAAGCTTGCAGATCTCGAGTCTCGAGGTGGTGAGTATAGGCAAAGCATCAATAATATGGAGGGCCAACTAGGTTCCTTTGTGATGCTAATTAGGGCTCATTTCGGTTTTACTTTTCCACCTCGATGATCTGTATGATCCGCTTTTAAGGTCCATCGATTGAGCGAAATGAATGAAAGCTCTAATATGTGTGTCTCAACTTCTGTATGGCTGACTTTCTCGAACACCTGACCACTCTCAACCTAGGCAAGCTGCTCTTTGACATTGATGATTCGAGCGTGTACATCTTGATTTTTTAATCTTGCTTATGATCAAATAAAGGAACCTCCCACCGCGTTTATCCACAAAAAGACTTCTCTTCTCTACCTTTTTTTAACTACTTAGAGATGCCCCAGTTTCGATCTTTGAGACGTGACTTCAGGATCATCGTCATCTTCATTAGATGATACCTCAATGATGTCCATAGCAGGCTCTTCTTGTCCACTTGGCGCTCATAATGGGATGACACCATCTTCGTCTTCCATCAAGAACATTGGGAGGAAAACACACCTATCTATCCTCAAAATGACATTTAATCCAATCACCGGAATTATGCAATGAATATAATGATTATGAGCTATAACAAGTTCGAGGGATAGAAAAGTCTTACCAACCAAACTTAAGAGAAAATCAAGCTTCTATGTACAGTGTTAGGTATACTAACCTTCCATAGACAAACGCATGAGACAAGTGAGGGAAAACTCCTAAAAATCAAAAGATAGGGCTTGGTACCTAAAACCAAGGTTCTCACCTCGAATTCTGGGAAGAGTCGATTCCATTGCACAACTATCGTTGCATTGGGACTCAATCCATAGTTCGAAGTGAGCGGAATTGAAAAGTGGATTACCCCATGTTTTTCCTCACGGAGATTCCATTTTCAATTCCTTCTATTGTGTTCCTAAAGAGGGCGCCTGGGGTTTTAGGCGCAATTGTGTGTATTCATTGTGTCGTGCTAAAGCAATAAACATGCATTTTATTTAACAATCACTGCTTCAATATAAATATCCACACAATCATACATCCAAAACTCTTGCCTGCATAAAACAAAGTTAACAAGCACTTCACCCCTTATTTCTCCCGTCTACAAAAACATCTAACACATTCGTTAGCATATACACCTCACTTTCGAGAGCATCTGCATAAAATTAGGTTAGAAGAATCAATCAACTTTTTAATCGGCTCAAGTCCACTAAATGGTTAAGAACCAGTCCCCAGTGGAGTCGCCAGTCTGTCGCGACCCTCTTGAGGTTGTCGAGCTCTCGAGGGATAATGGGCCGTCCTGTCTGGTCGGACGCGGGCCTCTCCCAAGGCCCATTACCCAAATCGCAACGGAGGTATGCGTGATCGACTTTCAGTATGGTCTAGTGACATGTGCTAAGTGTGCATGCCATGGAGTCGCCACCAATCATTTTTTTAGGGTATGATTGGACCACCCAATCGAATAGTTGGGAGTTTCTATTCAATTCTGCGAGAACCAGAGAAATGGTTTCGGGGACTTAGTTACGCCAACCGTCAGAGTTGACGCCCTTTCGGTACCTAAGTTGACTGAATTTTCTAGCCTGAGATTCATGCGGATGAGTAAGGTATGAACCATAAATCTAGAAATTCATGCAGATATGAGTGATTATCCTAGCAATCACAATCAGTAATAAAATGCGCAACTCAAGGAATCTAGATATGCAAATAAATCACATGGCATTCCTAGTAATGCCCTATTTATCAATCACAGCTCAAGAATGATTTAGCTGTCCTAGCCGTTCTACACTCGATATAACCTAAGAAAAGCATTAGGAACCATCGCAGGAGTTCGAGAGTACTCACATGGGGTTCGCCGTGCCCTGGTTTGGTCTTGGACGAGCTATCGAGCTCATGCCGACCCGATTATATTTGGGGATCCACTCGGCGTTTTACACCATGAAATCATGTGAAACAAAAACGAAAATATTCAGTAAGGGGCATTTATTGTAGATGGTGGTCGATCTAATTGGACATCAAGACTAAAAAAGATGTAGAAATTTACAAATTAAAAGACTCGAATGATATTTTTTTTGCCAAATTCAACTCTATGCGTCGTGAAGAAACACATGCAATTGAACTTGAATTTTGACTATTTATGAGTTCAAAATGAAAAGAAAATTAAAATAAAAATATTGACTATTTTTCTATATTTTTTACAACATCGAATGCTATTTTTCTTCATTTTTCATGTATTTTTCTATTTTTGGAAAATATTAAAAAAATTGAAAAATTATTTTTTGTCAAAAATGGTTCCTTTAGCTTGGTCAAGGCTACCAAAGATGATTTTTTAATTTTTTAATTTTTTATATTTTTTTATGAATTTTTAAAAAATAAACTATGAAAGACTGATAAAAAATCAGGTGTCAACAAAGGGGTTGAGAGAAGATCATAGCGTTAATTCCCATGGAGCTAAATGAATTAAACGGCGTCATTAATTGCGGGTCCACCGCTGCTCCCCACGTTCTCGGGCCTAGCAAATCATAAAAGGCGCCGAAAGATTGTAGACCCACCACTTTGAAGACTGAACTAGGGGACGAGCACAATACTCGATGAAACCGAATCAATGCAAGAGAGTTTGTGATCCTATCACGAGGAAAAAGAAAGGGGAATACAGACGATGAGTAATTGCAGAATCTCGGGAGGAGCGCTTGCTTGCTGGTCTTCATATGCAGCCTGAAGGATGGTTCCAGGACACGCACAATCACTTGAGAAAATTTCTAGAGTGAGCAAACACGTAAGAGCGAATTGAGAAAGCTGAGTGAACTAGATCAGCCCGAGATACCCCGATCCATCATGTTTAAAAGTTATTCCCATCTGCTAGAAACGCCCGACCTGGACATTTCTGAGCACGAACTGCTGGGAGACTTTGAAGATCCTGGAGCTGAATCCTGCCCGAAGGCCATAGAGACTGACTCCTCCAGCGATGAAATTCTAGGTTTCAGCTACGAAGAAGGAGTATACAATGATGACCGGAGCCGGAAAAGGAAGCAACTACAACGCCACACTCCAGGCCAAATCCGAGAGCTCGAAGCTTTCTTCAATGAATGCCCCACTCCAAGCAGACAACAGAAAATGGAGTTGAGCCGAAAGATAGGATTGGAGCTTTCGAAGGTCAAGTTTTGGTTCGCCAACAAACGAACCCGGGTGAAACAGCAATACGCAGACCATGAGTTATTGGCCCTGAAGGAGGAGAATGAGAAGCTTCAAGCTGAAAGCGCGAGATATAAGGAAGCTCTGACCAAGGCCACCTGCCTTAATTGTGGTAATCATGTTGTCCTCGGCGAGGTGTTCCTCGATGAACCATCCCTGTTGACGAATAACGCTCAGCTGTTACCGTATTCTCCACAACATTTTCCGACACAGCCAGATACCGCCGGAAATCTGCACGAACAAGTCAACACCATGGGATCAACACCATCCTCCTCTGAGAAATGGGATATGAATCATCACAGGGGGAATTCTCTCAATGACGAACTCGCTGTCGCAGCCAGCCAATCCAAAGTCGGTGAGTCCCTCCCTGGACAACTTTCGAAACGACTAGATCCCGTAGAGAATAGCTACCGAAGTATTGACGATATTTTGGGTGATAAGAGAACAAGGTTTTACTGGACCTATGAACTTCACACCAAATTTGTTGATGCAATTCGAGAGCTGGGAGTTGATTCGGCTAGCCCACTACGCATACTCGAGATTATGAATGTGCCGGGGCTCTCTAGAATTAACGTTGAGTCTCACCTCAAGTACTATAGGAGATTGCTAAGGGATGGAAGGATAGCGTTAAACCATCATAAAGCCAGTTGGAGCTCAAGTGCTGGGCAGAGTTACGACCATGATGATTGGAGAGCCAAGAGCACCCAACCGTGTTTCAGCAATGACGGGACTAGCAGTCGTGTCAGCGACTCCTCTAACCCAAATCAGAATGCTCCGCCGAGCTATCTCAATACTCCTCAGGAGTATATGCCACAGTTCCAGCACATAGAGATTCCTCAGTTTGAGCGCGAATCAGTCATTAATGCTGTCCCTGAAGCGGATCTGGCATTGGTAGAGAGTGCACATATAAACCTGCCGGTCATTGGAGGAAGTTCCAATTCGAGGCGTCAAATTGCTCATGACGAGAGCAAGGAGAGGAATCCATCGCCTGCAGTTGACGACACCCAATCTGGGCACCAAGGGCTAGAAAGAACAGGTGATTTCCTTGATGAGGAGTTGGACACTTGGATCAACACTCTTCAGGAATGTATGTCTCAACCCCAACAGGGCAATGATGAAGGTTCCAACTCAAAGACTCCAGTCCCTCACAACGAAGGCAATGAAAGAAATCTGCCCCCAACAATCGTTGATACCCAACTTGAACATCAATGGCTCGAAGACTCGAGCAATTTCCTTGGCGATGAGTTCAATCTTTGGCTCGATCAATTTGGAGCCGGAGGACCATCGCAGTGGTGACGCAAAGCCGGTGATCAAACGTCTGATGCAAGGCATGGCTACTTGATGAAAAATGCTTAGAGAAAAGGGGTTGAATACTCCTATTGAATATGTTGTTGATCGCACTGTAAGGTTCCCACGGGAACATCTTTCATTAATATCTAGAACTAATTGCGCGTGAGTGTCAACATCACCCTTTGAGCATCTTCAAGCCGAGGGCCGTGGATTAGTCACTTAATCCGTGGAGCAAGTTCCATGAACAATGACTATCACCCGCGGAGCATAATGGGATCTACCCCTTCAGTACGAAATACGTCTGGCCGCGAAGCCACCCATTTGGTAAAATGATGTATCGTTCCTAAACGATCTTCAATCGAATACCGAAGTAATGTATTCTTTCTTTTCCTTCTCAGATGATAAACATGGATAAATCACTCAATGAGTCATGCGTTCAAATAGCAGAACAGACGCTGCCCAGCTGGGGGCAGATGAACCATTGATGTTACAAACACTCCAAGCATGGATAGGCGGATTTGATAGAGGTTGTTCATATCAATACGCAACATCAGAATGGGATGAAAATCAAGAGTAAAGTTGTATCGTCCCAATTTGTCTTGAATTTGGGAATATGAATTAACACTTATTTTTTATCCTTGACAGGGGAATCGCCTTGGAGACGAATGAGTTTTTACATCCCACATACTACCTGTTAGGGTACATGAGGGTAGGATGTATCGTTTCAATTTTCAAAAAATTCGTGAACATACAATGATATGCTTCTTTTACATTTTCAGGGACCTCCAGCCACGGTGGACAGGTAGGTATCCCTTTCCCCCAATCCATTGAAGATGTTAAACCAAAAACACAGAGAGAAAAAGAAAAAAGCTTTCAAAATCTGATGTCTAGAAAAGACATGGAATTCTAACTTCATTGGCATTCATGTTTTGAAACATGAGGTTGTCTGAACATGCATTGTGCACCATAATATCCCCTTGACGGGTAAAATTTTTGGGAAAACGAAAGAGATTTTTCCAATCAAAAGTTGTTCAAAACTCTCAAAAGGATGTTTCCTCAAAAGAGAGGCAAGCTCAAATCCAAACACATCCTACATACACTTGAGAGATGAGTGGAGCGAATCAAATAGTAAAATCTGGACCTACGGAGGTAGGGACCATTCGCAGCGATTACATGGATTGGGACGACGGAGGCGTTCGTTTCATATCATAAACACTACAGGTGATCGTTGACAACCCACTTGAACGGCGGTTTTCATTCTTAACCCTGTCAAGAACCACCCCACACCGGGGCAAAAAGGGAAGTAAGTCCAGCAGCATCAGGAGAAAATGGTTATAAATTTTCTTGCTCGGACTAACATTAATCTTTGTGTGTTGTTTATATGGTAATCCAAGTGCCATAGGATGACGAGAAGCATTCATTCTCTATCCCACACACCATATCCTTTGCACAGCCAAGTTGAGCCTGCGAATTCATTTCATAAACCCCTGTTGGTGATCATGGGATGTTTCAAGATAGAAACTGCATCACTCCAAGAACGGAAGAAATCAAGAGATGGGATTTATAGAAAAATCTCATATCGGCGTTTAAATGTGCTATGATTCAAGTTGTATATCTAGCACAATTTTCTGAACATCGTAGTTCCAAAGGAAAAGAAAAGGCGGGATTTCAACAAAAAATCCCCAGCATCAAGAAAAAGCAAAGTGCCTGGTAAAAGCAAGGCCGATGCTCGTGAAAACTGTTTGATTGATCCCCAATAAAGCCTAGTTGGGAAGAGAGAAAAACCCATAAAGGAGTCAGATCAAGAAGACTGCTCCCCAAACGATGTCAGCCGTGGTGCAAAAACACGGACAGAATTGTCAATCTCTTAATACCACAAGAGACGTTCTCTAAAGGACTTGTGCACACCTCAAAAGCGGTTGCACACCTCAAAAATGGAAGATGCAGAATGGAAAAGACATGTGACAAATTTGCAATGATCACCAATGTCAAATCCTTCGTGATTTCTGGACCAAAAACAAGCCTTTTTCGGTCCCCAATCCTACCAATGTTACAACCCTGAAACCGTCTTCTCTGACTAAGACACTTGGGTTAACATATAGCTTAGCTCGAAGAAGTACGAGCAAGACTCTTTCTTTCTCATTTTGCAGGGTTCTTGACTTGTAAACCCGGAGCAGATGGTGAAGATTTTCATTCGATGGCCCCGACTCCAAAGCGGGTCCCCCTTGAAAACCAATATCCAAGCCCAACATTACGGTCCCGTGGAAGACCTCCCGACCGATCAAAATGTATGCGCTGCGAATGAGCCTAAAACCTAGGCACAGGTTAGTAGGGAATTGAGTGCATCCACTAAAACTCATCACCTCAAAACAGGTGAGATGGCCTCCTTGTTGAGAAATATTCCAATTGACGTTTTGAGCAAACTCTTTTTGGGAATTTTCAAACTGTGGATCCAGATTTTCCATGCAAGGGATTTGTGATCACATTTGCATGTTGCGAAAATGTTTTGGATAACCTCCAGCATCAAAATGCACATCTCATGACTAAAACTTAAGTCATAAAATTTTGTCAATTGGACAATTATTGTCTTCCCAAAGATTATTAACATTTTCTTGGTGAAGAAAAATCTTTCAGGTTTGAACTTTCTGCAGGATACCTGGAGAACCCAGCTCCCAGAATGTCGCCTCAACAGACCCAAGTCCTAGCATGACGTGGAGAACCTTCGTCTCGGGACCCCTTTTCAAAAATCTGGCAGTCTCATCGGACGTGGAGAACCCTCGTCATGAGACCCCTTTTCAAGAATCAGGCAGTCTCATCGGACGTGGAGAACCCTCGTCATGAGACCCCTTTTCAAAGTCAAATCAACGGTAGATACCGCCTGAAGGGTCAAACCAAGGTAGAAACCGCCTGAAGGGTCAACTCAAGGTAGAAACCTCCTGAAGGGTCAAACCAAGGTAGATACCGCCTGAAGGGTCAACTAAAGGTAGAAACCGCCTGAAGGGTCAAATCAAAGGTAGAAACCGCCTGAATGGTCAAACAAAGGTAGAAACCGCCTGAAGGGTCAACTCATGGTAGAAACAGTCATAATGGTCAACTCAATGGTCCGATCCACCATACGGATCAAAATCCTTGGCAAATCCCAAATGGGACGCGTCTTCCTTAGATTCCTATCAGTTAGGAATCCCATTATGGTTTGACCTACCATACGGGTCAGAGCTTAACCTCTCTAGGATACTCTAGTAACGAGTTCCTAGAAATTCT
The DNA here is from genome assembly GCA_021437785.1 of Rhodomyrtus psidioides. Classification (NCBI taxonomy): domain Eukaryota; kingdom Viridiplantae; phylum Streptophyta; class Magnoliopsida; order Myrtales; family Myrtaceae; genus Rhodomyrtus; species Rhodomyrtus psidioides. Next base: position 670,222 of record JAILYB010000166.1, on the reverse strand, counting down.
CTTGAATCCATCAGACATCGCGAAAATCGCACAAACATCGAACAGGTAAGTGGCAAGTATGTCTCTCTATTATCTCACTCTCTCATGTCAAATGAATGTTTCCCCCTTCAAGAAAGAGCATACATGGACAAGCATGGAGATTGGATGTCAAGACTCATTTTCCTTTAGTTTCCCGAGTCGAGTCGATCAGGACTCAGGTGTCACCTTATCTTTGAGAGAAACCTCTAACGAGATTCCTCTCAAAGAGGGGCAGCTGTTGACACCTAAATTTTGATCAACTTTTTATTTATTTATTTATTTTTATTTCATTTTTTTTTTGAAAATTCATAGAAAATCCATAAAAAGTTGAAAAATTGAAAAATCAATTTTGGTGACCTTAGCCAAGCTAAATGAACCATTTTGACCAAAAAAATAATTTTCATAATTTTCATTTTTTTAATATATTTTCGAAAAATACAAAAAAAAAGAAAAAAAGAAAAAGAAAATCAAGAAAAATAATATTTGAGGTCAAAAATAGTCGGTATTTTTTATTTTTAATTTTCTTTACTTTTGGACCTCATAAAATAATAAAATTCAGGTTCGATTTTGGGTGTTTTCTGATCACCGTAAAATCGAACTTGGCAAAAATATTAGCAATAATTAAAAGGGAAAAGAGTGAAACATCATCATTTAAAAGAAAAAGCAAAAGAAAAAGTATATGTTTAATTAATAATTTTATCTCTCCTTTTCATTTTTTTTATTATTATTTTTTACTATTTTTTTATTTTCCCCCTCTTTCCTTTTTATTATTTTTCTTGGTTCTTCTCTCGGGGGACGAGTCTTTTTTTTCGCTGCTCCCTCCGTCTTCTTCTTTTTCTTTGATGGAACACCGCCCCCAGCAGAACCACTCCTCCTCTCCTCTGGTTTTTGTGCGACGCCGGCCCCGAACCACCTCACCACCACCTCGCCGCCTCACTGCCACCCCGTCGCCACCGTCGCAGCGCCGCCACAGCCGACGGAAAGTGGCCAAGACCAGCTCGAGCAACCCTGCTCTGTCTCGAGCCGAGACTGCTGTTGTTGCAGTTTCGCTTCTGCCCCGACACCTCAGCTGCCTCCACCGCCTCAAGCAACCACGATACCACTCCCCCGAGTCCCTCCGACCATCGAAGACCACCGCGAGCCATCACTGAACTACCCCGAAGTCGGCTGCCCCCTCCTGTCTTCTCGCTCACCTCCCCTGTTTCCGTCGGTCTGTTGTTCCGAGCGCTTTGCTCGTCTTTCCGCCGGCCATCACGGTCACCAGATAAACCTCGATGCCCCCACAAATCTCCTCCATCGACTCCAGGCAGCCTCGACGCCGTTGAAGCCCATAACGGACTCAAGACCGAATTCTGTTCCAGCTTTTTATTCTGCTCCGGTGGCTTGCTGTCCGCCCCTGGTCCGACCAGCTCAGCCGACGTCCGACCACCACAGCTGCTCCCGGACGTCGCTCAATCATTTAACCCCACCGCCCTAGCTTTCCACCGCCTCCGGCTAGCCGCCAAGCCCCGGATCCGCCCTTCCCTGCCGCCGGTCCTGTTCTGGCCGAGAGCCTTGTTTCGTGGGCCATGGCCCAAATGGGTTTGGGCCGTGTCCTGTGAGGCGGGCCGAGTGTCTGGGCCTGTGTGCGTGGTCGTGGGCCAAGTTGGCCGAAAGAATTGGCCCGTTGGCCAAGAATTTGGGCCGATCATATGAAAATTTCGGGCCGCGATCCGATTGACTTCAAAGTTCGCGTCGAAAGATTTTTTTTAGGATCGCCGCTAATCTCGACTTGAATATTTGACAGGTGATGTGCGCGGAGATGGTCGCAGGCTGGGGCTGGGCGATTAAAGGTCGGTGTCCAATCCGGTATGTTTTACGTACCCGATCCGTATATCAGAATTATTTTTCTAAAATACTGCCTTTATAGATTTGATTTGCATGTATTTGTTTCAGTCTAGTGGTTAGCTTATTTATCTGGTTGAGTGTTATCTATTGTCAAAGACATGCTTTTTATTAAAATATTTTTCGAAAATATTAAGAAAATAATAAAAAAAATCGATCAGAAAATGCAAAAAAAAAATATAAAAATATAAAAATTTTCCAAGGCTGAAAACACCAAAAAAATTGATTTGTTTCCATTTTTGGGATTTTCTCCCATTTAATCCAAAATGGCGATTTCACCCCTCAAAGGGTAAATCGTCTTTGATATTCTGATGAATTGTGGAAATTGCTTAGAATTTGGTGATGGGCCAGATGGGTGGTTAAACCTTATGTCTAAGATTTCCACATTTCATTTCCATTTTTAGAAAATGACGATTTTACCCTTCGAATGGTAAATCGGTTTCTAAAATTCTCGAAAATCACGAAAATTGCCAAAAAATAGGAAATGGGTCAATTGAGTGACCAAACCTGTTTTGACTCCGGATTCATTCCGAAATGATGATTTTGTCCTTTTTGGGCAAATTGTCCCATTTGTCTCAAAATTACGATTTTGCCCCTGATGGGCAAAATCATGTCTAAATCATTCCTAAGCCTGATTGATGCTCCTCTAGGTCGATATGGCCTTATTAGGAATGCCATGTGATTTATTTGTACATTTGAATTCATTGATTTGTGCACTTTATTATTGATTGTGATTGCTAGGATAGTCATTCCTATCTGCACGAACTCCTAGATTTAGGATTCGTATCCCACTCATCCGCATGGAATCTTAAGTCAGAAAACTCAGTCAACTTAGGTACCGAAAGGGCGTCAACTCTTATAGTTGACGTAACTAAGTCCCCAAACCCATTTCTCTGGTTATCGTAGAATTGAATAGAAACTCCCGACTATTCAATAGGGTGGTCCAATCATACCCTCCAAAAAATGATTGGTGGCGACTCCATGGCATGCACACTTAGCACATGTCACTAGATCACACTGAAGGTCGACTACGCATACCTCCGTTGCGATTTGGGTAACGGGCCTTGGGAGAGGTCCGCATCCGACCAGACTGGACGGCCCATTAGCCCTCGAGAGCCCATGGCGAGCCTCGAGAGGGTCGCGACAGGTACCGAAAGGGCGTTGGTAACGACATCAACGTAATCAAGTCCCCAAACCCAAAATCTCTGGTTCCATAGAACTGATCGATCTCTTCCCAATCGATTAGTGAGGTTTCCGGTCCATCTTCCAAGAATGACCAGTGGCGACTCCAAATGCATGTACACATAGCACATGCCACCACGACCACACTAGCGTCGAATCCGATCGACTCTTATCGTCGTAAAAACCTGCGTAAATTCAACTCTCGTCTCGATTTGGTATGTGCCTGGGAGGGCCCGCGTCGAGAAAGCCCACGATCCACATCGCAGAGTGGGGGCCCGATTCGACAATCCATTAGCCTGTTTTATAAATGAAAACGGGTAGCGACAGACTGGCGACTCCGCTGGGGATCGACCCCAGAATCTCTGGTTTCCAGGTGGACTTAGGCTGTAATTAAAACGTTGAGTGATTTTTCTAAACCTACAGGCACTCTCAAAGGGGAGGTAAACCCGCTTACGATAGGTGTTATATGTTTTTGCAGATTGGAGTGATAAGGGGAGTAGTCTGTGATTAACTTTGTTTTACGCAGGTTGGGCGTAGGAATGTATGATCGTGTGGATGTTTTATATATGAAGTGATGATTGTTAAATAAATCGCATGCTTACCGCTTTAGCACGACACCGAAGATACACACGACCGCGCCTAAAACCCCGGGCGCCCTTTTTAGGAAAACAATAGAAGGAATTGAAAATGGAATCTCCATGAGGAAAAACATGGGGTAATCCACTTTCAATTCCGCTCACTTCGAACTATGGATCGGGTCCCAATGCAACGATAGTTGTGCAATGGAATCTACCCTTTCTAGAACTCGAGGTGGGAGCCTTTAAGCCTTAGGTACCTCACCCTTTAGGCGTCGAAAACTTCACAAGTCTACTTATGCATGATCTATGTGTTTGGCATGTCTCCTCCCCTCGAACGGTTTGTAAGTTTCGTTCCTCCTCGAAATTTTCAATTAAATGTAATTTCTTTCAAAAGCAGATGGTGATTAACATAAATGCCTCTCGATAGAATTTAGAGAATGAGTCCACCCGAGATCAAAATCGCACACTTTCCACAAGTGATAATCAACATGTGGGAGTGACTTCCACCCGTCCACAAGAGCTACGTAGAGAAGAAGATAGGCTATCTCACATCCTTGGTACATCTGGAGGCAAGAATCGCCATGGTTAAGGCGTTGTCACATTTCTGGAGCCCCGAATCCTCTTTCTTTGTGATAGGCCAAGGCGAGCTCACCCCGACTCTTGAGGAGTACGATGCCATGATAGGCCCCGTCGGAACTTTTGGTTTAGCCACCCCTCCGATCGACGTCGATTCAATATCACTGCTTAGCCAATTTTTGAAAGTCAATTCCACTCTCATCAGAAACATCCTCAAGGGAAACACCAACGCTATTCCTATAACATTCCTCGATGAACTCTCTTCAGGTTTACCCGTAGAATCTAGAACGCAAATCCCTAGGGTCTTTATCCTAGCTTTCTTTGGATTCGTTATCTTTCCATATAGGAATAAGAGCATGACCCCTTCTATCATCCACATCGTGCTCCAAGTGTGTAGTGGTAAAAAATTCTCTCACTTAATCCTTGGCGAAACGTTCATCTCTCTTTCAAAATTCAAGAAGTCGGGTAAGGGTACTTTTAGAGCACCTATAGATCTTCTTCAGGTCTGGTTGATATCTCACGTTAGGGAATTCGCCACTGACATGCAAATTTCACAAATTAGCCATTCTTCTCACCCATTACTCTGTTCCTTTGAAAAGAACAAACTTTTTCCTTGTTGGGCGTTCTCTAGGTGGCTCAACTATCTCAAGTCTCTTGTCCTCATTCGTATCCAATGGTATGCCAAATGGCTTGTGTCTCCTAACCCTTGCCTAGCCGACGGGTTCGACAATGTCATTCCTTTGCTAGGATTGACGGGAATTACGTCATACTACCCTCTTAGGGTGATCCGTTAGTTCCGCGCCATCCAGCAAACCCCTCCCTCTCGAATCCAATCCTCTCGCATTGGACTTGTTGTGGAAATACTCCTATATTTTGATTCTGACAAAACCTTCAAAAGATATTGTTTAATGAAATGTGATGCAGGAAGAATGAGTAAGCAGCAGATTGAGTTACTCCAATTCTGTCGCGTTGACGAAGGGTCAGATGGAAGTGCTTCTGACGAAGGGTCAGATGGAGGTGCTTCTGACGAAGGGTCAGATGGAAGTGCTTCTGACGAAGGGTCAGATGGAAGTGCTTCTGATGTAGGGTCAGATGGAAGTGCTTCTGACGTAGAGTCGGATGGAAGTGCTTTTGACGATCCAAACAGTGACGGATGGATCACATCAAATCTCCGTATTACCATTCCATGCCAACTGATCATATTTCTCCTAGACGAATCTGAAGAAAGATCAGTTCCTGCATTTTACAAAATACGAAGACCCACGTATGGCAGGTTTCCGATCAAGGCAAGTGATATTCAATTATCCTGATATCCCCTCTTGTCAATCAAGGGACTTTCTAAAATAGGATATCATCTTCTAAGGAAAATATCCTCGGGAATCAACTCAAACTTATCACACTTATGGAAGCTGGAGATTCAGTTGTATGGGCGACTGAATCAGAAGGGTTCAATATCTTACCCAACGGTCTACATATCTTCTGAAGATACAGTCTCGTTCAATCACGATTGATGACGTCCAATCAAGGATTGAAGAGCGATCCCTTGGCTGGAATCCAATGGCTAGTTCGGAGGCAGGGGAGTATAAAAGAAGTATAATGTTCGACTAGAGGGTAAGAGGGCGAACAACAATCCAAAGTGCAAGAATAATTTGAGTTTCATCTGAGAGAGTATTCTGTGTACTCAAAATCCTTCACTGTGAAAATCTGTGTGAGAAGGAAACAAAACACTTGAGTGATTGTAATCTTCTTGATTCTTCATAGTGAAATCCAGCCAATCGGCTGTCATCGTGGGAGAGTGGACGTAGGCTTGATCCAAGCCAAACCACTATAAACATCGTGTGCAATATCCTCTTCTCTAAACTCTTACTCTTGTGTTTAGATTTTCTGCACACTGTTATACTGCTTTTGTTCCTAATCGTACACTGAACTCTATCCATTCCGCAAGAAATTTATAATTGTGTTCAGAATCTCCTTTTCACCCCCCTCTAGGAGATATTGCTAGTTACAACACTTGGTATCAGAGCAGGTTGCTCATTTTACGAAGTGTCTATTGACTTCAGAGTTAACGATCTACTATGTCTAGCAATCACTCTTCAGGAACAAGCGATTCGCACTTTGCCAACAAGCCTCCATACTTTGATGGAAAGGATTACAACATGTGGAGTAACAAGATGAAGTGGTTCTTCAAAGCCTATGATGATCTGATGTGGGATGTCGTTACAAATGGAATAGTTCCTGCAAATACCACAAATCCAACCTCTGCTGACGGAGTAAACATTGTCACAACAATGACTGATGCTGAAAAGGTTAAAAGAAAAGGCCTTGATTCTAAAGCTGTCAATGCTCTCTTTTGTGCCTTATCTACTCCTCTTTATAATCGTGTCTCAGAGGAAGAATCATCTAAGGCAATATGGGATAGACTTCATGTTACCTTTCAAGGAACAAATCGTGTGAAAGAAACAAAGCTCAGTATTTTACTGAGTGACTATGAAGCATTTGAAATGAAGCCTGATGAATCTATTGCAGATATGATAGATAGGTTTCAGACTTTGGCAAGTGGACTTGCAAGACAAGGTGCACCTATTGCTGAACCAATGCAAGTCAGGAAGATACTACGTGGACTCACAGATGATTGGAATTACATCAAGCCATCAATTCAAGAATGCCAAACAATCAGACCACTCTCGGTGGATGAGCTAGTCGGCACTTTGCAATCTTATGAAACAAAACGAGCAAACAAAAAGGGAGATCAGAAAGGTAAAAAATCTATTGCCTTAAAAAGTCAAATTAATCAATGTTTTTCTGACACAGATGATGAAGATGATGATGATGAAGAATTAGCCCTCATGGTCAAGAAATTTAGGAAGATGGCTCGGAAAGGCAGAAACATCAAAGGAAAGAAACATTGGAAGAAGAGTGAGGTAAAAATATCAAGCAACGACTCACAAGATAGCAAAGATGTGATTTGCTTCCACTGTAAGAAAGCAGGACATATCAAACCGAACTGCCCAATTTTAAAGAAGGACAAACTCAAGTATGAGAAGTACAAGAAGGCTCTAAAGGCAGAAACTTTGAGTGATTCTGATGAAAGCGAGAATGATTATGCAAATATTTGTCTCATGGCCGAATCAGACTCAAGTTCAGATTCAGAAACTGAGGTATGTTCATCTGAACTCCCTGATGAAGTTGTTGAATATATTGATGAATTGTGTAGAAACTACAAAGAAGCTCTTGAGAAGGTTTCTTTTTTGAAAAAGGAAAATACTTCGTTAAAACAACAGAATTTGTCTCAAGAAGAAAAAATTAGTTTTCTACAACAAGAGTTTCACCAGATGAAAGAAAATCATGATTCTGTTTCAAGAGAAAATGCTTCCTTGAAAGAAAAAATTTCTACTATATCAAAAAGTTTTCACAAAGCTCAGAAACTCTGAATAGCATTATATCAAAGCAAATACCATTCAATGATCGATCTGGGTTAGGTTTTAAAAAGGAAAGTAGCCAAAGAAATGTCTTTAAAACTGAATTTCGAAAACCAACGTTTTCCAATTACAAGCATCATTTTTATAAGCATTTTACTAGATCCTACATTCGACAACCTTGTGTGAACTGTGGTGATCCTAGCCATACTAAGGATTACTGCAAGAAAATCTGGAGACCTATTAAAAGGTCAAAATATACTAACACAGAAGGACCCAAGAAAATATGGGTACCAAAGAAACAATAAGTTGGTTATCTATTGCAGGTACCAAAGAGAAGGAAGAACAAGTGGTTTCTGGATAGTGGTTGTTCAAGTCACATGACTGGAAATCCAGATGTGTTTATATCCCTCTCAGATTATGATGGAAGAAGTGTGTCGTTTGGAGGAAGGAACAAGGGTAAAGTGATCGGGAAAGGAAATGTAAAGATTGGAAATCTGACCGTTAAAGATGTCTCTCTAGTCAAAGGATTGAACTACAACTTGATTTCTGTAAGTCAACTCTGTGACTCTGGATATGATATTCGGTTCCAAGATCTAAAATGCACAGGTATGAGCAAGGATAAGAAGCAATCCTTCACGGGACGAAGGCATGGGAATATTTATCTTTTAGATATTAATGCTGACTGTGAACATGCTAAATGTCTTATTTCTGTTAAAGATAAATCTGATCTTTGGCACAGAAAGTTAGGTCATATTAGTGTGAAACATATTTCAAAGCTTTCCAAGAAGGGACTTGTTCGAGGATTACCTCAAACAAAATTTGAGAAGGTAAGCAGGTAAGAAGTTCCTTTAAGTCTTTAAATCAAGTTTCCACTAAGCGTTGTCTGCAGCTACTTCATATGGACATCTTCGGACCAAATAGAACTCTAAGCATTGGAGGTAAGAAATATTGCCTTGTCATAGTTGATGACTTCTCTAGATTTACATGGGTTTCATTTCTTGCTCACAAAAACGAAGCTTTCATATCCTTTTCAAAACTTGCTAAAAGAATTCAAAATGAAAAGGGTTACACTATTTCCAATTTGAGAACGGATCATGGGGGAGAATTTGAAAATCAAAATTTCTCAATTTTTTGCACTAATTTCGGAATTCAGCATAACTTCTCTGCTCCTTATACTCCACAACAAAATGGGGTAGTAGAAAGGAAAAACAGATCGTTGCAAGAAATGGTCAGAACTCTTCTTATTGAAAGTAAAATTGCCTCTAACTTTTGGGCTGAGGCCGTTTCAACAGCTTGTTATATCTTAAATCGAATTTCCCTCAGACCTTTTTCTGACAAAACTCCCTATGAATTTTTCAAAGAAAGAAAGCCTGATATTGCATACTTTCATGTATTCGGTTGCAAATGATTTATTCTAAAAATGCTAATGATCGAGTTGGAAAGTTTGATGAAAGATCAGATGAAGGAATTTTCTTGGGATATTCAACAACAAGCAAAGCCTACAGAGTTTACAACAAGAACACTCATATTATTGAGGAATCAGTGAATATCAAGTTCGATGAAAGCAACCAGGATGATGAACCTGAATCCATTCAAATGCATACACTTCATCAAGTCACGAACTCACAAGCAGAATCAGATGTGAATACGAGTTCGGAGAATGCTCAGAAGGAAACTTCCTCAGAAGAAAGACCAGAAGATGATCAGAATGAATCCACAATATCCTCAAATGATGGACTTGACAAAAACTGGAAGCATAAGTCAAGTCATCCAAAGGAACTTATCATAGGCAGCATAAATGATGGTGTAAGAACAAGATCCAAGTTCAAGCAAGCAATGAGCAACATCGCCTTGGTATCTGAATTAGAGCCAAAAAGGATTGAAGATGCATTAGCAACTGAAAACTGGATAAATGCAATGCAGGAAGAGTTACATCAGTTCAAAGTCAACAATGTCTGGGAACTAGTCAGTCGTCCCAAAAATCGTCCAGTAATTGGAACAAAATGGGTATTCAGAAACAAACTTGATGACAAAGGAAAAGTTGTGAGAAACAAAGAAAGACTTGTAGCAAAAGGATATTCTCAGGAAGAAGGAATAGACTATGATGAAACCTATGCACCGGTTGCCAGGTTAGAAGCCATTAGGCTACTTCTTGCTTATGCGTGTTACAATGACTTCAAACTTTTTCAGATGGACGTGAAAAGTGCCTTCCTAAACGGGTACATCAAATAAGAGGTATATGTTGAACAACCTCCTGGCTTCGAAGAACCTAAACAAAAGGATATGGTCTATGTCTTAAAAAAGGCACTCTATGGATTAAAACAAGCACCCCGCGCCTGGTATGAAAGGTTAAGTAATTTTTTATCTCAACACAGCTTCACTAAAGGTAATGTAGATACCACTCTTTTTATTCAAAGAAAAGGTAAAGATATCCTTTTAGTTCAAATTTATGTTGATGATATTATATTCGGCTCCTCTAATGAACTTCTCTGCAAGAAATTCTCTAAAACAATGCAGGATGAATTTGAGATGAGTATGATGGGAGAATTACGGTTCTTTCTTGGTCTTCAAATTCATCAATCCCAGAAAGGAACATTCATATTTCAAGAGAAGTATGCATTGGAAATAGTGAAGAAGTTTGGTATGAAAAATGGCAAGAAGACAGAAACTCCTATGTCTGACTCTTCCAAATTAGATAAGAATGAAGATGGAAAAGAAGTCAATCCCAAATTATATCGAAGCATGATCGGATCATTACTCTATCTCACAGCTTCAAAACCCGACATACTATATAGTGTCTGCTTATGTGCAAGATTTCAGTCAAGTCCAAGAGAATCACACCTATCAGCAGTCAAGAGAATAATCAAATACATAGGGACTTATCCCAACTATGGTTTGTGGTATTCTAAATCTTCTGATTTTACACTAAAAGGTTATTTAGATGCAGATCTTGCAGGTTGCAAAATTGATAGAAAAAGTACATCTGGAACCTGTCAACTCATGGGAAACATGCTTGTCTCATGGTACTCAAAGAAGCAAAATACAGTGGCACTCAATACAGCTGAAGCAGAATACGTATCTCTTGGAAGCTGCTGCACTCAAATACTTTGGCTAAAACAGTAGCTCAAAGACTATGGTGTTGAAGAATCAACTGTGGAAATCCTATGTGACAACACAAGTGCCATAAATCTCACAAAGAATCCTGTACTTCACTCAAGAACAAAGCATATTGAGATCAAGCATCACTTCATACGTGATCATGTTCAAAACCGTGATGTTAACATTCAATACATTGACACGAGAAATCAACTTGCAGATATTTTTACTAAACCACTTGATAAACAGAGTTTCAATTTTATCAGAAATGAATTATCTATTATTAACCTTCCTTCTTAAGTATACCTTAGAACATGGTACATCAGAAGGAGAGTCAGAAGGAGAATCAGAAGGAAAGTCAGAAAGAGTGTCAGAAGGAGCGTCAGAAGGAGCGTCAGAAGGAGCATCAGAAGAAGAGTCAGAAGAAGAGTCAGAAGAAGCATTAGAAGAAGCGTCAGAAGGAGCATCACAAGGGACGCCAAAAAGGCGCGTAAGAAAAAATTCACATTTTTCTTAAATCAAAAGGTCAGTTATCTCTAAAAGCTATCTTTTAGGTAAGTTCCTCATATGAATAGATATCGCTTAATATCTGATTGACCGTGAATATTTTTTTTAAGAATTCCTTTTTAAATCAAAATTCTCTTTTGTGTTTCCAAAAATAACCGCCTCTTTTATAAAAACGCTGAACCGTCACCTCTGTTCTCTTACTTTCAAAATTCTCTCAAATCAAAACCCTAAAACCGTGTTGAAAACCTCTCGCTCTCGATTTCCTCCTCAAAGCAACACTCTTTCACTCAAAGTTTCAAACTTTCTACGCATCAATGGCTCCAAAATCAGTCTCTGACTCGAAGAAGACGCCTCAGACGAAGAGGAAGTTCTCCGCATCAACTGCAAGCAGCGCGGAACTCACAGATATCCAAATCAACGAACAACGAGAAGCACTCCGTCGGACAAAAGGTCTATTTCTGTCTACCTTTGAAATAAAGGAATCTATGGCTCATTCTATTAAGCCAATGTATGATGGAATCAAGGCCGTAGGAGATTTTGGAAACGAACTTAAAAAACTGCTGAAAACTCATCATTTTGATAGTGAGGGCGAACTTTTGGAGTTTCTTAGTCTGCCTGGAAAAATCGTTGAACCACTTGCTGTAGAAAAACCTACGTCTGTCTCTAGAAAAGGAAAAGAGAAAGTGGCAGAGACAAGTTCGAAACGTAGACGATCCCCAATTAGACCTGGCGGTACGAAGGCGAAGGTGGAAGATGATGATGACATTATGTTCAATGAATTTGTGAAAAATATAGGCTTTAATTTGGATAAAAGCTTTCCTGATCCATTGTTCCAGAATCAGGCTCACAAAGAACGGTTTGAAGCAATGAAACAGAGAGGTGTTATACCTCAAAGGGTATTTGAGTTAAAGTACTTTGACAGCAATGGCATCTATCTGAGGGAGCATCTAGAAAAGATGAAGCTAGATCAGTTTATAACTAGGAGAGGCTACACTTTTCCTGATATGGTAGCTTACTTCTATTCAAATCTTCAGTTTGTCAACTTCAACTCTCTGGCTTTCACAATCAAAAGAAAGCAGTATTTTCTGACTGTTGATGAATTGGCTTCAATCATGGGAACCAGAAAGGGAGATTTCAAACCCTTAGATATCACTGCAAGTGAAGCTTTCTGCTTCCTGACTGGCAAATCGAGTTTCTCAAGGGAATCAAAGTCACACATTGCCTACACAGACTTTCCCCTGAAACATATCATGATGCACAAAGTGATCATTGAATGTCTCAGACCCAAGGTAGCATCAAAGACAGATATCTCAAAGTACAAGGCAAAGCTGTTATGGGGAATCTTGACAGGACAGAGGATTTCTTTTGCTCACACTGTACTATTGCATATGTACAGATCAGCTCTCAAGCCAAAGGGGCAACTTCCTTATGCGGCGTTGATCTTCAAAATAATCAATCATTTCAAGATTGATAGCCTAGGTGCCTTTGTCGAGCAAGAAATTCCTTTAATGACTGCTGGAGAGACTATGGTAACAAAGATGGGATTCAAGATGACTCCTGCTGGATGGAGAACAAAGAACAATGAACCAGTCATTGTGGACTTTGAGGAAGAGTCAAGGCAGAAATCTCCAAAGAAGAGAAAAGTCATGGCAGTTAAGGGGCAACAAACAGAAAGTCCTGCTGGTAAGGACTCAGACGCAAGTGAGGAAGAAACAGGGGAATATGATTCTGAAGCTACCCAATCTCGAGGTGGATCAGATGAAGGTGGTGAATCTGAAAATAGTAATGCTGGGGGAGATGAGGAAGAAGGAGATGAAACATAAATACAACCACAAGAAAATGTTGTATATCCCTGTGATCTGACTGAGGAAGAATTCCTTACAATGTGGAATGAGGAGCAAGCTGCACGATTTGCAGATGACACAGAGTATGACATCCAAATCGTCAACTGTGATCATGAGGAATTGCTAGCTCAAGTTCTAGTAACATTGGCGTCACAAGCACTGGAGCAAGAACAAGATGACTTTGACGCCTACTTTGTCTCCTCCACCAGACGCACTATTCAGAAAGGTGCTACAAGTCTAGCCTCAGCAATAGCACGAGAAGATCAGCTGTCCAGTGCACAGTCCATTCCAATGGACATTGATGAAGAAATAGTCTCCGTGCCACCATCAAAAGAAAAAGGAAAAAAGAGCTATACTTCAGGGGGAGAAAGAGCCCGAGCCTGTCACATCAGATGTCTTTCTCACTGAAGTCCTAGCTTCTCAAGCTTTCACTAAGGCTCAAACTGAGGGGGAGACTTCAGAACCTACACCTCCACACCCACATATGGACCTTCACGCGCATTTTGAGAATCTTCAAAATACTATCATTCAGACAATGGCTGCAATGGAAACAAGATTTGTTCAGTAACTGCAGGCTTTTGAACAGAAGACAGATAGGAAGCTGCAGGGTCTGACTAGTCAGGTGACTAGGCTAGAAAAATCAATTGATGTCTATGGGAAAACGTTTCATGATGAGATAGCCAACCTGCCTACATACACACTGGTCAGAACGGACAGAACAGCTTCACACATGCCCTCTCCTCAAGCTGTTAGAGACCATGCTCAGATGCTAAGAAGCAGTTTTGCAGGACCTTCCCGAGGGGAGACTGATGTTGAGCCTGAAGATCATCCCTCTTCTTAAAAAAAAACTCAGCTATTTTTTTTTCTCTTTTCCTCTTCCAGAACTTTTTCGATGTTGACAAAAAATGGGGAGAAGTTGAAATTATTTTTATGCAGTCTCTATAGATTATCTCTAATCATATTTTTCTATTCATATCATATCTCAATTTAGATGAAAGGAGGAGAAGACCTAACCTACCGTTTTGCAGGACAATTCGTGCAGGATTATTGCAGGATAATCTTACTCTGATCATGCTCTCCTATGAGCATGCTTTCATTATATTTCAAACTCTAATGATGATTACCTGCAGGAACAAATATGATGGCTACTCACTTTTATTAAATTATCACTGGTTAAATTTTCCTTTAAATTTGCAACTGGAGAAGTTTTTGTCATCATCAAAAAGGGGGAGATTGTTGTGGAAATACTCATATATTTTGATTCTGACAAAACCTTCAAAAGATATTATTTAATGAAATGTGATGCAGGAAGAATGAGTAAGCAGCAGATTGAGTTACTCCAATTCTGTCGCGCTGACGAAGGGTCAGATGGAGGTGCTTCTGACGAAGGTTCAGATGGAAGTGCTTTTGACGAAAGGTCAGATGGAAGTGCTTCTGACGAAGGGTCAGATGGAAGTGCTTCTGATGTAGGGTCAGATGGAAGTGCTTCTGACGTAGAGTCGGATGGAAGTGCTTTTGACGATCCAAATAGTGACGGATGGATCACATCAAATCTTCGTATTACCATTCAATGCCAACTGATCAAATTTCTCCTAGACGAATCTGAAGAAAGATCAGTTCCTGCATTTTACAAAACACAAAGACTCACGTATGGCAGGTTTCCGATCAAGGCAAGTGATATTCAATTATCCTGATATCCCCTCTTGTCAATCAAGGGACTTTCTAAAATAAGATATCATCTTCTAAGGAAAATATCCTCGGGAATCAACTCAAACTTATCACACTTATGGAAGCTGGAGATTCAGTTGTATGGGCGACTGAATTAGAAGGGTTCAATATCTTACCCAACGGTCTACATATCTTCTGAAGATACAGTCTCGTTCAATCACGATTGATGACGTCCAATCAAGGATTGAAGAGCGATCCCTTGGCTGGAATCCAACGGCTAGTTCGGAGGCAGGGGAGTATAAAAGAAGTATAATGTTCGACTAGAGGGTAAGAGGGCGAACAACAATCCAAAGTGCAAGAATAATTTGAGTTTCATCTGAGAGAGTATTCTATGTACTCAAAATCCTTCATTGTGAAAATCTGTGTGAGAAGGAAACAAAACACTTGACTGATTGTAATATTCTTGATTCTTCATAGTGAAATTCAGCCAATTGGCTGTCATCGTGGGACAGTGGACGTAGGCTTGATCCAAGCCGAACCACTATAAACATCGTGTGCAATATCCTCTTCTCTAAACTCTTACTCTTGTGTTTAGATTTTCTGCACACTGTTATACTGCTTTTGTTCCTAATCGTACACTGAACTCTATCCATCCCGCAAGAAATTTATAATTGTGTTCAGAATCTCCTATTCACCCCCCTCTAGGAGATATTGCTAGTTACAATAGGACTATCACAAAGAGGTTACTGAAGGACGAAAGGCTCAACTGGACAAGATAGTCGCCGACATAATTCACACTTGGCGTGACTATCGTACGACGTCTGTTACCATGGTGGACAAGTCCGAGCTTGAAGGGAATATGAAGGAGCACCATGCATCTGAGGCTTACATATGTCTCACCTTACCAGTCTTACCTAAAGTGGTCGTTCCCACCTTGCCAGATAAGTTGACTCTTCAAGATGTTTTAACTGAGAAAGCTGCTCAAGAAAGAGATGAAGCACTTCGTCGAGTCGAGTCCTTAGCCCGCCAGAACAAGCGCCTTCATCTTGAGATTGTACCCATCGAGGATTAGATGCATATTCCATTAAGCCCTTTTTAATTGCATGAACTTCTAAGTAGGGATTCCTCATTCTCCCAATCTCTTTAGAATGATGTATAGGAATCTATTTCCCTGATGTAACTTCTGAACCTTGTCGAATCTTATGGAATATGCAAGAGGCATTTTGAGCAATCACTATCTGCTCCCCTTTAATTCTATAATTTCTCCCGAAGAAATCTTGCTGAGGGCATTATCTGTCCATTTGTTTGAATAGAACAGATGTCACTCGCGGCGGTTTCGTCAAAGGAAAATATAAAATTAAATAGGGTTTTTATAGTTTTCGTCCCGATTCCTTTTTGCCATATGCTAATTCATTTTTCCACCTTCGAAACAGGTGATTCTCAACCACGAGGACTAGAGCTCAGGCTCGCCTACTGGCTCGCATGGAGCAAGAGCAAGTTGGTTCCCGTTGTCGCGACCCGTCCGAAAGCGGACGCGGCTAATGGATTACCGATCGCGGGTCTTGGATCGGCGCGGGCCCTCACAGGCCCATACCAAATCGCGGCGGGAGTATTTTTCAAAGGGATTCGACGATAACAGTCGATCGCTTTCGACCTTAGTGTGGTCGTGGTGGCATGTGCAACTTGTGCATGCATTTGGAGTCGCCACCGGTCTTTCTTGGAGGGTAGACCGGAAACCTTATTGACCGATTGGGAGAGATCAATCAATTCTGCGGAACCAGAGATTTTGGGTTCGGGGACTTGGTTACGTTGATGTCATTACCAACGCCCTTTCGGTACCTAACGCGAGTGATTTTCCCTAACTAGGATTTCATGCAGGCGCAATTTTGGGTGAGGTAAGTCTGACTTTGCACATTAACCAGTTTAACATGCTCACGTAATCATAATAAATAAATAGATGCCAATCACATAAACATCTATCCTACGTGGTGATCATGGAATTATGATTTAATGGGTCTCGAGCCAATGAGACCACATTTAATCATTTTAATATTTTAATAACGGAGAGCCGCTCTTCGCTTCTTCTTGGTTTCTTGAACTCTTCAAGAATCGGGCCCCAAAGAGCTCGCCGACTTAAAAGGCTCCTCCACGTAATCCTCGTAGCATTTACATCAACAATTGAATATGCTAAAAATAAAGATTACATGAAAAATAAAAGGAGTACGCAGCCTCCATTTAATAATTACAACCCCAAATATATAAATAATCACCATACATTCATACATACATCAATCACATTGATTAGGGATTTTTCCATGATCACAACCCTTTCACGTAAGTAATAAATTCACAATTTAAAACTTAGGAAGGCACAATAAAAATTCTACATTGAATCATATTCAGAATTTTTACGTAAAATAAGATAGCCATAAATTTTCGATTCAAAATTGATTTAGTCTCAATTTTTGCTACGTTGATTAATTTATCATATAAAATAATCAATCTCCATTAGCCATGTAAGACGAACAATTCGTTAATACATATTGGCCATAGTATTGCAAAAATTGCAAAAAATCAATTAAATGCACGAAAACACCTAAGGATTGGCTCTGATACCACTGTTGGGATCCACGTAACACGTAGCGAAAATAAATAACAACCCATACATGTATCTCCAGAGGCGTACTTCGTGCATTTCAATCGAAAAAAATCACAAAGTCTCAAAGGGAGTAAATAGATTACCTCTCGTAGCGTGCTTGAACGGAGGTGTCGGTTCGATGTTCTTCGATCTCAGCCTCCACAAGTGTTAGGCATCTAATTCGGACGCACCACCAATTGACGAACGGGGAGACGACTAATAACTCCACAACAATTGTGCTAGCAATATGCGGAATCAATATTCCGAACTTAGTATATTTTGCTCTCTCAAGATTATGAGAATATAGAGAGTGTTTGTGTTCTTCTCTCTAAGCTCTCAAAAATTTGCACACTCTACAAAATGTCTCCCCCCTTCCAACCTCAAAACTCTTGCCATCCTTTTATAGCCAAAAATACCTTCCAATAAATTGTATTTAAAAATAGCACTAACAATTATAAATTCTATCTAAAAATAGCACTCACAAATAAATGACATTTAAAAATAGCACTAACAATAGCACTCACAATTTATAATACAAAAATGCTATTTAAAAATAGCACTAACAATAGCACTCACAATTTATAATACAAAAATGCTATTTAAAAATAGCACTAACAATTATAAATTCTATCTAATAATAGCACTCACAAATAAATGACATTTAAAAATAGCACTAACAATAGCACTCACAATTTATAATACAAAAATGCTATTTAAAAATAGCACTAACAATAGCACTCACAATTTATAATACAAAAATGCTATTTAAAAATAGCACTAACAATTATAAATTCTATCTAATAATAGCACTCACAATTTATGATAAATAAATGTCATTTAAAAATAGCACTAACAATAGCACTCACAATTTATGATAAATAAATGTCATTTAAAAATAGCACTAACAATAGCACTCACAATTTATAATACAAAAATGCTATTTAAAAATAACACTAACAATAGCACTCACAATACAAAAATGCTAAAAAAAAGGCACTAACAAAGGTGTTAAAAATAATAACCATTATTATTATTACAAGAGTTAAAGAGGTTACCAAACAGTACAAATATGCATAACGTATAAATACGTATGACGTATAAATACGTAGAGCATACGTATACATCCGTGAAACCGGGGACTAATTGAAAGAAAAATGTGCAATTAAGCCCTTTTGGTAAAAATTGATTAAATTGGAGGGCAAATTGACCTAATTGCACTTTAAGACTTTAGAATCTAATGTCATAGCTTATAAAAAGTGAGAATTGAAAACTAAAAGACTCGAAAATGATTTTTTTTAGGCTCGGTTCGGGTTTATGTTTGTGAAGGAACATAGTGACCCGAGCCGAATTTTTGAGATTTAAAGTGACACACTTGAAGAGGAAATTAAAACAAAATTATCGAATATTTTTGGGTATTTTTCTGACCACGAATGGTATTTTTTTGATTTTTTTGGGTATTTTTATAATTAAATAAACTCAAAAATATTAAAAATACCGAAAAATATTTTTTTGTTCAAAATTGGTTCCTAAGGTTAAACCAAAGCTTCCAAAGTTGATTTTGTGATTTTATGACCTTTTTATATTTTTAATTAATTTTAAAGAATAAAAATCACAATAATAAATGGTAAAAACTCAGGTGTCAACAGCTGCCCCTCTTTGAGAGGAATCTCGTTAGAGGTTTCTCTCAAAGATAAGGTGGCACCTGATTCCTAACCGACTCAACTGGGAAAATGAGAGAAGAAATGTTATGACATCGGATCCTTAAGCCTATTGATAAAAGCTCAAATCAATCCCCGGTTTGCTCTAACAATTTGAACATGGGCCGGAGTGAGAGAGGCTTACCTGAAGCTCACCTGTCGGATGCTGCCGGTTGCGACGACTTTCAAGAAGATGCCTAGGACTCGTCACAGAAAATCCTAGGGAGATTAAGCTCTGACCTGTATGGTAGGTCATACCATTATGGGCTTCCTAATTGGTAGGAACCTAAGGAAGGCGCATCCCCACGCTTTGGGATTTGCTAGAGATTTTAATCCGTATGGTGGATCAGACCTTCGTGTTGATCCTTAAGGCGGTATCTACTTCGTGTTGACCCTTGAGGCGGTATCTACCAATAAGTTGACCCTTGAAGCTGTTTCTACCTTGGTTTGACCCTTCAGGCGGTTTCTACCTTGGTTTGACCCTTCAGGCGGTTTCTACCATGAGTTGACCCTTCAGGCGGTTTCTACCTTTGATTTGACCCTTCAGGCGGTTTCTACCTTGTGTTGACCCTTCAGGCGGTATCTACCATGTGTTGACCCTTCAGGAGGTTTCTACCATGAGTTGATCCTTCAGGCGGTATCTACCTTGTGTTGACCCTTTAGGCGGTTTCTACCAAATTTGATTTGACCCTTCAGGCGGTATCTACTTTGTGTTGACCCTTCAGGCGGTATCTACCATGTGTTGACCCTTCAGGCGGTATCTACCTTGTGTTGACCCTTCAGGCGGTATCTACCTTTGATTTGACCCTTCAGGCGGTTTCTACCTTGTGTTGACCCTTCAGGCGGTATCTACCATGTGTTGACCCTTCAGGCGGTATCTACCTTCATTTGACCCTTTAGGCGGTATCTACCTTTGTTTGACCCTTCAGGCGGTATCTACCTTTGTTTGACCCTTCAGGCGGTGTCTACCATCAGTTTTGACTTTGAAAAGGGGTCTCATGACGAGGGTTCTCCACGTCCGATGAGACTGCCTAAATGAAAAGGGGTCTCATGACGAGGGTTCTCCACGTCCGATGAGATTTCCTGAATTTTGAAAAAGGGGGTCTCATGACGAGGGTTCTCCACGTCCGATGAGACTGCCTAAATTTTTGAAAAGGGGTCTCATGACGAAGGTTCTCCACGTCCGATGAGACTGCCTAAGTTTTGAAAAGGGGTTTCATGACGAGGGTTCTCCACGCCCGATGAGACTGCCTAAGTTTTGAAAAGGGGTCTCATGACGAGGGTTCTCCACGTCCGATGAGACTGCCTAAGTTTTGAAAAAGGGGTCTCATGACGAGGGTTCTCCACGTCCGATGAGACTGCCTAAATTTTGAAAAGGGGTCTCATGACGAGGGTTCTCCACGTCCGATGAGACTGCCTAAGTTTTGAAAAAGGGGTCTCATGACGAGGGTTCTCCACGTCCGATGAGACTGTTTGATATTTTGAAAATGGGTCCTGGGACGAGGGTTCTCCACGTCTGATAGGACTTTTTCTTTTAAAAGGGTTTTTCTTCCCCCTTTTTTTTGGAGACCCCGAAGTTTGTCGGGAATTCAGTTTTTTTGAAGCAGTGAAAGATTTTATTTTGACAAAACTTCACTTGAGTCTGTTGAAGCGACATTCTGGGAGCTGGGTTCTCCCGGTATCCTGCAGAAGTTTGAGCTTGAAAGATTTTTCTTCACCAAGAAAACGTTAGTAATCTTTGGGAAGACTACGGCTGTCCATTTTGACAAAACCGTATGATTTAAGTTTTAATCATGAAATGTGCATTTTGATGCTGGAGGTTATCCAAAGCATTCTTGCAACATGCAAATGTGATCACAAATCCCTTGCACGGAAAATCTGGATCAACAGTTTGAAAATTCCAAAAAGAGTTTGTTCAAAACATCAATTGGAATATTTCTCGACAAGGAGGTCTTCTCACCTGTTTTGCGATAGTGGTTTTTTATAGGGGATGCACTCAATTCCCTACTAACCTGTGCCTAGGTTTTAGGTTCATTCGCAGCGCATACACTTTGATCGGTCGGGAGGTCTTCCACGGGACCGTAATGTTGGGCTTGAATATTGGTTTTCAAGGGGGACCCGCTTTGGAGTCGAGGCCATTGTATGAAAGTCTTCAACATCTGCTCCGGGTTTACAAGTCGAGAACCCTGCAAAATGAGAAAGAAATAGTCTTGCTCGTACCTCTTCGAGCTAAGCTATATGTTAACCCAAGTGTCTTAGTCAGAGAAGACTGTTTCAGGGTTATGATGTTGGTAAGATTGGGGACCGAAAAAGGCTTGTTTTTGGCCCAGAATTTATGAGGGGATTGACATTGGTGATCATTGCAAATTTGTCACCTGTCTTTTCCATTCTGCATCTTCAGTTTTTGAGGTGTGCAACCGCTTTTGAGGTGTGCACAAGTCCTTTAGAGAGCGTCTCTTGTTGCATTAAGAAGGTTGACAACTCTGTCTGCGCCTTTCCTCCGCGCTTGACATCATTTGGAGAGCAGTCTTTTTATCTGACTCCTTTAGGAATTTTCTCTTTTCCCATCCAAGTTTCACTGGGAATCAAGCAAACAGCTTGCACGAGCATCGGCCTTGCTTTTACCAGGCACTTTGCTTTTTCTTGATGCGGTGGATTTTTCTCATTCATTTTTGGAATCCCGCTTTTTTCTCATCTTCATGGGATCATGTTAGACATATAGTCTAAACATGCTTTAAATATCAGCCCGGGAATCTTCTTCGTAATCCCTGAGTCTTGAACTCTTCCATTTTTGAAGGGGTGCTGCATCCGTTTTGGAATGATCACCAATGGGTTCATGAAATGAATTTGCAGGCTCAAGTTGGCTGTGCAAAGGATTCAGTGTGTGTGATAGAGAAATGAATGCTTCTCGTCATCCTATGGCACTTGGATTACCATATAAACAACACACAAAGATTAATGTTAGTCCGAGCAAGAAAATTTCTGACCATTTTCTCCTGATGCCGCTGGACTCACCTCCATTTTGCCCCGATGTGGGGTGGTTCTTGACAGGGTTAAGAATGAAAACCGCCGTTCGAAGGGTTATCAACGGTCACCTGTAGTGTTTGGGGATAAAAAAACGAATGCCTCCGTCGTCCCAATCCATGTAATCGCTGCGAATGGTCCCTACTTCCGTAGGTCCAGATTTTGCTATCTGATCTGCTCCACTCATCTCTCCAGTGTGTGTGGGACGTGTTTGGACTAGGCTTTGCCTCTTGTCTTTTGAGAAAACGTCCTTTTGAAAGTTTTGAACAATTTTTTATTGGAAAAATCTCATTCATTTTCTCCAAAAATTTTACCCGTCAAAGGGGATTTTATGATGCCCCATGCATGTTCTTATTCATGTTCAGACAACCTCCTATTTCAAAACATGAATGCCAATGAAATTTGAGTTCTATGTCTTTTCTAGACATTAGACTCTGAGAGCTTTTCTTTTCTTCTCTATTTTTTACTCAACATCTTCAAGGGATTTGGGAGAGGGATACTTACCTGTCCCTCGCGGCTGGAGATCCCTGAAAATGTAGAAGAAACATGTTATTGTTCGTTCATGAATTTTTCAAAAAAAATTAGAACGATACATCTTACCCTTGGTCATGTATTCCAACGGGTAATACATGGGATGTGAAAACCTGTTTCGCCTTGATGGTGATCCCCTGTCAAAGACGGGAATTAGGCGTCAGTTTGCGTTCTAAAATTCCAGGCAAATTGGAACGATACAGCCTTGTTCTTGTTTTGTGTTTCCATTTGAACACAAACGTGCGGCTTGCAGAAGTTGGCCATCCATCTTGTGGCCTTGATCCCTCCGTTTGGTTGGCGATGAATCATTTTCCAGGATTTGCCCCAGAGGAGATCCATTTGTGTTTTTGGACGCATTCCAGCGCCACTCTTCAGAGTTCCTTTTATTCAAGGAAAAAGGAAATTGTTATCGGAATGCATGTCAAAGCATGAAGTGTGGAAGCGATACTTTTTACCCTCCACTCGATCTTATAATCAAAGACCATTTTCTGGAATCCTGACTTCCAAGGCCAATGATTCTATTCGCCTCCCTATCAGCGAGCTCTTTTCTTTTGAGGCTTTCGGCTCCAACGACTTCCTGTTAAATGAGAAAAACTCATGTTAAGCCCGTGATCTTCGAAGATCAAATTGGAACGATACAAAGTTACCGTTCGCCCAAATTCGTATCTTGGGGTTTGATTCTGATGCGGACGACTCTACTATTTGACTTTGCCGGAGAAGACACATCTTTCTTTGTCCAGCGCAAAATTAATTCACTTGCCACAGTTAGGCGTGATTTATCACAGCTAGGTGACGTTTGTCTTGCTGTTTGTCATCTCTGGATTCGATGACCCTGGTCTGATGCGCTTTCATGGGGGATCATGAGAGTTTGCCCCCGGTTTGGCTCCTCAAAGCAA
The DNA here is from genome assembly GCA_021437785.1 of Rhodomyrtus psidioides. NCBI lineage: Eukaryota > Viridiplantae > Streptophyta > Magnoliopsida > Myrtales > Myrtaceae > Rhodomyrtus > Rhodomyrtus psidioides. The sequence goes on along the minus strand of JAILYB010000166.1, from coordinate 646,664 downwards.
ATGGGGGGAACCTGCTCCCATTGATTTTTGCAGATTCTGATCATCCATCTCGATTGTCAGAGTCCTTGATCAATTTAATCTGTCTCAAGACAGCTTGATATTCTTGGGATTCGTCATGTGGCGGTTTGGTGATTCTCTTGATCACAGTCGCCGTTTGAGGTATTTGACGTTCCCTGTTTGTTATTTGAAAGCATTACATCCTGCGTCTTCTGCTCTTGATCATCATCTGAGAGGAAAAGGAAAGGAAGCATTATTCCCATATCAAGGAAATAATCATTTTGGAACGATACGTCCTTTTACACTTGATTTGCATTCCGTTTTGACGTTGCATATTGATATGAACAACATCTATCGAATTCCTCCATCCGTGCTTGAAGGTATTTGCAATGCCTACGGTTCATTTGCCCCAGCTGGGCGACATCTGTTTTGTCATTTGAATGTATGAGCTTTTGGGTGCATTGTCTCTTTTATCACCTGAGATAAAAAAAAAATGGAGAAGAACTTATCCTCAGATCTGATTAAAAATCAATTAGGAACGATACGTCCTTTCACCAAACGGGTGGCTCTGCGGCCAAATGCATTTTGCACTGAAGGGACGAATTTCACTATGCTCCACGGGTTTGGGGAATTTGCCCCTACCTTCGATATAAATGAGCCTTATCGAGATGTATACAATACAAATTGATCCCTAATACAATCAATCTAATGGACGAGATAGAGAGGACCTCAGCAAAATTAGTCTTATTCAAGAGAACTAAAAATGCCAAACCAATCAAAGGAATGTGGTCCGAACACTCGGAGATGCCCCAGTTCCAGTTTTCGAGATGTGACTCCAGGATCGCCGATTTTTTTTTTTTTTTTTAGGTGGTTTTAGATATATCAGCCATCTAAAGACATGCACATGAGACAAGTGAGGATAAAACTTCTAAAAATCAAAGGATTTGGCACCTAAGGTCAAGGTTCCCACCTCGAGTTCTAGAAAGAGCAGAATCCATTGCACAACTATCGTTGCATTGGGGCTCGATCCATAGCTCCAAATGAGCGGAATTGAAAAGTGGATTACCCCGTGTTTTTCCTCACGGAGATTCCATTTTCAATCCCTTCTATTGTTTTCCTATAGAAGGGCGCCCGGGGTTTTAGGCGCGGTTGTGTGTGTTTTCGGTGTCGTGCTAAAGCGATAAACATGCATCTTATTTAACAATCACCGCTTCAATATAAAACATACACACAATCATTCATTCCTACGCCAACCTGCATAAAACAATGTTAATGACAGACTACCCCCCTTATCACTCCAATCTGCAAAAACATATAACACCTATCATGAGTGGACTTACCTCACCTTCAAGAGCGCCTGTAGGGTTAGAAAAATCACTCAGCGTTTTAATTACGGCCTAAGTCCACTTGGGGTCTAGAACCATAGGTTCTAGAACACAGTGTCCCCAGTGGAGTCGCCAGCTGTCGCGACCCGTCCGAAAGCGGACGCGGCTAATGGATTACCGATCGCGGGTCTTGGATCGGCGCGGGCCCTCCCAGGCCCATACCAAATCGCGGCGGGAGTATTTTTCAAAGGGATTCGACGATAACAGTCGATCGCTTTCGACCTTAGTGTGGTCGTGGTGGCATGTGCAACTTGTGCATGCATTTGGAGTCGCCACCGGTCTTTCTTGGAGGGTAGACCGGAAACCTTATTGACCGATTGGGAGAGATCAATCAATTCTGCGGAACCAGAGATTTTGGGTTCGGGGACTTGGTTACGTTGATGTCATTACCAACGCCCTTTCGGTACCTAACGCGAGTGATTTTCCCTAACTAGGATTTCATGCAGGCGCAATTTTGGGTGAGGTAAGTCTGACTTTGCACATTAACCAGTTTAACATGCTCACGTAATCATAATAAATAAATAGATGCCAATCACATAAACATCTATCCTACGTGGTGATCATGGAATTATGATTTAATGGGTCTCGAGCCAATGAGACCACATTTAATCATTTTAATATTTTAATAACGGAGAGCCGCTCTTCGCTTCTTCTTGGTTTCTTGAACTCTTCAAGAATCGGGCCCCAAAGAGCTCGCCGACTTAAAAGGCTCCTCCACGTAATCCTCGTAGCATTTACATCAACAATTGAATATGCTAAAAATAAAGATTACATGAAAAATAAAAGGAGTACGCAGCCTCCATTTAATAATTACAACCCCAAATATATAAATAATCACCATACATTCATACATACATCAATCACATTGATTAGGGATTTTTCCATGATCACAACCCTTTCACGTAAGTAATAAATTCACAATTTAAAACTTAGGAAGGCACAATAAAAATTCTACATTGAATCATATTCAGAATTTTTACGTAAAATAAGATAGCCATAAATTTTCGATTCAAAATTGATTTAGTCTCAATTTTTGCTACGTTGATTAATTTATCATATAAAATAATCAATCTCCATTAGCCATGTAAGACGAACAATTCGTTAATACATATTGGCCATAGTATTGCAAAAATTGCAAAAAATCAATTAAATGCACGAAAACTCCTAAGGATTGGCTCTGATACCACTGTTGGGATCCACGTAACACGTAGCGAAAATAAATAACAACCCATACATGTATCTCCAGAGGCGTACTTCGTGCATTTCAATCGAAAAAAATCACAAAGTCTCAAAGGGAGTAAATAGATTACCTCTCGTAGCGTGCTTGAACGGAGGTGTCGGTTCGATGTTCTTCGATCTCAGCCTCCACAAGTGTTAGGCATCTAATTCGGACGCACCACCAATTGACGAACGGGGAGACGACTAATAACTCCACAACAATTGTGCTAGCAATATGCGGAATCAATATTCCGAACTTAGTATATTTTGCTCTCTCAAGATTATGAGAATATAGAGAGTGTTTGTGTTCTTCTCTCTAAGCTCTCAAAAATTTGCACACTCTACAAAATGTCTCCCCCCTTCCAACCTCAAAACTCTTGCCATCCTTTTATAGCCAAAAATACCTTCCAATAAATTGTATTTAAAAATAGCACTAACAATTATAAATTCTATCTAAAAATAGCACTCACAAATAAATGACATTTAAAAATAGCACTAACAATAGCACTCACAATTTATAATACAAAAATGCTATTTAAAAATAGCACTAACAATAGCACTCACAATTTATAATACAAAAATGCTATTTAAAAATAGCACTAACAATTATAAATTCTATCTAATAATAGCACTCACAAATAAATGACATTTAAAAATAGCACTAACAATAGCATTCACAATTTATAATACAAAAATGCTATTTAAAAATAGCACTAACAATAGCACTCACAATTTATAATATAAAAATGCTATTTAAAAATAGCACTAACAATTATAAATTCTATCTAATAATAGCACTCACAATTTATGATAAATAAATGTCATTTAAAAATAGCACTAACAATAGCACTCACAATTTATGATAAATAAATGTCATTTAAAAATAGCACTAACAATAGCACTCACAATTTATAATACAAAAATGCTATTTAAAAATAACACTAACAATAGCACTCACAATACAAAAATGCTAAAAAAAAAGGCACTAACAAAGGTGTTAAAAATAATAACCATTATTATTATTACAAGAGTTAAAGAGGTTACCAAACAGTACAAATATGCATAACGTATAAATACGTATGACGTATAAATACGTAGAGCGTACGTATACATCCGTGAAACCGGGGACTAATTGAAAGAAAAATGTGCAATTAAGCCCTTTTGGTAAAAATTGATTAAATTGGAGGGCAAATTGACCTAATTGCACTTTAAGACTTTAGAATCCAATGTCATAGCTTATAAAAAGTGAGAATTGAAAACTAAAAGACTCGAAAATGATTTTTTTTAGGCTCGGTTCGGGTTTATGTTTGTGAAGGAACATAGTGACCCGAGCCGAATTTTTGAGATTTAAAGTGACACACTTGAAGAGGAAATTAAAACAAAATTATCGAATATTTTTGGGTATTTTTCTGACCACGAATGGTATTTTTTTGATTTTTTTGGGTATTTTTATAATTAAATAAACTCGAAAAATATTAAAAATACCGAAAAATATTTTTTTGTTCAAAATTGGTTCCTAAGGTTAAACCAAAGCTTCCAAAGTTGATTTTGTGATTTTATGACCTTTTTATATTTTTAATTAATTTTAAAGAATAAAAATCACAATAATAAATGGTAAAAACTCAGGTGTGAACACCCGTCTGGAAAATCTGGAAATACGAATGGACCGAATGACTGAACTGATGACGGAGATGATGGCCGAAATGAGGGCTGCGCGAGTCACAGCTAATGATAGGCCCGTTTCTCCCCTTAATCTCAACCAAGTCGCTAACCCTCAAACCCCCACTATCTCTGACGTTGGCGGGGCTGCCACTGGGGAAAATCCATCAATTGATCCCGAAGTTCCACCTAAAGCATCCCATGTTGTGATCGATCTGGAGGAGAGGCAAAGGGAGAAGCCCATCAAAGTTGACGAAGGGGTCAAAAGGATAGCTAAAATAGAGGAGTGTTTAACCAGTCATGGATTTGAATTGTCCAAGTAAGACAAGATCACACCCTTTACGAAGATTGAAGTCCCGGCGGACTACAAGGAACCAGATTTTTCGAGAAAATATAACGGAACAGGTTGTCCCAAAAATCATCTCAAGTATTATCTATATAAGATGGTTAAATACTCAGACCACATACCACATACCACTGCTTATCAACACTTTCCAAGAGAGCCTGGCCGGCGTCGCTCTGCCTTGGAACGTGGAGCTGGATATTCAGAAATACGATGACTGGGATGAGTTCGCGGGGGAATTCTTACGTCAATATAAGTTTAACACGATGACCGCTCCCACAAGGGAGGATCTGCTTCGGACCGCCAAGGGGAGAAACGAAAACCTTCGCTTGTATGCGCAAAGATGGAGAGCGTTGGCCACCCAAGTCAAACCCTCGATCCCCGAGGAGGAGTTAGTAGATATATTTTTGAAGGCCTTACCTTACGATTGCTTTGAGAAACTAAACACCTCTAGGTGTCAGACCTTCGCGCACTTGATCAAAGTTGCTGAGAGGCACGAATGGGCAATACAAGAAAGGCGTGCACCAGAAGCAGTCCCTAAGCGACAGTTTTCGATAAAGAAGGAGCGCGAACTAAATTCTGAGGTGGCTTTTGTCTCCAACCCTCTGAAGCAAGAAAGTTCGAAGACTCGAACCCGACCCAATGAAACACTTATTGGGCAAATCAAAGGAATCCTGAGCCTAAGAGGAGGGGGCCTCCCTCATTTACACCGCTCCCAGTTTTAATGTCGAAATTACTTCTCAAACTTCTTGAAGCTAGATTACTGGCCAAGAAATCGCCAAGGGCGAAGCCACCAAGGTTCCCCGGATTCGATGAAAACCAAGCGTGCGTATACCACATGGGTGAGAATGGGAATAACATAGATAATTGTCGGGCCCTGCAATACGACGTACAGGCTCTCATCGACAACAACCTACTGGAGTTTGATGGGGCAAGTCCAAATGTTCAGCAGAATCCCCTACCTGAACACATCGTCAACGCCGTATTCGACGTCGATTTGGGAGGTGACTTGGAATTTCTGATTGATGTGCCTAGGATGGAGGCAGTACTAGCTATGGCTTCGCAATATCCGCGACATGACGAAGTCACCAAGGACCAAAAAAATGCTTGTTTAACTAAGCTGGCCGACATGGGTGTTATCGCCGAGATCGGCAGTCATCACTTCTCAGGATATTACGCAAGGATCAACCTGGATTCAGACCAATTGTCGCTGAAAGCCACAAGAGGGAAAATCTGAGATGTTCCTACAGGGTATTTACTGAACGTAGATGGCGTCGGAGAGATGGAAGAGCTGGGTAAATATGAGCAAAACTTAAAGAAGGATCGCCAGGGTGATATGAGGTTTGTACGGGAAGCTTTCCGAAGAGGGGAAATAATTGATAATTTAGGGCAAGACAGTGGAGGCTATAACTTCAAGGTGTCGTATTCTATTCCTCCTGGTTTCTTCGACGGCCCCAAAGAAGTGATTCCCAATGGGTGGGGAGGCATGGATGACCCCTAAGGACCGAAAAAAGCTAAACAAATCAATGAGGCAAGCCCCACACAGACTCCGAGAACAGAAGACGACCAGTGGATGCTAACACGACTAGTTGGCCTGGAGGCCCGTATGGTCGGTGTTGACACCTAAATTTTGATCAACCTTCTTGTTTCCTTTATTTTTTAAAAAATTCATAGAAAATCCATAAAAAGCTGAAAAATTACAAAATCAACTTTGGTAACCTTGGCCAAGCTAAAGGGACCATTTTGGATAAAAAAATATTTTTCGTATTTTTTATTATTATTATTTTCGAAAAATATAAAAATAAAATAAAAATCAAGAAAAGTAGTATTCGGGGTCACAAAAATATAGAAAAATAGTCAATATTTTATTTTAATTCTATTTTTTATTTTGACCTCATAAAAAGTCAAAAATCAAGTTCAATCGCATGTGTTCCTTCGTAACATATGAAGTTGAATTTGGCTAAAAAAATGCCATTTGAGCTTGTTTGTTTGTTTTTTTTTTTTTTTTACAGTTTTCGGATCTTGGCAGTCAATTAGAGTGCTCTATGTTGCACCATAATCCGATTGTTCGCTGACTGTACAATTGTGCGAATTGGGCAACCGACCTAACTGACGAAATTGACAAAAGAGGGAGCATGATGATTGGAAGAGGGGACCACCGTCATCACGATGTCCCCCTCTTTTATTTCCCTTTCTCTTTCTCGCGCCCGCTCCCTCTCTTTCTCACACGTTCTCCCTCTCTCTTTTGCTCTTTCCTCTCTCTCTCTTTTTCGAATGCACTCAAGTGCACTCAAGTGCAATCAAGTGCACTCAATTGAGAGAGAGGGAGGATCGGCCCCTCCTCCTTCATCCGCCTCCCCCCTTCTTCCTCTTCCTTCTTCTCCTCCCGCAGGATTCCTCTTCTTCTTCCTCTTCGGCTTCTTCTTCTTAAAAAAAAAAAAATTGGAATCCCCACCTTCGTGCACTATTTGCCTTCGCCTTCGACCCTTCCGCCGTCGTCGCTAGCCGTCGCTCAAAGCCGCCGTGAACACCCCAAGACCCGCGGCCTCCACCCGTTTCGGAGTTTGGTTCGGATCGGGCCAAATCCGCCACCGCCAAAGCGTGCTATCGCCTCCGGCGCCCCGGAGTCCTACCTCCTCCCTCAGAGCTTGTGGAGCCTACGTGCCGCTGATGGAGCTCAGAAACGGCCTCGGGTCACCGTCCCGTCGTCGGAACGTGTCCGAACGTGTCGGAGCGTGTCCGGGCGTGTCGGAGAGTGTCGAGCCGTGTCATAGCGTGTCGGAGCGTGTCAGAGAGTGTCCGGGCGTGTCGGAGAGTGTCGATCCGTGTCGGAGCGTGTCGGAGAGTGTCGAACGTGTCAGAGCGTGTCGAACGTGTCGGAGCGTGTCCGGACGTGTCGGAGCGTGTCGGAGAGTGTCGAACGTGTCGGAGAGTGTCCGGGCGTGTCGGAGAGTGTCGAGCCGTGTCATAGCGTGTCGGAGCGTGTCGGAGCGTGTCGAACGTGTCGGAGCGTGTCCGGACGTGTCGGAGCGTGTCCGGACGTGTCGGAGAGTGTCGAACGTGTCGGAGAGTGTCCGGGCGTGTCGGAGAGTGTCGATCCGTGTCGGAGCGTGTCGGAGAGTGTCGAACGTGTCGGAGCGTGTCGGAACAGTGTCTTAACAGTGTCCGATTATTATTATTATTATTTTTTATTTTATTTTTTTAAAAAAATCATTTCATTCTTAATTTGTGAAATTGGCTATTGACATTCTAATGGCGATCGACAGGTAACGGGCATGGAGATGGTCGCAGGCTGGGGCTGGGCGATTGAAGGTCGACGTCCAATCCGGTATATTCTACGTACCCGATCCATATATCAGAGTTATTTTTCTAAAATATCGCCATTATAGACTTGATTTGCATGTATTTATTTCAATCTAGTTGTTAGCTTGTTTACTTGGTTAAGTGTGGTATGTTGTCAAAGAAAATATTTTCAGAAAATATTAATAATAAAAAACAGAAAAATCTAAAAAAAATGGAAAATCAAAGGAAAAATAAAAAATTGAGAAAAATTGCAGAAAATTACTAAAAAAATTATAAAAAAATTCCCAAGGCTGAAAATGACCAAAAGAAATTGATTTGTTGCCATTTTCGGGATTTTCTCCCATTTAATCCAAAATGACGATTTCACCCCTCAAAGGGTAAATCGTCTTTGATATTCTGATGAATTGTGGAAATTGCTTAGAATTTGGCGATGGGCCAGATAGGTGGCTAAACCTTATGTCTAAGATTTCCACATTTCATTCCCACTTTTAGAAAATGACGATTTTACCATTCGAATGGTAAATCGGTTTCTAAAATTCCAGAAAATCATGAAAATTACAAAAAATAGGAAATGAGTCAATTGAGTGACCAAACCTATTTTTGACATTGTTTTACTCCGGATTCATCCCGAAATGATGATCTTGCCATTTTTGGGCAAATTGTCTCATTTGTCTCAAAATTACGATTTTGCCCCTGATGGGCAAAATCATGTCTAAATCATTCCTAAGCCTGATTGATGCTTCTCTAGGCCAATATGGCCTTATTAGGAATGCCATGTGATTTATTTTTACATTTGAATTCATTGATTTGTGCACTTTATTATTGATTGTGATTGCTAGGATAGTCATTCCTATCTGCACGAACTCCTAGATTTAGGATTCGTATCCCACTCATCCGCATGGAATCTTAAGTCAGAAAACTCAGTCAACTTAGGTACCGAAAGGGCGTCAACTCTGATAGTTGACGTAACTAAGTCCCCGAACTCATTTCTCTGGTTATCGCAGAATTGAATAGAAACTCCCGACTATTCAATAGGGTGGTCCAATCATACCCTCCAAAAAATGATTGGTGGCGACTCCATGGCATGCACACTTAGCACATGTCACTAGATCACACTGAAGGTCGACTACGCATACCTCCGTTGCGATTTGGGTAACAGGCCTTGGGAGAGGTCCGCATCCGACCAGACTGGACGGCCCATTAGCCCTCGAGAGCCCATGGCGAGCCTCGAGAGGGTCGCGACAGACTGGCGACTCCGCTGGGGACTTTAGAGAACTTGAGCCGATTAAAAAGTTGATTGATTTTTCTAACATGTTTTATGCAGATGCTCTTCAAGGTGAGGTACGTACTTTAACCCTTGAGGTGTTAAATGTTTTTGCAGATTGGAGAAATAAGGGGTGGAGTACTTGTTAACTCTGTTTTATGCAGGTTGGGCGTAGGAATGAATGATTGTGTGTATGTTTTATATTGAAGCGGTGATTGTTAAATAAGATGCATGTTTATCGCTTTAGCACGACACCGAAAATACACACAACCGCGCCTAAAACCCCGGGCGCCGCCTATAGGAAAACAATAGAAGGGATTGAAAATGGAATCTCCGTGAGGAAAAACACGGGGTAATCCACTTTTCAATTCCGCTCACTTCGAACTATGGATCGAGTCCCAATGCAACGATAGCTGTGCAATGGAATCGGCTCTTTCTAGAACTCGAGGTGGGAACCTTGACCTTAGGTGCCAAACCCTTTGATTTTTAGAAGTTTTATCCTCACTTGTCTCATGTGCATGTCTTTAGATGGTTGGTATATCTAAAACCACCTAAAAAAAATCGGTGATCCTGGAGTCACATCTCGAAGACTGGAACTGGGGCATCTCCAAGTGTTCGGACCACATTCCTTTGATTGATTTGGCATTTTTAGTTCTCTTGTATAAGATTAATTTTGCTGAGATCCTCTCTATATCGTCCCTTAGATTGATTGTTTTAGGGATCTATTTGTATTGTATACATCTTGATAAGGCTCATTTCTATCGAAAATGGGGGCAAATTCCCCAAACCCGTGGAGCATAGTGGAATTCATCCCTTCAGTGCAAAATACATTTGGCCGCAGAGCCACTCGTTTGGTGAAAGGACGTATCGTTCCTAATTGATTTTTAATCAGATCTGGGGATAAGTTTTTCTCCATTTTTTTTATCTCAGGTGATAAAAGAGACAATGCACCCAAAAGCTCATGCATTCAAATGACAAAACAGACGTCGCCCAGCTGGGGCAAATGAACCGTAGGCGTTGCAAATACCTTCAAGCACGGATGGAGGAATTTGATAGATGTTGTTCATATCATTATGCAACATCAAAACGGAATGCAAATCGAGAGTAAAGTCGTATCGTCCCAATTTATCTTGGATTTGGGAATGCGAGTTGACACTTGTTATTTATCCCTGATAGGGACTCGCCATCAAGGAGAACAGATTTTCACAACCTGTGTAAACTCGCTGGGGCACACGACCAAGGGTAGGATGTATCATTCCAATTTTTATAAAATTTGGGACATACACTGACATATTTCTTCTTTATCTCCAGGGATCTCCAGCCACGACGGTCAGGTAAGTATCCCTTTCCCCAATCCATTGAAAATGTTAAATAAAAAAAATAGAGAGAAAAATAAAAGCTTTTAGAATCTGATGTCTAGAAAAGACATAGAATTCTAATTTTATTGACATTCATGTTTTAAAACAGGAGGTTGTCTGAACAGGAATAAAACATGCATGGTGCATCATAAGATTCCCATGAGGGGTAGATTTTGGAGAAAATGAAAAGAATTTTTCCAATAAAAGTTGTTCAGACCGTTTAAAAGGGTGTTTTCTCAGACGAGAGGCGAAGCCTAATCTAAACATGTCCAACACACACTTGAGAGATGAGTGGAGTGAGCAGATAACAAAATCTGGGTCTACGGGGGTAGGGACCATTTGCAGCGATTACATGGGTTGGGACGACGGAGGCATTCGTTTCATATCCCCCAAACACTACAGGTGACCGTTGATAACCCATTCGAATGGCGGTTTTCATTCTTAACCCTGTCAAAAACCACCCCACACCGGGGCAAAAAGGAAGTAAGTCCAGCAGCGTCAGGAGAAAATGGTTAAAAATTTTCTTGCTCGGACTAACATTAATCTTTGTGTGTTGTTTATATGGTAATCCAAGTGCCATAGGATGACGAGAAGCATTCATTCTTTATCCCACACACCGAATCCTTTGCATAGCCAAGTTGAGCCTGCAAAATCATTTCATAAACCCGTTGGTGATTGTTGACACCTGATTTTTGATCAGTCTTTCATAGTTTATTTTTTAAAAATTCATAAAAAATCTATAAAAAGTTAAAAAAAATTAAAAAAATCATATTTGGTAGCCTTGACCAAGCTAAAGGAACCATTTTTGATAAAAAAATAATTTCTCATATTTTTTAATATTTTCCAAAAATAGAAAAATACATGAAAAATGAAGAAAAATAGCGTTCGATGTCGTAAAAATATAGAAAAATAGTCAATATTTTTATTTTAATTTCCTTTTCATTTTGAACTCATAAATAGTCAAAATTCAAGTTCAATTGCATGTGTTTCTTCACGACGCATAGAGTTGAATTTGGCAAAAAAATGTCATTCGAGTATTTTAATTTGTAAATTTCTACATATTTTTTAGTCTTGACGTCCAATTAGATCGACCACCATCTACAATAAATTCCCCTTGCTGAATATTTTCATTTTTGTTTCACATGATTTCATGGTGTAAAACGCCGAGTGGATCCCCAATTATAATCGGGTCGGCATGAGCTCGATAGCTCGTCCAAGACCAAACCAGGGCACGGCGAACCCCATGTGAGTACTCTTGAACTCCTTCGATGCTTCCTAATGCTTTTCTTAGGTTAGATCGTGTGTAGAATGGCTAGGACAGCTAAATCATTCTTGAGCTGTGATTGATAAATAAGGCCTTACTAGGAATGCCATGTGATTTATTTGCATATCTAGATTCCTTGAGTTGCGCATTTTATTACTGATTGTGATTGCTAGGATAATCACTCCTATCTGCATGAATTTCTAGATTTAGGGTTCATACCTTACTCATCCGCATGAATCTCAGGCTAGAAAATTCAGTCAACTTAGGTACCGAAAGGGCGTCAACTCTGACAGTTGGTGTAACTAAGTCCCCGAAACCATTTCTCTGGTTCTCGCAGAATTGAATAGAAACTCCCAACTATTCGATTGGGTGGTCCAATCACACCCTAAAAAAATGATTGGTGGCGACTCCATGGCATGCACACTTAGCACATGTCACTAGACCACACTGAAAGTCGGTCACGCATACCTCCGTTGCGATTTGGGTAATGGGCCTTGGGAGAGGCCCGCGTCCGACCAGACAGGACGGCCCATTAGCCCTCGAGAGCCCGACAACCTCAAGAGGGTCGCGACAGTGATCATTGCACATTCCAAGACGAATGCAACATCACTTCAGAAACGAAGGAGTTCAAGACTTAGGGTTTGCAAAAAAAATTCCTAAGTTAATGCTTAACCTTGTTAGACCTTTGATCATCGGTCTAACACGATCCCATGAAGATGAGAAAAAGTGGGATTTCAAAAATGAATGAGAAAAATCCACGGCATCGAGAAAAAGCAAAGTGCCTGGTAAAAGCAAGGCCGATGCTCGTGTAAGTTGTTTGATTGATCCACAATGAAGCCGGATGGGAAAAGAGGAAATCCCTAAAGGAGTCAGATCAAAAAGACTACTCCCCAAACGGTGTCAAGCGTGGAGCAGAGACGCAGACAGAGTCATCAGTCTCTTAATGCGACGAAACGCTCTCTGAAGAGCTGGTGCACACCTCAAAATCGGTTGCGCATCCCAAAAACTGAAGGTGCAGAGAGGAAAGGGCAGGTGGTAAATTTGCAATGATCACCAATGTCAAACCCTTCGTAATTTCTGGGCCAAAAACAAGCCTTTTTTCGGTCCCCAATCCTACCAATGTTACAACCCTGAAACAGTCTTCTCTGACTAAGACACTTGGGTTAACATATTGCTTAGCTCGAAGAAGTACGAGCAAGACTATTTCTTTCTCATTTTGTAGGGTTCTTGACTTGTAAACCCGGAGCAGATGGTGAAGACTTTCATTCAATGGCCTCGACTCAAAAGTGAGTCCCCCCTTTGAAAACCAATATCCACGCCCAACATTACGGTCCCGTGGAAGACCTCCCGACCGATCAAAATGTATGCGCCGCGAATGAGCCTAAAACCTAGGCACAGGTTAGTAGGGAATTGAGTGCATCCCCTATAAAAACCACTATCTCAAAACAGGTGAAAAGACCTCCTCGTCGAGAAATATTCCAATAGATGTTTTGAACAAACTCTTTTTGGAAATTTCAAATTGTTTGATCCAGATTTGCCGCACAAGGAATTTGTGATCACATCTGTGTGTGGCAAGAATGCTTTGGATAACCTCCAGCATCAAAATGCACATTTCACAATTAAAACTTAAGTCATACGGTTTTTGTCAAATGGACAGCCGTGGTCTTCCCAGAGATTACTAACGTTTTCTTGGTGAAGAAAAATCTTTCAAGCTCAAACTTCTGCAGGATTCTTGGAAACCCCGAATCCCAGAAAAATATTTGCTCCATGGAGTGGAGCACACAGGTTTGAATTTTCTGCAGGATACCTGGAGAACCCAGCTCCCAGAATGTCGCCTCAACAGACTAAAGCGAGGCTTTGTCAAAATAAAATCTTTCACTGCTTCAAAACTGAATTCCCGATAAATTTCGGGATCTTTCAAAAGAAGGGGTGAGGATGTGACCTCTTTTCAAAAATTTAGGCAGTCTCGTCGGACGTGGAGAACCCTCGTCATGAGACCCCTTTTCAAAATTTAGACAGTCTCATCGGACGTGGAGAACCCTCGTCATGAGACCCCATTTTCAAAAATCAAGCAGTCTCATCAGACGTTGAGAACCCTCGTCATGAGACCCCTTTTCAAAATTTAGGCAGTCTCATCGGACGTGGAGAACCCTCGTCATGAGACCCCTTTTCAAAATTCAAACAGTCTCATCGGACGTGGAGAACCTTCGTCATGAGACCCCTTTTTAAAAATTAGGCAGTCTCATCGGACGTGGAGAACCCTCGTTATGAGACCCCTTTTCAAAGCAAACAAAGGTAGAAACCGCCTGAAGGGTCAAACCAAGGTAGATACCGCCTGAAGGGTCAAACCAAGGTAGATACCGCCTGAAGGGTCAACTCAAGGTAGAAACCGCCCGAAGGGTCAAACTCATGGTAGAAACCGCCTGAAGGGTCAACACAATGGTAGAAACCGCCTGAAGGGTCAATCAAAGGTAGAAACCGCCTGAAGGGTCAATCCAATAGTGAAAATCACTTAAATGGTCAACTCAATGGTCCGATCCACCATACGGATCAAAATCCTTGGCAAATCCCAAATGGGACGCGTCTTCCTTTGATTCCTATCAGTTAGGAATCCCATTATGGTTTGACCTACCATACGGGTCAGAGCTTAACCTCTCTAGGACACTCTAGAAACGAGTCCCTAGAAATTCTCTTGAATCCATCAGACACTGCGAAAATCGCACAAACATCGAATAGGTAAGTGGCAGGTATGTCTCTCTACTATCTCACTCTCTCATGTCAAATAAATGTTTCCCCTTTCAAGAAAGAGCATACATCGACAAGCATGAAAAAAACCGGATGTCATGACTCCTTTTCCTTTAGTTTCACGAGTCGAGTCGATCAGGACTCAGGTGTCACCTTGTCTTTGAGAGAAACCTCTGAGGGGATTCCTCTGACGAGATTCCTCTCAAAGAGGGGCAGCTGTTGACACCTAAATTTTGATCAACCTTTTTGTTTCCTTTATTTTTTAAAAAATTCATAGAAAATCCATAAAAAGCTGAAAAATTACAAAATCAACTTTGGTAACCTTGGCCAAGCTAAAGGGACCATTTTGGATAAAAAATATTTTTCGTATTTTTTATTATTATTATTTTCGAAAAATATAAAAATAAAATAAAAATCAAGAAAAGTAGTATTCGGGGTCACAAAAATATAGAAAAATAGTCAATATTTTATTTTAATTCTATTTTTTATTTTGACCTCATAAAAAGTCAAAAATCAAGTTCAATCGCATGTGTTCCTTCGTAACATATGAAGTTGAATTTGGCTAAAAAAAATGCCATTTGAGCTTGTTTGTTTGTTTGTTTTTTTTTACAGTTTTCGGATCTTGGCAGTCAATTAGAGTGCTCTATGTTGCACCATAATCCGATTGTTCGCTGACTGTACAATTGTGCGAATTGGGCAACCGACCTCACTGACGAAATTGACAAAAGAGGGAGCATGATGATTGGAAGAGGGGACCACCGTCATCACGATGTCCCCCTCTTTTCTTTCCCTTTCTCTTTCTCGCGCACGCTCCCTCTCTTTCTCACACGCTCTCCCTCTCTCTTTTGCTCTTTCCTCTCTCTCTCTTTTTCGAATGCACTCAAGTGCACTCAAGTGCAATCAAGTGCACTCAATTGAGAGAGAGGGAGGATCGGCCCCTCCTCCTTCATCCGCCACCCCCCTTCTTCCTCTTCCTTCTTCTCCTCCCGCAGGATTCCTCTTCTTCTTCCTCTTCGTCTTCTTCTTCTTCAAAAAAAAAAAAAATTGGAATCCCCACCTTCGTGCACTATTTGCCTTCGCCTTCGACCCTTCCGCCGTCGTCGCTAGCCGTCGCTCAAAGCCGCCGTGAACACCCCAAGACCCGCGGCCTCCACCCGTTTCGGAGTTTGGTTCGGATCGGGCCAAATCCGCCACCGCCAAAGCGTGCTATCGCCTCCGGCGCCCCGGAGTCCTACCTCCTCCCTCAGAGCTTGTGGAGCCTACGTGCCGCTGATGGAGCTCAGAAACGGCCTCGGGTCACCGTCCCGTCGTCGGAACGTGTCCGAACGTGTCGGAGCGTGTCCGGGCGTGTCGGAGAGTGTCGAGCCGTGTCATAGCGTGTCGGAGCGTGTCGGAGAGTGTCCGGGCGTGTCGGAGAGTGTCGATCCGTGTCGGAGCGTGTCGGAGAGTGTCGAACGTGTCGGAGCGTGTCGAACGTGTCGGAGCGTGTCGAACGTGTCGGAGCGTGTCCGGACGTGTCGGAGCGTGTCGGAGAGTGTCGAACGTGTCGGAGAGTGTCCGAGCGTGTCGGAGAGTGTCGAGCCGTGTCATAGCGTGTTGGAGCGTGTTAGAGAGTGTCGAACGTGTCGGAGCGTGTCGAACGTGTCGGAGCGTGTCCGGACGTGTCGGAGAGTGTCGAACGTGTCGGAGAGTGTCCGGGCGTGTCGGAGAGTGTCGATCCGTGTCGGAGCGTGTCGGAGAGTGTCGAACGTGTCGGAGCGTGTCGGAACAGTGTCTTAACAGTGTCCGATTATTATTATTTTTTTTATTTTTTTTTTAAAAAATCATTTCATTCTTAATTTGTGAAATTGGCTATTGACATTCTAATGGCGATCGACAGGTAACGGGCATGGAGATGGTCGCAGGCTGGGGCTGGGCGATTGAAGGTCGGTGTCCAATCCGGTATATTCTACGTACCCGATCCATATATCAGAGTTATTTTTCTAAAATATCGCCATTATAGACTTGATTTGCATGTATTTATTTCAATCTAGTTGTTAGCTTGTTTACTTGGTTAAGTGTGGTATGTTGTCAAAGAAAATATTTTCAGAAAATATTAATAATAAAAAACAGAAAAATCTAAAAAAAAATGGAAAATCAAAGGAAAAATAAAAAATTGAGAAAAATTGCAGAAAATTACTAAAAAAATTATAAAAAAATTCCCAAAGCTGAAAATGACCAAAATAAATTGATTTGTTGCCGTTTTCGGGATTTTCTCCCATTTAATCCAAAATGACGATTTCACCCCTCAAAGGGTAAATCGTCTTTGATATTCTGATGAATTGTGGAAATTGCTTAGAATGTGGCGATGGGCCAGATAGGTGGCTAAACCTTATGTCTAAGATTTCCACATTTCATTCCCACTTTTAGAAAATGACGATTTTACCATTCGAATGGTAAATCGGTTTCTAAAATTCCAGAAAATCATGAAAATTACAAAAAAATAGGAAATGAGTCAATTGAGTGACCAAACCTATTTTTGACATTGTTTTACTCCGGATTCATCCCGAAATGATGATCTTGCCATTTTTGGGCAAATTGTCCCATTTGTCTCAAAATTACGATTTTGCCCCTGATGGGCAAAATCATGTCTAAATCATTCCTAAGCCTGATTGATGCTTCTCTAGGCCAATATGGCCTTATTAGGAATGCCATGTGATTTATTTGTACATTTGAATTCATTGATTTGTGCACTTTATTATTGATTGTGATTGCTAGGATAGTCATTCCTATCTGCACGAACTCCTAGATTTAGGATTCGTATCCCACTCATCCGCATGGAATCTTAAGTCAGAAAACTCAGTCAACTTAGGTACCGAAAGGGCGTCAACTCTGATAGTTGACGTAACTAAGTCCCCGAACCCATTTCTCTGGTTATCGCAGAATTGAATAGAAACTCCCGACTATTCAATAGGGTGGTCCAATCATACCCTCCAAAAAATGATTGGTGGCGACTCCATGGCATGCACACTTAGCACATGTCACTAGATCACACTGAAGGTCGACTACGCATACCTCTGTTGCGATTTGGGTAACGGGCCTTGGGAGAGGTCCGCATCCGACCAGACTGGACGGCCCATTAGCCCTCGAGAGCCCATGGGGAGCCTCTAGAGGGTCGCGACAGTCGGGCTAGTAGATATGTTGACTGATCTGACCGAACGAATGATGGACGACAGGCCTAAGAAGAACGACCTCTTGCTAATGGAATATCAAAGAGTATTAGATGAACAGAATCGCAGGATCGCTGATTTAGAGAACTGGTGTCAAGATCTGACTAACGGCCTGACCAAAGTAAAAGTCCCGATGGACCCTTTTCCCCCAGGAGTTAAGGCTCCCTCAACAAGACAAGCCGATGATGTCGTTTTTTGTCAAACATACGGCGGAAAGGAGTGTCCGAGAAAACATATCTTATTCTACCCGAAGGCAGTTTTTGGCCTCCCCAAAGATGAAGGAGCGCTTATTCAGAACTTTGGGCTCAGCTTGGATGGCCCAGCCCTGACCTGGTTTCGGACGCTTGATCACCGCCAGTCAATCACTTGGGATGAGTTCATGGCCCAGTTTCTAGACAGGTACGACATTGACCAAGCGTTCGTCTTTGGCCGTGAAGACCTAATTCGCACAAAAAAGGAGGGGGACGAAGACTTTAAAGCTTATGCGTGTAGATAGAGAAGGCTCGCTGCGAAAGTATACCCCTCGTTAACAAAGGAGGAGCTGATGGAGTACTTCACGAAAGCCATGCCCCATGAGGCCCCTATATCTATATGCCCCTATATCTATATGCCCCTATAAATATCAGTCTTTCGCTCACTTGGCAAACGATTTAGAAAGGATGGAGTGGGCCTGGCAGCAGGATCGAACTCGAGGCTCAAAGATGGAGATGACGGAAAATGCGATCCAATTTTTGAGGAGAATGAACGAGGAGTTTCGACCCTCCAAATCTGGATCTACTTCTACGTGTCTGCCCAGCCCGAGAGAGGGATACAATTCAGAGGAGTTATATTTGAATGGATCTATCTGCATGGTGGGAGGAACGACCCCGCTCGTAATCAACCTTGCTGAGTTTGACGTCGCACGTAAGAAGGGTGGTGAATTCGAGACTGAAGCCACGGGGGAAGCCGACAAATCCCCCAGCATCACAATTACCAAGGACAATCCTTTGGTAATCGTTCTCCTCGCAACTGAACCCTATAACCCTAAGGCAGCTCATTGGAATTACGGCACTGGTGATGTGGATGCTATCACCTGCTCTGGAAGGTATTTAGTTCATAAAGATGATGTTGCAGAAAAGAGAGGGGTAACAAAGGAGGACGCTAGACAGGTCCTGGCTATCATAAGAACTAGCGAGTTCGAAATTGTGGAACAATTGAGAAAGATGCCGGCGCAGATTTCCCTTCTCGAGTTTTTCAAAACTTCCGAAAAACACCGGAGTGCACTCCTAAAGGTGCTCAATGAAGCTCATGTCCCTGAAACAATCAACGAAGTCCAATTAGAAAACTTCGTCGGTTCAGTCCTATTAAAAGATCAAGTATCCTTCTCTGATGAAGACTTCGTAGCCGGGGGGCGTGGACACAACAGGGCACTCTACATATCGGTCACGTGCCGTGGGAAGAGAATATCCCGAGTTTTAGTGGATAATGGGTCCGCTTTCAATATATGTCCCTTGAGCACTCTTAGGAGTTTTGGGGTAAAAGAAGACTCAATCAGAACATCAAAGTCCACCATCCGAGCTTTCGATGGCCCCAAAAGTGAGGTCACAGGGGAAATCGAGCTATCAATCACCATTGGCCCTACTGAATTTCTGATTAGTTTCTGGGTTATCGATGTCTCTTCGTCGCTCGGGCTATTGTTGGGAAGACCTTGGATTCACAAGGCCGGGGCAGTTCTGTCAAGTTTACATCAGAAGGTTAGGATGGTAGTAAACGATAAACTGGTCACCATTCACTCTGAGACCGACCACCTGACAGCCCAGATAGATGTTATTCCCCAGATATAACCCTCATCTGGAGAAGAGTTAAGCTTCCACGCTATAGAAAGGATGTCCACTATGCACGTACCGGCAGGTTCTGTCATGAGAGCCCCTGACCTCTCTGCACCATCAATTATGGCAGGCGAGGTGTTGCTGAAGCATGGGTACATCCCTGGGGGCGGATTGGGAAAACACGCTCAAGGAATTTGTGAACCGATTAGCCTAGTAACCGTATGAAATCGCAGTGGTTTAGGCTGTAAAGCGGAGCCAAGTCATCGATATCAGCTCGATGAAGGCCACCATCAAAGTAGTGCAGGCAATCGAAAGACACGGGCAGGCCAGAGCAGCCGATATCTGGGGTCGAGCGCCTGGAAGGCAAAGGGGAAGGTGTTCGAAAGTCCCCTAAGCCGCTTCTTCAACGAGACGTCCAAATGGCTGAAGGACAAAGTAGTCGACGTGGCGGCAGAAGAGCCAAACTTGGCCGATTTATTCCTAGAGGACTATGTCAACGTCATCATCGAGTTGATCGACGGCGACATTCCCGCCCTTGAGTAAAGAGATTTCTATCTCTCTCCGATGCATCTACCACATACTAGATGCCTCGCACTTTCGTCCGTCTAACGCTATTAGTTAAAAAAAAATCAAAAAAAAAATCAAAAAAATCAAAAAAAAATCAAAAATCAAGAAAAATAAAAAAATGGGGACGTGTGGGATCCACAAATCGGTCGATGACGATACAAATGAAAGAAAAGAAAAAGAACAAAAATAGATGGGAAAAGAAGAAAAGCCCTGAGACCTGATTTCCTACACGTCCCCTAATTTTTTGGGAAGCAATGATGTCCAATGATATGAGGACTAGCTCCCATCCCATGTTCTCGAATTTAATTTTCCTTTTTCTAAGACGTCCACCAAAGAAACTTGTCATGCATAAGTTCTTTCTATCATATGTCAACTAACTATCTTCATGACATTTCAGGCATACTATCTCAAGTATGCATGGCAGGTTATTAGATGACTCGGGTTCCCAAGAGGGATCTGCTCTTCAATTTGAAGATGAAAACGAGGACCAGGATCAGACTAAGGTCAAGTGTAATTGGGATCGATACAAAGAATCCAGGCCACTTACAGCAAAGGTACTGTCCCGATAAACCTAGGAACCTCAGAAGACGTCAGAGAGGTGAAGATTGGTGAAATTTTGTCATCAACGGAAACCCTTTGGCTAACTGAGCTCCTTAAGGAGTTCCAGGATGTCTTTGCCTGGTCATACGCTGATATGCCAGGATTAGACCCTAACATTGTGGAGCATACGTTGCCGACTGATCCTACCATTCCACCCAGGAAGCAGAGACTTAGACGAACGAAACCTGAACTATCAAAGAAGATCGAGGAAGAGGTGATGAAACTCCTCAAAGTAGGATTTATTGAGGTGATTGCGTATCCAAAATAGATTGCTAGCATCGTCCCCGTCATGAAAAAGGATGGGAGAGTTTGAATCTGTGTGGATTATAGAGACCTGAACAAAGCAAGTCCCAAAGAGGACTTCCCACTACCTCATATCGATGTTCTAGTCGACAGCACGGCCGGGTCCGAGAGGTTTTCCTTTATGGATGGGTTCTCTGGCTACAACCAAATCCGCATGAAGGAGGAGGATAAGGCCAAGACCTCATTCATCACACCTTGGGGAACGTTTTGCTACAAGGTCATGCCGTTCGGTCTGAAGAACGCCGGAGCAACTTATCAGAGGGCAATGGTCACCTTATTCCACAATATGATGCATAATGAGATAGAGGTATACGTGGATGACATGATAGCGAAGTCCAGATGTGGCGAAGATCATACCTCTGTATTAAGAAAGCTGTTTGAACGCCTTAGGAAGTATAAGCTAAGGCTAAACCCCGCCAAATGTGTATTTGGGGCAAGGTCAGGGAAGCTATTGGGATTCATGGTCAGTAGTCGCGACATCGAAGTTGACCCCACGAAAGTCCAAGCCATCCTTAAACTTAGACCCCCTTCCACAGTCAAGTAGGTAAGAAGTCTTTTGGGCAGGTTGAATTACATTGCCCGCTTCATATCCCAGCTTTCAGAGGCAGCCAAGCCTTTCTTTAAACTCCTGAAGAAGAATGCCAAGATTAAGTGGGATCTGGAGTGTCAGCAAGCCTTCGATGAAATTAAGGTATACTTGGTTAATCCCCCGATCTTGCTACCGCTAACTCCTGGCATTCCGTTGACTCTTTACCTGACAATTCATGAAGAGTCATTAGGCGCCCTACTCGCCCAGACAAACCCCAATGATGGAAAGGAGCGAGCCATTTATTACCTGAGTAAGAAGTTCACCACATCAGAGGCGAAACACCAGACAATTGAGAAAACCTGTGTTGCATTGGTTTGGGTGCTTCATAGGTTGAGGCAGTATACCCTTCATCATACCATATTATTAGTCTCGGAGAATGACCCAATCAAGTATCTACTGGAGAAGCCGTCCTTAGTAGGGAAATTGGCAAAATGGAAGGTACTTCTCTCGGAGTTTGATGTGAGGAGTTCGAATCAGAAGTCAGTAAAAGGACGAGCCATCGCCGACATGCTAGTTGAAAGTTCACAAGAGTATGACACCCCAAAAGAGGAAGAAGCTGAGGACCATATTCTAGCGCTCTCGAACGAGAAGTGGATCATGTATTTTGATGGCGCTGTCAATTTAGCTGGGGCAGATACCGAGGCAGTCTTAATATCCCCAGACGGTCAGCACTATCTTGTGGCTGCAAAATTAATGTTCCACTGTACCAATAACATGGCTGAATACGAGGCTTGTATCTTTGGGTTACAATTGGCTATCAACATGGGAGTCCGGAAATTGCAAGTTTACGGAGACTCGATGTTAATCATCCTACAGACCCAAGGCGAATGGAAAACGAAAGACTCTAAACTAGTCCCATACCATAAATTCCTGGAGGAAGAAGTTAAAGAATTCGAAAAGATTAATTTCGAATACCTGCCGAGAACGCATAACCACTTCGCAGATGCTCTGGCTACCCTGTCTTCTATGCTTCAGGTAACAAGTGGCGTAGACGTTGAGCCGTTGAGGATCAGCATTACTAAGGAACCGACGCACTGCATGGTGATCGAAGATGGGCATGACGATCAACCCTGGTATCACGACATTAAAAGTTACTTGGCAAAAGGGGAATTTTCGCCAGGGAGCCAAATAGGAGATAGAAAGTACATAGCAAAAATGGCTGGCAAGTTTTTCCTCAGTGGCCAAACCCTCTATAAGAGATCCCACGATTCGGTGCTCCTCAGGTGCGTGGATACCAAAGAAGCTAAATTACTCATGGGAGAAATCCATGAAGGGGAATGCGGCCCCCACATGAATGGTCATCTCCTCACCAAGAAGATCATGCGACTGGGTTATTATTGGATGGCTCTGGAGTCTGACTGTAATCAACATGTGAGATCATGCCATCAATGTCAGGTGTACGGAGATAGGATCAATGCACCCCCGAATGAGCTGTACCAGATGTCTGAGGCTTGGCCATTTTCGATGTGGGGAATAGATATGATAGGGCCAATCAATCCTAAAGCTTCGAACGGACATCGATTCATCCTCGTGGCAATCGATTACTTCACGGAATGGATAGAGGCCGCCTCGTACACAAATGTTACCGCAAAAAACGTGGCAAAGTTTATAAGGCGGGATATCATCTCGAGATATGGGACTTCTCAGGCAATTGTGACTGATAATGGATTGAATCTGAACAACGAAACAGTGGATAATCTCTTGAATAGCTTCAACGTCCGGCATCTCAATTCGTCACCCTACCGGCCTCAAATGAATGGAGCGGTGGAGGCAGCGAATAAGAATATCAAGAAGATTCTAGCTAAGACCGCAGAAAATTATCGTGATTGGCATGAGAGGCTCCCGTACGCATTGATGGCATATCGAACCTCGATTCGAACTTCTACCGGGGCATCGCCTTATTCTTTGGTATATGGTATGGAAACAGTCCTACTGGTTGAAACAGAAATCCAGTCACTGAGGATTCTTTCCCAAATTGAGCTTACAGAGGTGGATTGGGTCCAACAGCGGTATGAACAGTTGAATTTGATAGATGAGAAGAGATTAAAAGCGATCTGCCATGGCCAGGCATACCAAAAGCGAGTTGCCCAATCCTTCAACCGGAAAGTCCGGCCGAGGACATTCGAGGCCAATGATCTTGTCATCAGGAAGACACTCCCGAGCATGCAACATCCTGGGGGAAAATTCACTCCAAATTATGAAGGGCCGTACGTGGTTAAAAAGATGCTACTTGGAGGGGCTGTAATTCTTGTAAACACAGAGGGAATAGAATTGGGATACCCTGTAAACACTGATGCCCTCAAGAAGTATTATCCGTGATTGAATCAGAAGCCCCAAGCGGCACTCTTTCCTCAAGGAACCCGAGTCATTTGAAATTCTTGCATACATCTCATGCATACATACATGCATGTATGCATTTCTATGCAGGAAATTTCCAGGAGAGATGATCAGCCGGAGAGACGATCCCCCGATCAAGAAGAGATACATCAGAAGATCACACGGAAGAGAATCGGTTGTAACTCGAACCCTTCCAAATTTGAGTGACCATTGATGTTATCATTTTCATTTTTACAGGCACTTCCACGATCGCCGGAGCTGGCGTCAGCCGAAACAGAGTACCTCGTCAACAAAAAAAAAAATCCTTTCATCTGCATGCATATTTAGAATCTTTTGGAATCATCTGACACGTGCATTGGAACATGCATCTTGTATCAAGGATCCCGATAAGGGGCGTTTGGGATAAAAAGAAATGAATTTTTATAAGGGAATGTTTAAAACTATCAAAAGGAGTGTCTCAAACGATGAGAGGCAGCCCATGCCCCAAACACATCCCTACAAACACTCGAGTGATGAGTGAAGTAAGAATTAGAATAGGGGCCGTGTTCGCGGATATAGGGATCATTCGCAGTGGTTACCTTGACTGAAAAGATGAAGGGCATCATTTTCTCTATCCCAAACACCGCATGTTATCCATTGCTAACCCATTTGAGCGGAGGCTTTGGTTCTATAACCCTGTCAAGAACCACCCCACATTGGGGCCAATCAGAAGGAATTCTAGCGGCGGTATGAGGTAAATGGTTAGAAATCTTTTTGCTCGAACCAGCATCAATCTTCGAGTGTTTCTTTACATTTAAACTCGTACTGTAATTCAAGTGCTTTAGGACGACGAAAAGCGGTCGCTTCTCTATCCTACATACACTCGTCCTTTGCGCAGCCCCATTGAGCCTGCATATCCGTTTCATAAACCCCGTTGGTGATCATTGTCCATTCCAAGATGAAGACGGCGCCACCTCAAATCGAGAGAACTTAAAAGAACTGGGTCTATAGAAAAGTCCTAAATTAATTCTTTAATGTGCTAAGATTTTATTTGCATATGTGTCTAGCATAATCTAAAAAAATCTTGTCCAAAAAAGGGAAGAAAAGAAAAGGCGGGATTAAAAAAAAAAAGCAAAGTGCTTGGTAAAAGCAAGGCCAATGCCCATTCAAATTCTTATGTATTTATAAATCATCCAAAGGATTTCAGAATATCCAAATGTTAATCCCCAGTGGAATCTACTTGTAAAAGAAAATGCCCATGGGAATCAAGTCATGAGGTTATCCCCAGTTGGGGCGCATCCAAGTGACGACTACACCATCCTTGAGCAACGAAGGTGCTTTCTAAAGATCAATCCAAGGGTCAAGATCGGTGGTAAATCCGCAATGATCACCAACATCAAACCCCTTTCATATATTCTGATCCAAAAACAGGCCTTTCTCAGTCCCCAATCCTCACTTACGTTACAACCCTTGAAAGTCTTTTTCGATTAAGGCACTTGAGTTAACGTAGAGTTTAAATGATTTCAAGCATCGCTCGAAGAGGTACGAGCAGGACTATTTTTTTCCCATTTTTGCAGGGTTCTTGATTTATAAACCCGAAGCAAATGATGAAGACTCTCAATTCATTAGCCCCCGACTCGACCACGAGTCCCCTTTGAAAACCACTGACCGAACCCAACATTACAGTCCCTCAAAAGTCCCTTTCCGATCAATCAAGTGGTATACACTGCGAATAGATCTGAAACCTTGAGCATAGGTTCGAGAGAGAATTCGAGTGTTCCTAAAAATGGATGAGAAGAAACCCCCCCGAAAAATGGTGAGGAGCCCGCTTTGATGACGTACTCCAATTTGCGTTTTAACCAAACCCTTTTGGCAATCTCAGATCATTTGATTCAAAATCCTTCCTAAAAGGAGCTTTGATCGTCACATTTTGTTGCAAGATGCTTTGGATGACCTCCTACATCATTAGCATACCCAAATGAAATTTTTTGTCTGAATGAAATTTTTGACAACATCAAAACAGGATACCCTCTGCTAGTCATGGGAACCCCTTTCAAACTAAGAAGAAAAATCCCCTCTGCTAGTCATGGAAACCCTTCTTCAAAATCAGACAAAAACCCCATCCGACATTGCGAGCCGCAGTCATGGGAGAGTCTTTTTAAAGAAAAAAAATCCTCTCTGTGAGTCATGGGAACCATTTTTCAAAATCAGACTAAAACCCCATCTGACAATGCGAGCCGCAGTCATGGGAGTCTTTGTAAAAAAAAAAAAAAAAATCTCATCTGCTAGTCATGGGAAAACCCTTTTAAAAACAGACAAAAAACCCCATCTGACTTTGAAAACCTTCATCATGGGAGAACCTTTTTCAAAACAAGAGAATTTTCCTGACGAGAAAAACCCTCGTCATGGAAATCCCCTTTCAAAACAGAAAAAATCCCTTTGCTTGTCAAGGAAATCCTCTCTCAAAACAAGAAAAAAAATCTCTCTACTTGTCAAGGAAATCCTTTTCAAAACAAGAGAGAATCTCCGCTGACGTCAAGAGTCATCGTCATGGGAAACCCTTTCAACCATCTGGCATGGAGAACCCTTGACATGGGAACCCCTCTCAAGCAAGAAATTCCCTCTGGCCCCGCTAGTCAGCGCCATGGAAACTCTTTTCAAACCAAAAGCCCTAGTATGGTGAATCAGAAGCCACGAAGGGAGAAATGAAAACCTGGTATGGTGAATCAGAAGCCACGAAGGGAAGAATGAAAGCCTGGTATAGTGATTCAGAAGCTCTGAAGGTAAAAAACAAAACAAAACAAAAACAAAACAAAACCAAACAAAACACAAAAAAGAGGAACGAGCCCCGCATTTCCCACACCCCAGGAGCATAATGATGAGCCCTCAGGTCCCACAAGCACAACATCCAACAGGTGAGCTTTAGGTAAATTTCTCCCTCTCCGGCTCACGTTCAAGTTGTCAAAGCAAACCGAGGATAAATTTGAGCTTTCATCGATGGGTTTATTAGAGTCTGATGTCATGGCACTTTCTTTTTTTCCCAGTCGAGTCGGTTAAGACTCAAGTGTCATTTTGTCTTTGAAAGCGACCTCTGACGAGCTCACTCTCAAAGAGGGGCAGTTGTTGACACCTAATTTTTAATCATATTTTATTTTGATTTTATTTCTAAAATTAATTAAAAATAACAAAAAAATTCATAAAATTACAAAATCAACTTTGGAAGCCTTGGCCTAGCCTTAGGGACCAATTTTGAACAAAAAAATTATTTTTCATAATTTTTAATATTTTTTCGAATTTATTTAATTATAAAAAACCCAAAAAATTGTAAAAATACCATTCGTGGTCAGAATAATGCACAAAAATAGTCAATAATTTTATTTTTCATTATGTTCCTTCGCAAACATACACCCGAATCGACCATAAAAATTTCTTTTTGAACATTTTAATTTTCAATTTCCACTCCCAATAAGCCATGACATTTGAATCTAGAGCCTTGAAGTGAAATTGTGTCGATTTACCCTTCAATTTGGTCAATTTTGACAAAAGGGCTTAATTGCATAAATTTCCTTGTAATTTAATCCCCAGCTTTGCAATTCCTAAAATTAAATCTTTGCTAGGGGCACCCATGAAAATTAAACACTTCTACCCTATATCTTTCATCGTCCCGAACTCATTGGTGGCCTCAATTTGAATTGATTTGATCGTTTAAGCCTCTGATTTGGCGAAAATTAATTTCGGATCCTATGCGAAAATTGAGGTTTTCATTAAATTCGAAGCCAAAAATTCATGAAAACACCCATGTTACATGGAAACCATGCTAGGAGACCTAATTTCAACATCAATTTTGTAAAAAAATCATCGAATTGGGGCTCAATTTGGTCGAATTTATGAAACCAGATCCGTCGGGTCGGACTCGACCCGACCTGACGGATCCGGGTCTGCACCAAGGGATCGGCAGAAGGCTTTTTCACGCACATTCTCTCCCATCCTCGCGCGAGACGTTGGCAAGATCCTCTCTTTTGTCTTTTACTGCACGAGATGACAGAGGCGTAGATGAGCTGGCAAAAACAGGACAACGGTTAGGGGACGTCGGGAGGAGGTACAGTACGCGAGGGGTTATCACATGGAGAAAGGAGAGGTGAGAAGGGGAGGATTTTGAAAGGGGCGACCATTTTCGAACGCCAGGGAGGGGATTCTTTCGACACAGAGAAATACACAGAGACCTAGAGAGAAAAAAGGGGGTGAACGAGAGAGCTGAGCGCGAGGGATAGGTTGCCGAAGCTCGGCGGCTCACGAAACAGAGCAACTCGGGTCGAGGAAGAGCGAACGTCGAGGACGCGTTCGGAGGAGACCCGACGCTCAAGCTACTATCCTCGACCTTCTGGGCACTCGACCCACCGTCACTGAACCCACCATCGCCGTCGACGAGTTCGGAAAAGGTCGGTTCTTTCCCCCCACACATCTCCCCTGTTTTTCTTCTTAGAGTATTCTGTGGGTTCGGCTCGGTTTGGTTCTCGACCAAACCGAGCCGAGCCGAACCAAATGCATGTCGTAGTCCTTTGTAATGCTTCTAGTGATATTTGAATGTTTTATTGCTTCGGTTTTGTGTGTGACACCCATGGATCTAGCATAAATGTTTGTATTTCGCATGCCCACCATGTGTTCGACGAAATGCCAAACCTTCCATTTTGTTCTCGGCTCTCGGTTGCGTCTTCCCCGGCCATTTATTGTACGAGTCCCATGTCAAATCTTGTCTAGATCCGACTCTAAGCGCCGCTTGCTCTCTGTTTTACATCGGTTTGCATTGAAAACGGTGGTTCGATCCTTCGTCGAACTCGGTTCGGACCGAGAGTTCCACAGAAGAGCACAGCCGTCGTCGGGCCTGAAATGGCCCCAGGTAAGCTCCTAAGCTTGGGTTAGATGCCCTCTGAACGATCGAAACTGAGTTTTGGACCAAAAAATTTTCTGCGAAAAACTTTCGCCAGAACCGGTTTTGTGGGTGTTCGGTTCGCCGGTTCTTGGCGCGATCTCGGCCTTGAATCTGACATATATTGATGTGGGGAGTCTAAGGAATCTAATGGCGCAAAAACGAGCGAAAAACACTAAGATTTGGCCCCGATTTGCGTTTTCCGGCGAAGATTCCGACGACCTCGCCGGAATAATAACTGTTCCGGCGAGACGCCGGTCATCTTCTCCGACGAGCCAGCGTGGTCAGCGGGTCAAAGGGCTGACATGGCACGCCACGTAGGCAGCCACGCTAGCTCGGTGGGACCACTTTCAATAAAAAAATTAAAACCCAGATCGGACGGTTGTGGATCGGCCACGTGTCGCGATCCGGTGATTTTCATAATTAATAAAGGATTTTCAAAAAAAATAATAAAAAAATAAAATCGATCTGACGGTCTCGGATTGGTCGTTTGTCGCGATCTCAACTTTTCAAAATTAATGAAGGTTTTTCCCGAAGAATTCGGGTGGTCCAGATCGAGCCAAGTATCACTCTCAGGTCCGTTCGATCGGGCCTTTTTTTCCGAAAAATTATTAAAATACAGATCGGACGCACCAGAGAGCGCCACATGGCAAAATTGAGACCGTCCAATGGGTTTTATTTTCAGAAATTCAGGTAAATCAGAAAATTGTTTAAAAAATAGAAAAAATCTCTAAAAAATCAAAACGGTGTCGTTTAGGCCAGTTCTGACCCGTAGGGTCGGGCCAGGCGCCCGCGAGGCGTGGACCGGGTCTGACCCAGCCCGGAAAATATTTTTAAATATTAAAAAAAAATTCAGAAAATAATAAAAAAAAATAATTCAAAAATTCAAAAAATCAATAAAAAATAGAAAATCATAAAAAATCCGAAAAATTCAGAAAAATTCTAAAAAAATTCCAGAAAATAGGAAATGGCCACGTTCAACTGGCCATGACTTGTTTCGGGTCCTTCGACCCCCAATATTCTCAGAAATGACGGTTTTTGTCCTTCCGGCAAACCATCTTCCAAAAAAATTCTAAAAATCCAGGAAAATCCCAAAAAATAGGAAATGGCCACAATCAACTGGCCAAGGCTCATCCCGGGCGTTTTGAACCCCGAACCTTCTTAAAAATGACGATTTCGCCCTTTGGGCGAATCGTCTTCCAAAAATTGAAGAAAAATCAAGAAATTCCAAAAAATTCTCAAAAATGGGAAATGGCCACAATCAACTGGCCATGGAATATTTTGGGTAATTAGGTATCCAAACCTTCCAAAAAAATGACGATTTTGCCCTTCGGGCTAATTGTCCCAGAATCTTCTCATTTTACCCCTAGCCCTAAATCACATCTTCCCTAAGCCCTTATGGCTATACTAGGAGGCCAATGATTGAAATTGATCTGCATCGACATGATTCATTTATGTAATTGACTGCGCTCTCATTATATTGATTGTGATTGATAGGAATAGTCTTCCAATCTGCATGAAACCCGAACCATACCTATATCACCTGAAATTGCGCCTGCATGAAATCTTAATTAGGAAAATCACTCGCGTTAGGTACCGAAAGGGCATTGGTAACGACACCGACGTAACCAAGTCCCCGAACCCAAAATCTCTGGTTCTGCAGAACTGATCGATCTCTCCCAATCGGTCAGTAAGGTTTCCGGTCTACCCTTCAAGAAAGACCGGTGGCGACTCCAAATGCATGCACAAGTTGCACATGTCACCACGACCACACTAAGGTCGAAAGCGATCGACTTTTATCGTCGAATCCCTCAAAAGACACACTCCCGTCGCGATTTGGTATGGGCCTGGGAGGGCCCGCGCCGATCTAAGGCCCGCGATCCACATTTCAGAGTGGGGGCCGCGATCGGTAATCCATTAGCCGCGTCCGATTTCGGACGGGTCGCGACAGCTGGCGACTCCACTGGGGACGTTGTTCTAGAACACTTGGTTCTGGACCTCAAGTGGACTTAGGCCGTAATTAAAATGTTGAGTGATTTTCTAACCCTACAGGCGCTCTTGAAGGTGAGGTAAGTCCGCTCACGATAGGTGTTATATGCTTTTGCAGATTGGAGTGATAAGGGGTGTAGTCTGTGATTAACATTGTCTTATGCAGGATAGGCGTAGGAATGTATGTCATATGGATGATTTGAAGCGCTGATTGATATATAAATTGTTGTGCATGATTCACTGCATATTTGAGGATCACGACACTTTGCACAAAGCGCCCAAACCCAGGCCGCGAAATCACCTTTTCAGGTAGCCATAGATCAGGGATCGATATGCAACGCTCTAGCGTGGATCGCGCTGGGGTTGACCATATTCGATCCCACTCTCTATCCAAGTCGAGACTTTTATCCATCTGTTGTGGATTGCGCTCATGGACGAATTTATCGACTCGGATAGGGGGAAGCCTTTAGGTTCCATACCTAAGCCCTTTTTAATTTCTAGAGTCAAGCCTCACTTGTCTCATGCGCATGCATATGAATGGTTGGTATACCTAAAACCAAAAAATCATTGGATACCTCTTATGGTAAGGTCTTTCCATTATTGTTTAATTGACCTGCAGCCTCGTATTTGTTGCACAACATGTTGCATTCATCGAGTCCGATGGTTGGGTCTAATTCCATTCTACAATTTAGATAAAGTGGAGATGGTCTCCCCAAATCTGTCCAAGGTCCCGGAGGTATTTCAGTACGAGCGACGCGTCGTCCGTCATGAAGCCACCGAGACGTTCAATGGATTCCACGCCTTCCGATTTATCCAAGGGAGGGCACTTACTGGACGCAATCTTATCCGAGGAACAGACTGCTTCTACACCAAGTCCGCCGAGCAACTCGAACGCGAACATAAATTCGAGTACGAAAGGGAAAGGTTGTGGAACATTTATCTGAAGTTAAGGGACATATTCAGCAGGATACAAGCAAATCCGACACCCCCTCCGGAGGTTATCGAGATCTCGTCAGATGAAGAAGAGTCTCCCGAAGGACATTCGTCACCTTTCCACCCCATAGCCGTTTCATCCGATGAGGAAAGAGACCTGGACCTAGACAGAACAATGGGGGGCACCTGACATCGCCTGACGACTTGACTTGGGGCATCTCTTTAGGTTCATTAGGGTCGCTTTCCGGAGGTGTTTTAGAATTATTCGATTTTCTGAGTCTTCTAAGTCTGTAAGGGGAATCCGTCGGTGGATCTCCCTCTTATCCCCTACGCTTTAATTCCCGGGTCGTTCATAGGCGTCTTAATACCGGAATGCGACATTGGAATTTCACCCAACCATTCGGACTTTTCTGTTTCAATCATACGTCGCTTCCGTTTGAAATTTTTGTTAGGACTCACGCTTGGTTGGTTCGACACAAGTGCGAAGATCTAATTCTCATTTCATGGTGTGTGCGACGTATGACTGAAGTGGTCCACGCCATGCATAAGCATATCATCTGCATAACATCATTATTTTCGTCCAATTCATTATGCTTATTGATGGGATTAGCATGGGAACCCTAGTTTGGCATTCCCTTTATCCAAATGTGGGAACTCAACCCTCATCACATCACGGGTAAATAATGATTTGAACGAATCTAATGTCCGAGTAATCCATGGATAATTAATCACATTTTCATATCCTAGACTCGATGGGAAGAGGTGATATCCAAATTCTGCCGGTCCCAAGCAGAGAATTGCTAGTCTGGTGGGGACGCCTCAACAAGACCAACCAGGCGTATGTTAAGCAAAGGCTGGGGCATCTGGTTGACCTCATCAAAATCAAATACCAACCGGCACTGATACAAGCAGCAGCACGATTCTGGGATCGCACCACGCTAACATTCAACTTCGAAGGATTGGAGGTCACACCCACAGTGGAAGAATATACAGCCGTCATCGGAGTCGAATTCAAAGGACAATTAGTCCGTCCCCCTTTAGGCCTTGACCCATCCAAGCTGCTCTCCAAGTTCCTTCGGCTCAAGACCACCGAGATTGAAAGGATTCTCAAATCCATCTCTGGCAGATTCCCGTTCTCATTCCTATTCGACAATTACTCGAACCTACCCATTGACACTGGCCACAGGGCCGGAGGGGTCTTCATCCTGGCCTTCTTTGGATTCGTGTTATTTCCTACATTCAGGACCACATTCAACCCTCTCATTGTCCACATAGCCCAGCAGGCATGTGACCAGTTGGATTATTCCTATATGATCCTTGCTGAGACTTTGCTGTCCCTGAACCGCTATAAGGCCGCACTGGATGATTCCAAATCCACCCGGAAAACCATTTTCCAAGCCTCCAATGGCCTTCTCTTCTTGTGGATCACTTCCCATCTTAAAAAACTCAACCTTCGCGCTGGATGCACTCGAATCGATGAAGACGTCCACCCTATCCAGTCCTTCCTCAAGTGCCAATCACTCATTGCCAACCGCTCTTTCAACGACTGGTACGAACTCCTAGAAAAATTAGAACCCGAACAACTCCGATGGCGGCTAAGGCGACCGAAGATGCATAAAGCACGCATCGCCACCAAGACCGGCGGGCCAATTCCTCTCTTGGGTTTCACAGGAGCCGTGTCATACTACCCGATCAGAGTCGTCAGATAGTTCGGCATGCTGCAGCAGATACCACCCCAAAGTCCTCCGGACGAATTCGCCTTCGACATTCCCCAAGGCCCAATCACCAAGAGGACCAAAGCGCGCCTCCAGATGATGATCAATGACCTAGAACAGGCACTGAAAGACTCCCCGCCTCAGGATGTGGAGTGGCCGGATCAGTTGGACCCTGAGATGAACATCCATCGGGCCTCCGAATAATATATCCGGGCTTTCAAAAGAGTCCGGCCGACCCTAGTCGAACCATAAGTTCCAGAGTACATCGTCCCATATGTACCAGGAGTGGAGCCTTACATACCGGAAGACGTCGGACCGCCGGCCTATCCTGAAGGCGAAGAAGTCCAGAGTTGAAGACTCGGCTCCCAGCAATATCGGAGGATGACAGAGGAGCCAGCCCTCCCATCGAGTTTAGAATAGTCAAGCATTTTCATTTCCCATTGTGATCAAACTCCTCCGGGAGCCTTTTTTATGCATTATCCAAGCATCTTTTCAAAAAGAACTTATCCTAATTATCATGGATTACTCTTTGCATAACGACATACTTGCCTTGACAAACTGGGGCAAGACCGCGCCAGCGTGATCAGGCCGCCGTTCACTTTGCGGCACATGATTTATCTCTCGTATCCATAAGCCTAACTTTTAATCTCACGACCAGGTAACTCTCAATCACGAGGACTCGAGCCCAAGCGCGTTCTCAGGCCCGTATGGAGCACGAACAGGTTGACGCCCGCCTCGGGACTCTGGAAGCACGGTTAGACCAAGTGACTCAGATGCTGGCTGAAATGAAGGACATGTTCATCGCGGCTAACGCCAGGCCCACTCTGCCAGTTGATCTTAACCAAGCTGCAAACCCAAGCACGCCTGCTAGTTCCGACGCAGGTGGACCTGCTGGGACGAATGCTGCACCTGGCACTGAGCAGGCTCCAACTGTTGAAGTACCGCCAAGAGCCCCGCCTGTCATCATCAACCTAGAAGGGAAACAGAGTGAGAAGTCTGTCAAGGTCGATGAGGGAGTAAGAAGGATTGCCAAAATCGAGGAATGTCTCACCAGCCAGGGATTTGAGTTGTCAAAGTACGATAAAATCATGCCTTTCACCAAGATTGAGGTCCCTGTGGACTACAAGGAGCCGGATTTCTCAAGGAAGTATAATGGGACAGGCTGTCCCAAGACCCACCTGAAGTACTACTTGTACAAGATGGCCAAATACTCAGATTACACGCCATTGCTGATCAATACCTTCCAAGAGAGTCTGGCTGGCGCCGCTCTGTCTTGGTACGTGGAGTTAGACATACAAAGATATGACGACTGGGACGAGTTTGCAGGAGACTTTCTATCCCAGTATAAGTTCAATGCACTGACTGCTCCAACCAGAGAGGACCTACTGCGGACCGCGAAAGGGAGGACTGAAAGCGTTCGTTTATACGCCCAAAGGTGGAGGGCGCTCGCCACTCAGGTGAAGCTGCACATCCCGGAGGAAGAGTTGGTAGACATCTTTCGCGCACTTAATCAAAGTGGCGGAAAGACACGAGTGGGCTATAAGAGAAAGGCGTGTGCCGGAAGTGACTCCGAAGCGACCGTTCCCCGCAAAGAAAGAACGAGAATCTACTGCAGAGGTTGCCTTCGTTTCCAATCCACCAAGAGCCAAAAAGTTCAAAAACTCCACCCCGACCCAGGGGAACACCTCTTGGACGGCCCAGAGGATCTTAGCACCAAGAGGAAGGGGTCCTCCCTCTTTTACCCCGCTCCCAGTCCCGATGTCAAAGTTAGTCCCTAAGCTTCTAGACGCAAGGTTGTTAGCCAAGAAGCCGCCGAGGTCAGCACCGCCAAGGTTCATGGGTTTCGACGAGAGTCGAACTTGTGCATATCACATGGGCGAAAAAGGACACAACATAGACAATTGTCGGACCCTACAATATGACATACAGGCCCTTATTGACAGTGACTTGCTGAAGTTTAATGGAGCAGATCCAAACATCCAACAGAATCCACTACCTGACCATACCGCAAACGCGGTGTTCAATATAGACCTTGGGAGAAACCTGTACGACTCAGAGGAATCATGCCTAGGCGAATCAATCTGCATGGTGGAGGGTATGACCCCGCTGATAATCAACCTTGCTGAGTTCAACCTCACACAAGAAGATCGTAGTGACAGCGAGGTAGAGGCAACTGGGGAGGCCAGCAGTTCTCACAAAGACGGGGTGACACCCTTGGTAATTACACTCCCCGCAGTAGAGAATTACAACCCCAAAGCAGTGCATTGGAATTACGGCACCAGTGAAGTAGATGCCATTACTCGCTCCGGGAGGTGCCTAGTCCAAAAGGAAGGAGAGGTTGAAAAGAAGGGAATAACGGATGAAGACGCCAAGCAGGTCCTAGCCATCATTAGAACTAGCGAATTCGAGGTGGTCGAACAACTGAGGAAGATGCCTGCACAGATCTCACTCTTGAACCTCTTCAAAACATCTGAGAAGCATCGAAATGCCCTTTTAAAGGTGCTGGATGAGGCCCACGTGCCTGAAACAATCAATGAGGCCCAGTTGGAGGACTTCGTGGGGGCAATCCTCTTGAAAGATCAAGTCTCATTTTCAGATGAAGACTTCCCACCAGAGGGGCGAGGACATAATAAGGCTCTCTACGTGTCAGCAATGTGCCATGGCAAGCGGGTATCTCGAGTCCTCATAGATAATGGGTCCGCATTCGACATATGCCCTTTAAGCACGCTCAGAGGCCTCGGGGTGAAAGAAGATTTAATCAAAACCTCGAAGTCCACCATCCGAGCTTTCGATGGGGCTAAAGGCGAGGTAACTGGAGAGATAGAACTACCTGTCCTTGTGGGCCCAACAGAATTCCTGATCAATTTCCAAGTCATGGATATCCCAGCGTCATTCGGGTTTTTGCTTGGAAGACCTTGGATTCACACGGCTGGCGCCGTGCCCTCCAGCTTACACCAGAAGGTCCGGATGGTCATTCACGACAAACTGATCACCATACACTCAGAGGCTGATCACTTAACGAGCCACATCGACACTATTCCATTGGTGGAACCTTCGTCCGGAGAAGAATCAAGCTTTCGCGCTACGGAGAGAATGTACATTATGCATGTACCAGCCGGTACAGCCATGAGGCCGCCAAATTGCTCCAAATCCTCGATCATGGCGGGAAAAATACTGACGCGACACGGTTTTATCCCGGGCCTTGGTTTAGGCAAGCACCACCAAGGTATTCAAGAGCCAGTTAGCTTGGCAACAGTGAAGAACCGCCGAGGGCTGGGCTATAAAGGAGGACCGAATCGACATTATCAACCAGAAGGTTATGGGAGAGGTAGGGGCCGTGGCGGCCGCGTCCTAGGGTCGAGTACATGGAAGGGCAAGGGAAAGATGTTCGAAACTCCCCTGAGTCGTTTCTTTGATGAGGCATCTAAGTGGCTGAAGGACGAGAAGGTGGACGTTACAACGGAGGACCCCCAGTTGGCCAGCCTGTTCCTGGAAGATTCTGTCAACGTCATTATCGAGGGAATCGACGACGACGCGTCCGTCATTGAGCATACCATTCCACACATACATAGCAGGTTGTTAAGTTATCCCAACTCTCAAAAGGAAGCTACCCTCCATATCAAGGGAGAGGAAGACGACCGGGTCGAGGAGGGAAGCAGAGTTGATTGGAAACGCTATGAAGACTCCAAGCCACCCACTGCGGAGGGCACTACCTCGGTGAATTTAGGGACTCCAGAGAATATCAAGGAGGTGAAGATTGGAGAAAGCCTACCGCCGACAGAAGCATCCAGAATAATTGAGCTCCTGCGAGAATACCAAGATGTCTTCGCATGGTCATATGCGGATATGCCGGGTTTACACCCTAGTATCGTGGAACACGCTTTGCCAACCGACCCCAGCATCTTGCCCAAGAAGCAGAACCTCAGGCGTACAAAACCCGAATTGGCAAAGAAAATTGAAGAGGAGGTGATGAAGCTCCTCAAAGTGGGGTTCATCGAAGTGATTGCTTACCCAGAATGGGTCGCTAATATCGTCCCCGTCATGAAGAAGGACGGGAAGGTCCGGATCTGCGTAGACTACAGAGACTTGAACAGAGCTAGCCCCAAAGACGACTTCCCACTGCCGCACATTGACGTCTTAGTTGACAGCACAGCCGGATTTGAACGATTCTCTTTTATGGATGGTTTCTCGGGCTACAATCAAATCCGCATGAGAGAGGAGGATAAAGCTAAAACATCGTTTATCACACCTTGGGGCACCTTTTGCTATAAAGTCATGCCATTCGGCCTGAAGAATGCAGGGGCAACTTACCAGAGGGCGATGGTTACCCTATTCCACGATATGATGCACAAGGAGATAGAGGTGTACGTGGACGATAAGATAGCAAAATCCAGACATGGCGAAGACCACGCCCTGGTACTAAGGAAATTGTTTGAACGACTCAGGAAATACAAGCTGAGGCTGAATCCCGCAAAATGCATATTCGGGGCGAGATCAGGCAAGCTATTGGGGTTCATAGTTAGCAATCGTGGCGTCGAGATTGACCCCACCAAGGTTCAGGCTATCCTCAACCTTGAGGCCCCTTCAACAGTTAAAGATGTAAGGAGCCTCCTGGGAAGATTAAACTACATCGCCCGCTTCATATCTCACCTTTCAGAGTCAGCTAAGCCACTCTTCAAACTTTTGAAGAAGAATGCCAAAATCAAGTGGGATCACGAGTGTCAGCAGGCTTTCGAGGAGATCAAGGGACATCTGGTCAGTCCGCCAATACTGGTGCCTCCGGTCCCAGGGATCCGCCTAACCCTTTACCTCACCATCCACGATGAGTCCCTAGGGGCCTTACTCGCTCAAACAAACCCAAAAGATAGCAAAGAGCGAGCTGTGTATTACCTAAGCAAGAAGTTCACCGCATCAGAGGCAAGGTACCAGGAGGTAGAGAAGACGTGCGTCGCGCTAATCTGGGTACTCCGCAGACTAAGGCAGTATACCCTTCACCACACCATCCAGTTAGTCACAAAGAGCGACCCAATCAAATTCTTGTTAGAAAAGCCGTCATTGATAGGGAAGCTGGCCAAGTGGCAGGTGCTCCTTTCTGAGTTTGATGTCAGGAGCTCAAACCAGAAGTCAGTAAAAGGGCGAGCCATTGCTGACATGCTAGCCGAGAATTCCCAAGGCCACGATGCCCTTGAGGAGGAGGAGAATAAGGCGGAAGGCCACGTTCTGACACTCTCGGACGACAAATGGACCATGTATTTTGACGGCGCGGTCAATTTAGCTGGGGCAGGTACCGGAGCCGTCCTCATATCTCCAGATGGCCAACACTACCCCGTGGCCGCAAAGCTGACATTTCCATGCACCAATAACGTGGCTGAGTATGAAGCATGCATCCTTGGTTTGCAGCTCGCCGCTAACTTGAAAGCGCGGAAGTTACAAGTCTATGGAGATTCAATGCTAATCATCCTCCAGACCCAAGGAGAATGGAAAACTAGGGACTTCAAGCTCATCCCGTACCATAAATTCCTGGAGGAGACGATCAAAGAATTCGAAGTAATTGATTTCGAGTATCTGCCGAGGACGCAAAATCACTTCGCAGATGCGTTGGCTACTTTGGCCTCTATGCTTCAAGTAGCGAACGGCATAGACATTGAACCGTTGCGCATAGGCATTACCCGAGAACCTGCACATTGCATGGTAATTGAGGAGGGGTTCGAGGACCTACCGTGGTATCATGACATAAAGAACTACCTGGCCAAAGGGGAATTCCCTCCGGATGCTCAAATAGGAGACAGGAAATACATTGCAAAGATGGCGGGCAAGTTTTTCCTCAGTGGTCCAACTCTCTACAAGAGGTCTTATGACTCAGTCCTCCTCAGGTGCGTAGACGCGAATGAAGCTAGATCGCTTATGATCGAAATACACGAGGGGGAATGTGGCCCGCACATGAACGGCCATCTCCTCGCCAAGAAAATCATGCGACTAGGTTATTTCTGGATGACACTGGAATCAGATTGTAATCAGCACGTGAGATCGTGCCATCAGTGCCAAGTGTATGGAGACAGGATCAATGCGCCCCCGAACGAGCTTCATCAAATGTCCGAGGCCTGGCCTTTCTCAATGTGGGGCATAGACATTATAGGGCCAATCAACCCTAAGGCCTCGAATGGACACAGATTCATACCGGTGGCAATAGACTACTTCACCAAATGGATTGAGGCTGCGTCATATGCCAATGTGACGGCGAAAAACGTGGCTAAATTCATCAGGCGGGATATCATCTCAAGATACGGGACCCCTCAAGCCATCGTGACCGATAATGGCTCGAACCTGAACAACGAAACGGTGGATAACCTTCTGAACATTTTCAGTATCCGTCATCTCAATTCATCGCCTTACCGACCCCAAATGAATGGAGCAGTAGAGGCGGCGAACAAGAACATCAAGAAGATATTGGCTAAAACGGCGGAGAATTATCGTGATTGGCATGAAAGACTACCCTACGCGCTGATGGCGTACCGAACTTCGATCCGAACTTCTACAGGGGCAACGCCCTACTCCCTAGTATACGGTATGGAAGCGGTCCTGCCAATTGAAACAGAAATCCCATCGTTAAGAATTTTGTCTCACGTCAAGCTCAGTGAGGCGGAGTGGGTGCAGCAAAGACACGAACAGCTGAACTTGATAGACGAGAAGCGTCTGCAGGCAATTTGCCATGGCCAAACATACCAGAAAAGAGTTGCTAGAGCGTTCAACCGCAAAGTTCGACCGCGAATGTTCGAAGCTGACGAGCTCGTTGTCAAGAAGATCCTCCCGAACGTGTCGCACCCAGGGGGCAAGTTTACCCCGAATTACGAAGGACCATATGTGGTTAGGAAGGTTCTACCTGGAGGGGCCTTAATTCTTATTAACATGGATGGAGAAGAGCTAGGACACCCTGTAAACGCCGATGCAGTCAAGAGGTACTATCCATAAACAAGTCAGCGAGGAGGTCGTTGACGCCAAAAGTCATGAAAGAAAACAGCTCGCCGACGTAGGGGGCGAAATGAAATATCAGTTGCAGGAGACAGGTTGCTAGGAAAAGAAGCCCTGGAAAAGACGTACAATGCGTCCAAGAGCATGAATGGATCTCCTCCAGTGCAAATCCTCGACAAGGATTCATTGCCAACCAGAGGGAGGAATCATGGCCACAAGATAGATGGCCAACTTCTGCAATCCGCACGTTTGTGTTCAAACGGAAACACAAAACAGAACAAGGCGGTATCGTTCCAATCTATCTTGAATTTTGGAATACAAACTGACACCTAACTCTCGTCCTTGACAGGGGTTCGCCAACAAGGCGAAGCAGGATTTTTACAACCCTTGCATACTGGTCGGAGCACATGACCAAGGGTAGGATGTATCATTCCGATTCTTGAAAAATCTGTGAACATACAATGACATGTTTCTTCTACATTTTCAGGGACCTCCAGCCGCGGGGGACAGGTAAGTATCCCTCTCCCCAATCCATTGAAGATGTTGAATAAAAAATAGAGAAGAAAAGAAAAGCTTTCAGAATCTAATGTCTAGAAAAGACATAGAATTCAAATTTCATTGGCATTCATGTTTTGAAACAGGAGGTTGTCTGAACATGATTAGAACATGCATGGTGCATCATAAAATCCCCCTGACGAGTAAAATTTTTGGAGAAAATGAGAGATTTTTCCAATAAAAAATTGTTCAAAACTTTCAAAAGGACGTTTTCTCAAAAGACAAGAGGCAAAACCTAATCCAAACACGTCCCATACACACACTTGAGAGATGAGTGGAGCGGACATACAGAGAAATCTGGGCCTACGGAAATAGGGATCATTCGCAGCGATTACATGGGCTGGGACGACGGAGGCATTCGTTTCATACCCCCAAACACTACAGGTGACCCTTGACAACCCATTTGCACGGCGGTTTTCATTCTCAACCCTGTCAAGAACCACCCCACATCGGGGCAAGAACGAAAGTAAGTCCAGCGGCATCAGGAGAAAATGGTTAGAAATTTTCTTGCTCGGACTAACATCAATCTTTGTGTGTTGTTTATATGGTAATCCAAGTGCCATAGGATGACGAGAAGCGTTCATTTCTCTATCCCACACACCGAATCCTTTGCATAGCCAAGTTGAGCCTGCAACATCATTTCATAAACCCGTTGGTGATCATTGCACATTCCAAGACGGATGCATCATCACTTCAGAAACGGAAGAGTTCAAGACTTAGGGTTTGCGAAGAAATTCCTAAGTTAATGCTTAAAGTTGTTAGACCTTTGGTCACATGTCTAACACGATCTCCCGAAGATGAGAAAAGCGGGATTTCAAAAGAAAAATGAAAAGGAAAAGATGATGAGAAAAATCCCCAGCATCAAGAAAAAGCAAAGTGCCTGGTAAAAGCAAGGCCGATGCTTGGGTGAACAATTTGTATCAATCCCCCAGTGAACCTGT
Source organism: Rhodomyrtus psidioides (assembly GCA_021437785.1). NCBI lineage: Eukaryota > Viridiplantae > Streptophyta > Magnoliopsida > Myrtales > Myrtaceae > Rhodomyrtus > Rhodomyrtus psidioides. The sequence continues at coordinate 604,707 of JAILYB010000166.1, read as the reverse complement.
TTGAAAAGGGGAGAAGAAAAATTCAGAAGGAGTCAGATTCCAAAAACCACTCCTCAAACGGTATCAAGCGCAGATCAAAGAGGCCGCTCCACCAAATGGTGTCAGACACGGAGCAAAGACACATGTAAAGTTGTCCATCTCTTAATACCACAAGAGACACTCTCTAAAGGACTCGTGCACACCTCAAAAGCGGTCGTGTACCTCACAAATTGAAGATGCATAATGGAAAAGACAGGTGACAAATTTGCAATGATCACCAATGTCAATCCCCTCATAAATTCTGGGCCAAAAACAAGTCTTTTTCGGTCCCCGATCCTACCAATGTTACAACCCCGAAACAGTCTTCTCTGACTAAGACACTTGGGTTAACATATAGCTTAGCTCGAAGAGGTACGAGCAAGACTATTTCTTTCTCATTTTGCAGGGTTCTTGACTTGTAAACCCGGAGCAGATGGTGAAAACTTTCATTCAATGGCTTCGACTCCAAAGCGGGTCCCCCTTGAAAACCAATATCCAATCCCAACATTACGGTCCCGTGGAAGACCTCCCGACTGATCAAAATGTATGCGCTGCGAATGAGCCTAAAACCTAGGCACATGTTAGTAGGGAATAGAGTGCATCCCCTATAAAAACCATTACCTCAAAACAGGTCAGAAGACCTCTTGAACGAGAAATATTCCAATTGATGTGTTGAGCAAACTCTTTTTGGAATCTTCAAATTATTTGATCCAGATTTTCCGTGCAAGGGATTTGTGATCACATTTGCATGTTGCAAGAATGCTTTGGAAGGCCTCCAGCATCAAAATGCACATTTCATGATTAAAACTTAAATCATACGGTTTTGTCATATGGACAACCGTCGTCTTCCCAAAGATTACTAACATTTTCTTGGTGAAGAAAAATATTTCGGGCTCAAACTTCTGCAGGATACCTGGAGAACCCAGCTCCCAGAATGTCGCCTCAACCAACTCAATGGTAGAAACCGCCTTAAGGGTCAACTCAAAGGTAGATACCGCCTGAAGGGTCAACCAAAGGTAGAAACCGCCTGAAGGGTCAAACCATGGTAGAAACCGCCTTAAGGGTCAACTCAAAGGTAGATACCGCCTGAAGGGTCAACCAAAGGTAGAAACCGCCTGAAGGGTCAAACCAAGGTAGATACCGCCTGAAGGGTCAACTCATGGTAGAAACCGCCTTAAGGGTCAACTCAAAGGTAGATACCGCCTGAAGGGTCAACCAAAGGTAGAAACCGCCTGAAGGGTCAAACCATGGTAGAAACCGCCTTAAGGGTCAACTCAAAGGTAGATACCGCCTGAAGGGTCAACCAAAGGTAGAAACCGCCTGAAGGGTCAAACCAAGGTAGATACCGCCTGAAGGGTCAACTCAAGGTAGAAACCGCCTGAAGGGTCAACTCAAGGTAGATACCGCCTAAAGGGTCAAACCAAAGGTAGAAACCGCCTAAAGGGTCAAACGAAGGTAGAAACCGCCTGAAGGGTCAAACCAAAGGTAGAAACCGCCTGAAGGGTCAAATCAAAGGTAGAAACCGCCTGAAGGGTCAATCGAAGGTAGAAACCGCCTGAAGGGTCAACTCAAAGGTAGATACCGCCTGAAGGGTCAAATCATGTGTCGCGACCCGTCCGAAGGCGGACGCGGCTAATGGATTACCGATTGCGGGCCTTCCCCCGCACAAGAGTGCGGATCGCGGGCTTTGGATCGGCGCGGGCCCTCCCAGGCCCATACCAAATCGCGGCGGGAGTATTTTTCAAAGGGATTCGACGATAACAGTCGATCGCTTTCGACCTTAGTGTGGTCGTGGTGGCATGTGCAACTTGTGCATGCATTTGGAGTCGCCACCGGTCTTTCTTGGAGGGTAGACTGGAAACCTTATTGACCGATTGGGAGAGATCGATCAATTCTGCGGAACCAGAGATTTTGGGTTCGGGGACTTGGTTACGTTGATGTCATTACCAACGCCCTTTCGGTACCTAACGCGAGTGATTTTCCTAACTAGGATTTCATGCAGGCGCAATTTTGGGTGAGGTAAGTCTGACTTTGCATATTAACCAGTTTAACATGCTCACGTAATCATAACAAATAAATAGATGTCAATCACATAAACATCTATCCTACGTGGTGATCATGGAATTATGATTTAATGGGTCTCGAGCCAATGAGACCACATTTAATCATTTTAATATTTTAATAACGGAGAGCCGCTCTTCGCTTCTTCTTGGTTTCTTGAACTCTTCAAGAATTGGGCCCCTAAGAGCTCGCCGACTTAAAAGGCTCATCCACGTAATCCTCGTAGCATTTACATTAACAATTGACTATGCTAAAAATAAAGATTACATGAAAAATAAAAGGAGTACGCAGCCTCCATTTAATAATTACAACCCCAAATATATAAATAATCACCATACATTCATATATACATCAATCACATTGATTAGGGATTTTTCCATGATCACCACCCTTCCACGTAAGTAATAAATTCACAATTTAAAACTTAGGAAGGCACAATAAAAATTCTACGTTGAATCATATTCAGAATTTTTACGTAAAATAAGATAGCTATAAATTTTCGATTCAAAATTGATTTAGTCTCAATTTTTGCTACGTTGATTAATTTATCATATAAAATAATCAACCTCCATTAGCCATGTAAGACGAACAATTCGTTAATACATATTGGCCATAGTATTGCAAAAATCAATTAAATGCACGAAAACACCTAAGGATTGGCTCTGATACCACTGTTGGGATCCACGTAACACGTAGCGGAAATAAATAACAACCCATACATGTATCTCCAGAGGCGTACTTCGTGCATTTCAATCGAAAAAAATCACAAAGCCTCAAAGGGAGTAAATAGATTACCTCTCGTAGCGTGCTTGAACGGAGGTGTCGGTTCGATGTTCTTCGATCTCAGCCTCCACAAGTGTTAGGCATCTAGTTCAGACGCACCACCAATTGACGAACGGGGAGACGACTAATAACTCCACAACAATTGTGCTAGCAATATGCGGAATCAATATTCCGAACTTAGTATATTTTGCTCTCTCAAGATTATGAGAATATAGAGAGTGTTTGTGTTCTTCTCTCTAAGCTCTCAAAAATTTGCACACTCTACAAAATGTCTCTCCCCTTCAACCTCAAAACTCTTGCCATCCTTTTATAGCCAAAAATACCTTCCAATAAATTGTATTTAAAAATAGCACTAACAATTATAAATTCTATCTAAAAATAGCACTCACAAATAAATGACATTTAAAAATAGCACTAACAATAGCACTCACAATTTATAATACAAAAATGTTATTTAAAAATAGCATTAACAATAGCACTCACAATTTATAATACAAAAATGCTATTTAAAAATAGCACTAACAATTATAAATTCTATCTAATAATAGCACTCACAATTTATGATAAATAAATGCCATTTAAAAATAGCACTAACAATAGCACTCACAATTTATGATAAATAAATGTCATTTAAAAATAGCACTAACAATAGCACTCACAATTTATAATACAAAAAATGCTATTTAAAAATAGCACTAGCAATAGCACTCACAATACAAAAATGCTAAAAAAAGGCACTAACAAAGGTGTTAAAAATAATAACCATTATTATTATTACAAGAGTTAAAGAGATTACCAAACAGTACAAATATGCATAACGTATAAATATGTATGACGTATAAATACGTAGAGCATATGTATACATCCGTGAAACCGGGGACTAATTGAAAGAAAAATGTGCAATTAAGCCCTTTTGGTAAAAATTGATTAAATTGGAGGGCAAATTGACCTAATTGCACTTTAAGACTTTAGAATCCAATGTCATAGCTTATAAAAAGTGAGAATTGAAAACTAAAAGACTCGAAAATGATTTTTTTTAGGCTCGGTTCGGGTTTATGTTTGTGAAGGAACATATTGACCCGAGCCGAATTTTTGAGATTTAAAGTGACACACTTGAAGAGGAAATTAAAACAAAATTATCGAATATTTTTGGGTATTTTTCTGACCACGAATGGTATTTTTCTGATTTTTTGGGTATTTTTATAATTAAATAAACTCGAAAAATATTAAAAATACCGAAAACTATTTTTTGTTCAAAATTGGTTCCTAAGGTTAAACCAAGGCTTCCAAAGTTGATTTTGTGATTTTATGACCTTTTTTGATATTTTTAATTAATTTTAAAGAATAAAAATCACAATAATAAATGGTAAAAAAAATCAGGTGTCAACAGCTGCCCCTCTTTGAGAGGAATCTCGTTAGAGGTTTCTCTCAAAGATAAGGTGGCACCTGATTCCTAACCGACTCAACTGGGAAAATAAGAGAAGAAATGTTATGACATCGGATCCTTAAGCCTATTGATAAAAGCTCAAATCAATCCCCGGTTTGCTCTAACAATTTGAACATGGGCCGGAGTGAGATAGGCTTACCTGAAACTCACCTGTCGGATGCTACCGGTTGCGACGACTTTCAAGAAGATGCCTAGGACTCGTCATTCAGAATATCCTAGGGAGATTAAGCTCTGACCTGTATGGTAGGTCATACCATGATGGGATTCCTAACTTGTAGGAACCTAAGGAAGGCGCATCCCACGCTTTGGGATTTGCCAAGAATTTTGATCCGTATGGTGGATCAGACCTTTGTGTTGATCCTTACTGCGATATTTATCAATGAGTTGACCCTTATGCGGTTTCTACCATATGTGACCCTTCAGGCGGTTTCTACCATTAATGTGATCCCTCAGGCGGTTTCTACCTTGGTTTGACCATTCAGGCAGTTTCTACCTTGAGTTGACCCTTCAGGCGGTTTCTACCTTTGATTTGACCCTTCAGGCGGTTTCTACCTTGTGTTGACCCTTCAGGCGGTATCTACCATGTGTTGACCCTTCAGGCGGTATCTACCTTGTGTTGACCCTTCAAGCGGTATCTACCTTTGATTTTGACCATTCAGGCGGTATCTACCTTTGATTTGACCCTTCAGGCGGTATCTACCATGAGTTGACCCTTCAAGCGGTTTCTACCTTGTGTTGACCCTTCAGGCGGTATCTACCATGTGTTGACCCTTCAGGCGGTATCTACCTTGTGTTGACCCTTCAAGCGGTATCTACCTTTGATTTTGACCCTTCAGGCGGTATCTACCTTTGATTTGACCCTTCAGGCGGTATCTACCATATTTTGACCCTTCAGGCGGTATCTACCTTGATTTGACCCTTCAGGCGGTATCTACCTTCATTTGACCCTTCAGGCGGTATCTACCATGATTTGACCCTTCAGGCGGTGTCTACCTTGGGTTGATCCTTCGGGCGGTATCTACCTTGTGTTGACCCTTCAGGCGGTATCTACCATAGTTTTGACCCTTCAGGCGGTGTCTACCATCAGTTTTGACTTTGAAAAGGGGTCTCATGACGAGGGTTCTCCACGTCCGATGAGACTGCCTAAATTATGAAAAGGGGTCTCATGACGAGGGTTCTCCACGTCCGATGAGACTGCCTAAATTATGAAAAGGGGTCTCATGACGAGGGTTCTCCACGTCCGATGAGACTGTTTAAATTATGAAAATGGGTCTCATGACGAGGGTTCTCCACGTCCGGTGAGACTGTCTGATTTTTGAAAAGGGGTCTCATGACGAGGGTTCTCCACGTCTGGTAGGACTTTTCTTTTAATAGGGTTTTTCTTCCCCTCTTTTTTAGAGACCCCGAAGTTTGTCGGGAATTCAGTTTTTGAAGCAGTGAAAGATTTTATTTTGACAAAGCTTCACTTGAGTCTGTTGAGGCGACATTCTGGGAGCTGGGTTCTCCAGGTATCCTGCAGAAATTTGAGCCTGAAATATTTTTCTTCACCAAGAAAACGTTAGTAATCTTTGGGAAGACCACGGCTGTCCATTTGACAAAATCGTATGATTTAAGTTTTAATCATGAAATGTGCATTTTGATGCTGGAGGTCATCCAAAGCATTCTTGCAACATGCAAATGTGATCACAAGTCCCTTGTACGGAAAATCTGGATCAACAGTTTGAAAATTCCAAAAAGAGTTTGTTCAAAACGTCAATTGGAATATTTCTCGACAAGGAGGTCTTCTCACCTGTTTTGAGATGTGGTTTTTATAGGGGATGCACTCAATTCCCTACTAACATGTGCCTAGGTTTTAGGCTCATTCGCAGCGCATACATTTTGATCGGTCGGGAGGTCTTCCACGGGACCGTAATGTTAGGCTTGGATATTGGCTTTCAAGGGGGACTCGCTTTGGAGTCGAGGCCATTGAATGAAAGTCTTCACCATCTGCTCCGGGTTTACAAGTCAAGAACCCTGCAAAATGAGAAAGAAATAGTCTTGCTCGTACTTCTTCGAGCTAAGCTATATGTTAACCCAAGTGTCTTAGTCAGAGAAGACTGTTTCGGGGTTGTAACATTGGTAGGATTGGGGACCGAAAAAGGCTTGTTTTTTGCCCAGAAATTACGAAGGGTTTGACATTGGTGATCATTGCAAATTTACCACCTGCTTTTTCCTCTCTGCACCTTCAGTTGTTGAGGTGCGCAACCGATTTTGAGGTGTGCACCAGCTCTTTAGAGAGTGTCTCTGGCTGCATTAAGAGATTGACAACTCTGTCTGCGTCTCTGCTCCACGCTTGACACCATTTGGTGAGTAGTATTTTTGATCCGACTCCATTAGGGATTTCCTCTTTTCCCATCCGGCTTCATTGCGGATCAATCAAACAATTTACACGAGCATCGGCCTTGCTTTTACCAGGCACTTTGCTTTTTCTCGATGCTAGGGATTTATTATTACTATTATTTTTTTGAAATCCCGGTTCTTCTCATCCTCGATGGGATCATGTCATACATATGTCTGAAAGTCTAAACATGCTTTAAATATCAGCCCGGGAATCTTCTTCGTAATCCCTGAGTCTTGAACTCTTCCATTTTTGAAGGGGTGCTGCATCCGTTTTGGAATGATCACCAATGGGTTCATGAAATGAATTTGCATGCCCAAGTTGGCTGTGCAAAGGATTCAGTGTGTGTGATAGAGAAATGAATGCTTCTCGTCATCCTATGGCACTTGGATTACCATATAAACAACACACAAAGATTAATGTTAGTCCGAGCAAGAAAATTTCTGACCATTTTCTCCTGATGCCGCTGGACTCACCTCCATTTTGCCCCGATGTGGGGTGGTTCTTGACAGGGTTAAGAATGAAAACCGCCGTTCGAAGGGGTTATCAACGGTCACCTGTAGTGTTTGGGGATAAAAAACGAATGCCTCCGTCGTCCCAATCCATGTAATCGCTGCGAATGGTCCCTACTTCCGTAGGTCCAGATTTTGCTATCTGATCTGCTCCACTCATCTCTCCAGTGTGTGTGGGACGTGTTTGGACTAGGCTTTGCCTCTTGTCTTTTGAGAAAACGTCCTTTTGAAAGTTTTGAACAATTTTTTTATTGGAAAAATCTCTTTCATTTTCTCCAAAAATTTTACCCGTCAAAGGGGATTTTATGATGCCCCACGCATGTTCTTATTCATGTTCGGACAACCTCCTGTTTCAAAACATGAATGCCAATGAAATTTGAGTTCTATGTCTTTTCTAGATATTAGACTCTGAGAGCTTTTCTTTTCTTCTCTATTTTTTACTCAACATCTTCAAGGGATTTGGGAGAGGGATACTTACCTGTCCCTCGCAGCTGGAGATCCCTGAAAATGTAGAAGAAACATGTTATTGTTCGTTCATGAATTTTTCAAAAAAATTAGAACGATACATCTTACCCTTGGTCATGTATTCCAACGAGTAATACATGAGATGTGAAAACCTGTTTCGCCTTGATGGTGATCCCCTGTCAAAGACGGGAATTAGGCGTCAGTTTGCATTCTAAAATTCCAGGCAAATTGGAACGATACAGCCTTGTTCTTGTTTTGTGTTTCCATTTGAACACAAACGTACGGCTTGCAGAAGTTGGCCATCCATCTTGTGGCCTTGATCCCTCCGTTTGGTTGGCGATGAATCATTTTCCAGGATTTGCCCCAGAGGAGATCCATTTGTGTTTTTGGACGCATTCCAGCGCCACTCTTCAGAGTTCCTTTTATTCAAGGAAAAAGGAAATTGTTATCGGAATGCATGTCAAAGCATGAAGTGTGGAAGCGATACTTTTTACCCTCCACTCGATCTTATAATCAAAGACCATTTTCTGGAATCCTGACTTCCAAGGCCAATGATTCTATTCGCCTCCCTATCAGCGAGCTCTTTTCTTTTGAGGCTTTCGGCGCCAACGACTTCCTGTTAAATGAGAAAAACTCATGTTAAGCCCGTGATCTTCGAAGATCAAATTGGAACGATACAAAGTTACCGTTCGCCCAAATTCGTATCTTGGGGTTTGATTCTGATGCGGACGACTCTGCTATTTGACTTTGCCGGAGAAGACACATCTTTCTTTGTCCAGCGCAAAATTAATTCACTTGCCCAAGTTAGGCGTGATTTATCACAGCTAGGTGACGCTTGTCTTGCTGTTTGTCATCTCTGGATTCGATGACCCTGGTCTGATGCGCTTTCATGGGGGATCATGAGAGTTTGCCCCCGGTTTGGCTCCTCAAAGCAAATGGGGGGAACCTGCTCCCATTGATTTTTGCAGATTCTGATCATCCATCTCGATTGTCAGAGTCCTTGATCAATTTAATCTGTCTCAAGACAGCTTGATATTCTTGGGATTCGTCATGTGGCGGTTTGGTGATTCTCTTGATCACAGTCGCCGTTTGAGGTATTTGACGTTCCCTGTTTGTTATTTGAAAGCATTACATCCTGCGTCTTCTGCTCTTGATCATCATCTGAGAGGAAAAGGAAAGGAAGCATTATTCCCATATCAAGGAAATAATCTTTTTGGAACGATACGTCCTTTTACACTTGATTTGCATTCCGTTTTGACGTTGCATATTGATATGAACAACATCTATCGAATTCCTCCATCCGTGTTTGAAGGTATTTGCAATGCCTATGGTTCATTTGCCCCAGCTGGGCGACGTCTGTTTTGTCATTTGAATGTATGAGCTTTTGGGTGCATTGTCTCTTTTATCACCTGAGATAAAAAAAAATGGAGAAGAACTTATCCTCAGATCTGATTAAAAATCAATTGGGAACGATACGTCCTTTCACCAAACGAGTGGCTCTGCGGCCAAATGTATTTTGCACTGAAGGGACGAATTCCACTATGCTCCACGGGTTTGGGGAATTTGCCCCCATTTTCGATAGAATGAGCCTTATCAAGATGTATACAATACAAATAGATCCCTAATACAATCAATCTAAGGGACGAGATATAGAGGATCTCAGCAAAATTAATCTTACACAAGAGAACTAAGAATGTCAAATCAATCAAAGAAATGTGGTCCATGCCCCAGTTCCAGTCTTCGAGATGTGACTCCAGGATCACCGATTTTTTTTTTTTAGGTGGTTTTAGATATACCAACCATCTAAAGACATGCACATGAGACAAGTGAGGATAAAACTTCTAAAAATCAAAGGATTTGGCACCTAAGGTCAAGGTTCCCACCTCGAGTTCTAGAAAGAGCAGATTCCATTGCACAACTATCGTTGCATTGGGGCTCGATCCATAGTTCGAAATGAGCGGAATTGAAAAGTGGATTACCCCGTGTCTTTCCTCACGGAGATTCCATTTTCAATCCCTTCTATTGTTTTCCTATAGGCGGCGCCCGGGGTTTTAGGCGCGGTTGTGTGTATTTTTGGTGTCGTGCAAAAGCGATAAACATGCATCTTATTTAACAATCACCGCTTCAATATAAAACATACACACAATCATTCATTCCTACGCCAACCTGCATAAGACAACGTCAATCACAGACTACCCCCCTTATCACTCCAATCTGCAAAAACATATAACACCTATCATGAGCGGACTTACCTCACCTTCAAGACCGCCTGCAGGGTTAGAAATATCACTCAACGTTTTAATTACGGCCTAAGTCCACTTGGGGTCTAGAACCATAGGTTCTAGAACAGAAGGTCCCCAGTGGAGTCGCCAGCTGTCGCGACCCGTCCGAAGGCGGACGCGGCTAATGGATTACCGATTGCGGGCCTTCCCCCGCACAAGAGTGCGGATCGCGGGCTTTGGATCGGCGCGGGCCCTCCCATGCCCATACCAAATCGCGGCGGGAGTATTTTTCAAAGGGATTCGACGATAACAGTCGATCGCTTTCGACCTTAGTGTGGTCGTGGTGGCATGTGCAACTTGTGCATGCATTTGGAGTCGCCACCGGTCTTTCTTGGAGGGTAGACCGGAAACCTTATTGACCGATTGGGAGAGATCGATCAATTCTGCGGAACCAGAGATTTTGGGTTCGGGGACTTGGTTACGTTGATGTCATTACCAACGCCCTTTCGGTACCTAACGCGAGTGATTTTCCTAACTAGGATTTCATGCAGGCGCAATTTTGGGTGAGGTAAGTCTGACTTTGCATATTAACCAGTTTAACATGCTCACGTAATCATAACAAATAAATAGATGTCAATCACATAAACATCTATCCTACGTGGTGATCATGGAATTATGATTTAATGGGTCTCGAGCCAATGAGACCACATTTAATCATTTTAATATTTTAATAACGGAGAGCCGCTCTTCGCTTCTTCTTGGTTTCTTGAACTCTTCAAGAATTGGGCCCCTAAGAGCTCGCCGACTTAAAAGGCTCATCCACGTAATCCTCGTAGCATTTACATTAACAATTGACTATGCTAAAAATAAAGATTACATGAAAAATAAAAGGAGTACGCAGCCTCCATTTAATAATTACAACCCCAAATATATAAATAATCACCATACATTCATATATACATCAATCACATTGATTAGGGATTTTTCCATGATCACCACCCTTCCACGTAAGTAATAAATTCACAATTTAAAACTTAGGAAGGCACAATAAAAATTCTACGTTGAATCATATTCAGAATTTTTACGTAAAATAAGATAGCTATAAATTTTCGATTCAAAATTGATTTAGTCTCAATTTTTGCTACGTTGATTAATTTATCATATAAAATAATCAACCTCCATTAGCCATGTAAGACGAACAATTCGTTAATACATATTGGCCATAGTATTGCAAAAATCAATTAAATGCACGAAAACACCTAAGGATTGGCTCTGATACCACTGTTGGGATCCACGTAACACGTAGCGGAAATAAATAACAACCCATACATGTATCTCCAGAGGCGTACTTCGTGCATTTCAATCGAAAAAAATCACAAAGCCTCAAAGGGAGTAAATAGATTACCTCTCGTAGCGTGCTTGAACGGAGGTGTCGGTTCGATGTTCTTCGATCTCAGCCTCCACAAGTGTTAGGCATCTAGTTCAGACGCACCACCAATTGACGAACGGGGAGACGACTAATAACTCCACAACAATTGTGCTAGCAATATGCGGAATCAATATTCCGAACTTAGTATATTTTGCTCTCTCAAGATTATGAGAATATAGAGAGTGTTTGTGTTCTTCTCTCTAAGCTCTCAAAAATTTGCACACTCTACAAAATGTCTCTCCCCTTCAACCTCAAAACTCTTGCCATCCTTTTATAGCCAAAAATACCTTCCAATAAATTGTATTTAAAAATAGCACTAACAATTATAAATTCTATCTAAAAATAGCACTCACAAATAAATGACATTTAAAAATAGCACTAACAATAGCACTCACAATTTATAATACAAAAATGCTATTTAAAAATAGCACTAACAATAGCACTCACAATTTATAATACAAAAATGCTATTTAAAAATAGCACTAACAATTATAAATTCTATCTAATAATAGCACTCACAATTTATGATAAATAAATGCCATTTAAAAATAGCACTAACAATAGCACTCACAATTTATGATAAATAAATGTCATTTAAAAATAGCACTAACAATAGCACTCACAATTTATAATACAAAAAATGCTATTTAAAAATAGCACTAGCAATAGCACTCACAATACAAAAATGCTAAAAAAAGGCACTAACAAAGGTGTTAAAAATAATAACCATTATTATTATTACAAGAGTTAAAGAGGTTACCAAACAGTACAAATATGCATAACGTATAAATATGTATGACGTATAAATACGTAGAGCATATGTATACATCCGTGAAACCGGGGACTAATTGAAAGAAAAATGTGCAATTAAGCCCTTTTGGTAAAAATTGATTAAATTGGAGGGCAAATTGACCTAATTGCACTTTAAGACTTTAGAATCCAATGTCATAGCTTATAAAAAGTGAGAATTGAAAACTAAAAGACTCGAAAATGATTTTTTTTAGGCTCGGTTCGGGTTTATGTTTGTGAAGGAACATATTGACCCGAGCCGAATTTTTGAGATTTAAAGTGACACACTTGAAGAGGAAATTAAAACAAAATTATCGAATATTTTTGGGTATTTTTCTGACCACGAATGGTATTTTTTTGATTTTTTGGGTATTTTTATAATTAAATAAACTCGAAAAATATTAAAAATACCGAAAACTATTTTTTGTTCAAAATTGGTTCCTAAGGTTAAACCAAGGCTTCCAAAGTTGATTTTGTGATTTTATGACCTTTTTTGATATTTTTAATTAATTTTAAAGAATAAAAATCACAATAATAAATGGTAAAAAAAATCAGGTGTCAACATCATGGTAGATACCGCCTGAAGGGTCAAATTAAGGTAGAAACCGAGTAATCCCGTCGGACGTGGAAAACCTCCGACTTGGGACCTCCTTTTCAAAAATAGACAATTCCATTGGACGTGGAAAACCTCCAATTTGGGAACCCATTTGAAGAACCAGGTAATCCCACCGGACGTGGAAAACCTCCGTCTTGGGAATCCTTTTCAAAAATAGACAATCCCATTGGACGTGGAAAACCTCCAATTTGGGAACCCATTTGAAGAACCAGGTAATCCCACCGGACGTAGAAAACCTCCGACTTGGGAACCATTTGAAGAACCGAGCAATCCCATCGGACGTAGAAAACCTCCGTGTTGGGAACTCTTTTTAAGAAACAAACCATCTCATCGGACGTGGAAAACCTCCGACTTGGGACCCCTTTTCAAGAGAACCAAACAATCCCGTTGGACGTGGAAAACCTCCGCCTTGGGAATTCTTTTCAAAAATAGGCAATCCCATTGGACGTGGAAAACCTCCAATTCGGGAACCCATTTCAAAAATCAGGAAATCCCACCGGACGTAGAAAACCTCCGACTTGGGAACCATTTGAAGAACCGAGCAATCCCATCGGACGTAGAAAACCTCCGTGTTGGGAACTCCTTTTGAGAAACTAACCATCCCATCGGACGTAGAAAACCTCCGTGTTGGGAACTCCTTTTGAGAAACTAACCATCCCATCGGACGTAGAAAACCTCCGTGTTGGGAACTCCTTTTGAGAAACTAACCATCCCATCGGACGTAGAAAACCTCCGTGTTGGGAACTCCTTTTGAGAAACAAACCATCCCAGCGGACGTGGAAAACCTCCGACTTGGGACCACAAACCATCCCATCGGACGTAGAAAACCTCCGACTTGGGAACCATTTGAAGAATCGGGCAGTCTCATCAGGCGTGGAGAAACCTCGTCATGAGACCCCTTCTCAGAAAAACAGGTAATCTCATCAGGCGTGGAGAAACCTCGTCATGGGACCCATTTTCAAAATTCAGGTAATCTCATCAGGCGTGGAGAAACCTCGTCATAGGACCCCCTTTTCAAAATTCGGGTAATCTCATCAGGCGTGGAGAAACCTCGTCATGAGACCCCTTCCCAGAAAAACAGGTAATCTCATCAGGCGTGGAGAAACCTCGTCATGAGACCCCTTCCCAGAAAAACAGGTAATCTCATCAGGCGTGGAGAAACCTCGTCATGGGACCCATTTTCAAGATTCAGGTAATCTCATCAGGCATGGAGAAACCTCGTCATGAGACCCCTTCCCAGAAAAACAGGTAATCTCATCAGGCGTGGAGAAACCTCGTCATGGGACCCATTTTCAAAATTTAGGTAATCTCATCAGGCGTGGAGAAACCTCGTCATGAGACCCCCTACCAGAAAAACAGGTAATCTCATCAGGCGTGGAGAAACCTCGTCATGAGACCCCCACCAGAAAAACAGGTAATCTCATCAGGCGTGGAGAAACCTCGTCATGAGACCCCTTCTCAGAAAAACAGGTAATCTCATCGGACGTGGAGAACCCTCGTCATGAGACCCCTTTTCAAAAATCAGGAAATCCCCTTGGACTTGGAGAACCCTTGTCCCGGGAACCTTTTCAAAAGATCAAACCATCCCAGCGGACGTGGAAAACCTCCGACCCGGGACTCCTTCTCAGAAAAACAGGTAATCCCATCGGACGTGAAAAACCTCCGTTTTGGGAACCCTTTTCAAAAATCAGGAAATCCCATTGGACTTGGAGAACCCCTGTCCTGGGAACCTTTTCAAAAGATCAAACTGTCTCGCCGGACGTAGCAAACCTCCGACTGAGAAATCCCCTCTGGCCCCGCTAGTCAGCGCCATGGGATCCCCTTTCAAGCCAAAAATATCCCCTCTGTCACCGCTAGTCAGCGTCATGGGATCCCCAAAGCTTGGGGTGCTCGATAAATCTTTCTGTGAGTGTTTCATGTCAGTAGCCGGGAAAGGTTTTCGAGGAATAAAGCCTGGGATAGTGTGTCAGAAGCTACGAGGGCCTATATTTAAAAAAAAAACAAAACAACAAAACAAAACAAAACAAAACAAAACAAAAAAAAGAAGAAAAAAAAGGGGAACAAGCCCCTCCTTTTTCCAGCATCCTGAGAGCGCAGTGATAAAACCTCAGACTCCGCATGCGCAGGACCCAATGGGCAGACTTCAGGTAAGCCGCTCTCCCTCAGGCCCACGTTCGAATTGCAAGAGTAAACCGGTGATTAATTTGAGCATTCATCAAAGGACTTAAAGGTTCGATGTCATAGCATTTCTTTTCCCCAGTCGAGTCGGTTAAGATTCAGGTGTCATTTTGTCTTTGAAAGCAACCTCTGACGAGCTCACTCTCAAAGAGGGGCAGCTGTTGACACCTGATTTTTGACTATCTTTTATTATAGTTTTAATTTCTAAAATTAATTAAAAATAGCAAAAAAGGTCAAAAAAAATTGCAAAATCAACTTTGGAAGCCTTAGCCTAGCCTTAGGAACCAATTTTGAACAAAAAATATTTTTTGAATTTTTTAATATTTTTTGGAATTTATTTAATTATAAAAATACCCAAAAAATCAGAAAAAATACCATTTGTGGTCAGAAAAATACAAACAAATATTCAAAAATTTTATTTTCATTCCCTCTTTAATATTTTCACTTTTTATTAGGGAAATTAGGCTTGGTTCATTGGGTTCCTTCACAAAGGTAAACCCGAACCGAGCCTAAAAAAATCCTTTTCGAGTCTTTTAATTTTCAATTCTCACTTTTTATAAGCTATGACATTGGACTCCAAAGTATTGAAATGCAATTGGGTCAATTTGCCCTCCAATTTGATCAATTTTAGCCAAAAGGGCTTAATTGCATAAAAATCTTTCAATTTAGTCCCCGGTTTTACAATTCGTGAAATTAAATTTCACACGGGCACACCCATTAAAATTAAACACCCCTACCCAATAGTTTTCATCATGAGGAATCCATTGGTGGGATCATTTTTGATTAATTCGATCGTTTGGCCCCTCAATTTGGCGAAATTCATTTTCGGATCCTAGGGACAATTTGGGGTTTTCATAAAATTTCAATCAATTGATTCACGAAAATACCCATATTTGATAGAAAACATGTCAAGGAGTCCGATTATGCCATCAATTTCATGAAAATAGGTCAATTTGGGGTCCAATTTGAGCAATTTGGTCGAACCGGGCCGGTCGGGTCAGACCCGACCCGACCCGGTCCGACCGGGTCTGCAACTCAGCTGCAGACCCGTGCGGCGCACCGAGCATGGGTAAAACAGAGCAACGTGGGGCGCGTTTTTTGAAGAAAAAAAGGCAGCCGAGCGTGGGAGGCAGTTGGCAGAGGTGGTGGACGTGCCGAGGCGGGCGGTCGGCCACGCGAAACCGGGAGATTCTCGGTTAAAACCGAGTTTGGCCGAGAGAGAGGGAGGGAGATTTTTCTAGCAAAAACCCGGAGAGAGGAGCGACCGAGGACCTTCAGCAGACCTTACTGACCACCACCGGTTCCTTAGCCGTCGTCGACAAGCCACGACCAGGTCGGTTTTCCTCTCCGACCTCTATTTTGGTAGCGCATGTCAAGTGTTCGACGAAATGCCCGATTCGGCTTGGTGATTTTTGGCTCTCGGCCGTGTGGTCTCGGGGGTCTAGGGTAGCTAGTTTCGCCTCAAGTCTTCACTAGAACCGACCCTAACCTCGTGTTGACGTTCGTTTTGCATCGGAAACCGCCGAGAGCGGCGGTCCGAGCTTCGCCGGCCGCGGCCCAAACCGGGAGCTTGGCGAGGGGATTTCGGCGGCCGCCGAGCCGCAGGCGGCCTCAGGTAAGTCCCTAGACTTTGTTTGGATGCTGTGTGATCGATAGAAATCGGGTTTAGTTGCAAAAAAATTTCTAAAAAAATCTTCGCCGGCGCCGGTCGGGGGGAGGCTCGGTTCGCCTGTTTTCCACGTCGTCATGGCTTTGTTTTTAGCTGAATCTTGTTGCTGAAGTCTTAGAGAGTCGAATGGTGTCAAAAGGGTGAGAAAACACCGAGGTTTGCCTCGGTTTTGCGGTTCTCCGGCGAAATTCCGGCGAAGTCGCCGGAATTTGTACTATTCATCGTCTTCTCCGGCGACTTCGCCGGCGGGTCAACGGTCAAAGGCTGACGTGGCGCGCCACGTAGGCGGCCACGTCAGCAGGCGGGGGCCACGGCCGGGCTTAATGGGGGTGGACGGTCCGGATCGCGACACGTGTCGCGATCCTGTTTTTTTGGAAAATATTAAAATGATTTTCAGAATTAATAAATTTATTTTCGGAATATTAATTAAATTCAATCCGACGGTCGATGTTGTGCCAAGTGGCACTCCGTGGGACGTCTGATCTATTCCAAGATCGGACGCACCGAGAGTCGCCACGTGGCACGATCCGGAGCGTCCGTTTTAGTGGATTTTTCTAAAACGAAAATAAATTGATTTTTGATCTGACGGTTAAGATCGAGCCACGTGGCTCCCTCCGAAGCGTCCGATCTAGTGGAAGATCGGACGCACAGGATGATGCCACGTGGCGCAACGAGAGCCGTCGGATCCGGAGAATTTTCGGATAATTAGATAAAATGGATAAAAAAATTAAAAAAAAATTGTTAAAAAATAGGAAAAAATGTTTAAAAATATAAAACGGCGTCGTTTTAGGCCGGCTTCGACCCCTAGGGTCGGGCCGGGCGCCCGCGAGGCGTGGACCGGGTCTGACCCGGCCCGGAAAATATTTTTAAATATTAAAAAAAAAATCAGAAAATAATAAAAAAAATAATGAAAAAATTCAAAAAATCAATAAAAAATAGAAAATCATAAAAAATCCGAAAAATTCAGAAAAATTCTAAAAAAATTCCAGAAAATAGGAAATGGCCACGTTCAACTGGCCATGACTTGTTTCGGGTCCTTCGACCCCCGATATTCTCAGAAATGACGGTTTTTGCCCTTCCGGCAAACCATCTTCCAAAAAAATTCTAAAAATCCAGGAAAATCCCAAAAAATAGGAAATGGCCACAATCAACTGGCCAAGGCTCATCCCGGGCGTTTTGAACCCCGAACCTTCTTAAAAATGACGATTTCGCCCTTTGGGCGAATCGTCTTCCAAAAATTGAAGAAAAATCAAGAAATTCCAAAAAATTCTCAAAAATGGGAAATGGCCACAATCAACTGGCCATGGAATATTTTGGGTAATTAGGTATCCAAACCTTCCAAAAAAATGACGATTGTGCCCTTCGGGCTAATTGTCCCAGAATCTTCTCATTTTACCCCTAGCCCTAAATCACATCTTCCCTAAGCCCTTATGGCTATACTAGGAGGCCAATGATTGAAATTGATCTGCATCGACATGATTCATTTATGTAATTGACTGCGCTCTCATTATATTGATTGTGATGGATAGGAATAGTCTTCCAATCTGCATGAAACCCGAACCATACCTATATCACCTGAAATTGCGCCTGCATGAAATCTTAATTAGGAAAATCACTCGCGTTAGGTACCGAAAGGGCATTGGTAACGACACCGACGTAACCAAGTCCCCGAACCCAAAATCTCTGGTTCTGCAGAACTGATCGATCTCTCCCAATCGGTCAGTAAGGTTTCCGGTCTACCCTCCAAGAAAGACCGGTGGCGACTCCAAATGCATGCACAAGTTGCACATGTCACCACGACCACACTAAGGTCGAAAGCGATCGACTTTTATCGTCGAATCCCTCAAAAGACACACTCCCGTCGCGATTTGGTATGGGCCTGGGAGGGCCCGCGCCGATCTAAGGCCCGCGATCCACATTTCAGAGTGGGGGCCGCGATCGGTAATCCATTAGCCGCGTCCGATTTCGGACGGGTCGCGACAGTTGGTAACGACATCAACGTAATCAAGTCACCGAACCCAAAATCTCTGGTTCCATAGAACTGATCGATCTCTCCCAATCGATTAGTGAGGTTTCCGGTCCACCTTCCAAGAAGGACCGGTGGCGACTCCAAATGCATGTACACATAGCATATGCCACCACGACCACACCAGTGTCGAATCCGATCGACTCTTATCGTCGTAAAAACCCGCGTAAATTCAACTCCCGTCGCGATTTGGTATGGGCTTGGGAGGGCCCGCGTCGAGAAAGCCCGCAATCCACATCGCATAGTGGGGGCCCGATTCGACAATCCATTAGCCCGTTTTAGAAAAGAAAATGGGTCGCGACACCGACCCCGACCCCGGCCCCTGCCCTGGTCACCGGCCCTGAACCCGGCCCTAGGCTTGGTCCCCGGTCCCTATCCTGGCCTCGATCACTAGCCCGGGCCCCGGTTGCCAAACGTGGCCGGTTCGAAGGAATCGACCCTTGAAGGGGCCGGTTTCGGTTCTGGTTCCGGTTCCGTTCCTGGTGGTTCCGGGCCGGATTTCGTTCCTTTTTTTTTTAATTTAATTTTTAAAATAATAAATAATTAAATTAAAATAATAAATTATTAATTATAAATTATAATCAAATTGTACATTGTAATAAAAATTTGAGAGAAAAAAAGGAGGAATGGGCTCGAACGTACTTGTTGACACCTAAATTTTGATCAACTTTTTATTTATTTATTTATTTTTATTTTTATTTTATTTTATTTTTTTGAAAATTCATAGAAAATCCATAAAAAGTTGAAAAATTGAAAAATCAATTTTGGTGACCTTAGCCAAGCTAAATGAACCATTTTGACCAAAAAAATAATTTTCTTAATTTTCATTTTTTTTAATATATTTTCGAAAAAAAGAAAAAAATAAAAAGAAAATCAAGAAAATCAAGAAAAATAATATTGGAGGTCACAAAAGTATATAAAAATAGCCGGTATTTTTATTTTTATTTTATCCATTTTCTGACCTCATAAATAGTAAAATTCAGGTTTGATTTTAGGTGTTCTTTGATCATCATAAAATTGAATTTGGCAAAAATATTAGTAATGATTAAAAAGAAAATAAGTGAAAACATCATCATTTAAAAGGAAAAGGGGACTAATCATTTTGTCTTCACTTTTGATTATTTTATTATTATTTTTACTTTTTAATATTTTATTATATTATTATTATATTACTATTTCATTATTTTATTTTATTTTTATTACTATTTATACTCCCCCCTCATCATCCGTAGCTTCCGCTCCTCCTCCTCTTCCTCCTTCTTCTTCTTCTTCTTCTTCTTCTTCTTCTTCTTCCTCTCCCACGCTCATTCCATATATTCTCTCTTCCATTTTTTTTGTTATCACACTACCACCCTCCACATTTCTTGCGTTTCCGGCCGATTGGACCGTTGGATCGAGCTGAATTTTTGTGTACAAGGTCTTCTTGATCCCTTCTTCATATCCCCCGTTCGGATCTTTAAAAAGATCTCTCCAAGTGGTCGTACAGCAGCCAAATCAGAAGTTGTTCCTGGCGCGGGAACTGTTCATCCGCCGGTATTTCTTCAGTTTTCGATCAATTCGACCATCGGCTCGAGGTAAAATTTTGTGTATAATCTCATCTCAATTCTTTCTTCATCTTCACCGTTCGGATTTGTGAAAATTGTTCAACGTCCTCCTCATCCGAGCTCGGATTATTGTTTATTTTGTATTTTTTTCGTATTTACTGTGTATTTACTTTATGTCAGAGCATTTCTATATTTCGCATAAAAGACCCAGAATCGGAAGGTCGAGCCTCCTGTTGGTGTCTAAATATTATTTCGCATAAAAGACCCAGAATCAGAAGGCCGAGCCTCCTGTTGGTGTCTAAATATTTGCTGTGTATTTACTTTATGTCATAGCATTTCTATATTTCGCATAAAAGACCCAGAATCGGAAGGCTAAGCCTCCTATTGGTGTCAAATGTGTTTTATTTATTTATTTTCTGTAAATTATATTCTGCTACCCCAGAATCGGAAGGCCGAGCCTCCTGCTGGTGGTTTATACCCCCACATATTGTTGCACGAGCACCGACGGACTCCGACGTCGTAAAATTCACCGGATCCCATCTCCTTTGCTTATGTTTATGTTGTATAATGACTTAATATCTTCTTTATTTTTTGCATTGTGTTGCGTCCTATAAAAATAAAAACAAAAACAAAAAATGCTAGATTGGATGGCTGCAGATGAGCCACGTGTCGTGATCCAATGATTTTCAGAATAAAAAATATTTTTAACATTAAAAGAAATCAATTTCGAATTTTACAAAAATTAAAATGATTCGATTGTCACCGAGACGCCACGTGGCGAGTTAGGGATCGTCAGTTGGGACTTATTTTCAGGAAATTTATAAAAAAAATCAAATAAAAAAATTTCAAAAAAATGAATTATTAAGGAAAAATTCAAAAAAAAAATTAAGAAAAATTGCAGAAAATTCAATCAACTTAGGTACCGAAAGGGCGTCAACTCTGACAGTTGACGTAACTAAGTCCCCGAACCCATTTATCTGGTTATCGTAGAATTGAATAGAAACTCCCGACTATTCAATAGGGTGGTCCAATCATACCCTCCAAAAAAAATGATTGGTGGCGACTCCATGGCATGCACACTTAGCACATGTCACTAGATCACACTGAAGGTCGACTACGCATACCTCCGTTGCGATTTGGGTAACGGGCCTTGGGAGAGGCCTGCGTCCGACCAGACTGGACGGCCCATTAGCTCTCGAGAACCTCACGCCGAACCTCAAGAGGGTCGCGACAGTACTGAATTATCATTAAGCGCCTACATATCTTCTTAGGGATAGAAGAATCAAAATCCATGTAGTTTTTTTACCTTTGATAACCCCAACTTACATAATCGTCAATCGTCGATACCCGTGGTGGTGGTATCTCCACAATCCTCACTGAAGAATTCGTGTTCTCGATCTAACTCTTGGTGTTGAAATTTAGCATTTGTACAATCATTGACACAAGCTTGAGCCTCCACAGCTTCCAGACTTAATCTCGAACGGCCGTCGTCCAAAATTAATCCTCCAACGCTAAATGTTTGTTTACCCTCTATCAAGTGAACCTCCAAAATTAATCCTCCATCACAACTTGATGTGGCCGTCGTCTAATTCATGAGCATGAGCATTTTTTACCCTCTATCAAGTGAACCACCCACATCGCTTGGTGGTTGGTTGGAAAGATCCAGTATCACTTAAATCATATTTACTACAAAATTCATTATATAATGCTACTATAGCGTGTTTAACCTCACTTTGTGTAATTGAAATATCTATTGCTTCATCCAAATGTAAACAAGCATAATAATAATCATTTAGATAATCTAATAAACCATCTAATTTAGTATGTGGATCGAAAACAATACTAACCAAATAAACAAGAGGAATGTTGAAATAATACAGCAACCATTTTTCTCGCATTACTAAAATAGTCGGAGCTAATTTAGTATCTTTTTCATAATCACTAAAAATACCAGCAATATTAACACACTATATTAAAAATAAATGCGTAGTAAGATAATAAATACCATATAAAGTATCAGTGGAATCATTAAATTTTTTCAAAAAAATTTAAATTTTTTTGGCAGACGTCCCAATGTTGCGGGAGTAAAGCAATATCGGGAACATTATTCGAAATAAACGTACATAATAAATCTTTGTACTCAAAAGATTGACGAAGCAACCCGTGGGTAGAATTCCAACGAGTCGGAATATCTTTTGAAAATTTTTTTGCCATTCTCCCATGTTCTTCCATGCTTTCATAAATTGGGGACAGCTCCATAAAAATTTAATGGCATTCTTTATTGGGGCGAGAGAATTCTCAAGAGTTCGTAAACCATCTTGTACACATAAATTTAAAACATGGCAAGCACATCTAATGTGAAAAAATTATCTGCCAAAAGTGGGTTTACAAATATTTTTTAATTCGGGAATGGAAGCGGTATTTACCGCAGCATTATCAAAACCAATTGAAAATTTTTTATTCATCAAATTATATTCTTCTAAAACTTGCTTAATTATTTTAAAAATATTAATGGTCATATGCCTTTCATTAAAAACTCGAAATGCTATAAGTCTTTTTTGAATGGTTCGATCGTCACCTATCCAATGACATGTGAGACCCATATAAGAATGAATTTGCCAAGGATCAGTCCAAATATCGCTACCTATATGCACACGCCCATTGAAATTCATAAAAAAAAATTGTCAAACCTTTTTTTAATTTATTATAAGCCTTTAAAAGTTCGCGTCTAAGAGTATTTTTCGGAATAGATGGTGCTTGCGGAACCAATGCAGTGTTTACCAAAAATTTCAAATTAAAAATTTCACCAGTATTAAACAGAGCATGTTCAAGGGCAATATATTAAGCTATTGTTTGTTTATAAAGTGCATCAGTGTAACAGAATAAAGGATGATGATTAGGATTGGTGAATCTGAAATTTGTTGTTGACTAGTGTTGATCCCTGCTTGCATTGGATGTTGTTTCGTCAGATGCCGACGGAATGTTCCATAGTCGTCTCCTTTAGAAAAATTGTATGATTTTGGACAATATTTATAGTTTATCTTAAACTTACCTTTGCTTTCACGTACTTGTCGAAGTGTTGCCATAAGTCGGATGTACTCTCTCGAGGCTTCCATTCCGGCTCATTTATTGTCGACATTTCTTTGACACGAGAATGAGGATAAAGACTTTCTTGCGTTGGGATGTGGTCGACGTTAGGATTGGGAACATAGTTGACATTATCATTGTCGTCTACCTAACATGCATAGTCATGAGGATCAAATTGAGGATGAGGAAAATTGAATTCTCTCATCGGGCTCTTTTCAGTATTTCTTCTTCCACTTGCCATTTTTGAGAGAATTGATCGAAAAATTGATTCAGATAATTGAGACGGGTTTGACTCGTTTGGGAGAATTGAGCGAATTTGGGAGAATTGAGAGAATTTGAGAGAATTGAGATGAGAGGAATTGTAAGAAAAATGAAAAGGGAGAGGAAGGATATTTATAGAAGGGGGTATAAGTTGTAAAAAAAAGTGGGGTGCTGGCTGTTGCAGTGAGGGCCTTACGGCCCACACAAACCCCCCCAACACACACACACACACACACATTTTATGGTTCCCAAAATTATGGAACCAGAACCTGCCCTTGAAGGCCGGTTTCGATTCTGAACCGTGAACCGGGTCAACGGGTCAGTTTCGAGTCCGTCAATGGGCCGGTTTTAGGCCGGTCAACGGGCCGATTCCGGACTCACGGTTCAGAATGGCCACGTCACCGGTCCCGATCCCGGTCACCGGCCTCTTTCCCGATCCCAACCCCGTTCTCGGTCCTGGTCCAGGCCCCGGTCCTAGTTGCTGACCTCGGTCCCAGCCTTGGCCTCGATCCCTGTCGTAGGCCCCGGTCCCGGTTCTGGTCCCAGCACCGATCACCCCGAGGCCTGCGACCGGCGGTCGGAATCATTTGCAACTTGTGAAAGGAAGCTGTCCTTATGGGTTGAAAATGGGTCCAATATAGGTCGAGAATGGGTTTAAGTGTGTGACCCATTCAATTTTACTTCAATCTTTTAAACCCATTTTTTAGTGAGCTCTTTAAAGTTAATGACCCATTTTAAGCATTTTCATTAAATTAGGGGTCAAAATGTGAATTTAAATTAGGGGTGTGTCGTGTCGTGTCGCGTCGTATCGCTCGTGTCAGTATTGGTGCTACTTAGTTTACGTTTTGTCATGCTTTCCTAATAATACTGCAGAAATGATGTTTCGTTTTCCAGGACTACTTATGGAATTCCCACGGTTACTTCTCCTTCCAGTGACGCCAAGATGAAACAACAATGTGATAACAACGACACTATCAACCTACGCAAGTTTTCCTATCAAACACACTTATTGAAGTGGAGAACAAAGGTTCAAATTCCATCCAAGAGAGATAGAGAGATGTTCCGGCATAATTTCGCTAATCTTTTAAGGCTCATGATATTTTCATCCTTTGAATAGCTTTAGAGTTTAGACATATCCTAGAATTTAATTGGTTTGTAATAATTGCCGCTGAGATCTCATTAATGATAAGTTGAAGAAAGAGGAAGTATTCCTTTAATGTGGATCAATCAATATGATCGTTTCTATCAACCTTTCTTAACATGTTTCTTCTTTTGTCAGTTCACATAGGAGAAGTTTAATGATCATCTTTTTTCGAGTAAGAGGCGAAACATAATTAACAGAAATTTGCGACACATATTCGAAATCTTAGTTAAAGATTTGATTTGTTATCTCATGTTTACTTTTCGTGAAAAAAAAAAAAGTGGAGGGTTTCTTCAAACAACATAGAGTTGGGTCAACTATTTAATTCAATGATGTTGAGCATATTTCCCAAAACAAGAGGGCCATTTCTTTGCAAAATTGTGCTTAATTTCATATGTGGCAATTCCGCTAGTCGGGGAAAGAATGCGCCCATATCGGAATTTTTTTTTTTTTATGAACATATCGAGAGAAAATTGGATTTCTTCAGACGATGTGCGCTTGGTAAACAATGATCGATTTTTTAGCAAGGTACGAAATGTATCGTCAAATATTCAACATGATCATACAAGATTTAGTTTCATTCAAGTAACAGATTTTGGCTAATTAAAAGGAACATATTCATTGCTCTATTATGAGATTGATACAAGATAGTTTAGACGAGCATGCGCATTGTAAATCGATATTTCACATATATGATCAATCTTGTGTGTTTATAGTTTCGTGGTCTTCATTGAACCATTAGAGGAGAGGCATCGATCGCCCACGAAATCGATGCGGAAATACAGTTAGATAAGAACTCGTACCGGGACGAGGCCTTGCCGATCCTTCCAATGGCCTAAACATCAACCAATCCCCATGCCACTGCGCGTGGAATCATCGTAGCCGTTAGATCCTTTGAGAGACCAATACGAAAGAAAACCATCGCCATTTGTTCTGTTGAGTTGGTTGGCGATTAAGGCGGCGATGCAGCCATCTGATTGGGAATTCGTCAACGTCGGTGCCGACCCCATTCAACCAATCAAAACACGGCGAACCATTTGCGAGGGGGAAAATTAAAAAAAAAAAAAAATCAACGGAGAGACCGGCACAAGGAAATCGCTCTTACAAAATTTGTGGAACAGACGCCTCGATCATCTCAATTGGCAATTAAGTTGTGTTTAAATGCGCGAAACCGATTGTATCTGTTAGTATATCACTAGGAACTGAGCAACTAAGGCTGCATATTTCTGTTCCGGGAACAACTTTTTGAACATAAATATTTTTTTCTTATTTCTGTTCCCGACAACGATTTTTGGAAATAAAAACACGTTTGATAACTGCAAAAAAAATTATGTTATCAGAACAAAAAAAGAACATAAACCCGTTTGATAACGACGTAGAGTATCTGCTCCCGTAACAAAAAAAAACGCTTTTGATACCTGCAAAAAAAATTGTTCCTAATTTTTTTATTTAATTAAGGGGACTATATATATATATGTATGTATATATTAAAATTAAGATATTTTTATCTTTTTAATTTACTAAATCAAATTAGATTTCATTTGTTCAATTTACTAAAGAAAATTAGATCAATATATGTATAAGTAATTTATGCGCGATTTATCAAATTACAATACGGATGAGATCAACTATATAAAAAAAAAACTGAACGAGAAGATGAATTGAAATTGGACAACGAGAACATTAAATATATTTTCTATAGATAGAAAAAATTATGATTATGAGTCACACATAAATGTTTCCATGTAGTTAAAAATATGAGTACCTTTAAATGGGAACCCCTAGAAAAATATTAATTGCACTTTGAGTGAAATCGGGGACTAAAGTGAAAAATATTTGTGCATCTAGGTCCTTTTAGTCCAATTGTGCGATTTTTCTAAACATGAGGACTGAAATGAGATGTAGGGTATCAAAGTCTCATGTCATGACTCTAAAAGTAAATTTTTTTTGGCTAGAATGATATAAAATGAAAATTTTTAGTCAATTTTGGATTATGTTGAATGAAGATGCATGTGGTCCCAAATTGAATTTTTAAAAATTTAACAAGCCAAAATGAAAAGGGAATTAAAATAAAAATATGAACTATTTTTGCGCATTTTTTTTACCACGAATACTATTTTTCTTGAGTTTCAATTTTTTTATAATTAAAATAAAAAATCTCAAAATTTACGAAATATATTTTTTATTCAAAATTGGTTCTACTAGACCAAAGCTTCCAATGTTGATTTTGTAATTTTATGAATTATTTTGTAATTTTTAATTAATTTTCTAAAATAAAATGATCAATAATCAGGTGTCAACATCTTGCAAGAAAAAAAGAGAAGAGAGTATGTTAAAAAAAATTATTTCCAATTGTTTCTAAAAAATGTTCCAAATGTATTTCTAAAAAGTGTTCCAGAAACACATAATTTTTTTTTTTGTTTTTGCTCCAAAAAATGTTTTTGTTTCTCAACTTTGGGAACCTTTTTTTAATCATACTCGTTTTTATTCCTGGAGTGTTCTTGAGAATAGAAATATTTTTTCCGGAGTGTTACTAATTACTATACAGTTTGCTAGTCGCTACTGCCTGGCCCGATAATTCAACCGATCGAGCCGGTTGACCCACCCGGTCCAGGTTCAAAGCATATTCCCCAATCCGATGGCCGGGTACCGTTTCGGTTGCTCCACGTAGGGTCGGACCTTCTCCATGGGCGATCCCAAATGGCAAGTACCGAGCGGGACTGGCTCTCCGGATAAAGTTCACATCTTTATTACTGTATGCATCGTATCTTCTTACTGAGTGATAAGCTCTCATCCAAATTTCCTCAGATATCTTGGAGACGACGACTCACCACTCCCTCGGAAGCCATGAATTGTCGCTCGCCGGAGAAGTTCCGACGAATCTGATTCTCCGACTCTTCTGCAAGGTGTAAAGTATGAATCCCCTCTGCAAATCTCTGGACACTCTCTCCGTAAAACCTCCTCCTCTGTCGCTCAACCCCCCGCTTCACCTCCAATCCACCAAGTCCCTCCATCTCTTTCGCTCTTCCTTCCTCAGCAACCCCGGAAACCTGAAATTCAAACCGACCCTCATCTCGAAAACCCCACTAAAATCTCACGGGGCGCTCCGGAACGTCCCGGTTAGAGCTTCTGCCGCTGCGGACATCGACATGGTGAGGAACAAGCAAGGTATCTACACTCCGAAGCAGAAGAAGGTGGTGGTCCTGTGGGACCTGGACAACAAGCCGCCGCGGGGCCCGCCGTACCAGGCCGCGACCGCCCTCAGGCGGGTAGCGCAGAACTTCGGCGACGTCGTCGAGATGTCGGCGTACGCCAACCGGCACGCGTTCATTCACCTCCCCCAGTGGGTGGTTGAGGAACGCCGGGAGCGCAAGCAGCTCGACATTCTTGAGCGCAAAGGGATTATGGCTCCGGCCGAGCCTTATGTTTGCGGGGTGTGCGGCCGAAAGTGTAAGACGAATCTGGACTTGAAGAGGCATTTTAAGCAGTTGCACGAGCGAGAGAGGCAAAAGAAGTTGAATAGGATGAGGTCTTTGAAGGGGAAGAAGAGGCAAAAGTACAGGGAGAAGTATGTAGCTGGGAATCATAAGTATAATGAGGCGGCGAGGGTGTTGATCAAGCCGAAAGTGGGATACGGTTTGGCATCGGAGTTGAGGAGAGCTGGTGTTTTTGTTAAGACTGTGGAGGATAAGCCACAGGCAGCGGATTGGGCTCTGAAGAGGCAAATGCAGCATTCAATGAGTAGAAGGGTTGATTGGTTGTTTTTGGTGTCTGATGATTCGGACTTTTCGGAGATGTTGAGGAAGGCGAGGGAGGCGAATTTGGGGACGGTTGTGGTGGGGGATTGGGATCAGGCACTGGGAAGGCATGCCGATATGTGGCTTCCTTGGAGTGAGGTAGAGAATGGGGAGGTCACAGAGGCGGATTTGGTGCCCAATAGGAGGACAGAGAGGGAGGACGCTGATGGGGCGGATAGTTTCTTTTCGCTTTCAGTCTTTGATGAGGACGTTGATGGAGACAGCAACTTGGACAATGTAGTGAATGAGCTTGTTGCAGGAAGGTCTGAGAATGGTAGTGTGAGGATTTCGGCTTTTTCAGAAGGGGAGGAAGAGGAGGAAGAAGAAGAATGGGACACAGAGGAAGTACCCAATGGCTTCGTGTTGGGATATAGTGACGATGAGGAAGATGTCTACTTCTGATTCAAAAATTACATCTCTCATTGTCAAAGTTTGTTTCATAGCCATTTGACAATTGAATTATGATATTGTGTTCAACAGTTGATCATGGTTACCTGGGACAAGATGGCCGTTTGGACGAATTGGCAACCAATTGGCTGGTTTGTTTCCAAAAATTTTGCCTACGAAAGTTCCCGTTCTGTATATGTTATACACCACATTTCTCAAGGGCTTAACTCTCTTACTGGATATATCACTTGGATTAACAGCAATACACTGCTTTATTTTGTGTCTTCTCCATCAACAACAAGTATTTCATTTCGAGACAGGATAATAAATCTGTTCTTAGTATAAATGCACCCTTATTATGATTTAAATGCCAATAGAAGGAAAAGATTTGAGTCAGTCTCTGTTTTGATTGAATTTTGAGCTGAAGAACTTTTTTGGAATTGTTTTTTGTGCATTCAGCATAAGCATTTGGAGGTGCACATAAAATTTCTACTACAATATTTCCAGATCATGGAGATTAAGTACTTCTCTTTGGTTTTCAGATTAATATCTCCGTCTCACCAATGCTGGGAGCTTACCATAAACAGGGACAATATAGACAGAGATATATTCCGGACCGCGTGGAATTTGTAAGATGGGTGTGATGTTTTATGAGATTAGAATACCCCCTTGAATCTTAAAAACTTTGCGTTCTGATTGACTTTTGATTGGGGAAAGGAGAACACGGTACTCTAAAGGATTGTCTACTGATGATGATGTAGTGTTTAGTAGTGGGACCATAAGAGGCTGCTTTAATTTTTAAGTAGTGCTTTTGGTATATGCTATATGGAATTTAAGCCAAACCATGCAGGGAGAAGAGTGGAAGTAAGTTTTGGTCTGTCAACTGGTTCTGATCTTGGCTGCTCAAAGTGGAGTTATGACTGGATTTTTATTAAAGGTAACCCTTTAAGAAAAGGGGCTCCTTTGGATCCTTGGTGAAGGTTAAAGGGTTACCTCACCAAAGAAGGGAGATTTCTCTCCTACAGGGGCATCCGCTGCCTGTCCGACTGATATACAGTGACGGCGGGCTCCATAGATGCGTTCCTTATTTTAATGTACCGGTGTCCGCACGCCCTGCACCCCTAATTACCAAACAAATATTTTTCTTCCCTGTAAGGCTGGGAATACCCTCGAAATTTTACGCCCTGTGGTTCAGATGAAGTAGTTTTAGGACTTGCCCATGGCCAATTGTCTACTGATTATGGCACAGTGTTTACTGTTTAGTTGTGGGACCAAATGAGGCTGCTTTAGTTTTAAATAGTGCTTTTGGCATATGCTATGTAGAATTTAAGCCAAGCCAAGCCAAGCCATGCAGTGCAGGGAGAGAGTGGAAGTAAGTTTTGATCTGTCAACTGGTTCTGATCTTGGCTGCTTAAAGTAGAGTTCTGACTGGATTTTTCAGCCTTCAAATTTTCCGCAAGTTCCATTTTTCTAGCTGATTGCACTTGGTGAATTCCGTGTATAATGTTAGTACACAAGGTGGCTTGGTGTAGTAATACTTTAAGACTCTGTAATATGAACTCATACCTTGTCTTTAGCTATTTTGAGTTTTGTTTGTCGATTGTTGTCCCTGATGACTATCGGTCAACTACTGGAGTTGCTGCCATAACCTTGTAGCTGTTCTCTGTTTCTAAAAGGTAGAATAAATTTCACCATAGGGTTTTGCTGTTGCTCTAAAAGTGCTGCATGGAAGGAAACACAACTATTTTTTGTAGTATCTTTCCTATCTTTATTTGTACCTCGATAGCAGTCTGCAAGCTTTTGAGTGGATCTATAACAAAATTGTGAATAATTGCTGGTAAAGCAACCAAAACGCTCCTGCAATTATAGTTGCTACGAAATATTTGTGGCATTTGCTCTGTTCATTAAGTAATTTTATTCACCAAGCCACTGGGGCTTGTTGTGAACGCATGACAAGCCAAGTTAATATGTTGCTTCAGGTTACATAAGCTCAAACCTTGAATCCTCGCAGGATTCCGTGGGGGGATATTTGTTCTTTTGAAGAAAGATGTGGGCTTGGAACTGCACAAGAAACGCCCTGGCTGCATCCAAAGTGTTTGATGTAATTCCCTGGAGAGCTCTTTCATCTTTTTGGGTATCTTAGTCAACCAACTTCCCCAACTCCCCATACTGAATTCCCCATTCACATTGAGCCTTGCTACTTTCCATCTGGGTCCTCTTTGTCTTTAGTATTGTCCCCACAAAAGGATTTGAGGAACTATGCGGTCACTGTGACGCGAGCTTGATGATGTTGAGCTTCGGGTGAGGCACGGTAACAAAGAAGGAATCCATGGAAACTTAGGATCCTTACGGAAGGCTTAGGCTTCCATGGGAGACCGGCCCTCTAGCTCAGGTGCTTGTGCGCCCGCTTCATGATTGGCCCGTGCCTAAGTCGCTCTCTCTGCCGAATTCGGAAGATGTTTGCCAAAGTTGACATCCTAACCATAAAGGGTTTTGAGTTTGGTCCTAGGCCTAAATCTGATTGGCTTGACTTCGCGTGAATGGAACTGCACCCTTGGAGGCCCTTCTCCTCCATTCGACATGGCTGCAGCCGGAGAGTCTTACTTGTACCCGTGGTTGGGTGCGATTCTATAAAATCTGCCAAGCTCAAATTTCTTGGATACAAAGCAAAGAGCATTGAGTGACGTCGAGCGCTTCCAGAGGCTATCTAGCACCGATACGACACGGGACACGATACGACACGACATGTCGATACGGCAGTTCTAAAAAAATAAAGAATTTCGATACGCCGGGACACGTCATATATAAATAATGATTATTTTTATAAATTTCAAACATCACTGTTTAAATGTCATAGCTATTTCATATTTGACATTTAGATATGATTGTTTTGCGGTAATGGTGACGCCAAATAGTAGCTTCAAACTTATAAGATCAAAGCATATCTATAAAAAAAAAATTTACCAGCCGGACGTGTCGGGACGTGTCGGGACATGTCCCGACAGATCGCAGTGCCAGACACGGCTGTCCGTTTTTGTTGGCCATTCGGACACGCAATCCCCCGTGTCCGGCCATGTCACCGTGTCCGACACGCAAAAATCCTCCGGGTAGGCGTGTCCGTGCTACATAGTCTAGAGGTGATCGACGTGAGCACGAAATGAGGTCTTAATCGATTTAGAGGGACGGTGAGGCGAACAACAAAATGACTTGTGGATTAGTTGCTCTGTCCCACGTTCAGTAACGGAGTCGGTGGCAATGGCCTCGTCTTCAGCCACCCTTTGTTTACTACTTCCATCTATGTTCAAACATCTTATTGGCTAACTAATAGTTCATCAATTCGGGTATGCAATCGATATCGATGCATCAGTCGTCAAACACAGAAAGGTCGGGCTTTAATCCATGAACAAATCGACACCGCTAGAATCATTGAGTAGAAACAAACCATTCTTCATCATTTTTCGGGTGATTGTTTGCAGAGAAGGGTGATCGACCTATTGCTTAAACCTCTGTATATATATATATATATGATTTGTTGAATAAGTTAATTATATTCAATAAAAGTGTCATAAGTGAGTTTAAAGTTTAAACGTGATATGAGTATTAAATGAGTCACAAATGGGTTTACAACTTATTTACACTCGACTCACATTTATCTCTCTCTTTGCATCGTCTCTCACGCTCACTCATTAATACTCTCACCGCAGTTTAAATTTGATTAACATATAAAAGTGTTATAAGAATAGGGTTCGGGTCCAAACACGTGTCGATAGATTAACATTGCATGAGAATTGATCATTTTCGACTCGATCCAACCGGGCTGGGTGGATGGATGGATCTTTCAGCAGCACCCAAGGGCCATCAGAACAGTTGTTATGGGGACATGGGGGTGGGGGAGCTGTGGGTCTGCGCGTGTAGGTGAGGCGACAACCATCTCCCAAGTTGCAAGCAAAAGTCGCTTTTTCTCCAGCGCCCGTTCTCCCGAGGTTAACCAGAAATAGAGATAGATAGAGGATATATTAATTAAAAATAAAGCCAATTGCCAGCACATATACTTCTGAATTTAAAATACCCGATTTTCCGCCTACTCTTTAATTTAATTTAATTTAATTTTTTTTTCTCTCTTTGATATATTTTCAAATTGGGTGTTTGTTTGGTTCACGGTGGTGGTCATTGGTACGGGCTGGCGATTGCGTGGGACGGAAAGTCACTCTCTTTCAAATTTTCTACTCTTTTCTTTGGGTCTTCATCTTGGCACCGACCTCTCTCCCAGTCCCACCTGCCTATATGGTAAAAAATTTCTTGGAAACTTTCCTCCTTTGTCAATATTCCTGCCTGGGATCTGTTATTAGAAAAGCATGTTTTTTTTTTTTTTAATTATTCTTAAACCCGAAACGTCCAAGACATGTCAGCGTCGAATGGCAAATCTAGAGCGGCTCACTAGCTAAATTTTGCTTAAAAAGAAAGGAAGGAAAGAAAGAAAGAAAGAGTAATGTCCACTCAAATTTTAAATGGAAATTTCTGGTTTCCACCCTAATATCGTCCAAAATACTTCGCCCCTTTTCAAAGACGTGACTTGTTCCAATTGATTTGCATGAATTTCGCCCCGCCTTCCCGCCCCCCAACCCCGATCCGTTTTTCCATACCTATCCGTTCTCTCTCTCTCTCTCTCCGTGTCCTTTGCAGGCACGTGCATAAATCTGCCCAAAAAAATCAGCACGTGGCATTAAAAACCGTCAGCTTTGTCAAGAAAACAGATTAAAAAACAGTCCCCAACTGACCCAATTTCCTGAATAAAAATCCGCTCTCAGCGCCGACATCAGGAATTTCCTCTTTCCTACGTGAGACACAGAGAGAGTGAGAGAGTGGATGACGGACTTATGTCGGCCGAGTTTTGAAGATTAAGAAAAGGCGGCCCAATCTCTTTGCCAGATTCATCTGCTTCCGCACCCACTCTCTCTCTCTCTCTCTCTCTCTCTCTCTCTCTCTATTTATACCCTTCGACCCTTCATCTTCATCCTCGAGAATCAAGAAGAGCTTATCATGGCAAGCCAACGCTACGATGATGATGCCACGACAGAGAAGCAGCGAATCAAGAGAAGGCCGCTCCCCCACCCGCACCAGCATAAGCCGTACCGGGGCATCCGGATGAGGAAGTGGGGCAAGTGGGTGGCCGAGATCAGGGAGCCCAACAAGCGCTCCCGTATCTGGCTCGGCTCCTACGCCACCCCCGTCGCCGCCGCCCGCGCCTACGACACCGCCGTCTTCTACCTCCGCGGCCCCTCCGCCCGCCTCAACTTCCCCGACCTCATCTGCCGCGACTCTCTGTGCGGGGAGGTCTCGGCCGCCTCCATCCGCAGGCGCGCCGCCGAGGTCGGGGCACAGGTTGACGCCGTCCAGGTGGCGGCGGCGGCGGCGGCGGCCGAGCCGAGGCGGTGCCGGGCCCCGGACTTGAACGAGTGCCCGAAACTGGAGGACGTGGAGGAGATTCATCACGAGCCTGTGTTTTGAAACACTCTCTTCATGGGGAGAAGCCCAGGTTCAGGAAGAAATACTGATTGCCCATTTTATGGCCAGGGCTGGTGAGATTGAAGGAGCAAATGAAGAACGGTTGATCTCTTTGCGCGTGCACAAGATCAGCGCTACGTCCGTCCCCAGTCTCGATTAAGGAAAGAGATTTTACAGGCCTCGCCTCTAGTTCTTCGAGTGCGGGAGGAGAATTAATTTCCATTTGCTGACTGTAATTTTTCTTTCTCTTCTTCTAAAGAAAAGAGATTCAATCCAGGGAAAGGATTCCGACCAAGGATTTGAGTTCTAATTAATTCGTGAAATTCGAGATGGTCGTATCGCGGCAAAAGATCTCGTGAACATGGTGGGAAAATGAATGCTGGCTGTCGTGTCATGCTGCATAAAGATAGATTTTATTTGTAGTTTGTTTTCTGGGGTTCTTTTTGAAAGCTTGGGTTGAGCATATGTGGTCCAGGCATCAGAGGATGTGGTGGTTTACAGGGTGTGCGATAGAGAAGTGATTTGGCGTCATGTTTCTGATTGTCGAATAAACGTGCCTGGGGACACCACATAGGAAAGTGCAGCACAAAGAGAATTATCCAACCAAAAAAAAGAAAGAAAAAACTCTGGTTGTTAGACCCGACAAGGAGGGTCGGATCTGAAATGATATGATCCAAATAGACAGATTTAATCCCGTTTCTAGTGACTCATATCCCATGTGGCCCCATACCTAATTCGTACTTGATCTGATCTGTATTCCTAACTCAAAGTAAAGTGAGAATGCGGAATAAGTGATCAGCGAGAGATCGCGTGAGTACAAAATAAAATGAAGTCATAAAGGTGGGTTAGTCCAAGTAAATTGTAATCGCATTTATGACTCATTTAACACCCATATGTACGAACCTATTTATGATCCATTTACTGAATGTAATTACTCAACATCGATCCATTATATACGAGTCATAAACGAGTTTATTAACCATTCTGACAGGTCTAGTGGTGATCCATCAATCTAAAGCGCATTCGTCAGTTTCACTCAGAATAATTTGTTGGTGAGCAATCTGGATTCAGATTCAAACAACAAAATATCAAGGGGTATAGCCAAGAAAGACAGTGATTTTTGGGGGGTATTGACAACGTTAAAGGAGAGTAAACGGAGGTGATAGAAAACTTGGGCGGAAAGTTGGGAAAAGGATTGAAATCTATTGTGAAACAAAGATTTGAGGGAAAACTCAAGAGAAAATTAAGCACAAAAGAACAAAATATTCCACCCCAAGAAATGTTAAACTTCAATCATTAAAGACTATAAGTTAAAAT
This sequence comes from Rhodomyrtus psidioides, assembly GCA_021437785.1. Classification (NCBI taxonomy): domain Eukaryota; kingdom Viridiplantae; phylum Streptophyta; class Magnoliopsida; order Myrtales; family Myrtaceae; genus Rhodomyrtus; species Rhodomyrtus psidioides. The sequence goes on along the minus strand of JAILYB010000166.1, from coordinate 569,076 downwards.
ACAGTATGACCAGTAAAAATAAATTCCTTTCGGTCGTGAATTTTTTTTGGAGTAGAAATTTCCTCTATCCATAAGTTTCTTATAACAAAATCAACCTTAGCTTATAAATAAGTTATTACCATGCCATCAATAATCCGATCATATAACATTTGTTTCTCAAATTGAATCTCTCATTGGTTTCCAAAAAGTTTTTCTCAATGAAAGCAAGGCCTTTACTATACCTTTAGGCTGCGTTTGGTCGTCAGGATTTCTGGTCAGGATAGGATTGTATAGGATAGGATAAGGAATCCAGGGATTTGACCTTATCCTATCCACTGTTTGGTGAACTGCGAATTTAAAGTCGGATACATAACTCCGCCGATCGTGACTGCTACCGCACGAATCCACAGCCTCCATCGCTTTCTTCCTCACGTTAGACGGCAAGTTGTTGCTCTCGACGATGCCTTCGGGCCGAATGGCCGTGGTCACGTCGATGGCCGCCCTCACCGCCGGAGCCCTAAACTCCCGAGCACGTCAGGACGGGGCAACTGCTTCATGTCTCTGGAGAGATCAACAATTTTCTTCTTAAGATCGGGATTTTCGTGAGTAGCCGATTCCAGTAATGCCAGCCATCCTCCAATCGCCGCCGTCCGCTCCTGAATTGACGCAAAAAGCAACTTGCAATCGACAGCGGAGGAAGTGAGTGGTGGCGATCAACGGTCGACATTGCCAAATCTCATTCGCCTTTTAGAGGAGGTCTCACTAGGTCTTGTGCTGAGAATGGGTCATGAGGAGCACCACATGGAGGTGGCCATGGAAAGAGGAATCTAAAGCTTGACTTGGCGCAGACTTGCCATCTCAACGGTCAGGACGGGAAACTGCTTCATTTCTCCAGAGACATGAAGCAGGCCGAAAATTTCTGCATTGCCGGCGGTACGTGAGGTGAACCCACAAAGAAGATGAGATCATGAAGAGGGCGGTGGCGGCGGCGGCGACGAAGCCGAGGGCGTAGGGGACGACGAGGAGATAGAGGCGGAGGTGGATGGTGGCGGTGGCGGGGTGGGAGAGAAGGAGGGAGAGGGAGTTGAAGAAATCCTATCCGGCCTTATCCTACCCCTCTTCCCGAATTTTTTTATCCGGACTATAACCCCTCTATATCCGACCTTATACTATCCGGAACACTTACCAAACACGGGATAGGATAAAACATATCCTATCCCGAGTTTTATACGGACGGCTAAACGCAGCCTTAGGGCTTCTACAGTGATAAAGACAGTAAGCCCATGAAGAAATTCTACACGTTTCTGATCTTTACGTTCTCTTGGTAAACTATTGCCTCACCAACTAGCTAATCAGACTCAAGCCTGTCCTTGGTTGAAGGGTTCGCCCCGATCTAGGAGAGGGTCGCGACCCTTGTCAAGGCGTTGGCGACCCCGATGGCCATCGCAGTCGCCCCATCATTGGGTGGCCATAGACGAGATGGCAGCCCCTTCCCGCCTATATTTCCTTTCTTTCTTTTTTATTTTACAATTTTATTTTTTCTTTAATTTTTGAAAAAATCGAAAAAGTAAAAATAAAGAAGAAAAAAAAATTATGAGAATACCTCTATCAATTGGTGGCTCAAGCCCTTTTTTAAAACTGATATGGCAACTCTAGGCCCTTATTTGAAACAATATTAACTTCAAGCCATTATTTGAAAATTTTCCCTATAATACTTGATTCTCAAATTGGATCTCTTTTGACCAAAAAAAAAAAAATGGATCTCTCATTGGTTTCCAAAAGTTTCTTCTGAATCAAAACAAGGCCTTTTCCATGCCTTAATGGCTTCTATAGTGATAAGAAGGTAAGCCCATGAAGAGATTCTACACGTTTCTGATCTTTACGTTCTTTGGGCCCAATTCCAAATCCGATACAAACCTTCGGACACTTATTTGTCATTGAGATTGTTTCGCAATGTCGGTTTATCACGAGTATTGAAACTGGGCCTTACGGGTAGCTGCGCCCACTTAGGCCCGAAGAGCAAACGATAAGCTTTTGACGCACTATTTTTTTCTTTTTTTTTTACTTTACCTGCATAACAGTTTTTGAGTTTGGATTTCACAATAATTTTAATTAATTATTATTTATTTTTTGTAAGTCAAAATAGGCCGTTAGCATAATAGTCACCCAAAGACCGTTATATAACCAATTCTCTTTTTTTCTTAGGCTCCATTTGAGAATGAATGAGATGGAAAACATTTTAAACAATCCATTAAATGAATTAACAAATGAAATATGTTCTTCATTGTTGATAACAATTTGTGTCTAGACATTTATATGGACGATGAAAATATTTTTCTTTCATTCATTTTTTGTAAGCGATATGAGTGATAGTATTTATCACGAAACAAACGGAGCCTTGGACCTTGCTCGCTCTGCTTGAACCCTTTCTCAGTGTATGGAGACATTTCGGGGAGGTCAAACAATCGTCCCCTCGAGGGAGCATTTCAAGACACGCATTAACAGACACACAGGGACAGTGAATCCGGCAACGCCAATGCTCGAAAAACGTCCCCAAAATCTCAAGAGCGTTAAAAGATGTCCCTTACCAACGTCGGTAGCTTTGCATTCAAACCGATATAAGAGGCAATCTTTAGTTAAATTCGGAGCTCCAAAGTTAACACAATCATCCCCAAATTGCATAAAAAAAAAAAAAACCGGCATCTTGAATGAAGCTCTTTTCGCGAACAATATAATCACACGAGGTTCGGGGAGATTGCTCCGAGTTTATTCATCGTGACATGATCTCGACAAGTAACTTCGAGTATGGATGATCCCCTCCCAGATTCCAACCTTTTGAGATGTTCCTCTACTGAGGTAAATTAATTGGATTAGTGTCTCGAATTCGTGCCTCTCTCTCTCTCTTTTTGTTTTTGTTTTGGGTCCATAGTTGACTTGCGTGTTGTTAGCATCGGGGTTAAAGTTAAATGGTACCATTGCTATGCAGAATCGCTATGTAAATCCCACTCACTTGGTAGCGACCTTTTAGAGAGAAGGAAATCTTCAATTTGGCGATGGAAAAATGAGAAAAAAGGAGGTTGGGGATTTTGGTGATACAGTTGTTGTCTCCCGTTTGCGGTACCTTTTCGACTTTTTTTGCCTATTGCATTTTGTGGTGTCACATGTATTGCAAAAGCTGTGAGCACAATGGGTTGACAACAACTAGTTGCACTAAAAGAAGAAAAGATCGCTCAGGAAAGCGAAAGGAGAAAAATTCTCCTTTCAAAATGCATCTCCGTGGTGTTAAAATCTCATTCCCTTTTGTCACTTATTTGGTAGGTCAAAGGAGCAGTGTTTTTTGTTTTTTTTTTTGTCTTTTTTTCCCACCCTCTTAAGCAAAGAAAAGAAGTATCCTTTCTTAACTAGTACTACTCAGAAGCGAGAACAATTTAGGTAAAGAAACCAGCAAATATAATGAAAATTGTCCAATCATTCCTAATTCTACTTTATGCAGATGTTAATTCTGTCCTAAACTTTCCAATTATACCAATTTAGTGCCGAACCTTTGAGCGGAATTTCAATACAGTCCTTCCAGTCAATTGTTGCGGGAAATCGCTGACATGGCGGTGTGTATGGACGAATATGCAAGCGCACGTTTCATGCTTGTTTGAGTAATAGCGATGAGATTCCCTAATATCGTGCTAAGAATAGCTAGGATTTCCAGAAGAAAAAAATGCCATTCGTTTGATGAGAAATTAAAAGGAATGTCGAAAATTCGAGTGGCTGAAGTTGAAGTAGTAACAGAAAGAAAAGCAACGATTGGAGTGGGAGAGTCAGAGTCGAAAAGAGGATTCCTCAAAGGTTTTGGGCTAAATTGATATAATTAAAAAGTTTATGACTAAATTAACATGTGTTTAATGATTTAAATTTTGAAAACTAGGACTAGTTCTACTTAAATTTTTCAAGGGCCATGGCTCTTGTTGGTTACATTAATGGGTTCGAACTTGGTTGTCTCCTAGGAATGAAAATAGGGTTTCGCTGCCACAATTTCCTCAAAAGTTATATGAGCATGACTCCGAGCATTAACCGTAAGCTAACTCACGAAAATAAACGGTTGAGAAACCGGCCTAACTTATGTCTAAGGCTTGATCCTGGTGCTAGAACGAAGGCTTCGATTTCGGAGGCAGCAGATCACATGTTTGACATGGCAACCAATGTTTGCCTGAGGCACATTATGCCATTGGCAAAGAAAGCTAAGGGTTGGCGATGGCCAGCAAGGGCCTCACCTTACAGAAATCCACAAGCAGGCGTGCAAGACACAAGTCAAGCTAGAAAAGGTAGAGGACAGTAAATGTGCATGGATGACGCCCCTACTACCTTGGTGAGGTTGCTGTTGGCGTTGATGACCTCACAGAGAGAGAGAGAGAGAGAGAGAGAGAGAGAGAGAGAGAGATGTGAAGCGAAGTGAAATTGGACTGGGAATGAGTGTGGTTTTCGGCGATTTCTCAAGCTTTTTTTTTGCTACATGCAGACATGTTCTCATCTTCTTTAGGCGGGAATTGTATACTATCTTTGACACCTGAGATGAGTGGGGGCACAACCTCACTAACATCTGCTTCCATTGGACAGTACATTGACGTGCATCGCTAAAAGCAGCTTCCTTTTCTTGGTTTGAGTTTTCTCTTCTTCCACAACTGCGAGATCAGGTTTCGGATGAATAAAGAAAGGGAAAATCTTAAAGACTTTTGAGAGAGTCAAAACATGAAAAAAAACTCTTCGAGTTCACAAAGGGATTCCAAAGAAAAGGAAAAATAGCATAAATAGTCCCTAAACTTTAACTCAATATGCAATGTGATCCCTTAAATTTTAATTTGTTCGATATGGTCCTTGAATTTTAGTCCAATGTGCAATGTAGTCCATGAACTTTTGATTTGCTCAGCTTGACGCCTCAATTTTTGGTACATGTTCAATGTGGCCCCTGAGCTATATAAAAATGTTCAATATTGTCCATGATATTGAATTAATGAAAGAACGACATTGCACATTTTAATATAGTTGAGAGACTACATTAAACATGTGTCAAAAGTCTATGGTCACGTTGAACAAATCAAGAGCTCATGAATCACATTGTACATAAGGTTAAAGTTCAAAGATCACAATAAACAAATTAAAAATCGAACAAAATTATACGTAGCTTAGGGTTCATTTGTGCCATTAACCCTAGAAAGAAAACGAAATAGCAAAAAGAAGAGAGGAAAGCAAAAGAGGGTTTTGGAGTAGAGTTCGTGAGAGGATCTTTCAGTGCCATCCATTCGTTACTTCGTTGTGTTTGGACTGTCATCCATATTCACTGCTCCGAAAGGGAATCCCTTTCTCTCCGCATTTGCCCCCACTTTCCCGTACATGACATGACACCAAGGTTTTTTCCCCCCCGCTCGCCATGCGATCACCTTCTTTTCCCTTCTCTTTTCTCGAGAAAAAAAAATGGGGGAGAAAACAAAAGGGCCGGACGGACGAGTTTCACTGTTAGGAGATAAAGTCGTGGGGAGATGAGTTCGTGTAAAAGGTGTCCATCCAAATCTAGTCGGGAATATATTTCCATCATAGCAATGATGGCTGCTCACATTCACTTTATTTTGCAAACCCGAGAGAGAGAGAGAAAGAGAGAGAGAGAGAGAGTGTGTGGCATCAATATCATCAACGACAATCACTTTCCATCAAATTCCAAGTTAAAAAAAGGCTTCTAAGCAAAACGAAAGCTAAAGAGGATGGAAATATAAAGTCACCAAGGGAAAAGGTTGGGGGAATTTGGGCCTTTCCTTTACTATTTCGTATGGTGAGAAAAGTAATCTGTTGTTTCCGTGATGGCATTTCATGTCACGCCTCCAACTTTTTCCCACTACCGACATGTTTTGGCCAAGGGGAAGCCTATTAACTAAAACACAAGGGCACAAGTAATTCTGCTGATTTTTTTTTTCCTTTCCTTTCCTTTCCTTCTTACTAGTGTATGCTGCTTGTTCGCCCCAAAAGAGCAGCCTTTGATTGGTGGCATACCTACATTCACAAAAAAAAAAAAGGGCTCGGTGCGACCAAATACAGTGCAAAGTCCCGTGAATGTGCCCCGTATGAGAGTGTTAGGATAATATCATAGATGTAGTGCAACGTGGAGCAGATAATATATCATAGATGGTTCATGTTGAATTAAGTTCTTGACAATATGATTTCAATTAGTTATATTGACGGACTCGAACTTGAGCTCCATCTTAATGATTTGTCTGGGGCAAAGGTGTCTGCATTCATCGGAGCTGATGATTGATTGGTTGGTGTGTATAGATTTTTGATGAAATGTCTCACGAAAGAAATCTCCATGTGGCTTCCCTAATTGAGGTCGGGTATTGGTGTCCCAAGACTTCCTGCCGAGTTTAGCGACACGACCAAACTTGAGATTCGAATTGACATAATATTGGAGGAAAAAGGGATACTTGCATAAAGGGGGAGGGAACCTAATGCAAAATCGCACGTGAGTGGAAGATTTGCTGCGGTGCGTGGGTGAGAATGTTAGATGAAAGAATGCCCCATTGGGAGTGTGGTGTAGTTTGAATCATTCAATCATGTCGTATTTTGCATCCCAAATTAATACTTAAGCTGATAAAAATTTGATAAATATTTTCGAAATAGCTTTGCTCTTTTTCTTCTTTTATCCAAAAGAAAAAAAGGACAGAGATTCTCACCTGGGTATTTTGCGCCCTCTATACCGAGCAAGGGGGATCGTGCGTATCCAGTCATTTTTTTCAGACAAGGGCAGTAATTTTTGGGTCGACTCGTGTACGCACACGAACAAAGGAGCTTTTACAAGATTGGATATGAGGGCGTGCGAGGGGGTCCATCGACACGTGCGAATGATGACAAATGTCTCGGGGATACGATAATGATGGAGTTCCACCGTTTCTTCCACTGGTCGTGGGATCCCCCACCCCCACCTCCTCCCAAACCTTATCATGCGATCCAACTTCCCCTCTCTATCTTTGACCGACAATGATCATATCATCAAACCTCCATCCGATTGATGTTCTTGCTGGTGGAAAGAAATTGCTCGTCTCATCTTGTATTGGGGGACGAAACTCCGTAACAATACACAAATAAATAAATTGGCCTTAGCATTTTGCCCGGATCATGCCTTTGATGGGTAAAGGCGCGCACGACAACACTTATAGAGTCGAATTTCTGCTTCCCAACCGCTTTTCTAGTAGAAATCTATTTGGTAACGTAATTTGTGGAGCAGAAATTCGTTTGGTTACGCTTCTTCATTTTTCTATTCGTGGAGTTCTTTTCTTTTCTTTTTGCTCTAGAAATAATTTTGGAGTTACTTGAAGGAGTAAAAAAAATTTACTTCTCTCCAGAAGATGATTTCTAAAGCAAAAGTGTTGTCATGCATGCCCCAATATGGTCGAATTCTGTATCGTATTACTCTCACGTTCACTGACCTCGTTGGTTATGCTATCGCCATGTGAATGAAGTCTTATCTAATACGCATGAACATGACAATTTATATGTATTTGTAAGGATTAGCCAAGATGAGAGATTCCACCTTTGCATTGTTAAAGAAGTCGATGTACATAGGTGATGTGGGATCGCTTAAAACATTGTAGAGAGGAAAAGAATTTCGAGAATCATGTTGAAATATCCTCTAGTGTAAGGAGTGAGCATAGTGCGATTTGGTTCGTTATAGAGGTTAAATCGAACTGACTGGTAATCAAACTGTACTAAAATGATTTCTCAAAAAGCCAAACTACACCATTTTTAGCATAATAAGCAAAACTAACCAAACTTGATAAAGTTACCAAAAAAGTTCTTAACTTATTGTAATTGTAATAATTGAGTCATAAACCTTTTTTTATTTGTGTCATTTTAGTCAATCTGGCCAATTTTAATCGACGTTGACATTACAATTTTTTTTAATTTTTTTTTCAAATTTTTGCTTTATTTTTTTCTTCAGTATTTTCTTCTTCCCCCAACCGATTGCTAGCTAGAGGCAAGGGTTGGCCACTTGCCGGCCTCAAACGAAGGTCGCTCGTCCGCCTGCCCTTGGAGAAGCGTGACCTTGTCGAGATCTGGCGAGGTTGACACTCGCCCAACAACGGCGAGGGTGAGCTTCGCATACGGCCGGCGAGTCATCGACCCATACCTCTGGCCAATTGTTGCACCTCGGCGACTGGCTGGAGAAAGAAGAAGATAAGGAAGAAAAAAAATTCATACATTATAAAAAATTGCCAGTAGCACCACATCGACGATTTTTGGCCAAAATTGATTGAATGGATTGAGTTGGCACAAACGTAAAAGATTTAGGACTTAATTAGCAAATAACAAGGTTTAGGACTGCACATAACGGTGCCACTATTGGTTCATGATTTTTGTGGCCGGTTCATCATGTACCTAGTGCTTTGAAAAGTTTATTACACACTTACCTTATCCAAAAAAAATAAGGTTTAGGACTGATTCGACTGAATTCACATAATTATAGCAGATTTATAACTTTTTTTAGAATTCTCCCAACCAAACCGTATTAGGGAGTTCGATTCCATTCCAAATCGCATTGAACCCCATCTCCTCTCTCTCTCTCTCTCTCTCTCTCTCTCTCTCTCTCTCCCTTCCCTTTTTGGGATTTCTGTTTTACCACTAGTAATAAATTTTAAGAAAAAAAGCATCTTGAAACTAAAATAAATAGCAACATAAGTATAAAATTTGGAACAACTTAAAGTTTAAATAGATTAATTGCGATAACATGTTCAACTTCAATAAAACACCACCACATAGAAAACTAAGGCAAGTATAACTACCACCATGGCTCCATTTATTTTGCAGAAAATAATTTTCAGAAAAATATTTTTTGCAATTTTTGGCGTTTGGTTCGCAAAAAATAAGCTAATCAATGATTTTTTTTTATTTGTTTCCTTTTTTATATTCCCTTTTTCTCCGCCCAATCGCCGGCCATGGCCATGGTCAGCAGAAGGTGGGGAAAAGCAAAAAAAAATGTAAATTTTTTTAAAAAATTAAATTTTGATTTTTAAAAATTAAAGTAAAATAAAACAAAAATTTGTTATAATGAGTGCACTGAGGAAGGGTCAAATTTTTTGTGGGCTCATTTAAGTGCTAAATCAGAGAAAAAATAATTACTTAAGTGCCAACAACGAGATATTCCGACCACAAAATATGTGTGGCATTTGTAATGTAAAAAAGTCAGTGACACTTAAGAAATAAGTCCGTGTGGAAATTTTTTTTTCAATAAGCTTAAAAAACAAAAAAAAAAGGTTAAAATAAGAAAGAAAAAAAATCGAAGGTTGATACTTTTTTTAATTTTTTTTAGATTTTAGCTTATTTTTTAGTTTTTTAATTTCTTTCTGAGTTTTAGCCTTTTTTTTATTGCTCACTGAGATCCTCCGACAAGCCATGTAGATATTATGTAAGATTTTCGGCAAAAATCGACACTCAAATATTCATTTTTCAAAAACATTAGCACTTAAGTGATCAAAAAAATTGACACCAAAGTGAGCGTCGTACACAAACTTTGACACTTCCAATGTCCTTCTGTCATTTTTTTTCTCACCCTATTTATTAGTTGGGGTCTTCTATACATATAATCTCCCTACACTTTGAATATTTAAACTTTTGAATGTAGTATTCTAAATAATCATCCTAATAGGTTCGACGATTTGCCATTCATAATGAAGGGCCTCTCTACCATGCATTCTACTTTTTTTTTTGGGGGGGGGGGGGGGGGGGGGGTGGGGTCAAACCATGCATTCTATGATACAAGGTTTAATTCATAATCTCTTGTCGTTAATGATGAGAGAAGAATGTGTAAGACCATCATTAGACGACAATTTAATGATATTGAAGCATTGAACACATCTTCACGTATTTAAACGAGATGAAAGAGGAACGGTTTGAGGGAGGGATAGATCATTGAACTGATGAACAAGCATTGATTGGGGAACGGAAGTGAACAAGAAATCAATGTGGACGATAAATGAATTAAGTCTAGTAGGAGGAGCTCTATATGTTTTTGACTTTTGGTGCAATCAAGGCCTGATTTCCCGGTCGGCAACATTTGGTAGTCGGAAATCCTCGCCCTTCCATTCTTGCATGAAAGTTAAGCATACTTTTGATCATAATAGAGGACCCAAAATATAAATTTGTTGACAAACGAGTTGGGAAATGGAATACAATAATCAATTGAAAAATGTTTGATTGCACCCGTTTCGTAACAAGTTTTGGGAACGATCAACCAAGTAAATGTTCAGAACTTAAAAACCAGGAAAATAACCTAATCCATTCTAAACCGATTGTACGAAGGTCAATTTGGTCATAAACATTTCAATTGAACCGTAAACCTTTAGGCGAAATTCCAATGAAATATTTCGATCAATTTTCGCGAGAATGGTTGACGTGGCGGTCCAGTTATCAACAACCGCCCTATGTGGCATGCCAGAACTCGCTGTAGCCAAATCTGGGATCCACTTTTGACCAAATCTACCAAAGCTTTGATACAAAAATCACTCCGATTGTTCCTTCTTTAAAGCTGTCGGATCGATAAAAGGAACTCCACTAGACTCGGAGACGATTTGAGTAAAGACCAATCCATGAATGGGGGTAGCCGGTCATGATAGCTTGTTTGACATTGCAGAGAAGTGGTTTTGATGTGTCTTTGGTTCAAGAAGGAGAGAGATGAACTTGTTTGACTGGGTCTGCAATTGCATGCATGGCGATCAAGAGAAGAAGGTACATTGCAGTGATGAGTAGCGATGCAGGAGAATAATCAGATGGGCCAATGGTGACGGTAGATCGCTGGGATTCATCAATTTAGGTGCACAATGATTGAGTCTACAAGAATAGGGTGGGGGAGAGGAAGAATCTCGAATCGATTACTAAAAGCAAAGTCGTGATTGATGGTGGAAATATAAATCCATTTTAGGGTTTGTGTGTATGCTCACGTGAGACCGAAACCGGGTGGGTCAAGGCAGGGCAAAACCCTAATTACATACTGAGATTGCTTAATCACACGTTCATTGTCTAATCTATTTGCGTGACAAATTCGAACGAGACCGTATTTGTAACGACTTGGTCCGACCAGAGCGGAAAGTGGTCGTCGGAGCGTCGGAGCATGAGAGCTTGAAAAAAGAGCAACTCATGGCAGTCTTTTACCGAACTATGGGCCGAACAAGAGGAGCGATTTCGGGAGATATTTGTGTGTGTGCACGCGCTTATGTGTGTGAAAATTGAAATTTACTCTCGGAGACACTTTTCAAAATAACGAGAATACTTATCTATGAAATTCTAAAGTTAAATGTGCTCTAGTGGGAGCACTATCGGGATAGGTAACCTCTTAAGAAGGTGTTCACCTGTACACTAAACGATGAAATTATTAGGCTCGATATAGAACGGACAAAAACGAACAATACAATCCAAGGACGTCTAAGTCATTCTCTCTAGTTGGAAGACGCATACCTTCCTACGTGATAATTACACATATGACAACATAAAACACGACCACTTCAAAACAATAATGATTCGACCAAAAAAAAAAACAATAATGATCGGATATATCTAAGAAATAAATAAAATAATCAATATAACCCAAAAACAAGACTCACGTATACAAAAATATTATAAAACCTATTTCACGTGGAAGTCGGAATAGAAAAGACACATGTAAAATTAGACTCCTGTTAAAATTTTCAATTCAAAAGTTTAAGTTGATATGTGAAGATAGACCACCTGATATAAAGAGCATATAAATCTCACTAAGGAATGAATTTCCTCACCAGCGGAGAAGTGTGACAATTCAAATTTATGTCTCACATAACTTAATTTTTCCTAAGAAATTAAGCGATTAAAAAATCGATATACATTATTCGCTTTCTATCACGGATATGTACTAGCCAATAGTTACGTCTTTACTTTATTAAATCAGGACAAATTGAGTGCGGTGTCATGGGAGATCTCACTCAACTTTTTTTTTTTTTTTTTTGTGATTAGTGAGATAGTCAAGATCTCACTCAGCTTGTGCAATCAGGAAACTGGACCTTCCGAAAAAGAAAGAGATCTTTGGATTTGTCAAACACCCACATAATTATCTCCACAATTTTCACGTCACAGCGATGGAATGACATCTGGCAATTTCGTGTTCCATGAGCACCTGGGGAACTGGTCCCTCTGTCTGTTTATTCGGTGCGATTTGAAATTTTGGAATGTAGCTAGCTCCTCCTTTAGTTTGACTATGAAAAAGGAAAATGGGGCGTGTAATTCCACGAGAAAGTGGCCCCGGAAAAGTCAGAAACTTGATTTTCGAATTCAAGAGCTTGGAAATTCTTTTGTAACTTGTGCACCTTCATTTTCACTTTTTAGTTTTTAAAATTCAATTAAACTATCACCCTTTTAAAGCTTCCGCGCATTTCTTAACATACGAATTGACGAAATGTTGAGACGGTGGGATTCACAAAATTTTACATGGTATGAACAGGAAATCATGAATTCAAACGTATCGATCATCAATCGTGACTTGATCGTCGAAAGAGACGCATGAACTTAAGCCCATTTTGGACATTTTTGTGTGTGTATTTTGGCTAAGATATCTGGCTAGTGATTATGGGGTAAAGAATTCGGCCTAAGAAATAAAAAAGGGTTATTGCGAATAGAAAGGTATACACCTTCTAGAAGATCATTTTGGCAAAAAAATAAAAGCTAAGTCTAGAGCAGCCCCAAAAAGAGGCAGATTAATTGCATCAAATCATTCCGTGGACAAGCTTTATATGCCCCTTTCCACTCCAAAGAAAGCTACTTGTGATCAGTACCTGAGATAAAGGGACCGCATTAAAAATGCCAAAAGTAAATAAATAAGCATATAAAAAGGATAAGACATAAGTGTCCAATTGAGCATTGAGGCTCAACTCAAATCGGCTAGTAAACCACTATGTAGATACACTTTAGCTAGAATACATACACTCCAAACTATGCACGGGAAAGGGAAAAACTAAGATGATATGCTCCAAAATGTGAAGAAAAAAAATTGCTTGCTTGGTGATGGACATGTAGTTTACTCCGTGTGCGTTGAACATATAAAATGCACATGAAATTCAGTTTAGAATTCGATTGCATCCATGAAAAATTTAAGTTAGGTATGTCAAGTATCGATTTCGTGCATGTCTAATTTTTATGTTCAAATCCAATGTAGGACGGCTGTTGTATCAATACTAATTGTTATTGATGTAACACAAGTCTGTTCTTGTGGGTTGATTTGGATAATTTTCCAGTCGACTCCAAAAAGGTGTGGGTGAGCAATTCTTGAAGCTCAATTTTAACGTGTTTGTTACTTTAATTATGTACGACGTTTGTTTGAGTGAAAGTATTTTTCGAGAATTAGTTTTATGGACTTTTACCCGTTTGGTTCGCCGAAAAACACTTTCCGATCAACTGAAAATTCATGCATAAAATTAGAAAAATAAATTTATAAATTGAAAAAGGTGAAAACGAGTTTTCTTTCATTGTTTCTAATTTGCGATATTTTATTATATCATGTATTTTTCTTTTTTTCCTTCCACCCCAATCTGTCGGGACTTGGCAAGCTGGAGCTCCCCTAAGGCCGTCGGATCTGGCGAGCCTCAAGCTTGTCCATGGTCGCCACTGCCAATCATAGTGGAAGACTAGAGGAAAAGAACAAGAAAGAAAAGAAAAAAATAATTTAAAATTATGAATTTTTATTTCGCCTGAGATAAAATCATGACATTAAAATTATTTTTCAAATGAGATTCAAACAACATAAATATTTTTTGATAATATATCATCAAATAAAGGAAAATTAACAATTTTCCTGAGAAATAATTTTCTGAAAAGTGTTTTTTTACCATGAAGTTTTTTTCCCTAAATAAATACACCTTAAGTAACAAATCGCATTCCGACACGAATCGTGTTTTCAAATACATGAAATTTTGTGTTGCTCTATAAATAAACTTATGTTGGTGTGTTGTCCTTTTCTTGTAAAGGAGGAAACGACAAAAGGGTAATGTAAAAAACGAAAACGAGAATTTCTAATAATAAGAAAAACAGGGGTTGGTTAGATTCAAACTAGCGTGACCGAAGTGTAGGTTTTGTCCCAGACCAATCACTGGTGGCAAGGAGGACTTGGTACTTACAGTACAGTACGTCCATCACCGAAATCTGTGGGATGTCTTTAATATATTTTTCAAGGGGAGTGGTTTTCTTGTCTCCTCTTTTCCGACTTTTCAAACTATTTCTTCTTTTATTCGACCAAAAAAACAAACCATTCTTGTTTTACTTCAAAGTCTCTTTCTCCACACACACACACACACATAATATATATGTGTGTGTATATATGGCGTCAAAGAGGAACATGGTAATCTAGGGAAGGTGGTGTAGGGCTTGATTAAGCTGGCACTAGCCACTAATCATTATGTGGCGGTCACAAAAATTGACTCCCGTTCAATTTTCCAAGAGTGAAATTTTGTGACAAAACTCGATTGATAGATAGATGGATAGAATCGATTATTATCGCCGATCGCCTAGTCGAGATAAGATGTTCATGCTTTTGTTAAGTTTGGATTAATTGGAACAACATTTCATCCGGACACTTTAATTAAATCAGGGAAAAAGTAAATCTCTCGAATCAAAAAATATATTTTTCATTTTGGTACGCGATTAATTTTACTTAAGTCGGACCACCCTAAAGGACCATTTGAAGAATATTGGGGAGAACATAACTACATCCGATTTAGATAGTTCTTCCGTGCCCTAGCATTTATATTGCATCTTCGATAGTTGTATAAGTAGATTTTACAGCAAGGATGAGGGACCAGTAAAGAGTGTGGAAATGCAATTAGCTTAAATTTAAGACCTTCTCCAGCAACTAAGTTTTGATGATGAAAATTCACAAGGTACTTAATTTTGAAAAGTGCTCACGCCACTTTCCTTGACTTGGTCATGCATGGACAACTCTTTGAGTTGGAATTGGATGTGATTCGAGCCTTCAACTTTTCTCGCAAAATGATGCTCCGATTGGTGAAAAGTTTTAATCTGATTGTCCTATCCAAACTCACCTGTCGAAACAGGTTTTCCTAATATTGACAACCAATGAATTTCGTGAAGCAAAATGTCAATTACATTGATTTGTGATCTTTCATAAGTAGTCTAACTTTCTGAGAAATGGTAAATTTCAATGCGAAATGTGTTGGAGGGACCGAAATAAGTTCTTTTCCAGTAATCCGAGGGAAACATTGTCAAAAAAACAATTTGGGGGACTGTATCAATAAACTCTTTTGATATGCATACCTGGAGGGTTGGTGGATGGAATCAATTGTATCCCTAAGAAAAAAATTTATCACTAATTTTGCCGTTCCCAAGGAAGAGAAAACAACAACGGCGACAATTAGTTGTATCCTAGGCAAATTGTTCACCTAGGCTTAAAGCTACTAAAAATGTTAAAGTCTGCCGCTAATTTCAAACTTATCGACATTAGAGACGACATCATAATCGACATCTTTGTGATAAAATGAGATATTCGACGGTTTCGATCAACTAATTTTTCTATGAATATATTCAGACTCCTAGTCAAGATGTTTTTCCTAAGACTTTAGTGGCCTCTAAGAAAACTAAGTGTAATATCCTTGTCAAGATGCATTTCCTAAGACTTTAGAGGCCTCTAAGAAAACTAAGTAGGAGAAACTATGACTTGAATATGAGATCTTGTTGTATTTGCTCGAATGCCCATGGTTTTATTGCACCGGAAAGAAGTTGAGTGCCAGATTTGGTGTACATATCGGCTAAAAGTGGATTCTATGTTTGATAATGCGAAGAAAATGGATAAAAATTCATGTTCCGCCTATTTTCCGAAAATTGAATAATTTAGATAACATTTTTTTTTTAAAAAAATAAGGGTTAGTATCACGAAAAATCCTAAATCAGTACACATGTGATAAACGGAATATAAAAATCCCAAAATGATAAACTCGATATCATCAAACTCAACAATTTAACGGCAAAATTAAACGGAACTAACAGATGGTAAATGCGTTACATGTATAGCAGTTTGAGCTTTTTGATAGTCAAAAAAATTAGTTTGAGTAAATTCGTCACATGTTTACCAGCTTAAGATTTTTTGTGACATCAACCCTAAAAAAGTTGTTTATATTATCGATATAAATGAACAAACAAAAGATTCCGACCAAAGAAAAAAGAGCAAACAAAAGATAATATTATCTTTCACGAAACTAGTTCGACGTAAATTGTTGTTGGTAATGAAAATATTTTTATGGAATAATAAGTTCAAACCATACAAGCAATTGTTTATAAAAAAAAAAATCTATCTTCCAATCAGTCATTTTTTCCGAAAAAATTGAAATTTTAAGTGGAAATGACAACTTTGTTGAAGTCGGGGTTTCTAGACTATGAGGGAGTTTTGTTTGACGAAGTTGGCAAAACGTAGAGATACATAGATTGATTGAGACTGGCAATCGATGATTGAATTGGTGATGCGACGATGGTAAATGTGCATTGCAAAGTTCTCGATAATAATAGAAAAAAGAACCTTTTGTTTTATAAAAGTTCTCTTCAAATGAATTTTGAGATGTTTTCCAACTTCCTTTAATGATTTTCATATGTTAATTAATAGTGGGGGATAGGTGAGGTATCAAACCGATACAACATCGACAAGCCTAGAGAATGTCGTCCCCGAATTTCTGACGCATATATTCGTTATGTTTTTGTTTTTGTCAGACATTTAACCTATTTGAATATTCAACATGACTACTCATAAATTCATAAATTCCCCGCTTCGATGCGCGTGCAACTTTTTGACCGTGGGAACATAAGATGATTCGGATTTGTTGGTCCTCGATTTCACTGCTGGAGTTTCCATGGAAAAATAATTCCGAGGGACATAATTAAGAAGTTCCCAAAGTCGGTGAGCTGTTAGGAAAATCAAAGTCCAAGAATCCCGCAACGACATGAAATTTCAAGATCGATCCTTAATCAGTACGAATAGATGCTACAAGTCAGACCATGAGATTGAGAGATCGGACCAGATCTTCAAGCTGCATGCACTAATCCTGGGGAAGGGTTGAAATAATACCGTTGAATGACTAGTTCATTCTCTACTTCTTTGTTTAGGGTATTCACAGCAAATGATACGTCGTAATTTATACATTTCTCTTTTATAATTTAGGAGCACAAGCGCACGGTTTTCAACAAGCGAGCCGCTTCGTTAGAAAAAAAAAAAAAAAAAACACCTGAACTATGTCGAACATCAAGTTCTCTATACAATAAATGATGAAAAAAAGATGGTGGCATTGTGGATTTACCTATGCATGCCAGCATTGCACGAGTGCATTCTAGACCTAAAATCCATCTTGTCAACATTAACATATGAGATGAGCTTGCATACCTTCCATTGGAAGCTCAAAATTCACATTGTATGTTGAACGGCTCATTTCAAGGATTAAAATCGATCGAGCTCTTAGAAGAAATACTTTAGTGGCAACTTCTGGCGCCAAATGAAAATAACAATGACTATTGGAACATGCATGCTACATAGGTCTCTCTCTAATATTATATTTTTCTCAACAAATTAGGTATGCTTGGTATTATGCTCGCGAAACGAGTGAGTGGGATTGGGTTGTCAGTCGAAAATAGTTCAGCCCATATTGATTCATGTTTACGCAAATACAATTTAAATGACTTATACCCCCAACTTTGACTTGGACCAAACTCGGGCTCCCATTGCTAGTAACTTTTTTCTTTAAATTGTTGTCTTTGAAGAATGAGCGGCTCTATGGATGGCTTGCCGAGTCGAGAGGGAGCTCAGGTCCTTGGGTTGGGTCATGGGTTAGGACTTGACGTGGCACATGAGGCTTCAGAAATGGAAACTGGTTGGTTCCGGTTCTTTTCCCGATTCTCTAGGAACTAGTACATTTTATATTTTGGGTAGAAAATCGAATACATATAATAAAATAAAAAGTTACACCATTTTACTATAGAAACATATATCAGTTAAGATGTCATATTGTTATTTGTTTATGTTGAAGAACATGCATGGTTTGATTCTTGATACACTCAGAAGTACATATATATTTTAAAAAAATCTTTAGAACCAGCCTCGAGGGACCTGAGTCAAACCTCTATGCACCTGGGCACGGGTCGAGGTCTCGGGCCTGACCTCTATGCACCTGGACAGAGATGGGTATTGGGTTCTCAAGCTCGGGCATGAATGACTTGCTCCCAACCTCTGTGGACCCAGGCTTGATTGACAAAGAACTTGCACTCGACCTCGATGCACCGAGTCCAAGTGCTTGTGACTTGAGCGTGAGAGCTCGATATCCGAGGATAACCGTTGGGACTACTGCATGGGCACTAGGGTCCTCTGCCTAGCCTCGAGGGACCTAGGCTCTAGCACGGGAGCTAGAGTCTTAGGCTTGACCTCGAGCAACCTATGCCTCGCCTCTGCGAGGACTTGGGCTTGATGGTCAAGGAACTAGACCTAGCCACAATAGATCCACCCAGGTGCTAGTGACTTTGCGAGTCGGGTTCCCAGGCATGGGCACTTTGGACCTAACCCAGCACCGATGAACCTGGCTCCCGTGCTCGAGACAGAAAGATGAGGGAAAATGTATTTCCCCTTCTAAAGAAGAAACAAAAAAAAAGTAATAATAATAATAATAATAATAATAATAATAATAATAAAATGTGTGAAGGAGTTGAGGGAGAATGTTTTTCTCTTCTCAAAAAGAGGAATTCATTTTTTTTTTCACTTTTGAAAGTACGCTTTTGATGATAGGAAAATATTTTCCTTGATTCGTTTATTTTCCATGGAATAAATGCAAGAAAATCAGAAAGATTTCCCTGAAAGTTGTTTTCTGTGAAATGAGCAGAGCCTTAGTTTCTTCATTTATTTTGTGGAAAATTAATGCTATAGAAAATATTTTCCCAAAAAAATGATCGTTGATATCTCTTGAAATAATTAGTCAATAAAAAATATTTTCATTATCAACAACAATTAGTGCCTAAATATCATCGTAAACCATGAAAGCATATTTTTTTCGTTCGTTTTTGTGAGCGGTATAAGTTGTCATTTTTAGAAAAAAATGATTTTCAAATTATTTATTTTTCGCGAAACAAAACGAGCCTTTATTCTAATCATATATCATATCAACAACCACAAAACTTCCACAAAATCTATTATGGTTGCTTTTTTGAGGGGAGGCAGCCCCCTTAACAATTCCACGTTTGATCTCCATAGATCAGCTATTTGGAAAATCGAAACTAGAGTTTTCTTTGTTTAGCAATTCAGTCTACCGCAATTTCGACATCCATTGTGAAACATACATAAAATTGCGGTTCAGAAATTTCAGGTTTAGCCTTACTTTATCTTCATTTTTTTTTAAAAAAATATTTCAAAGAAATGGGGGCTATAAAACTTCCAGTTTCTTTCAATTATGTCTCCGGTTGGTACGATACAAATAAGGGCATCACCAACAACTATATTTACCTAAGTTTGCATGCGCAAGAGGTTGGTGATTCGCAACCCGTCAACCAAAAGCATGGTTAAAAGGTAATTTTCGAAGAAACTCGAGTAAATCTTAGTATCTCCACATAGCCTGCTCATATTATCCAAAGGAAAAAAAAAAAAAACCGAACGTGGAAGAGGTTGCATCTTTGGTGTTGTTTATCGACAATTACATAAATTGTTCAACCGCCGTCAACTGATTTAGAAACTTAAATCGATTCTCTAAAACCGACTTGAACGTTATTAAAAAAAAAAAAGGCCACATTCATGTAAGCGAAGCCTATCCTCCATGCAGGAAAGCACTCGTAAATTTGCAAAAATTCACCCCCACCAAGAATCAATACGTAGACAATAGATATGATTTCACGTAATCATTGAAGATCAAAGTGGAATAAAAATAATATTTTGATAGTGCCACAGCCGGCCATGGTGGTGCGGTAGTGCTTTAGCCCGAGACCCACCCCTCTTAACACAAATCTTTGTCCTCCTCCTCGTTCTCTTTTTTTTTTTTGGGGGATTATGAAAATGAAAGTGGGGTTGCGTATTTTGCCGGTTTTGAACTGTTTGGGAAATTGAAGCAAAGCTGTTCCCAAAGAAAAAGAAAAATAAAAAGAAAAAGAAAGCATGCCGTCTTATTCTAAAAAATAGTGTTAAAGTATGTATTTGTCATTTTGAATTGTTTGTTCCACCTTCATTACCTAAAGAAGACGGCATTCAGATTATGTGGAAAAAGAGGCAATTTCGAGTATTGGGATTGGGGGGATCTTTCTTTTTTTTTTTTTTTGGTTGAATTATTATTATTATTAAATTATTAAATGGTTGGCTTCATTCCCTCCCCACCTCTTCAACTTTTTAAGGGAAGAAAAAGGTTGATAGAGGCCACCGAAAAGCATGGACACCTTATCATGAAAGCAAGAAAAACACGACCCGATTTGACGGGCCAACACACACCCCCAAACATCACAAAATAACAAAAACCACTCGAACGCCTCAGCAAAAAATTCACACGCTTGTTCCATCATCACATTCACATCTCCCATCTCCCCACCTTCTATTCCTCTTTGGCTCTCTTCTCTCCACACCCCCCCCCAAACTTTTTCCCCTCGGTCTTGTTGACGACCATGATGGAGAAGCACAGAGAGCTCGTCCTGTTTTGTTGGGCAAAAAATTATTTGCAAAAAGTTTTAAACTAATTACAATTGTGTCATTTCAGTCACAAATATTTTTCTTTTGTCAATTTAGCTATCAATTTTTGCATTCGTGCCAATTCAGTCCATTTGACAAGCCGACACCGTCGTAATTTTTTTTTTAATAATATACATTTTTCTTTTTTTCCCTTCCTGCTGTGATTGGCGAGGGCTTGGCTTCGCGGCCGCAGGCAAGGCCACCTCACCTAGATATGGGCGAGGGAAGCCTCGCCTGCAGCTGGCGACTCCATGCCCACCTTCTCCGGCATGCCCCCAGATCATCGCGAGACGCAACAACAGGCAAGGCCGCCTCGCTAGGGCCTCGTTGTTTGCGAGTGAAGGTGGCCATGGCCTTGCTAGACATGGGCAGGCTCGTCTTCACTCGCGGCCAGTGAGGCTGCCTCCGCCTAGATCTGGGCGAGGAATTTGTGGCTCTTGTCTAGTGGTTGGTGAGCTCCAATGACCCTCGCCAGCCATAAAGGGAAGGGAAAAAAAAAGGGAGAGAAAAAAATAAGAAATTATTAAAAATTATTCAAGTTAGCGCTGATCGGTTAAATGGACTGAATTGACACGAGTATAAAAGGTCTATGACTCAATTGGCCATTTTTTTTTTTAAGGATCGAACGCCTAGCAAAGATTTCACACGCTTGTTCCATCATCACATTGACATCTCCATCTCCACCTTCTATTCCTTTTGGCTCTCTTCTCTCGACCCTCTTTTTCCTTGGTCTTGTTTACGACATGATGGAGAAATACAGAGAGCTTGTCTGTTTTGAAGGGAAAAATTATAAAAAAAATCATAAACTTATTATAATTGTGCCGATTCAATCTTATTTTTTTACTAATTCAATCGTAAACATTATGCGTTTGTACCAATTCAGTCCATTTGACTGGTCAGCACTGACGTGATTTTTTTTTTAAATTTTGTTTTCTTTATTTCATTCCTTTCCTGCTTTGGCTGGTGAGGGCTTCGCGAACCCAGACCATCGTGAGGTGCAGCCATCTCACCAGCCTCGGGCAAGGCCACCTTGTCCCGTGGCCGGCGAGGCTGAAGAATAAAAAAAAAAGAGAAAAAGAAAAAGAAAATTATAAAATGTTATTAAAAATTATCCACGTCATTATCGGCTGATCAAATGGATTGAATTACACAAATGTAAAAGGTTTAGGACTCAATTAGCAAAAAAAATTTAAAATTGAATTGACACAATTGCAATAGATTTAGGATTTTTTTTGTTGTTGATAATTTTCCTTGTTTTGAAGAAGAGTTTGGCTCCTTCTTCTGTTGGAGGGATCGAGGGAGATGGGCTGCTGCAATGAAGAAATGGAGAGCTGCTGAATGGTTTCCATATCCTTCCAATCCACCAAATTCCACATAATTAAGATGGACAATAGTCTATCAAAGAGAGAAAACAAAATTATTCAGTGAAAACCCTCCTTGTAATCTTAAATACTTCCAAGTTGAATGTCGAGTCTTTTCGATTTCGAGAAGTAAATTGAGTCAAATCGCTCCCCTTGACAAGATGGTAGTTCATCAACCTCCAAAGGGCAAAACAATTGACACATTACACATGTTTTGCAGGTGAGAAATCATGATATAAGGAGAATGAAATTGAGAGCACGCCAATCCATGCAATGAAAAGCACGTTAACGAAAAATAACCAGATAAAGATATAATAACAATCCATTTTTTTTTACACAATAACGGGAAAACCCATTCAAGTATATAGATCTCAAACTCGTGAAATACCTCGCTAA
This sequence comes from Rhodomyrtus psidioides, assembly GCA_021437785.1. Lineage (NCBI taxonomy): Eukaryota > Viridiplantae > Streptophyta > Magnoliopsida > Myrtales > Myrtaceae > Rhodomyrtus > Rhodomyrtus psidioides. The sequence continues at coordinate 546,606 of JAILYB010000166.1, read as the reverse complement.
TCTCACGAATGAGATAAACACGAGTTAATGATCTGGATGGATGCCCACACATTAATTAAACTTTTTACACTTGGTGGCCTGGGAAACTATGACCCCTTTTATGAGCTTGATCCACACACACAAATATGTTTTTTAATCATTAAGCAAACTCTACAAAGTTAATACCGTAGGAGAATTTAAACAATAAGAAAGGGCATAATTCAAAGTATGATAAATTCCCATCCTAGTGCATTTAATGCAACTGAAAGAGCACTACAAAGCAACATGGCAATCATAAACAATTTTTAATTTTTTTTTTTTTTTGCTTGTTCCCTTTTTGCTCCAATGCAACTTTAGCTTTTCCATCGTGTGGGTAATCAATCTCCAAGTCAACCTCGCCTCATCATTTGGTCTTGGGTTCTTCTGAACAACCCACCATGCACCTCATTTCCCACTTTCTCTCTCTCTCTCTCTCTCTCTCTCTCCATCTTTTTTCGTTTCGTTTCGTTTTTTTGTTTTTGTTTTTTAACCTTTTCAATAGGAGTGTGTCATTTCGACCCAAAAAAAAAAAAAACAGGAGTGTGTCATTCCCTATATAATTGCCTCTCTCTTTTAGCCGGATCTTCCCCTCATGGGAAGCAGAAGCATCTCGTTCCAGGGCAAAGCATGAAGGTTCATCAGTTCGCACGTGGATTCTTTGAGCTCGAACCCACCACCCTCACGCTCGGCTGCAAACGCCTCCGCCCCCTCGTTCCGAAGCTCCCCCACCAGACGGACGTGGTCTCGTCCGCCGCCGCATTCGTCGACATCAAGAGCTTCATCCGCCCCGAGAGCGGCCCGCGGAGGCCCGGCTCCTCCTCCGACGACAAGAGAGACCCTCCTCAGGTATAACCCCATTTCCCTCTTCCGTGGCAATTTCCACAATTCTTGTCAGGAGCATGTGAATGTTGACTATATAGTATGCGACATTTTGCAAAGTGACTAGGAGTTCAAACTTTGCCGTGTTTACAAGTCCAATGTACCACACAAAGAACCTTCGGATTCTCTTCTTTACATTGATCATTGTTCTTTTCGATGATTGAACCGTGTTAATCTACTTGTTCTCTTCCTGGAGCATACGTCCGCTAGTAAAAAACCTAATCAAACTGGCCGGTTGAAGAAGGGAGGATTTATATCACGAATAAAATAGATAGTCTGTTCTCTTCATCATTTCAATTGCCACGGCGGCCATAAGTGTTAGTTAAATAGAAAATAATGTATGTCTGGCTAGAGGAGTAATTACAATATGATTTTGAAGTCTCATATTTTATGTGTGCATGGGAACTTCTACGTTCATGCAGGTGGAAACACACCCGGGAGGGACTCGTTGGAACCCGACGCAAGAGCAGATCGGGATACTCGAGATGCTGTACAGAGGGGGGATGAGAACTCCCAACGCGCAGCAGATCGAGCAGATCACGGCACAGCTCAGCAAGTACGGGAAGATCGAAGGCAAGAACGTGTTCTATTGGTTCCAGAACCACAAAGCCCGCGAGAGGCAGAAGCAGAAGCGCAACAGCCTCGGCCTCGCTCACTGCTCAAGAACCCCCACCACCGCCGTCGCCATCGCCGCTGTAACTTTGAACACCAGTAAGGTATGCATCGTTCCAACATTGGTATCAGAATGCCGCATGATGCATGCTGAGAGTTCGACGTTTGCTTCGTCGCACTCATGCTTCATATGTTGTTTCAGATTTGCCAGACAACTAAATTTCCCTTCGATTAATCGAACAAACATGTTCTACGACACAAAAAAACTCACCAGTCCTAGCACAATATGCACGAGTGTAAATGGTAATGAACGTTCGAAATTAAAAATTTTCAAATTAACCCATGGAACATAACATGATGTTGCAGGGATCGGAAGGAGAGATTAGAGGGGAGGAAGACAGTCCGTACAAGAGGAAGTGTAGAAGCTGGGGATTTGACTTCTCGGAAGCAGAAGAGGATGTGAGCAGGTCATCATCATCATCATACAGAGATGAGGACGAAGCAGCTCACTGTAGAACTCTGGAGCTCTTTCCATTACACCCGGAAGGCAGATGAAGGTGTTCGTCTCGGAAGAAAAACATAACTTGCCAAAATCTTCCTCTCTCTCTCTCTCTCTCTCTCTCTCTATTTCAAGGACTTTTGTGAGGCCAAACTGTGATGTGATCATCGACTAAGAATGATCTTCTCTTCCCTTCTTCCTTCCTTCTTTCTTTCTTTTTCCTTCTTTTGAATTAGATGATGTACTGCTTTTTCTTTCCTTCTTCTTTCCTTTTGTTCCGGGAAAGAAGAAAGAAAGACAAGATGTGTCGTCTCTTGTCTGACCTCTGTACTCTAATTTAACCTTTGCTCTCTCTCTCTCTCTGACTTCTAAACCTGTGTTCTCTCTGTAGGACTCTTTATTCCCATCTCTGCCATGTGTGTATGCGCTTGTTCATTCTTTTGACTATGGAGGAACAAGCATGTTAATAAATCCAAGGCTTTTAGGTTAAAAGTAGACACCTATGGACACTGAAGTCCAAGCACCTACTGATCTTTTTTCATTTTCCTCTTTTTTTTTTCCTCCCTCTTCTCCTAAACCCTACTTTCAAATTATCAACATCACAATCTAAAAGGAAAACGTCTCCACTTGCATCAATTCCCAAAAGAAAAGAAAAGAAAGAATTGATGTATAATAGCATTATGCGTTTTAGTCTCTTGTGGAGACTTTTTAGCAAAAGCAAGATGGAAGAAGATCAATATGATCAAATATCAAAGGGGACGTGGATTTTCTTGATGTGAAGAATCTTTGGTGATCGACATGCTTTTTCCAAGCATTATTTGGCCGGGCCATCCATCCTCGTCCGGGATGAAGTTTTGGGAGGGAAAAGATATGCTATGAAATTTGAAAATTACATGCGTGGAATCATCTCAATGATTGTCCTAATTTGGACACATGTATGAAAATTGTTTCTATTTTCAATGATATATTATGGGCAGCGCTATTTTCACTCCCATTTGACTAAGACACTCATATTTTCAATCAATAGATCGAAATGCCTTTCTCTTTTCAAGTTATTGTTTATTTTTTCATCAACCCAACCAACATAATTGTCTTTATAAATATCAAATTCACAATATAAATGTCAAATTACACCCAATAAAATATCATTCCATAATGCATCATGTTACCACTTTTCCTTGAGAAGTTCATTATTCTTAATTTATGATCACATGCTTTTAATTAAAAAAGCTATATAAAATGTTGAACATTTATTTCTATAACAGCTTATGAACACACAATGAACTGTCTATTTTTATGAAATAGTTTGAGAAAAAATTTATTAAAAAGTTGAAATTTAAAATCAAATATAATTATCAAGCAGATTTTGAATCTTGTGGGTAATTTTCAAATAGACTTGTAGGTTTTTAAAGTTACAAATCGCTTATTTGTGTTTTTTTTTTGTTATCTTTTCACATTTTGATATGAATTGCAAGATGTGAATGAAAATTTGATTACATATTCTGCACTTTCAAACTCGCATAAGTTGATCCACTTGCTATGATATTGAATTTACAATTGATATTAATTCCTTTCTTTATATCAAGAGTTGAACAACACTAAATTTCATGTTTTTTCCTTTATGTATTTATCCTTTGTTAATACATATCTAAATAAAAATATGTTTGACGTTTTGTTATTCTTTTAACAAATTAGTCTTTTCCATTTTGTGATCAATTTTACTTTTTTGTTTTTATAAAGATCAACTAAAAATAAAGGTAGATTTGTGGATTTTTTTTTTGCCCAAAAAGGTAGATTTGTGGATTAGCCTGATACAAAAAGAAACATTTAATTGAACTTAAATACTATTTGAACTTGTAGGATTTGTAAACTCGTTTTACGAGACTATATTTCAATGTAAGAACTTGAACGGTTCAAGTTCAAAGAGATGACCGTCAAATAAAAGTTAAATTGCATGACCAAAAATATTTGAAAACATAATGGATTTACTGCGGAAATTTATCAATTCAGTCCTAAACTTATTTTGAGGATGACAACTTAGTCCTAAACATCCAATTTTGATTAATGTAATCCTAAATCTTTGCGTGAAATTTCAAAGTAGTCATTTCGGTCAATTGCCACTAAAAATTGCTGATGTGGCATCCATTTATCGCCGGCTGTCCTTCATGGCACGCCAACATGAACAACTTGTGCATCACCACGTTAGCATTTCCAACGGTAATAGGCTGGAAAGACTCAATTGGAATTGACTCAAGGATTTGAAACCACTTAGGCAAAATTAAAATGTTTACAAATGATTGGATGATTATTCTGAATCTAAGGATTAATGGCAATTAAGGTTCACTTTAACAATGTGTTTAGTAGCAGAGAAAAAGGAGGATTTCCACCCCTTATGTGACTAATCCAATCCATTTTTCACTAAAAAGGAAAAATTACCCTCAATCATTCAATAGCAATTTAAAGTGGAGGCCCCAAATTATTTTACTTTCCTTGTTTAATTTTTTTCAATTTCTATTTAGGATTTAGTTACCATAATTAAAAATTTCATACGCTTTGTTTTTGTTTATTGCGTGTATCCCTTGTGTATTAAAGGCACAATGTTTTTCTTTTTATGTTTGGGTTTTACTTGTGTAGAAGTAACTTTTGCCAAGTAAACAAATTATGGTGATATACACCACAAAAGTGAAAGTTTATAAATAAGTGATTGTGTTAACGAAGTTTGTTACGTCCAAAGAATTGCAAGTATATTCACGGCGCAAAAAAATGCCTAAATAAGACTAAGGAGATTCACATTCCATTTATGATGAGGATAGTAATAAGCATTAATAAGGATAGCTATCAATTAGTTTCTATCTATAAGGATTGCCATCAATTAGTTTCCATTTATATTAGTTTCCATTTATATTAGTTTCCATTTATAAGTGATATCTATATGTGTACTTGGCTATTTAAAGAGCCATTAAGTTATACGAAAGAGCAAGCAATTACAATCCTACTCCAACCTCTTTTCTTCCTCATTCTCTCTCCTCTATTCTTGCTATATCCAACTATTCTCTTAACAATTGGTGCTCTCGTTCGACTCACACCTCCACCGTGCCTGCAATACGTTCTCAAGAACATGAATCCCAATTGCACGTGGTGCAACAACTAGCCAATAATACTGCTGCAGCTGTTGAACAATTGCGCCAAGATCTCATTACCTCTCAATCCAATCAACTGACTGCCGAGAGCCTCGCGACTCTCCTGGATAAACATGACCAACGTCTCACTGCTATCATCCGGGAAGAACCATCACCACTGCCCACCTCCTCCAATCCTACGGCGGCCGGCATTCTCGGGAGTGGCCCATCGAAACCCACCCATACAGATGAGAGGTCAACCTAGGGCTCGACACCACGACTCATATTTTTGCGTTTCTCTTCGGGCGATCCATCTATTTGGCTTTTCAATGTAACCAACTTTTTTCAATATTATCATACTCACCCTGAGGATCGCCTACTGCTAGCGGCGATGCACCTCGATACTCCTCCCGCCACTTGGTATCAAGGATTGGTGGCTGCAAATATTTTGCCAGATTAGGATGCATTTACCAGTGTTATCCGCCATCGTTTTGGCCCCTCCGAATACGAAGATCCAATTGCCCTCCTTGCCAAGTTGTCTCAAACGGGTTCCGTCCTTGATTACCAGGCCACCTTCGAAAATCTTGCTAGCAAGATACGTGGACTCACGCTGGCACACTTACGTAGCTTGTTTATTTCTGGCCCGCAGGCCCGGGTGCGCATGGCCGTCCAAGCTCACCGTCCAGTGTACTTGCACGATGCCTTCGCCTTGGCATGCATGTATGAGGCCCAGTTCAGCGAGCCACGCAACCGGTCGTTTTCACCACGACCTTTCGCATCACCCCACCCTTCCGCATCTGCAACCACACAACCACCGCTTCCACGATTGCCCATTAAACATCTGACTGCAGAAGAGATGCAAGTATGACGTGACAAAAGTCTATGCTTCAACTGTGACGAAAAGTTCGTTCGCAGGCATCGTTGTAAGGGGCGTCCGACCCTTTTATATTTGGAGGGTTTCGACGACTCGACTGATGTCTTGCTGCCAATCGAAAATGAGGCCGCCGAAACCTCGCCACCTGAACCCGAAATCAGCCTCAATGCTCTCTTGGGCCAATGCTCGGCCAAATCCATGTGCATGACGGGAACGATGCGAGGTCAGTCGGTTCAAGTGCTGGTTGATGGAGGCAGTACACATAACTTCCTCTCTACGCGCATGTCCAAGTTCCTTGCCATGCCACTGTCGCCGGTCACTACCTTCCAGGTGTTGGTAGGCAATGGTGATGCCCTACGATGCACAGCCGTATGTCGCGATATGCCTGTACTGCTTCAGACCCATCTATTTACCATGGACCAGTTTGTTCTTGACTTGCAGGGCACTGATATTGTTCTGGGCGTCCAATGGCTAGAAACTTTGAGGCCAGTCCTGACAGACCACGCCAACATGACAATGGAATTCCAGCACCATGGCCAATCAGTGCGGCTGCAAGGTGACCCCTCTCTGCGTGCGCACTCAGTTTCCTCTTCGGGCCTTTTCAAACTCATGGCGGCTGACGGCATAAGCGCATGCTACATGTGCTTATCCGCCTCTTCATTAGACCAACCTCCAGCGGACGTGGATGCTGACATTCCGCTATCAGTACAAACCCTTCTTGAGAAGTACGACGACCTATTTGCCCACGCAACCGGCCTTCCACCGGCACGTGATGTCGACCACCGCATTCCCCTCAAGACTGGCATCGAAGCGGTCAATGTTTGACCTTACCGTTATCCACACTACCAATAACATGAGATTGAATGTCTCGTCACGGAATTCCTCCGAGACAGAATCATTCGCCCTAGTCGTTCGGCTTTCAGTTTGCCGGTCCTCTTGGTCAAAAAGAAGGATGGCTCTTGGCACTTCTGCGTCGATTACATGGAGCTTAATGCCGCCACATTCGAGATCGATCCCCCATTCCAACGGTTGATGAGCTATTGGACGAATTGCTCGGCGCTGTCATTTCTCCAAATTAGATTTGCGCTCCGGATATCATCAAATTCGGATGGATCCCTCCGACATACACAAAACAGCCTTCCGGACGCATCACTGCCACTTCGAGTTCCTGGTAATGCCCTTCGGACTCACCAACGCACCATCCACCTTTCAGGCGTTAATGAATGAGGTATTCCGATCGTTTCTTCATCGTTTCGTTGTTATATTCTTCGACGATATTCGTGTTTATAGCAAGGATTTGGCCCTTCATCTTGATCATCTCCAGCAAGTATTTGTCACTCTGCGCCACCACCACATAGCAGTCAAACACTCGAAGTGCAGCTTTGCAACGCCCACTGTCGAATTCCTTGGGGATATTGTTTTAGCGCATGGTGTCTTTGCTGATCCTGCAAAGCTGGAAGCAGTTCGGGGCTGGCCAATCCCAACAACGCCCAAGAAAGTTCGCGGCTTCTTGGGGTTGACCGACTATTATCGCAGTTTCATCTGCCACTACGCGACAATAGCCGCCCCTCTCACGGACCTCCTCACCAAGGACGGGTTCGCGTGGTGCGTACAAGCCGAGCATGCCTTCACCTCCCTTAAAGAAGCTTTGAGTCATTCCCTGGTATTGGCACTGCCTGATTTTTCCATTCCTTTTGTTGTGGAAACTGTTGTGGAAATTCTCCTATATTTTGATTCTGACAAAACCTTCAAATAGAAATTATTTAATGAAATGTGATGCAGGAAGAATGTGTAAGCAGCAGGTTGAGTGATTCCAATTCTGTCGCGCTGACCAAGGGTCAGATGGAAGCGCTTCTGACGAAGGGTCAGATGGAAATGCTTCTGACGAAGGGTCAGATGGAAGTGCTTCTGACGAAGGGTCAGATGGAAGTGCCCCTGACGATCTAAACAGTGACGGATGGATCACATCAAATCTCCGTATTACCATTCCGTGCCAACTAATCTAACCCACGTATGGCAGGTTTCCGATCAAGGCAAGTGATATTCGATTATCCTGATATCCCCTCTAATCAATTAAGGGACTTTCTATAATGGGATATCATCTTCAAGTTCGATGAAAACTACCAGGATGATGAAACTGAATCCATTCAAATGCATACACTTCATCAAGTCATGAACTCACAAGTAGACTCAGATGTGAATACGGGTTCGGAGAATGTTCAGAAGGAAACTTCCTCAGTTGAAGAAAGACTAGAATATGAACAGAATGAATCCACAATATCCTCAAATGATGGCCTTGACAAAAACTGGAAGCATAAGTCAAGTCATCCAGAGGAACTTATCATAGGCAGCATAAGTGATGGCGTAAAGACAAGATCCAAATTCAAGCAAGCAATGAGCAACATCGCCTTGGTATCTGAACTGGAGTAAAAAAGGATTGAAGATGCATTAGCAGATGAAAACTGGATAAATGCAATGCAGGAAGAACTACTTCAGTTCAAGGTCAACAATGTTTGGGAACTGGTCAATCGTCCCAAAAATCGTCCAATAATTGGAACAAAATGGGTATTCAGAAACAAACTTGATGAGAAAGGAAAAGTTGTAAGAAATAAAGCAAGACTTGTAGCAAAAGGATACTCTCAAGAAGAAGGAATAGATTACGATGAAACCTACGCACCGGTTGCCAGAACAAGGAGCATCAGAAGGAGCATCATAAGGAACATCAGAAGGAGCATCAGAAGGAACATCAGAAGGAGCGTCAAAAGGAACGTCAAAAGGAGAGTCAGAAGGAGCATCAGAAGGAGCATCAGAAGGAACGTCAGAAGGAGCGTCAGAAGGAGCGTCAGAAGGAACGTCAGAAGGAACGTCAGAAGGAGCGTCAGAAGGAACATCAGAAGGAACGTCAGAAGGAACGTCAGAAGGAGAGTCAGAAGGAACGTCAGAAAGGCGCGTAAGAAAAAATTCACACTTTCTTCTAAAAAGGTCAGTTATCACTAAAAGTTGTTTTTTGGGTAAGTTCCTCATATAAATAGATATCTTCGAATATCTGATTGACAATGAATATTTGTTATATTAAAAGAATTTTTTTTCTTTCCTTAGAAAATCAAAATTCTCATTTGTTTCCAAAAATAACCGCCTCTTTTATAAAAACGCTGAACCGTCGCCTTTGTTCTCTCACTTTAAAAAATCTCTCAAATCAAAACCCTAATACCGCGTTCGAAGTTTCTCGCTCTCGATTTCCTCCTCAAAACAACACTCTTTCACTCAAAGTTTTAAACTTTCTACGCATCAATGGCTCCAAAATCAGCCTCTGACTCGAAGAAGACGCCTCAGTCGAAGAGAAAGTTCTCCGCCTCAACTGCAAGTGGCGCGGAACTCACAGAAACCCAAATCAACGAACAGCGAGAAGCTCTTCGCCTGGCAGAAGGTCTGTCTCTGTCTGCCTTTGAAGGAAAAGAATCTATGGCTCATTCTATTAAGCCAATGTATGATAGGATTAAGGCTGCAGGAGATTTTGGTAACGAACTTAGAAAACTGCTAAACACTCACTATTTCGATAGTGAGGGCGAACTATTGGAGTTTCTTAGCCTGCCTGGGAAAATTGTTGAACCAATTGCTGTAGAAAAACCTGCATCAGTCTCTAGAAAAGGAAAGGAGAAAGTGGCAGAGACAAGCTCGAAACGAAAACCATCCCCAATTAGATCTGGCGGCACGAAGGCAAAGGTGGAAGATGATGATGACATTCTGTTCAATGACTTTGTGAAAAATATAAGCTTTATTTTGGATAAAAGCTTTCCTGATCCCTTGTTCCAGAATCAGGCTTACAAAGATAGGTATGAAGCAATGAAACAGAGAGGTGTTATACCTCAAATGGTATTTGAGTTAAAGTACTTTGACAGCAATAGCATCTATCTGAGGAAGCATCTAGAAAAGATGAAGATAGATCAATTTATAACTAAGAGAGGCTCCACTTTTCCTGATTTGGTAGCCTACTTTTATTCAAATCTTCAGTTTGTCAACTTCAACTCTCTGGCTTTCACAATCAAAAGAAAGCAATATTTTCTGACTGTTGATGAATTGGCTGCAATCATGGGAACCAAAAAGGGAGACTTCAAACCCTTAGATGTCACTGCAGGTGAAGCTTTTTGCTTCTTGACTGGTAAATCGAGTTTCTCAAGGGAATCAAAGTCACATATTGCCTACACAGACTTTCCCTTGAAACATATCATGATGCACAATGTGATCATCGAATGTCTCAGACTCAAGGCAGCATCAAAGACAGATATATCAAAGTACGAGGCAAAGCTGTTATAGGGAATCTTGACAGGACAGAGGATTTCCTTTGCTCGTACAGTACTATTGCACATGTACAGATCAGCTCTCAAGCCAAAGGGGCAACTTCCTTATGCCGCCTTGATCTTCAAAATAATCAATTATTTTAAGATTGATGGCCTAGGTGCTTTTATCAAGCAGGAAATTCCTTTGATGACTGCTGGAGAGACTATGGTAACAAAGATGGGGTACAAGATGACTCTTGCTGGATGGAGAACAAAGAACAATGAACCAGTCATTGTGGATTTCGAGGAAGAGTCAAGGCAGAAATCTCCAAAGAAGAGAAAAGTCATGGCTGTTAAGGGGCAACAAACAGACAGTCCTGCTGATAAGGACTCAGACGCAAGTGAGGAAGAAACAGGGGAATATGATTCTGAAGCTACTCAATCTCGAGGTGGATCAGATGAAGATAGTGAGTCTGAAAATCATAGTGCTGAAGGAGATGAGGAAGAAGGAGATGAAACAGGAATACAACCACAAGAAAAAGTTGTGTATCCCTATGATCTGACTGAGGAAGAATTCCTCACAATGTGGGATGAGGAGCAAGCTGCACGAATTGAAGATGACATAGAGTATGATATCACAATTGTCAACTGTGATCATGAGCTATTGCTAGCACAAGTTCTAGCAACGTTGGCGTCAACAGAACAGGAGGAAGAACAAGATGACATTGGAGCTTACTCTGTCTCTTCCACCAGGGCAACAATTCACAAAGATACTGCAAGTCTAGCTTCAGCAATTGCCCGAGAAGATCAATTGTCCAGTGCACAGACCATTCCAATGGATATTGATGAGGAAATAGTCTCCGTGCCAAGCTCAAAGGCAAAAGGGAAAAGAGCTATAAATCAGGGGGAGAAAGAGCCTGTGCCTGTTACATCAGATGTTTTTCTCACAGAAGTCCTAGCTTCTCAAGCTTTCACCAAGGCACAAACTGAAGGGGAGACTCAAGAACCTGCACCTTTAGAACAACAAATGGAACTTCAAGCGCATTTTGAAAATCTTCAAAATACTCTTCTTCAGACGATGGCTGCAATGGAAACAAGATTTGATCAGAAAATGAAGGCTTTTGAAAAGAAGACAGATAGGAAGCTGCAGGGTTTGACTAGTCAGGTGATTAAGCTGGAAAAGTCAATTGATCTCTATGGGAGAATGTTTTGTGCTGAGATCGCCAATATGCCTACATACACACTGGTCAGAACGGACAGAACAGCTTCAAACATGCCCTCTTCTCAAGCTGTAAGAGACCATGCTCAGGTGATGGGAAGAAGCTATGACGAACCTTCCCGAGTGGAGGCTGATAATGAGCCTGAAGAACATCCCTCTTCTTAAAAACTCTTATTTCATTTTCTATCCTTAAGGACATTTTTATACAAATTTCTTTCTGATGTTGACAAAAAGGGGGAGAAGCTGAATTTACTTTTATGCAGTCTCATTAGCTTACCTCTAATTATATTTCAATTTAGAAGAAAGGGGGAGAAGACCTAACCTACCTTATGCAGGATAATCTTACTCTGATCATGCTCTCCTATGAGAACACTTTCATTACAGGATCTCTAATGTTGATTACCTGCAGGAGCAAATGTGATGGTTACTCACGTTTATTTTATCACTGGTTCATTTTTCCTTTAATCACTCTTTTGTAATTTGCAACTGGAGAAGTTTTGTCACCATAAAAAATGGGGAGATTGTTGTGGAAATTCTCCTATATTTTGATTCTGACAAAACATTCAAATAGAAATTGTTTAATGAAATGTGATGCAGGAAGAATGTGTAAGCAGCAGGTTGAGTGATTCCAATTCTGTCGCGCTGACCAAGGGTCAGATGGAAGTGCTTCTGACGAAGGGTCAGATGGAAGTGCTTCTGTCCAAGGGTCAGATGGAAGTGCCCCTGACGATCTAAACAGTGATGGATGGATCACATCAAATCTCCGTATTACCATTCCGTGCCAACTAATCTAACCCACGTATGGCATGTTTCCGATCAAGGCAAGTGATATTCGATTATCCTGATATCCCCTCTAATCAATTAAGGGACTTTCTATAATGGGATATCATCTTCTAAGGAATATATCCTTGGGAATCAACTCAAACTTATCACACTTATGGAAGCTGGAGATTCAGTTGTATGGGCGATTGAATCAGAAGGGTTCAATGTCTTACCCCAACGGTCTACATATCTTCTGAAGATACAGTCTCGTTCAATCACGATTGATGACGTCCAATCAAGGATTGAAGAGCGATCCCTCAGCTGGAATCCAACGGCTAGTTCGGAGGCAGGGGAGTATAAAAGAAGAATCATGATGGACTAAAGGAAGGTGTGCGAACAACAATCCAAAGTGCAAGCATAATTTGAGTTTCATCCAAAGATTATTCTGTGTACCCAAAATCCTTCACCGTGAAAATCTGTGTGAGAGAGAAACAAAATACCTGAGTGGTTGTAATCCTCTTGATTCTTCATAGTGAAATCCAGTCGATCGGCTGTCATCGTGGGAGAGTGGACGTAGGCTTAATCTAAGCCGAACCACTATAAATATCGTGTGCAATATTCTCTAAACTCTCACCCTTGCGTTTAGATTTTCTGCACACTGTTATACGATTCTTGTTTCTAATCGTACACTGAACTTTATTCATTCCGCAAGAAATTTCAATTTTGTTCAGAATCTCCTATTCACCCCCCTCTAGGAGATATTGCTAGATACATTAGAAACTGACGCCAGTGGCGTTGGAATTGGCACAGTATTGATGCAGTCCGAGCACCAGCTGGCCTTCTACAGTCGCAAACTTTCCCCCTCATGCGCAGCAAGTCAACTTATGTGCGTGAGTTGTTTGCAATACAGTCCGACGTCCAGAAGTGGCGTCAATATCTGCTCGGCACTCACTTCATTATCCGGACAGATCATAGGCCGCTGCACCATCTTCTTAAGCAAACCATCCAGACACCAAAACAACGGTAGTTCCTCTCGAAATTGGTCGGCTTTGACTACTCTATCGAGTATAAGCCGAGCAAGAAAAACGCAGCGGTAGATGCCTTGTCAAGGGTTTATGTTGACGTCAACCAGGAGAGCGCACTCTTGACATTATCTCGTCCTGTGAATACTGACCTTGACACGCTTCGTGCCGAGTTGCTGCTAAACCAGCGTACAAAGAGCATCATCGACGACCTCCAGCGTGCACCTAACTCCCAGCCTGGATGGTCTTACTCATCAGATTTGCTCCGCCACCGTGGCCGCTTGTTCTTGCCGGCGGACTCCTTCCTTATGCCATTCCTTTTGTCAGATTATCACTCCAGCTTACATGGTGGTCACTCTGGGGTACAACGGACCTTACATCGCATCTCTGCGCATTTTCAGTGGGACGGCATGCGCAACGACATAGCCGAGTTCGTACAAGCATGCGATGTTTTCCAAAAATGTAAACCAACCAACCATCACCCCTACGGGTTACTTCAGCCCATTACTCCACCGGACTCATTATGGATGATCTCTCTATGGACTTCATTAACATTTACCACCATCTGCTGGGTACACGGCCATATTAGTGGTCGTTGATCATTTTTCCAAGGGGGCCCACCTCGCTTCACTACCGCCACGTTACACTACCACCAAAGTGGCTTAAGTTTTCTAGACTACAGTGGGAAAGCTACACGGCATACCTCACTCCATTATTTTTGACCGTGACCCCATTTTTCAGAGTGCCTTGTGGAAGGAGTTGTTTAAACTTCAGGGAACAAAGCTGCACTTCTCATCCGCTTACCTCCCACAATCGGACGGACAAACGGAGCGTGTCAATCGATGCATTGAACAATTCCTTCGTTCCTTTGTTCATGATCAACCCTCCAAGTGGTCCAAGATACTTAGCTGGGCGGAGTACCACTACAACACCACCTTTCAGGCTTCTACTGGTATGACGCCCTTCGAGGTGACATGCGGTAGAAAACCACCCTCCCTCTTGGACTATTGTGCAGGCACCAGTGCCGTCGAAGCAGTCGATCATGACCTGCGCTCAAGTGATATAATCTTGTCTCAATTACGTGCCAATTTATCCAAAGCTCAGGCGGTCATGAAAACCCAAGCAGATAAGCACCGCACTGATATTTCTTTCAAACCAAGTGACATGGTGCTTCTTTGTCTTCATCTGTATTGCCAGTTGTCGATTCGTAAAGACTCCGCCCACAAGCTTGGGCTTCGCTACTATGGTCCGTTCCCTGTGGAGGAACACATGGGACAAGTGGCTTATCGACTTTCCTTTGCCAGCTTCCAGTCGCATACACCCAGTTTTTCATTGTTCACTACTGAAATCATATATGGCTTCACAATCCACTAGGGTGCACCCACTCGCAGATGCAGCTGTTGATCACCAACCCATTCACAAGCCACTAGCAATTTTGGGTCAACGAGTTATTCTGAAGGACTCTAAGCCGGTCTCACAGGTGTTAGTTCAGTGGCAGGATCTCGCGCCTGAAGACTCTAGTTGGGAGGATGAGCACCTCTTGGATAATATTCGACTTGAGGACAAGTCATCTATCTATGGGGGAAGGAATGTTACGTCCCAAGAACTGCAAGTATATTCACATGCCGAAATAAGACTAAGGAGATTCGCATTCCATTTATGATAAGGATAGTAATCAACATTAATAAGGATAGCTATCAATTAGTTTCTATCTATAAGGATTGCCATTTAGTTTCCATTTATAAGTGATATCCATATGTGTACTCGGCTATTTAAAGAGCCATTAAGTTACACGAAAGAGCAAGCAATTACAATCCTACTCCAACCTCTTTTTCTTCTTCCTCCTTCTCTCTCCTCTGTTCTTGCTATATCCAACTATTCTCTTAACAAAGTCTGCATGATAAGATTTTTTCTACATTTTACTTGATGATGTAGAAAAGAATTAGGTTTCTTGGAAATTCATCTTTTCGAAAAAATTAATTTTTATGAAAAAAAATCTAACAATAAAAAATAGTGTCTTCAATAAACACACGATACCCACAATAATCAAAACAAAACATGTGAAAATCTTATTCATGACACATTGAAATAGAAACAGTAAGAAAAGTAAATAAATTTACTACCGCTACTTTCAATTACAATTGAATGATTGAGGAAACTTTATCTTTTTTTTTTTGAAAATTAAGAAATAGTTTCTTTACTTGAGTATTTAAATCAAGCGGGGAATGGGGTGAAATGAAGGGAAGCATTTACCACTAAGCTTAGATTTTATTTATTATATTAGAAAATTCACGCTAGAGAGATGTCATGAACAAAAAATTTAGCGTATAATTTGGTGTGTTTTTTGGATGTATAAGGTCGTCTTACCATCATCGGAAGGATTATAAAAAGAAAGGGTCATAAACCTATTGCAATTGTGCCAATTCGGTCATAATTTTTTTTTCCCAATTGAATCATAATCCTTTTGCATTTGTGCCAGTTCAGTCCATCCAATGAATTTTGGTCGAAAGTCTTTGGCTAGAGGAACAAAGATGAAGGGAAGGAACAAAAAAAATGAAAGAAAAGGAATTTTCTAATATAATAAATAAAATCTATTGATTTAGAGAATGTAGAACAGTTAATTTAGAATTCAAACGCGCTCACTCCCATTTGAACATGTACAAAGCGAATCCCTAAAACTATACGTGGCAATTGCGGAATTAACATGCCCAAATATCAATTTGAATCACTGATCGAGATTGTGTACGTCACACGAATGGAGCGTACCTTATTTGCCACATATCTTAAGGGAAGTGGGCCGTCCATAGAGGCTAACCCAGCCCATTACCCATAGATAACTGTCGAATGCAATTATCGTATACCATGGTTCGATCTTCGAGTGAAGCAGGCTATCAATCCTTCTCTAAGGATTGACCAAATTGAAACAGAAATGGGACTATTGCAAAATCCATTGCGATCCAGGATTATCCTCTAGGACACAAGCATTCCTTTTGAGATAGAAAATGAAAGGAAATGCATGCAATCCAATAAGTTAGGGCACATGGCTGGCTTGCAACTGGACGAGGAGGATCACTGTTTGGAGATGTTAGATAATTAATCGTGTCTGTAAAGTATGGCATTGCATCTCAGCGTGAGGAAAAAATAATTTGTGATCGATACAGTTGCCTAACAGGACATTCTCTTCTTCTTTTTTCTCTTTTTTTTTTTGGGGTCCGAGCCCACCAGAACATTCATTTGATATATATATTTAGGCTATTTTCCACAATACAAAGGAATGATGTTAAAGGAAAAGGAATATCTTAGAGGGAGGGAGGGAGGGAGGGAGGAAGGAAGGGAGGGAGATTCTTAAATTTAGTTCATGATAAACATTTGAGACCTAACATAATTATAGATTCTATAGTTCAGCAATGTTCTAGACTGTTTTCTAAATAAAGCCTTTTGATAGCATACGTTTCTTAGAATAATTACTCATTTCATTGCAAAGAGAGAGTGAGACTCTTGGGCTATGTTTGGTGGGCCGGATGTAGCTTCAAATTGGATAACTTTTGTCTTGTTTGGTGCTTGAGCCACTAATAATAATAATAAAAAAAACGCTTTGGCGGTGAGATATATAGCTGAGTATGATATCTGCTATCTAGTAAAGTTAAAAGAAATGAAAAAAAAAAAGATATTGAGCTAACTTCATGAAGCTTCTTTGTCTCATACAACTTCATCACACGAGCAGCCACACCTTCATCTGTCGCACCTTCGTTGGATCAAAGGCTCACAACTCAAATCCAAGGTTGCTGGCCCCAGGCAGGGGACCCTAAACTTGGGGTAGTCCAAGGTTGGGCCTCGGCCCTAAAGTTGACTGCGGCCTCTGTGGTTGCGAACGACACCGATGAGCTTGACCGAGAGAGTAAGGGACAATACAGCACCAGACAAAGAGCTTGAGAGAGGCACACTGACAGCAGAGCAAGAGAAGGGATAGCGAAGTCCCATGCGGCATGGAAGTAGGCGATGAGGCGGAGGGGCAGAGGGTGGAGATGAGGGAGGCATAGAGGTGATGGTCGGGAAGGAAGCCATTGGAATGTGAGGTCGGGATGCTGCTCGGGCCGGCTCATTGCAGCGGCGACAGAAACAGGAGAGTCCGATAGGGATTGTCGGGAGAGTTGGAATCGAGGAGACAGGCAAAGACAGAGGAAATTATTCATGTATACCAAAACACTTATCATATGTCTATATCCATGTTATCCTCTCCCAATAAATCCGACCTCATCTTATTCGGTAGAAATCTCTGCATCATCCTCTACCAATGCACAGAAAATAAAGAACAAAAATTCACAACTGCAGCAAGATAGCCTACTCATATAGCACATTCATATTCATGGATAAGTTTGTTCATTTCTTACATAGTGGAACTTTGGACCGAACAAGAAAGAAAAATTATGCCCAAAGCCGAGCGACTTTGGGCTGGGCCTGGCCCAGAACAGATAAGTACTGACCTATTATTTATCTCCTTTTGATTAGTGTGTTTGATAAGCCGTTCTCAGTCTAAATATCCCCCCACAGATTTCAGCCTCGCCCACCTCTAATAGAAATCTTAGTCTAATACTTCAGTTTAATCCCATGATGCCTTTTTTTTTTTGTTCACAGTTTCTTGTCTTTCCTCAGCTTCTGCTAAAGATGGCGAAATGGGTCCACTCACCCTTTTTTTTTTGCTCCTATATTTATTGGGCTGGGTTCGAAATGGGTCGCTCCAATGTTATGAGTGGGTTAAAATGAGTTGTAAGAAATAAAGACCAACTAAATTGGGCTAAATGGGTGTGATTCAGACCCCTATTTAATCGCAACTTTTATAAGGATGGAACAAAACCGAGTCCTTAGTCCTAACCATGTGGATCCGGATTCTCTACCATAAAGGTAGAGAACCATTATGATCTGGCCCTCCACTCCCTATTTATAGGGGGCAAAAGTTTGGGATAGGTAGGGAATGGAGGGCTTGGATCTTAATGTTTCTCTACCTTCATGGTAGAGAATCCAAGCCCTCGAAAACCATTTTCATCGCCCTCAATCCATTATTATTCAACTTACGCCTTATATCCCGTTGCTTCGCAATCTCCTACACAAGTAAACACTGATGTGTCTGTCTCTTTCTATCTCTGGGTTTTCGTTGTCTTTCTAGTTCAAGTCCGGTTTCGATTGCAATTTCCTAATTCAATTCGACTCCGAAAGGAGGAAAAATCCCAATGCGATACGCGGTTTTATAAGACTCCGGTGAAGAGCTTAACGCTTCTGCCGCTTTTGCCAGCGATGATTCCTCAATATCGTCGCCTGGTAGTCGACTTGTTTCTATTGATGGGTTTCGCATTTCGCACACTCCCCTTTACGTCTTGCTTCACTTTATTTCGACATTCGATCATTTCGCATTTGCTTGCTATGATTCCTCTCGGATTTGGGTGTATCTTATGCTTGCATTGCACTGGCCGAATCACCACCGGTGCCGGGTGTTTATGACTTTTCTACCAAGTTTGTAACTTTTCAAAATCTGCACTTTATGTTGCTTTCAGATGACCTTAGAGGTGGCAAATAAATGGGTTGGATTGAGTTTGGATGGGTCATAAATGGATTAAACTCAAATCCACTCATTTAATTCGTATTGACCCATTCATAAATGGATTCAAGTGTTTGGTTGGTGACAGATGCGGTGAAGTTACTGAAAGCTGAAAGTTAAACAAAGACATATGGACGGCAAATTGATTGGGGTAGACGAACAAGTAGAAAGCCATAATGGAGTTGTTAGATGTGGACCCGGCATTGGTGTGATTCACGGAATGGGTGGCATCGGTAAAACTGCTCTCAGTGAGATCGTTTTCAATAAATTATGTTCTTGCTTTGACAGCCAATGCAGCTTCATTGAAAGCATCTAAGAATCATTAAAAGGAAATGGACCAATAGATCTACAGAAACATTTGGCATCAGAGACTCTAGATTTTTAAAAAGTTTTTATCAACATTGATGAAAGGATTATTGTGGAAATTCTCCTTGTATTTTGATTCTGACAAAACTGTCATCAAGATATATGTAGTGTTTTGATTTGCAGAAAGAATGTGTAAGCAGCAGCTTGCGTGGATCTAAATCTGTCACTAAGTCTCGAGGAGAGAGTGGGCATATAGTTTCTTCTGACGAGGTCAGATGGAAGTGCTTTTGGCGTTGGTAGGATGGAAGTGCTTCTGACGGGGTCAGATGTAAGTGCTTCTGATAATGGTCAGATGGAGTGCATCTGAAGACCTTCAGATGGAGTTGCTTTTGAGGGTCATATTCAACATGTTCTCTTATTTGAGGATTTCGTGCAAAGAACTATATGCAGTGTCAGATGGATCTTTTCAAAGCTCAGAATTACCATTCCATTGTATCTGATCAGACTCGTGAAGTTTTCCTTTGAAGACGACATTTGAACGGTCAGATTCTGCTTATCTAAAACTGAAGACCCACGAATGGCAGGTTTCCGATCAAGGCAAGTTTCTTTATGGAAATTTGTGATATTCGATTGATTTGATATCTCTTTTATTCAATTAAGGGAAATTCTACGATTGGATATTACCTTCCAAGAGTATTTTTGGGGACCAATTTAAATTTGCTCCACTTATGGAAACTGGAGATTCGGTTGTATAGGCGACTGAATCAGAAGGGTTCAATATTTACTTCAACAGT
The DNA here is from genome assembly GCA_021437785.1 of Rhodomyrtus psidioides. Classification (NCBI taxonomy): domain Eukaryota; kingdom Viridiplantae; phylum Streptophyta; class Magnoliopsida; order Myrtales; family Myrtaceae; genus Rhodomyrtus; species Rhodomyrtus psidioides. The sequence continues at coordinate 526,632 of JAILYB010000166.1, read as the reverse complement.
TATCATATCTTCTCAGATACAGTCTCCTTTAATCACGATTGTTGACGTCAAATCAAGGATTGAAGAGCGATCCCTTGATCGTGTATCCAACAGCTAGTTTGAAGGCAATGGAGTATAAAAGAAGAACCATGGTGATCTATGAAGAGGCAGCGAACAACAATCTAAAGTGCAAGAGTTATTCAAATTTCACCAAAGCATACTATGTACTCAAAAATCTCATTCATTGTGAGAACCTGTGAGAGAGAAAAAACAGAGTGATTGATCGATTGTAATTCTCTTTGACTTTTCATAGTGAAATCCAGCTGATCGGCTATCATCGTGGGAGAGTGGACGTAGGCTTGATAAGCCGAACCACTATAAACTCAGCGTGCATATTTCTCTTCCATAAACTCTATCGCTGTGTTTAGTTTTCCATTGCACGTTGTTCTTGTTCCTAGATTGCATATTGAAATTATGTTTAATTTCGCAAGAAATTTCGATTTAGATTTCGATTTCGATTCACCTATTCACCCCCCCTCTAGGTGATATTGCTAGATCCAACAATTAGTATCAGAGCTTTGTTACTCATATTTGAGAAGTGTTTATAACTTCTGAGTTAACGATCTACTATGTCTAGCAACCACTCTTCAGGAACAAGTGACTCGTACTTCGCCAACAAGCCATCCTACTTCGATGGGAAGGGTTACAATATGTGGAGCAACAAAAAGAAATGGTTCTTCAAGGCTTATGATGATTTGATGTGGGATGTTGTCACAAATGGTGTCGTACCTATTGTTGCTGCAAGTGCAACCTCTAGAAATGGAACGAATCCTACCACAACCATGACTGAGACTGAAAAAGCCAAAAGACGAGGCTTGGATTCCAAAGCTGTCAATGCGTTATTTTGTGCTTTATCAACTCGTCTTTACAATCGTGTCTCAGAGGAAGAATCTACTAAAGCAATATGGGATAGGCTTCATATTACTTTTCAAGGAACAAACAGAGTAAAAGAAACAAAGCTTAGTATTTTACTGAGTGATTATGAAGCATTTCAAATGAAATCTGATGAGTCTATTGCTGATATGATAGACAGGTTTCAAAGTCTGGCAAGTGGACTTGCAAGACAAGGTACACCCATTGCTGAGCCGATGCAAGTTAGGAAAATACTTAGAGGACTCACAGATGAGTGGAACTACATCAAACCGTCTATACAAGAATGTCAAACAATCAGACCACTTTCAGTAGATGAGCTAGTTGGGACACTACAATCCCATGAAACAGAACGGGCAAACAAAATGGGAGATCAAAAAATTGAAATTACTCAATGTTTGTCTGACACAGATGATGAAGATGAGGATGATAAAGAGCTAGCACTCATGGTAAAGAAGTTTAGAAAGATGGCTCGAAAAGTCAAGAAATCGTTGAATAAAAGTGATCAGAAATCATCAAGCAACGACTCTCAAGACAACAAAGATGTGATATGCTTTCATTGCAAGAAAATAGGACATATCAAGCCGAATTGTCCAACGTTAAAGAAAGATAAGTTTAAGTATGATAAGTACAAGAAGGCTCTAAAGGCAGAGACGTTGAGTGATTCTGATGAAAGTGAAGATGACTACGCAAACATCTGTTTGATGGCTAAGTCAGATTCAGAATCAGATTCAAGCTCAGATTCAGAAACTGAGGTATGTCTATCTGAACTCCCTGATGAAGTTACGGAGTATATTGATGAGCTTTGCAAAAGTTACAAAGAAACTCTTGAAAATGTTTCTATTTTGAAAAAGGAAAACTTATCTTTAAAACAGTAAAATATTTCTCAAAAAGAAAAAATTGAGTTTCTACAACACGAATTTCATCAGTTGAAAGAAAGCCATGATCTCACTTCAAAAGAGAATGCTTCTCTAAAAGAGAAAATTGATGAGACTTCAAAAATATTTTCACAAAGTTCAAGGACTTTGGACAATATCATTTCTAAACAAATACCTTTTAATGATAGATCAGGTTTGGGTTTTAAAAAAGAAAGTGTTCTCAAAAACTATTTTTCTAAAATAAATTTCCACAAACCCACTATTACTGTTTATAGAAAGCATTTTTACAAACAGTTTACCAAGTCTCACATACGCCAGCCTTGTGTAAATTGTGGTGATCCTAGCCATACTAAGGACTACTACAAGAAAGTCTGGAGACGAGTTGACAAAAGGTCAACAAGTTTTACTAACAAAGAAGGACCCAAGAAGACATGGGTACCAAAGAAACAATGAATTATTCATTTCTTGCAGGTACCAAGGAGAAAGAAGAACAAATGGTTTCTGGATAGTGGATGCTCAAGTCACATGACTAGTAATCCATATATATTTGTATCTTTATCAAAATGCAATGGTAGAAGTGTGTCTTTTAGAGGAAGAAACAAAGGAAAAGTTATTGGAAAAGGAGATGTCAAGATTGGAAGTCTGATTGTTAAAGATGTCTCTCTGGTCAAAGGACCGAATTACAATCTGATCTCTATAAGTCAACTCTGTGACTCTGGTTATGAAATCTGCTTTCAAGATATAAAATGTACAGGTATGAGCAAGGACAAGAAGCAAAGCTTTACTGGACGAAGGCATGGAAATATTTATCTTCTTGACATTGATTCTGACTTTGAATATGCAAAATGTTTTATTTCTGTTAAAGATGAATATGAGTTGTGGCACAGAAAATTAGGGCATATTAGCATAAAGAATATTTCAAAGCTCTCTAAAAAGGGACTTGTTCGAGGTTTGCCTCAAACAAAGTTTGAAAAAGGAGGACTCTATCATGCATGCACACTAGGCAAGCAGGTAAGAAGTACTTTCAAGTCTTTAAATCAAGTTTCTTCTAAGCAAAGTTTGCAGCTGCTTCATATAGATATCTTTGGTCTAAACAGAACCTTAAGTCTTGGAGGTAAGAAATAATGTCTTGTTATAGTTGATGATTTATCTAGATTTACATAGGTATTATTTCTTACTCACAAAAGTGATGCCTTTATATATTTTTCAAGGTTTACAAAAAGAGTTCAAAATGAAAAAGGTTATACCATTTCCTGCTTGAGAACAGATCATGAGGGAGAATTTGAAAATTAAAGTTTTTCTGACTTTTGTGATGAATTTGGAATTCAACACAATTTTTCTGCTCCTTACACTCCTCAACAGAACGAGGTAGTTGAAAGGAAAAATCGTTCTTTGCAAGAAATGGCTAGAACTCTTTTGATTGAGAGTAAGATTACTTCTCATTTTTGGGCTGAAGCTGTTTCCACGGCTTGTTACATTTTGAATCGTATTTCTCTCAAGCCCCGTTCTGAGAAAACTCCCTATGAACTGTTTAAAAAAAGAAAGCCTGATGTTGCATATTTTCGTGTATTTGGTTCTAAATGTTTTATCTTGAAGAATGCTAATGATCGCATTGGAAAATTTGATGAAAAATTAGATGAAGGAATTTTCCTAGGATATTCAACAACAAGCAAGGCCTATAGAGTCTACAACAAGAACGCTCGTGTTGTTGAAGAGTCAATGAACATCAAGTTTGATGAACGTTATCAGAATGATGAATCTGAATCTAGTCATGCTTCTATGCTTCTTTAAGTCCTAGATTCACAGAAAGAATCTGAAGAGAAGCAAGAATTAGATGCTAATAATGATTCTGGAACTATTCAGACTGAGATACATTCAAATGAAGAAAGTTCAGAAGCTGCGCAGAATGAGCCTACAGAATCTTCAGATGACTGCTTCAACAAAAACTGGAAGCACAAGTCAAGTCATCCAAAGGATCTCATCATGGGTCACATAGGTGATGGCATCAAGACAAGATCCAAGTTCAAACAAGCAATGAGTAATATAGCATTGGTGTCTGAAATGGAGCCAAAAGAAATTGAAGAAGCACTAGCAGATGAGAACTGGATAAATGCAATGTAGGAGGAGCTACATCAGTTCAAAGTCAATAATGTCTGGGAATTAGTCAACAGACTAAAAAATCGTCTAGTAAGTGGAACAAATTGGGTATTCATGAATAAACTAGATGACAAAGGAAATGTTGTAAGAAACAAAGCAAGACTTGTAGCAAAAGGCTATTCTCAAGAAGAAGGAATAGACTATGATGAGACCTACGCACCTGTTGCCAGATGGACGTGAAAAGTGATTCTTAAATGGCTATATCAAAGAAGAAGTTTATCTTGAGGAACCCCCCAGTTTCGAAGAACTTAGAGGAAATGACTTGGTCTATACTTTAAGAAAAACACTTTATGGACTGAAACAAGCACCACGTGCCTAGTATGAAAGGTTAAGCAACTTTCTATCCAAACAAAACTTCATAAAAGGTAATGTTGATACTACTGTCGCGACCCTCCCTCGCGAGGCGGGGCTGAGCTAATGGGCCGCCCGATTGCTGGCTTGATCGGACGCGGGCCTCTCCCAAGGTCCATTACCCAAATCGCAACTGCTGGATATACGTGGTCGACTTTCAGTGTGGTCTAGTGACATGTTATGAGTGTACATGCCAAGGAGTCGCCACCAATCGTTTCGTGGAGGGTACGATCGGAAACCCTATCGAATAGTTGGGAGTGGTCCATTCGATTCTGCGGAAACCAGAGAAATAGGTTCGGGGACTTAGTTACGCCAACTGTCAAAGTTGACGCCATTTCGGCACCTAAACTGAATGGTTTATCTGACCCTAGGATTTCATACAGACGAGTGGGGTACAGATCCTAAATCTAGGAGTTCATGCAGATGGGAGATACTACCCTATCAATCACAATCAATAAAAAAGTACGCAAATTGAGGATCCAGTACATGCAGATAAAACACATGAAATCAGCATGGTATCCCTAATGAGACCCTATTAGCCTAGAGAAATATCGATCAAGGCTTAGGAGTGATTTGGACATGATTCACCTATGAGGGGCAGAATCGTAATTTTGAATAATTCGGGGAAAATTTACCCTTAAAAGGGTAAATCTGTCATTTTAGACGAATTGAGAAGTCAGAAGACAGGGGAAATAGGATTGGCCATCAATCCAATCCATTTCCTATTTTTCGGGAATTTCCAGGATTTTTTTGGAATTTAAAAGTGATTTTACCCTCGGAGGGGTAAAATCGTCATTTTGGACAAAGGTGAGAACTGAAAATCTTAAATGTTAGGGCTGGTCGTCCACCTGACCCGAACCCTAATCTTTAAGCGATTCTCAGAACTTTGATTGAGGCAAGAAAGACGATTTTCCCATTGAGGGGGCGAAATCGTCATTTTTGAGGAAAGGGGCGGGACTCGAAAACCCAAACCTAAGAATTGGTCGATTACTCAACCCTAATTCTTAATTTGGCATTATCAATTTTATCATACGAACTCAGCAAAGGCGACTTACCCTTTAAGGGTAATATCGTCAAGTCTCGAAAAATTGGGTAAGAAACCCCAAAAATAGGGTTGACCAGTTGTCTGTGGTCAATCCTCGATTTTTGGGGATTTCTGGGGTGTCTAGGATTTTTCCACAATTTTTCCACATTTTTTTTGGTATTTTCTAGAATTTTCTGGAATTTTCTAGCATTTTTTTTGGATTTTCTAAGACTTTTCTGATTTTTTATTTTTTAAATCATTTTCTAATTTTTTATTAAAAAAATATGATTCGGACCGGGTCGACCCGACCCACTCGGGTCGGAACCCGGCCCAGACCCGGACCCGCGTGGACCCCGGCTCCAAAACGACGCCGCATCGCGTTTCTATTTTTTGGATTATTCTAATCTGATCGAACGGCCTATATTGAACCGCGTGGCTCGTCCGCGTCCCTTAGATCTGATTACTAGAACCTATGGTCTAGATTGAACGACGACTCTCTCGGGACCGTCCGATTGACTTACTAAATCCACGGCCACGATTAGAACATAGAGGTTGATCTGAACCGTCCATACCTACTTATCCTAAAACGACGTCGCCTATCCCCTAAACCATACAACACCGTTTCAACCATTTTTTATTTCCGATTTAAAATCATTTTCGAATTATCCTAATTTCTAATCGGACGGTCACTATTTGTTGGACTTGATTAACCTGAGCCGTTCGATCTACGCTGACTCACCCTAACAGACTAACGGTCGAGCTGACTCGACAGACACGTGGACCAATGGCCGAATGCCAACTAGGAGTTTGACCGGTTGACTGCGCCACGTCAGCTTCGTCTTCAACCTCGCGCCTGCAATTGGACGAACGGCTGTGCTTCTCCGGCGATGATCGTACGGTGAGATCTTGATGAAATCACGCGAGACCAACGGCAATCGACTCGCAATCATCTCTAGTTTAACATATCTGAGAATCGAAGCATCCTATTCACAGAATTGGGAATATCGTGCGAATTGCCGAGTACGGCCATGGTAGTTCGATTACTGGATTAACACCAAATCATTGCAATTCCATCACGGGATAGCATTAGTGGATGTTCAGGAGACTTACCTCGAGCTCCGATTGAGCTCGCTCGGCCCAGATTTGGCTGGGCAAGTATGAACAGTACTCGGCAATGGAGGCCGGGATTGGGAGACTCAATTTGGGGTGTTTAAGCAAGGTCGATGCAAAAAAGATATGCGACGATGATCAGTGATGTTCAGGAAATGAAACGCACACAAGAAATACAAGAATCATTGCAAGAAATGTAATCCGCCATTGAAGCTCAATCTGAAGTTCGAAGCGCTGACTCACCTTTTTCCGCGATTTCAGACCTTGCGGCTGACGATAATCGCTTCCTGGCGGTGTGGGCGGTCTCTTGAAGGTCTCTTTGAGCTTTGTTCTAGCCTGGCGAGGCCTGACCGATGCTCTGCAATTCCGAGCTTCGCTCTCGACAATGGCGATGGAGAGCGAGCTCTTTTTCTCTCTTTTTTCCTCTGTTCCAATTCTGTTTACCTTCTTCTAACTGAATCCGCCTCTTCCTTCAACAGAAAGCGATCATGAGCTTATATAGCTCGTTGGATTTTTGGCGCCGAACGGTGGACTGTGTACCGGCCTCAATTGCACATGTGATCACGTGCAATTAGGTCAAAACGGCGTCGGGGAGGATGGGCATTCTGTCCGGTCCCGTTTGGTCCTCTGGCGAGCTCTATTTCAAGCGAATTTGGCATGAGTGTGGCCTGAGTTTACTTTCACGGGTCCGTCGCTTGACCGGTCAATTAGTCGCTGCTCCAGTGGCCACTGATCTTCATTCTGGTTCCCATCGACGGGGAATGGCCTCAGGAATTAAACACCCAACAATGCTTCTACGATTATAGTCTATTGGTCGATCAATTTTGCTGTTGAAACTCATCTTCGCACTGCTCATCTGCGCGAAAGCTCAGTTGGGGAATATGACACTGTTCTGGACCGGTTCGACCGGTCGGACCGGCGGTCTGACCGGTCTGAACCGGTTCCGAATAGGATTTTTCAAATTAAGCCCAAATTAATGGGAAAATTTTGCAATTGAACCTCAAGATCGAATCTAGAGCATGAATTTTATCTAGAAATGTTGTTTTGCCCAAAAGTTTACATCAATTTCAACAAAAACCCCAAATTTCCTTTTAATTGCAAATTAGGGAATTATGCAATTGAAGGTTCAAATGATCAAATTGGGTCAAATTACCTGTGCCAATCGATTCAAAATGGTAAAACCCATTGGGTAGTATGTTCAATTTGCAATGATAGCCCTCGAATTGAAAGTAATTTCAATTATGCTCATTTTCGAGGACTAAAAATGCAATTTTAGTATGCAATTTTGCCAAATTCGTGCAATTGAACAATTTACACACACAATTGGGCTAAATTGAAATATGGGATAGTTAGAATAGATGTCAAGATTCTAGAAAATTCCACAATTACAATTTAAAAGACTCAATTGATATTTTTTTCTCAAATTCAATAGTACGGGTTACAAAGGAACACCCATAATTGAATCTGATTTGGAACTTTTTGTGAGGTCAAAAATACAAGGGATTAAAAAGAAAAATATTGGATATTTTTCCATATTTTTTTGACCTCGAATGCTATTTTGCTTGAATTTGTTGAGTATTTTCCTATTTTCTAAAAATACTAAAAAATATGAAAAATATAAAAAATTATTTTTTGGTCAAAAATGGTTCCTTGGGCTCGGCTAAGGACACCAAAGTTGATTTTGTAATTTTTTTGACTTTTTATGAATTTTTTGTGATTTTTTAAAGATAAAACTGAAAAAGACTTGGTCAAAAATCAAGTGTCAACAGCTGCCCCTTTTTGAGAGAAATCTCGTGAGAGGTTTCTCTCAAAGACAGGTGACACCTGAATCTATACCGACTCTACTGGGGAAAAGAAAAACGAATCTTGACACTCAATCTTTCTTGTCCCGCTGGTGAATGCTCTGCTTCTTATTCTTTTGCGGACATGAGAGAGAAAGTAGAGAGACCCACCTGCTATTTACCTGTTGCTCACCTGCCTGATGTTCGTGCGGCATGCGCGGTATATAGCGGGTTCAAGTGAATACCTAGGGACTCGTCTTTTGAGTATCCTAGGGCGGTTAAACTCTAGCCTGTATGGTAGGCCGTACCAGAATGAGATTCCTATACTTGACAGGAACCTGTGAATGACGCACCCAGTCTCTTAGGGATTGTCAGAAGTTTTGATCCGTATGGTGGATCAGACCATGAATAGGACTCCTTTCTGCTAGGAACCTATGGATGACGCACCCAGTCTATTAGGGATTGTCAGAGGTTTTGATCCGTATGGTGGATCAGACCATGAATAGGACTCCTTTCTGCTAGGAACCTATGGATGACGCACCCAGTCTCTTAGGGATTGTCGAACATTTTGATCCTTCAGGGGGATCGGCCCGAGAATAGGACTCCTTTCTGCTAGGAACCTCTAGATGACGCACCCAGTCTTTTAGGGATTGTCGAACATTTTGATCCTATATTCTAAGGAATTAACTAGGATCTATACAAATGAGGTGTGCCTAACTTTTAGGCTTTACCACATGAGCTATTTTGGGTTTATGGGTTACCTAGAACCTCATAGAAAGCTGATTCTGAAAATTGTCATTTCGACACGCGAGGCGTTATTATGGGATTTGGGGATTTCAAGTATCCTGCAGAAAACTTAAACCTGCAAAAACTTTGATAAGATTCTTCTGGGATCTAGGGGCTACCTGAGATCTCGTAGAAAGATTGTCTTGAATATTGTCCTTTCGACATTGAAGATGACATTCTGGGATCTGGGAGCTCCAGGTATCCTGCAGAAAGTTCCAACCTGTAACACTGGGATCTCATGGAGAGATGATTTCTAAAGATTGTCTTCTTGACATAGGAGGTGACATTCTGGGATCTGGGGACTCCAAGTATCCTGCAGAAAGTTCAGACCTACAAAACTGTTCATAAGAATGTGTTTTCCTGATATATGGAATTACCAGGGATCTTGCAGGAAAATGAACTTGAAAGCTCTTCTTTACAGAGCAAGGCATCCTTCTAGAATCTGGGGTTACCATGATTCCTATAGAAGTTTAACTAAGAACAATAGCATTCTAAAATCTGGGGTTACCAAGAATCTGTCAGAAGCTCAGGCATATAAACTTTCATTCTTAGAGAAATGTGTCATTCTGGGACTTGGGGCTACCACGAGTCCTGCAGAAGTTTAAACTTGAAATATATTCTTCACAAAAGAAGTAGCATTCTGAGGTCTGGGGATACCAGGGGTCCTACAGAAGCTTGAACATGTAAACTCTTTCTTACCAAGAGAGGTTGTGTTCTTCTGAGATCTGGGCTTGCCAGGAATTCTATAGAAGTTTAGACATGTTAAACGTTTCTCACCAAGAGTGATACAAGCCGTTTTAGGAGCTGAAGTCATCAAGAATCTTGCAGAAGCTCCAATATGAAAATTTTCTTACCAAGGGTATATCAGCGATCTTTAAGTGATATCTGATGTCAAACTGACAGCACTTTATGACTTATATCATAGTCATGAAAAATTTCAATGAATGCATTACGATGCTGGAGGTTATCCAAAACACCTTGCGACATACGAAAGTGATTGAAAATCCCTTGTGAGGAAAGTTTGAATCAAACAATCTGAAATTACCCACATGAGTTTGGTTAAAACGTCCATTGGAGTATTCTTATCAAAAAGGACTTCTCACCGTTTTGAGATAATGGTCTTTTACCAAGAATGCACTCGAATTTCCTATCAAACCTGCGCCTAGGGTTCAGGATCATTCGCAGTGAATACACCTCGATCGATCAGGAGGACTTCCAAGGGACCGTAATGTTGGGCTTGGTCAACGGTTTTCAAAGGGGGACTTGTGTGCAAGTCAAGGCTTTCGAAGAGAAGTCTTCAATGCCTGCTCCAGGTTTACAAGTCAAGAAACCTGCAAAATGAGAAAGAAATAATCTTGCTCGAACTTCTTCGAGCTAAGCTTAGACATTAAACCCTATGTCAATTCAAGTGCCTTAATCAGAAAAGGCTTTTCAGGGTTGTAACGTAGGTAGGATTGGGGACCCAAAAAAGGCTTGTTTTTGGCTCAGAATAAGCGAAGGGCTTAACATTGATGATCATTGCAAGTTTGCCGTTGATCTTGTCCCTTCTGGTTCGAAGAGCGTCTTCAGTCTTTGAAGTGCATTGATAGTCTTTGAAGAGCATTGTCAGCCTTTGACGCGCACGTTTGTCTTTAGAGAACATCTCTTTCATGTTGAGACGGTGTCAACATCTTGTCTACGCTTTCGTCATCTAAATGTGACATGATTTGTGAGCATCTTTCGCAGTCTAGCTCCCTTGGAATTTTCTTTTACAATCAGATCTCACTAGTGACCTATACAAAGGTATCGTGCCACCTTTTGGCATTTACAAGATCAAACACATGATTCACAAATGTACAAGTATTTTGGATGGGCATTGGCCTTGCTCTTACCAGGCACTTTGCTTTTTCTTGATGCCCATGATTGAATTTTTCTTTCTCTTTTTTTTTTTGTTGAAGTCCCATTTTTTCTTTTGGGAACCAGGATTTTCAAATGAGTGTGCTAGATGTGCAACTTGAATCTCAGCACTCAAACATTAGTCCAGGAATTTTTCATAAATCCTATATTTTGAACTCTTCCGCTCTTGAAGTGACGTCGCTTCCACCTTGGAATATGCAATAATCACCAACGGGTTTGTGAAACGAACGAATATAGGCTCAACTGGGCTGTACAAAGGGTAAAAGTGTATAGGATAGAGAAACGAATACTTTTCGTCATCCTAAAGCACTTGAACTACCATAAAAGTTAAAATGACAAGCAACACACGAAGATTGATGCAAGTCTGAGCAAGAGAACTTCTAACCATTTACCTCCTGATACCGCTGGACGTACCTCCAGTTTGCCCCACTGTGGGGTGGTTCTTGACAGGGGTATAGAATGAAACCGCCGTTCAAAGGGTTATCAATGGTCATCTGTAGTGTTTATGATAGAGAAACGAATGCCTCCGTCGTCTCGATCCATGTAATCACTGCGAATAACCCCTATTTCCGTAGGTCAAGGTCTCGCTGTCCTTACCACTCCACTCATCTCTCAAGTGCGTATAGGACGTGTTTGGATCCAGCTTGCCTCTTGTCTGAGGAAACATCCTTTTAAACAGTTCTAAACAACTCTTGTTGGAAAAGTTCATTTCGTTTTCTCCAAAACTTACCCTCCAAGGGGATTTATGAGGCACAATGTATATTTCAATCATGTTCAGATAGCCTCCAAGTTTAAACATGAATGCCAATGACATGACTATGAGAATTTTGCGTCTTTCTAGACATGAGATTTGAATGCATGCTAGATTCCAAGAAGCCTTCAAATTCTAGCAATAAGTATTCTGACAGTCTTAAAAACCTAAAAGATTGGGAAAGGAATACTTACCTGCCCAGCGCGGCTAGGGATTCCTGAAAAACATAAAAGGAATATGTCAGTGTATGCTCTCGAATTTCAGAAAATTGGAACGATACACCTTACCCTTGATCATGCACTCCAATGGAAGGGGATAGATTTGTGAAAATCTGCATTTTTCTTAACAACACAAGATGGTTAAGTGTTCTAAAATTTCTTGAAATTCTCAGTCTTTGAAGAGAAAGGACGTGCACCTGACCACCATGACAGTAAGTCCTCTTGATCATGCATTCCAATCTATCTCGACCCTGCTTCCTTGGGTCCTGCAATATTGAACACATGCTAATGTATGCATGGATGCATGACATGCTTATGCAAAGACTATCATGAAGAGTAGGCTCAATTCGAGGCAGGGTATATGACCGGAATCTGATTTTATTTCAAGGGTAATATTTCTTCACAGCATCTGAATTTACAGGGTGCCCCAGTTCTTCTCTCTCGGTGTTTACAAGAATTAATGCTCCTCCCGTGAGGATCTTTTTGACAATGTAGGGGCCTTCGTAATTCGGAGTGAATTTTCCCCCTGGATGGGTAGTACTCGGCAAAACTTTCCTGATTACCAAGTCATTTACTTCGAAGTTTCTGGTCTTGACCTTTCGATTGAACTGGCTACCCTATTCTGGTAAGTTTGTCCATGGCAAATGGCTTTAAGACGTTTCTCGTCTATTAAATTCAGCTGTTCATATCTGTGCTTGAAATACTCTGACTCAGAGAATTTATCTTCGGATAAGATTCTCAAAGAGGGAATCTTAACTTCTACTGGGAGAACTGCTTCTGTCCCATACACCAGACTATAGGGAGTTGCCCCTGTAGAAGTCCTGATCGACGTTCGGTAAGCCATCAAGGCGAAGGGTAGCCTTTCGTGCCAATCTCTGTAGTTTTCTGCTGTTTTAGTCAAGATTCTCTTGATGTTTTTGTTGGCTGCTTCCACTGCCCCATTCATTTGTGGGCGGTAAGGAGATGAATTCAGATGTCGAATGCTAAAGTGATCCAGTAGATCATCGACAATCTTGTTGTTTAGGTTAGACCCATTATCCGTGATGATCGCTTGAGGGGTACCATACCGGGATATGATGTCTCTTTTGATGAATCTTGCTACATTTCTTGCAGTGACATTCTTGTAAGAGCTGGCTTCTACCCATTTTGTGAAATAATCAATCGCTACCAAGATGAAGCGATGACCATTTGAGGCCACATGATTAATAGGCCCTATCATGTCTATGCCCCACATAGAGAAAGGCCAAACTTCAGACATTTGGTGCAGTTCGTTTGGGGGTGCATTGATCTTATCACCGTATATTTGGCACTGGTGGCATGACCGGACGTGCTGACAGCAATCTGATTTGATGGTCATCCAATAATAGCCAAGGCGCATGATCTTCCTGGCGAGGAGGTGGCCGTTCATGTGAGGCCCACATATTCCTTCATGGATCTCTTTCAAGAGGATATTTGCTTCTTTGGCATCTACACATCTCAATAGAGTAGAATCAAAGGATCTCTTGTACAGAATTTGTCCATTGAGAAAGAACTTGCTGGCCATCTTGGTTATGTATCTTCGGTCTCCTGGTTGGCATCCTTCAGGGAATTCCCCTTTTGAGAGATAGTTCTTGATGTCGTAATACCATGGTTCCCCATCAAACTCTTCTTCGATTAACATGCAATAAGCTGGCCGTTCAACTATACTGATCCTTATGGGTTCTATATCCAACCCTCCAGCTGTTTGCAACATCGAGGCCAGGGTGGCTAACGCATCTGCAAATTGATTGTGAGATCTTGATAGGTACTCGAATGACACTTCTTCGAACTTAAGTATCAATTCTTCAAGGTATTCGTGATAAGGGATGAGCTTTGCATCTTTCGTCTTCCACTCTCCCTGTGTCTGTAAGATGATGAGCATGGAATCTCCAAAAACTTGCAACCTAGGTATCTTCATGGAAATGGCCAATCGTAGGCCTAAAATGCACGCCTCATATTCCGAGATGTTGTTGGTGCACGGGAAAGTTATTTTTGCCGCCACAGGGTAATGTTGATCATCGGGGGATATCAGTACTGCCCCAGTGCCTGCCCCTGATAGATTGACAGCACCATCGAAGTACATGACCCACTTGTCTTCTGTTAAGTTGAGAGTTTGACCTTCTGTGCTTGTTACTTTTGGAGACTCACCATTTGATGGGTTTTCTGCTAGAATGTCAGCTATAGCTCTTCCTTTAACTGACTTCTGTGGAGAACACTTGATGTCAAATTCAGATAGCATTACTTGCCATTTTGCTAATTTCCCGATTAAAGCGGGTTTCTCCAGGAGGTATTTGACAGGATCGTTCTCTGTTACAAGCTGAATGTGGTGGTGCAAGGTATATTGTCTCAGTCTGCGAAGTACCCATACCGCTGCTACACAGGCCCTTTCGACTGGTGCATACTTTGCTTCAGATGGTGTGAATTTCTTACTTAGGTAATAGATGGATCTTTCTTTACCATCTATCGGACTTGTTTGGGCGAGTAAGGCTCCCAAGGATTCCTGCTGTATGGTCAGATACAAGGTCAAGGGGTGACCAGAAATTGGTGGCACAAGTACCGGCGGTGTGATCAGATAGTTCTTGATCATTTGGAACGCCCTGCTGCATTCAGTATCCCATGTTACTTTCGCGCCTTTCTTAAGCAATTTGAAGATTGGCTTAGCCACATCAGACAGTTGATTGATAAATCTGGCAATATAGTTCAGTCTCCCCAGAAGGCTTCTCACTTCTTTTACTGTGGGGGGAGTTGACAGATTGTGGATAGCTTGAATTTTTGACGGATCAATCTCAATGCCCCTGTTACTGACTATGAACCCGAGAAGTTTCCCAGATTTTGCCCCAAACACACATTTGTTAGGGTTCAACCTCAACTTATATTTGCGCAGGCGTTCAAATAATTTTCTCAACACCTGTATGTGATCCTGTCCTTTCTTGGATTTGGCGATCATGTCGTCGACGTATACTTCAATTTCTTTGTGGATCATATCATGGAATAATGTGACCATGGCCTTCTGATAGGTAGCCTCGGTGTTTTTTAATCCAAAGGGCATGACTTTGTAGCAAAAGTTCCCCCAGGGTGTGGTAAAAACAGTCTTTGGTTTGTCTTCTTGTTTCATGAAGATTTGGTTGTACCCCGAAAATCCGTCTATAAACGAGAACAATTCATAACCCGTTGTGCTATCCACCAACACATCAATGTGAGGAAGTGGAAAATCATCTTTTGGGCTTGCTCTATTCAGATCTCGGTAATCTACGCAGATCCGAACTTTACCATCCTTCTTCATGACGGGGACTATATTTGCAATCCAGTCTGAATATGGGATAGCTTCAATAAAGCCTACCCTAAGAAGTTTCATGACTTCTTCCTTAATTTTGTCTTCCAACTCGGCCTTCATCCGTCTGCTGCCTTGCTTGACAGGTTTGACACCGGGATCCGTGGGTAATGCATGTTCCACAATCTGAGGATCAAGGCCTGGCATATCAGCGTAAGACCATGCGAAGATGTCTTGATATTCTCTCAGTAACTCTGTGAACTTGAGCCTTTCATTTCGGGATAAATGCCCGCCGATCTTAACCTCTTTGATATTCACGGAGTTTCCCAGATTAACAATGATTGGTTCTTCTGAAGTAGGAGGTGTCGACTCCTCAAAGGCATTCCAATCTCTGCGGATAGACGCATAACCCTCATCTTCATCCTCTTCAATGTTATAAGAATGGTTATTGGAGAAGTCCGAATCTCGTAACAACCTGGTATGCATGTTTGAGATGATATGCTTGAAATTTCATGAGTATGGTTAGTTCGTATTTCATAAGAACGACATGTATGATCATGGGAAGTCTTTTCGAAAGAGTTTTCGAAATAGGTACAGGTATAAACAGGACTAATCCTCATGTCATCGGATATCTTGGCCCTAAGGAAATCTCTTTGGAAATCAGGAGTCATACGGCAAATCAAGCCTCAAGCTTCTGTGCAGAAGACTAGTATCATCATCGGGCTGATTCGTGGTTCCATATGTCCTTAACAAAATATGTATGGTTTTATTGCATGCAAGATGGGCCGCATTACAAGATGTGCTATTTGGACCAACGGCCGGAGATCCAAAGGCGTTTTCCTATACGTACAATAAGGAAAGAAAATGCAACAAGATGCAAAAAGTTCTAAATGCAGTATTTAAAGACAAGGGAAGAGTCTCGTTACTCAGAGGAAGTGGCTCCATCGTCCAACCACTCCATGATGACATTCACAGCGTCATCTTTGAGGAAAGGATTTGTCAGATCTGGTTCTATCGGTGAAGTGACATCTTCTTCAGACAACCATTTAGAGTTCTGGTCGAAGTGGGCCTTTAAAGGGTTATTGAAGATTTGAGACCTGCCTTTCCAAGTTGGAGAACCAATGAATGAGTCATTCGGGCTGCTCTGGCCTCCCAGGCGTCCTAGGCTTCGGCCTCGGCCTCGGCCTGTTGTCTTTGGGCCAGATCCATCTATGTGATATTTCTGATACCCCAAGCCCATTCTATGTGGGTTAGCTTTTAACTGCAGTGGGGTATTTATACCATGATTATGTTTGCCTAGGCCTTTTTCGGGGTTGAATCCATATGCCAGCAGCATCTTAGCTGGTAGAAGACTGGCTTCTGGGATGTATGGGGTTCTTAGCCTTGTCCCTGCCGGGGTATGAACTGTTGCTACCAGTTCCAGGGAGTGATAACTCGCCTCTGTTTTTACTTCAGGTTCAAATAGGGAATGGCACTGTTCTGGTATGTCTGGAGGTCGACTTCTCCATGTACGGTAATCACCTTTCCATCTACTGCGAAGCGTACTTTTTGATGCAAGCTTGAAGGGACAGCTCCTGCTGTATGGATCCAAGGCCTTCCCAGCAAGAACCCAAATGCACTGGGCAGATCCATCACTTGGAAATTTATAGAGAACTTTGTCGGGCCAATAGACATGTCAAGCTCAATCTCTCCTACCACTGTCTTCCTCATCCCATCGAAAGCTCTCACAGCCGTTTTGGATGTTTTAACCGTTTCTTCATTGATTCCCAACCTCCTTAGGGTAGCCAAAGGGCAGATGTTGAAGGCTGATCCATTGTCGATCAATACGTGCGCCACTCTTTTTCCGTTACATTGTGCGGAAATATACAAGGCTTTGTTATGCCCTTTTCCTTCCATGGGGAAGTCCTCGTCAGAGAAGCTCAACTGGTCTTTTAAAAGGATCGTCCCCACAAAGTCCCCTAATTGTACCTCATTAATTGTTTCAGGGACATGTACTTCATTAAGTATCCTCAACAGCGCGTTCTTGTGTTTTTCGAAATTGATGAATAGATCTAATAGGGATATCTGAGCGGGCAATTTCCTCAGCTGTTCTATCACCTCAAACTCGCTGGTTTTGATGATCGATATGAGTTTCTCCGCGTCTTCTTTTGAGACCTCCTTCTTTTCGGATTCGCCCTCCTTGGGGGCATAGAATCGTCCGGACCTCATTATCGCGTCTACCTGTGTGGTCCCGTAGTCACAATGGACTGCTTTAGGATCGTATTCTTCTGCTGGGGGGACTTTTATAGTTACAGTTGCCTGATGAGATAACTTCGGTTTAGTCGCGTCGTCTGTTTCTTCTTGCGTCAGTTGAATCAGAACGGGCTTGACTAGGTAGTCTTTCACCCCGCTCATGCTATCAAGTTCTTCCAGTCTGATTACCACTGTCGAAGCTACTTCGACCATCGATACGGTGTTGTCAAGTTCTTCTATGCCCTTTGAGGTCTCTGGTTGAGAGAGATCATCCATACCTCCCCATCCGTCCGGTATGATGTCTTCAATTTTCTGATAAAAGCTGGGAGGGGCTGAATATTTCACTTTGAAGTTGTATCCTCTAGAATCTTGACCAAGGTTGTCTATAATTTCGCCCTTCTCAAGTGCGTCGGCCATAAATTTGAGGTCTGCTAAGCTTCGTCTCTTGGCTTCCAGTTCGTCTTCTTCGAACTCTTCTTCTGATTGAGTGACTGGCCCAAGACTGTTTACCAGATTCTCATGTGAGGTACCCCAGGTATTACCCCGCTCAGTCTTGATCACGAAGTAGCTTCCTTCCAAAGATAAAGAAGCTTTGACTCCTTCGAACTCTTCATTGGTGACATCAGACATTATCCCCAAGCTCATCATCTTAGCGATGCATAGTCTCTTTTGGTCAGTCGAGATCGCTCCTGCTCTCCGGCATGATGAAGCGGTTGTCAGCAGGTCGATCAGCTTAAGCATATCTACCTTTAGTTTAAGGTAGTCTTCTTCCCCTTTAGAGAATATTGCCTCTACTGCTTGATGATCCGGCAGTGGATTTTCTTGTACATTCGGGGCTGCATTGTCAAATTTTAGAATCTGATTATCAATCAGGGCTTGCACTTTCAGCTTAAGGATATAACAGTTATCCACATTATGCCCTCTTTCGCCCATATTATAGGCACAGGTCTAGCTCTCATCAAAGCCAGGATATCTTGCAGGGTTTACCCTAGGCGGTTCTTTCGCTACCAGGTGTTGTTCTAGCAGCATCGGGAGCAGCTTGGATAAAGGCCTCGGGAGCTGGGAGAATTGCTTCTGAGGTTGCTTTCTTCTAGGCTCTTGCACTTTCGGTGTTGACCAGGATGATCCTCCTTTGGTCTGATTGGAATTGCCAAACGGCTTGGGCTTGTGGGGATCTGGTATAAACGCTGTGTCCAGTCCGGCTTCTCTCTCCTTTCTCAAGGGATACTGCTTCCTAGTAGGAGCTTCATGAGGCCTTCTTTCTCTCAAGGCCCATTCTAGCCTTTCAGCAACCTTTATCAAGTGTGCAAATGTTTGACACCCAGAAGTGTTCAGCTTGTCAAAGTACTCACAGGGGAGTGCTTTCAGGAATAAGTCGATCAGCTCCTCTTCTGGGATTGACGGCTTTACTTGGGTAGCCAAGGCTCGCCACCTCTGGGCATATGTCCTGATTGATTCGCCCCCCGCCTTTGAAGTTCGTAGAAGATCCTCTCTCGTTGGGGCTGTAGCCGTGTTGAACTTGTACTGCCTGAGGAAGTCCTCTGCAAGATCCTCCCATCCATCGTAATCTTCTAGATCTAGCTCAATGAACCATGCCAGAGCGGCGCCAGCCAGACTCTCTTGGAATGTGTTCATTAGTAACGCGATATAATCTGAATAGTGCGCCATCTTGCGCAGGTAATACTTGAGGTGTGCTCGGGGACAACCTGTCCCATTGTATTTCCTTATAAACTCTGGCTCTTTATAATCAGGAGGAGTTTCTACTTTAGCGAAAGGAGATATCTTGTCGAAGCGGGCTAACTCGTAACCTTGACTGCTCAAGCACTCTTCGATTTTGGCCAGCCTTTTAGCCTCTGCTTCAGTTTTCATGGTCTGCTTCCTCTTCTCCTCCCTCTCGAGGTTGATAACAACAGGCGAGGCTTTTGGTTGTGATCGGCTGTTTGGTTCATGGACATTCTCCTCTGTATGTTGGGTATCTCTCGTTACTTTTCTATCTGTTACATCAGGTACCGTAAAAGGGCCTGAGTTGTTCTGATTATGGGCTGTTGTCTGTTTAGCTTGGGTGGCCTCCAGCATGGCCTTAATGTCAGCCATCATAGTTGCCAGGGCAGTTATCTGAGACTCCAACATGCCCACGCGCGGAGTCAATTCTTGCTGCTCCATTCTTGTCTTAAGGCAAGTACGGAAACGATGTGTTGGCAGTTCCGTGATGAGAGTGTACATTTTCAAAAATATTTCTAGTGAGTGCTTCGCTTATTTGGCAGAAAGAAGCAGTTAATTCTTTTAGTTGCATGCTTCTTGTCAGTAAATGAGAAAAAGTGGCTACCTTGTGAGCCTTAGTGACGCAGAGAGAAGCGAATCTTGGAAAACAATTCCAAAGAAAGCACGAATTTGATTGAATAATGATGATAAGATGTCGATTACAAAAGATGGACGTCCTATATATAGAGATAGGACTCCTTTATGCATCAGAATAACTAAAGACAATATTATCAAAATCATATATATCATATCCTAATATAGAATTCGAATCAAAGATAACGTAATTTCTAAATATTCGAAATTGCCTAAAATAAAAAACTGCCTGAAAAGATAATACGGTAGTTGTCCTACATCATTCTCTTCTTCTTCGGAAGAACTCGTCCTCGAGTTCGTCATGTTTGGATCTGCTTCCTCCTATACTTCCAGTGTCTCCACCTATTCCTTTTAAAAAACATGATTGCTTGAGCGGGTCGCTGGTAAAATCCCATCGCAGTACTATCAGCTTCCCACTTTGTGATTGTCATGTGAAAACCATAATCCATATAAGATTGCATTGCTTTTGTCACACATGTTTCAATGCCTGCAATTAAACTCTCTTTGACCGGTATCACAAAATCAATGTGCATTGCTATTCCACTAGCTAATGCTGTAGCCTGACCACTAAAGAAGTCATCTATTATCTGACCCCTCCATAAGCCCCGTAGCAAGATGAATGTGCGGATCAATCTCACCTGGCGTGACATATTCGTCAGTAACATCGAGTATGGTGACATAATCATCTACCTTGATATTGGGCTTCACAATAACAATTGTCCCATCATGAGTATCCTTTGTTTTTGATATATCCATAGGTGAAGTCTGGGGTCGATCCTCAACTGAGTCACTCTTACCTTCAGTCATTTGTAGGGTATCTCTACTAATGGATACATCATCATTTATCATAATAAGATTTGTACTTCCCTTAGAAGTCGCATCAACATCATCATCACAATCAAGAAAAGCATCCTGAATTATGCTCTGAACTTTTGTTTTTGTTGCTACATGCTCAGCAATCTCACTCCAGTTTTCTTCGTGAGGTTTCAATGCTCCCAAGAGAAGCAATGTCCCCTGATCAATATGATTTTCATTGATTACAACATGCAACTTAACAGGTTCCATAAGAATGAAGTCTGATGAAGACATACCTGACCCGAATTTACCTCTATTAAAGCAGTCAGTATATAAATCAAAGTCCACCTGCTTTTGATAATGGTAACGCTTCCGAGAACAATCAGTGGAATAAGAATTGCAGTGGTACTCCACATATGGCCCTTCTGGTTTTACTAAATCTTCAACAATTGCAGATTCTGAAAATAACCCAGACGACATAGGTGGAGCAGCTTGGTTGTTTCTTGGGGCGATAGAAAGACATGGTTGTATTGTGTCAAAGCGGTATAATTTTTCCACCATAGGATCCTCCGTTGCAATTCCAACGTCAGCTTTGTTCTTCTTTTGGATAGCCCACGAAACACGTGCATCTTCATTTAAAGGACGAAGAGTGACTTTCTGCTCCGTTTCTTCTCTCACCTTCGATTTCTCCTCTAATTTCTCGAAAAGTTGGTTCTTGCCCTTGACAGGAGCCTCGGATGTCTTAGCGGGAGAATAGGAGAAAGAAGGGTACAAAGAATCTAGCGAGTGGTTTGAATTTAACCAATCTTGTTCATAGGCAGGTGGAAGGAATCGAACCTTTAGCATTCGTTTCATCCGTCTCCATGTTCGGATAGGAACTTTTCCTTGACGACGTCGAGATATTTGTGTCCGCTCCCACCAAGCTAGAGCGTCGTGCCTCAACTTTCTCGCCATGAATTCTACTTGCTCTTCTTCATCGATCTCCATGACTTCAAAGAACTCCTCAACTTTCCAGAGCCATTCTCGGAAGTCTTCGATATCCGAATTGCCATCGAAGGTTGAGAGATGAACATTCAATTGATATTGATCGGAATATCGTCGGTAACCTGCATATCGTCGACTTCCACGAACATGCTCATCTCGGAATCCAGCATACCTGCGACCTCCATGAATAGGCACGTCCTGGAAATCTTCTTCTTCAAAATCCTCGACATAGTCTTGACGCCTGTGTCGGGAATTTCCTCCACGCTCCATGGCAACTTCGGGATCACGAGCGACAGGAATTCGCTCGGCTGGAAGAACACTAGGTGCTTGGTTTGTGGACAAACGCTGGATGGCCTCAAGGATCTCTTGAAACCTCCGATCGGATTGACCCACGAATTACTTGAACTCAGCCCGTGTATAGGCTCGCTTTCACGGCCCTTAGCTACGGGGAGATTGATAATCACGTTATCAGTTATCGTCACAGGAGAAACCTGCTCTGATACCAAATGACGCAGAGAGAAGCGAATCTTGGAAAATAATTCCAAAGAAAGCACGAATTTGATTGAATAATGATGATAAGTTGTCGATTACAAAAGATGGACGTCCTATATATAGAGATAGGACTCTTTTATGCATCAGAATAACTAAAGACAATATTATCAAAATCATATATATCATATCCTAATATAGAATTCGAATCAAAGATAACGTAATTTCTAAATATTCGAAATTGCCTAAAATAAAAAACTGCCTGAAAAGATAATACGCTAGTTGTCCTACATCACTTAGCCTCACATAAGTAGTTCTTTTAGTCATTTCTTGATATGAATTCATGAAATTAAAAGAGGCGTAATTTCTGACGATAGTTTTTATGCATTCGAAAGACATGCTTATATTCATGCTCATGTGTCCAAGATAGTATCTTATAGAAATGAGAATGTATGAGAAGATATCACAGTGTTTGCTTATTTTACACTTGACAGAATAGCCTATTCAAGTCTAGGACGTTTGAGGTCTAAGGTATCCTCATCATCCCAGTATGAATTCCCCTCTTCAGCCTGGGGCTCCTCATCCTCTGAATATGGCAGCGGTCCCATGTCTTCAGGTACGTACGGCTCTATTCCAGGTACGTATGGTACGACGTATTCGGGTACGTACGGCTCGACAAGACTCCTTCTGGTCGCTTTAAAGTGCTGAATGTACTCTGCAGTGGCTCTATGAATGTTTTCTTCAGGAGTCATGTTTTCTGGCCAACTTATTTCTTCGGCTTGCGAATTCTTCAAGGAGCGGATGATGGATGTTACCTTGGCTTCAAATTGTTCCTTCTCTTCCTCCATGAGAGTCTTGCTCGGTATGTCAAAGGAAAAGATATCAAGTTGTGGTGGAGAAGGGATCCCCTGTAGCGCCCCAAACTGTCGGATCACCCTCTTCGGATAGTATGCTGTAGCGCCCGTGAATCCTAACAAGGGGACTGGGCCTTTGTCACCACGGGCCAATCTGACTTTGCCCAGCGTTGGTAACCTTAGCCGCCATCGGAGTTGTTCGGGCTTTAGAATTTTAAGGAAGTTTTTCCACTCTATAAAGTTGAACTTAGGAACACGTGTATGTGTTCTGACAAAGGTTCTAAGAGGATGTGCATCAGGGCTGATTTCAGTGAAACCCATGTGGATGTGGAATTGTCTGATATGGGATGTGAACCACAGATACAAAAGGTCACTAGAGGCTCTAAAGATTCCCTTTTTATTTTTCCTGAAGCGATTTAAGGAAAGGAAGGTCTCGGCAAGGAGGATGTTTGAGTAATCCCACCCACAACGGATGTGTCTGGCTACTACGGCCATGATAGGGTCAAAGGTGACGGATGATATCGGGAATAGTACAAAGCTAAAGAATACCAAGACAAAGGCTCTACCAGATTTGGTTCCTTTAGCAACAGGGAGGCAGGAAAATCGGTCTATAAGGAAAGATAAAGAGACTCGTCCAGAATTGCTTTTTGCGTCTGCTTTGACTTCATTGAGGCCTGTATCAAGGAATTCGGCCACCTGGCTCAAGGGTTCAAATCCTATAGGGGGTCGGACGAGCGTAGGAGTGAACTCAACTCCGATGACGGCGCTGTATTCTTCGATAGTGGGAGTAATCTCTAGTCCTTCCATGCAAAATGTGGCGGTGGTAGGATCCCAATAGAGCGCCATGGCTTGGATAAAGGCAGGTGGACACTCAATCTTCAGCAGGTCTAACAAGTATCCTAGCCGTGATTCAGCATACTTTTGGCTAGCTTCGCCCATGCTGTTCCACCATGATTGGAGTTCGGCCCGGGGGATTTTGAATACTTGAATATCATTCTTTCCCATCAAGTCTAAAATATGCAAATGATTTTGAAAAGTCAATCGTCAGAAATTACTTCAAACATATGAACGTGCAGATGTCATGAGATATGCATGAGCTAACTCGATTGCATAGTTCAATCGAAGAAATGGAAATTAGGACCTTTTTCAGGTCTTGAAAGCCTGACTTAAAGCCTAATTTGAATTTCAAGGAAGTGAATTATGCAATTTAGTCAGGTTTGCTCAGTGACTAAGGGAAATAGTAACGTCACATTCCATTGGTCAATACATCAAAAGAACAAAGTGGAGTGAACTTTTATTACAATCAAGATGTTTTAATGGAGGAAAGGTAAAGAGAGATCTTTCAAACAAGAAAGCTATAAAAGACCGTTGGAATGTGAGGGTCTAAATCACTCTTTTCCTAGGGGTCTATCCAAATGATAGTTAGTCGGGAGTTTTCCTCTAATCAAGCGTAAATGAGTCGTCTTCAGTGTTTTGGTCGAGAGGCTGTAGTTCCTCTGCCCATTCTCTGGTCCACGGTACGACAACTTCAGGAGCCTTCTCGGGTTTCGTCTTCTTGAGCGTGATACGCTTCGGTTTTGTCTTGGTAGCAGGGCGTCTTCTTTTTCCCTAGAAGGTGATCATGGGTACACTTTCTTTGGTCAGTAATTCGGTCTTCCGACGGGCGTATGCCTCCCTGGCCAACTGGTTGCGACGCTGCCTCTTCATCTCCAGATAGTCCTTAAACATCTCGTCTGCTTGTCGCTTGAATCTGAGGTTATCGACATAGTAACGGGTTTGGTAATCTTCGGCGTATCCCAACTTACGTCCAGTCAGCTCCCGACCATGCACGAATCTAGTGAAGTGTAGCCTTGTGTTTGGTCCGGGGCGAGTGACTTTCCTCAGGTATTCAAAGGTCACCAATTCTGTCGAGCTCTTAGGGAATAACGACATCCTAACCTATTACCATTGCTGTTTCAATTAGTCACTTGAGCGATTTGCATGACGTGAATGCATATGAATGTATGTAATGCATGAGTCATATTATGGACCAGGAAATAGTAAAGTACGTCGGAAGTAAATGTCTTACCAACCATACCCGGGGGAATGTGGAATGTCCCCCCTTACCAATGGGCGGTTTTAGGTATACCAACCATCCATAGACATGCGCATGAGACAAGTGGGTATACTCTAAGAAATCAAAAATCAGGTGAGGAACCTACGGCTCAGGCTCTCACGATCCACACGAGGCAGATTCCTCCCCAAGGGTACCTACCCAAGAGGGCTAGACATCGCCAATGCAGATGATGAACATGAATGAGTACGAAAGTCTCAAGTGCCATCAAACACAAGATCCTTTTCGCACCCTTTCCCTATCTAAGGTAACCTAGAGGTGGTTGCAGTCGGGGTTTGACCGCCAGTGTGTGCAGCGTGTCGTGATCATCACAATGCAAAGTCATGCACAACAGTTTGTATCAAAACACCGCTTCAGTATGTGCATAAAAATAAACATACATTCCCAACTCCAACCTGCAGAAAAAAATGTCAACAATCACTCCACCCCTTATTTCTCCAATCTGCAAAAACATCTAACACAATGGTTAGTGTACGTACCTCACCTTCGAGAGCATCTGTAGAAAACAAGTTCAGATAAACCAAACAACTTTTTAATCGGCTCAAGTCCTCTGGAATTCGTAACCAGAGATTCTGGTTAAGAATAAGTCCCCAGCGGAGTCGCCAGTCTGTCGCGACCCTCCCTCGCGAGGTGGGGCCGAGCTAATGGGCCGCCCGATCGCTGGCTTGATCGGACGTGGGCCTCTCCCAAGGTCCATTACCGAAATCGTAACTGCTGGATATACGTGGTCGACCTTCAGTGTGGTCTAGTGACATGTGATGAGTGTACATGCCAAGGAGTCGCCACCAATCGTTTCGTGGAGGGTACGATCGGAAACCCTATCGAATAGTTGGGAGTGGTCCATTCGATTCTGCGAAAACCAGAGAAATAGGTTCGGGGACTTAGTTACGCCAACTGTCAAAGTTGACGCCCTTTCGGTACCTAAGCTGAATGGTTTATCTGATCCTAGGATTTCATACAGACGAGTGGGGTACAGATCCTAAATCTAGGAGTTCATGCAGATGGGAGATACTACCCTATCAATCACAATCAATAAAAAGTACGCAAATCGAGGATCCAGTACATGCGGATAAAACACATGAAATCAGCATGGTATCCCTAATGAGACCCTATTAGCCTAGAGAAATATCGATCAAGGCTTAGGAGTGATTTGGACATGATTCACCTATGAGGGGCAGAATCATAATTTTGAATAATTCGGGGAAAATTTACCCTTAAAAGGGTAAATCTGTCATTTTAGACGAATTGGGAAGTCAGAAGACAGGGGAAATAGGATTGGCCATCAATCCAATCCATTTCCTATTTTTCGGGAATTTCCAGGATTTTTCTGGAATTTAAAAGTGATTTTACCCTCGGAGGGGTAAAATCGTCATTTTGGACAAAGGTGAGAACTGAAAATCTTAAATGTTAGGGCTGGTCGTCCACCTGACCCGAACCCTAATCTTTAAGCGATTCTCAGAACTTTGATTGAGGCAAGAAAGACGATTTTCCCATTGAGGGGGCGAAATCGTCATTTTTGAGGAAAGGGGCGGGACTCGAAAACCCAAACCTAAGAATTGGTCGATTACTCGACCCTAATTCTTAATTTGGTATTATCGATTTTATCATACGAACTCAGCAAAGGCGACTTACCCTTTAAGGGTAATATCGTCAAGTCTCGGAAAATTGGGTAAAAAACCCCAAAAATAGGGTTGACCAATTGTCTGTGGTCAATCCTCGATTTTTGGGGTGTCTACGATTTTATCACAATTTTTTCCACATTTTTTTTTGGTATTTTCTGGAATTTTCTGGAATTTTCTAGCATTTTTTTGGATTTTCTAAGACTTTTTTGATTTTTTATTTTTTTAAATCATTTTCTGATTTTTTATTAAAAAAATATGATTCGGACCGGGTCGACCCGACCCACTCGGGTCGGAACCCGGCCCAGACCCCGACCCGCGCGAACCCCGGCTCCAAAACGACGCCGCATCGCGTTTCTATTTTTTGGATTATTCTAATCTGATCGAACGGCCTATATTGAACCGCGAGGCTCGTCCGCGTCCCTTAGATCTGATTACTAGAACCTACGGTCTAGATTGAACGACGACTCTCTCGGGACCGTCCAATTGACTTACTAAATCCACGGCCACGATTAGAACATAGGGGTTGATCTGAACCGTCCATACCTACTTATCCTAAAACGACGTCGCCTATCCCCTAAACCATACGACACCGTTTCAACCATTTTTTATTTCCGATTTAAATCATTTTCGAATTATCCTAATTTCTAATCGGACGGTCACTACTTGTTGGACTTGATTAACCTGAGCCGTTCGATCTACGCTGATTCACCCTAACAGACTAACGGTCGAGCTGACTCGACAGACACGTGGACCAATGGCCGAATGCCAACTAGGAGTTTGACCGGTTGACTGCGCCACGTCAGCTTTGTCTTCAACCTCGCGCCTGCAATTGGACGAACGGCTGTGCTTCTCCGGCGATGATCGTACGGTGAGATCTTGATGAAATCACGCGAGACCAACGGTAATCGACTCGTAATCATCTCTAGTTTAACATATCTGAGAATCAAAGCATCCTATTCACAGAATCAGGAATATCGTGCGAATTGCCGAGTACGGCCATGGTAGTTCGATTACTGGATTAACACCAAATCATTGCAATTCCATCACGGGATAGCATTAGTGGATGTTCAGGAGACTTACCTCGAGCTCCGATTGAGCTCGCTCGGCCCAGATTTGGCTGGGCAAGTATGAACAGTACTCGGCAATGGAGGCCGGGATTGGGAGACTCAATTCGGGGTGTTTAAGCAAGGTCGATGCAAAAAAGATATGCGACGATGATCAGTGATGTTCATGAAATGAAACACACACAAGAAATACAAGAATCATTGCAAGAAATGTAATCCGCCATTGAAGCTCAATCTGAAGTTCGAAGCGCTGACTCACCTTTTTCCGCGATTTCAGACCTTGCGATTGACGATAATCGCTTCCTGGCGGGGTGGGCGTTCTCTTGAAGGTCTCTCCGAGCTTTGGTCTAGCCTGGCGAGGCCTGACCGATGCTCTGCAATTCCGAGCTTCGCTCTCGACAATGGCGATGGAGAGCGAGCTCTTTTTCTCTCTTTTTTCCTCTGTTCCAATTCTGTTTACCTTCTTCTAACTAAATCCGCCTCCTCCTTCAACAGAAAGCGATCATGAGCTTATATAGCTCGTTGGATTTTTGGTGCCGAACGATGGACTGTGTACCGGCCTCAATTGCACGTGCGATCACGTGCAATTAGGTCAAAACGGCGTCGGGGAGGATGGGCATTCTGTCTAGTCCCGTTTGGTCATCCGGCGAGCTCTATTTCAAGCGAATTTGGCATGAGTGTGGCCTGAGTTTACTTTCACGGGTCCGTCGCTTGACCGGTCAATTAGTCGCTGCGCCGGTGGCCACTGATCTTCATTCCGGTTCCCATCGACGGGGAATGGCCTCAGGAATTAAACACCCAACAATGCTTCTACGATTATAGTCTATTGGTCGATCAATTTTGCTGTTGAAACTCATCTTCGCACTGCTCATCTGCGCGAAAGCTCAGTTGGGGAAGATGACACTATTCTGGACCGGTTCGACCGGTCGGACCGGCGGTCTGACCGGTCTGAACCGGTTTCGAATAGGATTTTTCAAATTAAGCCCAAATTAATGGGAAAATTTTGCAATTGAACCTCAAGATCGAATCTAGAGCATGAATTTTATCTAGAAATGTGGTTTTGCCCAAAAGTTTACATCAATTTCAACAAAAACCCCAAATTTCCTTTTAATTGCAAATTGGGGAATTATGCAATTGAAGGTTCAAATGATCAAATTGGGTCAAATTACCTGTGCCAATCGATTCAAAATGGTAAAACCCATTGGGTAGTATGTTCAATTTGCAATGATAGCCCTCGAATTGAAAGTAATTTCAATTATGGTCATTTTCGAGGACTAAAAATGCAATTTTAGTATGCAATTTTGCCAACTTCGTGCAATTGAACAATTTACACATACAATTGGGCTAAATTGCAATATGGGATAGTTAGAATAGATGTCAAGATTCTAGAAAATGCCAAAATTGTAATTTAAAAGACTCAATTGATATTTTTTTTCTCAAATTCAATAGTACGGGTTACAAAGGAACACCCATAATTGAATCTGATTTTGAACTTTTTGTGAGGTCAAAAATACAAGGGATTAAAAAGAAAAATATTGGATATTTTTCCATATTTTTGTGACCTTGAATGCTATTTATCTTGAATGTTTTGAGTGTTTTCCTATTTTCTAAAAATACTAAAAAATGTGAAAAATATAAAAAATTATTTTTTGGTCAAAAATGGTTCCTTGGGCTTGGCTAAGGCCACCAAAGTTGATTTTGTAATTTTTTGACTTTTTATGAATTTTTTGTGATTTTTTAAAGATAAAACTGAAAAAGACTTGGTCAAAAATCAGGTGTCAACAGCTACCCTTTTCATTCAAAAACAAGGTAAGGATATTCTTCTAGTTCAAATTTATGTTGATAATATAATCTTTGGTTCTTCTAATGAGCTACTTTGCAAGAACTTATCTAAAGTGATGCAGGATGAATTCGAAATAAGTATGATGGGAGAATTGCGATTCTTTCTTGGACTCCAAATTCATCAATCTCAAAAAGGAACATTCATATTAGGGGTGTGCAAAAAAGACCGCCCTCCCGGACCGGACCGGGACCGGGACCTCTCGGACCGGACCGGGACCGATGGTCCGATTCCCGATTTTTGGGGGGTTCGGTCCGGTCCCCGGTTCCTAAAATGGGAATCGATGACCGGACGGTCCGGTTCTCGGTTTCGGGGTACGGTTCTAGAACCGGACCGCCCGATAGTTTAAAAAAATATATATATCTTCCTCGCTTTTATACCAGCCGCTCGAAGCCTCGATCATTATGGTTTTACTTTCTGTCCAGTCCCTCTCTCTCCGCAAGGGTTTCCGTGACATTCTGAATTTCCTGCCATTTTGAGGCTGTTGAATGTGAATGTACCTTACGATGTATTTCAGTTTTGTCTCGCTCGGACCTGATCAATTCGAGTAAACTGACCAGAAAGGGAAAGGCTAACGCATAACAAGGTACGTGGACCTAGAAAACTCGAAAAAGGAAGTGACGCTTTGACCATAAGGATTGTCGAGGGAACATTTAGAGCCAATGAGGCCGATCAGATAATGATTAAGGAATACAATGCTAGCGTTATACGATTGGATTGCGGGTGAAGCCGTTTAACAAATGTATAATTTGCAAATTTTCCTAAATCGAACTTTGACGATCGAAGCCGTCGGAACTAGCGATGAACTCTCGCAATTACGTGACAACCAAAGTTGTCACAACTTGAGTTATCCTCAGTGTGATGAGAATCACAGAGTCGATACGCGTAGTGTTTGCAAAAGCCACCCGTTAGTTCGAGACAAACTGGAATTTCGATCGGCGGACGAATGATCATGAAATGGAAGCTCAAAATAGGCAATTGGAAATAGAGAATTCCAATTATGAATAGGAATTTGACAATGTCTCGCCTAATGGTAGTTTCGAATTGGAAAAGTGAAGTTTGGACTGAAAGTGCAAAAAGACCATTTTGCCCCTGGACCATTTACCCTTGCCTTAAGACTTCATGAAGGACGAAATGGACAATTCCCCTCCCCACCTATGGCTGCCGAAAATTCATGAACAAGGGTCAAAGGATTGGTCAAAGCCTTGGTTGTATTATTGGTCCATGCCACATGTCACCCATTGGAGGCCTTAAGCATTTATTACCCATCTAATCCCATCTTGTCAATTGGTGCCTCAATTATATGTGTGAAACACCTTATTAGCAGCCCTTCAGCCGTGGGTTACATTCCCCCACCATTTCCCTTTGAATTTCCTCTCTTTTTCCTTCTTACCAAAAACTGCCGAGGAAGACAGTTTTCTGCCCTTCTGTTCGGTCCTTACGAACGGTTCTTTCCGGAGTCTTTTTGTTGATACCTCTTATGAAAGGTTAGATCTATGTGTCCTTGACAAGTTTCCGTTGGTTTCATGATTTTTGGAGGTCTGGTTGATTTATGGTGATTTTTGGAAAAAAGGCGGACGGATTCTGAGCTAGCTGAGGAGAAGTGTTGGTTCTAGCTCTTAGAAATTCCAAATGACCTCAAATATTTTAGGAGAGCTTCATAACATCTAGTACTATATTCAGATGGTTTATGGCTACAAATAGATGGTTTTAGAATGAGATTTCATGGCTGATTTGAGGTGGTCTTTACCGAACAGATTCTGCCTCCTCCGACCGGTAGAGGATCCGTGAGCTTTTGAGGTCCGCCGAGGTGTCGCCTTGCCCCGAAACTTGTTGGTAAGACACCCTAAGACATGATATTACATGTTAGCAAAGGATAGATGAGTTATATTGGAGTTTTGATGGTCGGTTTATATGGAAACTTGTTGGAACAGAATCTGCCCGGCACTGAACAGTGCAGGATTCGAAGTTGTTGCGGTTCTTGGAGGAGTTTATTGGCTTAATTAGCTAGGTAAGAAGACTTCTAACCTTTTGTTAGGATGTTGAGTCACTAAAGGGTGGAATTTTGGTTGAATTAAAAGGGTTTAAAGGACTGATTTGGTGAGAAATGCCGTGAGACCCGAAACCGTCCAAAACCCGTTTTCTGCGCACACCGATTTTAAAACGGCCCGTTCTAATTCATCCGATGTCCAAATTGAGCACCGTTTTCGCCCACACGACCATAAGATCTTGAAGTTTAATATCATGAAATTTTTTTCCCAAAAAGTCAGTAGAAAAATTGCAGTTTTCTCGAGAGTGAACCTGGTCGTGGTGAGTATTTTTGTGGTTTGGGGTCATTGATGACTTTTCTTGATTGAATGCCCCTTTAACATGCCTAGGGAGCGTCGATATGATGCTGTGGTTGTTTGGTGATGATATGCCGTGTGTCAATTTGGGCATGTGATGATTAATTGGGTTCAATTGAAGGCTTTAATGCTTGGTTTTGCACTTGATGTCGCATAAGGCCTAATGTAGTGATATGCATATGCTTGATGGCCGAATGATATGCTTGAAATGGTGAATTGGTTGTGATTGAACCGTGTGCCTTGAATGGCGATGAGATGACATGATGCCAGGAATTGCCTGTGATTGTGAAAAATGGCTTAATGAGAAAGAATCACTGTTTGTTTTTAAGGCCAATGCATTGAGCCGGGGAGGGAGTTACTCCCATTGACCTGACGAGGTCGTGCGGCTAGAGAGTCCTACCTTGACCGAATCATCTCGAAGGCTGTAAGAATCGAGAGTCAGGTAGTGGCCGAATCATCTCTAGGTCCGGACGTGAGAGTCCTATAGTCGACCGAATCATCTCGATGGCGCGGAGTGTCGAGAGTCCTTACAGATACCGAATCATCTCGCAGCGAGAGTCATGATGACCGAATCATCTCGATAAGACGTCGAGAGTCATATGATTGACCGAATCATCTCGCGGCCCAAGTGGGGGCGGCCCTTGATGGGCGTAAAGAAGATAAAAGACTGAAACATGATTCTTGATATGTTTTCGAGTCTGTATGCTTGAATTGGCTGAAATGCCTGAGATGCCTGGAGCGCATGGAATGTCTATATTGCATGTATTGCTTGAGAAATTCGGGTAGGAAAGTGAAAGTGTAAAAGACATGAACTTGAATGCCTGATATGCCTGAGCTGCTCTGTTATGACCAATTGCTTGAATGTCATGTGTGAAAAACATTTTTTTTACCAAAATTGCATATTTTCAAACGAGCCTGGAGGTACCAATAGTCTAGCTTAGGGTTAGGGTCGACTTGCTGAGATTATTATCTCACCCCGTCGTGGGACCAACATTTTCAGACCCGAAGCACTGGTAGAGACCCTTGAAGGAAGATCATGACGTGAAGGTTGATGAGCAATTGACTTGATGAGAAGTTTGTCTTTTCTGTTGAAGTCTTTGAGGACCTCTTAATGTTTCGAAATTAGAGTTATACATTGAATTCATGATTTACCTCGGGAGTAAAATGCTTTTGTGTTGGAACATCCTAAAGTCATCATCTGTACTAAAGGGAAGAAGTAGTTATCTCGTTTCCGCTTGTGCCCTTTCATTGTAAGGATTTGATAAGTCGAAGGCCGTGGATCCTGGGAGACTATAGAGTTATAACGGCCTGGTGGGATATTCGCGTGCTCGTCGGGTTCGGGGCATGACATCCCCGTTTAAGTGGTATCAGACCGAGGTTAGCTCGATCTAGTGTGATTGAGGTTTGGAGTGATAAGGAGTGATGACTTGAGGACAATTAGATAGTGAGACCTTTAGGACTAAGCATTGATCATTGAATCTTGAGGATTATAGGCTTGAACTTGTGTGGTATTCTAATGGTCCTAGTGTCGACTTTAATCGATGATCTTGAGTAATGCGGTGATTGAGGTTTAAGTGGAAGCATGTGGAAACTAGAGAGACATAGGCATGGTTTTTGAGGTAGTAATTATGCTTGAGGTTAGTAGAGAATTGCTTATGATTAAAGGGTCAATTGAAGTATATGAATGTGATTGTGGATTGTCAATGACCTAACTTGAGGAAAATATGATTTATAAAGAGACGACTGGTATTAGTGGATT
This sequence comes from Rhodomyrtus psidioides, assembly GCA_021437785.1. Taxonomy (NCBI): domain Eukaryota; kingdom Viridiplantae; phylum Streptophyta; class Magnoliopsida; order Myrtales; family Myrtaceae; genus Rhodomyrtus; species Rhodomyrtus psidioides. The sequence continues at coordinate 493,030 of JAILYB010000166.1, read as the reverse complement.
CAGGTTTGAATTGTGTGATATCTTGATGGTTCAGCTATTGATTGCTATTGACAGTCTTGGGTGATATGAGATGAGGTGTATACATGGAAGCGATAAAGGAATATTTGGGTTAAAGACCAGTTGTGATCGAATGCATAAGGATTTGATTTGACTAGTGACTAAATTTGAGGTATATGATGGAATATAGGCAATTGATCTACGAGATGTGACAGTCATTGGTGGAATTAGAAACTTTCGATGCATAAGAATTGATCTGAAGGTGATTGTGGTATGACTAGTAGTAAGGACAGTTATGATGTGTACATGTTTGTGGCTTTGAAACGAACGCTGATGTGGGTGCATGCATGAGCTTATTGCTATCAGACTTAATAAACTGTCGCTTGGTATGGGACGAGTTGATGGGATACCTATAAATCGTAATGAAGCATGTTATGGGGCGTGTGGAACGGGGCTTCCTCCGTAGATATATGACTTGGGACAGCCTGTAACAACTAGGTCTGATGAGGGTGGGGAGTGATCGCCGGGACAGAGAGGTCCGGACAAGGAGCGGCTCCTGGCAGGCTTCTAAGATAGCGAGGAGGCAGGAATGACCCAAGTCATAAATTGAAAGGGAAAGCCTAGGTATCGGGTTGAGTCTGATTATGGTTAAGTGAGATGTATGCACGAGATTAAGTCTCGAAAGGAATGATCGAGAGTGGCAAGGCATTTGTGTTGGTGCCTATGAGTGGCATGGTTAAAAGCTTCATGCTTGGTAGATGATGCCGTTTGAAAAAGAAAATTGATGTTTGTTATGGGCCTGTTAAGCGTGTTTTATAATTGGCATCGTGTGATTATTTTGGCCAAGGTCTAATTGAGAGATTAGGCGGCGTGTAGGGAGTGTATACCCCGTTAAACTGATGCCTGTTGAGAATGAGAAAGTCTGTCGTGTTGGTGACAGAGTGGGCGATGCCTTATGTTTAGAGTTTGGGCGATTGACTTATAGAATTAACGCCTTGAGTATCTATTGGGTGTTGACCTTGTTGAGTTTTGGCCTAGTTGAGGCTTGCCTAGTAATAGCTGTTAATTGAGAAGTTGCCTCGTGAAAGTTGGCTTGATATGTGGATGTTGCTTAAGGATGATTTGGAATCCTTGGATAATGAGCAACTGGTTGAGAGATGTTTGGGAACCACTGGATAACTGCTGGCGAAAGAATATGAGATGAGCAGCCTGAGACTGCTAGACTTGAGTAGATAGCTTAAGTCTTGGATTCCTGGAGGGAATCATAGTGGCTCAAGTGGCATGAGAATCTAATGAGATTAAAAGACCAAGATACGGTCGCTAGAGGAGCACTTGGCTCGTATTTGCGAGATATGAGAAGATCCAAGCATTGAGATGGTTCATGAGAATTGAGTAAAGATGAACGAATTGAGTATGGGTACTAGATGAGAATATGGCTCAATGTTGTAAATCGTGCGAGACCAAAGTGTAATTAGGGGTCGTGAGGACTTTATGCGGAAATGAGGAAATTTGATGGGTGGACAAGCTCGAGGAAGAGCTGCCAATGTTACCCAAGTCGCTGAGACGACTAGTGCTGATGAGTTAAGTAAAGGGAAGTCACGAGAAAGGTGACTATGAGCTACTTCATTCTAAAGTGAATGTGTGGAAAGAACCACGAGAGTTTTGAAAAGCTTGTGAAGCTATGTATAAGAATGAGATTGATTGAGGACGAATCGAGACCATTAGAAGTGGTATTGCGTGCTATCACCCCTAAAGAGTAGGGTGTCGTTCTGAAAGAGCGATTGGACCATGAGATGGTCGTTGAGGGAAAGGACGGTGAATGGACTTGGCAGTCCTGGTTGTTCGTAATGCGAATTAATGGTTAAGAAAGTGAAAAGAGCGCTTAGAGTGTGATTGCAGAGTGACTCGAGGTAGTCGAATTGAGTATTCGATACGTGAATTAGTGGAAACCAAGGAAGAATGAATCTTGTCACTTGAAGTGACTAAGTCACTGGAAGAAGAGTGTCAGACATGGTGAATCCTGGAGTGGAGGTACTGCTGTTAGCACAGACTCCAAGATTGACACCCTAAGGAATGGGAAGGACAAGGTGGATTAGAAGTAAAAGAATGCCAATGAAGTGTATAATTTCCTTCATAGGGTAGGAGACCCTAGTGTAAAAGGAAGAGAAGATCCGAATTGTCTTTGTATTAAGATTGAGCGTTTGGATTGAGAAAGAAGACGCATAACTTGAATGATCCTTGGAAGTGAAGTCAGAGAAACTGTCATGTAGACAGCGTTGAATCCCAGGATAATGTAGACGTCCGGTTAAAGGGATGAAATTTAGACATGGTCGCATTAGCTAATTATGATACCAAGAGGTCAAGGCATTAATGCTTCCTAAGGAAAGGGTAACAAAAATGAACAAAATGTTGTTTGGCCTTAGTGAGGACCCTTGAGATTAGAGAGAGCTAAGGTATGAGCTCTCAAGTGAATGGTACCATGGACAGTTGAAATGATTCGACACTTGGTAGTAATAAAGTGGATAATAGTCGGATTGGGCGTCCCAAAGAATAATTGGATTGGTTGTTACCGCCTTGAGAAACGATGATTGGACTCATCTAAGGAGTCGTGAGAAATATGAACAACTTTGAGAGTATCCTATGGACTCTAAGGAGATGCTCGTTGTATGCTAAATGTGAAACGCACGAGCTACGGACCTGATGAGGTAAGATTCCTCAGTCGTGAAATTTCTGAGAAATGAAATCCCTGTGGAGCCTTTGAGGACGGGAATGAGTGATGAATCGACTAGGGTCGATGTGAGTTACTGAAACTTGAAGTTCTTGGGATTGATGAATTGCAATAGACGGAATGTGGAAAGATTCCCCACCAAAATTGTTCCATTGATGAAATAGACTGAGGAAAAGAAGTAGCACGAATGATTAACGAACGTGAAAAGAGTTTCTAGGACTTAAATCAAGTTAACGACAATGTTGTGAATGGCGTTTCCGACTGGAAATTGGAAAAGCTTATGAAGGTCATAGTGACACGACACAGATTGAAATTTGAGGCATGATGAGGCAATCGGAAGTGGGCATTGCATATATATCGTAATGATAAGGCTATATGAGTTGGAATGCTTAAAGCATGATTGGAATTGGTTTGCGAATGTCCTTGTGACAAAGTTTGGGAAACATTGTTTGGGTGGAAGAAGATTTCAAGTTTTTACCTACTCCAAAAGATACCGAGTAGTAGTTTCTTGAGAGGAATTGATGAGAAGCAACACCGATGGTTGAAATTACTTACGGATACGGGAGCGTTGCTCGTGTAAGGAAAGACCTCGCAACTGTGTGAACTGCAAGAGTTGAAAGTGTTGACTGCTTTAAAGGTATTGAAGGGAAAATATAACCATTACGAGTTGGTAGATTAAATTGGTTATTGAGGATCTCGAATGTAATCGAGGAAAAGATATTAAAGACTTAATCATGAGTTGTCTGAGAAGTCGAGAAGGCTAAGGTTCGATTTGGACAACCGAGGGTAAGTTAATGGAACTTGTGCATTCCCGAAGGTGCAACATGACGTTTGAATTGGATGATTATGCCAATTGATTGAGACACTCAAGGAGTTCGATTCTTGACGGTTGGGTAATGATCGTGATAGAAAACGATCTTAAATCTATTGCGGCATTCCGGAAAAAGCCTTCCGACAAGGAATTTGAAAAGCGAGATTACAGAATGACGTACATATTATTCCTGAACCATTGGACGAATTGAAAAGAAGGTCCGTATGCTAGGAGGTGTACCAACGACCAATGTTGTGAATGTTAAAGGAGAAAAGAGAAGTAAACGTAGATTAAGGATTGAGGGAAGCATGTCCGGGAGGAAGGTAACTTTTGTCAGAGAAGACAAGTGAGAATGTCAAGTAATGGGAGGAACTACTTTGGAGAGTGAGAATGCGATGAGGCGTCTATACCCCAAGAGATTGGATAATTGGAAAGTGGCAAATTTCGAGGGCGAAATTTTTGTAAGGGGTGAAGAATTGTGACATTCTGAATTTCCTGCCATTTTGAGGCTGTTGAATGTGAATGTACCTTACGATGTATTTCAGTTTTGTCTCGCTCGGACCTGATCAATTCTAGTAAACTGACCAGAAAGGGAAAGGCTAACGCATAACAAGGTATGTGGACCTAGGAAACTCGAAAAAGGAAGTGACGCTTTGACCATAAGGATTGTCGAGGGAACATTTAGAGCCAATGAGGCTGATCAGATAATGATTAAGGAATACAATGCTAGCGTTATACGATTGGATTGCGAGTGAAGCCGCTTAACCAACGTATAATTTGCAAATTTTCCTAAATCGAACTTTGACGATCGAAGCCGTCGGAACTAGCGATGAACTCTCGCAATTACGTGACAACCAAAGCTGTCACAACTTGAGTTATCCTCAGTGTGATGAGAATCACAGAGTCGATACGCGTAGTGTTTGCAAAAGCCACCCGTTAGTTCGAGACAAACTGGAATTTCGATCGGCGGACGAATGATCATGAAATGGAAGCTCAAAATAGGCAATTGGAAATAGAGAATTCCAATTCTGAATAGGAATTTGACAATGTCTCGCCTAATGGTAGTTTCGAATTGGAAAAGTGAAGTTTGGACTGAAAGTACAAAAAGACCATTTTGCCCCTGGACCATTTACCCTTGCCTTAAGACTTCATGAAGGACGAAATGGACAATTCCCCTCCCCACCTATGGCTGCCGAAAATTCATGAACAAGGGTCAAAGGATTGGTCAAAGCCTTGGTTGTATTATTGGTCCATGCCACATGTCACCCATTGGAGGCCTTAAGCATTTATTACCCATCTAATCCCATCTTGTCAATTGGTGCCTCAATTATATGTGTGAAACACCGTATTAGCAGCCCTTCAGCCGTGGGTTACATTCCCCCACCATTTCCCTTTGAATTTCCTCTCTTTTTCCTTCTTACCAAAAACTGCCGAGGAAGACAGTTTTCTGCCCTTCTGTTCGGTCCGTACGAGCGGTTCTTTCCGGAGTCTTTTGGTCGATACCTCTTACGACAGATTAGATCTATGTGTCCTTGACAAGTTTCCGTTGGTTTCATGATTTTTGGAGGTCTGGTTGATTTATGGTGATTTTTGGAAACAATGCGGACGGATTCTGAGCTAGCCGAGGAGAAGTGTTGGTTCTAGCTCTTAGAAATTCCAAATGACCTCAAATATTTTAGGAGAGCTTCATAACATCTAGTACTATATTCAGATGGTTTATGGCTACAAATATATGGTTTTAGAATGAGATTTCATGGCTGATTTGAGGTGGTCTTTACCGAACAGATTCTGCCTCCTCCGACCGGTAGAGGATCCGTGAGCTTTTGAGGTCCGCCGAGGTGTCGCCTTGCCCCGAAACTTGTTGGTAAGACACCCTAAGACATGATATTACATGTTAGCAAAGGATAGATGAGTTATATTGGAGTTTTGATGGTCGGTTTATATGGAAACTTGTTGGAACAGAATCTGCCCGGCACTGAACAGTGCAGGATTCGAAGTTGTTGCGGTTCTTGGAGGAGTTTATTGGCTTAATTAGCTAGGTAAGAAGACTTCTAACCTTTTGTTAGGATGTTGAGTCACTAAAGGGTGGAATTTTGGTTGAATTAAAAGGGTTTAAAGGACTGATTTGGTGAGAAATGCCGTGAGACCCAAAACCGTCCAAAACCCATTTTCTGTGCACACCGATTTTAAAACGGCGTCATCCGATGTCCAAATTGAGCACCGTTTTCGTCCACACGACCGTAAGATCTTGAAGTTTAATACCATGAAATTTTTTTCCCAAAAAGTCAGTAGAAAAAATGTAATTTTCTCGAGAGTGAACCTGGTCGTGGTGAGTATTTTTGTGGTTTGGGGTCATTGATGACTTTTCTTGATTGAATGCCCCTTTAACATGCCTAGGGAGCGTCGATATGATGCTGTGGTTGTTTGGTGATGATATGCCGTGTGTGAATTTGGGCATGTGATGATTAATTGGGTTCAATTGAAGGCTCTAATGCTTGGTTTTGCACTTGATGTCGCATGAGGCCTAATGTAGTGATATGCATATGCTTGATGGCCGACTGATATGCTTGAAATGGTGAATTGGTTGTGATTGAACCGTGTGCCTTGAATGGTGATGAGATGACATGATACCAGGAATTGCCTGTGATTGTGAAAAATGGCTTAATGAGAAAGAATCACTATTTGTTTTTATGGCCAATGCATTGAGCCGGGGAGGGAGTTACTCCCATTGACCTGACGAGGTCGTGCGGCTAGAGAGTCCTACCTTGACCGAATCATCTCGAAGGCTGTAAGAATCGAGAGTCAGGTAGTGACCGAATCATCTCTAGGTCCGGACGCGAGAGTCCTATAGTCGACCGAATCATCTCGATGGCGCGGAGTGTCGAGAGTCACTATAGAGACCGAATCATCTCGCAGCGAGAGTCATGATGACCGAATCGTCTCGATAAGACGTCGAGAGTCATATGATTGATCGAATCATCTCGCGGCCCAAGTGGGGCGGCCCTTGATCGGCGTAAAGAAGATAAAAGACTGAAACATGATTCTTGATATGTTTTCGAGTCTGTATGCTTGAATTGGCTGAAATGCCTGGGATGCCTGGAGCGCATGGAATGTCTATATTGCATGTATTGCTTGAGAAATTCGGGTAGGAAAGTGAAAGTGTAAAAGACATGAACTTGAATGCCTGATATGCCTGAGCTGCTCTGTTATGACCAATTGCTTGAATGTCATGTGTGAAAAATATTTTTTGCCAAAATTGCATATTTTCAAACGAGCCTGGAGGTACCAATAGTCTAGCTTAGGGTTAGGGTCGACTTGCTGAGATTATTATCTCACCCCGTCGTGGGACCAATATTTTCAGACCCGAAGCACTGGTGGAGACCCTTGAAGGAAGATGATGACGTGAAGGTTGATGAGCAATTGACATGATGAGAAGTTTGTCTTTTCTGTTGAAGTCTATGAGGACCTCTTAATGTTTCGAAATTAGAGTTATACATTGAATTCATGATTTACCTTGGAAGTAAAATGCTTTTGTATTGGAACGTCTTAAAGTCATCATCTATACTAAATGGAAGAAGTAGTTATCTCGTTTCCGCTTGTGCCCTTTCATTGTAAGGATTTGATAAGTCGAAGGCCGTGGATCTGGGAGACTATAGAGTTATAACGGCCTGGTGGGATGTTCGCGTGCTCGCCAGGTTCGGTGCGTGACAGTTTCGCTCTCTCAGTCTCTCTCAGTCCTCTCTTCCTCTACCAAGCGAACATTAGGGTTTCCTAATGATTTGCACTGATTTCTCGATCGAGCTCAGCTGTTCTTTCTCTCTCCGTCGGCCTGAAACTCCGTCTCCAGTCATGGCCCCAACGATCCAGTTGAAGGACGAGGTCGAAGGAGAGCGCGTGGAGACCACCGATTTCTTCTTCGACCGAATCGGCGGGCCGGTCCCGGTCAAGCCCGCGAAGGGCAGGGACGGTGATTCCAAGCTATACCACCCGGACCGCCTCCCGTCTCAGCTGCCCGCCGTCTTCGAGCGGTTCCTGTTCGTCTTCGTGGCCCACTCCTCCGGTGAGTTGCGTACCCTGAAGTAGTGTGCTCCAGTGCTAATCGTCTTCCCGACGTAGGATTTTGTGTTGCGAGGACCAGGGATGTGATGGAGTCGGTGAAGAAGATCAAGGGGAACGGAGGTGGATCTTCTGTGCTGGAACTAAGCGTCGTGGACGTATCCGTGGGGACAATGCACTTGCTCTTGCTTTCTCCTGATTCTTCGACGCTTGCAGCTTCTGTTGGTGGAACTGTTAACTTTTTCTCGGTTAATTCGCTTCTCAATAAGGTTAGTTCAGAGTCCCTTTTATTAGATCATGCTGTATGTTTATATGAGAACATGGATGAACCTTAAGGGCCTTTCTTTTCACGCTCCCCACACGTGGAGATCCTTGAATAAAGTTGACTTTTCTCGTCATGTTGTGACTCTTTTCTGAGCATGTTCATTGAGAATTCTTGTTAGACGCTGAACAATTGGCAAGTGCCACCTATGTTTTTACATTCGGTTAAGATTAGGAATAGATATAGCTGGTTTTGGACATTTTCCTGTATATACTCTTTTGGCTTCTGGGAATTAAGAAATCTCTAGTTACATTCGCTTTCTTTTTTATATCTGCAAATGATTTTATTGGTTCCTTGGAATCGGACCGGACCGACGGTCTGGTCCGGTTCCCGATTCTCGAGTGGCCGGTCCGGTTCGCGGTTTCAAAAAATGGGAACCGGAACTATTGGTCCGGTTCCTGGTTCTTGAGCGGAACCGGATCGGACCAGGAACCGCTCACCCCTAATTCATATATCAGGAGAAGTATGCACTGGAAATAGTGAAGAAGTTTGGTTTGGAGAATTGCAAGAAGACAGAAACACCTATGTCTCACTCCTCCAAACTTGATAAAGATGAAGATGGAAAAGAAGTGAATCCCAAGCTATATCGAAGCATGATTGGATCATTACTTTATCTCACAGCTTCAAGGCTAGACATCTTATATAGTGTCTACTTATGCGCAAGATTTCAATCAAGTCTAAAAGAATCACACCTTTCAGCCATCAAAAGGATAATCAAATACATTGGGACTTATCCCGGCTATGGTTTATGGTACTCTAAAAAATCCGATTTTACTCTAAGAGGTTATTCAGATGCAGTCTTGCAGGTTGCAAAATTGATAGGAAGAGCACATCTGGAACTTGTCATCTCATGGGAAACATGCTTATCTCATGGTACTCCAAGAAGCAAAGTACAGTGGCTCTTAGCACAGCTGAAGCAGAATATGTATCGCTTGGAAGTTGTTGTGCTCAGATTCTTTGGTTAAAACAACAGCTCAGAGATTATGGTGTTGAAGATACAAATGTGGAAATCCAGTGTCACAACACAAGCGCCATAAATCTTACAAAGAACCCCATACTTCACTTAAGAGCAAAGCACATTGAGATCAAACATTATTTCATACGTGATCATGTTCAGAACGGTGATGTTAACATTCAGTATATTGATACAAAAAATCAGCTTGCAAATATTTTTACAAAATCCTTGGATAAGGAAACCTTTAACTTTATTATAAATGAATTAGCCATCATTAACCCTTTGTCTTTAGTATATTTTAGAACAAGAGACTCAGAAGGAGCATCAGAAGGAGACTCAGAAGGAGCGTCAGAAGGAGAGTCAGAAGCAAATCATCACAATTTTTAAAAGGAAAGTTCACAAATCAAAGGTCAATTTTTTTTTAAATTCTTTTTAAGGTAAGTCACTCATATTTCTCTACGAATATTTGATCACTGGTGATTGATTTATTTATTAGAGGAGTTCTTTCTTAATTGTTTTCAAAAATTGATTTTGTTTCTAAAAATAACCGCCACTTTTATAAAACCACGAACCGTCACCCCTGTCTCTCACCTTCACACCGATTTCACTCAAAACCCTAACCTTGTTCAGAATCTCTCTCGCTCTTAATTTTTCTCTCGACACAACATATTCTCTTTCAAAGTTCCAAACTTTTTCATCTCCATGGCTCCGAAATCAGCCTTCGCCTCAAGGAAGCCCACTCAGACGAAGAGAAAGCTTTCCTCTCCGGATGCAAGCACCACCGAGCTTGCGGTAGCGAAAATCAACGAACAACGTGAGGCCTTTCGGCAAGCAAAATGTTTGTCTTTATCTGATTTTGAAGAGAAAGAGGCAATGTCACATACTCTTAAGCCCATGTTTGATAGCATTAGGGAAGCGGGGGACTTTGGTGAAAATCTGAGAAAGCTATTAGACATTCACAATTTCGCCAGTGAGGGCGAACTGCTCGAGTTCATTAATCTGCCTGGAAAGGTTGTTGAACTATTGCTATTGAATTGCCTAGTTCTAGAAAGGGCAAAGAGAAGGTTTCAGGATCAAGTTCGAAGTCAACTCCAAGAAAATCCTCTCCAAAAAGGGTTGGCAATTTTAAAGGAAAGGTTGAAAATGATGATGATGTGCTGTTCAATGATTTTGAGAAAATCGTTGGATTTTACAAAGATGTAAACTTTTCTGATCTTCTATTCCAAAGTCAAGCACACAAGGACTTGTTTGAGTCCTTGAAACAGAGGGGAATTATACCTCACAGGGTGTTTGAACTGAAATACTTTGATAGGGTTGGCATCCCTCTTCGGAAGCATCTTAAAAAGGTCAATCTAGAGAATTTCGTGACTTAAAGGAGATACACCTTTCCTGATCTGGTTGCTTACTTTTACTCCGACCTTCACTTTGTCAACTTCAATTCTTTGTTCTTTTCTTTTGCAAGAAAAAATATCAATTGCATGTTCATGAACTGGCTTTCCTGATGGGAACTGATAAAAGAGATTTCCAACCTCTGGATGTCATTGCTGAGGAAGCATTTTGTTTTCTAACTAGGAAAACAAACTTCTCCAGAGAGTCAAAGTCTCACATTGCCTACACAGACTTCCCTATGAAGCATACATTGATGCATAAAATTGTCATTGAGTGTCTCAGGCCAAATGCAGCTTCAAAGACTGACATATCAAAATATGAGGCAAAATTGTTGTGGGAAATATTGCAGGGAAAGAAAATTTCTTTCGCCCACACTGTTTTACTTCACATGTACAGGACAGTCCTAAAGTCCAAGGGACAACTACCTTATGCTGGTCTAATCTATAGAATAATGACTCATTTACATATCCAAATTCCTGCAGCTTTTATTTCTCAGGAAATTCCATTAATGACTACTGGTGAAAACATGATGGGAAAGATGGGGTTTAAAAATTACTCATAGAGGCTGGAGGAACAAGAATGATGAGCCAATTCTTGTGGAGTTTGAAGACAAATCAAAATAGAGGTCTCCAAAGAGGAGAAAGGTTATGGCCACCAAAGGACAACAAGAAGACACCTCAGATGCTGAGAATTCTAGAGAAGGTGAAGAAGCAACTGAGAAATCTGACTCTGTAGCTACACAGTCACCTCTTTCTAAAGGTGAATCAGATGGAGTAAGCAAAATTGGAGAAACTGAAGGTACTGAAGAAGGAGGAGATTCCCATGAAACATAGTCTCTAAACACTGAGATATATGAAGTTGAAATACCTTATGAAGAATTTCTTCAAATATGGACTGAGGCTCTGTCCAAAGAAGTAGAGCTAGAACAGGAGTATGAAGGAACTCTACTAAATTATTATGAGAATTGGAGCCCTCTAATAATTTCAACCGAACAGCTGGAAGAGTCTGTAGAAAACGAAGCATATTCCATATCCTCTACCAAATTGACTGTTAACAAAGCAGCCTCAAGGTTAGAAGTAGCAATTGCTCAAGAGGATCAACTTTCAAGCGCTTATTCAGTGCCAATGGATATTGATGAAGAAACAGCGCCTACGCCTAGTACAAAGTCTAAAGGGAAAAAAGCTATAACTTAGGGGGGGCTTCTACCTGCAACCTATGATATTTTTCTAACAGAAGTCCAAGCATCACAAGCTTTTCCCAGGGCTAAATCTGAGGGGGAGATTTTGCCCAAAGAAATACATGGTTCTGCGAGCCAAGGATAATCCTCCACTCACCTCAAGTTGAAATTCAGAAGCAGCTGGATAATCTTCAACAGATCATTATTCAAAGCATGGAGACCTTGATAGATCAGAAATTGAACAGTTTTGAAAAGAAGATTGATGGCAAACTGCAGGGCATTGCACAGAAGGTGGACAATCTAGAGAACTCCATTGATCTTTATGGCAGGATGTTCTGTGTTGAGATTGCTAAAATGCCAACATATACTCGCGTTCGAGATGACAAACCAGCTCAAGGACTTCCTACATCTCAAGCTGTCAGGGATCATGCAGTTATTGTGGGAGCTGACTTTGTCCAAGTTTCTCATGTGGAGGCTAATGCAGAGCATGAAGATACACATTCTTCTTCCAAAATGCCCCCACCTTCCTCTTCTTAATTTTTTTAAGGAACAAGTTTTTTTTAAAGGGAGAAAGTGATGCACCTAGGACCAGCAGACAGAATCAGTCAACGACATCGGATTGGGCTCAAATTCGGTCGATTGAAGCGAAACGGTCGTCTGATCAATACTCGGTGCCGTTGGCATTGGATTTTGGCAATTCAGGGTCATTTAGATAGATTTTCGGGCATTTTTCTATTTTTAGGCAATTTTATAATTTAATGGTATTTTAGTAATTTTTACGTTATCTTTTGTCATTAGGGTTGACACCTATATAAGGTCATCTTTAGGGTTTTGTGAGCAGATTATTGAATATTGAAAATTGTACGATTTGATATCGTTTTTGAGTGAACAGTGATTGTTCCTCGTTTATCGTTTCGATTCTTCCGTTTAGCCTTGCTTTCTATCGCGTTTCGGCATCATTTGGTATCAGAGCACCTAGGACCAGCAGACAGAATCAGTCAACGACATCGGATTGGGCTCAAATTCGGTCGATTGAAGCGAAACGGTCGTCTGATCAATACTCGGTGCCGTTGGCATTGGATTTTGGCAATTCAGGGTCATTTAGATAGATTTTCGGGCATTTTTCTATTTTTAGGCAATTTTATAATTTAATGGTATTTTAGTAATTTTTACGTTATCTTTTGTCATTAGGGTTGACACCTATATAAGGTCATCTTTAGGGTTTTGTGAGCAGATTATTGAATATTGAAAATTGTACGATTTGATATCGTTTTTGAGTGAACAGTGATTGTTCCTCGTTTATCGTTTCGATTCTTCTGTTTAGCCTTGCTTTCTATCGCGTTTCGGCATCATTTGGTATCAGAGCATAGGTTGCTTGAAATCAATGGCTGAACGAAATCGATGTGGTCGAAGACAGCGTGCTCGTGGAGGCCGGGAGCGTGGAGTCGTTCCTGATGCAGATGAACAGCTGCGTCTGAGAAACCTGCGAGACATAGAAAAGGAAGCGCTGAGAAGACAACTTCAGGATTTGGATCGACAACTTGCACGGGTGCAAAAAAGGCGAATCCGGTATTTGGAGCGACGACTTGCGCTGGCGGGGTTGTACTTTCCGTCCAAAAAAAATCCAATCGTTGATGAATATCCGATCGTCGATGAATATCCGATTGTCGATGAACATCCGATCGTCGATGAAAATCCGATCGTCGATGAAGATCTGATCTTTGATCAAGAACCCATCTTTGATCAAGATCCAATTTTTGATATAGATCCAGTCTATGAAAATCCAATCTACGATGAATCTGATGGAGAACAAGAGGATGCGGATCCAATAATGACGGTAGAACCCATCGTGTCGGTGAAGGGAGGCGAGGTCGCCCTTGGCAACGTCCCCCAGGCGGCGGTGCGGATGCTGGCGTGGGAGGTGGATGATTGGGATTTCGCCGCGTTCGAGGAGATGGCCGATTTGATTCTTGAAGATGTGCAGAAAGTCGATGTTTCGAGGACTACTGAGAATCAAGGTAATTTTGTTCCTGAAGGTGATGATTTTGATGGCGATGGTTTTATCACTGTGGATAGGTCGGTTGTGGTTTATAGTGAGGCGCTGAATTCAAAATCATATAATTTCATGCTGGATATATTGGGTGCGAATGAATTTATCTATGACTTTTGGGGTTTGTTCAAGACTGGCTTAATGTCTATTAATAAGCAGAAACTTGCCAAGAAGGATGGTGCACAGATTGATCCCAGTCGAGATATAGAAAACTTGTGGGAGTTTTATCAACGCTGGAAGAGGCGGTATAGAGTGGATGATATGCAGAGGAAAGAACAAAGATTGCTCAAATTTGGGTGCTATAGTCCTAATTTTGGACTGGTGGAACCGTGGGATTTGCCAGAATCACAGGTTTCAGATGTTGTTCCAATTGTGTGCCGTGCTGCAGCAGATGCTGGAATTCGCTTGGTTTGTGTCACCAACTTCAGTTGGGACTTTATCTATGCGGAATACGTAATGGCTGCAGGAAATCATCATCGTAAGATAGTTTGGCAAATAGCAGAAGACTATTCGCATTGTGAATTCTTAATCTGGTTGCCTGGATATTGCCCAATGCCCGCTTTCCGTGACTTTATAGATCTACCATTGGTTGTCAGAAGGTTGCACAAATTCCGTATGGAGCTGAGGAAGGAAATTGGAATTGGGGATGTTGTGAAGCTAGTTATCCTCAATTTTGGCGGACAGCCATCAGGTTGGAAGTTGGAGGAAAAGTACTTGCCTCCTGGTTGGTTAGGCTTGGTTTGTGGTGCATCTGAGAGTGAGAACCTTCCACCAAACTTTGTAAAGCTTGCTAGGGATGCATACACACCTGATGTCATTGCAGCCTCTGATTCTATGCTTAAAAAAATTGGATATGGTACTATCAGTGAGTCTTTAGCATACAAGCGTCCATTTGTATTTGTGTGGCGTGATTACTTCAATGAAGAACCATTCTTGAGGAATATGCTGGAGTACTATCAAGCTGGAGTAGAGATGATTAGGAGGGACTTACTCACTGGCCATTGGAAACCTTACCTTGAACATGCGATCAGTCTGCAACCATGCTATGAAGGAGGCATTAATGGTGGCGAGGTAGCAGCTTACATTTTGCAGGAGACAGCCGCTGGGAGAAATTATGCGTCAGATAAATTTAGCGGGGTAAGAAGACTGCGTGATGCTATAGTTCTTGGGTATCAACTGCAAAGAATGCCTGGAAGAGACCTGTGCATCCCAGATTGGTACGCAAATGCTGAAAATGAACTGGGCCTTAGCGCTGGATCACCAAAAGTTGGATTGAATGAGAAAAGTTCCCAAATGACTTTATGCCCAGATGATTTCGAAATTCTTCATGGAGATCTTCATGGGCTCTCTGATACAGTGAGTTTCTTGAAGAGTTTGTCAGAAATTGTGAGTGAAGCTGGAAGGAGTTCGGAGAAGAGGCAGATGAGGGAGCGTAAAGCAGCTGCTGGACTCTTTAATTGGGAGGAAGAAATATTTGTGACAAGAGCACCTGGAAGGCTAGATGTAATGGGTGGAATTGCTGATTATTCAGGAAGCCTTGTGTTGCAGATGCCTATTCGAGAAGCCTGTCATGTTGCTGTTCAGAGGAATCATCCTAGCAGACAGAGACTATGGAAACATGCTCTAGCTTGGCAACAAGCCAGAGGAGAAGGACCAACTTTTGACATGGATTTGTCCGACTTCATGGATGGCGGGAAACCAATTTCATATGAGAAGGCAAAAGAGTTCTTTGCTCGTGATCCATCCCAAAAGTGGGCAGCTTATGTTGCAGGCACTATTCTTGTTCTAATGACCAAGTTAGGTGTATGCTTTAAGGACAGTATCAGTTTGCTTATTTCCTCTGTTGTTCCAAAGGGCAAAGGTGTATCTTCTTCTGCCTCTGTTGAGGTTGCTAGTATGTATGCTGTAGCTGCTGCTCATGGGTTACACATTAGCCACGTGATCTTGCTTTGCTTTGCCAAAAGGTAGAGAACCACATTGTTGGAGCTCCGGGCGGTGTAATGGACCAGATGACTTATGTTTGTGGTGAAGCAAACAAGCTTCTTGCCATGGTCTGCCAGCCTGCAGAGGTAATTGGACTTGTAGAAATTCCCAGTCATGTCCGATTCTGGGGAATTGATTCAGGAATCCGTCACAGTGTTAGAGGTGCAGATTATGGATCTGTCAGAATTGGTGCCTTTATGGGTCGAAGCAAAGAAAGGCCAGTTGTCAGAGGAACTGGAAGTACCGGAGGAGATTGTTGTCAAGAAGAACCAGATTCGAGGACGAATCTTTTTTCTAGCAGGGGAGGATGATGCACCTAAGACCAGCAGACAGAATCAGTCAACGACATCGGATTGGGCTCAAATTCGATCGATTGAAGCGAAACGGTCGTCTGATCAATACTCGGTGCCGTTGGCATTGGATTTTGGCAATTCAGGGTCATTTAGATAGATTTTCGGGCATTTTTCTATTTTTAGGCAATTTTATAATTTAATGGTATTTTAGTAATTTTTACGTTATCTTTTGTCATTAGGGTTGACACCTATATAAGGTCATCTTTAGGGTTTTGTGAGCAGATTATTGAATATTGAAAATTGTACGATTTGATATCGTTTTTGAGTGAACAGTGATTGTTCCTCGTTTATCGTTTCGATTCTTCCGTTTAGCCTTGCTTTCTATCGCGTTTCGGCATCAGAAAGTAGTTCTATTTTTTTTTTACAATGCTTTATCTCTATGAATGATTCCTTTTTATGTTGACAAAAAGGGGGAGAGTAGTTCTATTCTATCACTATTCTATCACTATTCTATTATTGTGCAGGAGTTTCCTCTATATCGAATTCCTGACGATCGTGTGATAATAATCACAAATCTGTATACTTCCTTATCTACAACTGTTTTTGTTTCTAAAGTTTTGTCATCATCAAAAAATGGGGAGATTGTTGTGGAAATTCTCTTTGTATTTTGATTCTGACAAAACTGTCATCAAGATATATGTAGTGTTTTGATTTGCAGAAAGAATGTGTAAGCAGTAGCTTGCGTGGATCTAAATCTGTCACTAACTCTCGAGGAGAGAGTGGTCATGTAGTTGCTTCTGACGAGGTCAGATGGAAGTTCTTTTGGCGTTGGTCAGATGGAAGTGCTTCTGACGAGGTTAGATGGAAGTGCTTCTGATGATGGTCAGATGGAGTGCATCTGAAGACCTTCAGATGGAGTGCATCTGAAAACCTTCAGATGGAGTTGCTTTTGAGGGTCATATTCAACATGTTCTCTTATTTGGGGATTTCGTGCAAAGAACTATATGCAGTGTCAGATGGATCTTTTCAAAGCTCAGAATTACCATTCAGACTCGTGAAGTTTTCCTTTGAAGATGACATTTGAATGGTCAGATTCTGCTTATCTAAAACTGAAGACCTACGAATGGCAGGTTTCCGATCATGGCAAGTTTCTTTATGGAAATTTGTGATATTCGATTGACTTGATATCTCTTCTATTCAATTAAGGGAAATTCTACGATTGATATTACCTTCCAAGAGTATTTTTGGTAACCAATTTAAATTTGCTCCACTTATGGAAACTGGAGATTCGGTTGTATGGGCGACTGAATCAGAAGGTTTCAATATCTACTTCAACGGTTATCATATCTTCTCAGATACAGTCTCGTTCAATCACGATTGTTGACGTCCAATCAAGGATTGAAGAGCGATCCCTTGATCGTATATCCAACGGCTAGTTTGGAGGCAAGGGAGTATAAAAGAAGAACCATGGTGATCTATGAAGAGGCAGCGAACAACAATTCAAAGTGCAAGAGTTATTCAAATTTCACCAAAGCATACTGTGTACTCAAAAATCTCATTCATTGTGAGAACCTGTGAGAGAGAAAAACAGAGTGATTGATCGATTGTAATTCTCTTTGACTTTTCATGGTGAAATCCAACCGATCGGCTGTCATCGTGGGAGAGTGGACGTAGGCTTGATAAGCCGAACCACTATAAACTCAGCGTGCACATTTCTCTTCCCTAAACTCTATCGCTGTGTTTAGTTTTCCATTGCACGTTGTTCTTGTTCCTAGATCGCATATTGAAATTGTGTTTAATTCCGCAAGAAATTTCGATTTAGATTTCGATTCACCTATTCACCCTTCTCTAGGTGATATTGCTAGATCCAACAATGATAGATAGCATAAAAAGAAGAGCTAGTTCTAAGAAAGTTCTCCTTATTCTAGACGATCTAGATAATAAAGAACAACTTAAGAAACTAGCTGAGAGGCTTGGCACTTTTTGTTCTCGGAGTAGGATTACCATTACAACAGGGGATCAAAGGATTCTATATGAAGAGAAGGAAGTTGTAGTTTATTAAGTAAAGCAAATGGATCTTGATAAAGTGCTGAGCTTTTCAATTGGCATGCTGTTGATAGCGTCTCTCCTCCTGATGTTTTTCACAGTCTCTCTCGAGAAGTTGCATTTACAATCGGGGGACTCCCATTGGCTCTTGAAATCATAGGCTCCTTTCGTCGTCGCAAAGGAATAAAAATATGGAAATAAATGCTAAAAAGGTTAAAGAAAACACCTCATAATGAAGTTCGGGTTAAATTGAAGGTAAGTTATGATGTATTAAGAGATATGGAAAAAGAAAATTTTCTCGACATTGCGTGCTTCTTCATAAATGAAAAAAAAAATCAATGGCAACCTATTTTTGAGATGCTTTGGATCTATCCCCACATATCGCATTGGTAGAATTTACCAATTTATGTCTGATAAGAATTTTTAATGGAGATGCTTGTCGCAACCTAAAATTGGGCTAATGGATTATTAGGTTAATTAAATTAATTAACCTAATGCGGACTCTCCCAAGCCCTACCAAATCGCAACTTAGGTTTAATTCATGAAAAATATTCAATTGGAGCTGCTACTAATCGTTTCTTGGTAGGTCGATTAGAAACCTAAATAAAGTAGTGGGAGAACCATTTTATTTCTACGAACCAGAGAAAATGAGTCCGAGGACTTGGTTACATTAATTAAAAAATTAATGCCCTTTCGATACCAATTTCATGAAAAATCCTTTTCGATTGATCCATGTGAATTGATCTTAATTTAGGAAAAATGTGATATGAGAACTACATGTGAAAATGCTTTATTTTTTGGTATTTTCGGATTAAACGCAAAAAAAAAAAGAAACATACAAAAGCAAACAAAAACTTGAACAAAAATGCTCACAAAATACCTTTAATTCTGAATTTTCCAAAAAATTCAATCCCCAAAGATCTAGGTCGAAGAAGAATTTTTATCCGCTACATCCTCGGAGATTCGAGCCAGTATACGGAAAGTGGTATAAGACGACAACGTCCTTTTGCCAAAAGAAAAGAACACGAAGTCTTATAGTAAATTGCCATCCCATTCCATGAGATAATGGCAAGGCGTGCAATTTAATTTTCCAAAGGGACTAGGCACAAGGGGAGCATATGTTATGGGCATATTTGTTTAAAAATGTGCAAACTTTATAACAAAAAAAAAAGCATGGAAAAATAAAATGAAAATGAGTCAATTTGATTCGAATTTTGAAAATTCCAAGAGGATGGCCGAAATTGTGAAGTGAGGGCCCACCTTTCCCCATCCAAAGTTTAATTTAATTTTCAGAAAATTATCTTTGAGGATTTAGAAAAGATGTTCAGATAATTTCTGAAAAAAGATGTCTCAGGTTCAAAGCAATCCACATTCACAATATCCATGACATGTCGTGGATATCCAAAGAAATTTCAACTTCAAATTTAAGGTTATCCGAATATTTCGAAAGATATGGCAATCTCTTCAAGATAATAATTCGGATTTAGATTTAAGAGAGAACCAAACCATGAGATATATCCAAAATCCAATGAAAATATCCACAATCCGAATTGCACAAAATATACTCTAAATTCAAGATATGCTTCAAACTCGAAATGAGCAACCGAACATTTCCAGAATAGTATCGAGATAACCTTTGAAAAGAGAAATTCAAATTAAAGAACAACAATGACAAATATTCATAATTGTCCGATTTAAGCAAAAATCACTTGCGGATAATATCAAGTAATTTGAACAAATTCAAACTTGGAAGACGAGATAACTTTGATATCCAAGAGAAGAATTTTACCTTATCTCGCGAATTGCAATTTCCTAATTCGAGCTTTGCTCGAAAGATCTGCGCACCAAGCTCGAGAATGGACCAATTAGCTAGGGAATTCTGCACATCTCGGCAAAGAGAGTTTTGTAGCTCCAACAAGACCCAATTCGCAGCAGCAATTTTAAGCACAGATACACCTAAAAATCAGACACCGAACAGTGAGAGTATCGTGCTGAATAGCAAGGTAATCGACCTAAAACAGCCCAAAAAAAACTGCACTGAAAATCAAGTGAAGAACAGACTGAATTGACACTGTTTTGAGGCCGAACATCAATAAATTGGATCCCCAAATCAGCAGAAAACTTGAGGTGCAAATAGCCTAGAAGAAACACCAAATTGCGGGGAAATTGTGCCGGAAACGGTGGAACAATCAATCGCCGAACAGGCCGTAAAAACCGGCCCAAACTAATGTTGATGGCTTGATAACGAACAACCTTGCAACCAAAGAACAAGGCAAAATAGCAGCTAGGGAAAAGAATAGGCTCCACTTTGGCCAATCGCTTCTCAAATTTTCACCATCTCAGCACGGCCATGAATGGAGTCAAATTTTCCATTATTTTATGTACGCCAACCTACTATATGTTGACCGAATGTGGTCTTGCAGTCAACACATAATTCTTCAGTGGATTCATGCTTGAACTTGGAGTGCGTTGCCTGTGAAAGTGATCAACGGGACGCAATCTGGCACATTGGACTGTTTTGGCTCCGCTTTTATTGTCTTCGGCCCTGCACTTCACTTAGCAAATAATATGACAAAATTAAATAAGAGTCCTTCCAAACTAGATAAAGAAAAAGTGGTGAGTGATGCGAGGAAGGACAGATTTTGCCGATCTTAATTCTTGAACCATCAAGTATGAAGATTCTTGAAGGAAACTCCAGGGTTGTAAACACTGCAGCGGCTGCGTCTGATGAGATTTATCGCACACCGAATCGGAATGATCAAATAGAAATCAAGAAAAAATAGACGATGCATGGTTTATCTAGGTCCTATTCTACGTCCTGCAAATAAATTTCACTATGATTCTGTTTACAGCCGAACAACTTATTACAATGATCAGCAAAAACGAGCAAAATGTATATGCCATAAATGGGCCCAAAATCTAAACCTATCCGAAACATCTTGTAATCTCACAACATATGGGCCAACTTAAAATAAAGCCCAAACTTGCTGTTGTTTCGGGGGCGCTGTGCCCGAACCCCCGCTCGCTCACCTGTGAGTAGGCAGCCGTCCGCTGACCGGGCATCGGGACACCCGTGTCAGGGGCGCTGCCCCCAAACCCCCGCATCCTGTGCGTAGGGATCACATATCGTCGGATAACACTTCAATTTCCTTAAGCTGACGTGGGTGTGCCCAGTGTGAGAAACAAGGGTCCCCGAAATATTCGCTAACTCCAACATTCTCCCACTTGGTGGATACTTTGCGCAAATAAGAGTCTTTCCAACATCATTTCTCTTCAATCCAATCACAGTAGAACACTATTCAAACTTCACACCCGTGATGGTTTTAGTAAGGAAGTCTGAACTATTTTCCATCGTGTCGACTTTTACAAGTCGAACCTCATTCTTCCCCACTTTTTCTCGGATGAAATGATATTGTATATCAATATGCTTTGTACGTGAATGAAATGCTGGATTTTTAGCTAAATAAATAGCCCCTTGATTATCACATTTCACCTTTACGACACCTTGCTCAAAATCGAGCTCCAAGCACAACCGCCGTAACCATACAGCCTCTTTTCCAACATGAGTAAGAGCCATGTACTTAGCCTCCGTATAAGAGAGTGCTACCACGCTTTG
The DNA here is from genome assembly GCA_021437785.1 of Rhodomyrtus psidioides. Classification (NCBI taxonomy): domain Eukaryota; kingdom Viridiplantae; phylum Streptophyta; class Magnoliopsida; order Myrtales; family Myrtaceae; genus Rhodomyrtus; species Rhodomyrtus psidioides. The sequence goes on along the minus strand of JAILYB010000166.1, from coordinate 471,607 downwards.
CCTTCTACTCATCTAACTCAATGCAACCCCAAACAATGTGAAAACATACCCGCTAGTGGACCGTCTACTGTCAATATCTCCACCCCAATCAGCATCTACATGGCCTACGATATCAAGTATATTTCCATTCCATATATCTTCAAAGCATAAAGAAAAATTCGAAGTTCCACGAAGATACCTGAAAACTTTTTTGATCACATTCTAATATTCTCTACCTGGGTTAGACATGTATCAACTCAAGATTTCCACTGCTTGGGCTATATTCGGACGCGTGCACACCATAGATACATCAAGCTACCCACTGCACTCATGTATGGAACTCGAGCCATCTCTTCAGCTTCCTCATCCGTCTTAGGACACAGTTCCGCAGATAATTTAGCTTCTAAAGGTATAGGGGTACCAGCAGGCTTGCAGTCCGTCATGTTGAACCTCTTCAACATTTCTTTGATGTATTTCTCCTGCCCTAGCCATAGCTTCCGTTTCTCATAGTCCCTCATAATCTGCATGCCCAAAATAAAATTTGCAGGCCCCAAGTCTTTCATTTCGAACTTCTTAGCCAATAAATTTTTCACGGATTTCACCATCTTTACGTTATTTCCGATCAACAGCATATCATCCATGTATAGCGTAAGAATGACAAACTGATCGTCCGTCCTCTTCACATAAATACAATGGTTAGAATTTGAACGCACAAAATCAAGCTGGAGCATGTACGTGTCAAACTTTTGGTACCACATCTTCGGTGACTACTTCAGTCCATATAAGGACTTTTTCAATTTGCACACCAGATTCTCATTTCCTTTTACTTCAAAAACTTCTGGTTGCCTCATATAAATCTCCTCCTCCAAGTCCCCATGAAGGAATGCCGTCTCTACATCCATCTGTTCCACCTCAAGATCGTATGCAGCTGCTATGGACAGAACAAACCGTATCGAGGTCAATTTTGCCACGGGAGAGAACATCTTGTCGTAGTCAACTCCCTCGATTTGAGAATACCCCTTGGCTACGAGCCTAGCCTTGTGCTTCTCTACAGTCCCATTCGATTTCAGTTTTCGCTTGAACACCCATTTGCACCCAATTACCTTTTTATCCTTAAACAATTTACACATGCTCCATGTCTCATTATGATCAAACGACTGCATCTCATCTATCATTGCAAGCTCTCACTGATTCGCATCATCCATGGATCTCGCCTCTTTTACAGAACTAGGATCATCTCCGTTAATGCTTAAAGCATGAAACGTACTCAATGCACTAAGAGAGTGTCGAAGTGGTACCCGTCTTTTGCGCGTTGATCTCTTGAGAGCTAGCATGTCATTTGTGCCCGGGCCTTCTGTTGACACCTAAATTTGGATTTTTCTTTAAATCAGTCATATTTCATAAAAATGAGGATTAATTTTAGTTCTCGCCAAAAATAATTTTCATGCATAACATATTTCATCTTTGACATGTATACATTGCATTTGCATCGATCCACCTTGGTGATGTGAGATTGACTTAGTTTGACGGGCGATTTGGACCTAGATTGAACAGCAAATTCTTGAGTATTTGTGCTGAAAATTTGAAACAATTATGGAGCTTATAATTAGAAAAAAGGCTTTAATTTTAATAATGAATAATCACAAAAAACCTTGTTCAAGTCAAGAAAAAGCACGATGAGATTAGCCAAAATTTTCAGGGAAAAATAAATTAATTTGGTGCAATTTAGCCCCTTGGGATTTAATTCAAATTATATTTTGAGCCCGGGTTTATTTTTTAAAAATTGAGAAAGTTAGGCCCCAAGTTTGCAACAATTTTCTCTATAAATACTAGCTTATACCTAGGGTTTGGGAGGAGGCCACACATTTAGAGTATACGGCACATTGAGAGAAAGAGCTAAGAAGGGGGGACATTTGACACACGTGATACTGAGGGAGAGACGTGATATTGAGGGAGAGAGGAGACTTCTGCGATCCACCCATTGGAGTTGACTTGTGATGATGAAGCTTCACCTAAATTCTGACCGCCAGTGGCCTCTTCATCATCACGTTCCCAATTCTGCGCAGAATTCCAGCGTCCACCGCGAACCGCCAGTCGACCTCTGAGTGCCTCACCCGCTGTTGCACCTCGTAGCCATCTCTTCGCCATTCGACAAAGAAGAAGGCCCAAGCCAAGACATTGCCGATCGAGCTGCTATCTCTGACTAGAAATACTCTTAAGCGACGAAGCCACATATGCTTTGACTTCCTTTCTCAGTCTTGTGCTACCTACAGTAGTGAAATGCATGGTCCAGGTAAAAGTGAGATTTGATTGGTGAGGAGAAGGTTTCAAGGTAGCGCTCAGAATGTATTTTTTCAAGAATTCCCAGATTTCCACTAGTCTATGTGGTTTTTTGAGTTTCTTTGCTTGCGTTTTCTTTCACAATTAGCATTCCTAGTTTGCTGTGTCCCCACATGGTTTCCAGCAGCCCTAGTAAAGTTTTAAAGTATTTTCTAGAGTTGGCGCTCGTCTCGATATTTGGTGACTTCGGCAACTACAATGGCTTGATGGACTTAGCACGTTCGTTGCTACGACTTTCCTAGAGAATTGCATCTAACTTCAACCCGTTAAAATTCGGGCCTATGCTCATACTCACTGGACCCAGCGCCTTGTTGTTCGGTCTTCTTTGATAGATGTGTTTATTCTTATCGTTGTTTTTTTTTTTGAAGGGTTTAGTCCAACTCGTGTCTGCTAATTCCTTCTCAGCTATGCATGCTACCACCTGGATGTGGGCTTCAAAAGGGGATGGATTGTCCACGCAAAGAGAAGAAAAGAAAGCAAAAGGGGCTTTTTGCCATCATCATCTTTTTTTTTTTTCTCTAATCTCACGTGCAGGATGGGATTTAGAGAGATCAAGTCCACCAACAAGGAAGAAACTAAAAAAAACGTGAGAAAAGAAGAAAAACCATCACCCCCACTGAGCTACATCCGCTCATCAAGCTTATCGATCCAACTCAATCGCGAAATTGCCAACGTCTATGCCATGAAGCTACCCGAAGCCGTGTCCGAGATCCTGAGCTTGATCCGTAAGCTTGGTCCGGTTCGAATTAGGAAAGCAATTTGCAAGATAAGTTGGAAAATTCTGATCTTTGATTTGATTGAATTTTTAGATATCTTGCATATATTGAATGATTTGATATCTATCACAAGATATAATTTTTTCATTGGAAAATTGAAACCTTTTGTGCAAATTTTTATGAATACAAAATACCTAAATCAAAATTAGGAAAATTTAGTCGATCTGACCTATCACCGCTTAGGTTCGACTTGCTATCTTCAAAAGGCCAATTTTTAATTTGGAATGGGGATATTTTCGAAAAAAAAATGAAAAGGGATGATGGTCGTGATCTTGTCGATTTCTTTCCTTATCTCGTTATGAATATTGTTGATGGATTGCTATCTTGATTTGGCCTGCCATATTTTGAAAACTCCTAAAAGATTTTAGTAAGATATGATTTCCTAGAAACCCTATCTAATCCTTGTCGCCATCTCTATATCTGGTTTACTTGTAATTTTTACTGGGTACGCCTTATACACTGCTTTTGGGCAACCCTCTCAACAATTAAGAGATCCATTCAAAGAACACATGGACTAGTTGAAGTAATGAGCCTCCCAACATTGGGAGGCTCATTACTTCAATTCAATTGATATAATGAAAAATCATTTCCCCTTTTTAGTTGGAACTTTAGGTGGTTCCCGAAAAAAGATAGCGAAAAAAATTATCCCTAGAGTCGAGACTAAGAGGAATGTATAAACCAATGCTTCCATAAATTCGACCGTGCTTTACAATTATAGCTTCCATACCTGTTCTGTTTATTTGGGATTATCTCCCAGACAAAAAAATAAAGAAAAATCAAGTATCAGACTACTTGTCTTCTTGTAGTTGGATCTCCAAGTTTTTGGAACGCTCCAAATTCCACTTGAGCATCCAAATCCGGGTCAATACCAACAAAAACATCTCTGAACAAGGTTCGAGCACCATGCCAAATGTGTCTTGAATTTTTAGGAATATAAGGTTTCCTAGAAAACCTTGTCTCATTAAACTTTATGCATATAAATCAAAATAATGAAATCTTCAGAATATCCACCATATTGGTCGAAAATTTAAAAGGGGAGGAGTAAAAATCACATCTAATGCATATCTTGTCATCTTGCATATCTCATGTAGTCTAGGGTAGCATATCTTTAATGTCATGCGTATCTTATTTTTATTTTTGCATTATCTTGCATATCATATTTTCGAATATCACCTCATATATTCCATATTTTCGAAATTCCCTAGCATATTTTTATGCATTGTTGAAAGTTTAAAAGAAAAGACAAAAAAAATCTGCCCATGTCCTCATCATATTTTCGAAATTTGCATCCATGCATCATTGATTTTTTTTTTTGAAAATTACATGCATCATTATCACATTTGCACGCCTTCATTTTGCATGTCTATGCCGCATCACTAATTGCACGTCATCCGTCATTTAGATAATTTCATATCATTGCATTTATATCATTCATGCATTGCATTTAAAAAGCGAAAATATCCCAAAAAAAGAAAGAACTCCATTCTCTGAGCTTAAAAGACAAACTCAATTTGAGTTGCCAAATTAGGACATCTCATTGAATTAAGGTACCAAAAGGTTATTAATTTTAATTAACTAATGTAATCAAGTCCCCGGATCCACAATCTCTGGTTCGTAGAAGTAAAATGGTTCTCCCGCTGTTTTACTTAGGTTTCTAATCAACCTAACAAAAATGATTAGTGGCGACTCCAAATCCTAAATCATTATGATCAATTTAAGTTGCAATTTGGTAGGGTTTGTGAGAGTCCGTATTAGGTTAGTCACCTGATAATCCATTAGCCTAGAATTAAACCTAAATTTTGGTCGTGACACCTTCATTTGAATCTGCATCCTCAACTTCATTAACCAAGTTTCCTTGCTCCGAATCATAATCTGACTCCTCTGGCACACTTTTTGGAACCGTCTCCACAGTTTTAGTTTTAGGGCTTTCTTCAAGCACTACCACTTTCTTGGGCTCATGTCATTTCTGTGTACCAACCTGAGATTGTGATTCACGAAAAACAACATCCCTGCTGTATATAATGGTCTTTGATTCTGGATTCCACAGCTTATAGCCCTTGACCCCTTCCTTGTATCTGACGAATATATTATTCTCAGACTTATTGTCAAGCTTACCCTTTTTTCTCCTTGGGTACATGAACTTACGCGTCACACCCAAATACTCGAACATGTGAGAGATTTGGCTTCTTCCCAAACACCACCTCATATAGTGTATGATCCTTCACTGATGAGGTCGCTGGCCGGTTCTTCAAATAGCCGGCCGTGGCTATAGCTTCTGCCCAAAATTCATGCCCCAAACTTGCCCAACTCAGCATGTATCTTGCCTTTTCTATGAGTGACTGATTTAATCATTCAGCCACACCGTTCTGTTGAGGTGTATATGGGATCGTCTTATGCCTTGCAATGCCATTGTCAACACAGAACTGCTCGAATTTGTCTGAATAGAATTCATCTTCGTTATCTCTACGAAGTAACTTAATTTTCCTGCCCAATTGGTTTTCAACCAAAACCTTAAATTCTTGAAAATTTTCAAATACATCTGATTTACTTTTAATAAAATAAATCCAACTATATTTTGAAAAATCACTATGAACAACAATACCTGGATCCTCCAGTAGATGGAGTCGGAGTAGGCCCGAAAACATCGCTGTGAATCAGCTCGAGAACCTCTGTTGCTCTTATATCGGTGTGTTGGAAGCTAACTCGGTTCTGTTTTACATGAAAACAGTGTCCACAGAACTCGAAGCTCATAGAGAAATTTGGTAGTACTCCTACTATCATTTGACTCGGAGCTAAGGTAGACAATGCCTTTTCATCGATATGCCCTAGCCTTTGATGCCACAACATGGACATATCATATCTATTTTCCTTGGTCTTTTTAGAGACGAAACCACTACCAACAGTCACCGTTTCCCCGAGTAGCTTATACAATGTCCCATAACGGACTACTCGTGCAATCACAATAGAACCCCGAGTCATCTTGCATGAATTCTTATCACAGCTGAAAGTAACCCCTAAATTAGCCATCGTACCGACTGATAGCAGGTTTCTACTCATCAAGGGTATGCGCATCACGTCTGGAAGAGTCTTCACCGTGTCATTACTCATCCTTAGTTTCACCCTGCCACGCCCAACAATCTGAACTGCAGTATCATCTCCGAGCATGACATCTCCACCATTATATTGCTCAAATTCACAAAACAGTGTCCATGAGGCGTCATGTGGTATGAAGCACCGGTGTCGATCAACCAAATATCCTTGTTTGACTGCTCCATACATGCAATAGTCGAATACATATCTCATGCATTGACCTCCTTTTTTCCCGAGGATGATTTATCTTCTTTCTTTAAAAATGGCTTATTTTACAGTCCCGCTTCATATGACCCCACTCTTCACATCTCCAGCACTGTACCATTCTCTCTCTACTCTTCGATCATCTACGAGATTTGGATCTGGACCCTCTCCGATTTAGAGCCTTTTATGCTGGCTTTCCACTGTCGCGACCCGTCCGAAAGCGGACGCGGCTAATGGATTACCGATCGCGGGCTTTGGATCGGCGCGGGCCCTCCCAGGCCCATACCAAATCGCGGCGGGAGTTTTCCTTTAATGGGTTCGACGATAAGAGTCGATCGCTTTCGACCTTCAGTGTGGTCGTGGTGGCATGTGCAAATTGTGCATGCATTTGGAATCGCCACCGGTCTTTCTTGGAGGGTAGACCGGAAACCTTACTGACCGATTGGGAGAGGTCGATCAGTTCTGCGGAACCAGAGATTTTGGGTTCGGGGACTTGGTTACGTCGGTGTCATTACCAACGCCCTTTCGGTACCTAACGCGAGTGATTTTCCTATTCAAGATTTCATGCAGGTGCAATTTTAGGTGAGGTAGGCTTGATTCAGGGTTTCATGCAGATTGGAAGACTATTCCTATCAATCACAATCAATTTAACGAAAGTGCAGTCAAATGCATAAATAAATCATGTCAATGCACAGCAATTTCAATCATGGGCCTCCTAGTATAGCCATAAGGGCTTAGCGAAAATGCGATTTAGGACTAGGGGTAAAATGGGAAGATTCGAGGACAATTAGCCTCAAGGGCAAAATTGTCATTTTTGGAAGGTTTGGATACCGAATTACCCAAAATATTCCATGGCCAGTTGATTGTGGCCGACCCCCAAAATATTCCATGGCCAGTTGATTGTGGCCATTTCCCATTTTTGAGAATTTGTTTTTTGAATTTCTGGATTTTTCTTCAATTTTTGGAAGACGATTCGCCCGAAGGGCGAAATCGTCATTTTAAGAAGGGCCGGGGTTCAAAACACCCGGAATGAAACTTGGCCAGTTGTTTGTGGCCATTTCCTATTTTTTGGGATTTTCCTGAATTTTTTAGAATTTTCTTTGGAAGACGGTTTGCCGGAAGGGCAAAACCGTCATTTTTGGGAAGACCGGGGGTCAAAAGACCCGAAACAGGTCGTGGCCAGTTGAAGGTGGCCATTTCCTATTTTCTGGAATTTTTTAGAATTTTTCTGAATTTTCCGAATTTTTTTGAATTTTTTTATGATTTTTTATTATTTTTTATTGATTTTTGATTTTATTATTATTATTTTTTATTATTATTAAAAATAATAATATAAAAAAAATTATCCGGACCGGGTCGGATGACCCGGCCCACGCCCAAATCCGCGACCCAGACCTGGCCCGCCTCTTTCACGACCAAAACGACGCCGTTTCACCATTTTTATTTTTTTATTTTATTTATTTTAATCGTCCGAAAATCCACGGATCGGACGGCTCTGAGAGCGCCACGTGGCCTCTCGTGGCGCGTCCGATCTAGCCGTAGATCAGACGTCCCACAGAGTGCCACTTGGCACAATCTCACCCGTCGGATTATTTGACCGTTGACCGTTTGACCGTTGACCACCGGCGACTTCGCCGGAGAAGACGATGAACAGTGTTTTCTCCGGCCAAAGTCGCCGGAACCTCGCCGGAGCGCCCCGAAACCGAGCCAAATCTTGGTATTTTTTGTTCATTCCTTCGGCGTTCGACTCCCTAGGACTTTATCATCAACATACGACTAAAACTAAAGCCATGAACACGTCAAAAGCCGGCCAACCGGACCTCCGCAATTCCGTTTCCGGCGACCGATTTGCAGAAAAATTTTCACGTTCGAACTTCAATTCCAATCGTTCAAGAGGCATCCACAAGGGGTCTAGGAACTTACCTGAGATCCTGTGCTAGTCGGGAGCCGCGGGAAAATCCTCGCCGAGCTCTTCGTCCGAGCATTGGCCGGCGAAGCTCGGGCTCGCGTCCTCGGCGGTTCTCGATGCAAAACAGAGGGCACAGGGAGCTTAGAGTTGGATACCAATGAGTTTTAAGGCGAAATTTGGACAAAAGACGATCGGGAAGGGCTTGGCCGAGAGCCCCGAAACGAAATGCTTATTTAAGCATTTTGTCGAACATATGGCATGCACCGAGAAAAATGAAGCCTCGGGGGAGAAACCAACCTGTTTTGGAGCTCGCCGGTGGTCACCAAGCTCCGGTGAGGACCGGCAGGTGTCACCCAAGGTCCGTGGATACTCCTTGGCCCTTTGTTTCGCTCGAACTCCCCTCTCTTCTCCCTCGGCCGAGCTCTCTCTCTTTCTCTCTCCCCCCGGCCTCCTTTTGGTCTATGGCCGACCGCTCCTTTTCCGTCCACTGATCAACGCAAACCGGGCCTCATCCTTTGCCGTTGTCCCCCACCTTTGTCGTCTCCCTTTCCTTTAAAAAAACACAGGTCGCCGCCCCCCCCTTTTTCCGGCCCCTCTGTTCGGCGCGGTGGGTCTGCAATGTTGCAGACCCGATCGGACCGGGTCGGGTTTGACCCGACCGGCCCGGTTCGACCAATTAAACCAAATTGAGGTCCAAATCGACCTCTTTTCATGCAATTGATGCCATAATCGGACTCCTTAACATGTTTTATATCAAATATGGGTATTTTCGTGAATCAATTGATTGAAATTTAGTGAAAACCCCAAATTGTCCCTAGGATCCGAAAATGATTATCGCCAAATTGAAGGCCCAAACGATCGAATTAGTCCAAATTAAGGCCACCAGTGGATTCAGCATGATGAAAAATATAGGGTAGGGATGTTTAATTTGAATGGGTATGCCCACATGAAATTTAATTTCACAAATTGAGAAATCGGGGACTAAATTGAAAGATTTTTATGCAATTAAGCCCTTTTGGTTAAAATTGATCAAATTGGAGGGTCAACTGACCTAATTGCACTTCAAGACTTTAGAACCCAATGTCATAGCTTATGAAAAGTGGAAATTGAAAATTGAAAGACTCGAAAAGGATTTTTCAAGCTCGATTCGGGTTTATGTTTGTGAAGGGACATAGTGACCCGAGCCTAATTTTTTAGATTTAAAGTGACAAACTTGAAGAGGAAATTAAAATAAAATTATTGAATATTTTTTTGTATTTTTCTGACCACGAATTGTATTTTTATGATTTTTTGGGTATTTTTATAATTAAATAAATTCGAAAAATATTATAAAATACCAAAAAATATTTTTTGTTCAAAATTGGTCCTCGAGGCTAGGCCAAGGCTTCCAAAGTTGATTTTTTAATTTTATGACTTTTTTTTTATATTTGTAATTAATTTTAAAGAATAAAAATCACAATAATAGATGGTCAAAAATCAGGTGTCAACAGCTGCCCCTCTTTGAGAGGAATCTCGTTAGAGGTTTCTCTCAAAGACAAGGTGGCACCTGAATCTTAACCGACTCGACTGGGGAAAAGAAATGCTATGACATCGGACCCTTAAGTTTTTTGATGAATGGTCAAATTAATCACCGGTTTACTCTTGCAATTCGAACATGGGCCGGAGTGAGAGAGGCTTACCTGAAGCTCACCTGTCAGATGCTGCCGGTTGCGACGACTTTCAAGCAGATACCTAGGACTTGTCATTCAGAATATCCTAGGGAGATTAAGCTCTGACCTGTATGGTAGGTCATACCATTATGAGATTCCTAACTGGTAGGAACCTAAGGAAGGCGCATCCCATGCTTTGGGATTTACCAAGGATTTTGATCCGTATGGTGGATCGTACCTTTGTGTCGATGCTTATGGCAGTATTTACCAATGAGTTGACCCTTATGGCGGTTTCTACCTTCATTTGACCCTTCAGGCGGTGTCTACCAATGAGTTGACCCTTTAGGCGGTTTCTACCTTTGTTTTGACCCTTCAAGCGGTTTCTACCTTGAGTTGACCCTTCAGGCGGTTTCTACCTTGGTTTGACCCTTCAGGCGGTATCTACCTTGAGTTGACCCTTCAGGCGGTTTCTACCTTGGTTTGACCCTTCAGGCGGTATCTACCTTGAGTTGACCCTTCAGGCGGTATCTACCTTGGTTTGACTTTGAAAAGGGGTCTCATGACGAGGGTTCTCCACGTCCGATGAGACTGCCTGATTTTTTTAAAAGGGGTCTCTTGACGAGGGTTCTCCACGTCCGATGAGACTGCCTGATTTTTGAAAAGGGGTCCTGAGACGAGGGTTCTCCACGTCTTATAGGGCTGCTTGATTTTGAAAAAGGGTCCCGAGACGAGGGTTCTCCACGTCTATTGGGATTGCTTGATTTTTTTAAAAAAGGGGTCCTGGGACGAGGGTTCTCCACGTCATGTTAGGACTGTTTGATATTTTTGAAAAGGGGTCCTAGGACGAGGGTTCTCCACGTCATGCTAGGACTTGGGTCTGTTGAGGCGACATTCTGGGAGCTGGGTTCTCCAGGTATCCTGCAGAAAGTTCAAACCTGAAAGATTTTTCTTCACCAAGAAAATGTTAGTAATCTTTGGGAAGACAATAATTGTCCAATTGACAAAATTTTATGACTTAAGTTTTAGTCATGAAATGTGCATTTTGATGCTGGAGGTTATCCAAAGCATTCTTACAATATGCAAATGTGATCACAAATTCCTTGCATGGAAAATTCGGATCAACAGTTTGAAAATTCCAAAAAGAGTTTGTTCAAAACATCAATTGGAATATTTCTCGACAAGGAGGTCTTCTTACCTGTTTTGAGATAGTGGTTTTTATAGGGGATGCACTCAATTCCCTACTAACCTGTGCCTAGGTTTTAGGCTCATTCGCAGCGCATACATTTTGATCGGTCGGGAGGTCTTCCACGGGACCGTAATGTTGGGCTTGGTTATTGATCTTCAAGGGGGACCCGCTTTGGAGTCGAGGACATTGTATGAAAGTCTTCAACATTTGCTCCGGGTTTACAAGTCGAGAACCCTGCAAAATGAGAAAGAAATAGTCTTGCTCGTACCTCTTCGAGCTAAGCTATATGTTAACCCAAGTGTCTTAGTCAGAGAAGACTGTTTCAGGGTTATGATGTTGGTAAGATTGGGGACCGAAAAAGGCTTGTTTTTGGCCCAGAATTTATGAGGGGATTGACATTGGTGATTATTGCAAATTTGTCACCTGTCTTTTCCATTCTGCATCTTCAGTTTTTGAGGTGTGCAACCGCTTTTGAGGTGTGCACAAGTCCTTTAGAGAGCGTCTCTTGTTGCATTAAGAAGGTTAACAACTCTGTCTGCGCCTTTCCTCCGCGCTTGACATCATTTGGAGAGCAGTCTTTTTATCTGACTCCTTTAGGAATTTTCTCTTTTCCCATCCAAGTTTCACTGGGAATCAAGCAAACAGCTTGCACGAGCATCGGCCTCGCTTTTACCAGGCACTTTGCTTTTTCTTGATGCCGTGGATTTTTCTCATTCATTTTTGAAATCCCACTTTTTCTCATCTTCATGGGATCATGTTAGACATATAGTCTAAACATGCTTTAAATATCAGTCCGGGAATTCTCTTCGTAATCCCTGAGTCTTGAATTCCTCCGTTTATGAGGTGATGATGCCTTTATCTTGGAATGTGCAATGATCACCAACGGGTTCATGAAATGGATTTGCAGGCTCAACTTGGCTGTGCAAAGGATATGGTGTGTGGGATAGAGAAATGAATGCTTCTTGTCATCATATGGCACTTGGATTACCATATAAACAACACACAAAGATCGATGTTAGTCCGAGCAAGAAAATTTCTAACCATTTTCTCCTGATGCTGCTGGACTCACCTCCATTTTGCCCCGATGTAGGGTGGTTCTTGACAGGGTTAAGAATGAAAACCGCCGTTCAAAGGGGTTATCAACGGTCACCTGTAGTGTTTGGGGGATATGAAACGAATGCCTCCGTCGTCCCAACCCATGTAATGGCTGCGAATGGTCCCTACTTCCGTAGGTCCAGATTTTGCTGTCTGATTCGCTCCGCTTCTCTCTTAAGTGTGTATATGACGTGTTTGGACTAGGCTTTGCCTCTCGTCTTTTGAGAAAACGTCCTTTTGAGAGTTTTGAACAACTTTTGATTGGAAAAATCTCTTTCGTTTTCCCAAAAATTTTACCCATCAAGGGGATTTTATGGTGCACCATGCACGTTCTTATTCATGTTCAGACAACCTCCTGTTTCAAAACATGAATGCCAATGAAATTTGAATTCTATGCCTTCTCTAGACATTAGATTCTGAAAGCTTTTCTTTTCTTTTTTTTATTCAACATCTTCAATGGATTGGGGAGAGGGATACTTACCTGTCCCCCGCGGCTGGAGATCCCTGAAAATGCGGAAGAAACATGTTATTGTCCGTTCAGAAATTTTCAAAAAATTAGAACGATACATCTTACCCTTGGTCATGTGTTCCAATGGGTAATACATGGGATGTGAAAACCCGTTTCGCCTTGATGGCGAGCCCCTGTCAAAGACGGGAATTAGGTGTCAGTTTGCGTTCCAAAATTCCAGGCAAATTGGAACGATACAGCCTTATTCTTGCTATGTGTTTCCATTTGAGCACAAACGCGCGGCTTGCAAAAATTGGCCATCTATATTGTGGCCATGATTCCTCCGTTTGGTTGGCGGTAAATCCTTCTCAAGGATTTGCCATGGAGGAGATCCATTTGTGTTTTTGGACGCGTTCCAGCGCCGCTCTTCAGAGTTCCTTTTATTCAAGGGAAAAAGAAAATTTTATCAAAATGCATGTCAAAGCATGTGACGTAGGAGCGATACTTTTTACCATCCACTAGGTCTTATAAACAAAGAGCATCTCCTGGAATCCTGACTTCTAAGGCCAATGATTCTATTCGCCTCCATGTTAGCGCGCTCTTTTCATTTGAGGCTTTCAGCGCCAACGACTTCCTGCAAAATGAGTAAAAACTCATGTTAGGCATGTGGTCTTCGAAGACCAAATTGGAACGATACAAGGTTACCGTTCACCCAAATTCGTATCTTGGGGTTTGATTCTGATGCGGACGACTCTGTTATTGCGTCCATTGACTTTGCCAGAGGAGAAACGTCCGGCGTACAAATGATTCACTTGCCCCAGTTAGGCATGGTTTTGCTGTTTGTCATCTCTGGATTCGATGACCATGGTCTGATGCGCTTTCATGGGGGATCATGAGAGTTTGCCCCCGGTTTGGCTCCTCAAAGCAAATGGGGGGAACCTGCTCCCATTGATTTTTGCAGATTTTGATCATCCATCTCGATTGTCAGAGTCCTTGATCAATTTTATCTGTCTCAAGACAGCTTGATATTCTTGGGATTCGTCATGTGGCGGTTTGGTGATTCTCTCGATCACAGTCGCCATTTGAGGTATTTGATGTTCCCTGTTTGTTATTTGAAAGCATTACATCCTGCGTCCTCTGCTCTTGATCATCATCTGAGAGGAAAAGAAAGGAAGCATTATTCCCATATCAAGAAAACAATCATTTTGGAACGATACGTCCTTTTACACTTGATTTGCATTCCGTTTTGCTGTTGCATATTGATATGCACAACATCTATCAAATTCCTCCATCCGTGCTTGAAGGTATTTGCAACGCCTACGGTTCATTTGCCCCAGCTGGGCGACGTCTGTTTTGTCATTTGAATGCATGAGCTTTTGGGTGCATTGTCTCTTTTATCACCTGAGATAAAAAAAAATGGAGAAAAACTTATCCCCCGATCTGATTAAAAATCAATTAGGAACGATACGTCCTTTCACCAAATGAGTGGCTCTGCGGCCAAATGTATTTTGCACTGAAGGGACGAATTCCACTATGCTCCACGGGTTTGGGGAATTTGCCCCCATTTTCGATAGAAATGAGCCTTATCAAGATGTATACAATACAAATAGATCCCTAATACAATCAATCTAAGGGACGAGATAGAGAGGATCTCAGCAAAATTAATCTTATACAATAGAACTAAGAATGTCAAATCAATCAAAGGAATGTGGTCCGAACACTTGGAGATGCCCCAGTTCCAGTCTTCGAGATGTGACTCTAGTGTCGCGACCCTCTTGAGGTTGTCGGGCTCTCGAGGGCTAATGGGCCGTCCTGTCTGGTCGGACGCGGGCCTCTCCCAAGGCCCATTACCCAAATCGCAACGGAGGTATGCGTGACCGACTTTCAGTGTGGTCTAGTGACATGTGCTAAGTGTGCATGCCATGGAGTCGCCACCAATAATTTTTTTAGGGTGTGATTGGACCACCCAATCGAATAGTTGGGAGTTTCTATTCAATTCTGCGAGAACCAGAGAAATGGTTTCGGGGACTTAGTTACACCAACTGTCAGAGTTGACGCCCTTTCGGTACCTAAGTTGACTGAATTTTCTAGCCTGAGATTCATGCGGATGAGTAAGGTATGAACACTAAATCTAGAAATTCATGCAGATAGGAGTGATTATCCTAGCAATCACAATCAGTAATAAAATGCGCAACTCAAGGAATCTAGATATGCAAATAAATCACATGGCATTCCTAGTAAGGCCCTATTTATCAATCACAGCTCAAGAATGATTTAGCTGTCCTAGCCATTCTACACACGATCTAACCTAAGAAAAGCATTAGGAAGCATCGAAGGAGTTCAAGAGTACTCACATGGGGTTCGCCGTGCCCTGGTTTGGTCTTGGACGAGCTATCGAGCTCATGCCGACCCGATTATAATTGGGGATCCACTCGGCGTTTTACACCATGAAATCATGTGAAACAAAAACGAAAATATTCAGCAAGGGGAATTTATTGTAGATGGTGGTCGATCTAATTGGACGTCAAGACTAAAAAATATGTAGAAATTTACAAATTAAAATACTCGAATGACATTTTTTTGCCAAATTCAACTCTATGCGTCGTGAAGAAACACATGCAATTGAACTTGAATTTTGACTATTTATGAGTTCAAAATGAAAAGGAAATTAAAATAAAAATATTGACTATTTTTCTATATTTTTACGACATCGAATGCTATTTTTCTTCATTTTTCATGTATTTTTCTATTTTTGGAAAATATTAAAAAATATGAGAAATTATTTTTTTTTATCAAAAATGGTTCCTTTAGCTTGGTCAAGGCTACCAAATATGATTTTTTAATTTTTTTAACTTTTTATAGATTTTTTATGAATTTTTAAAAAATAAACTATGAAAGACTGATAAAAAATCAGGTGTCAACAGCTGCCCCTCTTTGAGAGGAATTTCGTCAGAGGTTTCTCTCAAAGACAAGGTGACACCTGTGTTCCGATCGACTCGACTGGGAAAAGAAAAGAAATCATAACATCCAATTTTCATGCCCATCAATGTGTGCTTTTCCTTAAAAAGAGATGTGCTAATTCAATTCCCTGATATGATGTAAGAAAGTTAAGGAGTAGATAGACTTCCCTGCCCCTTACCTGTCGAATGCTTGCGGCATTTGTTGTGTCTGATGGGTTCAAGTAGATTCCTAAGGACTTGTCATCGGAGTGTCCTGGGGATGTTAAGCTCTGACCTGTATGGTAGGTCAAACCATAATGGGATTCCTAACTGATAGGAACCTAAGGAAGACGCATCCCACATTTGGGAATTTGCCAAGGGTTTTGATCCGTGTGGTGGACTAAACTAGAAATGGCTTGCCCAATGTAAGGCTTATTAGGGAAAACGAATCCTCCCGCGTTCGGGATTCATCAAGGTTTTGATCCGTATGGTGGATCGGACCATTGGGTTGATCCTTCAGGCGGTCTCTACCAGTCATTTGACCCTTCAGGCGGTTTCTACCATTCATTGACCTTTCATGCGGTTTCTACCATTGAGTTGACTCTTCAGGCGGTTTCTACCATTGGTTGACCCTTCAGGCGGTTTCTACCATACATTGACCCTTCAGGCGGTTTCTACCATTGTTTTGACCCTTCAGGCGGTTTCTTCCATTGGTTGACCCTTCAGGCGGTTTCTACCATACATTGACCCTTCAGGCGGTTTCTACCATTGTGTTGACCCTTCAGGCGGTTTCTACCATTGATTGACCCTTCAGGCGGTTTCTACCATTGAGTTGACCCTTCAGGCGGTTTCTACCATTTATGAGATTCCAAATTGATATGAATCAAAGGATGACGTACCCACTCTTCGGGGCTAGTCGGAGACTCGATCATTCTGTGGATCGGTCTTAGAAAAGACTTGCCTACTAAAAGGCTTCACCTAAGGATGACGCACCCAGTCTTTGGGGCGGCCAAAAGTCCTGCAGAAAGCTTAGACCTGAAAATATTTTCCTCGCCAAGAAGATATTAGTAATCTTTGGGAAGACAATAATTTTCTAACTGACAAAATTCTACGACTTAAGTTTTAGTCATGAAATGTGCATTTTGATTGCTGGAGGTTATCCAAAACATTCCTGCCATATACAGATGTGATCATAAATTTCTTGCACGGAAACTCTAGATCAAACAATTTGAAAATTTCAAAAAGAGTTTGCTCAAAACATCCATTGGAGTATTTCTCATCCAAGAAGGCTTCTCACTGCTCTGTGATAATGATCTTTAATAGGGAAAGTGCTCAATTTCCTACCGACCTGTGCCTGGGTTTCAGGATCATTCGCAACGCATACATTTCGACCGATCATGAGGTCTTTCACGGGACCGTAGTGTTAGGCTTGGATATCGGTTTCCAAGGGGGACTCACTTTTGAGTCAAGGCCGTTGAACGAAATTTTTCACTATCTGCTCCGGGTTTACAAGTCAAGAACCCTGTAAAATGAGAAAGAAATAGTCTTGCTCGTACTTCTTTGAGCTAAGTTATACATTAACCCAAGTGTCTTAGTCAGATAAGACTGCTTCAGGGTTGTAACATTGGAAGGATTGGGGACCGAAAAAGGCTTATTTTTTGCCCAGAAATTGTGAAGGGTTTGGCATTGGTGATCATTGCAAATTTGCCACATGTCCTTCAAAGAACATCTCCATTTCTTGAAGTGTACACTCCTCTTTTAGAGCGCACAAAGATGTTTAAAAGCGTCTCTTGTTACATTAAGAGACCGTCTGTTTGTGTGTTTGCAATTTGAGCACGACATCATTTGGAGAGTAGTCATCTTGATCTGACTCCTTTGCAGGGTCTTTTCATCGTATATCTAGACTTTACTGGGGATATTTTGAATAGACATCAGCCTTGCTTTTTACCAGGCACTTTGCTTTTTCTTGATGTCTAGGGATTTTTCTTTTCCCCCTTTTTTTAATCCCGTGTTTTTCTTTTCTTTTGGAGCTAGGATTTTCGGCAATCATGCTAGATATGCAACTTAAACTTTGGCACGCTTCCATTCCTAGAGTGATGTTGCCTTTGCTTTGGAATATGCAATGATCACCAATAGGTTGATGAAATGAATTTGCTGGCTCAACTTGGTCGTGCAAAGGATAACAGTGTGTAGGATAGAGAAATGAATTATTCTCGTCATCCTATGACACTTGGATTATCATATAAACAACACACAAAGATTTATGTTAGTCCGAGCAAGAAAATTTCAAACCGTTTACTTTCTGATACTGTTGGACTAACCTTCATTTGCCCCAATGTGGGGTGGTTCTTGACAGGGTTGAGAATGAAAATCGCCGTTCAATGGGGTTCTCAATGGGCATCTGTAGTGTTTGGAATGAAGAAATAAATGCCTCTGTCATCTCGATCCATGTAATCATTGCGAATGACCCTTATATCCATAGGTTAAGGTTTCGCTATCATTTCCAATCTCCTCATCTCTCAAGTGTGTATGGGACGTGTTTGGATTAGGCTCGCTTCTCTTATGAGAAAATACCATTTTGAACAGTTCAAACGACTCTTGTTGGAAAAATTCATTTCATTTCATCAAGATTTATCCTTCAAAGGGATTTTGTGATGCACCATACATGTGTAATTCATGTTCAGACAATCTCATGTTTTAAAACATGAATGTCAATGAAGTAAGAATTCTATGTCTTTTTAGATGTGAGAATCTTATTAATTCTGAAAGTTTTTAATCTCCAATGAATTGGGAAAAGGGATACTTACCTGCCCATCGAGGCTGGAGATCCTGGAGATATAAAAGGGATATGTCATCGTATATTCTAAAACTTTACAAAAATTGGAACGATACATCTTACCCTTGGTCATATGCTCCAACGAGTGTACAAGGGTTGTGAAAATCTGCACTTCACATAGTAACACAAGATTGTTAGGTGTTCTAAAGTTCTTTCGACTTCTTGGTTTTTGGAGAAAAATGAAACTTACATGTCTGCCCTGATGGCGAGCTCCTGCCAAGGATAAATATTAAGCATTATTTTGGGTTTCCAAATTCAAAACAAATTGGGACGATACTACTTTACTCTTGATTTGAATTCCATTCTGCATGCCAATGTGCAGATTGTAGAAGCCGGCCCTCAAGCTTGTGGCCATGATTTCTTCGTCTGGTTGGGCAACGAATCCACCTCGAGGATTTACGTCGGAGGAGATTCATTCATCTTTTTGGGCGTGTTTCATGCACTGTTATGTTATTTGAATGTATGGCTTCTTGGGTGCCTCGTCTCTGTTCATCACCTGAGAGGAAAATGAGAGAACATTATCCCAGTATCTGATTGAAAATCATTTAGGAACGATACGTTCTTTTTACCAAATGGGTGGCTCCGCGGCCAAATGCGTTTTACATTGAAAGGATGGATTCCATTACGCTCTGCGGATGATAACTATCGCTTTAGGGACTTGCCCCACGGATTAAACGATGAATTTGATGTCTTCGGCTTCGACATGCTTTCCGGATGTAGGAATGGTTTGCCCCCATTTTCAGTGGAGATGGGTTTTGTCGAGTGGGCAAGATCAAAAACTCATCCTAGATTTGGCTTTAGTCGAAGGTTGAAATCCCGACCTTGGATAAGCGAATCATGATTCATCTCCTTCTGCTTCGGATTTGTCATTTGCATGCTTCACATTTTACAATACCAACTTCGCCGCTTGATGAAAATGAATCGATGATTTTCGAATTGCCCCAAGTTCTATAGTCATCTGCGTCGAATCTCTTTGAACTTCATCGGGTGATAGACCAACTGATAAAATGATTTTTCAATCCCGAGATCGAACTCCTGACGTTTCGTACCACTTCCATTTCACTGACTACCAGGACACAGCACTATTGGCGTCCCTAACTGGTTCGTTTTTTGTTATAAAATTCTTGAAGCAATTAGCGACCCCCATCGAGAATGAAACAAGCTCAATTTAGAGTTCATAACGACTAAAGGTCCCTTAGAACGATACAGAGCTAACCGTCTTTGAGCTCGCTCGGGCTTTTGCTCGCATTTTCCTATGTGAAGCCTTTAAATGTTTTTCTTCGTGGCGTTCAATTGATTCGCCTCGACTCTAATCTAACAAGGGATTGTCGCACTCAAGCATGATGATGCTCGCAGGTAGTACTGATCGCTGCCCCAGATTAACTCTAGGCATTAAGGAAGATTATCTTGCATGGAAGACTTTATGACAGAAAGATTAATGATACATCCAGTCACATGTGCCTAGTTCCCTTGAGGATTCTCGGTGATCAGCCAGTTACACCATGAATCAGACATATAATCGTCATTTTGGATCATAACTTCATAAGTCCATCAGTTTTAAACTGATCGATCCAGATATGGAGCTCCTCATCAAGGAAATCTTTTGATTCTTCGAGCAACTGATATTCGGGTTGACCATCATCGCTTGGCGTTGAAGGATTCCTGTTTCTGTTGTGAGCGATCTGATTCCTCGAGCTAGAACCTTCATCGTTGCTCGAGATTATAAGAGGATGATTGATCGGTTCACTATCAAAAGCACCTTCCATTTGGGAATGGAAGAAACAAAAATCCTCAGAGCATCCGCCCGCTTGATCTTCCGAAATCATATGCCCAAGCCGGGCAGATCTTTGAACACTAGGCGCAATATGTTGATCGGGGATAGGAATAGCACTAGCGAAAAGTTGCTGCTCAAACCAATGAGTTCGTACCTGCTGCACTTGTGGCATATACTCTTGAGGGGTGCTGAGATGATTCGGGGGAATATTCTGATTAGCGCCCAAGTAGTCGATGGTGCTGCTACCAACTTGGTCGGTGCCTAGATTCGGCAGGGTATTTCTTACTTCAGGGGCATTGTAGTTATAGCCATGCCTAGTGTTTAGGCACAAGTTGAGTTCTTTCAGGTTCAGTGCTGTGTGGCGCTGTCTTAGCGCCCTTCTGTAGCTCTTGAGGTGACTCGCGACTCCATCTTTAGTGAGTCCTGGTATGTTCATGATCTCAAGTATGCGCGTTGGATATGCTGAGTTGATCCCTAGTTGCTGAACCGCACTAAGGAACTTGAGATGAAGCTCGGGGGACCAATTGACCCTCGTCTTCTTGCGACCCGGAACAGTGTTGACAACTTGGCTATTGCTCTCTGGCCTATTTCCAGTAGGATTTGATCGAGCCGGAAATTGTTGTGGAGGGAATTCATCAGCTTTGGATTGGTCGGTCGTGATAGTAAGCTCATCGTTAAGGAAACTCCAATCATGGTGACGCATATCACATCCTTTAGAAGGCATCGGTATTGACTTCGTAGAATTGATTTGTTCATGCATATCTCCAACAAAATCCGATTGTATCGAAGATGGTTCGAGGGAGTGGGGTGGTGAATGAGCATTTTCAATCCTCATATAAGGCTTATCAAGGAACATTTCGCCGAGAGTGATAGGGCCACCGCAATTAAGGCAAGCGATAGTGCTGGGAGCTTTCTTATACCTCATGTTCTCCGCTCGAAGCTTTTCGTTTTCCTCCTTTAGAATCGCAAGTTCTTGACGTCTGTGTTGAGCCCTCAATTTGGCTCGCTTATTTTGAAACCAAAACTTGACCCTCAAAGGTTTCATCCCTAGCTTCTGGCCCAATTCATTTCTTTGTTTCATGTTCGGGAGAGGGCATTCACTAAAGAAAGCTTCAAGCTCTTGGATTTCATTCTGAGTGTGGCACTGGCGACGTTTCCTTTTCCGGGATTGACCATCGCTGCTGCTGTTGTCGTCGCTGCTGAGATCTTGAACTTCGTTGCCGAAAGGGTTGGGTTCTGTGGTTCTGGTACCAGACGCCATCCTAGAATCTTCGAGATCTCTCAGTAGTTCATTTTCTGAGATTTTTGGATCAGTCGCCTCTAGCAACTGATGGTAACCCTCAAACATGTTGGATCGAAAAATGTTCGATCAATTTTTGCTCACTCAGGGTTCTCTACTCTCTCATGTATGCTCACTCTCTCTAAATTTTCTTTTGAGTGGTTCTGTATGCCCATGAAACGTTCTTTAAACATGGATGAAGATCATCAGGCAAGCGTTGCTCCCAAGATTTCGTATTTCCCGCTTTGTCGTCTTCTTTCTTCTTTTCAACGTGGAGGGACACCAAATCGATTTCCTTTTCTCGATATCCATGTATGTCTCCCACTTATTTTCAAAAAGGTGGAACTACGCTCGCCTCCCGCTCAGTTTTTTAATATGATGGGACCGCCAAATCCTTTCGCAACTTTTTTCGATAGTTGCGCTTAACTCCCGCTCAATTTTAATATGGTGACACCGACATATCTTTTTACAACTTTTTTAGGTTTATCAAGCCTGAAATCGCGGACTGGGACAGATCTGATGGTTCACCGAAAGAGCCACCATTGCTTTACCCAATTAACTTGGCTCCACGAGCATTATTGCTATGCCTTTCTTCATTCTCGAGTTGCTATAAAAGGAGGAGTTAATGCAGAGAAGATTAACACTCTTACATAATTGCCTTTTCGTATTTTAATCACTCTACCACACTCATCTTCTTCTCCCTCACTCCAACGAAAATGACCTCCTCTCCTATTCGCGCTTTCTCGGCCGAAATTTTGGCCCAGTGGGAAAAACTCTATAACCTCCTCGGTCGAGGCTATGCTCATATAGCCGATCACCCAGAAACTGAAGATGAAATCCGTATTTTGCTCGTGGAAATAGACACCACCTCCATCGAGGGCACTAATTTAGAGAGGGAATATAGAATCTTCCCAACCCTCTTTATAAACTTTTTAGAGACTTACCGTGTCGCTCATCGAAAAGCTACCGTGGCTCACGTTTTGCGAGCTCGCTATGAGGATCGGTCCAACTGCTTGGTGTTGGCCAACCTTGTGGCCGATAGTCACAGAAAGGCTGTTGAGTTCGCCAACAAGCGAGTCTCGATGTTGCTTCGCGAGAGGGGAAATTTGGTGGAGCGCTTGGCCTTATCCCTGACCACCTATGAGCACGACCGTCGTAATGTCGTGTTGAAGTTTCAATGTGAGTGGCAGGAAGAAAGGCTTGACAACATTACCGCAGATATAGCCCATGGGAGAGGACTAGTTCGGGACCTGGAAATAGCCGCCGAAGATCACGGGACCAAGGTTGCCGATCTTAAAGGGGAATGTAAACGCCTTCTTCTTAAGTTTGCAGATCTCGAGTCTCGAGGTGGTGAGTATAAGCAAAGCATCAATAATATGGAGGGCCAACTAGGTTCCTTTGTGATGCTAATTAGGGCTCATTGCGGTTTTATGTTTCCACCCCGATGATTTGTATGATCTGCTTTTAAGGTCCCTCGATTGAGCGAAATGAATGAAAGCTCTAATGTGTGTGTCTCAACTTCTGTATGGCTGACTTTCTCGAACACCTGACCACTCTCAACCTAGGCAAGCTGCGCTTTGACATTGATGATTCGAGCGTGTACATCTTGATTTTTTAATCTTGCTTATGATTGGATAAAGGAACCTCCCACCGCGATTATCCATAAAAAGACTTCTCTTCTCTACTTGTTTTTAACCTGTTTCAAATGAAAAGGCAGAATCAGAAGAAAGAATTTGAAAAATAAAGCATAAATCCTTTCAATTTTATGCTTACTTGTGATTAATAGGGATAAGAGCTTTTACAAGGGTTTTGGCCTTGTGCAAAAGCTTTTATCAATATTCCTCAAAGGAAAGCATATCATTGAAAGGAATGTAATTCACGATAATCGCCTTTGATCAATTCCAAGAAAATCAATGGAATGTTCAAAAGTACACAATTACGATGTGTTTTAAATTCAATTGAAGATACGGTATCCAAATTAAAGCTGTTTGCTAAGAACGAGAGTAATTTGGATATCTATCTTTTCATTAAATTTGAAAAACACGAATACTCTTAATCAATTATTGTGGATTACCAATGATGCAAAACATGCATGAACCAATTCAAGTTTATAGTTCCTTCTGGCGAAATTGGGATTGTATTGCCCTATACGGCCAAAAGGTTGTATAAGACTTCCAATTTCAATTTCATCCAAAGGAATTATAAAATAGATTTTGGAGTATTCGAGTGATTAGAAGAAATGCCACTATCACATTCCAATGACAAGTCAATAGAAATACAACAAATTTCAATCTGAATGTATATAAACACAAATAGATCCCTAATACAATCAATCTAGGGGATCAGATAGAGAGGATCTCAGCAAAATAAATCCTATACAAGAAGGCTAGAAATGAAAAATAAAACAAAGGAATGTGATCTTAATACTTAGAGATGCCCCAGTTTCGATCTTTGAGACGTGACTTCAGGATCACCTATTCCAAATCGTCATCTTCATTAGATGATACCTCAATGATGTCCATAGTAGGCTCTTCTTGTCCACTTGGCGCTCGTAATGGGATGACACCATCTTCATCTTCCATCAAGAACATTGGGAGGAAAACACACATATCTATCCTCAAAATGGCATTTAATCCAATCACCGGAATTATGCAATGAATATAATGATTAAGAGCTGTAACAAGTTCGAGGGATAGAAAAGTCTTACCAACCAAACTTAAGAGAAAATCAAGCTTCTCTGTATTTTTTGCAGTGTTAGGTATACTAACCTTCCATAGACAAACGCATGAGACAAGTGAGGGAAAACTCCTAAAAATCAAAAGATAGGGCTTGGTACCTAAAGCCAAGGTTCTCACCTCGAATTCTGGGAAGAGCCGATTCCATTGCACAACTATCGTTGCATTGGGACTCAATCCATAGTTCGAAGTGAGCGGAATTGAAAAGTGGATTACCCCATGTTTTTCCTCACAGAGATTCCATTTTCAATTCCTTCTATTGTATTCCTAAAGAGGGCGCCTGGGGTTTTAGGCGCAATTGTGTGTATTCATTGTGTCGTGCTAAAGCAATAGACATGCATTTTATTTAACAATCACCGCTTCAATAAAACATCCACACAATCATACATCCAAAACTCCTGCCTGCATAAAACAAAGTTAACAAGCACTTCACCCCTTATTTCTCCCGTCTACAAAAACATCTAACACATTCGTTAGCATATACACCTCACTTTCGAGAGCATCTGCATAAAATTAGGTTAGAAGAATCAATCAACTTTTTAATCGGCTCAAGTCCACTAAATGGTTAAGAACCAGTCCCCAGCAGAGTCGCCAGTCTGTCGCGACCCTCTTGAGGTTGTCGGGCTCTCGAGGGCTAATGGGCCGTCCTGTCTGGTCGGACGCGGGCCTCTCCCAAGGCCCATTACCCAAATCGCAACGGAGGTATGCGTGACCGACTTTCAGTGTGGTCTAGTGACATGTGCTAAGTGTGCATGCCATGGAGTCGCCACCAATAATTTTTTTAGGGTGTGATTGGACCACCCAATCGAATAGTTGGGAGTTTCTATTCAATTCTGCGAGAACCAGAGAAATGGTTTCGGGGACTTAGTTACACCAACTGTCAGAGTTGACGCCCTTTCGGTACCTAAGTTGACTGAATTTTCTAGCCTGAGATTCATGCGGATGAGTAAGGTATGAACACTAAATCTAGAAATTCATGCAGATAGGAGTGATTATCCTAGCAATCACAATCAGTAATAAAATGCGCAACTCAAGGAATCTAGATATGCAAATAAATCACATGGCATTCCTAGTAAGGCCCTATTTATCAATCACAGCTCAAGAATGATTTAGCTGTCCTAGCCATTCTACACACGATCTAACCTAAGAAAAGCATTAGGAAGCATCGAAGGAGTTCAAGAGTACTCACATGGGGTTCGCCGTGCCCTGGTTTGGTCTTGGACGAGCTATCGAGCTCATGCCGACCCGATTATAATTGGGGATCCACTCGGCGTTTTACACCATGAAATCATGTGAAACAAAAACGAAAATATTCAGCAAGGGGAATTTATTGTAGATGGTGGTCGATCTAATTGGACGTCAAGACTAAAAAATATGTAGAAATTTACAAATTAAAATACTCGAATGACATTTTTTTGCCAAATTCAACTCTATGCGTCGTGAAGAAACACATGCAATTGAACTTGAATTTTGACTATTTATGAGTTCAAAATGAAAAGGAAATTAAAATAAAAATATTGACTATTTTTCTATATTTTTACGACATCGAACGCTATTTTTCTTCATTTTTCATGTATTTTTCTATTTTTGGAAAATATTAAAAAATATGAGAAATTATTTTTTTTTATCAAAAATGGTTCCTTTAGCTTGGTCAAGGCTACCAAATATGATTTTTTAATTTTTTTTAACTTTTTATAGATTTTTTATGAATTTTTAAAAAATAAACTATGAAAGACTGATAAAAAATCATGTGTCAACATCCAGGATCACCGATTTTTTTTTTTAAGGTGGTTTTAGATATACCAACCATCTAAAGACATGCACATGAGACAAGTGAGGATAAAACTACCAAAAATCAAAAGATTTGGCATCTAAGGTCAAGGTTCCCACCTCGAGTTCTAGAAAGAGCAGATTCCATTGCACAACTATCGTTGCATTGGGGCTCGATCCATAGTTCGAAATGAGCGGAATTGAAAAGTGGATTATCCCGTGTCTTTCCTCACGGAGATTCCATTTTCAATCCCTTCTATTGTTTTCCTATAGACGGCGCCCGGGGTTTTAGGCGCGGTTGTGTGTATTTTCGGTGTCGTGCTAAAGCGATAAACATGCATCTTATTTAACAATCACCGCTTCAATATAAAACATACACACAATCATTCATTCCTACGCCAACCTGCATAAGACAATGTTAATCACAGACTACCCCCCTTATCACTCCAATCTGCAAAAACATATAACACCTATCATAAGTGGACTTACCTCACCTTCAAGAGCGCCTGCATGGTTAGAAAAATCACTCAGCGTTTTAATTACGGCCTAAGTCCACTTGAGGTCTAGAACCATAGGTTCTAGAACAAAGTCCCCAGCGGAGTCGCCAGCTGTCGCGACCCGTCCGAAAGCGGACGCGACTAATGGATTACCGATCGCGGGCTTTGGATCGGCGCGGGCCCTCCCAGGCCCATACCAAATCGCGGCGGGAGTTTTCCTTTAATGGGTTCGACGATAAGAGTCGATCGCTTTCGACCTTCAGTGTGGTCGTGGTGGCATGTGCAAATTGTGCATGCATTTGGAATCGCCACCGGTCTTTCTTGGAGGGTAGACCGGAAACCTTACTGACCGATTGGGAGAGGTCGATCAGTTCTGCGGAACCAGAGATTTTGGGTTCGGGGACTTGGTTACGTCGGTGTCATTACCAACGCCCTTTCGGTACCTAACGCGAGTGATTTTCCTATTCAAGATTTCATGCAGGTGCAATTTTAGGTGAGGTAGGCTTGATTCAGGGTTTCATGCAGATTGGAAGACTATTCCTATCAATCACAATCAATTTAACGAAAGTGCAGTCAAATACATAAATAAATCATGTCAATGCACAGCAATTTCAATCATGGGCCTCCTAGTATAGCCATAAGGGCTTAGCGAAAATGCGATTTAGGACTAGGGGTAAAATGGGAAGATTCGAGGACAATTAGCCTAAAGGGCAAAATTATCATTTTTGGAAGGTTTGGATACCGAATTACACAAAATATTCCATGGCCAGTTGATTGTGGCCATTTCCCATTTTTGAGAATTTGTTTTTTGAATTTCTGGATTTTTCTTCAATTTTTGGAAGACGATTAACCCGAAGGGCGAAATCGTCATTTTAAGAAGGGCCGGGGTTCAAAACACCCGGAATGAAACTTGGCCAGTTGTTTATGGCCATTTCCTATTTTTTGGGATTTTCTTGAATTTTTTAGAATTTTCTTTGGAAGACGGTTTGCCGGAAGGGCAAAACCGTCATTTTTGGGAAGACCGGGGGTCAAAAGACCTGAAACAGGTCGTGGCCAGTTGAATGTGGCCATTTCCTATTTTCTGGAATTTTTTATAATTTTTCTGAATTTTCCGAATTTTTTTGAATTTTTTTATGATTTTTTATTATTTTTTTTATTGATTTTTGATTTTATTATTATTATTATTATTTTTATTATTAAAAATAATAATATAAAAAAAATTATCCGGACCGGGTCGGATGACCCGGCCCACGCCCAAATCCGCGACCCAGACCCGGCCCGCCTCTTTCACGACCAAAACGACGCCGTTTCACCATTTTTTATTTTTTTATTTTATTTATTTTAATCGTCCGAAAATCCACGGATCGGACGGCTCTGAGAGCGCCACGTGGCCTCTCGTGGCGCGTCCGATCTAGCCGTAGATCAGACGTCCCACAGAGTGCCACTTGGCACAATCTCACCCGTCGGATTATTTGACCGTTGACCGTTTGACCGCCGGCGACTTCGCCGGAGAAGACGATGAACAGTGTTTTCTCCGGCCAAAGTCGCCGGAACCTCGCCGGAGCGCCCCGAAACCGAGCCAAATCTTGGTATTTTTTGTTCATTCCTTCGGCGTTCGACTCCCTAGGACTTTATCATCAACATACGACTAAAACTAAAGCCATGAACACGTCAAAAGCCGGCCAACCGGACCTCCGCAATTCCGTTTCCGGCGACCGATTTGCAGAAAAATTTTCACGTTCGAACTTCAATTCCAATCGTTCAAGAGGCATCCACATGGGGTCTAGGAACTTACCTGAGATCCTGTGCTAGTCGGGAGCCGCGGGAAAATCCTCGCCGAGCTCTTCGTCCGAGCATTGGCCGGCGAAGCTCGGGCTCGCGTCCTCGGCGGTTCTCGATGCAAAACAGAGGGCACAGGGAGCTTAGAGTTGGATACCAATGAGTTTTAAGGCGAAATTTGGACAAAAGACGATCGGGAAGGGCTTGGCCGAGAGCCCCGAAACGAAATGCTTATTTAAGCATTTTGTCGAACATATGGCATGCACCGAGAAAAATGAAGCCTCGGGGGAGAAACCAACCTGTTTTGGAGCTCGCCGGTGGTCACCAAGCTCCGGTGAGGACCGGCAGGTGTCGCCCAAGGTCCGTGGATACTCCTTGGCCCTTTGTTTCGCTCGAACTCCCCTCTCCTCTCCCTCGGCCGAGCTCTCTCTCTTTCTCTCTCCCCCCGGCCTCCTTTTGGTCTATGGCCGACCGCTCCTTTTCCGTCCACTGATCAACGCAAACCGGGCCTCATCCTTTGCCGTTGTCCCCCACCTTTGTCGTCTCCCTTTCCTTTAAAAAAACACAGGTCGCCGCCCCCCTTTTTCCGGCCCCTCTGTTCGGCGCGGTGGGTCTGCAATGTTGCAGACCCGATCGGACCGGGTCGGGTCGGGTTTGACCCGACCGGCCCGGTTCGACCAATTAAACCAAATTGGGGTCCAAATCGACCTCTTTTCATGCAATTGATGCCATAATCGGACTCCTTAACATGTTTTATATCAAATATGGGTATTTTCGTGAATCAATTGATTGAAATTTAGTGAAAACCCCAAATTGTCCCTAGGATCCGAAAATGATTATCGCCAAATTGAAGGCCCAAACGATCGAATTAGTCCAAATTAAGGCCACCAGTGGATTCAGCATGATGAAAAATATAGGGTAGGGATGTTTGATTTGAATGGGTATGCCCACATGAAATTTAATTTCACAAATTGAGAAACCGGGGACTAAATTGAAAGATTTTTATGCAATTAAGCCCTTTTGGTTAAAATTGATCAAATTGGAGGGCCAACTGACCTAATTGCATTTCAAGACTTTAGAACCCAATGTCATAGCTTATGAAAAGTGGAAATTGAAAATTGAAAGACTCGAAAAGGATTTTTCAAGCTCGATTCGGGTTTATGTTTGTGAAGGGACATAGTGACCCGAGCCTAATTTTTGAGATTTAAAGTGACAAACTTGAAGAGAAAATTAAAATAAAATTATTGAATATTTTTTTGTATTTTTCTGACCACGAATGGTATTTTTATGATTTTTTGGGTATTTTTATAATTAAATAAATTTTAAAAATATTATAAAATACCAAAAAATATTTTTTGTTCAAAATTGGTCCCCGAGGCTAGACCAAGGCTTCCAAAGTTGTTTTTGTAATTTTATGACTTTTTTTTTATATTTGTAATTAATTTTAAAGAATAAAAATCACAATAATAGATGGTCAAAAATCAGGTGTCAACATCCCCTAGCAGTCAGTGCCTTTTTACAGGAATTTTCTAATCCATTTCTTCGTGTCTCCTTTGATAACAAGGATGAACACACACACACACACACACACACACACACACACACACACACACACACACACACACACACACACACACACACACACTCATACGACAATTCCTTGTCCCCACCACCGATTACTACAATCAGGTAATCCCATGAATCTGGCAGTGAACATAATAGTGTTATCGCCTTGCCATCATCTTGGAACTTAACACCGATTGATACGTGTTGACTAATCAGCGTGTTAAAGTTATACAGATGTGCAGAGAACGAGTCGCCTTCATGCATCCGAAGATTATATAGCTTTTTTTTCTTAAAAACAGCTTATTAACCAACGACTTACTTTGATACAGCGACTCCAGTTTCTGCCACAAATCCCTAGCTGTGGTTCGCTCATTATGTTCGTCAGAATCGAGTCTACGAGACAAAGCCGGATCAAGCCCTTTGCTTTCCGATCGATTCGATCCCAGTCCTCAATCTCCTTTGGATTTGCCTGTTTGGAAGTTGTATCCCCATCCTTCCCCGCTTCCTTGCTCGATTTCTTTATCACGACACCAGGCTTCGCTGCAGCAGGCCTTTTCGTTACGATTGCCGACCAAAGATCTCGATCACAAAGTAGATCCTCTATCTTCATCTTCCATAGATCGAACCGCGTCCCATCGAATTTTTCGATCTCAATCCGTGACCCTACTGACATCTCTGATAAATCCTAATTCCTCAAACACAAGGCTCTGATACAAATTGATAGGATTTATCGCACACTGAATCAGAATGATCAAATAGTAATCAAGAAAAAATAGATGACGTACGGTTTACCCAGGCTCACCCTAGAATAGGGCTACGACCTGCAAAGAGATTTCACTATGATTCTATTTACAGCCGCACAACTCGTTACAATGATCAGCAAAAATAAGCAGAATATATATGCCCTAAATGAGCCCAAAATCTAAACCTATCAGAAACCTCTTTTAATCTCACAACATACGGGCCAACTTAAAATAAAGCCCAAACCCGTTATTGTTTCGGGGGCCCTGCCCCCGAACCCCCGCGCACTCACCAACAAGCGGGGCAGCCATCCACTGACCAGGCAACGGGACACCCATGTTAGGGACGCTGCCCCCGAATCCCTGCATCCTGCGTGCATGGGTCATATATTATTGATTGTATCATAGTTTTTGTGTATCTTTCATTAAAGGAAAAGATCGATCAGTGGAGAAAATCCATCAATTAGGAGATCAATTAGTTTAATAGATTGATTAGCTGTATCAGTGGAGAAAATCTCTCCATCAATTAGGAGCAAATCTCTACAGCATTTGTGTATATATACCCGTTCCAAATTTAATAAGAATAATCTAGATTATACTTTTTCACTTGGTATCAGAGCTGGAGGTCCTGAGTTCAAATATTTTCAGGCCTCATTTGCCTCCCCAATTAAATAAGTCCACGCTTAATACTAGACAAGAAGGCCAGACTAAGTGTGAGGGGGAGTGTTAAAATAATTAAACATTAAACCACGCCTTCATCTAACAGCTTAAGCTTTTAGAGCTGTTGACAAGTGGTTCCACCAAATCTTTCATAGAGCATTATCAGTTCACTCTGATACCATGTTACGAGGCTGATTAAAGAATCTATAGTATATATTAAAAAGAGAAGAAGAAATAGAGAGGAGAGAAGAGAAGAAGAGAGGCGAAGGAGACAGGAGAACGAGAGAGAGGAGGAGAAGGAAAAAACAGACCAATATATTCAATAGAGAGTTCTCTGTGTTTATATTACAGACACCCTAGCTATCGTTATAAGACTATATAAACCTACT
Source organism: Rhodomyrtus psidioides (assembly GCA_021437785.1). Taxonomy (NCBI): domain Eukaryota; kingdom Viridiplantae; phylum Streptophyta; class Magnoliopsida; order Myrtales; family Myrtaceae; genus Rhodomyrtus; species Rhodomyrtus psidioides. The sequence continues at coordinate 439,967 of JAILYB010000166.1, read as the reverse complement.
TGACCATAATACCCTTATTTAAGTTAAAAGAAATAAGCCACATAAGTAAACCCTAAAAGTAACGTAACACTTCCCCTCAAGCTGGAGCATATAGGTCACCCATGCCTAGCTTGGAACAACCAGCAACAAAGGCAGGACGAAACAATGATTTAGTGAAGATATCGGCAAACTGATCTCTAGAGGCAACGTAAGGAGTAGCAATCAACTCCCGCTTTACAGCATCACGAACAAAATGACAGTCAACTTCTATATGCTTGGTGCGCTCATGAAAAACAAGATTTCCAGCAATATAAATAGCTGCCTGATTATCACACATCATATCAATAGGTTGATTAATAGAAAATCCAAACTCTTGAAGAAGGGATTTCAACCACAACAATTCAGCCACAGTATGTGCCATAGCACGATATTCAGCCTCCGCACTAGATCTAACAACGATAGTCTGCTTCTTGCTTCTCTAAGTAACCAAATTACCACCAAGGAAGGTACAATAACCAGTCGTAGACCGTCGATCACATGCTGACCCGGCCCAACCAGCATCAGAATAGCCAATCAAAGTGGAAGAACTGTTCTGCTTATAAACTAGTCCCTTACTAGGAGAGTTTTTAAGGTATTGAAGAATTCGACAAACATCATCCCAATGAGCCTTCTTGGGTGACTCCATAAACTGACTCACTACACCAACAACAAAGGAAATATCGGGACGTGTCACAGTAAGATAAATTAATTTCCCAACTAGACGTCGATATTGATGCTTATCTTCAATATCATCTCCATCATCAACTCCAAACTTTTGATTTATCCATAGGAGTATCAACTGGCTTGGAAGCTAGTGTACCAGTCTCACACAAAAGGTCAAGAACATACTTTTGTTGAGACAAATTAATACCTTTCTTACTTCGTAAAACCTCAATGCCCAGAAAATACCTAAGAGGTCCCAAGTCTTTAATTTGAAACTGCTGTTGAAGAAATGACTTGACCTCAGAAATGCCAATTACATCACTACCAGAGACAATTATATCATCCACATACACAACAAGAATGACCACCCCGACTCCTTGCGAACAAAAATAGAATGGTAAAAAAAAACACTGATGGAAACCACATTTAGAAATCACTGAATTGAATTTTTCAAACCATGCTCTTGGGGACTATTTCAACCCATAAATAACCTTATGCAGCCGACATACTTTATTATGACTCTCCCCCTGGGCAACATACCCTGGAGGTTGCTCCATATGTACTTCCTCAAATAAATCACCGTAAAGAAAAGCATTCTTCACATCCAATTGATATAATGGCCAATCAAAATTCACAACAAGGGAAATAATAACACGAACATAATTAAGGCGTGCCATGGGAGAAAATGTCTCAAAATAATCCACCCCATAAGTTTGAGTGAAACCGTTAGCAACAAGCCGGGCCTTAAAACGCTCAACTGAGCCATTTGGGTTGTACTTGATAGTGTACACCCATCGACACTTCACCACATCTTTCCCGGGAGGAGGATCAACCAAAGACCATGTTTGGCAAGAAATCAAAGCTTCCATTTCCACATCCATAACTTTCTTCCACTCAAGACGAGATAAGGCCTCAGTGGTAGAAGTAGGAATTATGTGAGTATGTAATGGTAAAGCAAAATTATGTAATGAGGAAGGAAGATGTGAGAGAGAAACATAATGCTCGATAGGATAAGCGAAAGAGGATTTTTGTGTACAAGAACGAGTACCTTTACGAAGGGCAACTGAAAGATCGTCTGGACCATAAGACAAGGAGGAAGATTGGGTATAGGGCATAGAAGAGCTGGAGACTGGTGGTGTCCTAGATTGCTTACGCCGTTGATACACCTGCAAGGGAGGAGATACATGAGAAGGACTAACCGAGTCTAAGGGAATAAGTTGTGGGATAGGAGGATTGGCCACAATATCAGTTGTATACTCTTTACCCTCACCAGAATAGTATGGTGTGCCCTTGAAGAAAGTAACATCAGCACTAATATATTGGGTACAAGTCATAGGATCATAACATCGATATCCTTTTTGAGCACGTGAATACCCGAGAAAAACACATTTAGTGGCACGAGGGGATAATTTATCAGCACCGGAGCGTAAATTATGGACAAAACAGACACATCCAAAGATGCGAGGCATAAGAGGGAATAATGGCGTGTTGGGGAACACAACACTAATCGGTGTCTGATTGTTAAGGACAGTAGAAGGCATACGATTTATAAGGTAACACGCAGTAAGAACATCATCATTCCAAAAAGATTTTGGGACATTCATACAAATCAAGAGTGAACGAGCAACTTCTAGAAGATGACGATACTTTCTCTTGGCCACACCATTCTGCTGAGGGGTATAAGTACAACTTGTTTGATGTATAATACCAAAATTAGAACAAAACAAAGAAATTGATTTCTGTGAGTATTCTAGAGCATTATCAGTTCACAAAATTTTAATGGAGGTATTTAACTGATTAGTAACTTCACATATCCCTTCTCCTACCTCGACCAACTTTGTTGACACATCCAAACAGTCACGACATCCTACTAGGGATCGGCATCCACCTCTTAAACTGCGAGATTATTACTGCGGGCATGTTTCTCGTCCAACTCCCGAGCCGCGCAAGTGTGTTTCTCCAGGTTCGCGTTACCCCTTAAGCTCTTCTATTTCATATTCTCGTTTTAGCCCTGCCCATCGTATTTTTTTTATCTTCTTTAACCCATGATCAAGAACCTACCACTTTCACAATGGCAAACAAGGATCCCAAATGGAAAGAAGCAATGGTTGCTGAGATAAAGGCTTTAGAATTCAATAAAACTTGGTTCATTACTGATCTTCCTCCAGGGAAAGTACCCATTGGCTGAAAATGGATTTATAAGATCAAGCGCCGATCTGACGGTTCAATAGAATAGTACAAAGCTTGCCTCGTCGCCAAAGGTTACACCAAAACTGAAGGTATTGACTTTAATGAAACATTTGCTCCTGTGGCCAAACTGGTAACTATACGATGCCTTCTTGCAATTGCTGCTGTATGTGTATGGTCTTTACCTCAAATGGACGTTAACAACGCCTTTCTTCATGGGGATTTGGCTGAAGAGGTTTACATGAAGATTCCATCCGGATTTGCTAAACAGGGGAAGCATCGGGTTTGTCGTCTTCGCAAATCACTTTATGGGTTGAAATTGGTTTTCTAAGCTATCCACTTCTCTCATAGCTGCTGGTTTCTCTCAATCGAAAGCAGATCACTCCTTATTTATATTTCGCCGACCCTCATCTTTCACAGCTGTACTTGTATATGTTGATGACATTGTCATTACTGGAGACGACTCAGCCGCCATATATCTTTTGAAGAGATACCTTCACTCGCAATTTCAGATGAAGGATTTGGACCACTTAAAATATTTCCTCGGCATCGAAGTGGCTCATGCCAAAGATGGTATCTACCTTTCTCAACGGAAATATACATTGGACATCATCAAAGATGTGGGTCTCTTGGGTGGTCGTCCCATTGATTTTCCCATGGAAACCAATGTCAAACTTGTTGCAGACAGTGGAACACCCCTCTCGGATCCATCGATCTATCGTCGCTTAGTTGGTCGTCTATTATATCTCACAATCACTCGACCCGACATTACTTTTGCCGTTAACATCTTGAGTCAACACATGAGCTCTCCCCGTGAGCCTAATTGGCAGGCTGCTTTACGGGTCGTTCGCTACATCAAGAAGGCACCAGGAACTGGAATTTTTTTATCTGCCTCTAGCGCATTACAATTAAGGGCTTATTGTGATGCCCATTGGGGTGCTTGTCCCACCACACGACGTTCCTCACCGGTTATATTATGTTTCTTGGCGACAGCCCACTCTCTTGGAAAACTAAGAAACAACACACGGTTTCTCGCTCTTCCGCCGAAACTGAATATCGTGCCATGGTGTCCGCCACTTGTGAGGTAACTTGGTTACAAGCGTTACTCAAAGATCTTCGGGTATCTACACATACAGCCACTCTTTACTGTGATAATCAGGTAGCGCTTCACATTGCTTCTAATCCCGTATTTCACAAGCGCATCAAACATATAGAAATTGATTGTCATCTCATTCGGGACAAAATTCAAATGGGTACGTTGAAGATAGCTTACGTTCCCTTTAAGCTCCAATTGGCTGATGTTCTGACGAAAGCTTTGGGTAAAGAAAATTTTCATCATTTGATTTGCAAGCTCGTTCGTGATCTCCACGCTCCATCTTGAGGGAGAGTATTGATTGTATCATAATTTTTGTGTATCTTTCATTATAGGAAAAGATCGATCAGTGGAGAAAATCCATCAATTAGGAGATCAATTAGTTTAATAGATTGATTAGATGTATATCAGTGGAGAAAATCTCTCCATCAATTAGGAGTATCAATTAGTCTTAGTAGATTGATTAGCTGTATCAATGGAGAAAATCTCTCCAACAATTAGGAGCAAATCTCTATAGCATTTGTGTATATATACCCGTTCCAAGTTTAATAAGAATCATCTGGATTATACTTTTCACACATATCGTCGGATAACATTTCAGTTTCCCTAAACTCACGTGAGTGTGCCCCATGTAAGAAACAAGGGTCCTCGAAGTATTCGTCAACTCCAACAGCAGCGTTGTCAACAGGTCGGGAGGCGGTGAACGACCATGCGGCTCTCCGTTTGGAGATCTGTTTGGTCCCAATTTGCTCGAATATCGTCGAGCGTAGATCAAATAGCCTGCAAAAATAGAAACTTCATACGTGGTAATCGGCCCAGTCTCGGCCAGTGCAGCGACGATAAAGAAACCCATGGAGAAGGACAAGTTTCCTCTGCTGTTGTTGCGGTTGTTTCATCGGTCAAGGAGCACGATGTAGATCGACTCGCTGGCTGAGTGGCAGACGTTGCTTGCGAATCTATTCAACTTCTTCTTTGCCTTTGTTCCTGAACGTTCTGTAGATAGTGCTCTTCACGTGTGTTGCCCCATAGCGGAGACATGTGTTCTCCCCCCTCAATCGTCAACCTCCTACATGTTGAAGACTCCTCTTGGCATATTGTTCCCCCTCCAAAGAAAGCAAGGAACCTACAAATGGGCGTGTATTACGATTGAATTGGCCTTCATGTTCTTCTTTTTCCTCTTCTCACGTCCTTGGACGATCGATGAAAGACTAGAGAGAGAGACCTCTCTTGTGGTCGTGTAAACTGTGAATGGCCCTCTCCCTCAAACCCTACGCATAATGACATATTTATAGAGCAAAAGGTTTACTAGCAAACGCATGATTTAATCTAAGCCGTAGGATCGAAAAAAATCTGATAATGAAGAGTCCTATTCATCTAAACCACCTAGGAGTTTCGGCCAAATGGGATATCATGATGAGTTGGCCGAATTTTCTGATTTTTGTGGGCCATCTCGCGCGATTTCGAGCTCAAATTGACTTTTAATTAATTAAATGAACAATTGATTAAAAGTCTCGCATAATTAAAAGATTTAAAATGGGCTAAATTAAATTCGAATTGAGCCCAAATCCATATATAAAATTAAGCACCCCCTCTAGCTATAGGCGAAAATTTCAGGCTGAGTTTGGTCCGGCGGACTGTCGAAATTAAGCTCAATTGACTCAGTTCGACCTGACAGAAAATTAAATATGCCATGCATGAGATTTTTTTTTTGCGAGAATTATGAATAATCCTAATGTTGTGCTTAAATGAATGATTTTCTAAAAATCAAAATTTAGGTGTCAACAATGCTATATGAATGTATGATTAGTTAAGAGATCTTGAAAAAGACATCGTTCGCCAAGAATGCACTTGGAATCCGACAGGGCGCAGTAGGTTGTGGAATGGAAAAGAAGCTCTGAAAGTAGTTAGGTTGAAAGAGGTAAAGTAAAAGTAGGATCCATACAGTATCAACTATACAATTATATTGGTACTTTCATTCGAAAGTTTCCTATGGTCATTCGGAAAGACAAATTTACTGTTTGCAAGCTCATACTCATTGTTGTTTTCTAATGGCAGAGAAAGGATAAAGTTCAAGCACTCAATTTAGTTGAAGATAGTTGGGATCCCATCACCTTTATTGATGAAGAATTTGAGACAATCCCTAATATGAAATTCCTCAAGATAAGAGCAGGGAGTTTTGTCGGAGAAATCAACAATTATCTCCTGGAGCTAAGATGGCTGTCTTGGGATTCTCCTCCTATAGATCGTATAATGGCCAATTTGCTTTTGAAAAATCTAGTAGTTTTCGAACTTTCAGATAATGAAAATATCGAAAATTAGGGTGGATGGAATATTTTGGAGGTGTGAATTCGTGCTTTTGTTCTTTCAACATAGTCCTTTCTCTTTGGTCCCCTCTGATAATATTTTAGCGGCTTTTGTAGATGGCAAACAAATTGAAAGTTCTTTCTCTCATAAATTGTGAAGGATTAAACAGACTCCAGAATTTTCTGGGTGCCTTAGTTTAGAGAGACAGTCTCTCATCACTGTCCAAACTTGCAAGAAGTTAACTACTCTATTGGGAAGCTAAAAATTCTTGACTCACTTGGACATTATTTGGTGCGTGAGTGTTCAAACTTTGCCTGAAGGGAATGGCGAACTGGAGAATTTGAAGCATTTCTCTGTGGATGAGTGCGGCAATATGGAGAAACATCCTTATTGTCACGCCCCGCTTAGCTCACGAGCACGCAGCATCCGCCGGAGCCGTAACATCACCCATGATACTCTCTAGGGCCTAAATAAAATGAGACGCGCATGCGGAAGATAAAAGAAAACTCCACAAACTCTAAAAAAAAAATAAGCAGAATGAGACGCGAGATAAAACATATACGTATATAACCAAAAGCCAGTTTATACAAAAGAAAGGGTTAGGGGTTACTAACATCGTCGCCTAGGGTAAATCAGAAAGAGGGCAACAAAAGAAAGTCATAAAGCCCGTCAAAAAGAAACCCACTTCCAAAAAGGTACTCTAGAGCCCTACGACATCAAGGGTTACTAAGTGGTGCTACTCTCCTCAAGCACGTCCACATCCTCTTCCGGGTCGTAGTCGGAAAAGGTCTCGGAACGAACTTCGATGAAATCCTCCTCCATCTCGTCCTTGGAGTCAGAGATCTCTATTACCTCAATGCTCGCCTGGCCTGCAGGTTCTCCTTCCTGTACATTCCTCGAACCTACCGTGAAAGTCTCTACCTCTATCGATCCTCGAGAAGGATGGCACCAAGAAGGCACGACTCCTCTGGGTACCTCTTCAGGCTTTAGCTGCTCGGACAAAATGCCATTCACTTGTCGGAACCATGCCTCAAACCTATGTGGCTTGCGAGGCTCCCCTGGTTCGTCTTCCCATACTACTGTACTTTTTCTCACATAAACAATACCTCGTCCGTCCAGAAACTCCTCAAAATACCTCGTCATCTCCTAAGGGTCACCCCGACGTACAGGTAGCATCTTCAAGTCCTGGGATCTGAAAGAAAATGGGGCCCACGAAGGGGTGAGACTTACGTCTCAGTGAGCTATCCTAACCCTAAACTAGGCCATCGTCCCACCGATCTAAACAAGCACACACATATGCAACCATTAAGCAAGGGCAAAGCATAACAGTTTCTCATGGCATCAAGTCAATATTTCACAAAAGTATCAATTAAGAGCAACAGTGGCACACATGACCAAGCTTCAGTACTCGCTAAAAAAAAAAAACGAATCATCTCATCATTTGAAATAGAAGATATTTCAATCACGACCCCGCGATCTCGTCGCCTCAGGGTGTTTCACATTCCTCGACCCCGCGATTAGATCGCCTCAGGGTATTTCACATTCTGCCACCACGCGTCATCGTAGGCGCGTCAAGGTATTGCTCTTATTTTTTTGACCCCGCGTCATATAGGCGCCTCGGGCATTCCTCATGGTTCACCAATTCAATTCCTCAATAATCTCAGTTGAAAATATCCTCGCGATAACAGTTAATCGCAATACAACATGAGGAAATTCCAAGCATTCAAACATAACTCAAGGCTTGCCAAAGATAGACATGCTTAAGCACCATTAAGACTCAAGTGTCAATACTATCACATCATCAAGGCAAGCAAGATGTCTAACAAGCACATCATCGTTTCAATCACAAAGACAACAAATATATGGCAGTAAGCGTTCACGATTCACACTTCTTCGAAACCCCTTGACCTTCCAATCCTTCGGGTCTAACAATTAACCAAACCATTAATTTCTTAACAAAATTAACCAGTCACGTCCGTATGTTCTAATAAAAGGTTAGGGGTCACTCACCTCGATTCCCACTAACAATTTATTACCACAATTCCCTCGGTAAGCTTGATTCCGGCACGAGACTCCGTTGTCCAAAAACAGGGCAGCAACTTAGCTCAGACACAATTCGTCGATTTAGTCAATTTAACCCCCCAAACCTCAATTCCACCCATCGTACTCCTTGCTAACACCTCAATTCACACTCTAGTATAACTCAATGACGGATTAGAAACTTGGCGGCACCAAAAACAACCCTAAACAGAACCGGTTTCCATCAAATCCCAACCGAGCAGAACCGATTTTGCTCAAACCGCCACAAACAGCTCACTAAACATCCATAAGTTCCAATTTATCATAAAACCCTCTTGCTAACACATAGTTCTATGAATTAGAGAGCCCTACCGAAAATGTGAGAGCAAGGCGACACCCGTAAGTCCACGATTCACGCCGTTTCTTTCGAGCCTGCAACCGGTCCGTTTCTGACCTCCATACACAGCATCAATTCTCATCAAAACTCCATCAATTTCAGCCCAATTTTTTTTACCACAACTCAGTATATGTGTGCCCTAGACGTCCACAAAGTTTGAACAAAAAAATCAAACGACTCGAGGTCCAACGAAGTACAAACAGCCGCTTACCTCCAGTTGCGATGATTTCCGTTGACTCGCGGAAGAATCGCTGGCCGGAGCTCCACAGTGGACCAATCCCTGCACTTCCACCCGGAATAGATCGGCAAGAGGATGATCTACACGGTGATGGTCGGTTCGCTGGCTGGAAGTCGCTGGTCGGAGTGCTGGACGGCAGTGAAGACGACGACAGTTTCTGGTCTGGTGGAGCAGAATCTGTTCGTGGAAAAAGGAAGACGAAACGAAGAAGATGATGGAGATGAAGTTGCTGCTGTCGTGAATGAGCCGAGGGAAGAGAAAGTAGGCTTGTTCTCATCCAATTAAGCTTCTAGAAGAGTTTTAAGTTAGTGGAAATTTAATGCAATTCATCCAATGGTTGCCACTTGGCATTTAGTCCATAATATCCATAATTTTCCCTTCCCCAAATTGTCCTCAAAATTTCGGCTGCCACATGGGGAAATCAATTGACCAAAAATATCCTTGTCCGAATTAAAAAGGCAAGTCGACACTCCGGGGGCAAAATCGTCCTTTCACACCCTTCGTCCGAAAATTCATTTTCCGTCAAATTTTCATCCTCGATTAGGCGTCGTCCAATCCAAAATAATTGTTACCATTCTTCATTTCCATTTTCCATTTCCAAGATTCCATTTCGTGATCAATTTCTCGTCGTTCGTAATTTCAATTTATCTCGAACTAACGGACGGCTTTTGCGGACGTTACGCGTATCGACTCAGTGATTCTCATCACACACATGAACACTCAACTACGGCGATCTTGGTTGTCATGTAGTCGCAAGGGTCAATTGCTAGCCCCAACGGCCGCAATCGTCATAAATCGTTTTAAGAAAGAAAAATTCGAAAATTATACGTTGGTTAAGCGGCATCACCAGCGCCCCAATCGTATAACGCTAGCAACAGATTCCTTAATCGTTCTCAGATCGGCCTCGATTCTAAATGTTCCCTCGACGACCCTTATGGTCAAAACGCATTTTCTTATCGAGTTTCTCAGGTCCACGAACCTCGTCACGCGTTAGCCTTTCCCCTTCGGTTAGTTGACTCATGACTGATCAGGTCAGAGCGAGATATAACTGAAATTCTTCGATGGATATCTTACAGTCAAGGTCTCGGAATGACAGGAAATTAGAATGTCACAACTCTTCCCCCTTTACAAAAAATTCATCCTCGAAATTTGTTACAATCCCACTATTCAAACAAATTGGGGTATTGACACCTCATCGCGTCTTCATTCTCCCAAGTAGCGCCTTCCTTTCCATGGTGCTCTCGGACTACTTTAACTAGCGGAATCGTCTTGGTCCTCAAAACATGCTCCTTTCGCTCTTCAATCATGATAGGCCTTTCGACATACGAAACTTTGTCATGCACTTCTATAGTCTCGTAATCTAAAACATGCGTTGGGTCTGGCTCGTATTTCCTTAACATCGATACATGAAAAACATTATGTACTTGAGACAAATTCGGCGGTAAAGCAAGTATGTAGGCCAAAGTCCCAATCCGTTCTAGAATTTTGAATGGGCCCATATACCTCGGACTCAATTTCCCTTTCTTCCCGAATCGAGATATACCTCGCATTGGCGATATCTTGAGAAAAACGTGATCGCCAATTTGAAACTCTAGCGGCTTATGTCGCTTATCGGCATAGCTTTTCTGGCGACTCTGTGCTGTCCTCAATCTATCTCTAATTACTTTTACTGCCTCTACCGATTGTTCCACCAATTCTAGGCCCGTTATGGTCCTTTCTCCCACTTTATCCCAACACAAAGGAGTTCGACACGCTCTGCCATACAGTACTTCAAAAGGTGCCATTCCAATGCTTTGCTGATAACTATTATTGTATGCGAATTCTACCAAGTGTAAATGATTTTCCCATCAGCCTTTAAAGTCTATAACGCAGGCTCGCAACATGTCCTTCAGCGTTTGAATCGTCATTTCCGATTGTCCGTCCGTCTGCGGATGATACGCCGTACTAAACTGTAACCTGGTTCCCAAAGCATCCTGAAGACTCTTCCAAAAGTTCGCCGTAAACTTAGGGTCTCGATCCGACGTAATCGTTATAGGCACTCCATGCAGTCGTACAATGTGACGCATATACAACTCGGCGTGCTTGTCCATTGCAAAGTCCTTTTTCACAGGAATGAAGTGCGTAGACTTGGTCAATCTGTCCACGACCACCCAAATCGAATCGTGTCTTTTCTGACTCCGTGGTAATCCCATAACAAAATCCATTGTGACGTGTTCCCATTTCCATTCCGGAATTTCTAAAGGTTGCAATAATCCTCCAGGCTTACAATGCTGGGCCTTTACTTGCTGGCATGTCAGACACTTTACCACGTGCTTAGCCACGTCTACTTTCATACCACTCCACCAGTAATGTCGCCGTAAATTCTGGTACATTTTCGTGCTACCTGGACGGATACTATAGTTACTTCTGTGCGCATCTGCTAAAATATTTTCTCTGAGTTCTTCGTCCTTGGGTACGCATAGACGTCCTCGAAATTTCAAGATTCCACCCTCTAACACTTGGAACTCTGGTTTCCTCTTTGTCGCGTCCATTTCAAGGATTTTCTGAATTTCCGGGTCCATAGGCTGCAAGGCTTTTATCCTTTCTTGGATCTCAGGTTTGATTCTCAGCATGGCTACCAAACTGGATAACTGACATACTTCCAATCTGAATTCCCAATCCCTTAGATTTTCAAATAACGACCACCCTTTAACTAGTAGATAAGCGATACTTGATTTCCGACTGAGCGCATCCGCGACTCTATTCGCCTTCTCAGGATGATACAAGATGTCGCAATCGTAATCCTTAAGCAACTCCATCCATCGACGCTGTCTCATATTTAACTCCCTTTGAGAAAATAGATACTTCAAACTTTGATGATCCGTATAGATTTGAAATCTTTCGCCACATAATAATGCCTCCAAATTTTTAAGGCGCAAACAATTGCAGCTAACTCCAAGTCATGCGTCGGATAATTTAACTCGTGGGGTCTCAATTGTCGCGAAGCATAGGCTACTACCCTTCCGTGTTGCATTAATACACACCCCAATCCTTTTAAGGACGCGTCACTATAAATTTTGAAGCCCCTAGGTCTAGATGGTATCGTAAGAACAGGTGCCGTCGTCAAACGATGCTTAAGCTCTCGAAAGCTCCTTTCACACTTGTCCGTCCATTCAAACTTCGTTAGCTTCTTCATCAACTGCGCCAATGGCATAGCTATAGACGAAAACCTCTCCACAAAGCGTCTATAGTAACCAGCCAGTTCTAGAAAACTCCAAACTTCCGTGACCGTCGTAGGTCTAGGCCAATTTGTCACCGCCTCTATCTTTGCAGGGTCTACAAAAATTCCTTCTCCAGATATTATATGTCCGAGAAATGCCACTTTACTCAACCAAAACTCACACTTACTAAACTTAGCATAAAGTGAGTGTTCCCTCAAGGTCTGCAAAACAATTCTTAAATGCTTTTCATGTCCCTCATTGTTCTTCGAGTAAATCAAGATATCATCAATGAAAACTATGTCGAAACGATCAAGGTATTCGTTTGATATTCGATGCATCATATCCATAAATGCGGCTGGAGCATTAGTCAATCCAAAAGGCATCACCGTAAAATCATAATGTCCATATCTCGTCTTGAAAGCCGTTTTCGGAATATCCTTTTTCTTAATTCTTAACTGATGATACCCTGTTCTTAAGTCTATCTTAGAGAATACCGAAGCTCCCTGCAGTTGATCGAACAGATCATCGATCCTCGGCAACGGATACTTGTTCTTAACAGTCACTTGATTCAATTGCCGGTAATCTATACACAACCGCAAGGATCCATCCTTTTTCCTTACAAAAAACACTGGTGCTCCCCAGGGCGATGCACTCGGCCTAATAAACCCTTTGTCCAGCAACTCCTGCATTTGCTCCTTTAGTTCCTTCAATTACGATAACGCCATTCTATAAGGTGCCTTCGAAATTGGTTCCGTTTCAGGAGCTAATTCGATCACAAACTCGATTTCCCGCTCAGGTGGTAATCTAGGTAGTTCTTGGGGAAACACATCAGGGAACTCACATACCACCAATATGTTTTCCAATTTCGGTTCTTCGATCGTTGTATCAACTGCCGTAGCCAAATAAGCTTGGCACCCTCATCTAGTAACTTTGCCGTCTTAAGAGACGAAACCAAAGGAATACAAGTTCCCCCACGACTTCCTTTAAACTCAAAACTAGGATGACCATCTGGAGAAAAACGAATTACTCTACCACCCCAATCAACCATAGCCTTCTGTTTACTCAACCAATCCATCCCGACGATCACATCGAAAACAAGCATAGGCAGTACGGCTAGATCTATCCTTTCTTCCCTACCATCAATGACTATCTTACAATCCGCACAACCTAGCGAAACTATCACTTTATCTTTTAGCGGAGTAGTAACATGCAAGATCACATTCAAATGTTTCAAATCCATATCAACCATATCAGCAAATCGAGCAGACACAAAGGAATGCGAAGCTCTAGGATCAAACAATGCATAAACAGCTTGGTCACACAAATAGATCATACCTGTGACCACACCAAGCGCGTTCTCTGCCTCGCCTCGCGCCACCGCGTATACTCGTCCTTGGGCTGGCAGTCGATTCAGTTCATTCTGTGGAGCAGCAATCGGGGGTCTTACTTGTAGCCTTGGTCCTTGAGGTCTTGGTCCCGGAACTTGATTAGGACAGGTCCTCATCTGGTGGCCCAACTGAGCACACTTAAAGCACGAGCCCATCCTAGTCGGACAAGGCCCGCTTCCATGTCTCCTTCCACAGAGACGACAATTCAAGTTGGACTGATGCGGTGGTTTCCCAATATTCCTTCTCACGGGCGGAACAAATCGCCTAGTATTAGTCATTGGCCTCTAACCCAGCTGGCGATTATCTCGAAAAGGGGTAAATCGCGATCCAGACGTGGTTGCTCTTTCTCTCATATCCCGCTCTATCATCTGACTGCGCTCATAGATTTCCTCATAAGTCCTCAAGTTCACGGTCACCAACTGGCTACGGAGTTCGGGTCGTAATCCGTCTCGAAACCATCGCGCCTTCTCCAGCGGATCCTCAACATATCGCGGCGCGTACCTCGACAATCTAGCAAATTCAGCCTCGTATTGATCCACTGTCATGTGCCTTTGGCGTAAATTCTGAAATTCCACTAACTTACTCTCTCGTGCCGTTTCTGAGAAGTACTTGTCATTGAAAGCAGTAGTAAAAGCTGTCCAGTTCAGAGCAGTGCCCTCAGGAAAAATTCCATCTTTAGTATCATTCCACCAGTCGTTCGCGGTACCCTCCAGCTGGTAAACCGCCAAAAGCACTTTTTCCTCATCGTTACACTTTAGAACTCCAAAGGTCTTCTCAAGTTTTTCTATCGACCTAGGTGCCAACTCGGGATCTCCAGTCCCATTAAACTGAAGGGGCCTCAATTTCACAAACTGTTCAACTAATTGACCCCATGTCTCTAGGTACGATGTTATTACCCGGCACATTGCCTACTCCTACACCTTGGCCAACATTCACATTAGCTTGTGCATTAGTAGTTCCAGCGCCCTGGCCACTACTACCGCTACCACCGCTACCTCCGTCCTCTGAATTATTACCAGTCGCTACATTCGCAGCAGTCAAGGCGGCTCCCACAGCCTGAGTGATAGCAACATCTCTATCCTGAGCCTGTCTATCTATCAAATTCCCAATTCGCTCTAAGGCTCTCAACACATCACCCATTTCAGGATTTTCTACTGTTGGTGGCCTCGAACTATAAGCCCTACCGCTGGGACTTCTACGTCTAACAGGTCGATCGCTCATCTTTATACTGCCTGCACCACTATAATTCCACCACGGAATTAAAGGCTTAATCAACATTCCGGTCTAGTGGTTCTATCCTACACATCAAGCGGCATCCACATCAAAACAACCATTCACCAGACAATAACCAGAGCACAACAACCAAGGAGGTAGAATCATGTTTCAAGCTCAAAAAAAGCATTCAACGCTTCACTAAGCAAGCAATCACATTCAATGCACTCGCTAAGTACGAAGCTTGGTCATGCCTAGTCATCGCACATCACCACTTTCCTGATGCCAATCACATGCGCCAACTCATATGCCATGCATGTATTAACTTACTCTAGTGAACCCTTCCTACGATCTTGCTATTTACTCATCCCCAGATCTCATTTCTCCGTATTACTCCAATCCTCAATCGACTTGAATTGAGCTAACCTCGCTCTAATACCATTTAAACAGGGATGTCACGCCCCGCTTACCTCACGAGCATGCAGCATCCGCTGGAGTCGTAACGTCACCGAGGATACTCTCTAGGGCCTAAATAAAATGAGACGCGCATGCGGAAGATAAAAGAAAACTCCACAAACTCTCAAAACAAATAAACATAATGAGACGCGAGATAAAACATATACATATATAACCAAAAGCCAGTTTATACAAAAGAAATGGTTAGGGGTTACAAACATCGTCGCCTAGGGTAAATCAGAAAGAGGGCAACAAACGAAAGTCATAAAACCCGTCAAAAAGAAACCCACTTCCAAAAAGGTACTCTAAAGCCCTACGGCATCAAGGGTTACTAAGTGGTGCTACTCTCCTCAAGCACGTCCACATCCTCTTTCGGGTCGTAGTCAGAAAAGGTTTCGGAACGAACTTCGATGGAATCCTCCTCCATCTCGTCCTCGGAGTCAGAGATCTCTATTACCTCATTGCTCGCCTGGCATGCAAGTTATCCTTCCTGTACATTCCTCGAACCTACCGCGAAAGTCTCTACCTCTATCGATCCTCGAGAAGGATGGCACCAAGAAGGCACGACTCCTCTGGGTACCTCTTCGGGCTTTAGCTGCTCGGACAAAATGCTATTCACTCGTCGGAACCATGCCTCAAACCTATGTGGCTTGCTAGGCTCCCCTGGTTCGTCTACCCATACTACTGTACTTTTTCTCACATAAATAGTACCTCATCCGTCCGGAAACTCCTCAAAATACCTCGTCATCTCTTGAGGGTCACCTCGACATACAGGTAGCATCTTCAAGTCCTGGGATCTGAAAGAAAATGGGGCCCACGAAGGGGTGAGACTTACGTCTCAGTGAGCTATCCTAACCCTAAACTAGGCCATCGTCCCACCGATCTAAACAAGCACACACATATGCAACCATTAAGCAAGGGCAAAGCATAACAGTTTCTCATGGCATCAAGTCAATATTTCACAAAAGTATCAACTAAGAGCAACAGTGGCACACATGACCAAGCTTTAGTACTCGCTAAAAAAAATGAATCAACTCATCATTTGAAATAGAAGATATTTCAATCACGACCCTGCGATCTCATCGCCTCAGGGTGTTTCACATTCCTCGACCCCGCGATTAGATTGCCTCTGGGTATTTCACATTTCGCCACCCCGCGTCATCGTAGGCGCGTCAGGGTATTGCTCTTATTTTTTTGACCTCGCGTCATATAGGCACCTCAGGCATTCCTCATGGTTCACTAATTCAATTCCTCAATAATCTCAGTTGAAAATATCCTCGTGATAACAGTTCGTCGTAATACAACATGAGGAAATTCCAAGCATTCAGGCATAACTCAAGGCTTGCCAAAGATAGACATGCTTAAGCACCATTAAGACTCAAGTGTCAATACTGTAACATCATGAAGGCAAGCAAGATGTCTAACGAGCACATCATCGTTTCAATCACAAAAACAACAAATATATGGCAGTAAGCGTTCACGATTCACACTTCTTCGAAACCCCTTGACCTTCCATTCCTTCGGGTCTAACAATTAACTAAACCATTAATTTCTTAACAAAATTAACCAGTCGCATCCGTATGTTCTAATAAAAGGTTAGGGGTCACTCACCTCGATTCCCACTAACAATTTATTACCATAATTTCCTAGGTAAGCTTGATTCCGGCACGAGACTCCGCTGTCCAAAAACAGGGCAGCAACTTAGCTCAGACACAATTCATCGATTTAGTCAATTTAGCCCCCCAAACCTCAATTCCACCCATCGTACTCCTTGCTAACACCTCAATTCACACTCTCGTATAACTCAATGATGGATTAGAAACTTGGCGGCACAAAAAACAACCCTAAACAGAATCGGTTTCCATCAAATCCCAACCGAGCAGAATCGGTTTTGCTCAAACCGCCATAAACAGCTCACTAAACATCCATAAGTTCCAATTTATCATAAAACCCTCTTGCTAACACTTAGTTCTATGAATTAGAGCGCCCAACCGAAAATTTGAGAGCAAGGCGACACCCGCAAGTCCACGATTCACGCCGTTTCTTTCGAGCCTGCAACCGGTCCGTTTCTGACCTCCATACACAGGATCAATTTCTCATCAAAACTCCATCAATTTTTTTACCACAACTTAGTATATGTGTGCCCTAGACGTCTACAATGTTTGAGCAAAAAATTCAAACGACTCGAGGTCCAACGAAGTACAAACAGCGGCTTACCTCCAGTTGCGACGATTTTCGTCGACTCGCGGAAGAATCGCTAGCCGGAGCTCTACAGTGGACCAATCGCTGAATTTCCACTTGGAATAGATTGGCAAGAGGATGTTCTACACGGTGATAGTCGGCTCGCGGGCTAGAAGTCGCTGGTCGGAGTGCTGGACGGCGGTGAAGACGACGGCAGTTTCTGGTCGGGTGGAGCAGAATCTGTTCGTGCAAGAAGGAAGAAGAAATGAAGAAGATGATGGAGATGAAGCTGCTGCTGTCGTGAATGAGCTGAGGGGAAGAGAAAGTAGGCTTGTTCTCATCCAATTAAGCTTCTAGAAGAGTTTTAAATTAGTGAAAATTTAATGCAATTCACCCAATGGTTGCCACTTGGCATTTAGTCCATAATATCCATAATTTTCCCTTCCCCAAATTGTCCTCAAAATTTCGGCTGCCACATGGGGAAATCAATTGACCAAAAATACCCTTGTCCGAATTAAAAAGGCAAGTCGACACTCTGGGGGGCAAAATCGTCCTTTCACACCCTTCGTTCGAAAATTCATTTTTTGTCAATTTTTCATCCTCGATTAGGCGTCGTCCAATCCCAAATAATTGTTACCATTCTTCATTCTGAGATCCCATTTTGTGATTGATTTCTCGTCGTTCGTAATTTCAATTTAACTCGAACTAACGGGAGGTTTTTGCGGACGTTACGCGTATCGACTCAGTGATTCTCATCACGCACATGTGACATTCCGAATTTCAGCCCCTCTCGAGGCTATGGAATGGAAGGATATCGATCGGTGTATTTCAGTTGTATCTCGCTCGAAGAAGGCCACTCTCGAGTTAATTGACCGAAAGGGAAAGACTAACGCGAGGTCGGGTACGTGGACTTGGGGAATGTGAATGAGAAATGGCGCTTTGACCATAAGGATTTTCGAGGGAATATTTTGGACCAGCAGAGATCGATCTAGGAATGAACATGGAATGCCTTGCTAGCGTTATACGTTGGGACGCGGGTGATTCCGCTTAACCAATGTGTAATTTACGAGAATTTCCTAAATCGAATTCCGATGATCAGGACCGCAGGGACTAGCGATAAACCCTCGTAATTACATGACAACCAAAGTCGCCACGGCTTAAGAAAAATCCCAAGGTCGATACGCGTAGCACCTCAAAGAGTCGCTCGTCAGTTTGAGATAAACTGGAATTACAGTCGACGAGAGTTCGACATGAAATTAGACCTCGAGATTGGGTATTGGACGATGAGGAATTCCAATATTTGAATTTATATGGACGTCGCCTCATCGAAGGTGGTTTACACTGGAAAAATGAACTTTCGGACGAAAAGTGCCTAATGACCATTTTGCCCCTCGACCTTTGGTCTTGCCTTAAGAAATTCAGAAGGTCATTTTGGTCATTTCCCCTCCTCCATATGCTGCCGAAAAGGATAAGATTAAGTGGTCAAAGAAAGTCAAAGTCAAGGAAGCAACCAATGGGGGGTTGCCAAGTGTCAATTAAAGAGAGGGCTAAGCAATAAATGCCCATTGATTATTCATCTTATCAATTTGACCAAGAGTGCATTATTGGAATGAAATAGACTCTCTCTCTTCTCATTTTGGCCGGCCACCATCTCCCATCATCTTCTTCTTCTCCATTTTTCTCTCGGCCGAGCAGTGTTCCTCGCGGACAGGGAAAAACGTCTTCACTGTTTTGTTCATAACTTGCTCGTCCGATGTTGGATTAAGGTAAAACCACCGGAATATGAAAGCTTATCGTCTTGCCGTTCTAGAAAGGTATTATAAGCTCAATTTGGTCAAGTATTTATTTCCGTAGGTCCGTTTGAGTGGACAAAGGTCAGAATCTGACCCTGTTTTAGAGAGGCTGCGTTTTTGGGGGCTTCCGAACCTCAAATGAATTCAAATTTTTGGTGAGCTCTTCTAAACTCATAGTATAAGAGTTTAGCAAGTTGAAATTAAGGTTTTATGTGATTATTGATGGGTGTACATGGCTGGTTTGTGGAGGTTTTTACCGAGCAAATTCTGCCCGTTTGAGGATCGTGAAGGAACCGGGCTGTTCCGATGTCTTTGGGGTGTCAATCCACTTCAAACCTCTTGGTGAGCCTTCTAATCATGTAAATGAAGGTCTTGGTATGTTATTTGTGCAAATAGTTAGGCTTGGAATTGAAGTATGGCTTGATTGAGCGGTTGGAACACAAAAACCGGTTCTGTTTTGGATGATGTTCTTTGTGTACCGATTTTGTAGGGGGCTGATATAAGAGTGTTTTGACTTCAAATTGACTCAATGGACTATCTATAATGTTGATTAAGGTGTTAGTGGAAAGTATGTGAAGTGGCTTGGGATTTAGAAGTGATTTAAGGGCTATTTGGAGCAGGAAACACCAAGTTATATTCTGCTATGCATTTTACTATTTAAACAGAATATATTAAGGGTTTGTGGAAGTATTGTGATGTATTCGATCATTTGATGAGGCATCTTGAGTTGCCATTTGATTAATGATTGAGGGATTGGTATCAAGGAAGTGAGAATTGAGTGGATTTTGACTCGACATTGATGAATTTCCTAGGACAGTACGAGAACCTTGGGTTGCCGAACATTTGTGGGGTTGATGAGGATTGATCAAAGTGGATTTTTCCTAATTGCTTGAGGTAAGTTATGCCTAAACCTTTATTAGGAGGTTAGGTTACTAAAGGACAGAGTTTTGAGTTGGATTGAATGATTTCATGGCCTGAATTTTGTGAGAGGCGCGAGGGAGTCCAAATCTGTCTGGTTTTGTGAGTTAGCATTCCTTGGCATGTTTGATTGAAAATCAATTGTTTGGGGAGCCCTAATTGACCATGAATGTGTGTTTTAATGGCTATTTGAGAATGTGAGATGAGAAGTCGAAAGTTTTGATTGAAAGGAAAGCCAAGATTGAAAGTGCCGAAAAATGTGATTTTGAGTCAAGCTTTGAAACTATGAATTGGCCGTATTTGTTGAATTGCCTGAGGCTTACTTGAGTTTATATGTGCTTGACTGAGATATTTATGGCTTGAAACGTGTTTTGACCAGTGAGGGACGTTTGAAATGAATGCCTCGAGTAGGCGATGAACTGCTTGATTTCATGAGTTGTTATTGAATGAAATATTTTGAGGCATGAATTATTTTCTTTGAACGAAAATTTGAGGCTGCTTTATAACTGGAAATTTTTATGAATAAATGGCGTGTGGGATCGCCGAGGAAATTATGTGTGCACTGGCGTATGGGATCGCCAGGAAAAATTATAAGTGCACTGGCGTGTGGGATCGCCAATGGCGTGTGGGATCGCTGAGAATTTATAATTTGGCCAATGTGTTGGGAGGGAGTTACTCCCATTGGACCTGACGAGGTCGTGCGGTATTGGCACGATTCATCTCGATTGATAATGGGGGTCGAGAGTCGTATGGTGACCGAATCATCTCTAGGTCCGGACGCGAGAGTCTCATATGTACCGACGGGTCATATGGAGACCGAATCATCTCGCAGCCCTAAAGTGGGCGGCCCAAGATGGGCGAAAATGGAAAGATTTGTTTTATGAGAAATTCAAAGAATGTGTTTTGAGAAATCGAAAATGCCTCATGTTTGAAAATTTGCCTCATGATTTGAAATTGGCCCAGAGAGGGGCGTGAAAGGAAATTGGCCCAGAGAGGGGCGTGAAAAAAAGAACGTATTTTCTGGAAATTTTCACGAAATGATACTTTTGAGAAAGAATGGAAAGTTGCCTCATGTTTTGAGATCACATCGAGTGCTTGCTTATGATTGAAAACCCTGCCATTGTACGAAGCTCAATTTTACTCATGGAGTCCTTTGTCACTAGGTCGAGTCTACCGAAATGCCATGTTTTTGACAAGTACCCTATTTTGCCACGCCAAAGTTTTTATTACCAAAATACCATATTTTTCAAAAGTGTCTGGAGGTACTGGCAGCCTAGTTTAGGGTTAGGTTTAGCTTACTGAGATTTATATCTCACCCCGTCGTGGGACAACATTTTCAGGTCCCAAACGAAGGAAACCAGTGCTCGCCATGGATTGGCATTCGATGAAGTCAATGGAAGAAATGATCATGAATCCTTTTGTGACCATAGGGTTGTAACGAAGTATTTGGGGATTTAGCATTATAACCTCTGATGTATGATTGACCCTTATATAAGGTGTACCTTTTTGTCCTAAGCCATCTTGTGTTTTATTTTTATGGAGTTGTCCTCGCTTTCGCATGCATGTTTCATAAAGATCTTTAAGCATTGGCCGTTGGTTCCTGGGAGATTATCAAAGGTAACGGCGGAGGTGGGATGCTCGCGTGCTCGCCGGGTTCGGGGCGTGACAGCACAGGACACTCAACTACGGCGATCTTGGTTGTCATGTTGTAGCAAGGGTCAATTGCTAGCCCCAACGGCCGCGATCGTAATAAATCGATTTAAGAAAGAAAAATTTGCAAAGTATACGTTGGTTAAGTGGCATCACCCGCGCCCCAATCGTATAACGCTAGCAAATGATTCCTTAATCGTTCTCAGATCGGCCTCGGTTCAAAATGTTCCCTCAACGACCCGGGAAAAGTACACTGCAAGTGCCTTAACTTTCGTACGGCGTGCACTTAAGTGCCTTAACTTTCAAAGTGTTCACTTGAGTGCCTAAATTTTTAAAAAGCGTTCACTTGAGTACCAACTTCTTTTAAAATCGTTCACTTCAGTGCCAAATCTGACGTGGCTCACCGAAAATCCGACACGTGATATTTTTAATTATTATTTGTACTGACGTGGTTCATCGGCGTTGGCACTAAAGTGAACGATTTTAAAAGAAGTTGGTATTCAAGTGAACGCTTTTTAAAAGTTTAGGCATTCAAGTGAACACTTTGAAAGTTAAGGCACTTAAGTGCACGAGTTGAAAAAAAGTTAGCCCTCAAGTGAACACTTTGAAAGTTAAGGCACTTAAGTGCACGCCGCACGAAAGTTAAGGCACTTGTAGTGTACTTTTCCCCGACGACCCTTATGGTCAAAACACCATTTTCTTATCGAGTTTCCCAGGTCCACGTACCTCGTCACGTGTTAGCCTTTCCCCTTCGATTAGTTGACTCATGACTGATCAGGTCAGAGCGATATATAACTGAAATACTTCAATAGATATCTTACGGTCAAGGTCTCGGAATGACATGAAATTAGAATGTCACACTTATTCTATCCGGAAATTAGCATCATCGTCTGAGTTGGTTATATCATCCTAAAAAATTGCAAGTTCACCTGATTCTATTGGCAATGCAAAACACCTGTCATTCCTTAATCTATCACGAACACCAATTGAGAAACTTCTAATTTCTATTGGAGAGCTTACACAAACTCAAGTTTTTTTTTTTTTTTCACTCGAAAGAGGTAGAATGTTGAGGGAGCTTCCAGAATCAATAGGCAACTTGACATCATTACAGACGTTGAATCTCTCAGAGACTAACATTGTTGAATGTTGAGTTACCTGATTGGATAAAAAATCACGAGCAGTTGAAGGTGATGGGGATAGGAAGGAGTTCAGTGAGGAGTTCACCTGCCAGTATTGGAATGCTAGACACGTTTGAGGAGCTGAATGCCCGATATTGCAGGCATCTTGCAAGCGACCTTCCCACTGAAATTGGTAGAACATCGTCTCTTTAAGTACCTTAGACATATCACATGCTGGTGTTAGTGTAGTGCCGAAGGTAATCAATTCCCTCACGTGACTCCAACATCTGGATTTAACGGATTGTAATGAGTTTCAAGAGTTGCCAAAGCTCCCCCCAAGTTTGAACTACCTAAGTATTCACTCAATATCATTGTGGTTAGTTCTGGATCTCAGTAACCTTACGAATCTAGTGGAATTGCTTCTGTCTAACGGCTTTAGACAAACACCTGCCCAGGCATCAAACTCAGATGCGAACTCATCAATTGCAATGGGTCGAAAGTTATCTAAGCTGGAGAAGTTGAGCTGGGCCCCTTCAAATGTTCCTATGCCGTATGCGGAGTTCGATCGATTGCCTCGACTTAGAGAACTCACATTCTCTTGCGTGGACAATTTCGACATAGTAGTTGCTTGACCACAATTTTCCAACTTGAAAAATTTGCCCAGATTGGCCTTTTTGGCTCTCCACAGAGGGAAATTCAACTCGATGGGCTTGAATTATTGAGAGATTTTGCGAGTTTCTCTAGGGATTGTCAATATTTTTCATCAAGCATGAGGAAAGCTTTGCATGTTGTGTTCTGGCCCTCTCTTCTCAATGGGTTTGAATTATTGAGAGATTTGGCTCTCTTGGCACGTGTCTCCCCTCTCTTCTAACGTGCATGGACTTTTTTTTATTATATAAAAATGCATATATAAAGGCTCACACAGAGTTAGATGTACATGAAGGACAGGCCTCCGAAGAAATCAGAGCCCGGAGTACAAAAGGAGGAGAAGAAGCCCAATCATTGGGCAAGTGACGCCGTCTGTGGGCTTGATAAACCCAATGGGCTACCTGATTTGTATTTCTAGGACATAAATTAAAAGAAACCCTAAGCCCAGCGTTGCTGATAACTCCCACGCATTCCAGAAGGATCGGATACGTTCCGTGACATTCTGAATTTTCGCCCCTTGAGGCTCGAAATATGAAATGGAAGCTTGAATTGGCAATTGGAAATGAAGAATTTCAAAATTAGAAAAGAATTTGACGTCGTCTCGCCAATGGCCATTAAAAACGAGAAAAATAAATTTTCGGACGAAAAATGCCAAATGACCATTTTGCCCCTCGACCATTTGTCTTTGCCTTAAGAAAAATTGAAGGTCAAAATGGTCATTCTCTCCTCCACCATGGGCAGCCGAAAATTTGCTTGGGGAAGGTCAATGATGGTCAATGGCCATTGGATCAATAATTGACACAAGGACAAGTGTCAAGCTAGGGTTAATATGGCATTTATTACTCACCTAATCCTATCCCATCAATTTTAACCTCAATCACATGTGTGAGACATCCAATTTGCAGCCCCTTCAGCCGTGTGAACCATTCCCCACCATTTCCCTTTGGTTTTCCTCTTCATTTTCACCTCTACCAAAAACTGCCTAGAAGACTGATTTCTGTGCCTCTGTTCGGTCCGTATGACCGGCCTCTTCCGTCGTCGCCTCGCGTCCGCCGATCACCACAGGTTAGTTCAAGATGTCTTTGACATTTTTCCATTGGTTTCATGATTTTTGGAGATCAGGTTAATTTATGGTGATTTTTGGAAGAAAAGCGAACAGATTCTGAGCTAGCTGAGGAGAAGTGTTGGTTCTAGCTCTTAGAAATTCCAAATGAACTCAAATTTTTTAGGAGAGCTTCATAACATTTAATAATATGTTCAGATGGTCTATGACTACAAATAGATGGTTTTAAAATGAGTTTTATGGCTAATTATGGGTGGTACAAAACTGGACAGATTCCGACCGTCGCGCGCCAAGGAGAAACCGAGTTGATTGGAGGTCTTCGGGGTGTTGTTTCTCTTCGAAACTTTTGGTGAGCCTCCCTAACACTTATATTGAGGTTCTAGCAAGTTCATTTCATAAGAAATTGTGACCTAGGATTGAAGTATGGACTGATTATGTGGGATAGGCTCAAACCGGTTGTGTTCTGTTTCTGCCCTATTTTGACCAATGCTATTGGGGATGCTTTAAGTGGTATTTTGGCATCAAAATAACTCATGAGACCTTATGAGATGTTGTGTGAGGTGTTAATTGGAAGTATATGAAGTGGCTTGGGATTTAGGAGTGATTTAAGGGCTATTTTGAGCAGGAAACACCAAGTTATATTCTGCTCTGCATTTTACTATTTAAACAAAATATATTAAGGGTTTGTGGAAGTATTGTGGTGTATTCGTTCATTTGATGATGCATATTGAGTTGCCATTTGATTAATGATTGATGGATTAGTATCAAGGAAGTGAGAATTGATTGGATTTTGATCCAAAATTGATGAATTTCCTAGGACGGTGCGAGAACCTTGGGTTGCCAAACATTTGTGGGGTCGAGGAGGATTGATCAAAGTGAATTTTTGCTAATTTCTTGAAGTAAGTGATTCCTAAACCCTTATTTGAACCCTAGGACGCTACTGGCTAGTTATCTGGTGTAGCGTGAATGTGCTTTAAAAGCATTATGATTGATAGTGTGTTATTGAATTGGTCGTGTGCCCTATTATTGTTATTGAGATTGGCCGTGGGCCCTATTATTGCTATTAAGACTGGCCGTGGACCCTATTATTGCTAGTGAATTGGCCATGGGCCCTGAGAAATTACATCGCGGTCGTGGGCCTTGGCGATGCTATAGTGAATTGAAATTTCATCGCGGCCGTGGGCCCTAGCGATGCTTGAATAAATTGAAAATACATCGCGGCCGTGGGCCCTGGCGATGGTTTGACTGTGAGCCCTACGAGGTTATATCGCGGCTTGGAGCCCTGGCGATACATCGCGGCCGTGGGCCCTGGCGATGATTAATTGGTTGTCACATTGAAGACAATAAGTTTGTTTTGGGCTAAGGTATGAAGTTTGGGTCCTATAGAATGTGGTGTGTTCGTTAATGATTTGATATACCAAATTATTCTATAAGAAATGATGCTGAATTGCCATATGCCATTGCTTGCTGAATTCTCTACATCATTGCTTTATGGAGTGGTCTAGTGGGATTAGTGGTTTGGTTTAGGTTGGGTTTCACTTGCTGGGATTTTATATCTCACCCCGTTGGGGACTCACATTTTTCACGTCCCAAGTGATAGAACCCCAAGCTCAACAAGGATTGGTACACGAGGAAGTATAAGTTGAATGATCACAAAACTAGATGTGACCCTAGGGATTGTAATTGTTTTGTGGATTAGGAACTGATCTCCTGATGTACATTTATTACAATGAGAAGTGTACCATGTTCTTGTCCCAAATCATCTTGTTATATTGATGAGGGGAGTTGTTTCTCGCTTCCATAGTTTTAATGGTTTGTGACGATTGAAGGCCGATAAATCCTAGGCAGCACCTAATGAATGGTAGGGCCTTGGTGGGATGTTCGCAGACCAATTGGATTCGGAGCGTGACACGTCCTCACGAGGTGAGGGTTGACCGATGCTCCGAAGCAGAGTTACGCCAAGTTGTCTGGAATGAAGCCATGGAGGTACGATCGCTTACGACATTCGCAGAGTCAGACTCGATTATGAGAGATTGCGAGGTGGGCTATTGTTCGCAGTGGGATTGTTGTCTATTAACCCAGAATCGTGCTCTTTCTTGGCAGGCCAAAGCTTCAGCTTGTTCGGGGTCAACCGCAGGAACTTCCTTAACGAAGCCATCAATGCAGGCTCCCATTTCGTCACGTAGAATCCCAGCAATGACACCCGACTTTTCTCCATCAAGAAAAGACGCGTCAAGATTTAGTTTCTCAGATCCAGTCGGGGGAGGCTGCCACTGAACAGGTAGGTTTTTTCCACTCCTTTGCTTGTTCGGATGGCATTTGGAGAAATTGGTATCATTAACAAAGCTATATAAACCGTGTGCTCAGGGTCTGGAAATTATTGACGAAATATGGCTGCATTTCTGGCTTACCAGATCTGCCACAGTAAATGAGTAATAAGGTTAACAGACACCAAGTTTGGCGATGGATTCAGCAGCAGGTTTGTGAGCCACTCTTCAATTTTTGTAATGCTCTGGGGATTAATCGGCATATTGATTAGCGAGTGTGACCAAACCTGTGTCGTCCAGGGGCACAACAACATCAAATGTTCAACAGTTTCTGGAGCTTGGTTGCATAAGCTACAGGTGGGATTAGGTAAAATGTCCCTCCTAAACAGATTAGCTGCTGTTGATATTGCATTGTGACACATACGCCATAGGAAATGTCTAATTTTAGGAGGCACAGAAAGGTTCCAAATTTGTTTCCATAGTCGGGGATGAGCCTGGTAAGAGGTGGAGGGGTGTATTATAGGTTTACCAGGGGAGGCTTTTAGGAGCATCTGATATGCAGATTTGACAGAAAACTGACCTGAATTTGACGGAGCCCACATCAGCCTATCTTCTAGATTCTGACTAGAAAGTGGGATTGTCAATACCTCTTCAACTGTTTGGGTTGGGAAAAAGTTGCAAAGTAATTTTTCATCCCATTGAAAAGATGGAGTTATAAAACCAGCAAGTAATTGGGGTTGTGAGGATGCTGGTTGGCCTTCTATAGGTCCCGACCATAACCAATTATCACAGCGAACATGAATTCTGTTTCCATTACCAACTTTTCATCCTACATAAGGGGCTATAGAATCACGGCCAGCTAGTAAACTTTGCCATCCCCAAGATGGTCTCGCTCCTTTTTTTTGCCTCCCAAAACGACCTTTGTGGAAAATAGAGACCCTTAAATAAAGTAGCCCAAAGACTAGTAGGATTAGAGGGAAGCCTCCAAGCAGTTTTCCCAAGCATAGCTTGGTTAAAGCAAATGTGATCACGAAAACCAAGTCCACCTTCTTGCTTGCTGCATTTAAGAAACTCCCATCTTCGCCAATGCAGGCCAGATCATGCATCCTTATTTGCCCACCAAAAAGCCGTAATTCTTCTCTCAATAGCTCGACAAACAGAGAGAGGAACTTTAAAACCGGCATGGCATACTGAGGTATTGCCTGAACCACTGCCTTGATCAAAACTTCTTTCCCAGCATGCGAAAACAGCTTTTCTTTCCAGTCTGCTAATTTATTGTGAACTCGTGTCAAAATCCATGAAAAAAGTTCCTTTTTTGTCTGACCCCAGTGAGAGGGAAGGCCTAAGTATTTCCCTGTATGAGCAAGTTCTGGAATCCTCATCTCAGTAGTCAGAGTGTTCCTCAATCGTTGTGGGCATCGACGACTGAAAAACATCCCAGATTTATTGAGATTTATTGCTTGTCCCGAAGCATAGCAATACTGGTGTAAAATTTGATTAAGGCTTTGGCATTGAGATATCTTAGCATCCAGAAAGAAAATAGAGTCATCCTCGAATAATAGATGTGATAAAGTTGGACAGTGTTGGTTAAGTTTAATGCCTGAAAACCACCCATCTTGTATTGCTGCGGCTATCATATGTGATAGAACATTCGATACCAGAATGAACAAGTAGGGCGATAGTGGGTCACCTTGTTTCAGACCTCTCGAAGGGCATAATTCTGGTAAGGGAGTACCGTTTAGGAGGATGCTAAAGGAAACAGACTGGACACAGGTCATAATCCAAGTCACCCACCTGGATGCAAAGCCCATTCGAATCAAACAAGCTTCCAAGAAATCCCATTCAATCCGATCGTAAGCCTTCCACATATCGAGTTTCAAAATAGCCTGAAAACGCTGTTTTCTTTTTCTAACTCAAAGTTGATGTAGTATTTCTTGGACAATTAAAATGTTATCTTGAATTTGTCTTCCTGCAACAAAAGCACTCTGCTCTGGGCATATAAGACTTGGTAATAGTGGTTTGAGCCGATTGGCAAGGACTTTAGAGCAAATCTTGTATGAAAAGTTGCATAAACTGATCGGGCGATACTGGTCGATGCTCTCTGGATGAGGTACTTTTGGTATAAGAGTAATATATGTATGATTAATAGAGTTAGGGAGTATACCAGTGTGGAGGAAACCATTCACCATATGAAGAATGTCCTGTAGGATGGTTTCCCAATGATGTTGATAAAACAAACCGCTTAACCCATCAGGTCCCGGTGCCTTTGATCGTCCTAATTGGAAAACTGCCAATCGAACCTCATCTATTGTTGCATCTTGAGTTAAGACATTATTCATACTTTCGGAAACAACATCAGGGAAATAGGCAAGGATTGGTTCAAACTGTTGAGTGCCTTGAGTACAATATAGGTCTTCAAAATAAGCCAAAATATGATTCTGCAGCTGTAAAGGTGCACAGTTCCAATCTCCCTACGCTGTTTTGAGCATTGAAATTCGGTTGTGAAGTCGCCTTTGAATTGTTGTGGCATGGAAAAATCGTGTGTTTCTATCCCCATAAGTCAGCCATTGTATTCTTGATCGAAGCCCACAATACTGTTCCTCTTGTTCCCATAAACGCCCAATCTCATTCTTTAGATGAGCAATGCTTTCCATATTGGTTAGTGATCCCCTGGGCTGATTTATTAGAGTTTGTAGCTTCTGTTTGAGTAAGGAAATAACCCTCACAGCATTTGGAAAGTGCACATGACTCCATTGGGCTAGCCGTCGGGAAACCCAATGTAGCTTTACAAGGCAAGATTCAGCTGCATGAACTGGAGACATCCATGCTTCTCGAACTATACGCTGACAATCAGTAGGCTCATTCCAATATGCTTCATATCTAAAACGACGTCTTTGGGATAAGTTTGACTGAAAAAAGGAGAGCAAAAGAGGACTATGATATGAACCAACCGCTGGCAGAGCAAATACTTCCGCTTGCACACACATCAAGCGCCAGTCTAAAGTACAAAAAGCTCGATCCAGTCTTTCCTTCACACAGTCCGGGTCCACTCTATTATTAGACCAAGTGTAGGTGCAGCCCTTAGAATTCATTTCCATAAGTGAGCATATCGTTATGAAATTTCGAAAAGCTGCCACTCGATAAGGCTCGAGCCTTCGACCTCCTGTTTTTTCCCACTCATACAGCACCGCATTTGTCACGCCTCGAGTCCTTGCGAGCGCGCAACATCGCCTTACTGCCAATCTGTTTAGTCTCTTGCCCAGGACCCAAAATATCGCACTAACTAATGAGACTCATATGCACATGCGGAAGCGACATACATAACTCCATGCATAAGACAATAAGATGACTTGAGGGAAATAGACACTTAACCATTACACCACAAACTCTCAGTTTTACAAAATACACAAGAACGACTAAGATAACTAGGGCTAGAGGAAAAGGGTTAGCCTACTCAAAAGAGACATCTACAAAGGAACACGCTTCACTGCCCTAAGGGATACTCCAAAAATCAGAGGCCGCTACAATGCCTAAAAGACAGGCTCGCTGCTGATGGATCAGGGGACACCGGCCGCTGGATGGTACTCTACCCAGTCGCCCGGCTGAGGCTCCTCTGGGACTTCTTCTTCTGGCTCTGACTCGGAATACACTGGGATGTCTTCCTCCTCCAAATTGGACCCTAAGTCCATGGGCTCGCCCTCGGCGCCTATAATCTCCCACTCGAACCCTGCCTCCTCCATGGGAACGTCGTCGGCATCAGAGGGCTCGATGACCTCGCCATCTGCAACGGGATGCTGTGGCTGTACTGTTGGGAGGCCCATGCCTGGCTCGAGGCCGGTCATCGGATCAGAAATCTCGCCATCGGGTGGGTATGTGATCATCGGGTCCTGCTCCTCAAGGATATCCCAAGGCACGTCAAAAGATCGCAGAGGTCCCCAAGTAGCGACATCGTCTCGATACCACCATGCTGCATACCTATCTGGTCTCCAATGGTCTGTCCCGTCCTCCACCCAGACGGTACTACGCTCATATATAAAAACCTCATCCTCGCCCACTGGGTACTCAGTAACGTACTTCTCGGTCATCACTGGCACCCCAAAAGCTGGCGGCGGCAGGGTCAAGGCTTGGGGTCTGAAAGGTGGGTCCCACGACGGGGTGAGATAAACTCAATAAGCTAGTCCTAACCCTAAGCTAGGCACTCGGGACTTCCAGACACACCCAGACACATGCAATGACCAGTCATACGAAAACAGGCGAATGGGCACATAATAACTCAATCAAGGCACGCATTGTCATATAACTCACCAATCTAGATTAGGCTTGGCTTTCGTACCTTGGCACTCAACATCTCATAATATAAAGGATAGCTTATATATATATATGGATATACTTATTACGATCGTAATACTCATGGCAGAGCCCGCATTTAATGCCTCAGGCTTAATAAATCAAGGAACCCGCGTTTAACGCCTCAGGTTTCCGATGCCATGTCATGACCTACGTTTAACGCCTCAGGTCTATCCCGCGTTTAACGCATCAGGATATCACTAAGCCCCGCGTTTAACGCATCAGGGCATTATATGCACATAGGCTCATAATTCAACCAATCATAGTATAGTACAATCACATGTGCATATCGTCCATACAAGGACCACCCGGCCATTTAAATCACAATTCCGTACCATGGCATATCATCACATCACAATCAATCGAGGCCATTATCATACTTCGCGATCAAATCATATTTGGTTGGAATAACTCACTTGCCATCACTATGGCCATTCGGCCCTATCACCATTTCCCGAATCATTTGATCGATTATGTCACATAACTCATTAAATAGTCACACAAGGTCAATCTTTACCACTATGGCACTATCTAATCAATTAATCCCCACATGAGAGCCCATGACTAGAATAGGAATAGGGTTCATTAGATTATTTCATGCATCGAGTCATTCAATTACACTCATGGCCGAACCCTCCCAAGCTCGAACGGGGATTTCGCTAACATAAACGAGCTCAACCAAGTCCTATCACTTCCGATGGTGCCATGAGGGATTCGGTCTATACTATCACCTATTCCCTAACCCACTTCAACCATGAAATCAACACAACAAGTCTTAAAAAGGTAAGTTCATGCTCGGTTCCCCCAAGGTCAGATTCGGTCCCCCACGGTTCTTGCCCAACTAGCCATTAAACTCATCACAACTAACACTCTCTCGGTCTTTCCATCACACGAGGTCTTAGCTAAGGGTTAGAATAAGCTTACCTAGTCCAAGAGTCCAAGAAATCGGCGGCAAGTGGCGTGGGAAACGGCGCGGCGCATGGCGGTTCCTCGGCGATCAAAATAGGTTCCTCAAGAACTCCTTAAGAACGGCCCCGGTTCTCTCTCGGTTTTGGTTCGGTCGGCGGCGGCTTGCTCAGCTCCAAGCCGAATGGTGGTTGCTTCACGGTCCTAAGAAGGTTGTGTGGTGGCGGCCTAGGGTGGTGGAGTGGCGGTGGGGAAGCCGGCGCCCACTTAGAGGCCGAGAGAGAGAGGGAGAGAACGAGAGGGAGAGGGCGGCCGAGAAATGGAGGAAGAGAGGGAGTGGCGTCGTCCAAAAATGGAGGGGTAGAGAGAGAGAGAATGACGAGAGAAAATGAGGGGGAGAGTGAAGGCTTTGTCCATTCAAGGTCCAAGGGAAAGAGTGATTGATAGGAGTGGTTGGGGAAGTACAAGGGAATAGTGTAGTGGAATGACATGGTGTAAGAGGGTTGGTATGGGGTAGTCACTCATCAAGTCACTCAAGTCTCTTCCTAACCATTCTTGTCAACTTACCAATCTAGGGACAATGACCAAAAGGCCCTCAAGGATTCGGCCAAGGGTGGGGATAGGCAATGTCCAATTTGCCCTTGTCTATTTCTAAGAGGAAAAACATTGACTTAAGGGTATAAAGGTAATCTCGTAATCGTCGGTCCGAATCTCGCTTTTCTAACTTATACGGGGCTAATTCTAATCTTAATAACACACCGATGAGGCGACGTCCAAATTTACTCCTTTGTGATCCTCGAATATCCGGCCTCCAATCTCGAAGTCCAATCCATGGCTAAATTCAGTCAATTGTCATTCCAGCGCGTCTCAGACTAATGGGCGGCTCTCAGGAGTTACGCGTATCGACCCGCGACTAATGTCACGTTTAAGAGTTACTCGAGCCACGGCGGCTTTGGTTGTCATGTAATCGCGAGGGTCAATCACTAGTCCCGAAGGTTACGACCGTTAGGAATCGATTTAGGTTGATTCGCAAATCATGTCATGGTCATACGGAATCACCCGTGAACCAATCGCACGACACTAGTAAATCGTTCTAAAACCATTCTTAGATCGACCTTTAGCGGTCCTAAATATTCCCTCGACGATCTTTATGGTCAAAGCGTCGACTCGTGGTTAAGTTCTTTGGTCCACGTACTTTAAATCCTATATGGCCATTCCCCATTGGTTAGTCGACTCGAGGGTGATCAATTCTGAGAGAGATTAACTGGAATACATCGACAGACATTCATTCATTAATAAGCTTCGAGATAGGGTCGGAATTCAGGATGTCACAACTCTTCCCCCTTTACAGAAATTTCGTCCTCGAAATTTACCTTACAACCACCTAATTAAACAAATGGGGGTGCTGGCGCCTCATCGCTTCCTCGCTTTCCCAGGTGGCTCCTTCAGTTCCATGGTGCTCCCAGATCACCTTCACTAGCGGGATCGTCTTATTCCTCAGGACTTGCTCCTTTCTGTCCTCGATCCTAACTGGCCTTTCCACATTCGACACTCGATCGTCCACTTCTATCACTTCGTGGTCTAGTACATGAGTCACGTCCGGTTCATACTTTCTCAGCATCGACACGTGAAACACATTGTGAACTTGGGATAAACTTGGCGGCAAGGCGAGTCTGTAGGCCAAGGTCCCAATCCGCTCTAAGATTTCAAAAGGGCCTACGTACCTCGGGCTTAGCTTTCCTTTCTTTCCAAACCGGGATAATCCTTTCATCGGTGACACCTTCAAGAAGACATGGTCTCCCACTTAAAACTCCAACGGCCTGCGCCGCTTGTCGGCGTAACTTTTCTGGCGACTCTGCGCGGTCTTCAATCTTTCCCTTATGACTCTTACTGCCTCCACTGACTGCTCCACTAATTCTGGGCCTGTTATGCTTCTTTCACCAACCTCGTCCCAGCATAAAGGAGTCCTGCACGCTCTACCGTATAATGCTTCGAACGGTGCCATTCCGATGCTCTGCTGGTAACTGTTGTTATAGGCAAACTCTACCAAGTGTAACTGATCCTCCCAACCTCCTTTAAAGTCTAACACGCAAGCTCTCAGCATATCTTCCAGCGTCTGAATTGTCCTTTCAGATTGTCCGTCTGTCTGGGGGTGGTAAGCGGTGCTGTACTGTAGTTTCGTCCCTAAAGCCTCCTGTAGGCTTTTCCAAAACGAAGCAGTAAACTTGGGGTCTCTGTCCGAAGTAATCGTCACTGGAACTCCATGAAGACGAACTATGTACCTCATGTACAACTCTGCGTATCTATCCATCGCGAAATCTTTTCTTACTGCCAGGAAGTGCGCGGACTTAGTCAGTCTATCCACGATCACCCAAATCGAATCATGTCCTCTCTGACTCCTCGGCAAACCCATGACAAAGTCCATGGTGATGTGCTCGCATTTCCACTCGGGGATTTCCAAAGGCTGCAACATCCCACCAGGCTTGCAATGCTGAGCCTTAACTTGCTGGCACGTCAAACACTTCGCTACGTGCTTAGCTACGTCCACTTTCATTCCATTCCACCAGTAGTGCTGACACAGATTCTGATACATTTTCGTGCTACCCAGGTGGATACTATAGTTGCTCCTATGAGCTTCCGACAAGATCCTTTCTCTTAGTTCCTCGTCACTGGGCACGCACAAGCGTCCACGAAACTTCAGAATCCCATCCTCGGATACTTGAAAGTCGGGTTTCCTTTTTGCGGCATCCATTTCCAGGATCTTTTGGATGTCGGGGTCCGTAGATTGCAACACTTTCACTTTCTCATGAATCTCTGGTTCAATCTCAATATGGCTAGGAGACAAGACAGCTGGCAGACTTCAAGCTTAAACTATGAATCCCTTATTCCTTCCAACATAGTCCATTCTTTAACCAACAAATGCGCAATGCTCGATTTCCGACTCAGCGCATCCGCAACCTTATTTGCCTTTCCGGGGTGATAAAGGATATCACAGTCATAGTCCTTGAGCAACTCCATCCATCGACGTTGCCTCATGTTCAACTCCTTTTGGAAAAACAAGTACTTCAAACTCTGGTGGTCTGTGTAAATCTGAAACCTTTCTCCACACAAGTAATGCCTCCAAATCTTCAAGGCGAAGATGATAGCTGCTAATTCCAAATCGTGCGTCGGGTAATTCATCTCATGAGGTCTTAACTGTCTCGATGCATAAGCTACGACTCTTCCATGCTGCATCAAGACGCATCCTAATCCCTTCAGCGACGCATCGCTATAAATATCATAACCTCCAGGTCCAGAAGGGATGGTCAACACTGGTGCAGTCGTCAAACGATGCTTGAGTTCCTGAAAACTCCTCTCACACTTATCCGTCCATTCAAACCACGTATCCTTCTTAGTCAGCCTCGTCAAAGGAGTAGCTATCGAGGAAAACTTTTCCACGAACCTGCGATAATATCCTGCCAATCCTAGGAAGCTTCGGACCTCTGTTACTGACGTAGGTCTAGGCCAATTCGTTACTGCTTCAATCTTTGCGGGGTCCACAGAAATCCCATTTCCAGAGATGACATGTCCAAGGAACGTAACTTCGTTAAGCCAAAACTCGCACTTACTGAACTTGGCGTACATCGAGTGTTCCCTTAACGTCCGTAGAACTATACTCAATTGCTCCTCATGCTCCTCAGGACTCTTTGAGTAAATCAAGATGTCGTCGATGAAAACAATGACGAACTGATCCAAGTATTCCCTAAACACTCTGTGCATCAAATCCATGAAAGCAGCTGGGGCATTAGTCAATCCAAACGGCATGACCGTAAACTCATAATGCCCATACCTTGTCCGAAAAGCTGTCTTCGGTATATCTTCCTTCTTAATCCTCAACTGGTGATAACCCGTCTTTAGGTCTATCTTGGAGAACACAGAAGCTCCTTGCAGTTGATCAAACAAGTCGTCAATCCTTGGCAACAGATACTTGTTCTTGATAGTTACCTGGTTCAACTGCCTGTAGTCAATGCATAAACGCAACGACCCATCATTCTTCCTTACAAACAAGACTGGCGCTCCCCAAGGCGAAGCACTTGGACGAATAAATCCTTTGTCCAGCAGTTCTTGCATCTGAACCTTCAATTCCTTCAACTCCGACAAGGACATCCTATAGGGTGCCTTCGAAATCGGTTCCGTTCCGGGTGCTAACTCAATCACGAACTCTATTTCCCTTTCTGGAGGCAACCCTGGTAACTCTTGAGGAAAGACATCGGGGTAATCACGTACTACAGCTATATCCTCTAGCTTTGGTTCCTCTACGGTTGGATCCATTACGGCAGGTAAGTATGCCTGGCATCCTTCGTCCAAAAGCCTAGTCACTTCAAGTGACGAAATCAAAGGGATTGAGGTTCCTCCTCGACTTCCCGCAAACTCGAATCTAGGGTGATCATTAGGATGGAAATGAATCACCCTGCTACCACAATCAACGACAGCCCTTTGCCTACTTAACCAATCCATACCAATAATCACATCAAAGTCAAACATATGCAGCACGGCTAAATCTATCTGTTCCTCACTACCACCAACGACTATCTTACAATCGGGACAGCCTAGCGAAACCAACACTTTATCCTTCAATGGGGTGGTAACATGCAATATCACATCCAAAGGTCTCAATTCAATTCCAACCAAATCAGCAAACTGAGCAGATATGAACGAGTGCGATGCTCCAGGATCAAACAAGGCATATGCAGCATGATCACATAAAGTAACCGTACCTGTGACCACGCCGGGCGCGTTCTCCACTTCCCTTTACGCCACAGCATACACCCTTCCTTGAGCTGGCGGCCTATTTGCGTTGTTCTGCTGGGCTCCAGCCTGCGGTCCCACTGGCGGTCGATTTCCTTGAGCTTGGGGTCCCGGTGCTTGACTTGGGCAATTTCTTATGTGATGGCCCAGTTGGCCACACTTGAAGCACGCGCCCGTCCTGCTCGGGCAAGGTCCATTGCCATGCTTCCGCCCGCACAAGCGACAAATCCAATTTGACTGGTGAGCAGGCTTGCCAATATTCCTTCTGGCTAGAGGGACAAAACGTCGATTGCTCGCCATTGGCCTCTTGCCGAACTGGCGGTTATCCCTGGCAGGAGTGAACCGCGATCCAGCAGCCATTCCTCTTTCCTTCATATCTCTTTCCACTAGTTGGCCCCTCTCATAAATTGCATCATAACCTTGTAGGTCCAACAGCACCAACTGGCTGCGAAGGTCAGGTCTTAGTCCATCTCTGAACCTTCTCGCCCTGTCCTCAGGGTTCTCGACCATCCTCGGGGCATACTTGGACAGTCTTGCAAATTCAGCCTCATACTGGTCGATGGTCATCTGGTTCTGGTGGAGATTCTGGAATTCAATCATCTTCTGTTCTTGAGCCGCTCTGGAGAAATACTTAGCATTAAACACTTCAGAGAATACAGTCCAATTTGGCTCCGTTCCTTCGGAGAAAACTCTTCCTTTGGTGGCCTTCCACCAATCGTTCGCAGTTCCACGAAGCTAGTACACAGCTAGGATCACCTTCTCCGCCTCAGTACAGCCCAACACCTCAAAGACCTTCTCCAATTCCTCAATCCAAGCAGGGGCAGCTCCAGGGTCCCCCGTTCCATCAAACTTCGATGGCTTCAGCTTCATGAAGTGCTCCATCAGCTGGCCCATCATGCGATTCCCTTGTCCCTGGGCATTGCCACCTTCATTGTCATGTCCATTGTTCCCGTTATTTCCATTTGCCAGCTTGGCGGCAGCGACGGCAGCCTCAGCAGCCTGGGCAACAGCAGCAGCCCTTTCCTAGGCCTGTCTACCCATCAAGTTCCCGATTTCCTCTAAGATCCTCATGACTCCATCGTACCTAGGATCTTCCACCACTTGTGGCCTAGAGCTAGACGCTCCTCCAGTACCTCTGGTTCGGTTGCTCATCTTTCTAAGTCTCACAACACTTGAGTCACTATAATTCCATCTAGGAATTAGAGACCTAAGCCATCTACTTAAGTCTAACAAGGCTACGCCACTCTCACAGCAGCAATCACAATCAAAGAAATCGTTATTCTAGCAACCATCAGGAGCAATCATCAGAAGTGTCACAATCAGAAAATCACAGTCGTGCCACACATTCAGTTGCCTCTGCAACTTAGCCAAATCACAATCAGCTATCCAATCCAGCAATCAGCAAACACACTTAGTGCCAAGTACGAAGCCTTATAGCCTTAAGTCTACCAAAGATGATGCCAGTCAATATGCCAATCACAAGCGCCATTTCACATGTCTTGCATTTCATGCCTAACTCTAGCGAATCCCTAAGGTCTCGCTACCCAGTTATCCTCAAATCATCACACCTTATTACTCCAGTCCTCAACCAACTTGGATCGAGCTGACCTTTCTCTGATACCAAACAAGAGGGGATGTCACGCCCCGAGTCCTTGCGAGCGCGCAACATCGCCTTACTGCCAATCTGTTTAGTCTCTTGCCCAGGACCCAAAATATCGCACTAGCTAATGAGACTCATATGCACATGCGGAAGCGACATACATAACTCCATGCATAAGACAATAAGATGACTTGAGGGAAATAGACACTTAACCATTACACCACAAACTCTCAGTTTTACAAAATACACAAGAACGACTAAGATAACTAGGGCTAGAGGAAAATGGTTAGCCTATTCAAAAGAGACATCTACTAAGGAACACGCGTCACTGCCCTAAGGGATACCCCAAAAATCAGAGGCCGCTACAATACCTAAAAGACAGGCTCGCTGCTGATGGATCAGGCGACACTGGCCACTGGATGGTACTCTACCCAGTCGCCCGGCTGAGGCTCCTCTGGGACTTCTTCTTCTGGCTCTGACTTGAAATACATTGGGATGTCTTCCTCCTCCGAATCGGACCCTAAGTCTATGGGCTCGCCCTCGGCGCATACAATCTCCCACTCGAACCCTGCCTCCTCCATGGGAACGTCGTCGACATCAGAGGGCTCGATGACCTCGCCATCTGCAACGGGATGCTGTGGCTGCACTGCTGGGAGGCCCATGCCTGGCTCGAGGCCGGTCATCGGATCAGAAATCTCGCCATCGGGTGGGTATATGATCATCGGGTCCTGCTCCTCAAGGATATCCCAAGGCACGTCAAAAGATCGCAGAGGTCCCCAAGTAGCGACGTCGTCTCGATACCACCATGCTGCATACCTATCTGGCCTCCAATGGTCTGTCCCGTCCTCCACCCAGACGGTACTACGCTCATATATAAAAACCTCATCCTCGCCCACTGGGTACTCAGTAACGTACTTCTCGGTCATCACTGGCACCACAAAAGCTGGCGGCGGCATGGTCAAGGCTTGGGGTCTGAAAGGTGGGTCCCACGACGGGGTGAGATAAACTCAATAAGCTAGGCACTCGGGACTTCCAGACACACCCAGACACATGCAATGACCATTCATGCGAAAACAGGCGAATGGGCACATAATAACTCAATCAAGGCACGCATTGTCATATAACTCACCAATCTAGATTAGGCTTGGCTTTCGTACCTTGGCACTCAACATCTCATAATATAAAGGATAGCATATATATATGTGTATAAACTTAGTACGATCGTAATACTCATGGCAGAGCCCGCGTTTAACGCCTTAGGCTTAATAAATCAAGGAACCCGCGTTTAACGCCTCAGGTTTCCGATGCCATGTCATGACCCGCGTTTAACACCTCAGGTCTATCCCGCGTTTAACGCATCAGGATATCACTAAGCCCCGCGTTTAACGCATCAGGGCATTATATGCACATAGGCTCATAATTCAACCAATCATAGTATAGTACAATCACATGTGCATATCGTCCATACAAGGACCACCCGGCCATTTAAATCACAATTCCGTACCATGGCATATCATCACATCACAATCAATCGAGGCCATTATCATACTTCGCGATCAAATCATATTTGGTTGGAATAACTCACTTGCCATCACTATGGCCATTCGGCCCTATCACCATTTCCCGAATCATTTGATCGATTATGTCACATAACTCATTAAATAGTCACACAAGGTCAATCTTTACCACTATGGCACTATCTAATCAATTAATCCCCACATGAGAGCCCATGACTAGAATAGGAATAGGGTTCATCAGATTATTTCATGCATCGAGTCATTCAATCACACTCATGGCCGAACCCTCCCAAGCTCGAACGGGGATTTCGCTAACATAAACGAGCTCAACCAAGTCCTATCACTTCCGATGGTGCCATGAGGGATTCGGTCTATACTAGCACCTATTCCCTAACCCACTTCAACCATGAAATCAACACAACAAGTATTAAAAAGGTAAGTTCATGCTCGGTTCCCCCAAGGTCAGATTCGTTCCCCCACGGTTCTTGCCCAACTAGCCATTAAACTCATCACAACTAACACTCTCTCGGTCTTTCCATCACACGAGGTCTTAGCTAAGGGTTAGAATAAGCTTACCTAGTCCAAGAGTCCAAGAAATCGGCGGCAAGTGGCGTGGGAAACGGCGCGGCGCACGGCGGTTCCTCGACGATCAAAATAGGTTCCTCAAGAACTCCTTAAGATCGGCCCCGATTCTCTCTCGGTTTTGGTTCGGTCGGCGGCGGCTTGCTCGGCTCCAAGCCGAATGGTGGTTGCTTCACGGTCCTAAGAAGGTTGTGTGGTGGCGGCCTAGGGTGGTGGAGTGGCGGTGGGGAAGCCGGCGCCCACTTAGAGGCCGAGAGAGAGAGGGAGAGAACGAGAGGGAGAGGGCGGCCGAGCAATGGAGGAAGAGAGGGAGTGGCGTCGTCCAAAAATGGAGGGGTAGAGAGAGAGAATGACGAGAGAAAATGAGGGGGAGAGTGAAGGCTTTGTCCATTCAAGGTCCAAGGGAAAGAGTGATTGATAGGAGTGGTTGGGGAAGTACAAGGGAATAGTGTAGTGGAATGACATGGTGTAAGAGGGTTGGTATGGGGTAGTCACTCATCAAGTCACTCAAGTCTCTTCCTAACCATTCTTGTCAACTTACCAATCAAGGGACAATGACCAAAAGGCCCTCAAGGATTCGGCCAAGGGTGGGGATAGGCAATGTCCAATTTTCCCTTGTCTATTTCTAAGAGGAAAATCATTGACTTAAGGGTATAAAGGTAATCTCCTAATCGTCGGTCCGAATCTCGCTTTTCTAACTTATACGGGGCTAATTATAATCTTAATAACACACCGATGAGGCGACGTCCAAATTTACTCCTTTGTGATCCTCGAATATCCGACCTCCAATCTCGAAGTCCAATCCATGGCTAAATTCAGTCAATTGTCATTCCAGCGCGTCTCAGACTAACGGGTGGCTCTCAGGAGTTACGCGT
Organism: Rhodomyrtus psidioides; assembly: GCA_021437785.1. Taxonomy (NCBI): domain Eukaryota; kingdom Viridiplantae; phylum Streptophyta; class Magnoliopsida; order Myrtales; family Myrtaceae; genus Rhodomyrtus; species Rhodomyrtus psidioides. Next base: position 398,539 of record JAILYB010000166.1, on the reverse strand, counting down.
ATCGATCCGCGACTAATGTCACGATTAAGAGTTACTCGAGCCACGGCGGCTTTGGTTGTCATGTAATCGCGAGGGTCAATCACTAGTCCCGAAGGTTACAACCGTTAGGAATCGATTTAGGTTGATTCGCAAATCATGTCATGGTCATACGGAATCACCCGTGAACCAATCGCACGACACTAGCAAATCATTCTAAAACCATTCTTAGATCGACCTTTAGCGGTCCTAAATATTCCCTCGACGATCCTTATGGTCAAAGCGTCGACTCGTGGTTAAGTTCTTTGGTCCACGTACTTTAAATCCTATATGGCTATTCCCCATTGTTTAGTCGACTTGAGGGTGATCAATTCTGAGAGAGATTAACTGGAATACATCGATAGACATTCATTCATTAATAAGCTTCGAGATAGGGTCGGAATTCAGGATGTCACATCATTAAAGTCTCCTACACACAACCATGGATGTTTAAGATGCTGATGAATACTGTGGAGATCATACCAAAGTTGTTGACGCTCCTGAAACGAGTTGGGCGCATGAACGAACGAGATCTCCATGAAAAAATGGCTATCACTATCAGAGAAAAGCACATGGATATACAAAGAAGAGGCAGCAAGAATATTTACAGAAGCTGCGCCGTTCGAAAACAAAGCTAAACCCCCTGCTATACCAGAAGGCGGTATGGTGAAGCTATTAAAAAAATAGAGCCTCTTTTGAATACGAAGGACAACCACATCTGGTTGCTTCGTTTCTATAAGACACACCAGGTTGGGCCTATTGCGAGCTTTCAAAGCTCGAAGCTCTCGAACCGTCAGGGGGTTGCCCAGCCCCTGGCAGTTCCAACACAAAATCGTCATGGAGTACGTGGTAGCTTATTAGGGCTAGCTACCAGAGCCCGAGGAAAGAGTTCCTCCTGCAAAACTGGAGTTTCAGTGAGCTGAGATTCATTAAGTAAACACAGATTTGTTGAAATGTCATAAGGCGTATATCTCCTAGATTTCTTTGAAACTGAGCCAATTTGTTGTTTCCCCTTCTGTTTTCGGTTGAATCTTGCCATAGCTTGGTGAGAGACCTGCTCTTGTTCAGTTTCAAGTTGTTGAGTAGGGGCCAGGGCAAGAAACATGGAAGAGACAAACTGTTGTTTCTCTGGTATATGTGGCAGATTAAACAACTATTGAGAAGCAGACTCTTGAAGGTTAGATAACCCAGATACAGATTTTGGTATAGGCAGAGCATTATAGTTAGGGGAAAGTTGCTTATCTGTTAAGGGAATTGCAGCCAATTTTGAATCAATTGAGGAAGGTGAGCTGATTTCTTGCCGTGAAGTGCCATCATGGGCTGGTATTGGGACCATGGACGGCTGAGTACTTACTGAGGAGGGAGATGATGACACTACAGATAGCACTGGAGAAAAAACTGATTGCTCATTGTAGAAAACTCGCCAAAAAGGACTGTAGTATGCAGATTCAGCTCTAAGCCAACTTCCAAAGCCACTATTCATATTGGAATCAAAGCGGCTTTCTTCATAAGTAAAAGTAGGACAGTCCCTGGCAAAATGCCCAATATAACCGCATGAATAGAAATACGTAGGGAGACACTCATACTTAAAGTCAAGCCAGAGTTCAAGTCCTTGGTAATTAGCAAGAATGCCCACTTGTAGTTCACTCAAGAGAGATATTTCCACCCACGCCTTCACTGCAAGAAGCGCGGCAGGAGATCGAGATTCAAGTTTCACCTGCTGGACAACCCTAACTTGCATCATAATCTTTTCCACAATACTTTTAGTGTGCCATCCAAGTGGTAATCCCAAAATATGGATCCAAAAGACGCATCGCGAGAAATCATAGCGTGGCAAGGGTATGTGAGGATTACTACTGTGTAGGACAAGTAGGTAATTGGCAAAAGACCATGGACCAGTCGTGAGGATCCTTTCCTTGTCTTGCACAATACGGAAGGTGAAGCTGTATAGGTTCTGCCCTTGTGAGATGATAAGAACATTCTCCATCCACCATGCTTTTTTAATAGCCGTTTGGAATGCCATAAAAAGCTTGCCCACCAGAGTAGCATCACATGTATCTATTGATTCATTTGAGATATTTGCGTGATCCTTGCTACCCATTAACTTACCCAGTTTCTTGTAGAGAGCAGCCAAACGAGAAGTAGCATCCGATGTATCTTCCATGAAGCTTTGATCCAGTTAAACAGCAGAGTTGTTATGCAGATTAAAGAAAACCAGTGCAGTGAACAAAAGACAGCAGGAACGTAGCAGGGGAACAAAGGAAAAGATAGCAGGGAAGAAGGGAGGCTAAAGTCAGCAAGGTAAGATGAACATACAAGAGAGCCGAAGATAAAGAAAGAGATAAACTGAAAGTGAACTGAGGAGAAGCAACATCAACAGAGGAGAAGAAGACCAAACTAAGGAGGATAGGTGAGCAAGAACAGAAGCTGCGAGAGAGAATTTGAGAAGAAATCACAAGCAATAGCTAGTGAGATATGGGATGATCAAGCAGGTAAAATTGGCTGAAGCGGTGGGAAAAGTGAGGGAGCTGCTACGGTGAGCAAAGAGAATTCCCTCGAAGCAGGGAAAGTCTAACATGCGATTTGTGGTTTTCACGTGCATGGACTTTTCGCGGTTGAATTTTGCATGTTGTGTTCCGGCCCGTCTGCTGCGCGTCGATTTCATATCCGCTTCCGCTGCCGGTCCAATGAAATGCAAATGTGACGAATGCAGAAAATTAAACTAAATTATATGAATACATTATGAGATTGATTTAAATATTTTTTCCAGGGAGTAAGGTTAGTCCTTAATTTTTATGCAATAAATGATTAAATAAAAAAAAATCATAATTTAGATGTCAAGATCATTACAATGGTATTGCTCAATATAAATTAATTGGCCAGTTTAGGTCAGACCCATTTTCAACCCATTTAAACTTGAACTGATCCATTCGCTTGACAGATCTAGTCTTGCTATAGGTGTTAATTCCCCAAGTTACCTATGACGAGGCCTCATCATTGGTATAACTGCTTTTTGAAAAATGCACAATCACACCCTCAAATCCCGAAATTGATTTAAAAAAAATAGAGGATGGCAAAAGAAGGGCAAAGGATTTTGTTCCCGAAAAAGAACGAAAAAAAAAAAATTGAAGGCTCGATGTTGCTTGCTGGCATATTGGCATGTAGTACATGCGTTGACGTCAACAGCGGAAAATCACTATCTCGTATCTAGATAGAGTTCTTCGCCAGAAATTTAATTTAATTTTTTTTTTTCAACTTACGAGCTAGAGAGGACACCTGAAGTAAAAATGAAAAACAATGTTAAGTAGAAGATAAGCAGTCCACTTTTCCCAATACTTTTGCAAAATGAATTTAAACGTCTAGGCTGCGTTTGGTCGTCGGAATTTCTGATCAGGATTGGATTGGATAGAATAGTATAAGAAATACAGCGATTTGGCCATATCATATCTACTGTTTGGTGAACTACGGATTCAAAGTCGGATATTCTCATATCCTATCCTATCATGTGTTTGGTAGAAACTGTATATGAATGTAAAGGACATATATGCCTCTACGTGATGCTCATGAAATATTTCGAACTTATTACTATAAAAATAACGTTCTCATATACAAATATACTTTAAAATATGCACATTTTATTAGATTTCAAATCTCTTTGCAAAAAAAAAAATGAAAATAGACACAAATGAGACATTACTCTTCTATCATCTCTTGAATAAAGCTCCAAACTTCACAAGAAACAAATAGAAACAACTATGAATAAAGCTCCAAACTTCACAAGTGGGTTTTTTTTTTGTCGTCGGTTGATGAGCATCTTACACCGACAGTCCACAAAATTTCTACTTGGGTAACCAAAACAGATGTTGCTGGAACAATTATGTCCTTAATTCTTGTTCTGGCACAACGTTAAATAATGTTTTAGGTGACACAGCGATATTCTGCCAGGCCAAATAAGGTACAATTATGTCCTTAATTCTTGTTCTGGCACAACGTTTTTTAGCCCAGACTAAGTCAGTGGTGAATAAACTCAAACCTTTGCCTCTCCAATTTCTACTCAAGCATGTTATGCAATAAGATTTCAGACCACAGATCGTTGGTGTGGACTTTGAGGACAACAACACACTCCTAGTAGTGGCTAGGCAATCTGCATCTTGGAAGATTATGTCCAAGGCAGAAATGAAGGACGAATGCGCACAGTGACACATTTACAATATACACCTACACGAACATACAAGGATACAAACATCATAGACCACGACAAGATCGCAGCCATAATTTTGACAGATTCGCCATTAGAAACCCCCTCGGTGAATGACCATTGTATATGAGGAAATTTCCTCTTGCTAGTTTTTTGATGTTACCTATACAAGCTCTAGAAGAAGCAGATTGTAATTTGAAACAACTTCACAAGAAACAAATAGAAACAACTTCACAAGAAACAAATAGAAACAACTTCACAAGAAACAAATAGAGCTCCAAACTTCACAAGAAACAAATAGAAACCATAAATAAAGCTCCAAACTTTACAAGAAATAACACATTCCAAAAAACTAAAGCATTCCAACAAATAGTAAAATCAACATTGTTCGATGTTGTTCATTGTCTAAAAACAGCAAAAAGAGACTACACACGACATTACTCTTCTATCATCTCTTGGAGAAGCATGTCCACAAATGCCTTCCTATCATCTCCTTGAAAAAAAAAAGATGAATATTCTCAGGATCCTGCACAATTTTATTTTGTCCATGGTATCTAGAGACATCTTAAGAAGCTCTTCATTGATTTTTCTCTTGTCGTCATTGTGACATTCCGAATTCCGACCCCTCTCGAGGCTATGGAATGGAAGGATATCGATCGGTGTATTTCAGTTATAATTTGCTCGGAGTTGGCCACTCTTGAGTTAACTGACCGAAAGGGAAAGATTACCGCGGAGTTGGGTACTGGACCTAGGGAATTTGAATGAGAAATGGCACTTTGACCATAAGTATTGTTGATGGAATATTTTGGGCCAGCAGGGATCGATCTAGGAGCGATCATGGAATGCCTTGCTATCGTTATACATTGGGACGCAGGTGATTCCGCTTAATCAATGTGTGATTTGCGAGAATTTTCGAAATTTGATTCTGATGATCGGGACCGCGAGAGCTAGCGATAAACCCTTGCAATTACATGACAACCAAAGTCGCCTTGGCTTGAGAAAATCTCAAGATCGATACGTGTAGCGCTTGCAAGAGTCGCTCGTCAGTTTGAGATAAACTGAAATTATAGTCGACGAGAGCTTGACATGAAATTGGACCTCGAGATTGGGTATTGAACATTGAGGAATTCCAACATCTGAAATGAATTGGAGGTTGCCTCATCGACGGTGATTTATATTGGAAAAATGAAGTTTTGGACAGAAAGTGTGAAATGACCATTTTGCCCCTCGACCCTTCGCCTTGCCTTAAGAACTAATGGAAGTCATTTTGGTCATTCCAAACCCCCAAGAGCTGCCGAAAATAAAGAGGCGACATGGTCAATGAAAGTCAATGGTGGACCAAGACCTTCTAGAAGCAATGACAAGTGTCATTAGAAGACACATCCTTATATCCATGGCATTAATTACCCATCTTGTCACTTGTTAACCTCAATTATTTGTGGAAGTCTTCTTCTTCCTCCTCTTCATTTTGGACGACCACCATCTCTATCTCCTCTCTCTCCATTTTTTTTTCTTCTTTCTCTTTCTCGTCCGAATAGCTTCAACTCAACTAGTCCCGACCACCTCCCTTCCTCCGACCACAACTCTTTCGTCCGATATCGGATTGAGGTAAAACCGCCACCATTTGCAATATCATCGTCTTATATTTCTAGGGACATGTTGTGAGATCATATTGACCCAGCCGTTTGCCCAGTAGGTCCGTTGGAATGGGCAAAGGTCAGATTGAAATAGAATCTGATCGGTTTTGGGGAAGGAGCGGTTTCGTGGGCCTCAAGACTTCAAATGACTCTAAATCTTCGGTGAGACTCTCTTGACTCATAGTACGTGAGTTGTCCAAACTAGGGTTACAAGTTTAATTGAGTTTAGATGGGTTTCCATGGCTGATTTGTAGTAGTCTTTACCGAACAGATTCTGACCGTATGCAGACCGTGAGGAACCGAGCTGTTCAAGGGACCTTGAGACGTTATGTTGCTTCAAAATCTTTGGTGAGCTCCAAAAACATGTAGATTAAGATTATGGCAAGTTCATTTTGTGGTGAATGAAAGTTTAAAGTTGAATTATGGGCTGTTAAAAGTGATTTTATGAAGAACTGATTATGCCCCTGTTTTGACTTGTGGAAACCGAACACTTTAGGGGCTGAGAATGGTGCCGCCATGTCTTTAAATGATCATTAAGGCACCTTAAGATGTCAATTGTTATGTTGGTAAGGTGCACACGTGGTGGAATAGAGGTTGGAAGAGTTAAATTGATGAATTGGTGGGTTTTTCTGGGGAGTGCATTGCTGTCCTATTCGGTCAAGTAGGAACCGGGCTCGTGCGACCTATTGGAGGAGTGTGCTTGCTTGGATTGTGAGGTAAGAAGACTTCTAACCCTTTGTTAGGATGTTGAGTTACTAAATGGTGGATTTTTTTTATGGAATTTAAAGGTTTTAAAGGGTTGTTTTGAGGGTGGAACCGTGAGAGACCTGAGAGCTGCCAAATCTATCTTCAACTCGCACCAATTTTGAAATGGCCCATTTTAATTCATCCGATATCCAAATTGAGTACCATGTTCGCCCCACATGTCCGTAAGATCTTGAAGAACAAGATCCTAGAATTTATTTTCTTAAATAGCCAATGGAAAAATGTCAATTTTCTTGAGAACGAACCTGGTCGTGGGTGGACAGTTCTGTAAATTGGGGTCATTGATGAATTTCTTGATTGAATATTCCTTTAACATGCCTAGGTAGTGTCAAGTTGATGCTATGATTGATTGGTGACGAAATGCTATGTGTGAAAATGGGCATGTGTTGATTTATCGAGATTCATTCGAGGGCTTTAATGCTTGATTTTACAATTGGTGTCGGATGATGCTTAGTGTGATGATGTGCTTGTGTATGATGGCCGAATGGCATGTTTTAATTGATGAACCGAATGTACTTGAATGGTATGCCGTGAATGGCGATGGAATGAATGTGCTTGTGGATGTGAAATTGGGATTAATGAGAAGGTTCACAGTTATGTTCTATGGCCAATGCATTGAGCTGGGGAGGGAGTTACTCCCATTGACCTGACGAGGTCTTGCGGCTAGAGAGTCGTACCATGACCGAATCAGCTCGAAGGTTGTAAGAATCGAGAGTCAGGTAGCGACCGAACCATCTCTAGGTCCGGACGCTAGAGTCCTATAGTCGACCGAATCATCTCGATGGCGCGGAGTGTCGAGAGTCGCTATAGAGACCGAATCATCTCTCTGCGAGAGTCATGATGACCGAATCATCTCGATAAGACGTCGGGAGTCATGTGATTAACTGAATCATCTCGCAAGGATGTCCTTGATATGCGTAAAGAAGATAAAAGACTGAAACGTGACTTTGATATGTTTCCGAGTCTGCATGCTTGAATTGGCTGGAAAGCCTGGAATGTCTATTATGCTTGTATGGGTTGAGAAACTCATATTGGAAAGTGATAGTGTGAAAGACATGAACCTGATTACCTTGTTATGCCAATTGCTTGAATGTCATGTGTGCAAAACATTGTTCAAAACTTGAACGTTTTCAAACGTACCTAAAGGTACCAATAGTCTGGCTTAGGGTTAGGGTTAACTTACTGAGATTGTTATCTCAACCCATCGTGGGACCAACATTTTTAGGTCTCAGACAAGGGAAATCCGAGCTTGTCACGGACTGACGTTAGAGGACAACTTTGAAAGAAAATAGATGGTGGCCTGTCGTAGCCTTAGGGTTTGCCTTCAGAATTTGGGAATTTAAAATTGTAACCTCCGAAGAGTGATTGACTCTAATGAGAAGAATACCCTTTTTGTCCCAAGTTATCTTGTGTTTTTTCATTTGTATGGAGTTGTCTTCGTTTTCTCTTTCTTGCTTCATATAGGTCTTTAAGTTTTTGGCCATTGGATCGTGGAATTTCATTAAAGGTAACGTCGAAGGTGGGATGCTTACGTGCCCGCCGGGCTCGGGGCGTGACATCCTCGTTTGTTTGGTATCAGAGCAAGGTCAGCTCGATTCAATTTGATTGAGACTTGGAGTGATAAGGAGCGATGACTTGAGGATGATTAGATAGTGATACCCTTAGTATCAAGAATGGAATGCTGAATCTTGGGATTTATAGGCTTGAACTTGTGCTGAATTTTGATGGTTCTTGTATTGATATTTATGAATGACCTTGGGTGACGTTGTAATTGAGGTTTACATGGAAGTGAACAGAAATTGAGGAGTCCTAGAAATGGACTTGAGGTGTAAGTGTGTTTGAGGCTAATAGAGTATTGCTTATGGGTAAAGGATCGATTGGATTTCATGATCGTGATTGTGGCCTTGAGGTATATGGTGGAACATAGGTAATTGATCGGTGAGATGTGATGGTCCTTTATGGAATTAGAAATCTTATATGGATTAGAACTGATCTAAAAATGAATGTGGTGTGACGAGTATTGAGGACGATCATACAGTGCATGTGTTTGTGGCCTTAAAATGAAAGTTGATGAGTGTGCATGCATGAGCTTATCACTATTGGACTTAATAAATTGTCTCTTGGTATGGGACAAGCTGACGGGATACCTACAAACCGTAATGAAGCGTGTCATAGAGCATGTGGAACGGGACTCTCTTCATAGATGTATGACTTGGGACAACCTGCAACGATCAGGTCTGATGAGGGTGGGGAGTGTACACTGGGACAGAGAGGTTCGGACAAGGAGCGGCTCTTGACAAGCTTCTAAGATAGCAAGAAGGCAGGAATGACCCAAGCCATAAATTGAAAGAGAGAGAGTCTAGGTATTGGGTTGAGTCTGATTTTGGTTAAGTGATGTATTGCACTAAGGTGATCCTCAAGGTGAAATTTTGAAATTACATGGCATTTGTAATGGCGTATGTGATTGGCATGGTTAGGAGCTTCGTACTTGGCAGTGGGTGACTTTTTGGAAAAGAAAAATTGATGCGTATGTTTGGCTTGTTTCGCGAGTCTTGACATTGAGTGCCATATGACTGATACCTTTCAAAATTGGTGTAACCTGGGGAGTTATTGCTAAGTCGTGGATGCGTCTGGACTTAAGCTATGAGCACTTGACCCAAGGAAGTGTGACTCGAGAGTTTGCCTAGTAGATGGCGACTAGTTGAGGAATTGCCTAGTTAAGGCTGGCTTGATGAGTAGTTACTGATGAAGGATGATTTAAAATCCCTGAATAATTGGCAAATAATTAAGGATTTGCTTAGAACCCCTGGATGGTTAATTGCTTGTGATAGATGATAAGATGACCAGCCTAAGACTGCTAGACCTGTATGAATGACTTAGGTCTTTAATTCTTGGAGGGAATTGTAGTGACTCTAATGTCAGGAGAACCTAGTAAGGTTGAACGACCACAGTGTAGTCACTAAAGGAGCATTTGGCTCGAGTATACAAGATACAAGAAGATTCAAGAACTGAAGGGAATCATGAGAATCGAGTAAAGATGAACAACTAGAATATGAGCGCTGGAAGAGCATTTGGCTCAAGTTTGAAAAGTGCGCCAGACCCAAGAATTGAAGGGGTCACGAGAACTTTGAATGGAAATGGGAAAAGTGGATGGGTAGGCAGACTCAAGAAGGAGCTGCCATTGTTGCCTAAGTCACTGAAGTGACTGATGCTAGTGCTGATGAATTAAGTGATGGAAGTCAAGAGAAAGGAGACTCTGAGACTACTCATTCCTAATGGGGAATGGGGAGAAGAACCACGAGAGTTTTGAATAGCTTGTGAAAATGGATCATGAGGTTGAGATCGACTAAGTTTCGATGGGGAAGATGATCCCGAAACTATCTTTCCCTGGATTGAGAATTTGTAAGGGAACTGTGACATTCCGAATTCCGACCCCTCTCGAGGCGATGGAATGGAAAGATATCGATCGGTATGTTTCAGTTATAACTCACTCGGAGTTGGCCACTCTCGAGTTAACTGACTGAAAGGGAAAGACTAATGTGAGGACGGGTACGTGGACTTAGGAAATTCGAATAAGAAACAGCACTTTGACCATAATGATTGTCGAGGGGATATTTTGGGCCAACAGAGATCGATCTAGGAGCGATCATGGGATGCTTTGCTAGCGTTATACAGTTAGGATGTGGGTGATTCCGCTTAGCCAATGTATAATTTGCGAAAATTCCCTAAATCGGAATTCGATGATCAGGACCGCAGGGACTAACGATAAACCCTCGCAGTCACATGACAACCAAAATCGCCACGACTAGAGAAATCCTAAGGTCGGTACGCGTAGTGCATGCAAGAGTCACCCGTCAGTATGAGATAAATTGGAATTACAGTCGATGAGAAGTCGACATGAATTTGGCCTCAGAATTGGGCATCAGACATTGAGGAATTCCAACATTGGAAGAGAATTGGACATCGCCTCATCGAGGGTAATTAAGATTCGGAAAGTGAAATTTAGATTGGAAGTGAAAAAAAAATTACCTTTTTCCCCTCAAAGGACATTCTTTCTCTTGAAAATAAGCAAGGGCAATATGGTCTTTTGTTCCTCCCCTATAAAGGGTAGAACAAATGGGGGTATAATGGTCAAATTGTCTTCAAGATTTTTATGTGCAAAAAGGACAAGTGTCATTAGGTGGTTTGAAGAGGACACCTAGGCTAGATTAGATATCTAAGAGCATTAAATGGGTGTCAAATCCTTACCTACCCTTCTCTCTCTCTTCTTGACTTGAGGAGTAAGCAAAGGAATTCTCCATCTTGCTCAACCGAACACCCGCATCCTCTCTCAGTTCTCTCTTTCTTTTCTCTCTCTCTCACGCACCTTCTCAGTCGCCCGCCCTCCTCCCCGTTCGTCCTTCATGATACCGGCTTCCAGCGACCCCACGCCCCTATGTCGACCACCACAACGACCCTCAGCCCCTCCTCTATAACCTCAAACTTTCCTTTAAGCTATTCTTTAGCCCGTTTGACCCGTGGAGCCGCTGGAGTCCGAAGAGGTCAGAATCGGGGCGAACCAGACCTTGAGCTCCTTTAGACCAACCTTGGGTGTTTGTCTTGCCTTCAAATCAAGGTGAGACCTCCTTAAGACATAGTATTAGGGTTGAGTAGGTTTGGTTTGAAGTTTGGTTGAAGATTGATGGGTTTTAATGGTTGAACTTGGTGGGTTTTCTTAAGGGCAGAATCTGTCTTCTTCGACCGGCAAAGGATCCGTGAGTTTTTGAGGTCCGCCGAGGTGTCGTTCAACTTGGAAATCTTCGGTAAGCTACTCTAAGATATAATACTACATGTTGGTGAAGGGTATGTAGAATTAGAATGGAATTTTGATGAGTTTTCATGGCTGGTTTGTGTAAAATCCCTAGGACAGAAAACTGCCATGCGCTGGTCAGTGTTGGAACAGAGAATTGTGGCTGCAAATTGAAGGATTTCACTTGCTTGGTTTGTGGTAAGACGACTTCTAACCCTTCATTAGGGTGTTAAGTTATTAGTAGGTGACTTGTGGTTAAATTGGAAGTGTTTGAAGGGCTGATTTTGAGGTGAAACACGTAGAGGTCGAGAGCTGTGTAAATCTGACCCTAGCGTGCACTAATTTTAAATTTGCTCATTCTAGGTCGTCCGGTATCCAAATTGAGCCCCGTTTTCGGTCACACGTCCGTCAGACATTGAAGGATAAGGTTTTGAAGGTAGATTTCTCAAAAATACCGCAAAAAAATATCAGTTTAGTCGGGACTGAATCTGATCATGGAAGGCCAAGAGTAGACAGCTTGGTGTTGCGACGTTGCGTTAATTATTTTATGGAAACGCCTGACCGAGGCTCGAGGTAAGCTATTCCTAAACCTTTACTAGGGAGTTAAGTTACTAATAGGCGCCCCTTTTTGAGAAATTGATGATTTATGAACTGGTTTAGATTAAGGAACTTCTAAACCTGATTCTGCCCTATTTTTGAATGACCTGTGTTCGAGTGGTCTTGGCCTAAATTTATGAAATCAAGGTCGATTTATGAAGTCCTAACTTGGATATGAGAGGTGGTTGAACCCTTGTCATGTACAGTGGAAGTTCCATTTCAAATGAATGCTTTTAAGTGGCGTGAATCATCGACTGAGTCTCGAGATGGTTTATAAACCGAAATCTGAGACTAATTTTGGGGTAATGTCAAGCCTTGAAACGAAAGAGAGGTTGATAGATGCATACGTTAAGTTGAATTATGCATGGTAGCATGAATTTTGTTTGTTTCAAAGAGACCTCGTTGTTTGATTTCGAGTAATGAGAATCATGAAATCTCAGAGTTTGAATTGAGGTCATGGCATGTGAATTGCGGCTTTGTGCCGTTTATTTTGTATGAATGACTAGAAAATTGAATGAAAAATTATGGCCAATCCAGTTGGGTGTTTGATCCCAACTTTTAATGACGGGTGTTTGATCCAGTGTTTGGGTGTTTGATCCCAAAGTTTATGAGCTCATGGACTTGATCCCATTTGGCCTGAAGAGGTCACTGCGGCTAGAGAGTCTTACAGTCGATCGAATCATCTCGTGGTGCTGGAGTAACGAGAGTCACTGTATTGATCGAATCATCTCTAGGTCCGAACACGAGAGTCTTCATGTTGACTGTTTCGAGGGAGTTCAGGTATCGGGCGTCACATGTTAGACCGAATCTTCTCGCAGGATTGGCCATGACGAGAGTCTCATAGTTAACCTAATCATCTTGACGGTGCTGGGGAGCGAGAGTCACTATGACGATCGAATCATCTTGTCGTAATAAAGTGAAAAGATGAATTGTTTTCTGTGGCTAATTGATTTCATGGAAAGTTATGGCTTGATTAAAGAGAATCCTTATTGAGGCCCAAGGCGCTTTGGCGCGGGCGGGTAACGACTTGTTACCATTGAATGAAAGCCAAGTTTTATGAGAAAATGGAATGGAATCGAATGAGGGTTTGAAACAAGAACTGTTTTCACTGAGTTTGTTTAATTGAAAATACTGCCATAGTACGAAGCCCAATTTTTCTCTTTGCAATTGGTGTAATAGGATTGAGTCGCTTTTGAAAGACTGAAAGGACGTGTTTTAAACATTACCCTATTTTTGCCATGCTAAAGATTTTATCCCAAAATACTCCATTTTTTAAAAGTGTCTGGAGGTACTAGTAGGCTAGTTTAGGGTTAGGTTTAGCTTACTGAGATTTATATCTCACCCTGTCGTGGGATAACATTTTTCAGGTCCCAGACGAAGGAAACCCGCGCTCGCCATGGATTGACATTCGATGAAGTCGGAATGGAAAATATGATTATGAGTCCTTTTGTGACAATAGGGTCGTAATGAAGACTTTGAGGATTTAGAATTGTAACCTCTGATGTATGATTGACCTTTTTTTAAGGTGTACCCTTTTGTCCTAATTCATTTTGTGTTTTATTTGTATGGAGTTGTTTCATTCTTCTGCATGCTTGTTTGATTTAACCCTTTGAGACCATGGCCGTTGGATCCTAGGAGTTAAGTAAAGGAAATGGCGAAGGTGGAATGCTCGCGCCCCCGTTGGGCTGGGGGTGTGACATCCCCGCTTCTTTGGTATTAGAGCAAGGTCAGCTCGATCCAATATGATTGAGGTTTAGAGTGATAAGGAGTGATGACTTGGGGATAATTAGATAGTGAGGCTCTTAAGATTAAGTATTGATTGCTGAATCTCAAGGATTATAGGCTTGAACTTGTGTTGCACTTTAATGGTTATAGTATCGATTTTAATGAATGATCTTGGGGTGATATGATTGAGGTCCATAAGGAAACAAACAGAAGTCGAGGAGTCTTAGACATGGACTTTGAGGTTGTCAATGTGTTTGAGGTTAATAGGGAATTGCCTAAGAACTGAAACTCATTTGGATTATATGATTGTGATTGTGAATTACCAACTTGAGGTATGTAGTTGATCCTAGGCAATTGATTTGTGAGATGGTCATTTGTGGAATTAGAAATCTTCTGTTGATAAGAACTGATTTGAAAAAGAATGTGGTGTGGCGAGTATTGAGAGCGATCATTCAGTGCATGTGTTTATTGCATTAAAGTGAAAATTGAGGAATGTGCATGCATGAGCTTATCATTATCGGACTTAATAAATTGTCGCTTGGTATGGGACAAACTGACGGGATACCTACAAACAGTAATGAAGCATGGTATGGGACGTGTGGAATGGGACTCTCTTCGTAGATGTATGACTTGGGACAGCCTGCAATAACCAAGTCTGATGAGGGCGGGGAGTGTACGCCGGGACAGAGAGGTTCGGACAAGGAGCGGCTCCTAGCAGGCTTCTAAGATAGCAAGGAGGCAGGAATGACCTAAGTCATAAATTGAAAGAGAGAGTCTAGGTATCGAGTTGAGTCTGATTTTGGTTAAGAGATGTACTGTACTAAAGTGACCCTCGAGGTGAATTTTTAAAATTGCATGGCATTTGTAATGGCGCATGTTATTGGCATGGTTAGGAGTTTCGTACATGGCAGTGGGTGTTGTTTGAAAAAGAAAATTGGCGCGTGTGTTTGGCCTGTATGGCGAGTTTTGGCATTGAATGCCATTTGACTGGTACCTTGAGAAATTGAGATAGCCTGGTGAGTTATTGCTAAGTCGCAGATACGTCTGCACTTAAGGTGTGAGCACTTGACCCAGTGAATTGAGACTTTAGAGTTTGCCTAGCAGATGGCGATTAGTTGAGAAATTGCCTAGTTGAGGCTGGCTAGATAATCGATTGCCAATTGAGGATGATTTGAAATCCCTGAATAATTGGCGAATGATTAAGAATTTGCTTAGAACCACAGAATAGTAGATTGCTTGTGATAGATGATAAGAAAAGCAGTCTAAGACTGCTAGATTTGGATGAATGACTTAGGTCTTTAATTCCTGGAGGGAATTGTAGTGACTCGAATGTCATGAGAACCTAGTAAGGTTGGGCTAATGGAGTAAGGGCATTTAAGGAGCATTTGGCTCGAGTTTGTGAATTGTATGAGACCCAAGGGCTAATGGGGTCATGAGAACTTCAAAAGGAAATATGAATATAAAAGGTGTAAGCAGACTCAAGAAGGAGCTGTCATTGTTGCCTAAGTCACTGAGGTGACTGATGTTAGTGCTGATGAATTAAGTGAAGGAAGTCATGAGAAAGGTGACTTCGAGACTACTCATTCCTAAATGAAAAATGTGGAAAGGAACCACAAGAGTTTTGAATAACTTGTGAAATGGATCATGAGGTTGAGATTGACTAAGGTTCGATAGAGAAGATGATCTCGAAATTGCCTTCCTTTGGATTGAGAATGTAGTTGAGGACCTTGGAAGTTTTGGGTGCACTAGTAAAGGAAAGTGGCCCCGATAAATTGTTAGCCTTAAGGCATTGTTAATGATTGTTGAAAGATCACCAAAGGAAGAGTTCTTCCTTGAAGGTGTAATGCTTATTGGGATTGCCCTTACCGAATTGATTGATGATAAATACCTTTCTGAGGTTACTCGAGAGCAAGGATTGCTTGAACTCTAATAGCTTTGCAAGAATCTGATGATGATCGACCAATTGAGACAGAGTTCTCAAGGTCATCTAAACATGCTAAAGGTGGTCAAGGACCCTTTAGATAAGACTAGTAAGTCTTTGAGTGGATTGGAATTTGGAAGCCTTATGGTCATTTGATATTCCTGAATATGAGGAACTGTAACGGATCTAAATAAAAGAAGTAAATGATCGAAAGAGATTCAAGTGAGAAGATTGCTGTATATGGATCATGGGTTGTGCCTGTGAGGAATGGCTATTGCTGGGCGTAAGGCCTAGTAAGGAGAAATTGATGCTTCGTTTCTCCCGTCGTGGGGAATATTAAGGAGAAGAGATGTTAGTCGCCTGGCTTTGTTGATTAAAATGAGATTGGTTGAGATTGAATTGAACCATCAAAATAGAGTTATAAATTATGGCCCCCGAAGGGATAGGGCGTTGTTCTTAAGGACGATTGGACCATGAGATGGTCGTTAATGGAAAGGAAAGTGAATGGACTTGGTAGTCTGGGCCATTTGTGATTCTAAGGGATGGCGAAATAAGCGAAGATGGTGCTTGTAATATGACTGCAAGGTGACACATCTTAATCGATTTGAATATCCAAAGTATGGATTTATGGAGACCGAGGAGGAACCTCGACGAGCCTGGTTACTTGAAGTGACTGAGTTATTGAAAGAGGAAGGCTAAGTATAGTGGCATCTGAATTCTGGAATAAAGGTACCGCCGTTGGCATAGACTCCACGGTGGGTGTCCTATGGAACGAGAAGGACAAGGTGGATTCAAAGCATGAAAATGCCACTGAAGTGTATAGTTTCCCTCATAGGGCAAGAGGCCCTAGTGTAGAAGGAAGAGAAAGTTCTAATCGTCTTGGTATTAAGGTTGCGCGCCTGGACTAAGGAGGAAGACGTAGAACTTGAAAGATTTTTGGAAAGTAAATCCAAGAAACTGTCTTGTAGACGATGTCAAATTCCAGGATAACGTCGACATCCAGTTGAATGGATGAAATGGAGATAAAGTTGCATTGGTTGGTTATGGAATCCAGCGGATAAGACACAGAGGCTTCCTAAGGAAAGAGTGACAAAAATAAACAAAATACTGTATGGTCTAATTGGGAATCCATGAAAGCAAAGAGCCAAGTTATAGACTCTTAAGTGGATGGTGCGAAGAATAGTTAGAAGGATGTAGCACTTGGTAGCAAGGAAGATGATAATGATCGAATTGAGTACAATGAGTAATTGGATTGGTTGTTACCATCTTAGAGATAATGATTAAATTATTCGATGAGTCATGAGGGACAAGATGTGGCGCGAATGGAAGAATGAACATGAAAGGAGTTTTCAAGGACTTAAGCCTAGATAGTGACTGCGCCGATATTGGTGTTTCCATTGGAAATTGAAAGGTTATAAGGGCTACAATGACGTATCGACAAAGAGAAATTAGAGACGCGCGAGGCAATCTGAAGTGGGCATTGTATATACGTCGTGATAATAAGGCCATGTGAGTTACAACGCCTGATGCATTATTGGAGTTGCTTAAGGACTAAGGAAGATATCATGTATTGCTTTGGAAAGGAGAATAAAGTAGCGGATGTGTATAGTAGGAAATTGAGCATCGAGTAGTTGGCAGATAAATAATGGGCTTCGCTCAAGGAAATAAGAGATTCAACTTTTAAATTTGAAGTATGCTGACTGGTCAGTTGGGCGAATGCCGTAAGCATTGAATCTGAAGGTCAAGAAACGACTATGATGTTGCGATGAACGGGCCCTGATATCCAAAGGATAATAGAAGTGATTACAACGGCGAAATAATCCAGACTTAAGAGCATCTGGAGAAGGAACATTGAAATTGAGGGTGAAAACTTTAAAGTTCAAGGACGAGGAAACGTGCCCACGAATGGGAGGGAAATTTGAGGAGAGGATCTTACGAGAAGTTCATAGGGAGAATCATGGCACCTAGTGGAATGGCACAAAGGAGTGCCACGACTTACATTGGTACTAGAAATGGATGGATTGAAAGAGAAGGAAATCAAGCATGCGACTGGAAGTTGAAACGTGCCAACGAGAAAAAGCGTAACCGTTGTAAGTTGGTCGAATAAATGGTCATTGGAGAATCTCGAATGGAATCGAGGATGGACTACTAAGGACCCAATCATGAATTTATCTCAGAAAGTCGAGAAGATGGTTCGATTTGAACAATCGAGGATAAACTAATGGGACTTGTGCGTCCTCAACGATACGAAAGGAGCTACTTTAGAAAGTGAAGAAGCGATGAGGCATTAATACCCCACAAGATTGGATGAATTGGAAGGTTGTAATTTTCGAGGACGAAATTTCTTTAAGGGGAGAAGAGTTGTGACATTCCGAATTCCGACCCCTCTCGAGGCTATGGAATGGAAAGATATCGATCGGTGTGTTTCAGTTATAACTCACTCGGAGTTGGCCACTCTCGAGTTAACTGACTGAAAGGGAAAGACTAACACGAGAACGGGTACGTGGACTTAGGAAATTCGAATAAGAAACGACACTTTGGCCATAAGGATTGTCGAGGGGATATTTTGGGCCAGTAGAGATCGATCTAGGAACGATCATTGGATGCTTTGCTAGCGTTATACGGTTGGGACGGGGGTGATTCCACTTAGCTAATGTATAATTTGCGAAAATTTCCTAAATCGGATTCTGATGATCAGGACCGCATGGACTAGCGATAAACCCTCGCAATCACATGACAACCAAAGTCGCCACGACTAGAGAAATCCTAAGGTCGATACGCATAGTGCCTGCAAGAGTCGCCCGTCAGTTTGAGATAAATTGGAATTATAGTAAACGAGAAGTCGACATGAATTTGGCCTCAGAATTTGTCACGCCCCGCGTCCTACACGAGCGCGCGAACATCCCTTCTATGGTCTTTCATCGCGATTTACCCCAGGATCGAATCGTCTAACGATACGCTCGCAGAATCAAAATGCACATGCGGAAGCGATGAATAAACTCCATACATAAAACTTTGACAAGATGACTTAGGACATAAAAAGGTGCACTCCTCAGTATTGGCAAATACACTTCAAAGGTTACAGTCGTCCAATACCCATGATTCAATTCTAAATCCACAATTGAAAGTAAAATTTCTAAGACCATAAGTGAGTTTATATCCATTCTCTCCACATCACTTCTTCGAATGACAATCCATGGCAACCTCGGGTTTCCATCGCCTAGGACCTGAAAATGTTGGTCCCACAACGGGGTGAGATAAGATCTCAATAAGCTAACCCTAAACCCAAACTAGGCACTTAGTACTTCCAGACACTACCTAACACATACAATGACCAATAAATCATGAATAAAGCAATTGGCGCATGATAATTCAAATAAGGCGGAGGCATAGTAACATTCTTGAGTCCAAGCTAAACTTCGTACTTTGGCACTTAGTTAATCATATCATAAACAGTGTACTCATACTTGATATCACCATAAATCCCATAGTCAAGCCCGCGTCATAAAGGCGCCTCAGGAATTTCTCATCACTTAACCCGCGTCATAAAGGTGCATCAGGTATTTCTCAATGATTAACCCGCGTCATATAGGCGCATCAGGTATGTCTCATTACTTAGCCCGCGTCATAAAGGCGCATCAGGCATTCCTCAATGATTAACCCGCGTCATATAGGCGCATCAGGTATTTCTCATTACTTAGCCCGCGTCATAAAGGCGCATCAGGCACTTCTCATCACTTAGCCCGCGTCATAAAGGCGCCTCAGGCACTTCTCCTCAGTCAAGCCCGCGTCATTTAGGCGCATCAGGCATTAATCATAACTCAATCCCGCGTCATATAGGCGCCTCAGGATTTCTCATCCAATAAGCTCATGCTTAAAAACAAGTACGACTGAGTAAAATCAATCGAGCAATTTAACCATTCACGGCATCAATCATTATTTTCGTCACGTGGTCATTATCATATTAATACAGTCATTTGCCAAATAATCCACGTAAATATTCCACGTGTCAAATAATCCACATAACAATTAATCTATGTGCCAATTAATCCACGTAAATATTCCACGTGTCAAATAATCCACATACCGAATAATCTACGTGCCAATTAATCCACGTAATTATTCCACGTGTCAAATAACACCCAAGGCCGAATATACTTAGGGTAAGATAGATCAATTTCGCTTGTTAATGCATCAACCTCATCATGGCCGAATATACATTTAGGTCTAATCAAGCATTCAAGCAACCCAAGCAAGCGATTCTACGACAATGAACATTTCTATGCGAACTTGCCTTCCACGGACCGATTCTAACCAAACCCTTAGCATCACAAATCATCAAAAAGCCACAATTTCAAGACATGAAACTACACGACAACTTTGAATCCTCAAGGATAGGCTCGGCAAGCTTAGCTTCATTGGGGGTTTGCTCATGGAAACTACTCAATAACCATTCTATAGCATCCTTCGGTAACCTAAGGTCCTAATAAGAGTTTAGAGTTAACTTACCAAGCGATGGAGTCGAGGTGAGTCGGTCCGAAAAGTGATGAAACTCACGGCTCAATCCAAGGAAATGAGCTTGCGACGCTCGTCAACGAAGCTTGAAGACCGGCGAAGAAGGGCTCGGCCGTGAGAGAGAGAGAGCAGCGGCCGAGAGTGAGAGAGAACGGGCGAGCGGGAGAGAGAGCCGAGAGGGAGAGTGAAAGGGAGAGTTTGAGAGGAAGAGAGAATGAGAGAAATGAGAGAGTGAGGGAATGGGAGTGAGGGAGCTTCATCCATTACAACAGCAAGAGAGAAAGATGGAGGGAAAAGCTAGTGGGGTGGTTGAAGGATGAATGACATGAATAGTGGCTTGATTGACTAGTTGGTGAGAAGTGGTTTGTGGGGAATTTGTCAAGACCAATGGTCATGTCACTTAGTCATTCTATCATCCAATAATTCAAGAGCCCAAATGACCATACTACCCCTTCATATTTTCGGCCAAAGCTAGGGGATGGCAATTGTCCAAATTGCCCTCGCTTGTTTCTAAAGAAAATGCATTTATCTAAGGGTATAAGGGTAATTTCCTAATTGTCGGTCCGAATTTCACTTTTCTAAGTGCTAAGGACGAATCCTAATCCTAATGGTTCCCGATGAGACGACGTTCAATTTATTTCTGTTGGAATCCTTGGATACCCGATGCCCAATTTCGAAGTCCAATTCGTGGCAATCTTACTTCGAAATGGGGGTCGGATGTCAGAATGTCACAGAATTGGGCATCAGACATTAAGGAATTCCAACATTAGAAGAGAATTGGACATCGCCTCATCAAGGGTAATTAAGATTCGAAAAGTGAAATTTAGATTGGAAGTGAAAAAAAAATTACCGTTTTGCCCCTCAAAGGACATTCTTTCTCTTGAAAATAAGCAAGGGCAATATGATCTTTGTTCCACCCCTATAATGGTAGGACAAATGGGGGTATAATGGTCAAATTATCTTCAAGATTTTTATGTGCAAAAAGGACAAGTGTCATTAGGTAGTTTGAAGAGGACACCTAGGCAAGATTAGATATCTAAGAGCATTAAATGGGTGTCAAATCTTTACCTACCCTTCTCTCTCTCTCTTCTCGACTTGAGGAGTAACAAAGGAAGCTCCCTCTCCATCTTTCTCAAACAAACACCCTCATCATCTCTCAGCACTCTCTTTCTTTTCTCTCTCTCTCTCTCTCTCTCTCTCTCTCTCTCTCTCTCTCACGCACCCTCTCGACCGGCCGCCCTCCTCGTCGTTCGTCCTCCACGATGCCTTCGGCAACCCTACGTCCCAACGCCGACCACCACAACGACCCTCAGCCCTTCCTTTACAACCTCCAACTTGACTTTCATCCATTCTTTAGCCCGTTTGACCCGTGGAGCCGCTGTCCGAAGAGGTCAGAATCGGGGCGAACCAAGCCTTGAGCTCCTTCAGACCAACCTTGGGTGCTTGTCTTGCCTTCAAATTAAGGTGAGACCTCCTTAAGACATAGTATTAGGGTTGAGTAGCTTTGGTTTGAATTTTGGTTGAAGATAGATAGGTTTTAATGTTTGAACTTGCTGGGTTTTCTGAAGGGCAGAATCTGCCTTCTTCGACCGGCAAAGGATCCGTGAGCTTTTGAGGTCCGTCGAGGTGTCGTTCGACTTGGAAATCTTCGGGAAGCTACTCTAAGACATAGTACTACATGTTGGTGAAGGGTATATATGATTAGAATGGAGCTTTCATGAGTTTTTATGGCTGGTTTGTGTAAAATCCCTAGGACAGAAAACTGCCCTGCGTCGGTCAGTGTTGGAACCGAGAATTGTGGCTGCAAATTGAGGGATTTCACTTACTTGGTTTATGGTAAGACGACTTCTAACCCTTTGTTAGGGTGTTAAGTTATTAGTAGATGACTTGTGGTTGAATTGGAAGTGTTTGAAGGACTGATTTTGAGGTGAAACAAGTAGACGCTGAGAGCCGTGTAAATCTGACCCTAGCGCGCACTAATTTTAAATGGCTCGTTCTAGGTCATCTGGTATCTAAATTGAGCCCCGTTTTCGATCACACGTTCGTAAGACCTTGAAGCATAAGGTTCTAAAGGTAGATTTCTTAAAAAGTTAGCAAACAAATGTCAGTTTTGTCGGGACTGAATCTGGTCGTGGAAGGCCAAAACTGGACAGCTTGGTGCCGCGACGCTGCATTGATCGTTTTATGGAATCGCTTGACCTAGGCTCGAGGTAAGCTATTCCTAAACCTTTACTAGGGAGTTAAGTTACTAATAGACGCCCCTTTTTGACAAATTGATGATTTATGAATTGGTTTAGATTGAGGAACTTCCGAACTTGATTCTGCCCTATTTTTGAATGACCTTTGCTCGAGCGGTCTTGGCCTAAATTTATGAAATCAAGGTCGATTTATGAAGTCCTAACTTGGATATGAGAGGTGGTTGAACCCTTGTCATGTACAGTGGAAGTTCCGTTTCAAATAAATGCTTTTAAGTGGCATGAATCATCGACTGAGTCCCGAGATGGTTTATAAACCGAAATCTGAGACTAATTTTGGGGTAATGTCAAGCCTTGAAACGAAAGAGAGGTTGATAGATGCATACGTTAAGTTGCATTATGCATGGTAGCATGAATTTTGTTTGTTTCAAAGAGACCTCGTTGTTTGATTTGAGTAATGAGAATCGTGAAATCTCAGAGTTTGAATTGAGGTCATGGCATGTGAGTTGAGGCTTTGTGCCGTTTGCTTTTGTATGAATGACTGGAAAATTGAATTAAAAATTAAGGCCAATACAGTCGGGTGTTTGATCCCGACGTTGGGTGTTTAGTCCCAACTTTTAATGACGGGTGTTTGATCCCAAAGTTTATGAGCTCAGGGACTTGATCCCATTTCACCTGACGAGGTCACTTTGGCTGGAGAGTTTTACAGTCGACCGAATCATCTCATGGTGCTGGAGTAACGAGAGTCACTGTATTGACCGAATCTTCTCTAGGTCCGGACACGAGAGTCTTCATGTTGACTGCTTCGAGGGACTTTAGGTATCGGGCGTCACATGTTAGACGAAATCATCTCGCAGGATTGGCCATGACGAGAGTCTCATAGTTGACCGAATTATCTCGATGGTGCTGGGGAGCGAGAGTCAGTTTGGCGATCAAATCATCTCATCATAATAAAGTGAAAAGATGAATTGTCTTTTGTGGCTAATTGATTTCATGGCAGGTTATGGCTTGATTAAAGAGAATCCTTATTGAGGCCCAAGACGCTTTGGCACGGGCGGGTAACGACTTGTTACCATTGAATGAAAGCCAAGTTTTATGATAAAATGGAATGGAATCGAATGAGGGTTTGAAACAAGAACTGTTTTCACTAAGTTTGTTTAACTGAAAACCCTGCCATAGTACGAAGCCCAGTTTTTCTCTTTGTAATTGGTGTAATGGGATTGAGTCGCTTTTGAAAGACTAAAAGGACGTGTTTTAAATGTTACCCTATTTTTGCATGCCAAAGATTTTATCCCAAAATACCCCATTTTTCAAAAGTGTCTGGAGGTACTAGCAGCCTAGTTTAGGGTTAGGTTTAGCTTACTGAGATTTATATCTCACCCCGTTGTGGGATAACATTTTTTAGGTCCCAGACAAAGGAAACCCGCGCTCGCCATGGATTGGCATTCGATGAAGTCGGAATGGAAAATATGATTATGAATCCTATTGTGACCATAGGGTCGTAATGAAGACTTTGAGGATTTATAATTGTAACATCTGATGTATGATTGACCTTTGTTTAAGGTGTACCCTTTTGTCCTAATTCATCTTGTGTTTTATTTGTATGGAGTTGTTTTACGCTTCTGCATGCTTGTTTCATTTAACCCTTTAAGACCGTGCCCATTGGATCCTGGGAGTTAAGTAAGGGAAATGACAAAGGTGGAATGTTGGCGCGTCCGCCTGGCTCGGGGTGTGACAAGAACCTTAGAGGTTTTGGGTACACTGAGAAAGAAAGTGACCCTGACAGTACTAGCCTTAAGAGGCTGTTGATGAGTGGTGGGAGGTCACCAAAGGAAGGGTTTCCTTGAAGGCATGGTGCCTAATTGAATTGCCCTATTGAATTGACTGACGAAAGGCACCATTTTGATACTGCTTGAGAACGAAGGTTGCTTGAACTTCGATAACCTGGTAAGGACCTAAGGAAAGTCGACTACTATGAGACAGAGTTCTTGAGATCGTCTATATATATATTAAGGGTGGTTAAGGACCCTTTGAGTGAGACGTAAAATCCTTGAGTGTGTTGAAATTTGGGGGCCTTATAGCTAGTGCTATTCCAGATTTCGAGGGAGGGTAATGAATCCTAAGAATAGACGTGGATGATCGGAAGAGGTATAAGTGAGAAAATTACTGTTTATGAATCATAGAAAGTGCCTATAAAGAATGGCTGATAGGCTGATTACCTAGGAGTAAGGCTCTTGGTGGAAAAGAATTTAATTGGTAGTCCGTCTCTTCTGTCATGGGAAGTGTTAAGGGAAAACCGGCATACTAGTTTGCCTAGGTTTGATGATTCTATGAGATTGGTCGAGAATGAATTGAAACTATTAGAGATGGAATTACAAGTTGTTATTCCCTAAAGGATAGGACGTTGCCCTTAAGGACGATTGGGCCATGAGATGGTCATTGATGGAAAGAAAAGTGAATGGACTTGATAGTCATAGCTATTCGTGATTCTAATGTATGGTTGAGCAAGCAAAAAGGACTGCTTGGATTATGACTATAAGGTGGCTTGAGTTAAATTGATTCGAATATCCAAGGTGTGGATTTATGGAGACCGAGGAAGAACCTCGACTCCTTAGAACCTTGTCACTTGAGGTAATTGAGCTATTGGAAGGAGAACGTCAAGTATGGTGGCATCTGAATGCTGGAGTACCAACACCGCTGTTAACATAGACTCCAAGATTGACGTCCTATGGAATAAGAAGGGCAAGTAAAAGAATGCCACTGAAGTATATAATTTCCTTCATAGGGTAAGAGACCCTAGTGCAGAAGGAAGAGAAAGTTCTAATAGCCTTGGTATTAAGATTGGGTATCTGGACTAAGAATGAAGACATAGAACTTGGATAATTTCTGGAAGTTAAGACCAAGGAACTCTCCTGTAGACAACGTTAAATTCCAGGACATGTCGATGTTCAGTTGAATGGATGAAATCGAGATAAGGTCGCATTGACTGGTTGTAGAACCGAAATGCCAAGGAACTAATTCTTCCTGAGGAAAGAGTGAGAAAAATGAATTGTATAGTCCAAGTGGAGACCCATGAAAGCAAGGGGCCAAGGTTTGAGCTCTCAAGTGAATGGTACCATGTACAATTGAAATGATTCGACACTTGATGGTAATGAAGTGGATAACAGTGGGATTGAGTATCTAAGGAATAATTGGGTTGGTTGTTACCGTCCTGTGAGACGATGATCGGACTCATTTGAGGAGTCACGAGAAACAAGAAAAGCTTTGAGAATTGTCTTACCGACCCTGAGAAAACACTCGACGTGTACTAAGCGTGAAGAGTGCAAACTTTGGGCTTGATAAAATGAATTTCTTGGTCGTGTAGTTTCTGGGAAATGGCATCCCTGTGGACCCTTCAAAGGTAGAAAGCGATGGTGGACTGGCTAAGGCCAATGTGAGCTACAAAAGCTTGAGGTTTCTTGAGTCTGAGGGATTATAATGAATTGCTATAAACGTCGTGGGAAGATTCTTCCAGGAAAGCTATTTCATTAAGGGAATATACTAAGATGAGATGAGACACGAATGGGTGAATGGATATGAAAAGGACTCCTAAGGACTTAAGCTCAGTCAATGACCGCACTAATATTGGTGTTTCTATTGGAAAGTGAAAAGATCATAAGAATCATAACAACGTGTCGCAAAAAGAAAATTTGAGACATAACAAGTCAATCTGAAATGGCACTTGTATGTACGTCGCGATAGTAAGGTCATATGAGTTAAGACACCTGATGCATGATTGGAGTGGGCTCGCAAATGTACTTGTGACGAAGTTCGGGGGGAAACGCGACTTGCGCGAAGTAAGGTTTCGAGTTCATACACCTATAAGAACTTGAAGTATGAGTCTCCCAAGAGGAATTGAATGAGAAGCAGCATGGATTAAACTGCGTAAGGATTACGAATAAGAGCAATTGGGGGAAAGGCTAGACTTTCGAGTATCTAGAGGAGAAAATTGAAATTGAATATGGAAACCACAGAGTTTCATAGACAAGGAAACGTACCAATGAAGGAAAGCATAATTGTGGCTAGCTAGTGGATTAATTGGTCATTGGATGATCAAGTTGAATGATGGAAGCACCAAAGAGTATGTTTTCATGATGGATTAGTAACGATAGTGATAGGCAAGGATCTTGAATCTTTTACGACGTCCTAGAAAAGCTTTCCGACAGAGAATTTGAAAAGCGAGATTATAGTGTGACGTACATATTTCATCGGATCAACAGAAAAATTGAAAGGAAGGTCCGAATGCTCGAAGTGTACCACCAACTAATATTATAATGTCGAAAGAGAATAGAGAGAAGCAAATACAGATTGAGGACTGAAGGAAACAAGTCTTGGGGAAGGACGACTTTTGTCGAAAAGGACAAATGAGAATGTCAAGTTATGGAAGGAGTTATCTTGAAGACTGAGAATACGACGAGGCATCTGTACCCCATAAGATTGGATAATTGGAAGATTGTAAATTTTGAGGACAAAATTTCTTTAAAGGGGAAGAGTTGTGACATTCTGAATTCCGACCCCTCTCGAGGCTATGGAATGGAAGGATATCGATCGGCGTATTTCAGTTATAACTCGCTTGGAGTTGGCCACTCTTGAGTTAACTGACCAAAAGGAAAAGATTACCGCGGAGTCGGGTACATGGACCTAGGGAATTTGAATGAGAAATGGCACTTTGACCATAAGGATTGTTGAGGAAATATTTTGGGCCAGTAGAGATCGATCTAGGAGCGATCATGGAATACCTTGCTAGCGTTATACGTTGGGACGTGGGTGATTCCGCTTAACCAATGTGTGATTTGCGAGAATTTCTTAAATCGAATTCTGATGATCGGGACCGTGGGAGCTAGCGAAAAACCCTTGCAATTACTTGACAACTAAAGTCGCCACGGCTTGAGAAAATCCCAAGGTCGATACGCGTAGCGATTGCAAGCGTCGCCCGTCAGTTTAAGATAAACTGGAATTATAATCGACGAGAGCTCGGCATGAAATTGGACCTCGAGATTGGATATTGGACATTAAGGAATTCCAACATTTGAAATGAATTGGACGTCGCCTCATCGACGGTGATTTATATTGGAAAAATGAAATTTTGGACAGAAAGTGTGAAATGACCATTTTGCCCCTTGACCCTTGGCCTTGCCTTAAGAACTAATAGAGGTCATTTTGGTCATTCTAAACCCCCAAGAGCTGCCAAAAATGAAGAGTTGACATGGTCAATGAAAGTCAATGGTGGACCATGACATTCTAGAAGCAATGACAAGTGTCATTAGAAGACACACCCTAATCTCTATGGCATTAATTACTCATCTTGTCACTTGTTAACTTCAATTATTTGTGGAAGCCTTCTTCTTCCTCCTTTTCATTTTGGACGACCACCATCTCTCTCTCCTCTCTCTCCATTTTTTTTCTTCTTCCTCTCTCTCGGCCGAATAGCTTCAGCTCGACCAGTCCCGACCACCTCCCTTCCTCCGGCCATAACTCTTTCGTCCGATATCGGATTGAGGTAAAACCACTGCCATATGAAATCTCATCGTCTTATCTTTCTAGGAACATGTCGTGAGATCAGATTGATCCAGCCGTTTGCCCAGCAGGTCTGTTTGAATGGGCAAAGGTTAGATTGAAGTAGAATCTGAGCGGTTTGGGGAAGGAGCAGTTTCGTGGGCTTTAAATGGCTCCAAATCTTCGGTGAGACTCTCTTGACTCATAGTACTTGAGTTCGCCAAGCTAGGGTTACAAGTTTAATTGAGTTTAGATGGGTTTCCATGGCTGATTTGAAGTAGTCTTTACCAAACAGATTCTGACCGTATGCGGATCATGAGGAACCGAGCTGTTCAAGGGACCTTGAGACGTTATTTTGCTTGAAAATCTTCGGTGAGCTCCCTAAACATGTAGATTAAGATTATGGAAAGTTATTTTTGTGGTGAATGGAAGTTTAAAGTTGAATTATGGGCTGTTGAAAGTGATTTTGTGAAGAACCGATTCTGCCTCTATTCTGACTTGTGGAAACCGAACACTTTGGGGTTGAGAATGGTGTTGCCATGTCTTTAAATGATCGTTAAGGCACCTTAAGATGTCAATTGATATGTTGGTAGGGTGCACACTTGGTGAAATAGAGATTGGAAGAGTTAAATTGATGAATTGGTGGGTTTTTCTTAGGAGTACACTGCTGCCCTGTTCGGTCAAGTAGGAACCAGGGCTCGTGCGACCTCTTGGTGGAGTTTGCTAGCTTGGATTGTGAGGTAAGAAGACTTCTAACCCTTTGTTAGGATGTTGAGTCACTAAAGGGTGGATTTTTGATGGAATTTAAAGGTTTTAAAAGGTTGTTTTGAGGGTGGAACCGTGAGAGACTCGAGAGCTGCCAAATCTATCTACAACGCGCACCAATTTTGAAATGGCTCGTTTTAATTCATTCGATATCCAAATTAAGTACCCTTTTTGCGCACATGTCCGTAAGATCTTGAAGTACAAGATGCTAGAATTTGTTTTCTTGAATAGCCAATGGAAAAATGTCAGTTTTCTTGAGAACGAACCTGATCGTGGGTGGATAGTTCTGTGAATTGGGGTCATTGATGAATTTCTTGATTGAATATTCCTTTAACATGCCTAGGTAGTGTCAAGTCGATATTGTGATTGTTTGGTGATGAAATACTATGCGTGAAAATGGGCATGTGTTGATTTATCGAGATTCATTTGAGGGCTTTAATGCTCGATTTTACAATTGGTGTCGGATAATGCTTAGTGTGATGACGTGCTTGTGTATGATGGCCGAATGACATGTTTTAATTGATGAACCGAATGTGCTTGAATGGTATGCCTTGAATGGCGATAGAATGAATGTGCTTGTGGATGTGAAATTGGGATTAATGAGAAGGTTCACAATTATGTTCTATGACTAATGCATTGAGCTGGGGAGGGAGTTACTCTCATTGACCTGATGAGATCTTGCGGCTAGAGAGTCCTACCTTGACCGAATCATCCCGAAGGTTGTGAGAATCGAGAGTCAGGTAGCGACCGAATCATCTCTAGGTCCGGACGCGAGAGTCCTATAGTCGACCGAATCATCTCGATGGCGCGGAGTGTCGAGAGTCGCTATAGAGACCGAATCTTCTCGCAGCGAGAGTCATGATGACCGAATCATCTCGATAAGACGTCAAGAGTCATGTGATTGACCGAATCATCTTGCAAGGAGGTCCTTGATAGGCGTAAAGAAGATAAAAGACTAAAACATGACTTTGATGTGTTTCCGAGTTTGTATGCTTGAATTAGCTGGAAAGCTTGGAATGTCTATTATGCATGTATGGCTTGAGAAACTCATATTGGAAAGTGAAAGTGTGAAAGACATGAACCTGATTGCCTTGTTATGCCAATTGCTTGAATGTCATGTGTGCAAAACATTTCTCAAAACTTGCACGTTTTCAAATGTACCTGGAGGTACCAATAGTCTAGCTTAGGGTTAGGGTTAACTTACTGAGATTGTTATCTCACCCCGTCGTGGGACCAACATTTTCAAGTCTCAGACAAGGGAAATCCGAGCTTGCCACGGACTGACGTTGGAGGACAACTTTGAAAGAGAATAGATGGTGGCCTGTCGTAGCCTTAGGGTTTGCCTTCAGAATTTGGGAATTTAAAATTGTAACCTCCGAAGAGTGATTGACTCTAATGAGAAGAATACCCTTTTTGTCCCAAGTTACGTTGTGTTGTTTCATTTGTATGGAGTTGTCTTCGCTTTCGCTTGCATGCTTCATATAGGTCTTTAAGTTTTTGGCCTTTGAATCCTGGGATTTCATTAAAGGTAACGTCGAAGGTGGGATGCTTGCGTGCCCGCCGGGCTCGGGGCATGACAGTCATCCAAATCTTTAGCATGTCCGATGCGGCTAGCAATCATCTCTATCCTTTCGTTAACTTTTTCTATAAAAGAGCCAAACGTGCTTGCAATTTCAATTAACCCAGCAGCCCACTTGTCACTTGCTTTAGCCCTTTTTCTTTTTGAAGAATCGGCAACATTTTTGCGTTTGAGAAGATGATAGTAGCGGTAAGTTTTGACTTGCACCAGTATTAGGCCTGTCATAATGGTTCTCACCTTCTTCATTATCTATAGCCGCATGAGCTTCTGAAGGGTCTTCACTGAGATTTCCTTTGGCACGGTCTTTTCCAAATACAGTTGCCAATCGATCATATTGAGGGAAGGACTTTCCTCTCAAAGAAGCAGCTCCTAGGTAGGCCTACAAAAAAAATATATTATTTTTTTTTATAAAAAGAAACAAGTTGTAAAGAAGAAAAATGAGAAGAAATAACATTAACCTTGCAATATTTTTGCCAACTATCTTCCGAATGAATATCAACATAATGTTTTTCGTGATCCCATCCAATGCCACTTTGATCCTTCAAGTCATAAATCTGATTATACAACTTTTTCAAGTTTCTCATTTTCGACTCAATATGAGGATTACCCTTAATGCCAGAACCAGGAAACTTTTGTTCAAGCCACTTCTCTAACATAACCATATAACCACTCTTGAAGCCGTTATCGGCTTTCTTTCCTCGCGCAACTAGTTCTTCATGACCATCTAGAAGTGCATTTTCTTCATCTATTGTCCATACACGTCGGTCTCTCTTTGTTCCCCTTCATTGAGTTGAACTAAAATCGCTACCTTCCATTCCTAAACATCTCATTGCAATTTTACAAAATTTAATGATAGAAGATAGCAAGGTACAGAAAATTTAAGGATAAATACAACATAGTAATAAAAATTTAAAATGATATAGCCATAATTCAAACATTACATAAGGAATATTTTTCTCCATGTCCTCGACTTGCAGTAATTAGAAACAAATGAAGCAAGGAATAATGTCAAATCGGGCGACTCCTCCATGTCCTCGACTGGCATTCCACTCATTAAAAATTTGTATTGCCAAATTTTGCCTCCATGTTGTCCAATGATATGATGGCTCAAGGACATTAACTATTTCCACATCTTCAATGGTGTTAGCAGCTTCATCTAATTATGCCTCCATTGGATCAATAGACATTTCTCTTCTTATCAAATTGTGTATAAGGCAACAAGCTATATAATTCAACCTTGCATTCTAATTGGATAAAAAGATGGACTCCTAAGAATAACCCACCGTAACTTTAGTATACCGAAGCATCTTTCTATGACATTTCTAGCTTGTGAATGCTTCATGTTGAAGTACTCCTCAGGGGAATTTGGCATACAACCTTCTCTCCACTCGGAAAGGTGGTATCGAGTACTTCTATAAGGAGCAAGAAAGCCCTCCCCCTTTGTGTATCCAGCATCTACAAGATAATAATTACCTAATAAAAAATCATAACATTATTAATTATTTTTTAATCGTCAAAACCTACACGTTAAATAATGTAACATATTGATAAGGGCTTATCTTACCAACGGGAGTCTTCAGGCCATTGGGTTTAACTAAAGCATCTCAAAGTACTCTAGAATCTACTGCTAAGCCTTCCCATCCAGGTAAAATGTATACAAATCTCATGTCACGTGGGCAAACTCCTAACACATTGGTCGCTATCTTACCCTTTCTATTTCAGCACCTTGTGTCACGCCCCGACCCCGGCGGGCACTCCATACACCCTATACCGCCGTCAATACAAATAAGATATCCTAGGATCCAGCGGTTAAACTCATGGAGCGCGATATGAAAAGCACACGCTGAAACGAAAACAAACCCCAGACATAAAAACATACATGGTAACATGGGATTAAAAATAAACACACATCGTCTTACAAATAAAATGGTCTAGTACAACAAAAGACAGAAGGGTTCAGAGGAAGGCACTATAGGACCAAAAATAAGAACTTCAAAAAGAAATCCACAACTAGGCAGACTTGTCTTCATCTTCCTCCTTTTCCTTCTTCATCACCTCCAAGGTATTCTTCAAGGCTTTGGGTCTGAAAATGTTGGTCTCACGACGAGGTGAGATAAAAATCTGAGTAAGTTAACCCTAACCCTAAGCTAGACTATTGGTACTTCCAGGCACATTTGAAAATATGCAAGTTTTGGAAAACGCTTTTCATACATGACATTCAAGCAATTGGCATAAATATGACATTTCAGGCCTTTAGCGACTCATGTCACTCACAAATTCCATTCACAATCCAAACCATTCAAGTCATTCAGACATATCAGATGTTCCATGCACTTCAGGCGTTCCAGCCAATTCAAGCATTGTAATCATATAGACTCAGAAACACATCACACTCATGTTTCAGTCTTTTATCTTCATTACGCCCACCAAGGGCCGCCCTACTTGGGCCGCGAGATGATTTGGATAATCACATGACTTTCGACGTCTTATCGAGATGATTCGGTCATCATGACTCTCGCTGCGAGATGATTCGGTCTCTATAGTGACTCTCGACACTCCACGCCATCGAGATGATTCGGTCGACTATAGGACTCTCGCGTCCTGACCTAGAGATGATTCGATTGCTACCTGTCACGCCCCGCGTCCTTTATTGCACGCGAACATCCCTCCCTGAACTATCAGTTTGCGATCTTACCGCAAGATCGAATCTATCCTTCACACTCGCGGAAAGAGATACGCATGCGGAAGTGAGAAAATAAACTCCATGCAAATATTCACACAAGATGACTTAGAATACAACAACTCAATTACAGAATAATCAGTTTACAACCCTCAGCTTGAATTCGTAAAACACAACTCAATAACTACATGAATTTCAATGACGTTTATCTCTAGGGGACATCCAAAAGGAGTGACACGACTATCCCTACGCATCCGATTTAACAACATCCCTCGACTCCAACCCAGATTCTCCATCTTCAAGTTCAGCATCAGGTTTCTCCAGTATGTAATTGGGTCAAGACTTGGGGTCTGAAAAATAAATGGGTCCCACGACGGGGTGAGATAAATCTCAATAAGCTAATCCTAACCCTAAGCTAGGCACTTGGTACTTCCAGACACTCCCAAACACATGCAATTTTATTCTCAATACTAACATGGCAAATAATTCAAATAGCATGACAACAAGAGCAATAAAACATGGCACGACCTTCAGGCACTTCAATTCAATGCTACTCCAAACATCATTTCATACACATGCCTAAACTTCGTACTTTGGCACTTAACATCACATGGCATTAAGGATAGCATATATATATATATACGATTGTAATTCTCATGGCCGAGCCCGCGCAATAACGCCTTAGACTATCTCATTTATCAACCCCGTGTCATAAGGGCACCTCAGGGTGATTCACAACTTCTCGACCCCGTGTCATATAGGCACCTCAGGGTGTTTCACCATGTACTACCCCGTATGACACGGGCACCTCAGGGTGTTTCACAATGTACTACCCCGTGTCATATAGGCACCTCAGGGTGTTATATGCTCATAAGCTCATAATTCAATCAATTATATCTAAACTCAATCAATTGTGCATATCATCAATCCATGGCATCATCAGACCATAGCAAGCTCAATTCCACATCACGAATCGCATTGCATCAATCAATCAAGCATGGCCGTTTTTAATACTTCATGATCGAATACAAGTTGATTAACCAAATCAATTTCCCTTGCCATGGATTTATATCACATCATTCAATTACATTGGCCATTGCAATGTTTCATGATCAATCACATTTGAAATGGAATAATTGACCAGTCAACCCTATGGCCATTCGGCCATGCCACCACAAATCATGAAGTCAATCAACCAATCAAGCCATACAAGGCTGAATCCATCACTTTAGTGTCATTTAAATCATTTAATCCCCTCTTATAGCTCACGACCAGAATAGGGATCATGGACATTGGGCTACTCTCATGCATTGTACCACTAATTCATGCCATGGCCAAACACTACTAGGCTCAATCAAGGATTATTCTAACTCAATCAAGTTCAATCGAGCTCTAACACTTCAAATGGCACAAGGAGACACTCGACTCCCTCACGAGCATGTTCACTAGCCTAGTTAAATCATAATATCAACATTACAAGCCTCACAAGTCAGCAATTCATTCTGTCCCTAAATTTATAAAAATCGGTTTCCTTAGAGTTTCACCACAATCAGTCCATGAAATCACTCAAGAGTACCTCTCACTCGGCCCTTCCATAACCAAAGGTCCTAACAAAAGGTTAGAACTAACTTACCAAGCTCAAAATTCCTAGAAAACCGGTTGGAAGTGGCTGAGGAGCTTGCGGCGCAACTTGGGTCACCAGCGGCAGATTCAGTTCCTAGGAGGTCCAACCGAAAATCACCAATGAAACTCAGCCAAGAGTACTTCTAATACAAGCGTACAACCTCTAAAGATGATCACCAAAGTCCCAAAGGTCACTTACCTCAAGATGGGATAAGAATTCCTCATGAACAACCCTTGTTCTTCCTTGGTTTAGTTCTGGTCAAGGGAGTTTCGCGCGGCTCCCGGGCTGGACGACGAGAAATCGACCCTCTAAATCCATTAAAACCTAAAATCAATCTTAAGGACATGTTGCTCAACAACTTAGCAAGGTTTAGGAAGTGTCTTACCCCAAGGATTTGCCTCAACAAACTCCCAAGGTCGGATTCTTGCAACTCGGGTCTGACTGATTCTGGGCAGCGATCTTTTCTCCCAAAAACGGTTCCACAGGACGATTGGCTTGGTGGATTTGGGTCAACAATATGTCGTTGGAACGGTAAGACGATAAGCTTTCTAACGGTATATGGCTCGTCGAAAACTAACAAGGGACGAAGGAGATATGGGGCAAACAACGGACAACCCAGAAGCTGGTCTGGCGGGCAACGAGCAAGAGAGAGAGTTTGAGAGGAAAAACCACAAATGGAAGGGGTGATCTGGTGATTGGGCGTGAGAATGAGGGGGAACAGAGGGAGAGAGAGATGTTTAACCCCCTTTGAAATCAAGAGAGGAAGAGCTTTGGGTGGGGTAGTTGTATGACATTGAATAGTGCTCTTGAATGACAAGTTGGTGGGGGTGGTTTAAGGGAAAATTATCAAATCACTTAGTCCAATCCAAACTCAATAATTCAAGGGCCAATTGACCTCATTGCCCTTCAATTTTCGGCTGAAGCTAGGGGGTGGAAAATGTCCTTTTTGCCATTGCTATTTCCAAAGAGAAGTGTACCAATTAAGGGGTAAAATGGTCATTTCCAATCGTCGGTCTGAATTTCACTTTTCTGATCGACATGGGACAACCACAACCTTAATGGTTCTTGGTGAGGTGACGTCCAATCTATTACCGTTGGAATTCTCGAATACCCGACACCCAATTCCGAAGTCTAATCCGTGGCTAAAATCCGTCAATGGCGACTCCAGTGTATCTCAAACTAACAGGCGGCTCTTAGAAGTTACGCGTATCGACCCGTGACTAATGTCACATTTAAGAGTTATTCTAGTCATGGCGACCTTGGTTGTCATATAATTGCGAGGGTCAATCTCTAGTTCCAAAGGACGCGATCATCAGGAATTGGTTTATGTTGATTTGCAAATTACACTATGGTCAAACGGAATCACCCGTTATCCAATTGTATAACACTAGCAAATCGTTCCATGACCATTCTTAGATCGTCCCATAATGGCTCAAAATATTCCCTCGGTAATCCTTATGGTCAAGGTACCAATCCATGGCCGAGTTCTTTGGTCCACGTACAAATCCAACTTAGCCTTTCCCCATCGGTTAGTCTTCCCAGAGTGGCCAATTCTGAGCGACTTTTAACTGAAGCGCACTGGCGAGATATCTCATGAAATCATACTTCGCAAAAGGGCCGGATTTCGGAATGTCACAACTCTTCCCTCATTATAAAAAATTCATCCTCGAAATTTACCATAAATCTCATCAAGCAATATAACCGGGTGCTGACGCCTCATTGGTTCTTCATTTCCCTCAAAGGTCCCCCTTTTATTGCCAAAAACCCCCAAACAAGTCTACACACCTCGGACTCAACTTCCCAATTCGGGCAAGCCTCGCATGGGTGATACTTTAAGGAAGACATGCTCTCCCACTGGAGGTTTAAAAGATCTATATCGTTTGGCCACGTAATCCCACTACTAGTGTCAAGGCTCTCGTAATGGCGCATTGGCCATCAAACCCACACAGGATCCGCGTAGCACACCTAAGGTCCGAATGCTTTCCTGAGACTTGCGTCTCAACGCTTCGGGCTAACACATTGCCTTAGGCCAGACCCCCCGTAGAAACGGCTCCCAGGTCTACACATACTTATGGCCAGGACAAGCGTAATAACGCATCAGGGTATTACAGGACGATCTAAACACCACTTCGAGCAATATGGTCTACCAGGTATACTAAGGACTCACCCATGCATTCCAAACGGCTTAAAACAGTCTGATGCTACCTCTAGTCGATCTCTATTAAAGTCATTTCGAACCAAAATAGATCATTCGTAATAAGCCCTCATCCGATCATCCTTGGTTAAGGTGTGCACCAGTCACCAACCGGTCATCAAACCTGCCTACAAGCGATTGTCGCTGTCGCTGTCGACATCTCCACCAGGTGTAGCCATTCGCTACCACTTCTCTTAAAGTCTGTGGCACACGCTTATAACATAATCTCAAGCATCTAGATCATCCTCTCAAGCCATCTATATGCCTAAATACGACAGGATGTGCTGTGACATAACTTCGTCCCCATGACGCCTTAAAGGTTCTTCCAAAAGTTATGGTAAACTTAGGCTCTCCATTTGGCACAACCATCATTGAATTTCCGCAAGATTCGCCTGACACCTATACAATTCAGTTCATGGTCCTCTTGACCTTTCAAATGACCCCATGGCCAAATTCACAACAATCCGTCCTTAGTTCCAGTCGAGAGTTTCCCACAACTAGGGTCACTCGTCAAACTTATCGAGTTATACCTTCCTTCGTTGACACATTTGATTCTTAGCCACGAGCTTGACTATTTCTCTTTTCAGTCTATATCATCACTAGTACCGACACAAGTCCTGGTACTTCTTGGTATAATCCAATGGACACTATAGTCATCACGATAAGCTCCCAACACGACTTTGCCCTCTAAGTCCTCCATCATTGGATGTGTATGTTCGTTCATAAAACTTCAAGGTTTCGATCCATGGTGCTTTGAAGTCTGGATTTTCTCCCTGTTGTAATCACCTCCACAATCTTCTGGGTACCAAGGCCCTTTCGGTAAACTTCCAACTTAGAAGTTGAATCTCTTATTTCCTCAAGCAAGTACATCATTTATCCACCAATCTCGTGATGCTTGATTCCAAACTGTAAGTATCCTTTCATCCTTAATCTTCCTCAAGGTAAGGTAGGGCATCGCAGTATAGTCCCTTAAGTAACTTCATCCTTCTACATTGTTTCCCACATTCAAGTCTGATGATCCTTATCGATTTGAAGTCATTCTCACCACATAATATCCCTAAATTTCCAACATAAGGACGATAGCCGTCAATTCTGAACTATCAGTTGGGGCATTCATCCCGTCATGCCTACTATCACAACACATAGGTGGCAACACTTCCACGTTGCATTACCATGAACCTTAATCCTTTCGTGACACATCACTATAACTCTCACAGCGTTTCAACTCCTAATGGAAACACCAATGTCGGCGTGGTCACGAACTAGACTAAGTCCTTGGGAACTCCTTTCAATTTCATTCACCCATTCGCGCCGGCTCTTGCCACAACTCGTCTACAACAAACCTTTAATGCTAGCAAACTTCAAACTCCAGTAATCCATACTGGATTTAAACAATTCATTACTTGTTCTATTGCTTGGGGTTTTACCGAAAATTCAATTTCCAAGAACTCTTTATAACTAAGAACTTCGCCTTAGTAGACCCGAATCTCGCGCTCTTTCGCTCTGCATACAGCGAGTGTCTCCTTAGGGTCCATAGAATACCTTCCCAAGGTCGTTCACGTTTCTCCATGGCCCCCTGATTCTGATCAACTCCTATTAATCAAAAATTGCTAATTCCACAAGTGACTATCACGTCTCCAAAATCAATTGCCTAATATCATCTATAACCTCAAGTCGAGTCGCCATTCAAGTCGAGTCCATATGCATGCGACCGCGACCGGCTCTTAATCCAAGTATCCCTTGTCCACTTCCTTGCATGCTTCTAGTCTCACATCATCTAGGGTCGTCAGTAGCAATCGGTAACTAAAACCATCATGATACGACACAATTCAAGCCTAAATCCATTAATACCAGTTGTTTCTTTATAGCTCGTATTTACCAATGAAGCTTATTGGTCAGTCGTTTCCATTTCGACATATCATCTAATTCACTGACGGTCTCTGGACTATAACCGCCAATAACCATAAAGGTCTTCAGTTCAAGTCGACGCTAAAGCCATCAAAATGCAACGAAAGTTCAAACCTATAGCCCTTGAGACACCACCCGGTGACGTTCACTCTTAACATCAAGGCAAGTAGAGTTCCTCTTCCTTCAGTATTAGGGTTTCTTACTCTATGAGGGAGACTATACACTTCAGCGGCATTCTCTTGTCTCGAATCTATCCGGTCCCCCTCGTTCTAGAGGACGCCAATTTGGAGTCTGCGCCCAGAGCGATACCTTTACTCCAAGACTCAAATGCCACCATGCTTGACATTCCCTTTCTAACGACTTTGTCACCTCAAACAACAAGGTTCTAAGGGATTGAGATTCCTCTTTGGTCTCCATAAATCTACACTTTGAATATTTGAATTGGATAGTCCAGCTCATTCAGCAACTACAATCCAAGCACTCCTCTTTCTCTTACCCGTCCATCCATTAAAGTCACGAATGTCCAAGCCTATCAAGTTCATCCATTTCCTTCCCATCAACGACCACCTCAAGGTCCAGTCCTCCTTTAGAACAACGTCGTATCCCGTAGGGAACAACAACTCATGACTTCACTTCTGGTGGTTCGGTTCAATCTCAACCAATCCTATAGGATCATTGGGCTCAGGTAGACGAGCATGTCGATTTACCTTAACGCTCCCTAACAAGATAGACGGACTACCAATTTCCCTTCATGAGTTCTACGCTTAGGTATCAATCTTTCCTTACAGGTACACCTTGCGTCCAATGTGCGGAAATCCTCTTTACTCATGGTCCCTCCAGCCATATAGCCCTTCGAGATGGAGTTCATCACCTCACTTCAGATTCAAGATACCAATTCACCACGATGCTTCACACTCCGGTTCATTCTGGAACCTCCTTGCCTTCTTGTCCAAAGATCCCCTAACCATCTTTTGCTTAGATGATTTCGAGATTTCCACCCCCATAGTGGCAGATCCATCTATGGTCCTCATAAATTCCCAGGACTCCAACTTTCTGGTTCTTTAACAATCTTAGCAATGCATTCTTCATTAATCAACTAGATGAAGTCAATCCAGCTAAGTGCTACGCCTTCAAGGAGAAATTCTTTCTTGAGCAGCCTTCCATCAACCATCAGCAGTCCCTTAAGACTAGTAACTACCAGGATCGCTTCTCATTAATGTACTCAAGCTTCTAAGGCTTCCTTACAAATCCTCAATCCAGATAGGAGCAGTCTCATAGTGACCTTTCCTGTCAACTCATTCGACTTCGACTTTACAAGCTATTCCACAAGCTAGTCCATTTGCCAATTTCTATGCCTGTCTCCAATGTCACTTCTTTGATTACTAACGATAGTTCTACTAACAACAACAACAGTAGCCTCAGTTGTTCGGGCAACACGGGTAGCCTATCCTTGAGCCTACTTACTCCTTGAATTCTCAATTTCCTCAATGTTCGCACGACTATATCAACTCTTGAGTCTTCCACAACTTGTGGTCTCGAGCTAAGTGCTCCCTGACACTCTTGTCTCAGTTGTTCATCCTTACTAGGCTCAAATCACCACATGAGCCGCCACAACTCCATCAGGGGAATCAAAGACCTAAGCCATCTACTCAAGTCTAGCAGTTCTAAACTGCTCGCCACAATGGCAACCATAAGTAGCACTCAGTTTCTCAACAATTTCAACTAATCCTCAACCAGCAGTCGATTATCAAACAAGTCTCAATCAAGCAAGCATCTAAAAAAAAAAAACTCAAGGCGTCAATTCAATGGGGGTACTTACTCGTACCTTCAACCCTGCCGCACCTGCGACTTAACAAAATTACCACATGCTATTTAGCTTCTCAAACAGACCATGGCCAAACAACAACTTGATGCCAGGTAAGCCAATCACAATTCAACCATTCAGAGGCACATATCAAGAAGTTCCCATTCGTACCTCAAGTCTAGATGCATTTGCAAGCTAGCATAACCACAATCAGCTATCCAACCAACATCCAGCAAACAACACTTAGTGCCAAGTACGAAGCTTTAAGACCTCTAATCGCCTACGTCGATGCAAACCAAGAGTGCCATTCACATGCGCCAAATCAAATGTCATACGATTCATGCCAAACTCTAGCGAGTTCCTAGAGTCTCACTATCTAGCCATTCTAAAGTCATCGCTCCTTATTACTCCATGTCTCATCCAACTTGGATCGAGCTGACCCTGTTCTGATACCAAATAAACGGGAATGTCACGCCTCGCGTCCTTTATTGCGCGCGAACATCCCTTCCTGAACTATCAGTTCGCGATCTTACCACAGGATCGAATCTATCCTCCACACTCGCGGAATGAGATACGCATGCGGAAGTGAGAAAATAAACTCCATGCATACATTCACACAAGATGACTTAGAATGCAACAACTCAATTACAGAATAATCAGTTTACAACCCTCAGCTTGAATTCGTAAAACACGACTCAATAACTACATGAATTTCAATGACGTTTATCTCTAGGGGACATCTAAAAGGAGTGACACGACTATCCCTACGCATTTGATTTAACAACATCCCTCGACTCCAACCCAGATTCTCCATCTTCAAGTTCAGCATCAGGTTTCTCCAGTATGTAATTGGGTCAAGACTTGGGGTCTGAAAAATAAATGGGTCCCACGACAGGGTGAGATAAATCTCAATAAGCTAATCCTAACCCTAGGCTAGGCACTTGGTACTTCCAGACACTCCCAAACACATGCAATTTTATTCTCAATACTAACATGGCAAAGAATTCAAATAGCATGACAACAAGAGCAATAAAACATGGCATGACCTTCAGGCACTTCAATTCAATGCTACTCCAAACATCATTTCATACACAGGCCTAAACTTCGTACTTTGGCACTTAACATCACATGGCATTAAGGATAGCATATATGTATATATATATATATATACACACACACACACATACACACACAATTGTAATTCTCATGGCCGAGCCCGCGCAATAATGCCTCAGACTATCTCATTTATCAACCTCGTGTCATAAAGGCACCTTAGGGTGATTCGCAACTTCTCGACCCCGTGTCATATAAGCACCTCAGGGTGTTTCACCATGTACTACCCCGTGTCATATAGGCACCTCATGATGTTTCACAATATACTACCCCGTGTCATATAGGCACCTCAGGGTGTTAAATGCTCATAAGCTCATAATTCAATCAATTATATCTAAACTCAATCAATTGTGCATATCATCAATCCACGGCATCATCAGACCCTAGCAAGCTCAATTCCACATCACGAATCGTATTGCATCAATCAATCAAGCATGGCCGTTTTTAATACTTCATGATCGAATACAAGTTGATTAAACAAATCAATTTCCCTTGCCATGGATTCATATCACATCATTCAATTACATTGGCCATTGCAATGTTTCATGATCAATCACATTTGAAATGGAATAATTGACCAGTCAACCCTATGGCTATTCGGCCATGCCACCACAAATCATGAGTCAATCAACCAATCAAGCCATACAACGCATCAATCCCCTATACAAGGCTGAATCCATCACTTTAGTGTCATTTAAATCATTTAATCCCCTCTTATAGCTCATGACTAGAATAGGGATGGTGGACATTAGGCTACTCTCATGCATTGTACCACTAATTCATGCCATGGCCGAACACTACTAGGCTCAATCAAGGATTATTCTTACTCAATCAAGTTCAATCGAGCTCTAACACTTCAAATGGCACAAGGAGACACTCGACTCCCTCACGAGCATGTTCACTAGCCCAGTTAAATCATAATATCAACATTACAAGCCTCACAAGTCAGCAATTCATTATGTCCCTAAATTTACAAAAATCGGTTTCCTTAGAGTTTCACCACAATCAGTCCATGAAATCACTCAAGAGTACCTCTCACTCGGTCCTTCCATAACCAAAGGTCCTAACAAAAGGTTAGAACTAACTTACCAAGCTCAAAATTCCAAGAAAATCGGTTGGAAGTGGCTGAGGAGCTTGCGGCGCAACTTGGGTCACCGGCGGCAGATTCAGTTCCTAGGAGGTCCAACCGAAAATCACCAATGAAACTCAGCCAAGAGTACTTCTAATACAAGCGTACAACCTCTAAAGATGATCACCAAAGTCCCAAAGGTCACTTACCTCAAGATGGGATAAGAATTCCTCAAGAACAACCCATGTTCTTGGTTTAGTTCTGGTTAGGGGAGTTTCGCGCGGCTCCCGGGCTGGACGGCGAGAAATCGACCCACTAAATCCATTAAAACCTAAAATCGACCTTAAGGACATGTTTCTCAACAACTTAGCAAGGTTTAGGAAGTGTCTTACCCCAAGGATTTGTCTCAACAAACTCCCAAGGTCGGATTCTTGCAACTCGGGTCTGACTGATTCTGGGCAGCGACCTTTGCTCCTTAAAACGGTTCCACAGGATGATTGGCTGGGTGGATTTGGGTCAACAATATGTCGTTGGAACGGCAAGACGAGAAGCTTGCTAACGGTATATGGCTCGTCGAAAACTAAAAAGGGACGAAGGAGATATGGGGCAAACAACGGACGACCCAGAAGCTGGTCTGGCGGGCAACGAGCAAGAGAGAGAGTTTGAGAGGAAAAACCACAAATGGAAGGGGTGATCTGGTGATTCGGCGTGAGAATGAGGGGGAACAGAGGGAGAGAGAGATGTTTAACTCCCTTTGAAATCAAGAGAGGAAGAGCTTTGGGTGGGGTAGTTGTATGACATTGAATAGTGCTCTTGAATGACAAGTTGGTGGGGGTGGTTTAAGGGAAAATTGTCAAATCACTTAGTCCAATCCAAACTCAATAATTCAAGGGCCAATTGACCTCATTTCCCTTCAATTTTCGGCTGAAGCTAGGGGTGGCAAATGTCCATTTTGCCCTTGCTATTTCCAAAGAGAAGTGTACCAATTAAGGGGTAAAAGGGTCATTTCCAATCGTCGGTCCGAATTTCACTTTTCTGATCGACATGGGACGAACCACAACCTTAATGGTTCTTGGTGAGGCGACGTCCAATCTATTACCGTTGGAATTCTCGAATACCCGACGTCCAATTCCGAAGTCCAATCCGTGGCTAAAATCCGTCAATGGCGACTCTAGTGTATCTCAAACTAACGGGTGGCTCTTAGGAGTTACGCG
Source organism: Rhodomyrtus psidioides (assembly GCA_021437785.1). Taxonomy (NCBI): domain Eukaryota; kingdom Viridiplantae; phylum Streptophyta; class Magnoliopsida; order Myrtales; family Myrtaceae; genus Rhodomyrtus; species Rhodomyrtus psidioides. The sequence goes on along the minus strand of JAILYB010000166.1, from coordinate 354,697 downwards.
TATCGACCCGTGACTAATGTCACGTTTAAGAGTTATTCGAGTCATGGTGACCTTGGTTGTCATGTAATTGCGAGGGTCAATCGCTAGTTCCAAAGGACGCGATCATCAGGAATTGGTTTAGGTTGATTTGCAAATTACACTATGGTCAAACGGAATCACCCGTGATCCAATTGTATAACACTAGCAAATCGTTCCATGACCAATCTTAGATCGTCCTATAATGGCTCAAAATATTCCCTCGGTAATCCTTATGGTCAAGGTACCAATCCATGGCCGAGTTCTTTTGTCCACGTATAAATCCAACTTAGTTTTTCCCCATCAGTTAGTCTTCCCAGAGTGGCCAACTCTGAGCGAGATTTAACTGAAGCGCACTGGTGAGATATCTCATGAAATCATACTTCGCAAAAGGGCCGGATTTCTGAATGTCACACTACCTGACTCTCGATTCTTTCAACCTTCGAGATGATTCGGTCAAGGTATGACTCTCTAGCCGCAAGACCTCGTCAGGTCGATGGGAGTAACTCCCTCCCCAGGTCAATGCTTTGGCCATAAACATAATTGTGAACCTTCTCATTAATACCAATTTCACAATCACAAGCAAATTCATGCCATCGCCATTTAAGGCACGCATTCAAGCACATCCGTTTTATCAATTAAAACAGGCCAATCGGCCATCATACACATGCACATCATCACACTATGCATTATTCGACACCAATTTGCGAAACCGAGCATTAAAGCCCTCGATTGAATCCCAATTAATCAACACATGCCCATTTTCTCACATAGTATTTCATCACCAAATAACCACAGTATCAACTCGACACTCCCTAGGTATGTTAAAGGGGCATTCAATCAAGAAAAGTCATCAATGACCCCAAACCACAGAACTGTCCACCCACCAAGTTCGTTCTCAAGAAAAATGACATTTTTCCATTGGCTATTCGAGAAAACGAAGTCTAGCATCTTGTTCTTCAAGATCTTATGGTCATGTGGGCGAAAACGATACTCAATGTGGATATCAGATGAATTAAAACCAGCCATTTCAAATTTGGTGCGCGTTGAAGTCAGATTTGGCAACTCTCGGGTCTCTCACGGTTCCACCCTCAAAACAACCCTTTAAAACCTTTAATTTTAATAAAAAAAAATCCACCATTTAGTGACTCAACATCCTAACAAAAGGTTAGAAGTCTTCTTACCTAGCTAATTAAGCCAACAAACTCCTCCAAGCACAGCAACAACCTTTGGATCCCAATCTGTCCAGAGCATGGCAAGTTCTGTTCCGACAAGTTTCGAGGCAAGGCGATGCCCCGGCGGACCTCAAAAGCTCACGATGCTCTGCCGGTCGAAGAGAACAGAATTTGCTCTTGTAAAACGAAATTTTGAAGTCGTTTGAAGCCTTGAAGTGGCTAAACGAAGACCTTCCTCCAACTTGGTCAAAATCTGCCTTGTCTTGACCTTCGTCCACTCAAACCGAGCTCAATCCGATACCGGACAATGGAGTTATGGCCGGAACAATGGGTCGGGTCTGGACTGATCGCAAGCTGGAGCAGTTTCGAGTGAGGGAAGGAAAACGCAGAATGGAGGGGGAGAAAGGGCCAAGGGTGTCATCCAAATGAAAGAGAGAAGAGAGAAAATGCTTTGCTTCTTCCAAAAGTCAAGAGGAGAGAGAGAGAGAGAGAGAGAGAGAGTTAGGTGAGGATTGGACTAATATTTAATGCAATATAGGCATCTAACCCTAGTCTATTTGGATAATGCTCTAAATTGATACACTTGTCCTCATTATCATAAAAATCTTGGTATCAAAGACTATTTTGTCCTCTTGAATTCGGCAGCCCTTGGGGAGGTCTAAATGACTTTTTTTGCCCTTCATTCATCTTAAGGCAAAGGTATAAGGTTGAGGGGCAAAATGGTAATTTGACACTTTCCGTCCGAAACTTCGTTTTTCCTATTTTAAATGACCATTTGCGAGGCGACGTCAAATTTTTTTTCCAATATTGAAATTCTTCATTTCCATTTGCCAATTTTGAGCTTCCATTTCATGATCGATCTTCCGTCAATCGTATCTTCAGTTTATCTCGAACAAACGGGCGACTTTTGCAGACGTTACGCGTATTGACTCTGTGACTCTCGCCACACTTAGGACGACTTAAGTTATGACGGCTTTGGTTGTCATGTAATTGCGATAGTTTATTGCTCGCATCAGCGGTCGCGATCGTAAGGATTCGATTTAGGAAATATTTGCAAATCATACGTCGGTTAAGCGGAATCACTCGCGCGCCAATTGTATAACACTAGCAATGAATTCCATAATCGTTCTTAGATCAACCTTTATTGGCTCTAAATATTCCCTCAGCAATCCTTCTGGTCAAAGTACCGTTTCCTTATTCGAGTTCCTAGGTCCACGTACTTGTCATGCGTTCGCCTTTCCCTTTCTAATCAGTTAACTCGAATTGAGCAGGTCCGAGCGAGATAAAACTGAAATACATCGATAGATATATTCTCATTCATACATCTCGAAATGGTCGAAAATTCAGAATGTCACACCTTGGTTTATCAACCTCTAGAACACGTACCCTAATGTATGTGCCATCTAATGCTCCTAAGCAACCCTAGAAACATGAAATTAATAGAATAACCTTATGTTTAAAGTATTAAATTAATCCATGTAATAGCAAAGCAAACATACCTTAAACCATTTCCATCTCTCATCGGTACATTCCTCTAGAGCTGCTTCAAGTGACACAAGAAGCACACTATGCATTGTTATCACAGCATTTAAAACTAAGTTAAAATACCTCTTTATTGTCTCCCCGAACCTCATAAATCTGAACTTGATAACACGATTTTTCACATGATGGGCAAGTACATGTAGGAACATTGCCACTTGTTCTTCTATAGTCACAATTCCATCTTCTTTTAACCCACCAATTGTACGTGCCAACTCACATAGTAGAGTAAATGTACGTATATCCATCCTAAGTTGTTCCACACAATTCAAGTCACCGATGTTAATGAGGCGATCAAGGTGATCTAAACGAGCTTGCCTTTTAAAAAACGTGTGATCCTTCAATATATGTGTATGGTAGTGCCTTTCAGTAGCCATGGATGCCACAATCATATACATCATACACAAAAGCAACATCTGCAGGTTCATCTCCTCTAATATCAAAATGCCAAAAATTTCCTCTCTCTCATCGTGATCCATTTCTAAAAAAGGAAAAAAAAACAATAACATTAGGAAAATACTAACTAGTAGGTTAGATAATAACAAATACTAACTAGACGTTCAACTCTAGCATTCTCGAAATTTCCCGCGAAAGACACATGTACATACATTCGTTTGAGTCAAGCGATGGAAGCAAAAGTGCGTCTTTTACAGAGATCTCACCCTTTATATCTAGATAATTCCTAATCTGTCTTCAACCAAAGAAAATTATAGCCACTACCAATTTCGAAAAGAAGTAATATTTGAGGTGAAGACTGCATGAAAGGCCTTGAAAACACCCTGCATTTGTCTTCGACTCTGTCCCCAATTTTTCCAGTTTCCACTACCAATTTCGGGAAACTAAACCCTATAATTGACAGGCCTTTTGTTCCATAGCCTATTCCAGCAGGATGTTAAAATTATGCTACTCTGTTGGGAAATAGTCTAGAAATTCTGAGTTTTGTATTCTGTGTTCTGGAGAATAAGAGAATCTCACATCTGTCATTACCAAATATTTTTGCTTCTCAAGCTGTTGTCCATAAAGTACGTAATACTCTTTGCCACATAAAATTCTAGGTATTCCATGTACAAACTAACATTGCTTCACATATAAATGGCATATGCTTCATTTGTTTCAGTCGATCAAGCAACCGAGTACCTAGATATACATGCCACAACAGGAACATTCAATTGAGCAGATATAGCTTCTCATTCAACATGCAACACTTCAAATAATTCTCAGTACAATGTGTATAAAGGTCGATCCTAATTCCCGAGGCAGAAAACAAGAAAGAGCAAGATTGGGACAAATGCAAAAGAGATGAAACTAGATATTTGGATTAGCAATAGCAGAAGAGACGAAAAGAGAGACAAGGTAGAGACTATTCCAGCAACAACAAATCAGAAACAATAGAAGAGACGAAAAGCAAGAAATGGAGATAGGAAATCAAATGTACCGCGGGGATGGGGTCGATAGTGTCGAGACGGAGTGTCGAAACGGAGAAGGAGGGACCGACAAGCTTTTCTTCAGTCTTTTTCTTTTTCGTAAAAGGATCGAGGAAGGAAACCCTAATGTAGGGGTTTCTACATATTAGCTTTTATTCCACGGATAAGAGAAATCCTATCCGATCTTATCCTACCCCTTTTCCTCGGATTTTTTTTATCCGGGTTATATCCCATCTATATCCGACATTATACTATTCGGGACACCAACCTAACACGGGATAGGATAAAACATATCATATCCCGAGTTTCATACGGACGACCAAACGCAGCCCTAAGGTTTCTAAGATTCAATTCTTGTGGTAACTTTTTCTTAAGAAAAAAAGAGGAAAATTGAAAAAAATAATAATCATATCCTGAATTTTCACCTCAACATCTGTTTGCATTGGCATCATCATTTTTTCCATTTTTTCCTTGGCACCAAATCTAATTGCACAAGAAGCATCTAAGTATCACATTGCTATGTTTTGCTCTAAAATACTCGTGTCACTTTTTTTTTTCTATCCATCCATCTAAAAATAATAGAGTTAATATCACGGAAAACCTCAAATTGGTATACATGTGACAAATTTGCCTCAAATTATTTTTTTGACTATAAAAAATTTTAAACTGGTATACTTGTGATAAATTTATCTCAAACCAGTATACATGTGATAAATTTACCATCCGCTAATTTTTCTTAAATCTAACCATCAAACTACTAAGTTGGATGGTATGTTCCAGTTCTCAGGTACAACAATTTGAGATTACTCTCTGTTTGTCACAGATTTATCAATTTGAGATTTTTCGTAATATTAATCCAATTTAATGGAGGGCAAATTTGTCATGGTGAACCAGCTTAGAGTTTTTCTTAATAAAAAAAAATAATTTAGGGTAAGTTTGCCACAAAAATTTCAGTTTATGATTTTTGGTGGTCAAAAAAATGGTTTGGGATAAATTTGTCATATGTGTACCAGTTTGGGATTTTTTATGTCAAAAAAATAATTTGAGGTAAATTTATAACATGTGTATCAATTTGGGATTTTTTATGGTATTAACCCAAAATAATACTCACCTCCCAAGCCTCGACAATAGGGATGACCGCCTCCCGTCGTTGCTAAAACGACTGACTTGTTGTTAGTTTGCCCGCACCACCCCTGCCGTGTCTAATTTCTATCTCCTCTGGGCGTCTCCTCCACCCCCTCTATCTCTCCATTTTAGATTTTGCACATTGTGCTTTGTACCGGCGAATGTCCTCTTCTTTTCTAGATGGTTAAATCTGATGGTTAAACCTGAATACTGGTGGTGAAATTCAATTTAAATATTCTTTAACGTACTCAACAAGTAATTTGTACCTCTGAGGCCTTTGATCTTATGAGATGATTGATATTCATCTATAAAATTCCTATATCCTAGAACCGAAGAAAAAAAAAGGAAAATTATCAATTTTAAATCTATTGTAATTATGTCAATTCAGTCCTAAACTTTTTTTTTGCTGTTTCAATCCTAAACCTTTTGTAATTGTATCAATTCAGTCCATCCGATAAATTTTGGCCGGCCGACGCTGACGTGGATTGATATTATGAGATGATTGATATTCATGTATAAAATTCCCATATGCAAGAACCGAAGAAAAACGACCCATCTTATCCGATGTCATGAGAAAATTATCCTGATACCGCGCCCCTCGACCGTTCGATCGTCCAACATCTCGACGGTTGAAATGCTCACCAAGGCTCGGAAAAGTCAAACGCCACATAAAAATGGACACGTGGCATATTCTTTGTCACGATTCTGCCACGTCACCACGTGGCGACAGCACTAGGCCCCACTGTACATGCATGATTCCAGCGACTGTGATGGGATGAACTCCAGTATTACCGTTTTAGACGAAACCTTCAATTGGGTCCGTTGATTTTGGTTTCGAGGAAATCGACGGTTAGAGATTGCACAACACGCAAATGGACAAGCTGACACCTGACAGGTGGGGAGGACGTTACTTGCAGCAACTCCCCCATTTGTGGTTTTGCCTGAATAATGTCGATGTCCGAATAGTCAAATGCATTCATTTTTCCCACTTTTGCAGACGATAGCGCACCAAATGCGATGTCGTTGCACTTTATATTAATTTTAAATTCCGAAAATTAAAATCAATATATTGTTCAATGCTCTTGTCACAATTTATATCCTTGACTCAATTTTATGAGGAACTTATTAATTGATTAGCTTGAGAAAAAAAAAGTGTCTCTTTGTTTACCAGATCAATGAATTGGTGTGTTTTTTGTTTGTTTGTTTGTATCATCGATGACAAATTTGCATATAGACCATGTAAGAAGTAATATTGACAAAAATAATGTAAGAAGTAATAAAAGTATCTAAAATTGATTGAAAACAATTAAAATAGTGTTGTCCATTGAAGCGCCTAGACCTTTTCTACTGTAAACACTCTATTGATGATGTTAATTTTCGTCGAACCAAATAAATTTCGGTTTAATTCTTTTTCTTGTTTTATGCCCACCTTTGAATTAATTAATTTCATCTCTCAAATCAACGGGGAATGTAATTGTGGTATCTTTGAAGAGGGCCTTTCTTTGTTTGATTTTGGTCATCCCATTACAACGGATAAAAGATAATTGAAGAGTGAAATGTGCAATAAATATGTTTACAAGTAGATTTCGTTAAAATGTTGCTTATGTTCAAAATTTTTTATGGATTTGACTAGACAATTAATCCATAAATTTGGTTAACCACATGGAAAGAACTAGGTGTCATGAAGATTCCTCCCTTCGGCAATATCCGTTGTAATACCCACTTAAAAGTAAAAAAGAAAAAAGATTTAATATCCTTAATTACGACAACTAAATTCAGCAAAAATAAAAATTCCAAAAAGGAAGAACAAGAATTGATAAAATTTTGGGCCATCACTTCAAATTTCAATTGAATGATTAAAGGCAGTTTATGTCTCTAGGAAAAATGGGGTGAATTTGGTCATGTGGATAGTAGATATAATCCCCTCCAAGTAAGTCACGTGATTTGAATCAAATCATTGATTTGTTGATGATAAGCATGAGGTGTGTGGAAGTAAGATGGTAAGATACAGTTGAGTTTGCCCCCACAGGCATCAGTGGTGTTAGACTGTCAGTTGCCACGTTTTGTCTTCGCATTTTGGTTGGCAAAATTGTCCAATCAATCATAAACTTATTGTACATAAATCAGTTCGGTCCTAGATTTTTCAATTTTATTTTGAATCTTTACAAGTAATTTCAATATACTTCTCCTGACCAAATTTTACCGAAAATCGCTGACGTTGCAATGTGCCACGTAGAACTGTTGGCAATGACAAGATAGTCATGTCAGCCGGTGAAAAGTGATCGAAAGAATCAGAACGGAATTTAGCGTAAAAATTTAAGATTAAATTGATAAAATTAAGAAGTTGATGATTGAATTAATATCCTTATAATATGTTTAAGATTGATTTGGTGACTTTTCCCACTTTGATCAGGGGTTCGAATATCCATTGTCACAAAGTGAGTTTAGGCCCTCGCGAGAGTGTTGTAAGGCTTGTCCTCGCAATCACCACCAACAAGAGTGGTGCCAATTTTTTTCACAATTACAATAAAGTATTGATGCTCTTAATGTACTAGCGCTGCTCAAACTTAGACTCGCCAAGTACCGAAAATCTCATACTCCATTCTCATCAAGTTCCACTTGAACTTGAAGGGCTGAAGGATCAATTGGCAAATTTGAGGTCTACAATTATTTGAGCCAGATTAGTTTTAAACTTTTTAAGTTTGCCGATTTAGTCTTAAACATTTTACATTTGAGACAATTCAGTCCTAAGCTTTTTTTGTTCCAACTCAGTCATAAACATTTTGCATTTGAGCCAATTCATCGTAGACCTTTTATTGTGTCAATTCAATTCTAAATCTCTTGTATTTGTGTAAATTCAGCCCATTTGACCAATTTTGATTGGCCTCGCTAACGTGGTTGTTGACTGGCGTGATGTTGATTATTTTTATAATTATTTAAAAATTTTGAATTAGTTTTTTCTTTTTTTTTCTCTTTCCTTTTTCCTTCTTTCTTCTAACTCTAGCCGGTCGCCGCCGCCAACCGGCCAAGGGCTAAGGCCAGTGAGGCTCGTCCCTATCGGCCACTGGTGAGGGCAAGCCTCGCCCATGCTAAATCTGGGAGAGGGCCTCAACCTCTAGCTGGCTATTGCTGTCGACTGGCTTGTAGAAGAAAGAAAGGAAAAAAAAAAGAAAAAGAAAAAAAAGAAGATATTATTAATAATAGTTCATGTCAGCACTACCTAGCATCCATGTTATGCCAGCTAGATGGTCTGAATTGACGCAAATGTAATAAGTTTATAACTGAATTGGTGCAAAAAAAGGTTTAGGACTGAATTAATACGAATGTAAATAGTTTATGATTGAATTGAAAAAATTAAAAGGTTTAGGATTGTCGACAAAAATACAATATGTTTAGGAGTTTTTTGACAATTTCTCTAAGAACAAAATGAAAAATTTTTACATAGAAAAATCTGAAACAAAATGCACTTTTTCAACTACACAAAAGTTTCGACAAAAAAAAAAAATACACAAAAATTTGGGGATAAATTCACTAAAAGCGTCATAATTTTCATACAGTTTTCACTTTAGTACCATATCTTTTAAAATATTCTCTTAAGTGCCATAACTTTTAAAAATCGTTCACTTGAGTGCCATCACTAACGTGGACGTCGGAAAAGTGGAGCCAGCGAACCAATTTTTTTGAATATTTAATTTACACGTGAAATTTTTTAAATAATTTTCTTACTTTTTTGCAAATTTTCTTTTTTTAGGTTTTAAATAATATTTTTTTTTAAAAAAAGAAAACCCTAATCCCCTTGGCCGGCGAGGCCCCAATAGCCTTAGGCGACGGCCATCGCGGCCGTGGACGAGGGCCTTGCGACCTCATAGGTCACTGTCTGGAATCGTCGTCTTCACGCGAACAGATTCACGCCATCGCCGACCTTCCTTTAAGGTTCTTCTCTTTCCTCCTCATCGGCGTATTTATTTCGCTTCTCTTGATGATTGGTCTTGATTTCTTGGACACGTAACCAGGTCAGAGGGTTTTTGTTTTTGTTTTTTGTTTTCCTCTGAATCTGTTCCTGGTGCGGATCGTCAGACCGTGAGAGGTTTCCTTTGACGATCGGAGATGGCGGAAGAGCACCGGTTCCAATCAGAGAAGGAATAGCGGTTCTTCTTCGAGGAAATTTTGAAACTATTCTTGATTAGTTCCTGCTAATTTTAATGGGATCGCTACTATCTGAGTTGATGAACAAGGTTATCGATTGACTTTTTCACTTTCCTTTTGTCTGGTGTTGTGTCTTGTTTTGGATCCAAAATCTGGTACTAATCAAGAGAGAGCTTGTTGAGTCGAGTTTCCCTTCCGATTCCGTAGCCGCTTGAGTCGTTGATTGCTCCTCTCAGGTGAGAAATCCCCAATTGCAAGCGGAAGCTTTGGGGATTTGGCGATTTGCGAATTTGGATCTGGAAATTTTGCTAAATGCTCTGATTGCGCTCGTCTCTACTCCAAATGCTACCGCAACCTCCAGCTCAAGGCCCCTGCTTCGCGAACAGAATCTCTGCTCCAAGCGACGGTCGACGAACGCCAAGCTCACCCTCAACCAAAAGTTAACCCCTGCTTAGGGCCTCAGCTTCGACCTCGGCGGGGCCCTTACAGCCCACGATGTCGACGGCTCCGCTCGCATCATGTGGTCCAGGCAAGGGCCCTTGCTCAGATCTGGTGAGGGCCTTTGCGGCCTTGCCGACCTAGAGCAAGCCGCCCCCGGCCCATGGGTTAGCCGATTGTGGCCGGCGAGGGTCGCTCGTGACCCTTGTCGGCCAAGGGTAAAAAGCCTAAAAAAAAGAGAGGAAAATATCAAAATAAACAATAAAATAAGAAAAACTTCAGAAAATACAATTTTTTTAAAAAAATTCCAGATGTCATTAAAAAGTAAACAAAATAATAATAATAAAAATCCACGTAGGACAATTTGTCGGAAATGACACTCAAGTGAACAATTTTGACCGGAATTAACACTCATCTAAACGTTTTTGTTCCGATATGGCCCTTAGGTGAACGTTTTGAAAGTTATGGTACTCAGGTGAACGTTTTGAAAATTATGGTACTCAAGTGAACACCATATAAAAGTTACGGCATTTGTACTGTATTTATCCCCAAAAGTTTACGACAAAAAAAAATTACACAAAAGTTTGACTAAAAAAAAAGTACTACGCAAAGGAAATCTAGCTTGATCTCCAGCCCCAACGGAGCTTGTTGAATTTAATTTAGGATAATAAACTAATTGAGTTTAAGTATGTTGAGTGTTTGATTACTTATAAATCAAACTTAAAAGTCTGACTCCATCAAATTCAAGTCAAGTGGAATACTAGTCACATCGAACGAACTTGGCTTCATTACGTCCCTAGTGATTGTCTCATCATAATTTTTTTTTTCAAAAATTATAAAAAAAGTCTTAAACTTATTGCAATTGTTCCAATATAATAAAAAATATATTGTTGACCAATTCAATCCCAAAATCTTATAAATTTGTGTCAATTCAATCCATTTGGCCAGATGACGCTGACGTGGATAGTTTTTAATAATATTTTAATCATTATTTTTTTAAAAAAAAAATTCTCATCCTTTTTTTTTGTTAGGATCGAAAGGAGATTGTCGGCCACTAGGCGAGGGCTTGCAGGCTCGCCCAGTTGTCGAATGAGGTCACCGGTGGCCTCTAGCTGGCCCTAGCAAAAAAAAAAAAGACATGAAAAAGGCTATTAAAAGATATACAAAATATTAAGAATTCAAAAAAATTAAATATTATTAAAAATTGTCAACATATGCGTCGGCCAGCCAAATGAATTGAATTGAAAAAAATGCAAAATAGTTTGGATTGAATTGACAAAAAAAATTATGACTGTATTGACATAATTACAATAAATCTAGGACTTTTTTTTATTTCCCTTTTTTCTCTTGTAGGAATCATCTTTCTATCATATAGTACAAACATATTCTTATTTTTCTTTGAACAAGTATTTGTCGAAATGTTGGTAAAAACAAGTACCGTGATTTTTTTTTTGGTCGAAAGTATCATGATTTGGTGGTTTAGATATTGTATAGGCCGGTGAAGTAAGAAATTATTATGTATAAAGCTGCTTGTGTAAAACTCTCTCTACATCAAAGTATGTCATAATTACTATAGATTTAATTGCCTTTTTTTTTTGGACAAGATTGAAAATGGCAATGTAATCTAGTAGTAAAAAAAGGAAAAAAATTGTTTCTCTATTTGTCCTGATTTTTTGCCATATCCCTTTTTTGTTCTTTCTTCTTTTGACACAGCCATTTCTGTCCTCCTACTTGCCAAAACAAGAGAATAAAAGAAAAAGAAAAAGAAAAAGAAAATTAGCTAATGATAAAATTGGTTGTTGCGTAATAAGATAATAAGAAACTTCACCGTGTGTAGTTTTCAGCGGAAAATGGGTTGTTAGCTTTTTATTTTACCCTTTATCCTTTTTTTTTCTCTTATTCAAAATAGGTAGACAAGGGCTAAATTAGGAATTTGCAGTGAGACACAGCTCACTTTTGATTTAAATATATAAATTTATGGTCTAGTGATTTACCGGCTAACAGACATAAAGAATATGATTTGAATGGTTAATATATGCATTTGAATTGTCTTTTAATCTTAATTATTATTTTTCAGTATTTGAGATTTTACTTTCTTTTAAATAGGAATTTTCAATTTCGTTTCGAACTTATACATGAATTTAAACTCATTGAAAAAATATAAAACTTTTTCGTGGTTTCTTCAATTCAGCTTTTACAAGGATAAAAAAAAATATTTTACGTATAAAGGTTTGAAGGAAAATGCACTTTGTCAACTACACATGCGATTTTTGATTAAAAAAAAAAACTACACATGCGAACTCTAGTTTGATCTTCAGCCGTAGTCGAGCTTATTGAATTTAACTTAGGATAATCAGCCAATTTGAGTGAGTCAAAATGAAATAAGCTGTTATTATGTATAAAACTACTTAGGGGAAAACTTTTTGTACATCAAAGTGTCATAATTAGTCAAGATTTAATTGCCTTTTTACGAAGGACAAGATTGAAAATGGCAATGTAATCTAGTAGTGAAAAAAGGAAAAATTTGTTTCTCCTTCTGTCCAGATTTTTTGCCACGTCCCTTCTTTGTTCTTTCTTCTTTTGCCACAGCCATTTCTGGCCTCCTCCTTGCCAAAACAAGAGAAAAAGAACAGAAAAGGACCAGCTGCTCAATCCTATGCAGCTTCACATCCCAAAAAAGGCAAGCCTTTTTAGGGCAAGGCAAGAATGTCCTTTTTCGCTTTTTCTTTTTGGTGAAGGAAAGAGCACTCAGTCTCATGCTCCTGCTCTCTCGTTTGCTTCTCATGTGCACCTCTATCTTCTTCCCCCTATAAAAAGCCTCCAGTCCCTCGTTCTTCTGCACTGCATTCTCATTTCTCTCACTGCCTGAAACCATCAAATCTCTCTCTCTCTCTCTCTCTCTCGTGTTCAACTATGGCTGCCCAAAACATTCCTGACAACAACAACCAGAATGGCAACAACGTGGGATCGGTGCCTGTGCTGCCGCCAGGCTTCCGCTTCTGCCCTTCTGATGAAGAGATCTTCCGCTACTACCTGGTGAACAAGAACAACAACCTGAACCCCGACGTGGCCAACCGCTTTGATCACAACATGATCAGGGAGCTCGATGTGTATGGCTACAGCCCGTCAGAGCTGTCGGAGAATCCCTTCTTCGAGTATGGCTCCAGGGAGGCGACAAGGCACTGGTACTTCTATGCAGCGGCTCGTGGGCCTGCCGAGAGGCAGAGGAGGGTGAGGGCCGTGAACCGCGGGTTCTGGCTCTTGAGGGGCAGGGGCAACGATGCTGTGGTGGGTGGTGGTGGTGAAGTTCTGGGTACTAAGAGCTGCTTTGTTTTCTACATGGGGAATTCAGCCCAAAATGCTGTTGCAACTGATTGGGTGATGCATGAGTTTGCCCTGCCTGATCATGCCCAGGTGATGACAAAGAATGCTAGATGACTATAGAACATCTAAAACCTTGCCTTTCTACGTTAAACCTTTTACCTTTAGGATGTGCAGGCTCCTTTCGTGCTATATCGGCTTTTTGCGAAGCCTTGGACCGAGAATAGCTCATCAAGGGCTCGCAATGATGGAGTGCTCACATATGAAGCTGCTCCAGCAGGCAACCGTGAGGGTGTGTTGGTTAGCGAAATCCATAACCATGCTCCAGAAGGGCAAATTCCTGGGCCTCTTCGTCTGAATCAGACCATCTATCTGAATAGTAGGGTAATATTTCATATCATGCCGTGCTTTGATCATTCAATATGCTTCTCGTTGTTGGATGCCAGAACAGTAATTTACCCGAAAGCCATCGGTTAACCCTTGGCCTGCTATATCTTGGTTAGTTCAGTGATATCTGGCGTGCATTCTACAGAATTTGCATCCTCCAGGAAGATTAATTTGGCTTTGTGATGGCATTTCGCACATTAAATCATCAGTAATGTTAGTTAATGTTGAAAGCAACATTATGTTCTATTACTCCATTTTTTTTCCTTACATCTTAATTTGATAAGCTTATATGAGTAACTTGTATGAGCCTGTCGGCTAATGAAAAAATTTGCCCTCTTATGAAATTTTGATCTCCCTTTTGGTTATCATATAGTCATATGGCATCGACATCACAAGTGAACCCGTTTCCTTTTCGGCTACTTATGTAGGTAAACCATTACTATGAAGACGGTGATGGTGCTGGGAACTTTGATGCTGATTTTGCTGTGCCGCCGGCAACAGGTGCTCCAAGGGTGGACTATGTAGAGCTGAATGATTTTTTCAGCCCGTTGGAAACACCGTTGTAATGGAACAACAAAATTTCTAACAAGGGAAAACATACCACGATTTTCCTTTGGAGAAATTAAGTTGTTCCATTATATACAAGCATCATGCTTTTCGTTTAGTTTTCTTGAAACATGTGTCGAAGGTTTCATCCAATAAAGTATAAAATTTAGATTGCTCATGTACAATGGAAGCCGAAATTTGCTATAAGTTGACTTTTTGTTTGTTTTCCCTTTTACTAATTTTAATTGTTTCTGTTAGGTGGGAGCATACCAGAGTTCGTAATTCGAATGACATATACAAATCGATGTATGGTACGGAAATGTTTTAGAGCAACTGTATTCGAGCGAGGATTTCCTACCATCTTATGATCACATTGTCTTAAAAAGAAAAATCCAGTTGAGATTGGAGTCATTTTGCTAGAGAGAAATCTTACAAATTTGGCTATTCAAAGTAAAATGTACATGGAGAGATGCAAAAAGTAATGGCTTGTGAGTGAATAGAATCGACACGGCTGGTTAAGTGCCCGGGTTAAATGTCGGGTGTATCCAGCTGAGGAGCTGGAGGTACCGGCTTAACTCCCACCATTATGTTGCTCATGTCAAAGGTCCGGATTTAACCAATTCGCGGGGTTTGTAAGGACGTGCAGGTGCAGTGCTCTTCCGCATGATCGGGCTGCTGCACTCGCGCCCCGAAGTTGTTAAAACAAAGGAAAAAAACCACCAAAAATCCTAAATTATGCCGACTGTGACATATTTATCCTAAACTTTTTTTTGTGTCATCAAAATCCCCAAACTTAGACTCTGTGACACATCTACCCTCTATTACTTTTCCGTCAACAAATGCTGTTAGAAATCTTACGTGGCTACTGACATGGCTAACGGAATGTAAACGTTACTGATCTGTCGTCCACGTGGATTAGTAAAAAAGTAACGACGCCTTTTTTTTTGGGCGTTTTAACAAAAAGGCTTTACCTTTTCGTCTTCGTTGCTCTTCGTCTCTCTGTTTTTGGGGATTAGGGTTCATCGTTGGGCTTGGTTGCTCTCCATCTCTCCCGATTGCTCCATTGAAACGATGAAGAATTCTCGATTACTTCAGAAGAAGGAGTTTGATTCGTGACCGATCTCGCTTCGTGCTCGATTCGTGGCTAATCTCGTGAGTACCCCTGCCTCTCACCTCTTGCGCTATTTGTGGCTGAACTCTCTCTGCCACGATCTACGTTCTTCCTTGATTTTTCGAAAACGACTCTCTCTCTCTCTCTCTCTCTCTCTCTCTCTCTCTCTCTCTCTCTCTCAATAGAATTGAATTGAAGAGGTCAGTTGCCTTTCGTGATAGCGTTTCAGGATTCTAATTGAAGAGGTCAGTTGCCTTTCGTGATAGCGTTTCAGGATTCTAATGTCCTGCATCTAAGATCAGAACGAGCTTGCTGGGGGAGCATTGCCGTCCAACTCTTGAGTGAGGGGATGAATCCTCCATTTGCCTCTATGTCTTTCCTCCGCTCTTGCCTTGCGGTGCCGTCTCGTGCATTTGGTTCAACTTGCGCTGTTTCTTCTTCAGCCGAAGGAAAGGGAGTCGCATTTTAGGTTCGGCTTTTTGCGTTGTCTGATGTTCTTTTAGTTTGGCGGTGCTTGTTTGTTGTTTTAGTTTTTTGAGTTGTTGTTTGAATCGGTAGTTAAAATTATCGCCTTCATTGTTTGCATTGCGGAGCTGTAGATATGATTGGCTTCGAGTTCTTGTGGTTGGAATTCTATCTGGACTGGCATTATGGTATCCAGTGTTATTCTCACGAATTTGTTCATGTTATCTCTCTCTGGAGAATCTCATTTGCTCTCTTGATTGGCTTACATATCTAGCGGTCGATGTTTCCTTAATGCCTGTTTGAAGCTCCTTTAGTTGGGGGGCTCATTACTAAAATTGTATTTGCTCAATGCGAGATTGCTCGATTCAAGCCTCACTCGAAGAAGCTCGATTGTAGCTTGATAACTCTCTGAATTTGAGTGAACCCCTCAAGGATTCCCATTGTGAAAGTTAATAGTTATTTTTTTTTTTAGTAGAGCAGCATACATCTAATTTTTTTTTTCTATTTTGTTGCAGATGGAACATGGAATAGGGGGAATGTCAAATACAATCAACAATGAAATAGTAGATGACTTTGAGGCTGAAATTCGGGGTGGAGATGTGGGTGCTTGCCGAGGTGAAGTTGAATTAAGCGATGAAGTCGGGACTAGGGTTGGGGCTGGGCTTGAATATGGGGGTGCTAGCCAAAGTGAAGATACTGAGAGTGATGATGGCCTTTATTTTGAAAGTGATGTTAGTGAGACCGATTATGATGAGATTGATTTATTATCATGGACATGCGATGAAAACATGCTGTCTAGGGATGAAGAAGGGATACATGAGGTGGTGATGGTGAGGGAGGCGACACTTGCTATTGATGCCGGACAAGAAGATACAAATGAGGATGAAAATGATGAGGACATCGAAGCAAATGAAGATCTTAGTCCTCCTAACTCTAGAGATGAGGAAGTATGTGACCAAACAAGAGTCTAAGTTTGGGGGTTTTGATGACAAAAAAAAGTTCGGGGTAAATATTTCACAGCCGGCATAGTTTGGGGTTTTTGGTGGTTTTTTCCCTAAAACAAATGGCTCTTGCATTTTCAATCAAGACAGTAAGTTCACTGATCACTAGATCGCCACCATTCATCAACGCTAAAATTTTTCGTTTCTATCTTAATGTTTCATCACCACAAAAAGAGCTTACTTGGGATGTTAAGCCCACTCTACTATTATGATGGAATCTGAATCGATCATACTTATAACAATAACTTGATAATCGGACATGCCAATTTCACTAGATTAGAGTCATTAGACTGTGTTATAAAGTAAAGCTTTGAACTTCCATTCATGCATGGTTGGTCCACAGACCCTGGTTCCTTCTGCGACATCTCAAATATCATGAAGGAGAAACACTAGAATAATAGTCCAAGTCAGCCGCTATTAAAAATGTTGGAAATTGACGCCCAATAAGGGCTAAATTGGCTAATTGCCTTAATTACGATAATTGATTAGAATCAATTATGCTTATTTCCTATTCTAAGGGAAAGAGAGAGATGAGTTACTCTCTTCAGCCATGAGAACGTATGTTGTTCTCTTCCATGGCAAAAATTGACAAAAAATCTCTCCCAAAAACTCCATGAAAATGCTATCTCTCGACTGATGACCGATTGGCGGATCCGGATTGTCATCTCACATGCAATAGGGCCTCTTCATCTGTGGTTATCGAGGTATGTTCGTCTTACGTGCTATACCTCTCTGATTAGTGATTCAAGATTGATGTTGGGCATGTAATCTAATCTATTTCGCTACGTATTTGTACGTATTTGTATTCAGGATCCGTCCCCTACATTGGTATCAAAGCAATGGTTCTTGTTTCCAGATCGTTCGTATTTTTTTTTAATCAACAAGTTTTTAGCAAAAAAAAAAATCGGTTTATGCCAGTACTGTTCATTGGGAATTCGTTCTGCTCTGTGCGACGAAAATATTTTTGAAGACATCTTCGGAAAGGCTCGGAGAGACGCTCATTTTGAGTGGTCGCCCGTTGCAAGGCGACACCGGGAGCGGCTGCACGCGCCACATGCCCTGCCATGAGATTTGTTCCCGACAAAGCGGCATTTCGAGTCATTTTCGTGAAATTTTGTTCAACGAAAATTAGATTTGAATATACCATTGGGTCCATATCGACGAGACTAGCATTTTGAGATGTCGAACGCTTCCAACGGACGCCGGATAACGCCGCACGCTCGACACACGCCACCACGGGATTGGGTTCCCAACATAGCGGCAAAACGCTGCATTTTCATGAAATTTCGTTCAACGAAAGTTGGATTTGAATATACCATCAAGATCGTATCGACGAGACGAGCATTTTGAGGGGTGGCCCGTCACCGGAGGATACCGTACGCCGCCGCACGCGCCAGAACATGCCGGAGAGACGCGGTGCGCGTGGGCCTCACACGCCCACGTGCTGCGCGCGTGCCTGGGGCGCGTTCGAGCGTAGGATGACGTCATCGAGCGGGTCTGACCCTGTTCTGACCCGACCCGGATACCGACCTGTTGACCCGGTCTATCGTTGACCGTTACTGGTCAATCATTGACCGTTGACCAAATTTCTGAAAATTGCATTTTAGTCCCCGGACTTTCGAAAAATTATAATTTGCTCCCCAATCTTTCTAAAAAATGTAATTTAGTCCTTGAACTTTTAAAAAAATTACGATTCGATCCTCGAACTTTCGGAAAATTGCATTTTGACCCGTTGACCGAGCGTTGACTAGTCAAAGCATAAACTTTGATCGACTCATCTGGATGCATATGAGCTCCGATTGGGGCGTACGGGTACTGTTGCGTTCGTATCGAAATTTTGTTCGATTTGATATATTATTTGGACATGTTTGATGATTTTAAAATTCTGAAAATATGTTTGAAGCCCATGATATACGTATTTTGGGGCGTTTTTCAAGTATTAAAAAAAATGGCTTACATGTAAATAGCCATTTTGCGTAAAGAATTTTTTGATGACATGTATCCTAAAATTTGAGTATGATTTAATGTGTAAACCATGTATGCGTAGTTCAAATCATGTTATGCCATGTTAATAATTACAAAATATTGAGATCATTGTTTGATTTATGATCTTTATTCGAGTGGGGAGTTCTAGAAAGTTTTAGTAACTTCAGTGAACTTGATTTTACTTAAATGATTATGTTAATGATAATTTCAAGCGAGGATTCTTGGACGATGATTGGGAACATAGTGAACTTTTGAATCTGAAGCATTATGTGAAATTATTCATTAATATAATTAGTTAGTGTAAAATAGATGCATAAATGTTAGGCATCAATTGATCGTGAATGCATGTCTATAGAACTTCGTGTTCAGAAATAACGGTTACGTGCTTAACGAAACAAAGGAGAAATTGGATGGCGAAAATTATGAAAATTGGAATATGAAGAGCAAGAAGCATTTGAAGCTCTTAACCTAGTTATGGAAGAACTTGAGGATGAAAAAACTGCACAACCGACATTTGCTGCATGGAAAATGATGAACTCTATTACTTGCATTATGTTGCTGAGTAGTATAAAAAAATGATTTTATGCATGAGTTCAAGCATTTATGAAAATGCCAAAGTCAAGTGGAGAGCATTAAAGCTAAATTTGATTAGACATCGTCGCCAAGTTGAGACAGATCACTATAAGTTTTGACACTTATATGATGCCTCATGGGCAGACTATGAAATGACTTTTGTGACGTGTCAAACATGATAAGTGAACTGTATGATGTGGGCCACTTTTTGACTGATGAGTAGCAAGTACAAGCAGTAATTTGTTCCTTACTTCATAGCTATGTGCATATGAAGATCCACTTGATCCACAATAAAAAAAAAAGGTAAGGACTTTAAGGACGCTATGCGACGTCTCGAACTAGAATGCTGATTTTAGCTCAAATGGAGCTTCGTGCCCTGTCGCGACCCTCTCGAGTGGGCTGATGCCCCCCCTACGCTCTCGAGGGCTAATGGGCCGTCTGGCCGTCGATCTGGACGTGGGCCTCTCCCAAGGTCCATTACCCAAATCGCAACGGCTGGTATACGTGGTCGACCTTCAGTGCGGTCTGGTGACATGTGATACGTGTACATGCCAAGGAGTCACCACCAATCGTTTCGTGGAGGGCAAGATCGAAAACCCTATCGAATAGTCGGGAGCATTCTATTCGATTCTGCAAAAACCAGAGAAATGAGATTGGGGACTTTGTTACGCCAACTGTCAGAGTTGACGCCCTTTCGGTACCTAAGTTGAACGATTTATCTAATCCTAAGATTCATGTAGATGAGTGGGGAACGGATCCTGAATCTAGGAGTTCAAGCAGATAGGAGTGGCTACCTTATCACTCACAATCAGTAAAAATAAATGCACAAATCAAGGATCCAAAACGCGCGGATAAATCACATGAAAGCGACGTGTCATCCCTAGTAAGGCCCTATCAGCCTAGAGAAATGTCAATCAAGGCTCAAAAGTGGTTTTGACATGATTTGCCTATGAGGGGCAAAATCGTAATTTTGAAAAGTTTGGAGACAATTTGCTCCAGAAGGGAAAAATTGTCATTTCAGATGAAATATTGAGTCAAAAGGTGATGGAAACTGGATTAATCATCAAACCAATCAATTTCCAATTTTTTAGAATTTTTCAGAATTTATCTAGAATTTTAGAAGCGATTTTACCTTTTGAGGGGTAAAATCGTCATTTTCTGGCGAAGACGAGAAGTGAAAATCTCAAACATTAGGATTGATCAACCACCTGACCTAAATCCTAATTTTAAGCAATTTTCAAGACTCGATTGGAATAAGGACGATGTTTACCATTTGAGGAGTAAAATCGTCATTTTTAGAAAAAAGACGAGATTCGAGAACCCAAACAGAAGAATTGGTCACCTAACTGACCTTAATCCTTATCTTGGCATCCTTGACCTATCTCGTATGCAAAGCTGAGGCGATTTACCCATAAAGGGTAAAATCGTCGATTTTCAGAAGAACGGATAAGAAATCTCAAAAATAGGATTGACCAGTTGCCTATGGTTATTCCTCCATTTTTTGGAATTTCTGGAGAGTCTAGGAATTTTTCACAATTTTCCTACATTTTTGGGGATTTTTTAGGATTTTCTAACATTTTTTTGAATTTTCCAAAAAAAATTTCGATTTTTTTATTTTTAAAATCATTTTTAAAATTTTTTATTTAAAAAAATGTGATTCGGCCCAGGTCGACCCGACCCACTCGGGTCAGAACTCGGCCCAGACCCGAACTCGCGCGCCCGACTCCTCCGAAACGACGCCATTATACTCTTTTTAATTTTTAATTATTCGGATTTAATCCGACGGTTCATATTGAACCACATGGCTACTCCACGGACTTAGGATCAGCTGACTAAAACCTACGGCTCAGATCAGAAGCCGACTACTCCTCAGCCGTCAGATCCGATTACTTAAACCGACGGCCATGATTAAAAGCCAGGACTCGATCCAGACCGTCCATTCCTACTGGCCTAAACGACGCCGCTCGACCACTAACCTAAACGGCATCGCTTCGACTTGTTCTGATTTTCTAATTTCAAAACTATTTTCGTATAATCCTAATTACTAATCGAACGGCTACCAATTATTGGCTCGATTAACCCTAACCGTTGGATCTAATCCAACTCAGCCTAACAGACTAACGGTCTGGCCGACTCGACACCCACGTGGACCAATCATGGAAAGCCACCTAAACCTTTGACTTGTTGACCGGACACGTCAGCCTCTTCTTCAACCTCCCGACCCCGACGGAATGGACGGCCGAGACTTCTCCGGCGCCGATGAACGGCAAAACCTAGACCGATTAATACGAAACCAATTCCATTCGACTCGCCTCATCTACTAGTTTCATATATATAAGAATCGAAACATTTCATCGGCAAAATCACGAGCATCATGCAAAATGCCGAGCACAGCCATGGAAGTTCAGTCGTACAATTTACACCGGATCATGGCAATTCAATCACAGAATATCATCAATAGTGGTTCAGAACACTTACCTCGAGCTCCAATTGAGCTCGCACGGCCTAGAATTGGCTAGGCGAGATTGAACAGTACTCGGCTTATGGCGGAAGGTTTGGAGACTCGATTCGAAGTGTTAGAACGAAACCGATGCAAAATGAAAATTCGATTATGGTCAGTGATGTCTAGGGAACAAAATGCACACACTAAATGTGAGAATAAACATGAAATATGTGAATCGCTATTGATGCACAGTGAGGAGCTCGAAGCTGCGTCCCGCGGTTTCAGGCGGCGCGGCAAACGGCGATCGCTCCCTAGAGCTTCAGGCGAACTTTCCGCAGTCTTCTTTAGCTTCGGTTTGGCCAGAGACGGCATAATCAGCGCCCTTACAGTTCGAGCTCCAACCCTCAACACGGCGATGGAGGGTGAGCTCTCTCTCGCTTTTCCTCTCTCTCTCGATTCTATTTTTCCCCTACAACCGAATGAACCCCCCTTTTTCAAGAATCAGTCTGTTTCTGTTCTATTCCCCCTCCTTCAAAATTTGGCCGTTCGATGACCTTCACACGTGCAATCACGTGTGAAATGGTCACCGGCGACTAGTGATCATTGGGAACGAAGTTGCCAATCTTTTTAGGCCTTCCGGTGATTGAATTTCAGACAAATTTGGTCTTTGCCTCTACATTTGAGAAAAGTTGGCCGCGGCACATTACCGCCTCGTTGACGTGACTCCGACGAACCCATGCTGTCGGACTGGTCATGATCAACGCTAAACTTCATGGCCAACAAAACGCCTCCATCAATTTTACCAATTGAAGCCGATTGATGGTCCAATTTTGTGATCAAAATCCACCTGTTCGGACTGTTAAAGTGGGGCGAATGGGACGAAGAAGATGCACTGTAGCAGACCGGTTCGACCGGTCTGACCAGTCCGAACCGGTTCCAATTTGCAATTTCCAAAATTAATCGAAATCGATAGAAAATTTTCACCATTAAATCTCATAATCGAACTTAGGGCATGAATTTTATCTGAAAATGTGATTTTATCCAAAAGTTCATGTCAATTTCTACAAAAACCCCAAATTTGTCCTTAATTGTAATTCGGGAATTTATGAAATTGAAGGCTCAAATGATCAAATTGGACCAAACCACTTATGCCAATCGATTCAGAATGATGGAAAACATTGGGCAGGGACTTCAATTTGTAATGATAGTCCTTGAATTGAAAGTAATTTCAATTGTGCCCAAATTCAAGGACTAAAATACAATTAAGTATGCAATTTTGCCCAATTCAAGCAATTGAGCGATTTGTGCAAATAATTGGGCTAAATTACAATGAGGGACAATCAGATTGAATGTCAAGATTCTAAAAATGCCAAAATTACAAATTAAAAGACTCAATTGACATTTTTTTACCAAATTCAATCATATATGTAACAAAGGAACGCATAAAATTGAATTTGAATTTGGACTTTTTATGAAGTCAAGAAGACAAAAGATTTAAAATAAAAATATTGACTATTTTTTCATATTTTTGAGACCTCGAATGCTATTTTTTTAATTTTCAAGTATTTTCCTATTTTCTAAAAATATTAAAAAATGCGAAAAATATGAAAAAATATTTTTTTGATAAAAAATGGTTCCTTGGGCTTGGAGAAGGCTATCAAAGTTGATTTTGTAATTTTTTGATTTTTTGTGAATTTTTTTATGAATTTTCTAAAAATAAGCTAAAAAAGATTGATCCGAAATTAGGTGTCAACAGCTTCCCCTCTTTGAGAGGAATCTCGCGAGAGGTTTTTCTCAAAGATAGGTGACACTTGAGTCTAGATCGACTCTACTAGGGAAGAGAAAAAATAAATCTCGACACCCAATCTTTCTTGTCTCGCTGGTGAACGTTCTGCTCATCCTATCTTTACTGACGTGAGAGAGAGAGAGAGAGAGAGAGAGAGAGATGGAATAGAGATGCTTACCTGTTACTCACCTGCTTGATGCTCGTGCGACATGCGTGGTGTATGGCGGATTCAAGTGAATACCTAGGGACTCGTCTCTTGAGTATCATAGGGCGGTTAAACTCAAGCCCGTATGGTAGGCCAAACCAGAGTGAGATTCCTATCTGACAGGAACCTACGGATGACGCACCCGTTCTTTAGGGATTGTCATAAAGTTCGATCCGTATGGTGGATCTAACCATGAATAAGACTCCTTTCTGTCAGGAACCTATGGATGATGCACCCGTTCTGTAGGGATTGTCAAAAGTCTCGATCCGTATGGTGGATCAGACCATGAATAAGACTCCATTCTGTCAGGAACCTATGGATGACGCACCCGTTCTTTAGGGATTGTCAAAAGTCTCGATCCGTATGGTGGATCAGACCATAAATAGGACTCCATTCTGTCGGGAACCATTGGATGACGCACCCGTTCTTTAGGGTTTGTCGGAAAGTAGGCTTCCTATCCATCAAGAACCTGAAGGTGACGCACCCGTTCTTTAGGGCTTGTCGGAAAGCAAGCTTCCTATACATTAGGAACCTAAAGGTGACGCATCCGTTCATTAGGGCTTGTCGGAAAGCAGGCTTCCTATCCACCAGAAACCTAAAATTGACGCACCCGTTTCTAGGGTTTGTCGGAAACTAGGCTTCCTATCCACCAGGAACCTAAAAGTGATGCATCCGTTCTCTAGGGTTTGTTGGAAAGTAGGCTGATCCTACACCTTGAGGAATCAACGAGGGCCTATGTAAATGAGGTATACCTAACTCGTAGGTTTACCAAAGGAGCTATTATGGGGTTTAGGGGTTACCTAGAACCTTACAGAAAGCTGGTTCTAAAGGTTGTCTTCTTGACGTGCAAGGTGTTATTTTGGGATTCGGGGACTCCAAGTATCCTGCAAAAAGCTCAAACCTGCAAAAACCTTTGTTAGCGAGATTCTCCAGGGATTTAGGGTTTACCTGAAATCTCACAGAAAGATGATTCTGAAAATTGTCCTTTTGACATGTGGAGTACTATTCTAGGATTTGGGGACTCCAAGTATCCTGCAGAAAGCTCAAACTTGAAATCTTACAGAAAGATGATTCCGAAGCTCTTCATTATTGAGCAAGGTGTCCTTCGTTGACCTGGGGCTGCCATGGGTCTTATAGAAGTTTAAACTCGAGAGTTCATTCCTCATTTAAAAGATATCAGTTATCTCGAGGCAATGATATTTATAATGCAAGCAAAATTTTATTTTGACCTATGTGATTGTGCAAAACGACTTAGGATGCTGAAGGTTATCCAAAACATCTTAAAGTATGCAAAGATGATCAGAAATCCATGTAAGGAAAATCCTAGATCAAACAATTTGAAGTTTCTAACAAAGCTTACTTTCAAGCATTCTATTAGAACATCTTCGTCAAAGAGGGCTTCTTACCAATTCTTTGACTTCGATCTTTTTATAATGAAAGCACTCGAATTTCCTAATAACCTGTACTTGGGTTTTCAGGGCCATTCACAGCGCATACATTTCCATCAATCGAGAGGTTTTTACGGGACCGTAATGTTGGATTTGGACATGGTTTCCAAGGGGGACTCACTCTCTGAGTCAGGTTTTTTTGAATAAAAATTTTCTTCATTTGCTACGGGTTTACAAGTCAAGGACCCTGCAAAATAAGAAAGAAATAATCTTGCTCGTACCTCTTCGAGCTAAGGTATACATTAACCTAGGCGTCTTAGTCGGAAAAGACATCGAAGGGTTGTAACGTTGGTAGGATTGGGGACCGAGAAAGGCTCGTTTTTTGCCCGAAATCGCGAAGGGTTTGACATTGATGATCATTGCCGATCAGTCCTCTGTTCTATCCTTGATTGATAATTCTTCGAAGGACGCCTTTAGTCTTCTTGCTACTACGCGTCTCGAGAATGAGTCTAACTTTTGAAAGACATTGCTCGCCGTTTCGAGAGTCAGCTACGATTCTATTTGAAGGGTAGCCTCTTGTCGCACAATTCCTGAAGGTTCTTCTTTACCTTAGAATTTGTTAGGGGTTGAAATATCCAATGATCCCTTGGTGTCCCCAAAATTTGCCTTGTGATTTTCCAGCATTTGGGTGAGGGTCAACCCTGTTCTTGTAGAGCTTTTTGTCTCCTTCCTAATGCATAGGGATTCGGCTTTTTCTCTTTTTCGATCCCGCCTTTTCCTTGTCTTTTTCTAGGAACTAGGATCTTTGATCATCCTGTAAGGTGCGTGACTTGAGTCTCATCCTGTCTTGAATACCTTACTTTGAAATTCTCATGTAACTCCACTTTTGAACTTCTCTGTCCATAAGTGCCTTTGTCATCTTTACCTTGGGGCTGTGCAATGATCACCAATTGGGGTACATGAAACGAATGTGTAAGCTCAAATTGGCTATGCAATGGGTATAAGTGTGTAGGGTAGAGAAATGAACATCTCTTCGTCATCCTAAGGCGCCTAGATCAATGTATATCAACACACGAATGTTGATGTTAGTCCGAGTAAAAAGATTTCTAACCATTTACCTATTCATGCCACTAGACTGCTTCTATACAACCCAATGTAGGGTGGCTCTTGACAGGGTTAAGAAATGAAAACCACCGCTTAAAGGGTTTGTCAATGATCACATGTAGTGTTTATGGAGAAGAACGAATGCCTCTGTCATCTCAATCCATGTAATCTATGCGAATGGCCCTTACATCTCATCTCTCGAGTGTGTGTAGGACGTGCTTGGATTAGGTTTGCCTCTCATCTGAAGAAACATTCTTTCTAGATAGCCTAAACAACTATGTTTTGGAAAAATCACTTCGTTTTTCTTCAGGCATTTCACCCCACAAGGGTTTTAATGATGCATCATGTATATCTCGACCATGCTTGAATAACCTCCAGTTTCAACATGTGTGCAATAAGTGTCAGGTATTCATTTTTCGAAAGCATGATTCCTCCCTAAGTTCGATCATATGAATGTTCATTTTTCTGATTCTTTTTATCTTATAGGGGGTGAGAAATTTTACAATATTTCTCCATTGCTGTCTTCTGTCTTCATCGGGCGTTTCTGTATGAAGCGAATAAAAATTTCAAGTGAGTGAAAGATATTTTAACACTTGATGGACCTGATACATATCACCTGGCTCTACGTGTCAGGGACCATTATGCTCTTGGTGCCATTTGAATGAATCTGATTCTGAGTTTATTTCTTGGAATCCTGCAAAACAAAACACATGCCATGTATGCATGGATATATGATATGCTTATATAATGACCGTCACGGCGACTCGGATCGTTTCGGGACAAGCCAAGTGATCAATATCTGATTTCATTTCAAGGATAATACTTCTTCACAACATCGAAATTTACAGGATATCCCAATTCTTCTCCTTCAGAATTTACAATAATTAATGCTCCTCCCGTGAGGATTTTTCTGACGACATAAGGGCCTTTGTAATTCGGGGTAAACTTGCCTCCCGGATGAATAGCATTTGGCATAGTTTTCTTTACCACCGGATCATCCACCTTGAAATTTTTGGCTTTAACTTTCCAGTTAAATGACTTGGCCACCCTCTTCTAGTAACTCTAGCCATGACATATTGCTCTGAGACGCTTCTCATCTATTAGATTCAGTTGTTTATATCTGTGCTTGATCTACTCTACCTCGGAGAGTTTAACTTATCATAATATTCTTAAAGAGGGAACCCGCAGGACAGCTTCCATCCCATACACCAGAGCATAAGGAGTTGCCCCTGTAGAAGTCATTATTGAAGTTCGATACGCCATTAAGGCAAATGGTAGCCTTTCATGCCAATCCCTATAATGCTCGACAGTCTCAGCCAAAATCTTTTTGATATTCTTGTTTGCCGCTTCTACTGCTCCATTCATTTGTGGGCCGTAAGGGGTAGAATTAAGATGTCGAATACCAAAGTGATATAGTAAATCGTCGACAATCCTGTTGTTTAAGTTGGACCCATTGTCTGTGATGATCGCTCAAGGGATACCATATCGAGAAATTATATCTCTCTTAATAAATCTTGCCACATTTCTTGCAGTGACATTCTTATAAGAACTGACTTCTATCTACTTTGTGAAGTAGTCAATTGCGACTAGGATGAAGCGATGACCATTTGAAGCTGTTGGATTGATAGGCCCTATCATGTCTATTCCCCCACATAGAAAAATGCCAAGCTTCAAACATCTGATGAAGTTCATTGGGGGGCGCACTAATATTATCACCATATACTTGGCATTGGTGGCATGACCTGACATGTTGATTACAATTTGATTCGATGGTCATCCAATAATAGCCAAGCCGCATGATCTTCCTAGCGAGGAGATGACCATTCATATGCGGCCCGCATATACCTTCATGGATCTCCTTCATGAGAGTATTTACTTTTTTAGCATCTACGCACCTTAACAGAGTGGAGTCAAATGACCTTTTGTATAGAACTTGTCAACTAAGGAAGAATTTGCTAGCCATCTTAGCTATGTATCTTCGGTTTTCTGCCTGACATCCTTCAGGAAATTCTCTCTTCAAGAGATAATTCTTGATATCATGGTACTATGGTTATCCATCGAATTCCTCTTCGATCAGCATACAATAAGCTGGTTTTTTTATTATGCCAATCCTCAGTGGCTCCACTTCTAATCCATCAGTTATTTGCAACATTGAGGTCAACGTGGCCAACGCGTCTGCAAATTGGTTATGAGATCTTGACAGGTATTCAAATAATACTTCTTCGAACTTAAGTGTCAACTCTTCAAGATATTCATGATAAGGGATAAGTTTTGCGTCCTTTGTTTTCCATTCTCCCTGTGTATGTAAAATAAGGATCATAGAATCTCCATAAACCTGCAGCTTGTGTACCTCCATGGAGATGGCAAACTATAGGCCTAGCATACATGCCTCATATTCTGAAATATTGTTGGTGCAAGGGAAAGTCATTTTTGATACAACAGGATAATGTTGACCATCAGGGGATATCAGTACTTCCCCTGTGCCAGCTCTCGACAGATTGACAGCACCGTCGAAATACATGACCCATTTATCCTCTGTCAGATTCAAAACTTGATCATCCACTTTTGTCTTTACAGAAGATGTGCAATTTTGAGAATTCTCTGCCAACATATCGGCTATGGCTCTCCCTTTCACAGATTTTTGTGGAGAACTCTTGATGTCAAATTCAGACAACATTACTTGCCATTTTGCTAATTTCCCAATTAAAGCGGGTTTTTCCAAGAGATATTTGATAGGATCATTTTCTATCACTAGTTGAATATGGTAGTGTAGGGTATATTGCATCAATCTGCGAAGTATCCACACTGTTGCTACGCAAGCCCTTTCGACAGGCACATAATTCGTTTCAGACGAGGTGAATTTCTTGCTTAAATAGTAGAGGGCTCTTTCCTTACCATCCACCGGGCTTGTTTGAGCAAGTAAGGCTCCCAAAGATTCTTGATGTATAGTCAAATACAAGGTCAATGGGTGACCTGGGATGGGCGGCACAATTACTGGTGGGGTGACTAGATAGGTTTTGATCTTTTGGAATGCCTGACTGCATTCTGTATCCCAGTCACTTTTGCACCTTTTTGAGCAATTTGAAAATCGATTTAGCCACATCTAATAATTGATTGATGAACTTGGCAATGTAGTTTAATCTCCCTAGAAGACTTCTTACTTCTTTCACCGTCGAGGGAGTTGCTAGGTCATGAATAGATGAATTTTTGAAGGGTCAATCTCTATGCGCCTGTTACTGACCATGAATCCAAGAAGTTTCCCAGATTTTACCCCGAACACACATTTGTTAGGGTTCAACCTTAACTTGTATTTTCGCAGTCGATCGAACAGTTTTCTTAACACTTGAATGTGACTTGTGCTTTCTTGGATTTGGCAATCATGTCATCGACATATACTTCAATTTCCTTATGGATCATGTCATGAAATAGGGTGACCATTGCCTTCTGATAGGTAGCCTCATTATTCTTCAGTCCAAAAGGCATAACCTTATAGCAAAAGTTTTTCCAAGGTGTGGTAAATGCAGTTTTCGATTTTTCCTCCTTCTTCATGAGGATCTGGTTATATCCGGAGAATTTGTCAATAAATGAGAATAATTCATACCCTGCAGTACTATCCATCAGCACGTCAATGTGGGGAAGTGGAAAGTCATCTTTTGGGCTTGCTCTATTCAAGTTTCGATAATCCACACAGATCCAGACTTTGCCATCATTTTTCATAACGGGGACTATGTTTGCAATCCAATCTGAATACGGGATAGCTTCGATAAAGCCCACTTCACCTCTTCTTTAATTCTGTCTTCTAACTCAGTTTTCATCTGTCTGCTGCCTTGTCTTACTGGTTTAACACTAGGATTCGTGGGTAACGCGTGTTCCACAATTCTGGGATCTAAACCCGACATATCAACATATGACCATGCAAAAACATCATGATATTCCTTAAGTAATTCTGTGAATCTGAGCCTTCAGCTCGGGATAAATGCCCACCAATCTTGACTTCCTTGATATCTGTAGGGTTACCCAAGTTAATGACAATTGGCTCTTCTGAAGTGGAAGGCATCGACTCTTCGAAGGCACTCCACTCTCTATGGATAGACGCATAACCCTTATCCTCATCTTCCTCAATGTTGCAGGAACAATCATCATGGCGATCCGAATTGCATAACAACCTAGTATGCATGTTTGAGATGATATGCCTGAAATGTCATGAGCATGGTTAGTCTCTATTTCATATAGGAATGCGATGTGTGAGTGTGAAAAATCTTTTCAAAATATATTTCAAAATAAGTGTAGGCATAAACGGAACTAGTCCTCATATCCTCAAACATCCTTGTTCCTCAGAAATCTTTTGAAAATCAGGAATCATATGGCAAACCAGGCCTCAAGCTTCCCATATGGAAGGCCAGTGTCATCATTGGGCTGATTTGTGGTTCCATATGTCCTTAACAAAACTTGTGCGTTTTATTGAATGCAAAAATGGACCGCATTACAAGTTATGCTGTTTGGACCAACCGTCAGAGGTCCAAATGCGTTTTCCTACATTTATTTCAAACAACAAAAATGAAAAGTGTAACAAAATGCATGAAGTTTAAATGTAATATTAAAAGCAGGGGAGATGTTTCTTTACTCAAAAGTAGTGGCTTCATCGCCCAGTCACTCTATGATGACGTTCATAGATCTATCTTCCAGAAACGTGTTTGCCAGATCTAGTTCTGCTGACGGAGTTATCTCTTCTTCTGACAACCACCTAGAGTTTTTGCTGAAATACTTGTTCAAAGGGCTGCTGAACATCTTAGATTTGCCTTTCCAAGCTGAAGAACCAATGAAGGAATCTTTCTGGTTTTTCTGGCTTCCATGGCGTCTCTGGCTCTTGCCTCTGCCTCGGCCTGCTATCTTAAAGGTAGAATTACCAATACAAGTATTCTGATATCCCAAGCCTATCTTGTGCTCGTTGGATTTTAACTGTAGAGGAGTGCTGATTCCTTGACCATGCTTGCCTAAACCCTTTCTTGGGTTGAATCCATATGCCAGTAGTATCTTAGCTGGTAAAAGGTTGGCTTTAGAGATAAAAATGGCTTTCAGTTTTGCCCCCATAGGAGTATGGACCACTACCACCAGCTCTAGGGAATGGTAGCTCGCCTCTTGCTTAACTTCTGGCTCAACGTAGGGAATAACGCTATTATGATATGTAAGGAGATCAACTTCTCCATAAACGGTAATCACCTTCCCATCAACCATGAATCGCACTTTCTGATGTAGACTTGAAGGTACGGCTCCAGCAACATGAATCCAGGGTCTTCCTAACAAGAATCCGAATGCGCTCGGCAAATCCATCACTTGGAAGTTTGTGGATAATTTCGTTGGGCCTATGAGCACATTCAGCTCGATCTCGCCTACCACTGCCTTTTTCATTCCATCAAAAGCCTAACGGCTGCTTTGGAAGTTTTAATCATCTCCTCTTTGATGCCCAAACTCCTCAATGTAGCCAGAGGGCAGATGTTAAAAGAAGATCCGTTGTCAATTAGCACATGCGCTACTCTCTTCCCATTACATTGTGCAGTAATGTACAAGCCCTTGTTGTGCCCTCTTCCTTCCATGGGGAAATCTTCATCTGAGAAGCTTAATTGGTCTTTTAGAAGGATTGCCCCCTGTCGCGACCCTCTCGAGGTTGCATGTGGGCTCTCGAGGGTTAATGGGCCGTCCAGTCTGGTCGGACGCAGGCCTCTCCCAAGGCCCGTTACCCAAATCACAACGGAGGTATACGTAGTCGACCTTCAGTGTGGTCTAGTGACATGTGTTAAGTGTGCATGCCATGGAGTCGCCACCAATCATTTTTTTGGAGGGTATGATTAGACCACCCTATTGAATAGTCGGGAGTTTCTATTCAATTCTGCGATAACCAGAGAAATGGGTTCGGGGACTTAGTTACGTCAACTTTCAGAGTTGACGCCCTTTCGGTACCTAAGTTGATTGAATTTTCTGCAATTTTTCTCAATTTTTTTTTGAATTTTTCCTTAATAATTCATTTTTTTTGAATTTTTTTATTTGAATTTTTTTATAAATTTTCTGAAAATAAATCCCAACTGACGGTCCCTAACTCGCCACGTGGCGTCTCGGTGACAATCGAATCATTTTAATTTTTGTAAAATTCGAAATTCATTTCTTTTAATGTTAAAAATATTTTTTATTCTGAAAATCATCGGATCATGACACGTGGCTCATCTGCAGCCACCCAATCTAGCATTTTTTGTTTTTGTTTTTGTTTTTATAGGACGCAACACAATGCAAAAAAAAAAATAAAGAAGATATTAAGTCATTATACAACATAAACATAAGCAAAGGAGATGGGATCCGGTGAATTTTACGACGTCGGAGTCCGTCGGTGCTCGTGCAACAATGTGTGGGGGTATAAACCACCAGCAGGAGGCTCGGCCTTCCGATTCTGGGGTAGCACAATATGATTTACAGAAAATAAATAAATAAAACACCTTGGACACCAATAGGAGGCTTTGCCTTCCGATTCTGGGTCTTTTATGCGAAATATAGAAATGCTATGACATAAAGTAAATACACAGCAAATATTTAGACACCAACAGGAGGCTCGGCCTTCCGATTCTGGGTCTTTTATGCGAAATATAGAAATGCTATGACATAAAGTAAATACACAGTAAATATTTAGATACCAACAGGAGGCTCGGCCTTCCGATTCTGGGTCTTTTATGCGAAATATAGAAATGCTATGACATAAAGTAAATACACAGTAAATACGAAAAAATACAAAATAAACAATAATCCGAGCTCGGCTGAGGGGGACGTTGAACTATTTTCACAAATCCGAACGGTGAAGATGAAGAAAGAATTGATATGAGATTATACACAAAATTTTACCTCGATCCGATGGTCGAATTGATCGAAAACTGAAGAAATACCGGCGGATGAACAGTTCCCGCGCCAGGAACAACTTCTGATTTGGCTGCTGTTCGACCACTTGGAGAGATCTTTTTAAAGATCCGAACGGTGGATATGAAGAAGGGGTTAAGAAGACCCTGCACACAAAAAATTAGCTCGATCCAACGGCTCAATCGGCCGGAAACCCAAGAAATGTCGGTGGGTATACAATTCCCACGCCTGGAACAGCTTCTGATTTGGCTGTTGTACGACCACTTTGAGAGATTTGTTTAAAGATCCGAACGGTGGATATGAAGAAGGGATCAAGAAAACCTTGTACACAAAAATTCAGCTCGATCCAACGGTCCAATCGGCCGGAAACGCAAGAAATGTGGAGGGTGGTAGTGTGATGACAAAAAAAATGGAAGAGAGAATATATGGAATGAGCGTGGGAGAGGAAGAAGAAGAAGAAGAAGAAGAAGGAGGAGGAGGAAGAGGAGGAGAGGAAGCCACGGATGATGGGGGGAGGTGCCTAAAATACTAAAAATAAAATAATAAAATAATAAAATAATAATAAAATAAAATACTAAAAAGTAAAAATAATTATAAAATAATCAAAAACGAAGACAAAATGATTAGTCCCCTTTTCTTTTAAATGATGATGTTTTCACTCCTTTTCCTTTTAATCATTACTAATATTTTTTCCAAATTCAATTTTATGATGATCAAAGAACACCTAAAATCAAACCTGAATTTTACTATTTATGAGGTCGGAAAATGGATAAAATAAAAATAAAAATACCGAATATTTTTATATATTTTTGTAACCTCAAATATTATTTTTCTTGATTTTCTTGATTTTTTTTTTTTTTTGTATTTTTCGAAAATATATTAAAAAAATGAAAATTATGAAAATTATTTTTTTGGTCAAAATGGTTCATTTAGCTTGGCTAAGGTCACCAAAATTGATTTTTCAATTTTTCAACTTTTTATGGATTTTCTATGAATTTTCAAAAATAAAAATAAAAATAAAAATAAAAATAAAAATAAAAATAAAAATAAAAATAAAAAATTTGATCAAAATTTAGGTGTCAACACCCCCACAAAGTCCCCCAACTGCATGTCATTAATAGTTTCAGGGACATGCACTTCATTTAGTATTTTCAACAGCGCGTCTTTATGTTTCTCTGAGTTAATGAACAAATCTAACAGAGATATCTGAGCCGGCATCTTTTTTAACTGCTCTATCACTTCGACCTCACTAGTTTTAACGATGGACATGAGTTTTTCTGCGTCTTCTTTCGAAACTTCATTCTTTTCGGATTCGCCTTCCCTTGGGGTGTAAAATCGTCCTGGCCTCATTACGGCGTCTACTTCTTCCGTCCCATAGTCCCAATGGACTGCCTTAGGGTCGTAGTCTTCTATCATGGGGACTTTTATAGTTACTGTCGTCAGGCAAGATGCCTCTGGTTTAGCTTTATTATCTGCTTCATTTCTTGGCAGGCGAATCACGACGGGTTTAATCAGGCAATCTTCTTCTTGACTTAGGCTATCAACCTCACCTAGTTTGATCACAAAGTTGTAACAGTTTCAATCATTGCCACAATGTCGCCGAAGTCTCTTGTGTCATTTTCTTATTCTAACCGGTGATGTCCGTCAACATCACTTCATTCCGCTAACATCGTAGATTTTAAGTATTTTCTTATTCTCTCGAATAGTTCAGTCAAGCTTTGCCACTAAGCTTTTAATTTCTTCATCCTGATGTATTGCTTTACGTAGAGCTTATCACCTGCCGCCCGAGAATGATTTCATCGAAATGACATATCCTCTATTTCCCCTAAAAGATCATTTACTTGCTCTTCAATGCGCAGGAAATATTCAGACATCACTTGGTTGAGTGATGATTCAGGTTCTTCTAAAAAGGCTCTATCACATCCTCCTAGACCTCTAGTTGAACAGGATCATCCATACCTCCCCACCCATCGGGTATGATATCCTCCATTCTTTGGTAGAAACTGGGAGGAGCAGAGTATTTCACTTTAAAGTTGTATCCACCAGAATCTTCACTCAGATTGTCTATAACTTCGCCACTCTCTAGCGCTTTAGTCACAAATCTGCGATCTGCCAGACTTCGCCTGGTAGCTTCTAGTTCATCCTCGCTAAGTTCTTCTTCCGGTTTGATAATCAACTCAAGGTCGCGTACCAGACATTTATGCGGGACATTCCACATGCTTCCTCGTTCGGTTTCAACCACAAACTGGTTCCATTCCAGGCTTACAGAAGCCTTAATCCCTTTGAACTTTTCATCAGTAACGCTAGATATTATCCCCAAGCTCACCATCTTTGCGATACATAACTTCTTCCTGTCAGCGGACACTTCTCCCTCTTTTGGATATAATGAAGCGATTGCCAGAATGTTAGTTAGCTTCGGTACATTCACCTTCAGCTCAAGGTGGTTTTCTTCTTCATCAGCGAATATTACACCCATCGCTTGGTGATTAGGAAGTGGATTCTCTTGCACATTTGGAGCTATATCATCAAACTTCAAAATCTGACTGTCGATGAGAGCTTGAACCTTCAGCTTAAGGATATCGTAATTATCTACATTGTGTCCTCTTTCACCCATGTGATAGACACAGGTTTGACTTTCATCAAAACTTGGATATTTAACAAGATTCGCTCTATGAGGTTTTTTTGCCACCAAGTGTTGTTCTAATAGCATCGGGAGCAGTTTGGATAAGGGTCTCGGGAGCTGGGAAAACTGCTTTTGAGCCTGCCTCTTCCTAGGCTCTTGCCCTTTAGGCATTGACCATGATGACCCTCTTTTGGTCTGATTGGAGTTATTGAACGCCTTGGGCTTATGGGAATCCGATATAAAGGCTATGTCGAGTCCAGTCTCTCTTTCTTTTTTCGGGGGATATTGCTTCCTCATCGAAATTTCATGCGGCCTTCTTTCTCTTAAAACCTACTCGAATCTCTCGGCCATCTTTATCAAATGTGTAAAAGTTTGGCATCTTGAAGTGTTCAATTTGTCGAAGTATTTGTACAGAAGAGCTTTTAAGAACAAGTCAATCAACTCCTCCTCCAGGATTGGCAGTTTTACTTGAGTTGCCAAAGCCCGCCATCTCTGGGAATATGTTTTGATTGTTTCACATCTTCCTTTCAGAGTTCGTAGCAAATCTTCCCTCGTCGGGGCTGCAGCTGTGTTAAACTTATACCGCCTTAGAAAATCTTTAGCAAGATCTTCCCATCCATCATAGTCATCAAGGTCTAGCTCAATGAACCAAGCCAGAGCAGGGCCAGCCAAACTCTCTTGGAACGTATTCATCAGCAATGAAATGTAGTCCGAATATTGCGCCATCTTACGCAGGTAATATTTGAGATGAGCGCATGGACAGCCCGTCCCGTTGTACTTCCCACGAAGTCTGGCTCTTTGTAAATATGAGGGGTCTCCACCTTGGGATATCTTGTCAAAACGGGCTAGCTCATATCCCTGACTGCTCAAACAAGCCTCAATTTTGTCTATTCTCTTAATCTCGGCTTCAATTTTCACTGCATGTTTCCCTTTTTCCTCCTTCTCGGGGTTAATGATAACATGGGGTGTCTTTGGTTGTGATTGGACGTTCGGTATACGGGTGTCTTCCACTGTATGTTGGGCATCTTCCGTTGTTCCTTTGTCAGTCGTATTGGATATTGAGGATTGACCTGAGTCGTTCAGGTTAGGTACCACTATCTGTCTGGCTTGGGAGGCTTCCAACATTGCCTTAATGTCAGCCATCATAGTTGCCATAGTAGTCATTTGGATTTCCAACAGGCCTACTCGTGGAGTCAACTCTTGCTGTTCCATTCTTGTCTTAAGTCAAGTACGAAAAATGATGCTTTGGTAGTTCCGTGATTAGAGAGCACCTATTTATTTGAAAATAACAAGTAAGTATCCCTTTAGGATTGATAAGGAAAGTACTGAATCCTTTCAATTGCATGTTTTCTATTGATGAATGAGAAAAAAGACTACCTTATGAGCCTTAGTCTCACATGAGCAGTTTTTTTAATCATTCTCCAAAAGAATTTATGAAATTAAAAGAAGCGTAATCTTTGACGATAGTTTTTTATGCATCGATAAAACATGTCTATCCTCATACACATGTGTCCAAAGTAACACTCAATACAAATGAGTATTCAGATTCTGAGAAGACATCATAATGTTCACACATTTTACACTTGACAGAATTGTCTATTCAAGTCTAGGGCGCTTGAGGTCTAAGGCACCCTCGTCGTCCCAGTAGAGATCAATTCATTCGGTCTGAGATTCTTCATCTCCCGAGTATGACAGCGATCTTATGTCTTCAGGTATGTATGGCTCCATTCCAGGCACGTACGTCACGATATATTTAGGTACATAAGGCTCGACAAAGCTGCGTCTAGTCGCCTCAAAGTGTCGAATGTATTCTATAGTAACCCTGTGAGTATTCACCTCACGAGTCATATCATCTGGTCATCTTATGTCTTCAGCCTGAGAGTTCTTCAAAGAGCGTATAATAAATTCCACATTGGCTTCGAATTGTTTCTTCTTTTCCCCTATGAGAGTCTCCATCGGCATGTCAAACGAGAAGACACTTGGTCGTGGTGATGATGGGATCTCCTGTAATGCTCCAAACTATCGGATAACCCTCCTTGGGTAATATGCGGTGGCGCCTGTGAATCCTAACAAGGAGACTAGGTCTCTGTCATTACATGCGAGTCTGACTTTACCCAGTGTTGGTAATCTAAGCCGCCATCAGAGTTGTTCTGGTTTTAGAGTTCTAAGGAACTTCTTCCATTATCTAAAGTTGAACTTAGGAATACGTATATGAGTTTTGATGAAAGTTTTAAGAGGATGGGCATCGGAACTAATCTCAATGAAATCCTTGTGGATATGAAATTGTTTGATATGAGATGTGAACCATAGATATAGAAGACCTCTAGAGGCTCTAAAGATTTCTTTCTTGTTTTTCTTAAAGAGATTTAGGGAAAGGAAGGTTTCAGCAAGGATAAGGTTCGAATAATCCCACTCATAACAAACTTGTTTAACCACTACAGCCATAATAGGTTCAAAAGTAACAAACGAGATCGGAAACATCACGAAGCTGAAGAAAGTCAAGACAAAAGCTCTACCTGATTTAGTTCCTTTGCTAGCAGGGAGGTTAGGAAATCTATCTAGAAGGAAAGATAGGGAAATCCGTCCAGAATTACTTTTGGCATATTCTTTGATTTCATTAAGGTTCGTATCAAAGAATTCAGTTAGTTGACTTAAAGGCTCAAACCCTATATGAGGTTGGATAAGTGAGTAAACTCAACTCCAATGGCGACGCTATACTCTTCAAGGGTAGGGATAACTTCTAATCCTTCCATGCAGAATGTCGCGGTGGTAGGATCCCAATAGAGCGCTATGGCTTGGATAAAGGCAGGTGGGCATTCAATCTTCAGTAGCTCCAATAAATACCCAGTCGTGATTTGTCATATTTCTGGCTGGCTTCGCCCATGCTGTCCCACCAAGCTAGGAGCTCAGCTCGAGGGACTTTGAACACTTGAATATCATTCTTTCCCATCAAGTCTAGAATATACAAAATGATTTTGAAAAATTAATCGCCAAAGATTACTTTAAACATGTGATCATGCAAATGTCATGAAATATGCATGGGCTGATTTAATTGCATAGTTCAGTTAAAGAAATGGAAATTAGAATCCTTTTCAGGTATGGAAAACCTGACTCAAGGTCTAATTTGAATTTCAAGCAAGTGAATTATGCAATTAATCAGAATCATCCCAGTGACTAAAGGAAATATCAATGTCACATTCCAATGGTCAAAACATCAAATGGGAGTAGAGCGGAGTAAATCCCTTATTGCAACCAGGACACATAATGAAAGAGAGATATAGGGGAATTTCGAATACAAGAAAACCATAAAAGGCCCATAGAATGTGGGATCTAATCTATTCCTCCCCAAGGTCTAATCTTCTTTGGGGATGATGGTCCATCGAGGTTTCTTCCTTGATCCCATCTTTGTCTTGTCCCTCTTCAGGATATGACTCAGCAATCAGGACCTCCGTCCTAGTTGAGTATCCCTCAGGGTGTGAAAAACATTCTTCGACAGTTTGGTTGAGATGACTTAGCTCTTCTAAC
Organism: Rhodomyrtus psidioides; assembly: GCA_021437785.1. Lineage (NCBI taxonomy): Eukaryota > Viridiplantae > Streptophyta > Magnoliopsida > Myrtales > Myrtaceae > Rhodomyrtus > Rhodomyrtus psidioides. The sequence goes on along the minus strand of JAILYB010000166.1, from coordinate 315,474 downwards.
CATTCTCTTGTCCATGGTAAAATGACCTCAGGTCCTTTTTTGGGTTTTATCTTTTTGAGTATGATGTGCTTTGGCTTTGTCTTTGTCTTGGTTGTAGGGCATCTTCTCTTTCCCCAAAGAGTGATCATCGGTCTGTTCTCCTTAGCTTGACATTCATCTTTTCGACGGGTATATGCTTCTCTAGCCAGGCGGTTGCGATATTGTCTTTTCATCTCCATGTAATCTTTGAACCTTTCGTTTGAATCTGAGGTTATCGACATAATAGCGGGTTTGACAATCTTCGGCGTATCCCAGCTTGCGTCCAGTTAGCTCTCGGCCATGCACAAATCTGGTAAAGTGCAACCTTGTGTTCGGCCTAGGACGAGTGACTTTCCTTAGGTATTCGAAGGTTACTAACTCTATCGAACTTCTAGGAAACAACGACATCCTATCCCCTTATCATTGTTATTTCAACTAGTCACTTGAATGATTTTAGAATGTATGCAATGCATGTACATGTGAATAATGCGTGAACATACTATGAAACAAGGAATAACGAAGTACATCAAAAGTAAAGGCCTTACCAAAAAACTTGGGGAACGTCAAATATTCCCCTGTAACAATGGGTGGTTTTAGGTATACCAACCTTCCACAGACATACGCATGAGACAGGTGGGAATATACTCTAAAAATCGAAAATCAGGTGAGGAACCTATGGCTCAGGCTCCCACGATCCAAATATGGCAGATTCCTCCCCAAGAGTACCCACCCAAGAGGGCTATATATCGCCAATTTGGATTGTGAGCGGGAACGAATACGAAAGTCTCAAGTGCCATCAAACACGAGATCCCTTCGCATCCTTTCCCCATCAAAGGTAACCTAGAGGTGGTTGCAGTCGGGGTTTGACCGCTAGTGTGTGCGATGTGTCGTGATCATCACAATGCAAGTCATGCACAATAGTTTGTATCAAACACCGCTTCAATATGTGCATAAGATAAACATACATTCCCAACTCCAACCTGTATGAAAAATGTCAATAGTTACTACACCTCTTATTTCTCCAATCTACAAAAATATCTAACACAATGGTTAGGATACATACCTCACATTCGAGAGCATCTGCAGAAAACAAGATTACATAAACCAATCAACTTTTTAATCGGCTCAAGTCCTCTGAAATTCTTAACCAGAGATTCTGGTTTGGAAAAATTCCCCAGCGGAGTCGCCAGTTTGTCGCGACCCTCTCGAGCGGGCTGATGTCCCCTGCGCTCTCGAGGACTAGTTGGCCGTCCGGACGCGGGCCTCTCCCAAGGTCCATTACCCAAATCACAACGGCTGGTATACGTGGTCGACCTTCGATGTGGTCTGGTGACATGATACGTGTACATGCCAAAGAGTCGCCACCAATCATTTCGTGATTGGAAACCCTATCGAATAGTTGGGAGCATTCTATTCGATTCTACGAAAACCAGAGAAATGAGATCGGGGATTTTGTTACGCCAAATGTCAGAGTTGACGCCCTTTTGGTAGCTAAGTTGAACGATTTATCTACTCCTAAGATTCATGCAGATGAGTGAGGTACGAATCCTGAATCTAGGAGTTCAAGTAGATAGGAGTGGCCACCCTATCACTCACAATCAGTAAAAATAAATGCGCAAATCAAGGATCCAAAACGTGCGGATAAATCACATGAAAGCAACGTGGCATCCCTAGTAAGACCTTATCAGCCTAGAGAAATATCAATTAAGGCTCAAAAGTGATTTTGACTTGATTTGCCCATGAGGGGCAAAATCGTAATTTTGAGAAGTTTGGAGATAATTTGCCCCAGAAGGGCAAAATTATCATTTCAGATGAAATGTGGAGTCAAAAGGTGATGAAAACTGGATTAATCATCAAACCAATCTATTTCCTATTTTTCAGAATTTTTCCGAAATTTTAGAAATGATTTTACCCTTTGAGGGGTAAAATTATCATTTACAGGCAAAGACGAGAAGTGAAAATCTCAAACATTAGGATTGGTCGACCACCTGACCTAAATCCTAGTTTTAAGCAATTTTCAATACTCGATTGGAATAGGGACGACGATTTATCATTTGAGGGGTAAAACCGTCATTTTTGGAAAAAATGACTAGAATCGAGAACCCAAGCAGAAGAATTGGTCACCTAACTGACCCTAATCCTTATCTTGGTATCCTCGACCTATCTCGTATGCAAAGCTGAGGCGATTTACCCCTAAAGGGTAAAATCGTCGATTTTCAGAAGAACGGATAAGAAATCCCAAAAATAGGATTGACTAGTTGCATGTGGTCATTCCTCAATTTTTTGGGAATTTCTGGAGTGTCTAGGAATTTTTCACAATTTTCCTACATTTTTTGAGATTTTCTAGGATTTTCTAAATTTTTTTTGAATTTTCCAGAATTTTTTTCGATTTTTTTTATTTTTAAAATCATTTTCCGAATTTTTTATTTAAAAAATGTGATTTGGATCTGGTCGACCCGACCCACTCGGGTCAGAACCCGGCCCAGACCCGAACCCGCGCGCCCGACTCCTTTGAAACGACGCCGTTCTGCTCTTTTTTATTTTATTTTCAATTATTCGGATTTAATCCGACGGTTCCTATTGAACCACGTGGCTACTCCACGGCCTTAGGATCAGCTGACTAAAACCTACAGCTCAGATCAGAAGCCGACTACTCCTTGACAGTCAGATCCGATTACTTAAACCTACGGCCATGATTAAAAGCCAGGACTCGATCCAGACCGTCCATTCCTACTGGCCTAAACGACGCCGCTCGACCACTAACCTAAACGACATCGCTTTGACTTGTTCTGATTTTCTAATTTCAAAACTATTTTCGGATAATCCTAATTACTAATTGAACGACTACCAATTATTAGACTCGATTAACCCTAGCCGTTGGATCTAATCCGACTCAGCCTAACAAACTAACGGTCTGGCCGACTCGACACCCACGTGGACCAATCACGGAAAGCCACCTAAACCTTTGACTTGTTGACCGGACACGTCAGTTTCGTCTTCAACCTCCCGACCCCGACGGAATGGACCGTTGAGACTTCTCCGACGCCGATGAACAGGGAAACCTAGACCGATTAACACGAAACCAATTCCATTCGACTCGCCTCATCTCCTAGTTTCATATATCAAAGAATCGAAACATTTCATCCGCAAAATCACGAACATCATGCAAAATACCGAGTACGGCCATGGAAGTTCAGTCGCACAATTTACACCAAATCATGGCAATTCAATCACAGAATAGCATTAATAGTGGTTCAGAACACTTACCTCGAGCTCCGATTGAGCTCGCGCGGCCTAGAATTGGCTAGGCGAGATTGAACAGTACTCGGATTACGGCGAAAGGTTTAGAAACTCGATTCGAAGTGTTAGAACGAAACCGATGCAAAATGAAGATGCGATTATGGTCAGTGATGTCTAGGGGACAAAACGCACACACTAAATGCGAGAATATACATGAAATATGTGAATCGCCATTGATGCACAGTGAGGAGCTCGAAGCTGCGTCTCACCTGTTCCCACGGTTTCAGCCGGCGCGGCCAACGGCGATTGCTCCTTGGAGCTTCAAGCAAACTTCCGGCAATCTTCTTTGGCTTCGGTTTTGCCGGAGACGACCTAACCAGTGTCCTTACCGTTCAAGATGCAACCCTCGACACGGCGATGTAGGGTGAGCTCTCTCTCGCTTTTCCTCTCTCTCTCTCGATTCTGTTTTTCCCCTACAACCGAATGAACCACCCTTTTTCAAGAATCAGTCTGTTTCTGTTTTATTCCCTCTTCTCCAAAATTTGGCCGTTAGGGCGGGGGGCGTGTCGGTGGCCTTCGCACGTGCAATCACATGCGAAATGGTCACCAACGACTGGTGATCACCGGGAACGAAGTTGCCAATATTTTTAGGCCTTTCGGTGATTGAATTTCAAACGAATTTGGTCTTGGTTTGGCTCTGCGTTTGAGCAAAGTTGGCCGTGGCACATTACCGCCTCGTCGACGTGACTCCGGCGAACCCATGCTATCGGACTGGTCATGATCGACGCTAAACTTCATGGCCAACAAAACGCCTCCATCAATTTTATCAATTAAAGCCGATTGATGGTCCAATTCTGCGATCAAAATCCACTAGTTCGGACTGTTAAAGTGTGACATTCCGAATTCCGACCCTCTCAAGGCTGTTGAATGAAGGATATCGATCGGTCTAATTCAGCTGTAACTCGCTCAGAGTTGGCCACTCCCGGGTTAACTGACTAAAAGGGAAAGACTGACGCAGAGTCGGATACGTGGACCTGGGAAATTTGAATGAGAAATGACATTTTGACCATAAGGATTGTCGAGAGAATATCTTGGGCCGGCAGAGATCGATCTAAGGACGATCATGAAATGTCTTGCTAGCGTTATACGTTGGGACGCAGGTGATTCCGCCCAACCAATGTGTAATTTACGAGAATTTCCTAAATCGGATTCCGATGATCTGGATCGAAGGAACGAACGATAAACCCTTGCAATTACATGACAATCAAAGTCGCCACGGCTTAAAAGAAATCCCAAGGTCGATATGCATAGCGCCTGCAAGAGTCGCCCGTCAGTTTGAGATAAACTGGAATTACAGTCGACGAGAGTTCGACATGAAATTTGACCTCGAGATTGGGTATTGGACATTGAGGAATTCCAATATTTGAATTGAAATGGACGTCGCCTCATCGAGGGTGGTTTATACTGGAAAAATGAAATTTCGGACGAAAAGTGTCAAATGACCATTTTGCCCCTCAACCTTTGGCATTGCCTTAAGAAGTTTAGAAGGTCATTTTGGTCATTTTTCCTCCTCTATGTGGCTGCCGAAAGTGATAAGATCAAGTGGTCAAAGAAAGTCAAAGTCAATGAAACAACCAATGGGGGGTTGCCAAGTGTCACCATTAGAGAGGTTAAACCTTAATTAAACATCTCCTACCAATCTTATCTTTGACTAAATGTATTATTGGTGGGAAGACCCTCTCTCTCTCTTCATTTGGCCGACCATCTCCTTCCCATCTTCTTCTTCATTTTGCTCTCGGTCGAGCAGTGTTCCTCGCGGACATGGAAAAATTGCTTCACTGTTTTGGCCATAACCTTGTCGTCCGACACCGGATTGAGGTAAAACCACTGTCATCTTAAATTTTTATCGAAAATCAGGTAATTTGGCCTAGCCATTTGTTCCGTAGGTCTGTTTAAGTGGACAAAGTCAGAATCTGACCCTGTTTTGGAGAGGCTGCGTTTTTGGGGGCTTCCGGATTCTAAATGACTTCAAATTTTTGGTGAGCTCTTCTAAACTCATAGCATAAGAGTTTAGCAAGTTGAAATTAAGATTTTATGTGATTTTTGATGGGTGCACATGGCTGGTTTGTGGACGTTTATACCGAGCAGATTTTGCCCGTTTGAGGACAGTGGAGAAAACCGGCTGGTTCGAAGGCTTTATGTTATTGTTTCACTCCAAAACTCTCGATGAGCTCCCTTAACATGTGGATTAAGGTTTTAGCAAGTTTATTTTGTGAAGAATTGAGGCTTAAGGTTGAAGTATGTCTTGATTGAGCGGTTAGAACCTAAAACCGGTTTTGTTTTGAGGGTGTATACATGCCGGCCGGTTCTGTTTGGAGGCTGAATAAGGAATATTAGGACTCTAACTGACATATAATGTCTTGTATATTATCATGTGAGGTGTCTATGGGAAGTGTGAGAAGTCGATTGAGGTTCAAAGGTGACTTATGGCAAGTTTGGTGCACGAAACTCTAAGTTGTGTCTTGCCATGTGTATGGCTAAGTAAACCGAGTACATTAAGGGCTTGAGGTGAGCATTGGCATGTATTTGATTATTAGAAAAGATGTCTCGAATTGCCAATGGCATGGCTAGAGAAAGATTGAGTTAATGGAAGTAAGCGTTCTATGGTTCGTGACTCAAGTTTGACAATTCGTTTTTGGTTGATGACGCATTCGTGGGAATTCTAAACTTGTGACTTTGAGGAGAGTCGCTTGGTGTGAGATTTAGCTAATTTCTCCAAGTAAGTGTTTCATAATCCTTTCTCTGAATGCTAGGACATTACTAGACAGAGTGGTCGAGTGAATTGATTGCTTTATGAAGCCTATACCTTGAATTGCTTGATTGAGTAGTAGATTCTATGGGTTGAATGTCATAGCATAACAATTGGATTGTGATAGGTCTTGATGACATATTTGGCTATTGAGCCCTGTATTTATGAATTGGCTATGAAGCTCTATTACTGTTATTGAATTGGCTTGGTGCCCCAGTTATATGAATGGCCTTAGTGCCGATGTTATATGAATGGGCCGTAGAGCCCCTGCGATCAATTGGCTTGGTGCCCCGGAGATCGCACTGGGTTGGAGCCCCTTTTGCATTGTAATTGGCTTGGAGCCCTGATGTAAATGAATGATCAGAGTACCCTGAGAAAATACATTGCGACCGGGGGCCCTGGCGATGATTTGGCCTAGAGCCCTGATGATGAGGATATCATTTGGTCTGATGACCTTGTGATGGTGAAATTGAACGTGAATGAGAATGCCGATTGGTCTGATGACCCCGGTGGCATTGAGTGGCTGTAAGCCTGGAGAGTACCGATTGGTCTGATGACCCCAGTGGTACGTGGACATCGTTGGTCTGATGACCCTAGAGATGTCATGTGGCAGGAGTGCCAGAGGAGTACGTGGTGGTTAAGAGAAAGTGATGACAATTATGTAATGATTACGTGTTGCGTGTGCAGTGAGCTTGAACCCTTGAGATTGAATATTGGTGGCTGTGATTTTTTTGTGCATGCCTGGATTGTTGATATGTTAGACGGTTTGATGCCTTGTGATATTGAGTTACAGAATGCTTGTGTTTGATAGCATTGGTGTGTGGTCTGGGGGGACTGGTGTTCAAGTTTAGGATTATGTTTCACTTATTGAGATTTATATCTCACCCCAATGGGGGCTTATCTTTTTAAGGTCTCAAGCGAAGGAAACCTGGACTTGCCATGGGATGGCATTTGAAGAAGTCGTAGGAGTTAGATTTGTAATTGACCTTATTATTTATGAGATGTGTATACCCTATTGCCCTGAGTCATCTTATTGTGGATTTGTATGGAGCAGTTTAATTGCTTCCGTGACCTTGTATTATTTTGGAGCTGTGATTAATTGGCCGAGGGATCCTGGGAGATTATTAAAGGTCAGCGGCAAGTTGGGATGTTCGCGTGCTCGCCGGGTTCGGGGCGTGACATAAAGTGGGGCAAATGGGAGGAAGAAGACGCACTGTAGCAGACCGGTTTGACCGGTCCGAACCGTTTTCAATTTGCAATTTCCAAAATTAATCGAAATCGATGGGGAATTTTCGTAATTAAATCTCAGAATCGAACTTAGGGCATGAATTTTATCTGAAAATGTGATTTTACCCAAAAGTTCATGTCAATTTCTACAAAAATCCCAAATTTGTCCTTAATTGCAATTCGAGAATTTATGAAATTGAAGGCTCAAATGATCAAATTGGACCAAACCACTTATGCCAATAGATTCAGAATGATGGAAAACATTGGGCAGTGACTTCAATTTGTAATGATAGTCCCTGAATTGAAAATAATTTTAATTATGCCCAAATTCAAGGACTAAAATACAATTAAGTATGTAATTTTGCCTAATTCATGTAATTGAGCGATTTGTGTAAATAATTGGGCTAAATTACAATGAGGGACAATTGGATTGAATGTCAAGATTCTAAAAATGCCAAAATTGCAAATTAAAAGACTCAATTGACATTTTTTTTACAAAATTCAGTCATATGTGTAACAAAGGAACGCATAAAATTGAATTTGAATTTGGACTTTTTATGTGATCAAGAAGACAAAGGATTTAAAATAAAAATATTGACTATTTTTCCATATTTTTACGACCTGGAATACTATGTTTCTTGAATTTTTGAGTATTTTCCTATTTTCTAAAATACTAAAAAATGCGAGAAATATGAAAAATTATTTTTTGGTCAAACATAGTTCCTTGGGCTTGGTCAAGGCTACCAAAGTTGATTTTGCGATTTTTTTGAATTTTTATGAAATTTTTATGAATTTTCTAAAAATAAGCTAAAAAAACACTAATCCGAAATTAGGTGTCAACATGCCCCAGGCCTAAGCGTCAAGGTGGGTTCAAGAAGTGGAAATGATAAAAGAACAGATTCTTTAGGATATAAATTGAAGTTTAACCGATATTGGAAGGGAAAATGTCCTTTTAAGAAAAACATGTCAAATGTGAAATGTTTTTAAATGTGGCAATAAGGGCCACCTTGCTCATGATTGTGGTAAAAAAAAGGAAACTTTGTACACTTGAGAGTGTTACTTAAGTCTCTAGTTCAGTTTTTGTAACTGAATCTTATCCTTTGTAGATTATAGACTTATGGGTCACAGACCATGTAACGAAAGATAGAAATGCCTTGGTGGAATTTCAACAAGTTCGACATGGAGCAAAGTGGATAAATGTGGAAAATAATTCCTGCGTGGAAGTTGAAGGGATTGGCACATGCCAATTGAAAATGCGCTGTGATTGCACCATATTTCTACATATTGTGTTATATGTTCCAAAAACTCAATGGAATATAGTTTCTATGCTAATTTTGGTTAAACTTGATTTCAGTTTGAACTTTCATAACGGTGGTGATAACTTGTCGTTAGGGACAAGTTACTATGGTTCTGGATGTTTTCATTGTACCAATTATTGGGTACGATAATGTGAATATTAGATATTCCCTATTTGCATCTTTTGTGATGATGTGAAAATTTGGCATGCTAGGTTGGGTCATATTGGCGGACATCAAATTTTTAAATAAGCAAAAAAGGGCTTATAGGGCAATTGAAAAGGTCGATTTGCCTATTTGTGAGTATTGCCAAGCAGGACAGACGATGAGCAAATCATTTGAAAAATGAACAAGAGCCGAGTTTCCTTTGCAGATAATTCATTCAGACATATGTGGTTCAATGAATGTGAGAACAAGGCATGGGCTGTCTAATTCATCACATTTATAGATGATTATACTCGATTCAGATATGTTTTTCGATTTCTCATAAATCTAAGGCATAAGTTGCTTTGAGAATTTTTTTTAGCTTTAAAAAAAATTATTTAAAAAAAGGGATCCAATCGAGGTCGATAAAATTTATCTGATCAGTTCAGATATTTATGTGATGAAAAAGGAATAGAAAGACAATTGACTATTCCAACGATTTCGCAACATATTGGAGTCGCAGAGAGAAGAAACAAGTCCCATTGAGAATGGTTAGGTCTATGATGGCATAGGCTAATTTGCCTATCACCTTTTGGGGTGAAGCTTTGTTGATTGCTGTTTAGATATTTAATCGTGTGCCTTCTAAATCAATTACTGACACTCCATATGAGTTGTGGACAGGTCGAAAATGAGATTTGAGTTTTCTCAGACTTTGATATGCTTCCTATATACACGGTTTCTCCTATTGGTATGGGAAATTAGGCCCTAGAGGCAAAAAGAGTATCTTCATGAGATATTGAGAGCACTCAAAAGGGTATGCGTTATACGTGAGCAAGAAAGTGAGAAGTGTAACTGAATATGAATCATGAGATGTCACATTTTTAGTGAATGAATATCTGAAAAAGGGTGAGACAAGTGAAAACTATTCTCCATTTAAGATCTTGGATAGTGATAATGATATTACTGGGGCATCTAATCCAAGTAGGAGCAATGTGAGAAGTGGAGAATTTGTTTCGAACTAGTCTCAATTGCAACCACTTGATATGAGGAAGATACCGTCATTATCTAATCCAAGTGGGAGCAATGTGAGAAGTGGGAATTTGTTTCGAACGAGTCTCAATTGTAACCACTTGATGTGAAGAAGATGCTGTCATTATCTAATCCGAGTGGGAGCGTAATGGAGAATGATGTACTAAGTGTACAATCTTCAATACAACGAACAAGTTGCCAAGTGGGAGCATAATGGAGCTTGATGTACTAAGTGTACAATCCTCAATTTAGCGAATAAGTCACAAAAGCGTTCTCCGTCGTTTTGTCGATGTTTAGACATTGAAGGCAAAGCTTTCATGGTCTCTCCACAAGAAGAAGATGAGCCAATGAATGTAAATGAGGCTCTGACTTGCCCTGATAAAGAAAAATGGATATAAATAATGGAAAAGGAGATGAAGTCAATGGGATCAAACCTAATTTGGGAACTGATTGATTTTTCGAATGGACATAACGCCATTGGGAACAAGTATGTTCTCAAAATTAAAGTGTAAAGCTAATGGCTTGATTGAGAGATATAAGGCTCGCCTTGTGGTGAAAATGTATAATCAATTAGAAGTAATTGATTGGGAAGAGGTTTATTCTTCTATGGTGAGATTTACCTCAATTCACCTTAGGTCGACAATAGTGATTAGTATGGATCTTAAATTATATCAGATGGACGTAAAGACTGCGATTCTCAATGGAAAATTAAAAGAAGAAATTTTCAGAGAAACAACCTGTTGGGTTTCTTACAATTGGCCAAGAACAAAAAGTATGTTGACTTTTGAGATCGATATATAGCCTTAAGCAGTCTTCAAGATAATGGCATATACTTTTTTTTTTGTAATGCCTTAGTGGCATATGATTTTGTAATGATTGATAAAAAATCATTGCGTATATATCAAAAGATCCAAAGATCACTATGCGATCTTATCATTATATGTTGATGATATACTGATTGTTTGAAACAATATGGAGTTTGTTCATAAAGTCAAGAATTGGTTATGTTCCAATTCTGAAAAAGGAAAATATGGGTAAAGCTGCATACATTCTTGGAATTAAGATTTCAAGAGATCGTTCAAAGAGATTGTGGTCTCTTTCACAAAAGACTTATGTGGATAAAGTCATCGAATGATTTTGTATGCAAGTGTAAACCCAAACATACTCCTATTGCATGTGTGGCTTATTCGCCGGATGTTGTTATACCTATGCCAACCCAGTTTTGGCCTAGGGAGATTCCTAGTATCTCTCTATCCAATGGGAATGGTTAGGAAAATGTCAAAGGATTCGTTTCTCATCCACGAAATATGTCTTAAGACTCCACAAGCAAATGCAGAAATGAAAAATGTTCCATATGTTAGTGCTTGAATGCTTGAAGTACACTATAATGTGTACAAGACCTAATATTTGTTATGTGGTTGGAATGATATGTGTACCACTCTAATCTAGGTCAAGCATATTAGATTGACATCAAGAGAATTCTGAGGTATCTAGAAAGTACTGCCATTTTTTGCTGAGTTCAAGGTAGAGATCTGCGCCTTGAAGGCTATACTGATATTGACTGAGGAAGATGTTTAGATATGAGAAGATCTACCTCTTGGATTGTATTCTTACTGTGCAGTGGCACAATATCTTAGAGTAGTAAGAAGTAAATGTATATAGCCTTATCCACGATGGAAGATGATCTCGTGGTGTTATCAACTGCAGTACAAGAGAATATTTGGTTTAAGAGATGTTTGGATCAGTGAGGTGTTGCTAAGGATGCTACAGGTACAATTATTAGTTGATTGTGACATCCTAGCAACAAGAGCTTACACTAAGGATCCATTGCCAAACCAAGCAAATAGACATGCAATATGTCTTTTGTGAAAGACATGATTGTAAGAAAAGATATGAACATACAATACACATACATATACAGAATGATAGCAGCTCTTCTGTGAAGTGAGTACCTAGAGATGTTGCTCCTCAGTCATGTGTTAGCAAAATGATTAATTTCATATATTGAAATCTCTAGAAGTGGGAGTACTGGATATTTATATTTCTCAATGTTCATAGTTAATGGTATATGTTATCATTATTGATGTCTATGAGTTTGTATGACATTTATGTATATTAGTGCTTAGTGCATCATGTTGAGAAGGTATGTCGGACAAATGGAGATTAGTCCACTCACATGGGTAATCGCCTCTATTTACTGCGTGATAAATAGAGATGAGATAATTTTAAGCTCGTTATCTAAGTAATAATTGAGAGATCGAGCTTAAAATTTTGATGCCGCCTTAACAAAAGTGTTAAGATGAGGTCATAATAAGTTATGTCCGAAAGTGAAATACCAAGTGAAATAACCCACATATTTCACTTTATATGTCTTTAATGCCAGATGTGAGTTCTGATGGATTATTTTAAAGAGAGTAGATTTGTGAACTCAAGCTAGACATTAAGTATGTCTGAGCTATCATCTGTACGGTATTAAAAGGAAAGACATATGCTCCATGGGAAATGAGAGAATACCGTAATATGTACTTCATATTACGTATCCATGAGACGACCAAGAAGAGTTGGCAAGAGTTTTAATCTCAACTCTGTAGCCGTGTGAGACTCTTGAGGATAAAAGTTCCTCAAATTTAGTCCCCTCATGACTCTTACTTATTCTCAAGATTTCTTTTCGGTGTTCGCTATCTTAGGGTGTTGCCTATGGTCATGAGATTGATTCGATCTAATGGGATATTTCTAGAAAAGCGAGCTGAACTGAGATTGAGATGTCTAAGGGAAGAGGAAGATCAATTTATCTTGATGTCACATTCAATCTTTGTATTCACAGGTCGATCAATTGTGATTATATGAGTTTAATCATGATTGTGAATACAATGTATTGTATTTGAGCGCTCAAAGAGATCAAGAGAGATGTGATGTAAATGTGACTGATTGATCTAGGGTACTGCATACTGGATCTACTCTTAGGTTATGTGCCCATTTTGAGCTGCTATATACTCCCAACGGATGTATGGCAACGAGCTCTCATAGTATGCTGGTCGCACGAATTATTTGCCCATATGAACTTAGCAGTGAGAAGAGAAAGAGAGACATTTAGCCCTTTGTGGGCGAGTGGAAGATGTTGGAAATTGACGGCCCAATAAGGGCTAAATTGGCTAATTGCCTTAATTGCGATAATTGATTGGAATCAATTATGCTTATTTCCTATTCTAAGGGAAAGAGAGAGATAAGTTACTCTCTTCAGTCATCAGAACGTATGTTGTTCTCTTCCATGGAAAAAACTGACAAAAATCTCTCCCAAAAACTCTATGAAAATGCTATCTCTCGACTGACGATCGATTGGCGGATCCGGATCGTCATCTCACATGCAACATGGCCTCTTAATCTGTGGCTGTCGAGGTATGTTCATCTTACGTGATATACCTCTCCGATCAGTGATTAAAGATTGATGTTGGGCATGTAATCTAATCTATTCCGCTGCATATTTATACGTATTTGTATTCAGATCCGATCCTTACATAAAATTTTATGGGAAATTGAATGAATAGCAGGATATATAATCCGATTGTCGAATATGCAAATATATTTCCTCTCCGTCACTATAAACCTCAGCTTTACAATAAAACCATCGCAGTTGATAAATATATTTTCGACCAAGTACATAATTTGCTCACATATTCAATGAGTTAATACATTGTCAAATCTCAGAGCATTATCATTTAGTTGCCAGATAAGGCAGCCAACTTAGATTGTAATCACAGATTTGATCCTTTTGCGGTAAGTGAATCTGAAACAGGAGTTGCCATATGATAAAGAAAGGAGCCAACTTAGATTACTCTTTCAGGTTTGATCTGTCATGTTTACTGGTTACGTATACTTCCATTTGTGATTAAGAAAACCAACTCCATCATAGTAAAACATTTAGGTTGTGTTTGGCCGTTCGGATAAAGATCATGATAAGATATATTTTATCCTATCCTGTGTTTAGTAGCTGTCTAGGATAGAATAGGATAAATTCGGATATAGAGGGGATATAAGCCTAATAAAAAAAAAATCTAGGAGGAGGGTGGGATAGACCGAATAGGATTTCTTATATCCAATTATTTTTTAGAAAACCTTACGCTCTCTTTTTTCCTTCTCCTCTGTTGCCTCTGTAACCAATTTAGGAGAGTCGAAGGTCTTCATCTTCACAAATCTCTGGTTCACATCGAAGCTTTACGGAAGCGGCGAGAAAGTCGAAGTATCATATTTTTCTGATTTGCGAAGGTAAATAATCATTCTCTCTCTCTCTCATATTTAGACTCGTGTACGATGGCCCAGTTTAGGGATTGATCAGCATTGTTACAAGAGTTAAAAACGACTTAAGTGTGGATTTCTTCAGTATTCGGACAATTTCGTTTGGAAATATCTTACCGATTTTTGGGTAAGAGAATTGCCACAGTGATTTTTAGATTTCCACTATAAATTGGAAGAGAACTCCCGCTCTCTCTCTCTCTCTCTCCTTCCCCAAAAAGACGAAGACTGACTCCATTCTTTCTCTCTCTTCCTCCCACCCAAATCGACGCCCGATGACCAAAATCCAGCAGAGATGGCGACAGCGGTTCTCTCCCTCCTAGCCAAATCGACACCCAACGCCTTAGGTTTCAACCGCGACGGTCGTTCTCTCCCTCCCACCCAAATCAAAGCCCGACGCCTGGGTTTTGACGGCGATGGTGATTCCCTCTCTCCCACCCAAATCGATGCCCGACGCTTCGTGTTTGACCGCGATGGTGGTTCTCTGACGCCCTGGGTTTTCACCGCGATGGTGGTCTCTGCCTCCCACCCACTCCCAAAACCGAGCAGAGACGACCCTGCTCGTGCGTTCTCTCCCCCAAATCGACTAGTCCGACAAACGAGGCCTCCAGCTCCGGCTCTGCCTTGTCCCTTGCCTCCACCGCCAAATCGACTGGTATCGAATGAAAAAACCGGTTCTTTTTTCCTTTTGATTCTTTGCTCGTGTGTCTGGCTGAATCGACTTGTTTGGCTAGTAGCAAGATTTTCTATATAAGTTGAATGAACTTGAACAGAGGAACTTTGATGAGTACGTGATGAAATGGTTCAGACTGGCTGGTATTATCTCCTTTGTACAGTTTCTCCATGCTGACATGCACAAGCAATTGTCTTTGCCTGTATGCCAAAATGCAACTTGTCATATAAGGAAACATGGGCTAAGTTTATGCTACCTTTAGAGTGCCAAGTTGCTGTTTGAGAGGAAATTGATGGATACAGAATGCAGTCAGCATAAGTATAGTCCCCCCTTGGATAAAGTCATGTGATGTTGTCTGATGCTATTGATAAAGGTCTCTTTTCCACAAGCAATGGCATATGTTTCGTTTCTACGAGTATTTGGATGCGTGGCATATCCCCATATACCAGACGAGCGAAGAAAGAAGCTGGATGACAAAAGCAAGAAGCGCATCTTCATCGGCTACAGTGATACAACTAAAGGTTATAAGTTGTATAACCCGGTCACTGAGAAAGTCATTATCAGCAGGGATATCCAGTTTTTAGAAGATGTAACCTGAGACTGGAATCAGAAGGGTGACCAGAAAAACATCACCATCGAAGATGAACCACTGGTGGGTGAGACAGAAACACCTCCATCATCTTCAACGAGTGATCCATCTTCCTCATCATCTTCAACTAGAGGTACATCTTCACCAACAGCAGTTTCAGAACCACAACTACGTCATTCACAACGACTAAAGGAGACGTCAGTAAAATTCAGAGATTATGTGGTCACAAGAAATAGAGACAGTGATAACGAAAACACTGATGAAACACTGGTAAACTTTTGTTTATTTGCTGATTGTGACTCTGTAACCTATGATGAAGCAGCTGTAGATGAAAAGTGGATTGAAGCAATGGATGAAGAAATTCACTCCACTAAGAAGAACGACACATGGGTGTTGACTTCTTTAACACCTGGTAAGAAGCCTATTGGTGTCAAGTGGGTGTACAAAACAAAGTACAAACCCGTCGGTCAGGTGGACCGTTACAAGGCCAGACTGGTTGTAAAGGGCTACAAGCAAAAACCAGGTATTGATTATTTTGAAGTATTTGCACCAGTTGCCCGGATGGATACCATTCGTATGGTATTAGCACTTGCAGCTCAAAACCATTGGAGAATCTATCAAATGGATGTGAAATCAGCATTTCTCAATGGTGTCCTTGAAGAGGAAGTATATGTGGAGCAACCACAGGGTTATGAGAAGAAAGGGCATGAAAATCAGTTTTACAGACTGAAGAAGTCTTTGTATAGATTAAAATAGGCACCACGTGCTTGGTACACACGTATCGACACATACCTGTTGGAGCATGATTTTCAAAAGTGCCCTTATGAGCATACATTGTATATCAAGTCAAATGCTAACGGTGACATCTTAATTGTGTGCATTTATGTTGATGACTTGATATTTACAAGGAGCTGTGAAAAAATGTTTGCTGAATTCAAGGAGGCTATGACTAGCCAGTTTGAGATGACTGATTTGGGACTGATGTCCTATTTTCTTGGTCTTGAAGTGAAGCAAACAGATGATGGCATATTTATTTCCCAGCAGAAATATGCTAATGATGTTTTGAAGCGATTTAAAATGGAATCGCTGAAGCCAATCCGAACTCCCGTAGTAGAACGATTGGAGTTGAAGAAAGAAGGAACCGGTGAGCTGGTAAATCCCACTTATTTTAAAGGCATTGTTGGCAGCTTGAGATATTTGGTTTCTACAAAGCCAGATATTACCTATGGAGTGGGTATTATTAGCAGGTTCATGGAAAAACCATACTAGTCACATTTGCAAGCAGCAAAGAGAATTTTACGGTATGTGGAACTCGTGATCATGGAATTTTATATTCTTACATTGACAATTTTGGTCTAGTGGGGTACACAGACAGTGATTGGGTAGGTGATACCGAGACTCGAAAAAGTACGTCGGGGTATGCTTTCTTTCTTGGATCAGGAGTATTCTCTTGGTCTTCCAAAAATCAACAAGTTGTTGCTCTCTCGACAGCTGAAGCAGAATATATCGCATTAGCTTCAGCGGCTTGTCAGGCGATGTGGCTTCGTAGGATGCTACATGAATTGATGCATGAACAAACGGGTCCTACAAAAATAATGTGTGACAATAAGTCAGCTATTGCATTAGCCAAAAATCCTGTATTTCATGGCAGGAGCAAGCACATTGACATCAAGCATCATTATATTCGCGAGCGAGTCAAAGATGGTGAAATCGAACTTAATTTCTACAGATCAGAAGATCAACTTGCAGATATTTTGACGAAACCATTGAAGGTGGATTCGTTCGAAAAATTGAAGAAGATGCTTGGTATGGAAATCAATTTTAAGGGAGGCTATTGAAATGCTAATAAAATTGATTAGCTTTGGAGGAGTAAATACAATGGATCTTGAAGAGCCATCATGGAGGAGTAAATGCATCTTGGAGCTTGCACCAAGGATTGCATTCACTAAGCATTGATGTTGTCTTGGGTGTTGTCTAGTATTGATGTTGTCTTGGGTGTTGTCTTGTGTCTTTTATAAAGTGGTTGTTGGATTCACTAAGCATTGATATTGTCTTGGGTGTTGTCTTGTGAGTTTGAATGAGGTTGTCTTCATAAGTGTTAGAATTTCCTCTATAAATACTTGAGTGAGTTGTATTGTAAGAAGCAAGAGAGATAAGCCAAATCAAGTTCTTCAATATACAGAGTTTTCTCCATCCATTCCGTGCCTCACTTTTATTTCCGAAAGGTCACCCATATTGTGTTTTTTTGGTTCCAACACATATGAGGTATATATTTAATCATATCAAATGGATGAGGCAATATGTTGCTTTGATCTATTCGGTGGAGGGAATTTTTTCCTTTTGTATTCATACTCTGTAATTTTGCGATGTATTCCTTTTCTCTTCTATGTTTTGTTAGCGGAGGAAGGAATGGCAGGGGAGTTGTGTCGACTTATTGGTATTTTTGCGCTTTGAACATGTTGTTTCTCTATATACTGAACATCCTTTAACGATGTTGATCAGGTTTGGGTTAGTGACGTTTATTTATTCTTTAAGTGATATTAATTGGACTCAGAATAACCAAAAGGATTGAACGGAAGAGTTTCTAAGAATTGCTTGTTCTTTCAGGTGCTGGGAAATGCAAAAGACGCTGTAGCGGCTGAGTTTGTGCTAGGGGAGATTTAGTGGAGGCAAGTTGGGTTTGTGCTAGCGGCTGGTGAAGGTTTCTCCTATCATTCTACTTCCCCCTCCCCTAGAAGACTGGAGATGGTTTTCATTGTGTTACCAGCAATTACATAAAATATGTCCAAAATAGGAAATTTAGTAAGTGAATGATTTGTCTCTTATATTTTCGGTTTTTGGGGTTGTGAAGATACATTACTTTCTTTTGTATTCTTTTATAGAGGCTGTAGAATTGAGTGGCAGCACAACCAATCTGTTATTGACGTTACTTACAGTGATGAATTAATTAAAGTAGGTCATGATTTTAATTCGTTTGAATGGTTTGAATTCCTCATTTCTTTCGGACAGAGATTGTGGTCTAGTGGAAATTTTGCAGCACAGTTATTTAGAGTTCGGAGCACAAGTGAAAACGTTGAAAGGTGTTAAATTGCTCCCTGTATGGAATCTTTGGAATTTCACAAAATGCACAAGATTGAGTTGAGTTGAATACTTCATACGATACACTCGTTGGGAAAGAACAGTGCTTGTTAGGAAAAAGAAGGGGAATAAGACATGAAATATCAGTACCACAAGTTTGCAATCGAAAAGCAAACTGAAGCAAGATTGTCCGAAATTCATATCTGCAGTAGAATAAAAATGTTAAAATTCACAACCTCACACTATGAATTGCATATTATCCATTGCAACATAAGAAAGGGCTTGTTACAGGATGTGAAAAGTAGAAACGGAGGAACCATATTCACTAGCTCCCCTACAAGATGATCAAGCTAGACAAACAAAAGGCGCATATAAAGACCAATCTAATAACCAAGAAACATCATAATAAAGTTCATTTTAAGCTTCTAGAATTGACGCTGCAGCCCGTTTCATTGATGCAGACTTGATGAGATGGTTATAGCTTCCTTTCTCCTTAAAAAATCGGGAAAAGTGGTGTTTGCAGTACAAGATGCCTTCTAGAGCTGCATAATTTGATGGGGCTATGGGGGCAACCTCCATGTGAGCACTTGAAACATGATTTGTGATAGGTCTGGCTCTCCATAGTTACCTGCAATTTCATGTCCATAAATATAGAGTTAGCCACGCCGTTTCTTAAGGGAATACAAGTCGACTATTTCACATCACATGTGAGTGAGGAATTACCTCTGATTCAGCCATCCGATGTCTTTGAAGCAGAGAAACGAAAATAATCTTGACAAGATTGGCTTTGCAAAACGTTCTGATTAAATCACCTACAATATAAGCAATTTTTTAAGATTTGAGCAAGTCCTCTACGTGCAAGCAAAGACAATACACTAACAAAAGATTGATGTAACTAGCAATATCTCCTAGAGGGGGGGGTGAATAGGGGATTTTGAACTTAATAGAAATTTCTTGCGGAATGAATAAAGTTCAGTGTACGATTAGGAACAAAAGCAGTATAGCAGTGTGCAGAAAATCTAAACACAAAGGTAAGAGTTTAGAGAAGAGGATATTGCACACAATATTTATAGTGGTTCGGCTTAGTTCAAGCCTACGTCCACTCTCCCACGATGACAGCCGATTGGCTGGATTTCACTATGAAGAATCAAGAGGATTACAATCACTCAAGTGTTTTGTTTCCCTCTCACACAGATTTTCACAATGAAGGATTTTGAATACTCAGAATACTCTCTTTAGATGAAACTCAATTTATGCTTGCACTTTGGATTGTTGTTCGCACGTCTTCTTCTAGTCAAACATTATTCTTCTTTTATACTCCCCTGCCTCCGAACTAGCCGTTGGAATCCAGCCAAGGGATCGCTCTTCAATCCTTGATTGGACGTCATCAATCGTGATTGAACGAGACTGTATCTTCAGAAGATATGTAGACCGTTGGGTAAGACGTTGAACCCTTCTGATTTAGTCGCCCATACAACTAAATCTCCAGCTTCCATAAGTGTGATATGTTTGAGTTGATTCTCGAGGATATATTCCTTAGAAGATGATATCCCATTATAGAAAGTCCCTTAATTGATTAGAGGAGATATCAGGATAATTGAATATCACTTGTCTTGATCGGAAACCTGCCATACGTGGGTCTTCGTGATTTGTAGAATGCAGAAACTGATCTTTCTTCACATTCGTCTAAG
Organism: Rhodomyrtus psidioides; assembly: GCA_021437785.1. Lineage (NCBI taxonomy): Eukaryota > Viridiplantae > Streptophyta > Magnoliopsida > Myrtales > Myrtaceae > Rhodomyrtus > Rhodomyrtus psidioides. The sequence goes on along the minus strand of JAILYB010000166.1, from coordinate 295,391 downwards.
AAAGATTTGATCAGTTGGCACGGAATGGTAATACGGAGATTTGATGTGGTCCATCCGTCACTGTTTGGATCGTCAGGAGCACTTTCATCTGACCCTCGGTCAGAAGCGTTTTCATCTGATCCTTCGTCAGAAGCGCTTCCATCTGACCCTTAGTCAGAAGCACTTCCATCTGACCCTTCGTCAGAAGCACCTCCATCTGACCTTTCGTCAGAAGCACTTCCACCTGACCCTTCGTCAGCGCGACAGAATTGGAATCACTCGACCTTCTGCTTACACATTCTTCCTGCATCACATTTCATTAAACAATATCTTTTGAAGGTTTTGTCAGAATCAAAATAAAAGAGAATTTCCACAACAATCTCCCCCTTTTTGATGGTGACAAAACTTCTCTAGTTGCAAATTTAAGAGTGAATTTAACCAGTGATAATATATAAAAAAAAATGTGTAGCCATCACATTTGCTCCTGCAGGTAATCATCATTTGAGGTCCTGTAATGAAAGTGTTCTCATGGTAGAGCATGATCAGAGTGAGATTATCCTGCAATAATCCTGTATGAACCTAAACTTCTTAGAAGATTGTCCTGCAAAATAGTAGGTTAGATCTTCTCCTTTTTTTCCTCTAAATTGAAACATAATTAGGGATAATCTATTGAGACTGCACAATAGTAATAAGAGTAATTTCAACTTCTCCCCCTTTTTGTCAACATCATAAAGAAATGTAAAACAAAATGAAATAATGACGCGTTCTAGAAAAAAGAAAGAAAAAGAGGTGAGTTTTTAAGAAGAAGAATGATCTTCAGGCTCAATATCAGCCTCCCTTCGGGATGGTCCTGTAAAGCTTTTTCCCATCATCGGAGCAGGGTCTCGTACAGCTGGAGAAGAGGGCAGGTTTGAGGCTGTTCTGTCCGTTCTGACCAGTGTGTATGTAGGCAGATTGGCTATCTCATCACAAAACATTCTCCCATAGAGATTAATGGACTTTTCAAGCTTAGACACCTGACTAGTCAAACCCTGCAGCTTCCCATCTGTTTTCTGTTCCAAAGCCTGCATTTGCTGATCAAATTTTGTTTCCATGGCAGCCATTGTCTGAAGAAGAGTATTTTGGAGATTATCAAACAGCACCTGAAATTCCACTTGTGGTTGTGAAGGTGCAGGTTCGTGAGTCTCCCCCTCAATTTGTGCCTTGGTGAAAGCTTGAGAGGCTTGGACTTCAGTGAGAAATATATCTAATGTAACAGGCACAGTCTCTTTCTCCCCCTGAATTATAGCTCTTTTTCCTTTTTCCTTTGAGCTTGGCACGGAGACTGTTTCATCATCAATGTCCATTGGAATGGACTGTGCACTGGACAATTGATCTTCTCGGGCAATTGCTGAAGCTAGACTTGCAGCATCTTTGGGAATTGTGGCCCTGGTGGAAGAGACAGAGTAAGCTCCAATGTCATCTTGTTCTTCCTCCTGATCTTTTGATGCCAGTGTTGCTAGAACTTGTGCTAGCAATTCCTCATGATCATAGTTGACAATTTGGATGTCATACTCTGTGTCATCTTCAAATCGTGCAGCTTGCTCCTCATCCCACATTGTGAGGAATTCTTCTTCATTCAGATCACAGGGATATACAACCTTTTCTTGTGGTTGTATTTCTGTTTCATCTCCTTCTTCCTCATCTCCCCCAGCACTACGATTTTCAGACTCACCACCTTCATCTGATCCACCTCGAGATTGGGTAGCTTCAGAATCATATTCCCCTGTTTCTTCCTCACTTGCGTCTGAGTCCTTATCAGCAGGACTTTCTGTTTGTTGCCCCTTAACAGCCACGACTTTTCTCTTCTTTGGAGATTTCTGCCTTGACTCTTCCTCGAAGTCCACAATGACTGGTTCATTGTTCTTGGTTCTCCATCCAGCAGGAGTCATCTTGTATCCCACCCTTGTTACCATAGTCTCTCCAGCAGTCATTAGAGGAATTTCTTGTTCGACAAAGGCTCCTGGGCCATCAATCTTGAAATAATTGAATATTTTGAAGATCAATGCGGCATAAGGAAGTTGACCCTTTGGTTTGAGAGCTTATATGTACATATGCAATAGTACAGTATGAACAAAAGAAATCCTCTGTCCTGTCAAGATTCCCCATAACAGCTTTGCCTCGTACTTTGATATATCTGTCTTTGATGCTGCCTTGGGTCTGAGACATTCGATGATCACCTTGTGCATCATGATATGTTTCAAGGGAAAGTCCGTGTATGCAAGATGTGACTTTGATTCCCTTGAGAAACTTGATTTGCCAGTCAGGAAGCAGAAAGCTTCACTTGCAGTGACATCTAAGGGTTTGAAATCTCCCTTTCTGGTTGCCATGATTGAAGCCAATTCATCAACAGTCAGAAAATATTGCTTTCTTTTGACTGTGAAAGCCAGAGAGTTGAAGTTGACAAATTGAATATTTGAATAGAAGTAAGCTACCAAGTCAGGAAAAGTGTAGCCTCTCCTAGTTATAAACTGATCTATCTTCATCTTTTCTAGATGCTTCCTTAGATAGATGCCATTGTTGTCAAAGTACGTTAACTCAAATACCCTTTGAGGTATAATACCTCTCTGTTTCATAGCTTCAAACCTTTCTTTGTGAGCCTGATTCTGGAACAGTGGATCAGGAAAGCTTTTATCCAAATTAAAGCCTATATTTTTCACAAAGTCATTGAACAGAATGTCATCATCATCTTCCACCTTTGCCTTCGTACCGCCAGGTCTAATTGGGGATCGTCTTTGTTTCGAACTTGTTTTTGCTACTTTCTCCTTTCCTTTCCTAGAGACAGATGTAGGTTTTTCTACAGCAAGTGGTTCAACGATTTTTCCAAGCAGACTAAGAAACTCCAAAAGTTCTCCCTCACTATCAAAATGATGAGTTTTCAGCAGTTTTCTAAGTTCGTTTCCAAAATCTCATGCGTCCTTGATTCTATCATACATTGGCTTAATAGAATGAGCCATAGATTCCTTTATTTCAAAGGCAGACAGAGATAGACCTTTTGTCAGGCGGAGTGCTTCTCGTTGTTCGTTGATTTGGGTTTCTGTGAGTTCCGCGCCGCTTGCAGTTGAGGCGGAGAACTTCCTCTTCGACTGAGACGTCTTCTTCAAGTCAGAGGTTGATTTTGGAGCCATTGATGCGTAGAAAGTTTGAAACTTTGAGTGAAAGAGTGTTGCTTTGAGGAGGAAATCGAGAGCGAGAGGTTTTCAACACGGTTTTAGGGTTTTGATTTGAGAGAATTTTGAAAGTGAGAGAACAGAGGTGACGGTTCAGCGTTTTTATAAAAGAGGCGGTTATTTTTGGAAACACAAAAGAGAATTTTGATTTAAAAAGGAATTCTTTAAAAAAATATTCACGGTCAATCAGATATTAAGTGATATCTATTCATATGAGGAACTTACCTAAAAGATAGCTTTTAGAGATAACTGACCTTTTGATTTAAGAAAAGTGTGAATTTTTTCTTACGCGCCTTTTTGACGTCCCTTCTGATGCTCCTTCTGATGCTCCTTCTGACTCTCCTTCTGACTCTCCTTCTGACGCTCCTTCTCACGCTCCTTCTGACTCTTCTTCTGACTCTCCTTTTGACTCTCCTTCTGACGCTCCTTCTGACGCTCCTTCTGACGTACCCTGTTCTAAGGTATACTTAAGAAGGAAGGTTAATAATAGATAATTCATTTCTGATAAAATTAAAACTCTGTTTATCAAGTGATTTAGTAAAAATATCTGCAAGTTGATTTTTCGTGTCAATGTATTGAATGTTAACATCACGGTTTTGAACATGATCACGTATGAAGTGATGCTTGATCTCAATATGCTTTGTTCTTGAGTGAAGTGCAGGATTCTTTGTGAGATTTATGGCACTTGTGTTGTCACATATGATTTCCACAGTTGATTCTTCAACACCATAGTCCTTGAGCTGCTGTTTTAGCCAAAGTATTTGAGTGCAGCAGCTTCCAAGATATACGTATTCTGCTTCAGCTGTACTGAGTGCCACTGTATTTTGCTTCTTTGAGTACCATGAGACAAGCATGTTTCCCATGAGTTGACAGGTTCCAAATGTACTTTTTCTATCAATTTTGCAACCTGCAAGATCTGCATCTGAATAACCCTTTAGTGTAAAATCAGAAGATTTAGAATACCACAAACCATAGTTGGGATAAGTCCATATGTATTTGATTATTCTCTTGACTGCTGATAGGTGTGATTCTCTTGGACTTGACTGAAATCTTGCACATAAGCAGACACTATATAGTATGTCGGGTCTTGAAGCTGTGAGATAGAGTAATGATCCGATCATACTCCGATATAGTTTGGGATCGACTTATTTTCCATCTTCATTCTTATATAATTTGGAAGAGTGAGACATAGGAGTTTCTGTCTTCTTGCCATTCTCCAGACCAAACTTCTTCACTATTTCCAATGCATACTTCTCTTGAAATATGAAGGTTCCTTTTTGAGATTGATGAATTTGAAGACCAAGAAAGAACCGTAATTCTCCCATCATACTCATCTCAAATTCATCTTGCATTGTTTTAGAGAATTTCTTGCAAAGAAGTTCATTAGAAGAGCCGAATATAATATCATCAACATAAATTTGAACTAAAAGGATATCCTTACCTTTTCTTTGAATAAAAAGAGTGGTGTCTACTTTACCTTTAGTGAAGCTGTGTTGAGATAAAAAGTTACTTAACCTTTCATACCACGCGCGGGGTGCTTGTTTTAATCCATAGAGTGCCTTTTTTAAGACATAGACCATATCCTTTTCTTTAGGTTCTTCGAAGCCAGGAGGTTGTTCAACATATACCTCTTCTTTGATGTAGCCGTTTAGGAAGGCACTTTTCACGTCCATCTGAAAAAGTTTGAAGTCATTGTAACAAGCATAAGCAAGAAGTAGCCTAATGGCTTCTAACCTGGCAACCGGTGCGTCGGTTTCATCATAGTCTATTCCTTCTTCCTGAGAATATCCTTTTGCTACAAGTCTTGCTTTGTTTCTCACAACTTTTCCTTTGTCATCAAGTTTGTTTCTGAATACCCATTTTGTTCCAATTACTGGACGATTTTTGGGACGACTGACTAGTTCCCAGACATTGTTGACTTTGAACTGATGTAGCTCTTCCTGCATTGCATTTATCCAGTTTTCATCTGCTAATGCTTCTTCAATCCTTTTTGGCTCTAATTCAGATACCAAGGCGATGTTGCTCATTGCTTGCTTGAACTTGGATCTTGTTTTTACACCATCATTTATGCTGCCTATGATAAGTTCCTTTGGATGACTTGACTTATGCTTCCAGTTTTTGTCAAGGCCATCATTTGAGGATATTGTGGATTCATTCTGATCATCTTCTGGTCTTTCTTCTGAGGAAGTTTCTTTCTGAGCATTCTCCGAACTCGTGTTCACATCTGATTCTGCTTGTGAGTACGTGACTTGATGAAGTGTATGCATTTGAATGGATTCAGGTTCATCATCCTAGTTGCTTTCATCGAACTTGATGTTCACTGATTCCTCAATAATACGAGTGTTCTTGTTGTAAACTCTGTAGGCTTTGCTTGTTGTTGAATATCCCAAGAAAATTCCTTCATATGATCTTTCATCAAACTTTCCAACTCGATCATTAGCATTCTTTAGAATAAAGCATTTGCAACCGAATACATGAAGGTATGCAACATCAGACTTTCTTTCTTTGAAAAATTCATAGGGAGTTTTCTCAGAAAAAGGTCTGAGGGAAATTCGATTTAAGATATAACATGCTGTTGAAACGGCCTCAGCCCAAAAGTTAGAGGCAATTTTACTTTCAATAAGAAGAGTTCTGGCCATTTCTTGCAACGATCTGTTTTTCCTTTCTACTACCCCATTTTGTTGTGGAGTATAAGGTGCAGAGAAGTTATGCTGAATTCCGAAATTAGTGCAAAAATCTAAGAAATTTTGATTTTCAAATTCTCCCCCATGATCCGTTCTCAAACTTGAAATTGTGTAACCCTTTTCATTTTGAATTCTTTTAGCAAGTTTTGAAAAGGATATGAAAGCTTCGTTTTTGTGAGCAAGAAATGAAACCCATGTAAATCTAGAGAAGTCATCAACTATGACGAGGCAATATTTCTTATCTCCAATGCTTAGAGTTCTATTAGGTCCGAAGATGTCCATATGAAGTAGCTGCAGACAACGCTTAGTGGAAACTTGATTTAAGGACTTAAAAGAACTTCTTACCTGCTTACCCAGTGTGCATGCATGACATAGTCCACTTTTCTCAAATTTAGTTTGAGGTAGTCCTCGAACAAGTCCCTTCTTGGAAAGCTTTGAAATATGTTTTACACTAATATGACCTAACTTTCTGTGCCAAAGATCAGTTTCATCCTTAACAGAAATAAGACATTTTGCATGTTCACAGTCAGCATTAATATCTAAAAGATAAATGTTCCCATGCCTTCGTCCCGTGAAGGATTGCTTCTTATCCTTGCTTACACCTGTACATTTTAGATCTTGGAATCGAATATCATATCCAGAGTCACAGAGTTGACTTACAGAAATCAAGTTGTAGTTCAATGCTTTGACTAGAGAGACATCTTTAACGGTCAGATTTCCAATCTTTACATTTCCTTTCCCGATCACTTTACCCTTGTTCCTTCCTCCAAATGACACACTTCTTCCATCACAATCTGAGAGGGATATAAACACATCTGGATTTTCAGTCATGTGACTTGAACAACCACTATCCAGAAACCACTTGTTCTTCCTTCTCTTTGGTACCTGCAATAGATAACCAACTTACTGTTTCTTTGGTACCCATGTTTTCTTGGATCCTTCTGTGTTAGTATATTTTGACCTTTTAATAGGTCTCCAAATTTTCTTGCAGTAATCCTTAGTATGGCTAGGATCACCACAATTCACACAAGATTGTCGAATGTAGGATCTAGTAAAATGCTTATAAAAATGATGCTTGTAATTGGAAAACGTTTGTTTTCGAAATTCAGTTTTAAAGACATTTCTTTGGCTACTTTCCTTTTTAAAACCTAACCCAGATCGATCATTGAAGGGTATTTGTTTTGATATAACGCTATTCAGAGTTTCTGAGCTTTGTGAAAACCTTTTTGATATAGTAGAAATTTTTTCTTTCAAGGAAGCATTTTCTTTTGAAACTGAATCATGATTTTCTTTCATCTGGTGAAACTCTTGTTGTAGAAAACTAATTTTTTCTTCTTGGGACAAATTCTGTTGTTTTAAAGAAGTATTTCCTTTTTTCAAATAAGAAACCTTCTCAAGAGCTTCTTTGTAGTTTCTACACAATTCATCAATATATTCAACAACTTCATCAGGGAGTTCAGATGAACATACCTCAGTTTCTGAATCTGAACTTGAGTCTGATTCGGCCATGAGACAAATATTTGCATAATCATTCTCGCTTTCATCAGAATCACTCAAAGTTTCTGCCTTTAGAGCCTTCTTGTACTTCTCATACTTGACTTTGTCCTTCTTTAAAATTGGGCAGTTCGGTTTGATATGTCCTGCTTTCTTACAGTGGAAGCAAATCACGTCTTTGCTATCTTGTGAGTCGTTGCTTGATATTTTTACCTCACTCTTCTTCCAAGGTTTCTTTCCTTTGATGTTTCTGCCTTTCCGAGCCATCTTCCTAAATTTCTTGACCATGAGGGCTAATTCTTCATCATCCTCATCTTCATCATCTGTGTCAGAAAAATATTGATTAATTTGACTTTTTAAGGAAATAGATTTTTTACCTTTATGATCTCCCTTTTTGTTTGCTCGTTCTGTTTCATAGGATTGCAAAGTACCGACTAGCTCATCCACCGAGAGTGGTCTAATTGTTTGGCATTCTTGAATTGATGGCTTGATGTAATTCCAATCATCTGTGAGTCCACGTAGTATCGTCCTGACTTGCATTGGTTCAGCAATAGGTACACCTTGTCTTGCAAGTCCACTTGCCAAAGTTTGAAACCTGTCTATCATATTTGCAATAGATTCATCAGGCTTCATTTCAAATGCTTCATAGTCACTCAATAAAATACTGAGCTTTGTTTCTTTCACACGATTTGTTCCTTGAAAGGTAACATGAAGTCTATCCCATATTGCCTTAAATGATTCTTCCTCTGAGACACGATTATAAAGAGGAGTAGATAAGGCACAAAAAAGAGCGTTGACAGCTTTAGAATCAAGGCCTTTTCTTTTAGCCTTTTCAGCATCAGTCATTGTTGTGACGGTATTTACTCCGTCATCAGAGGTTGGATTTGTAGTATTTGCAGGAACTATTCCATTTGTAACGACATCCCACATTAGATCATCATAGGTTTTGAAGAACCACTTCATCTTGTTACTCCACATATTGTAATTCATTCCATCAAAGTATGGAGGCTTGTTGGCAAAGTGCGAATCGCTTGTTCCTGAAGAGTGATTGCTAGACATAGTAGATCGTTAACTCTGAAGTTGATAAACACTTCGTAAAATGAGCAACATGCTCTGATACCAATTGATGTAACTAGCAATATCTCCTAGAGGGGGGGTGAATAGGGGATTCTGAACTTAATAGAAATTTCTTGCGGAATGAATAAAGTTCAGTGTACGATTAGGAACAAAAGCAGTATAGCAGTGTGCAGAAAATCTAAACACAAAGGTAAGAGTTTAGAGAAGAGGATATTGCACACAATATTTATAGTGGTTCGGCTTAGTTCAAGCCTACGTCCACTCTCCCACGATGACAGCCGATTGGCTGGATTTCACTATGAAGAATCAAGAGGATTACAATCACTCAAGTGTTTTGTTTCCCTCTCACACAGATTTTCACAATGAAGGATTTTGAATACTCAGAATACTCTCTTTAGATGAAACTCAATTTATGCTTGCACTTTGGATTGTTGTTCGCACGTCTTCTTCTAGTCAAACATTATTCTTCTTTTATACTCCCCTACCTCCGAACTAGCCGTTGGAATCCAGCCAAGGGATCGCTATTCAATCCTTGATTGGACGTCATCAATCGTGATTGAACGAGACTGTATCTTCAGAAGATATGTAGACCGTTGGGTAAGACGTTGAACCCTTCTGATTTAGTCGCCCATACAACTAAATCTCCAGCTTCCATAAGTGTGATATGTTTGAGTTGATTCTTGAGGATATATTCCTTAGAAGATGATATCCCATTATAGAAAGTCCCTTAATTGATTAGAGGAGATATCAGGATAATTGAATATCACTTGCCTTGATCGGAAACCTGCTGTTGACACCTGATTTTTGACTATCTTTTATTTCAGTTTTTATTTCTAAAATTAATTAAAAATAGCAAAAAAGGTCAAAAAATTGCAAAATCAACTTTGGAAGCCTTAGCCTAGCCTTAGGAACCAATTTTGAACAAAAAATATTTTTTGAAATTTTTAATATTTTTTGGAATTTATTTAATTATAAAATACCCAAAAAATTAGAAAAATACCATCCGTGGTCAGAAAATTACAAAAAAATATTCAGAAATTCTATTTTAATTCTCTCTTTAATATTTTCACTTTTTATTAGGGAAATTCGGCTTGGTTCATTGGGTTCCTTCCCAAACCTAATCTCGAACCGGGCCTAAAAAATCCTTTCCGAGTCTTTTAATTTTCAATTCTCGGTTTTTATAAGCTATGACATTGGACTCTAAAGTATTGAAATGCAATTGGGTCAATTTTCCCTCCAATTTGATCAATTTTAGCCAAAAAGGCTTAATTGCATAAAAATCTTTCAATTTAGTCCCCGGTTTTACAATTTGTGAAATTAAATTTCACACGGGCACACCCATTAAAATTAAACACCTCTACCCAACAGTTTTCATCATGCTGAATCCATTGGTGGGCTCAATTTTGGCTAATTCGATCGTTTAGGCCTTCGATTTGGCGAAATTAAATTTCGGATCCTAGGGACAATTTGGGGTTTTCACAGAATTTCAATAAATTGATTCACGAAAATACCCATATTTGATGGAAAACATGTCAAGGAATCCGATTTTGCCATCAATTTCTTGAAAAGAGGTCATTTGGGGGGTCAATTTGGCGATTTGGGCGATTTGGCCGAACCGGGCCGGTCGGGTCCGACCCGATCCGACCCGGCCCGACCCGGGTCTGCAAATGCACAGAATGTGCAGCAACGTGGGCAGTGAGGCAGGGGACTGAAGAACGAGCATGGGCGGCCGATTTTTCTAAAAAAAATGACAGCACAAGCGTGGGGAACAACGGGGCAGGGGTGCAGGTCGCTTTGGCAGAGGAATGGGAGCCCAAGGCGGGCGGTCGGCCACGCGAAACCGGGGATATTCTCGGTTTAAGGGGCTTGGCCGAGAGAGAGAGAGAGGGGATTTTTTTTGGCGAAGACCGGACTGAAGGAGCTTCCCCGGAGCTTCAGCGACCTTCACGGATCCTCAGGCAAGCATTCGTGGCCGTCGGCGAGCTCCAAATAGGTCGGTATTCTCCTCCGATCACCGTTTCTCATACGCACGCCATGTGTTCGATAAAATGCCGATGGATGCCTCGACTTGGTTTTGTCTCGGCCGTGCCTTTCCCGACCCCCATTTGCGGGTATCAAGCTTTGAATATGTACTAGCATTGCTTCTAAACTCGTTTTGACCTTTGTTTTGCGTTGAACCGCGACGATACACGGCTCGGAGCTTCGCCGGCAACGGTTCGGACCGGGAGCTCAACGGGGAATTTCCGGCGGCCGCCGACCATCAAGGAACCCCAAGTAAGCTTCTAAACCACCATTGGATGCCATGTGATGGAATGAAACCAAGCTTTGAGCAAAAAAAAATTTTGCAAATTCTCTCGCCGGAGTCGGGTTCGGGGAGGCCCGGTTCGCCGGTTTTTAGTGTGTTCATGATTATTATTTAGGTTGTATGTTGATGTGGGTGGTCCAAGGAGTCGAATGCCGCAAGAACGGGCGAAAAATACCAAGTTTCGGGCCCGTTTCGCAATTTTCCGGCGACCTCGCCGGAATTTTTACTATTCCCGCCAGAATTTTCACTGTTCATCGTCTTCTCCGGCGACCCTCCGGCCGGTCAACGGTCAACGGCCGACGTGGCGTGCCACGTAGGCAGCCACGTCAGCCGGGTGGGGGCCACGTGGAATTTTTATACATAAAACAAAATTAACGGCCACGATCGCGACACGTGTCGCGATCCTGGATTTTTGGAAAATTAAATAAATGATTTTCGAATAATCGATCCGGCGGACGAGGATGTGCCACATGGCTCGCTGAGGGACGTCCGATCTTGTACAAGATCGGACGCACCAGAGGAGGCCACGTGGCACGTTCTAGAGCGTCCGATTTGTAGGTTTTCTAAAAAATGAAAATAAATTAATTTTTGATCCGACGGCTATTATTGAGCCACGTGGCTCTCTGTGGGTCGCTCGATCTAGTGGAAGATCGGACGCACGAGACGAAGCCACGTGGCACGACGTGGACCGTCCGATCCGGGGAATTTTCGGATAATTAAATAAAATAGATAAAAAAATCAAAAAATTGTTAAAAAAATAGAAAAATGTTTAAAAATATAAAACGGTGTCGTTTTAGGCCGGTGTCGACCCCTAGGGTCGGGCCGGGCGCCCGAGAGGCGCGGGCCGGGTCTGACTCGGCCCGGAAAATATTTTTAAACAAATAAAAAAATCAGAAAATAATAAAATAATCAAAAAAATCAATAAAAAATAGAATATCATAAAAAAGTCAAAACATTCGAAAAATTCAGAAAAATTCTAAAAAATTCCAGAAAATAGGAAATGGCCATATTCAACTGGCCACGACCTGTTTCGGGTCATTTGACCCCCGATCTTTCCAAAAATGACGGTTTTGCCCTTCCAGCAAACCATCTTCCAAAAAATTCTAAAAAAATCCAGGAAAATCCCAAAAAATAGGAAATGGCCACAAACAACTGGCCAAGTCTAATCCCGGGTGTTTTAAACCCCGACCCTTCTTAAAATGACGATTTCTCCCTTTGGGCGAATCGTCTTCCAAAAAAATTGAAGAAAAATCAAGAAATTCGAAAAAATTCTCAAAAATGGGAAATGGCCACGAACAACTGGCCATGGAATATTTTGGGTAATTCGATATCCAAACCTTCCAAAAATGATAATTTTGCCCTTCGGGCTAATTGTCCCCGAACCTTCCCATTTTACCCCTAGCCCTAAATCACATCTTCCCTAAGCCCTTACGGCTATACTAGGAGGCCGAATGATTGAAATTGATGTGCATTGACATGATTTATTTATGCACTTGACTTGCGCTTTCATTATATTGATTGTGATTTGATAGGACTAGTATTCCAATCTGCATGAAACCCGAACCATACCTATCTCACCCAAAATCGCGTCTGCATGAACTCTTAGTTAGGAAAATCACTCGCGTTAGGTACCGAAAGGGTGTTGGTAATGACACCGACGTAACCAAGTCCCCGAACCCAAAATCTCTGGTTCCGCAGAATTGATCGATCTCTCCCAATCGGTCAGTAAGGTTTCCGGTCTACCCTCCAAGAAAGACCGGTGGCGACTCCAAATGCATGCACAAGTTGCACATGCCACCACGACCACATTAAGGTCGAAAGCGATCGACTTTTATCGTCGAATCCCTCAAAAAACACTCCCGTCGCGATTTGGTATGGGCCTGGGAGGGCCCGCGCCGATCTAAGGCCCGCGATCCACATTTCAGAGTGGGGGCCGTGATCGGTAATCCATTAGCCGCGTCCGATTTCGAACGGGTTGCGACAGCTGGCGACTCCACTGGGGAAATTGTTCTAGAACACTTGGTTCTAGACCTCAAGTGGACTTAGGCCGTAATTAAAACGTTGAGTGATTTTTCTAACCCTGCAGGCGCTCTTGAAGGTGAGGTAAGTCCGCTCACGATAGGTGTTATATGTTTTTGCAGATTGGAGTGATAAGGGGTGTAGTCTGTGATTAACATTGTCTTATGCAGGATGGGCGTAGGAATGTATGTTATATGGATGATTTGAAGTGCTGATTGATATATAAATTGTTGCGCATGATTCACTGCATATTTGAGGATCACGACACTTTGCACAAAGCGCCCAAACCCAGGCCGCGAAATCACCTTTTCAGGTAGCCATAGATCAGGGATCGATATGCAACGCCCTAGCGTGGATTGCGCTGGGGTCGACCATATTCGATCCCACTCACTATCTAAGTCGAGACTTTTATCCATTTGTTGTGGATTGCGCTCATGGACGAATTTATCGACTCGGATAGAGGGAAGCCTCTAGGTTCCTCACCTAAGCCATTTTGATTTCTAGAGTCAAGCCTCACTTGTCTCATGCGCATGTATATGGATGGTTGGTATACCTAAAACCAAAAAATCATTGGGTACCTCTCATGGTAAGGTCCTGCCATTTCTATTTAAATTCACTTGCAGCCTTTCATTTTGCACAACATGCTGCATTCATCAAATCCGAGGGTTGAGTTCAATTCCATTATAGAGTATGGATAGAGTAGAGATGATCCCTCCAAGTCGGTCCCACATCCCGGACGTATTCAAGTATGAGCGACGTGTCACCCGCCATCGGATTGTCGGGACATTCAACGGAGTTCACCCTTTTCAAGTTGTCCAAGGAATGGTCCGGTAACCATACCGGAAGTTGAAGGACAGGCGATAACAGCAAATTCAAGACACCTACCGGACATTATCAGAAGGGCATCTGATGAAAATGAAGACCCGAAATAGCCGAACCGAAGACACCAAGTGCCGTCCTCTGAAGACCCGACTTGGGGCATCTCTTTAGGTTCATAAGGGCCACGTTCCAATCGTCCCTTTCCTTTTATCAAGATCATCGAGTCTGTAAGGAGAACCCGTCTGTGGGTCTCCCATCTATCTTTTACACCTCGATTCTTAAGTCTTGTCTAAGTGTCTTGACATTGGAATGTGACACTGGAATTTCTCTCAACCATTCGGATTTTTCGGTTCAATTGCATGTCTCGCCCAGATGAAATTTTTGTTAGAACTCACACTTGGCATGTTTAACCCAAGTACGAGAATCTAACATTCATTTCATGGTGCGCCGGATATAGAATTGAACCGGTCTATAGCATGCATCATTGGTAATCCTTGGTAATTAACTAAAGTCGTCCATGTTTCCTGAATTCAAGAGGAAACCTGATATCCAAATTACCTTCGGGAAATCATTTCAATTTGGATGTCCTATCTCTCACCAAATTTAGGACACATTGGAATTGCTTTTTTATCTTCTTGGAAATTCCACAGATTTTCTGGGGATTTGCCAAAAGTGATAACCATGGATTACGCTCCTTTTAGTTTTATGTTTTCTCTTGAAAAACATCGGTAAAAACTTTTCACATGAGGTTAAGGCTCGTGTAAAAGTCATCATCTTCGTTATTCACAAGAAAGCATAAAATTGAAAGGATTTATGCTTTACTTCCCTTTCTGACTTATTCCTGTCATTCGAATAGGCAATTTCCAGAATCAAAATCCAAAGACTTGTGTGAAGAATCAGTCACAAGTTAAAAGCGATGGACCACCCTAGAGAGTCAACTGATGAGGGAAGACCAGGGAATTCTCAAGAAAAATAGTCAATTGATGAGGGCATCTTGCCATCTTTCAAGACGTAGAACGGCATGCAATCAAAGGAGCTACATGCGGAAGAGAGCTAGCTGTAATCTAATCTCTTTAAATTTGAAAATTTGCTGATTGTGTTTTATTGATCATCAGGAGTGGTGCTTCAAGAAGATTGAAACTGGCTGACAACTCGAGCCACTAGGATGGATATTTGAAGTCAGACAAAGAAGTCGACTTCTCACCAAGACAGCATACTGGGGCAAAGCTCACCAAGATGAAAAGGGACGGGAAACTCCAAACAGCAGATATCCCCAAATTGAAAAGAGAATCGTAAAAATTATGAAGTGGATCAAAACAGTCAACTGGGGCCAATCCCACTTAACTAGGGCAAACACCACCTAACCGGGGCAGCCGGGTCAAGTGTAAAGACGTGTCGTTCCTAATTGATTTTCAATCAGATACCGGCATAATATTTTCTATCTTTTCCTCTCAGGTGAAAAACAGGTGGAGAAGGAAAATCCATTTGTGGATAGACATGAGGGACATGTTTTACATGGCATACATTTGTCGAAAATGCCCTCATCCGATCACATGATAAGATGGTCAAAGACAAACGACGGAAAATTTGTCTTCCCTATAAGATGAAAAGAAATGCGCCTTCAGCAGATGTCACCCATTGGGATTCCAATGACAAAATGAATCAAATTATGAAGAAGGAGCAACCTAATTAGGATTGGCTCTCCCTAAGTCGAAAAAGTTGTATCCGTTCTAAATCGGACTGACTGATTCACAAGCTGATATGGTTTCCCATTCTTGCAGATGATGACGAGAATGAACGGGCCCACTGAAAAATTTCCAGCATCTTGGATGCTAGAAGTGACTAGAGCGGGGATAGTAAATCCGTAGTCGTTTCAATTAAAGCTCCTTATGCAGTGATTGACTCTTTCACTCCTTTCATCGCGCAGGTTGTTGAAGTACCCAATCACGAATAAACTCATTCTCGCGGATGTCAAATAGCCTGAATGCGTCAATGCGGCAGGATCAAATTGCCTACGACTAAATCGATCAGTCCCAGATAAAGCATCCAGTGGCTGGGGGCAAATCACTCTCTACCCGGAAAGGGTACCGAATGTAGGATATGCCGAATTCACCATGGGGATACGTAGGGGAAGTCCCTGAAGCAGTTATCACCCATGAATCATGATGAAGTGGAATAATCAATCAAAGACAAAACACATCAAACCCTTCTAAATGAGAAGGAGAACGATACGGAGCCATCGATTCTGGTAAAAGGACGTATTGTTCCAAAATGATTATTTTCTTGATATGAGAATAATGTTTCATTTCTTTTTCCTTTCAGGTTGGGAACAGAAGCAAAGGGCCCAAGAAGCAATGCCTTCAAATGACAAACAGGGAGTACCCCTTTTCATGGCATCTCAAACATGCACTTTGGCTAAATATTTTTAAGAGCGTTCTAATAGCTCAATTTGTGAACAAAACCTTTGAGAAAACTTGAAGAAGTTTATCATCATTTAGAAATCTCTGTGAAAAGAGCGCTTGAAAAGAAAATTTCAAGTTTTCCAGATTGACATATCTGATAAAAATGCCTTCTCTGAATAGAGTGAAAAGCACGAACTCATGTTTCGTTGCTGGCACACATAACATGCATCATGCATATCATGCACATATCCTGCATACAGAGAACCCAAAGGGAGAAATGCCGGTTCCCGCAGGATAAATTTCAAGGGTAAATTGTATCGACTCCAATAGTCAATTATACATGCCCTTTACTCATGAGATTTCTTCTTTTCAACAGGGGAACATCAAATACCTCAAGTGGCGACTGTGATCGGGAGAATCACCAAACCGCCACACGACAAATCCCAAATAATGTCAAGCTGCCTAGAGACAGAAGAAAATAATCGAAAACTCTGGCGATTGAGATAGATGACCAAAATCGACCAAAATCCGTGGGAGCAAGTCCCTCCCATTTTCTTTGAGAAGCCAAACCGGGGAAAATTCTCACGAACCCCTAGGAAAGTGCATCAGACCAGGGTTACCAAACCCAGAGATGAAAAACATCAAGACAAGCCTCACTGGGGCAAAATACTTGAAGAACACCGTTCCTTCAAATGTTGGAAGGACAAAACCCCGAAGGGAGTATCTCTTTCCTGAAATTCTGAATGAAGTCAAATAAGGACCTACACCTGTTTCTTCATGTGCAGATGCATGGACATTGTCAAAATTGAAATGAAAATTGCCAACAAACACGGAAAGTGCTAAGGCACGCTGCCAAGATGAACACCGCCCAACTGGGGCAAAGCAGTTGTCGACGTGATTGAGGATCGTCTCACGGACAACACCCACAAATGCAGACGAGAGGAAACAACATTCATCGTCCACATCAGTATACGATATTGAAAGGACCCCCATCAAATGTGGCGCGTCAACGATCGACGAAAGAGATGAATACGTCAGTAAGACGCCACCATGGATCCCGGAGAGAAGACATCCCCGAAGAGGATGGAGGTTATAGCAAAACGTAGGAATGAATTTAGCTGGGGCAGGCATCACCTAGCCATGATGAACCACGTCTAACCGGGGCAAGTGAATCATTTGTGCGCCGGACAAAGGAAGGACATTTCTTCTCTGGCAAAATCCATGGACGCAATGATAGAGTCGTCCTCATCGGAAGTAAACCCCAGGATACAAACCTGGGTGAACGGTAACTTTGTATCGTTCCAAATTGATCTCCCAAAGATCCCATGCTTAACATGAGTTTGTTCTCATTTGGCAGAAAATTGGTGGCGCCAAAAAGCCACAAAAGAAAGGATCTCGCCCAACGTGGAAGCGAAAAGAAATATCCGTTGTAGGGGGCAAGCTGCCAGGAAATGGAACCCCGCAAAATGGCGTTAGAATACGTCCAAAAGCACAAATTGATCTCATCCAGTGCAAATCCTAGAGAAGGATTTCGTTGCCAAACAGATGGATAGATCATGGCCACGAGCTAGATGGCCGACTTCAACAAGCCTTACATTTGCGTTCAAATGGAGGCGCGAAGCGAGAGTAAAGCAGTATCGTTTCGATTTGTCTTGAATTTCGAAACACGAACTTACACTTAAGGTTTATTGTTGACAGGGATTCACCGTCAAGATGGACAGAAAACTGTTGGCACCAGAAAGCCGCAAAATAAAAGAACTCGCCGACAAGGAGGCAAATAGAATTATCGACCTTAGAAGTCAGGGCTCCAAGAAATGGTCTTTGATTATAAGACTGAGTGGAGGGTAAAAAGTATCGCTTCCACACTTCATGCTTTGACATGCATTCCGATAACAATTTCCTTCTTCCTTGAATAAAAGGAACTCTGAAGAGTGGCGCTGGAATGCGTCCAAAATCACGAATGGATCTCCTCTAAGGCAAATCCTTGAGAAGGATTTATCGCCAACCAAACGGAGGAATCATGGCCACAAGATAGATGGCCAACTTCTGCAAGCCGCACGTTTGTGTTCAAACGGAAACACAAAACAGAACAAGGCGGTATCGTTCCAATCTATCTTGAATTTTGGAATACAAACTGACACCTAACTCTCGTCCTTGACAGGGGTTCGCCAACAAGGCGAAGCAGGATTTTTACAACCCTTGCATACTGGTCGGAGCACATGACCAAGGGTAGGATGTATCGTTCCGATTCTTGAAAAATTCGTGAACATACAATGACATGTTTCTTCTACATTTTCAGGGACCTCCAGCCACGGTGGGCAGGTAAGTACCCCTTTCCCCAACCCAAAACAAAAAAAGAGAAAAAAGAGAAAAAGAAAAGTTTTCAGAATCTAATGTCTAGAAAAGACATAGAGTTCTAACTTCATTGACATTCATGTTTTGAAAACAGGAGGTTGTCTAAACATGATTAGAACATGCATGGTGCAGCATAAAATCCCATTGACGGGTAAAATTTTTGGAGAAGATGAAAGAGATTTTTTTCCAATCAAAAGTTGTTCAAAACTTTCAAAGGGACGTTTTCTCAAAAGACGAGAGGCGAAGCCTAATCCAAACACGTCCTATACACACTTGAGAGAGAAGTGGAGCGAATCAGATAGTGAAATCTGGACCTACGGAAGTAGGGATTATTCGCGGCAATTACATGGATTGGGACGACGGAGGCATTCGCTTCGTATCCCCAAACACTACAGGTGACCATTGACAACCCCTTTGAACGGCGGTTTTCATTCTCAACCCTGTCAAGAACCACCCCACATCGGGGCAAGAACGAAAGTAAGTCCAGCGGCATCAGGAGAAAATGGTTAGAAATTTTCTTGCTCGGACTAACATCAATCTTTGTGTGTTGTTTATATGGTAATCCAAGTGCCATAGGATGACGAGAAGCGTTCATTTCTCTATCCCACACACCGAATCCTTTGCATAGCCAAGTTGAGCCTGCAAAATCATTTCATAAACCCGTTGGTGATCATTGCACATTCCAAGATGGATGCATCATCACTTCAGAAACGGAAGAGTTCAAGACTTAGGGTTTGCGAAGAAATTCCTAAGTTAATGTTTAAAGTTGTTAGACCTTTGGTCACATGTCTAACACGATCTCCCGAAGATGAGAAAAGCGGGATTTCAAAAGAAAAATGAAAAGGAAAAGATGATGAGAAAAATCCCCAGCATCAAGAAAAAGCAAAATGCCTGGTAAAAGCAAGGCCGATGCTCGAATGAACAATCTGCATTGATCCCCAATGAAACATGACTGAAAAGGGGAGGGAAAAATCCAAAAGGAGTCAGATTCAAAAGACTACTCCTCCAAATGGTATCAAGCGCGGAGCAGAGACGCAGATAGAGTTGTTAGTCTCTCAATGCAGCCAGAGGCGCTTTCACAAGAATTTGTGCACACCTCAAAAGCGGTTGTGCACCTCAAAAATTGAAGATGCAGAATGGAAAAGACAGGTGACAAATTTGCAATGATCACCAATGTCAATCCCCTCATAAATTCTGGGCCAAAAACAAGCCTTTTTCGGTCCCCAATCCTACCAATGTTACAACCCCGAAACAGTCTTCTCTGACTAAGACACTTGGGTTAACATATAGCTTAGCTCGAAGAGGTACGAGCAAGACTATTTCTTTCTCATTTTGCAGGGTTCTTGACTTGTAAACCCGGAGCAGATGGTGAAAACTTTCATTGAATGGCCTTGACTCGAAAGCGGGTCCCCATTGAAGACCGATACCCAAGCCCAACATTACGGTCCCGTGGAAGACCTCCCGACCGATCAAAATGTATGCGCTGCGAATGAACCTAAAACCTAGGCACAGGTTAGTAGGGAATTGAGTGCATCCCCTATAAAAACCACTATCTCAAAACAGGTGAGAAGACCTCTTGAACGAGAAATATTCCAATTGATGTGTTGAGCAAACTCTTTTTGGAATCTTCAAATTATTTGATCCAAATTTTCCGTGCAAGGGATTTGTGATCACATTTGCATGTTGTAAGAATGCTTTGGATAACCTCCAGCATCAAAATGCACATTTCATGATTAAACCAAAGTCATGCGGCTTCGGCAAGTGGCCAGCCATCGTCTTCCCCAAAGATTACTAACATTTTCTTGGTGAAGAAAAATATTTCAGGCTCAAACTTCTGCAGGATACCTGGAGAACCCAGCTCCCAGAATGTCGCCTCAACAACTTATGGTAGAAACCGCCTAAAGGGTCAAATCATGGTAGAAACCGCCTGAAGGGTCAAACCAAAGGTAGATACCGCCTGAAGGGTCAGTCAAAGGTAGAAACCGCCTGAAGGGTCAAACCAATGGTAGAAACCGCCTAAAGGGTCAAACCAAGGTAGAAACCGCCTAAAGGGTCAACTCAATGGTAGAAACCGCCTGAAGGGTCACATCAAGGTAGATACCGCCTGAAGGGTCAAACCAAGGTAGAAACCGCCTGAAGGGTCACATCAAGGTAGATACCGCCTGAAGGGTCAAACCAAGGTAGAAACCGCCTGAAGGGTCAATCAATGGTAGAAACCGCCTGAAGGGTCAAATCAATGGTAGAAACCGCCTGAAGGGTCACATCAAGGTAGATACCGCCTGAAGGGTCAAATCATGGTAGAAACCGCCTGAAGGGTCAAATCATGGTAGAAACCGCCTAAAGGGTCAAACCAAGGTAGAAACCGCCTGAAGGGTCAACTCAAAGGTAGAAACCGCCTGAAGGGTCAGTCAATGGTAGAAACCGCCTGAAGGGTCAAACCAAAGGTAGATACCGCCTGAAGGGTCAACCAATGGTAGAAACCGCCTAAAGGGTCAAACCAAGGTAGAAACCGCCTGAAGGGTCAACTCAAAGGTAGAAACCGCCTGAAGGGTCAGTCAAAGGTAGAAACCGCCTGAAGGGTCAAACCAATGGTAGAAACCGCCTAAAGGGTCAAACCAAGGTAGAAACCGCCTGAAGGGTCAACTCAATGGTAGAAACCGCCTGAAGGGTCACATCAAGGTAGATACCGCCTGAAGGGTCAAACCAAGGTAGAAACCGCCTAAAGGGTCACATCAAGGTAGATACCGCCTGAAGGGTCAAACCAAGGTAGAAACCGCCTGAAGGGTCAATCAATGGTAGAAACCGCCTGAAGGGTCAAATCAATGGTAGAAACCGCCTGAAGGGTCACATCAAGGTAGATACCGCCTGAAGGGTCAAATCATGGTAGAAACCGCCTGAAGGGTCAAATCATGGTAGAAACCGCCTAAAGGGTCAAACCAAGGTAGAAACCGCCTGAAGGGTCAACTCAAAGGTAGATACCGCCTGAAGGGTCAACCAAAGGTAGAAACCGCCTGAAGGGTCAAATCAAAGGTAGAAACCGCCTGAAGGGTCAAACCAAGGTAGATACCGCCTGAAGGGTCAACCAAAGGTAGAAACCGCCTGAAGGGTCAAATCATGGTAGAAACCGCCTAAAGGATCAAACCAAGGTAGAAACCGCCTGAAGGGTCAACTCAAAGGTAGAAACCGCCTGAAGGGTCAACCGATGGTAGAAACCGCCTGAAGGGTCAAATCATGGTAGAAACCGCCTGAAGGGTCAATTCGATGGTAGAAACCGCCTGAAGGGTCAATTCGAAGGTAGAAACCGCCTGAAGGGTCAACTCGAAGGTAGAAACCGCCTGAAGGGTCAACTCAAAGGTAGATATCGCCTGAAGAGTCAAATCATGGTAGAAACCAAGTAATCCCATCGGACGTGGAAAACCTCCGTTTTGGGAACCTTTTCAAAAATCAAACAGTCTTAGCATGACGTGGAGAACCCTCGTCCTAGGACCCCTTTTCAAAAATCAAACAGTCTTAGCATGACGTGGAGAACCCTCGTCCTAGGACCCCCTTTCAAAAATCAGGCAGTCTTAGCATGACGTGGAGAACCCTCGTCCTAGGACCCCTTTTCAAAATTTAGGCAGTCTCATCGGACGTGGAGAAACCTCGTCATGGGACCCCTTTTCAAAATTCAGGTAATCTCATTAGGCGTGGAGAAACCTCGTCATGAGACCCCTTCCTAGAAAAACAGGCAATCTCATCAGGCGTGGAGAAACCTCGTCATGAGACCCCTTCCCAGAAAAACAGGTAATCCCATTGGACGTGGAAAACCTCCAATTCGGGAACCCATTTCAAAAATTAGGAAATCCCATCGGACGTAGAAAACCTCCGACTTGGGAACTTTTTGAAGAACCAGACATTCCCATCGGACGTAGAAAACCTCCGACTTGGGAACCTTTTGAAGAACCAGACAATCCCATCGGACGTAGAAAACCTCCGACTCGGGAACCTTTTGAAGAACTAGACATTCCCATTGGACGTAGAAAACCTCCGACTTGGGAACTTTTTGAAGAACCAAACATTCCCATCGGACGTAGAAAACCTCCGACTTGGGAACCTTTTCAAGGAAATCAAACAATCCCGTCGGACGTGGAAAACCTCCGCCTTGGGAATCTTTTTCCAGAATAGGCAATCCCATTGGACGTGGAAAACCTCCAATTCGGGAACCCTTTTCAAAAATAGACAATCCCATTGGACGTGGAAAACCTCCAATTTGGGAACCCATTTGAAGAACCGGGTAATCCCACCGGACGTAGAAAACCTCCGACTTGGGAACCTTCTGAAGAACCAAACATTCCCACCGGACGTAGAAAACCTCCGACGTGGGACTCCTTTTGAGAACCGGGAAATCCCAGCGGACGTGGAAAACCTCCGACTTGGGACCCCTTTTAATGAAAACCAAACCATCCCGTCGGACGTGGAAAACCTCCGTCTTGGGAATCTTTTTCAAAAAATAGGCAATCCCATTGGACGTGGAAAACCTCCAATTCGGGAACCCATTTCAAAAATCAGGAAATCCCACCGGACGTAGAAAACCTCCGACTTGGGAACCATTCGAAGAACCGAGCAATCCCATCGGACGTAGAAAACCTCCGTGTTGGGAACTCCTTTTGAAGAACCAAACATTCCCATCGGACGTAGAAAACCTCCGACTTGGGAACCTTTTCAAGAAAATCAAACAATCCCGTCGGACGTGGAAAACCTCCGCCTTGGGAATCCTTTTCAAAAATAGGCAATCCCATTGGACGTGGAAAACCTCCAATTCGGGAACCCATTTCAAAAATCAGGAAATCCCACCGGACGTAGAAAACCTCCGACTTGGGAACCATTCGAAGAACCGAGCAATCCCATCGGACGTAGAAAACCTCCGTGTTGGGAACTCCTTTTGAAGAACCAAACATTCCCATCGGACGTAGAAAACCTCCGACTTGGGAACCTTTTCAAGAAAATCAAACAATCCCGTCGGACGTGGAAAACCTCCGCCTTGGGAATCCTTTTCAAAAATAGGCAATCCCATTGGACGTGGAAAACCTCCAATTCGGGAACCCATTTCAAAAATCAGGAAATCCCACCGGAGAGAGAAGTGGAGCGAATCAGATAGTGAAATCTGGACCTACGGAAGTAGGGATTATTCGCGGCAATTACATGGATTGGGACGACGGAGGCATTCGCTTCGTATCCCCAAACACTACAGGTGACCATTGACAACCCCTTTGAACGGCGGTTTTCATTCTCAACCCTGTCAAGAACCACCCCACATCGGGGCAAGAACGAAAGTAAGTCCAGCGGCATCAGGAGAAAATGGTTAGAAATTTTCTTGCTCGGACTAACATCAATCTTTGTGTGTTGTTTATATGGTAATCCAAGTGCCATAGGATGACGAGAAGCGTTCATTTCTCTATCCCACACACCGAATCCTTTGCATAGCCAAGTTGAGCCTGCAAAATCATTTCATAAACCCGTTGGTGATCATTGCACATTCCAAGATGGATGCATCATCACTTCAGAAACGGAAGAGTTCAAGACTTAGGGTTTGCGAAGAAATTCCTAAGTTAATGTTTAAAGTTGTTAGACCTTTGGTCACATGTCTAACACGATCTCCCGAAGATGAGAAAAGCGGGATTTCAAAAGAAAAATGAAAAGGAAAAGATGATGAGAAAAATCCCCAGCATCAAGAAAAAGCAAAATGCCTGGTAAAAGCAAGGCCGATGCTCGAATGAACAATCTGCATTGATCCCCAATGAAACATGACTGAAAAGGGGAGGGAAAAATCCAAAAGGAGTCAGATTCAAAAGACTACTCCTCCAAATGGTATCAAGCGCGGAGCAGAGACGCAGATAGAGTTGTTAGTCTCTCAATGCAGCCAGAGGCGCTTTCACAAGAATTTGTGCACACCTCAAAAGCGGTTGTGCACCTCAAAAATTGAAGATGCAGAATGGAAAAGACAGGTGACAAATTTGCAATGATCACCAATGTCAATCCCCTCATAAATTCTGGGCCAAAAACAAGCCTTTTTCGGTCCCCAATCCTACCAATGTTACAACCCCGAAACAGTCTTCTCTGACTAAGACACTTGGGTTAACATATAGCTTAGCTCGAAGAGGTACGAGCAAGACTATTTCTTTCTCATTTTGCAGGGTTCTTGACTTGTAAACCCGGAGCAGATGGTGAAAACTTTCATTGAATGGCCTTGACTCGAAAGCGGGTCCCCATTGAAGACCGATACCCAAGCCCAACATTACGGTCCCGTGGAAGACCTCCCGACCGATCAAAATGTATGCGCTGCGAATGAACCTAAAACCTAGGCACAGGTTAGTAGGGAATTGAGTGCATCCCCTATAAAAACCACTATCTCAAAACAGGTGAGAAGACCTCTTGAACGAGAAATATTCCAATTGATGTGTTGAGCAAACTCTTTTTGGAATCTTCAAATTATTTGATCCAAATTTTCCGTGCAAGGGATTTGTGATCACATTTGCATGTTGTAAGAATGCTTTGGATAACCTCCAGCATCAAAATGCACATTTCATGATTAAACCAAAGTCATGCGGCTTCGGCAAGTGGCCAGCCATCGTCTTCCCCAAAGATTACTAACATTTTCTTGGTGAAGAAAAATATTTCAGGCTCAAACTTCTGCAGGATACCTGGAGAACCCAGCTCCCAGAATGTCGCCTCAACAACTTATGGTAGAAACCGCCTAAAGGGTCAAATCATGGTAGAAACCGCCTGAAGGGTCAAACCAAAGGTAGATACCGCCTGAAGGGTCAGTCAAAGGTAGAAACCGCCTGAAGGGTCAAACCAATGGTAGAAACCGCCTAAAGGGTCAAACCAAGGTAGAAACCGCCTGAAGGGTCAACTCAATGGTAGAAACCGCCTGAAGGGTCACATCAAGGTAGATACCGCCTGAAGGGTCAAACCAAGGTAGAAACCGCCTGAAGGGTCACATCAAGGTAGATACCGCCTGAAGGGTCAAACCAAGGTAGAAACCGCCTGAAGGGTCAATCAATGGTAGAAACCGCCTGAAGGGTCAAATCAATGGTAGAAACCGCCTGAAGGGTCACATCAAGGTAGATACCGCCTGAAGGGTCAAATCATGGTAGAAACCGCCTGAAGGGTCAAATCATGGTAGAAACCGCCTAAAGGGTCAAACCAAGGTAGAAACCGCCTGAAGGGTCAACTCAAAGGTAGAAACCGCCTGAAGGGTCAGTCAATGGTAGAAACCGCCTGAAGGGTCAAACCAAAGGTAGATACCGCCTGAAGGGTCAACCAATGGTAGAAACCGCCTAAAGGGTCAAACCAAGGTAGAAACCGCCTGAAGGGTCAACTCAAAGGTAGAAACCGCCTGAAGGGTCAGTCAAAGGTAGAAACCGCCTGAAGGGTCAAACCAATGGTAGAAACCGCCTAAAGGGTCAAACCAAGGTAGAAACCGCCTGAAGGGTCAACTCAATGGTAGAAACCGTCTGAAGGGTCACATCAAGGTAGATACCGCCTGAAGGGTCAAACCAAGGTAGAAACCGCCTAAAGGGTCACATCAAGGTAGATACCGCCTGAAGGGTCAAACCAAGGTAGAAACCGCCTGAAGGGTCAATCAATGGTAGAAACCGCCTGAAGGGTCAAATCAATGGTAGAAACCGCCTGAAGGGTCACATCAAGGTAGATACCGCCTGAAGGGTCAAATCATGGTAGAAGCCGCCTGAAGGGTCAAATCATGGTAGAAACCGCCTAAAGGGTCAAACCAAGGTAGAAACCGCCTGAAGGGTCAACTCAAAGGTAGATACCGCCTGAAGGGTCAACCAAAGGTAGAAACCGCCTGAAGGGTCAAATCAAAGGTAGAAACCGCCTGAAGGGTCAAACCAAGGTAGATACCGCCTGAAGGGTCAACCAAAGGTAGAAACCGCCTGAAGGGTCAAATCATGGTAGAAACCGCCTAAAGGATCAAACCAAGGTAGAAACCGCCTGAAGGGTCAACTCAAAGGTAGAAACCGCCTGAAGGGTCAACCGATGGTAGAAACCGCCTGAAGGGTCAAATCATGGTAGAAACCGCCTGAAGGGTCAATTCGATGGTAGAAACCGCCTGAAGGGTCAATTCGAAGGTAGAAACCGCCTGAAGGGTCAACTCAAAGGTAGAAACCGCCTGAAGGGTCAACTCAAAGGTAGATATCGCCTGAAGAGTCAAATCATGGTAGAAACCAAGTAATCCCATCGGACGTGGAAAACCTCCGTTTTGGGAACCTTTTCAAAAATCAAACAGTCTTAGCATGACGTGGAGAACCCTCGTCCTAGGACCCCTTTTCAAAAATCAAACAGTCTTAGCATGACGTGGAGAACCCTCGTCCTAGGACCCCCTTTCAAAAATCAGGCAGTCTTAGCATGACGTGGAGAACCCTCGTCCTAGGACCCCTTTTCAAAATTTAGGCAGTCTCATCGGACGTGGAGAAACCTCGTCATGGGACCCCTTTTCAAAATTCAAGTAATCTCATTAGGCGTGGAGAAACCTCGTCATGAGACCCCTTCCTAGAAAAACAGGCAATCTCATCAGGCGTGGAGAAACCTCGTCATGAGACCCCTTCCCAGAAAAACAGGTAATCCCATTGGACGTGGAAAACCTCCAATTCGGGAACCCATTTCAAAAATTAGGAAATCCCATCGGACGTAGAAAACCTCCGACTTGGGAACTTTTTGAAGAACCAGACATTCCCATCGGACGTAGAAAACCTCCGACTTGGGAACCTTTTGAAGAACCAGACAATCCCATCGGACGTAGAAAACCTCCGACTCGGGAACCTTTTGAAGAACTAGACATTCCCATTGGACGTAGAAAACCTCCGACTTGGGAACTTTTTGAAGAACCAAACATTCCCATCGGACGTAGAAAACCTCCGACTTGGGAACCTTTTCAAGGAAATCAAACAATCCCGTCGGACGTGGAAAACCTCCGCCTTGGGAATCTTTTTCCAGAATAGGCAATCCCATTGGACGTGGAAAACCTCCAATTCGGGAACCCTTTTCAAAAATAGACAATCCCATTGGACGTGGAAAACCTCCAATTTGGGAACCCATTTGAAGAACCGGGTAATCCCACCGGACGTAGAAAACCTCCGACTTGGGAACCTTCTGAAGAACCAAACATTCCCACCGGACGTAGAAAACCTCCGACGTGGGACTCCTTTTGAGAACCGGGAAATCCCAGCGGACGTGGAAAACCTCCGACTTGGGACCCATTTTAATGAAAACCAAACCATCCCGTCGGACGTGGAAAACCTCCGTCTTGGGAATCTTTTTCAAAAAATAGGCAATCCCATTGGACGTGGAAAATCTCCAATTCGGGAACCCATTTCAAAAATCAGGAAATCCCACCGGACGTAGAAAACCTCCGACTTGGGAACCATTCGAAGAACCGAGCAATCCCATCGGACGTAGAAAACCTCCGTGTTGGGAACTCCTTTTGAAGAACCAAACATTCCCATCGGACGTAGAAAACCTCCGACTTGGGAACCTTTTCAAGAAAATCAAACAATCCCGTCGGACGTGGAAAACCTCCGCCTTGGGAATCCTTTTCAAAAATAGGCAATCCCATTGGACGTGGAAAACCTCCAATTCGGGAACCCATTTCAAAAATCAGGAAATCCCACCGGACGTAGAAAACCTCCGACTTGGGAACCATTCGAAGAACCGAGCAATCCCATCGGACGTAGAAAACCTCCGTGTTGGGAACTCCTTTTGAGAAACAAACAATCCCATTGGACGTGGAAAACCTCCAATTCGGGAACCCCTTTCAAAAATCAGGAAATCCCACCGGACGTAGAAAACCTCCGACTTGGGAACCATTTGAAGAACCGAGCAATCCCATCGGACGTAGAAAACCTCCGTGTTGGGATCTCCTTTTGAGAAACAAACCATCCCAGCGGACGTGGAAAACCTCCGACTTGGGACCCCTTTTCAAAAACAAACAATCCCGTCGGACGTGGAAAACCTCCGTATTGGGAACCCTCTTCAAAACTTGAAAAATCCCCTCTGGCCCCGCTAGTCAGCGTCATGGGATCCTCTAAAGCAAATAGGTGCCTAGAAGTCGACCCAAGACTGGAGCTCAAAAGGCTCGCTTGCCGTTTCGAAAGCACGATGACCTAAATAAATCTCTCTGTAAGTGTTCACAGGTTGGTAGCCGCGGATCTGTCATCTTCCGGACCGGATCGCCAATTTTCAGCTACAGAAGATTTCTTCCACCCCAAATCCCACCAGACAGGGATCTATGACAGAGGTGTCTCAAAGCACAGTTCAAGATCGGAGCCCATAACGCTCGCGACTTGCCGCCTAGAGATACGGTGACCGCCTTTTCCACGAAGCACGCGCCGGATAGCCACGCCTCGAAGCTCTCACCCTTCGGAATGGATTGCAGCCGGTAGCCGCGGGAAAGACATTTATTCCACCCAAAGTCCCACGACACAGGGATTCACGACAGAGGTGTCTCAAAGCACAGTTCAAGATCGGAGCCCATAACGCTCGCGACTTGCCGCCTAGAGATACGGTGACCGCCTTTTCCACGAAGCACGCGCCGGATAGCCACGCCTCGAAGCTCTCACCCTTCGGAATGGATTGCAGCCGGTAGCCGCGGGAAAGACATTTATTCCACCCAAAGTCCCACTACACAGGGATTCACGACAGAGGTGTCTCAAAGCACGGTTCAAGATCAGAGCCCATAACGCTCGCGACTTGCCGCCTAGAGATACGGTGACCGCCTTTTCCACGAAGCACGCGCCGGATAGCCACGCCTCGAAGCTCTCACCTTTCGGAATGGATTGCAACCGGTAGCCGTGGAAAAGAATTTCAAGACCCCAAAGTGGAAAATCAGGAGCCATGAAGGGAGTAATAAAAACCCAGCATGGCGAACTAGACGCCACGAAGGGTAAAAAAAAAAAAAAAAAAAAAAAAAAAAACCTCCTCAGACTCCGCGTGCGCAGCATTCAACAGGCAGGTGTAAACGTCAGGTAAGCCTCCCTCGCTCCGACCCGTGTTCTAATTGTCATAGTAAATCGGTGATTAATTTGAGCATTCATCAAAGGACTTAAGGGTTCGATGTCATAGCATTTCTTTTCCCCAGTCGAGTCGGTTAAGATTCAGGTGTCATTTTGTCTTTGAAAGCAACCTCTGACGAGCTCACTCTCAAAGAGGGGCAGCTGTTGACACCTGATTTTTGACTATCTTTTATTTCAGTTTTTATTTCTAAAATTAATTAAAAATAGCAAAAAATGTCAAAAAATTGCAAAATCAACTTTGGAAGCCTTAGCCTAGCCTTAGGAACCAATTTTGAACAAAAAATATTTTTTGAAATTTTTAATATTTTTTGGAATTTATTTAATTATAAAATACCCAAAAAATTAGAAAAATACCATCCGTGGTCAGAAAATTACACAAAAATATTCAGAAATTCTATTTTAATTCTCTCTTTAATATTTTCACTTTTTATTAGGGAAATTCGGCTTGGTTCATTGGGTTCCTTCCCAAACCTAATCCCGAACCGGGGCTAAAAAATCCTTTCCGAGTCTTTTAATTTTCAATTCTCGGTTTTTATAAGCTATGACATTGGACTCTAAAGTATTGAAATGCAATTGGGTCAATTTGCCCTCCAATTTGATCAATTTTAGCCAAAAGGGCTTAATTGCATAAAAATCTTTCAATTTAGTCCCCGGTTTTACAATTTGTGAAATTAAATTTCACACGGGCACACCCATTAAAATTAAACACCTCTACCCAATAGTTTTCATCATTCTGAATCCATTGGTGGGCTCAATTTTGGCTAATTCGATCGTTTAGGCCTTCGATTTGGCGAAATTAAATTTCGGATCCTAGGGACAATTTGGGGTTTTCACAGAATTTCAATAAATTGATTCACGAAAATACTCATATTTGATGGAAAACATGTCAAGGAATCCGATTTTGCCATCAATTTCATGAAAAGAGGTCATTTGGGGGGTCAATTTGGCGATTTGGGCGATTTGGCCGAACCGGGCCGGTCGGGTCCGACCCGACCCGACCCGGCCCGACCCGGGTCTGCAAATGCACAGAATGTGCAGCAACGTGGGCAGTGAGGCAGGGGACTGAAGAACGAGCATGGGCGGCCGATTTTTCTAAAAAAAATGACAGCACAAGCGTGGGGAACAACGGGGCAGGGGTGCAGGTCGCTTTGGCAGAGGAATGGGAGCCCGAGGCGGGCGGTCGGCCACGCGAAACCGGGGATATTCTCGGTTTAAGGGGCTTGGCCGAGAGAGAGAGAGAGGGGATTTTTTTTGGCGAAGACCGGACTGAAGGAGCTTCCCCGGAGCTGCAGCGACCTTCACGGATCCTCAGGCAAGCATTCGTGGCCGTCGGCGAGCTCCAAATAGGTCGGTATTCTCCTCCGATCACCGTTTCTCATACGCACGCCATGTGTTCGATAAAATGCCGATGGATGCCTCGACTTGGTTTTGTCTCGGCCGTGCCTTTCCCGACCCCCATTTGCGGGTATCAAGCTTTGAATATGTACTAGCATTGCTTCTAAACTCGTTTTGACCTTTGTTTTGCGTTGAACCGTGACGAAACACGGCTCGGAGCTTCGCCGGCAACGGTTCGGACCGGGAGCTCAACGGGGAATTTCCGGCGGCCGCCGACCATCAAGGAACCCCAAGTAAGCTTCTAAACCACCATTGGATGCCATGTGATGGAATGAAACCAAGCTTTGAGCAAAAAAAAATTCTGCAAATTCTCTCGCCGGAGTCGGGTTCGGGGAGGCCCGGTTCGCCGGTTTTTAGTGTGTTCATGATTATTATTTAGGTTGTATGTTGATGTGGGTGGTCCAAGGAGTCGAATGCCGCAAGAACGGGCGAAAAATACCAAGTTTCGGGCCCGTTTCGCAATTTTCCGGCGACCTCGCCGGAATTTTTACTATTCCCGCCGGAATTTTCACTGTTCATCGTCTTCTCCGAAGACCCTCCGGCCGGTCAACGGTCAACGGCCGACGTGGCGTGCCACGTAGGCAGCCACGTCAGCCGGGTGGGGGCCACATGGAATTTTTATACATAAAACAAAATTAACGGCCACGATCGCGACACGTGTCGCGATCCTGGATTTTTGGAAAATTAAATAAATGATTTTCGAATAATCGATCCGGCGGACGAGGATGTGCCACATGGCTCGCTGAGGGACGTCCGATCTTGTACAAGATCGGACGCACCAGAGGAGGCCACGTGGCACGTTCTAGAGCGTCCGATTTGTAGGTTTTCTAAAAAATGAAAATAAATTAATTTTTGATCCGACGGCTATTATTGAGCCACGTGGCTCTCTGTGGGTCGCTCGATCTAGTGGAAGATCGGACGCACGAGACGAAGCCACGTGGCACGACGTGGACCGTCCGATCCGGGGAATTTTCGGATAATTAAATAAAATAGATAAAAAAATCAAAAAATTGTTAAAAAAATAGAAAAATGTTTAAAAATATAAAACGGTGTCGTTTTAGGCCGGTGTCGACCCCTAGGGTCGGGCCGGGCGCCCGAGAGGCGCGGGTCGGGTCTGACCCGGCCCGGAAAATATTTTTAAACAAATAAAAAAATCAGAAAATAATAAAATAATCAAAAAAATCAATAAAAAATAGAAAATCATAAAAAAGTCAAAACATTCGAAAAATTCAGAAAAATTCTAAAAAATTCCAGAAAATAGGAAATGGCCACATTCAACTGGCCACGACCTGTTTCGGGTCATTTGACCCCCGATCTTTCCAAAAATGACGGTTTTGCCCTTCCAGCAAACCATCTTCCAAAAAATTCTAAAAAAATCCAGGAAAATCCCAAAAAATAGGAAATGGCCACAAACAACTGGCCAAGTCTAATCCCGGGTGTTTTAAACCCCGACCCTTCTTAAAATGACGATTTCGCCCTTTGGGCGAATCGTCTTCCAAAAAAATTGAAGAAAAATCAAGAAATTCGAAAAAATTCTCAAAAATGGGAAATGGCCACGAACAACTGGCCATGGAATATTTTGGGTAATTCGATATCCAAACCTTCCAAAAATGACAATTTTGCCCTTCGGGCTAATTGTCCCCGAACCTTCCCATTTTACCCCTAGCCCTAAATCACATCTTCCCTAAGCCCTTACGGCTATACTAGGAGGCCGAATGATTGAAATTGATGTGCATTGACATGATTTATTTATGCACTTGACTTGCGCTTTCATTATATTGATTGTGATTTGATAGGACTAGTATTCCAATCTGCATGAAACCCGAACCATACCTATCTCACCCAAAATCGCGTCTGCATGAACTCTTAGTTAGGAAAATCACTCGCGTTAGGTACCGAAAGGGCGTTGGTAATGACACCGACGTAACCAAGTCCCCGAACCCAAAATCTCTGGTTCCGCAGAATTGATCGATCTCTCCCAATCGGTCAGTAAGGTTTCCGGTCTACCCTCCAAGAAAGACCGGTGGCGACTCCAAATGCATGCACAAGTTGCACATGCCACCACGACCACATTAAGGTCGAAAGCGATCGACTTTTATCGTCGAATCCCTCAAAAAACACTCCCGTCGCGATTTGGTATGGGCCTGGGAGGGCCCGCGCCGATCTAAGGCCCGCGATCCACATTTCAGAGTGGGGGCCGCGATCGGTAATCCATTAGCCGCGTCCGATTTCGGACGGGTCGCGACACCTGCCATACGTGGGTCTTCGTGATTTGTAGAATGTAGAAACTGATCTTTCTTCACATTCGTCTAAGAAAGATTTGATCAGTTGGCACGGAATGGTAATACGGAGATTTGATGTGGTCCATCCGTCACTGTTTGGATCGTCAGGAGCACTTTCATCTGACCCTCGGTCAGAAGCGTTTTCATCTGATCCTTCGTCAGAAGCACTTCCATCTGACCCTTCGTCATAAGCACTTCCATCTGACCCTTCGTCATAAGCACTTCCATCTGACCTTTCGTCAGAAGCACTTCCATCTGACCCTTCGTCAGCGCGACAGAATTGGAATCACTCGACCTTCTGCTTACACATTCTTCCTGCATCACATTTCATTAAACAATATCTTTTGGAAGGTTTTGTCAGAATCAAAATAAAAGAGAATTTCCACAACAAAGATATCTTTTGAAACAAAGTAGCACAACTCAATTGCACAAACAAAAATCAATCGTTCAGCAGCAAAAAGCCAAAGACCAACAACAACAGGTTCCCGATAGAGCAAGCGCCAACAACAGACTCGTGATTCGTGTTTCCATATTGCAGAGCCAAGTTGGCTTACAAGTATGAACAAGGCTCCAAAATAACCTCGCCAACCGTAAAATGACAAAAGAACCAGACTCCCTCTTTCTTCACTCTACTCTCTTTCTATTCTCTGTGAATCACAGAATCAGTGCCTTGAAGCAAACACGAAGCTCCACAGGAAAAAGGAGAAACTAAGCTGTAAGCACATATACCACAGAGTACTACAACATATCGTACCCAACTACACAACAAAATATATTCCCAAATTTAAGACGTAGAAGAAACTATCACGCAAGAAAAGGAGAACAACACTCGTCCTCAAGAACAAAAATATTCAACATAATATATCCCGAACCACATTGGAGTAAATCGGAGAAACTAACCTTTGAGAGAGAGAGGGGAAAAGAGGGAGGAGGTGACGGCGGAGTCGGAGGCGGACAAGAGCTCTCTGCAAGGGCGTCGTCCTACAGCGTTGTATGAGGATGAGGCGAGCGCGGAGGCAGAGGCAGAGGCGTTCGTCGGACCTCAACGCTAGAGCGACGGAACTCTGTGTCATAGGAGGGATGAGGCGATAGTGGAGACAGAAACAGAGGCGTTCGTCGCGTACTACGGATGTAGAGGCGATGGCGGAGACAAGGTAGGAGGCATTCATCGTGTACCGCGGAGGCAGAGGCGTTCGTCGGACCTCGACGCTAGGGCGTTGGAGAGACCACCGTGTCGTAGGAGGGACGATGCGATGGCAGAGACAGGCGGAGGCGTTCATCGCGTCGTCCATTTGCGAGGGAGAGTCGAAGGCGTCCAGAGAAATCTTCGTGAGATAGGAGAGAGAAAAATCTTCCTCTTGTCTTGTCCAACAGAAATTTTGGCGTGGGTTTGAAAAAAATTGACAAGTGGGGCCCGATACCACGTGTCATCCACTGACTAGTGAGCTGGACCATGTCAGCTTACCCCGTCTGTACCCAATATTTTCTCGTGTTGTTGGCAAGTGTTGAGGCAAAACGACAGGGGCTTGAAGTCAACGAAGAACAGTAAAAAAGTATATGGTAGTGATCCCAAACCGAGTGTATTTTATATAATGTACTTGTCTCGTTTCTTCGCATGGTCCCAAATCGAGTGTATTTTATAACTCCATGTAGTTTCACACTCGAAAGTAGATAATGTGTGATAATTTTTTACTACCCAGCATCTTCCCCTTCCCCATGATATCGCCACTTATCATGAAGTTAGTCATTTTTAAGTCTTCTTCATATTGTTCTTCAGTTTGATATCTCCAGAGCACAAAATACTGTCTAAGATTGTATACATCTCAACACTGACTTATTTATGTTGTTTGAGTCAAATGTAAAACATGTTAGAAAAATTGATTTCGCTAATGGTTATGATAACAGAGAGAAGTCAGTATTATTGGTGGGAAGCAGGGGATGATGAAATACTTTTAGTTTCTCATTAACCTTATTATTTGTAACACATTTTTACCTATTGTGTTTTTTGTGTAAGGCCATGAGCGACAAGTTTGCATGGATCTGCCTTTTTCATGGTGAAAATTTTTACAGTCGCCCAACGCTCAAATATGTTGTGGGAAAGATTGATTTAGTAAAGGTTGATATTAGTTCAAGAAGCTATGAAAGCTTTATCAAAGATATCAAGAATGGGGTAAATAGTAAATTTGAAAAGCTTTATTTCAAGTTTCTTGGAAAGTCTCTGGAAGATGGGTTGTTGATTTAGTTTTCAGTTCTTTGCATCATGGGCTAATAGAGATATATGGAGAAACTTTTGCAGACTATGAGGTAGCTAAGGGTGATGGTCAGGGTACTGGTGGGGGTGTGGATGAAGGTGATCGTCCGAGTGAGGGTGTTCATGAGGGGGTTGGTGAGGGTGTGTCCGAGGGTGAGGGTGCTAGTTGGAGCAAGGGTGTTGGTCAGGGAGTCAGTGAGGATGATCGTGATAATGTTGGTTTAGCTAATGAGATGGTCGTTGAGCAAGAGGGTGGTTTAGATCCTGATGACTTGGTTGATGAAGGTGATTATACTGGCATAGAGGGTGATATTTTGGATGAAGAAGATGATAGTGATGATACAGATTTTCTTGGCGAGTAAGATTTTCAACTGATGATGATGATCTTGATAGTGAGGAGCTTCTAGAAGCAAGGAAGAACATAACAAAGGTTCCCGAGAGGGCCACAATGGATCTGATTATAGTGGAACCATCCGCAGCTTTGGTTATGAGACAGAATACTATGAAACATATGCATATGAGAGTTTGGAGTCTGATGTAGAGGGAGAAGATGATGATTTTAGTAGAAGGAGAAGTAGGTTTCCAAAATATGATCCTAATTGTGATGTGCCTGTGTTTACTGTGGATATGGCGTTTGATAGTATTAGGCAATTCAAAGATGCTCTGAAAAAGTACTCAGTGGTTGAGCATAAAGAGATAAAATTTATAAAGAATGATAAGAAGTTCGTAAGAGCAAAATGTTTAAATGAAAGTTGTCCTTAGAAGATTTCTGGATCTTTTGATATTCATAGTGGATCATTTCATGTGAAGACCTATCATTCAGAGCATACTTGTAGCATTAGCTTAAAAAATAGGAGGGTGACAAGTTCTTGGTTGGCAAATCATTATCTTCCTACAATAAAAGCAATGCCAACTATTAAAGCAATTTCTTTCAAGGACCTCATCAAGGAACAATTGGGCTTAGAAGTAAGTATAGCTTAGTGTACGAAGGCTAAGTTGTTTGCTTATAAAGTGTTGATGGGAAACTATAAAAAGGAATATGCAAAGTTGTGAGATTACGCAGAAGAGCTTAGAGAGAGAAATCCCGGGAGTACAATTACATTGAAGATTGAAAAATAGGGTATGCCACCTAAGGCATTATTTGAGAGAATGTACATTTGTTTTGGTGCTTGTAAGAAAGGGTTCATTGGTGGATGTAGGAAAGTTGTGGGGTTAGTTGGTTTCTTCTTGAAGGGAAATTGTCAATGTCAGATATTGTGTGCTGTTGGAAGGGATGCAAACGATCAAATGTTCCCAATTGCTTGGGCGGTTGTTAGAGTTGAAAGTAGCGATACCTGGACATGATTCTTAAGAAATTTGACATATGATCTCAACATATTGCACACATATTGACGAGGTAGGGCCGTAATTAGTGACAAACAAAAGGTACGTTTCTTATTCAATTTTTATACGTTATGCCTCTTAGATAGATACAACTGTAACATATGCTTTATATTGCAATCCTCTTTTGTAGGGCCTTATAGACCGAGTTGCTTCCTGCAGCTGAGTATAGGATGTGTGCTAGACACATTTATGCCAACTGGGGCAAGAAGTATAAGGGGATACAAATGCAAAGACTATTTTGGCAGAGTGCTAAGAGCAATACTATGGCGGAGTATGATGAACACTCTCAAGCATTGAAGAAAATTAGTCCTGCTGCACATCATGATTTGGTGCAAATAGAGCCAAAGCACTGGTCTAGGGCTTTCTTCACCACTGATGTGAAATGTGACATTGTTGACAACAACTTATACGAGGCATTCAATGGAAGAATTATACATGTTAGGTGTAAGTCCGTTTACAGTATGTTTGAGGAAATGCGGATAATGATTAGGGAAGTGTTGGAAGAATTATACATGCTAGGTGTAAGTCCATTTCTAATAGACACAGATGAAGGCGACGAACATCAGACGAAGCGTTGTTGGCCGAGTGTTGGATGAAGGCGGCGAGCGTTTGATGAAGGCATCGTTGAGCATCAGGGAATATATGAGGATATCAATTTAGGATTATCTATTTGTGAAGGCGTCGGACGAAGGCATCATCGGTCTAGTTTGGATGAAGGCAGTGAGAAGATCTGGGTAAATTTTTTAGGAAGATTTCAATGTAGGGTATCTATTATCAATTTGAAAAAGACACGTCAGGGAAGTCTCTCTAATTTTTTTTTTTTAGAAATTCTAGCAGCCATGTCAGCACCGGCGGTGTCCACCGGCGCTAACTAGGATTCCACGTCAGATTTTTCCAATCATCAATGGCCGGATGAACTGAAATGACATGATTACAAAAGGTTTAGAACTGAATCGTAAAAAAAAAGTTTAAGACTGAATCGGCATAAGTGCAATAGGTTTAGGACTATTTTGGTAATTTTGCCTGTTTTCTGTGATAGGCTTTATGAACGCGGAGTTGCGGAGCAAAAGGAGAGCGGGTGGACAAAACAGAAAATTGGCTAAAAAATGAAGTGGAACTTTTGTGGGTGAGATGAGAGATGCTTTGTTTTTCTGTTGCATGACACTATCTTGGGTGATCCCAAATAGGTAATTACATTATGTTTTATCCCAAATAGGTAATTACATTATCCTTT
The DNA here is from genome assembly GCA_021437785.1 of Rhodomyrtus psidioides. Classification (NCBI taxonomy): domain Eukaryota; kingdom Viridiplantae; phylum Streptophyta; class Magnoliopsida; order Myrtales; family Myrtaceae; genus Rhodomyrtus; species Rhodomyrtus psidioides. Next base: position 257,434 of record JAILYB010000166.1, on the reverse strand, counting down.
GCGAGGTAGAACTTTTACCAAGGTAGTATATGTTCGACAGTGAGGCATTGAGGTATGAACATTGTGTTTTCTTATTCATATTGCTGAGGAGATACATAACTCTCTCTCACTTTTGTTCCTTACCCTATCAACTTTAGTTCTTTCCTTTGCTTTAGTGTGATTTCTGGCAATAATCATGGTTGTTTCGGCGAGATTCTGCGAAATTTTATTGATTTGAAAAAGATATTATTTTGGATGATTTAGCATTATCTAACCCGGTCGTTTGTACTTGCCTATTTTTTTTCTTTTTATTTTCCTCATTAAATGGATCATGACGATAGTGACAAAATTTCTAGCATTGTGATATTAGAGGAGATGAACCTACATATGTTGCTTTTGTGTATGATGTACATGATTGTGATGTCTACTACTGCTGAAAGGCACTATCGTAAGCTTGATTGAAGAATCGCACACTTGTTGGAAGCTAGACACGTTTAGATCACCTTGACTGCCTCATTAACACAACGACTTGAATTGTGTGGAACAACTTAGAATTGTAAGTTTAATTAGTAGTGCATGTTTTCAATTATACTTGTGCATGAGAATGATATTTTTATGATAATGAGATTGATATTATTTCATGGGCGCTACGTAGGGACATATATATCATTTATATTGATATACTGTTTTTACAAAACACTGGCTAGGATAGGATATGAGAATATCCGGCTTTAAGTCTGTAGTTCATCAAACAATGGATATGATATGATAAAATCCATGGATTTCTTATCCTATCCTATCCAGTCCTATCCTGACTAGAAATTCAGAAGACCAAACGCAGCCTTATCTTTTTTCAGCCAATCGTAAATACGTTCTAGAAACATTTCAAATATCTGGATGGAAATTTCTCATTACAACGATAAACTGAACATGTGTGTATGGACAATTGTTATTTATGCCGCGGTTAAAGCATAACAAGCATAAAAGTGTAATAAATTGTGTTTTTCTTAATGTTGTTTTTCGTATTTTGTTACTTCAAAGGAAATAGTAAACGGAAAAAGAAATGACAATGGTTGAACTACTCAACGTGGCACGACTAAAGTGTAATATCTTCCGTGAATAAACTTATTGTGATTTTGTCAATTCACTCATAAATATTTTTTATTTGCCAATTAAATCCTACACCTTTTTGCATTTATGCCAATTTGATCCATCCGACTAATTTTGATCGAGAATCGTTGACATAGATATCGGTTGTCCTACGTGGCGTAGTCGATGCTAAAGTAGACAAAATTTAATGATATTTTAGTATTTTTTTGAATTATTTTATTTTCTTTCTTTTTTCGTTTTTTCTTCCCTTCCTTCTTTCTCTAGTTAGTCACTAGCCCTCACCTCCACTCGGCTGCCAAGGTCCGACGACTGGATGGAGGAAGAAAGAAGGAAAGAAAAAAAGAAAGAGAAAAAAAAGGAAGAAAAATGATAAATAAATAAATAATTCAAAAAACATGATAAAACGTTAATAAAAATTGTCCACATCAGCGCCAGCTGTGCCACGTAGGATGGTTGGGATCCATATCAGCGATTTTCAGCCAAAATGGACTAGATGGATTGATTTGGTACAGATGCAAAAGGTTTGAGACTCAATTGACAAAAAAGAAGAAGAAAAAAAGAACGGTGTATGATTAAATTGGCACAACTGTAATAGGTTTATAGATTTTTTGGTAATTCTCTTTTCCCATAACTTATGTCAAGAGCAAATGGAGTAATTGATCTAATGGATCTTCATGCATAATGTATTTTAGAAAAGAAAAATGAAACAAAAAATAAATATTACAAAAAAATCTTAAATTATGTCCATCGTGATAATAAATATTTGAAATTTTTGTGTCACTAAAAGTCTCAAAATATGTACAAATATGAAAAAATACCCTCCATCTACCACCACAAACCTTAAGCTTTATTGGCTGGGATACCAAACTTTGACTTTTTCTTTGTCACCAATATCGCAAACTTATATAAGTATGATAAAAATGTCTTCCATTTACCACGAAACCCTAGACTTTGTCCAATATGACAATAATATGCCGAAATTTTTTATTCATGTCAAAAGTACTCGAAACTGGTACCAGAGATCTAAAAACACCTTTTATTACATCCCCGTCCAAGATGACCATGAAAAATTCAATGTGGCGGATTTACATGGATAATGGCAAGCAAACGAAACTGGCGTAATTTTGGGTTCCATGGTTCGGCTTTTCTAAAGGATTCAGGCAATTTTAGGTTGCGTATGGTTCAACTTTCTCACCTAATGTCCCTTGGAAAAGCTGAAACTAGTTTTTAGTAAAAAAATTCTTTCAAAATTACCCTCACCAATTTTTCAGTTTTCTGGTTTCATCACTGCTCATCTTCTTTGCACGAGGGAGGGGAGCTAACGAAGGTCAGCAAGGGGCCAACAAGGTCGCACGACCCTTGCCGGGTGTCGCACAACCCTAGGCGAATCAAACGCAGCCTTAGTCTAATCCAAAGTGATGCCATTTATCCATTCGCAGGGTCAACAAGGTTATGGTTTATATGCATCAGAATCCGTTGAAAACTCATACTTCAAGGTAATTTTTCACATTTTCTAATTTTGTTTTTTCAAAAACTTGGACCTCCATGATGTCATGACTAACGATACAACCCTGAATAGATTGTGTCGGAAACGGATCCCGATTCTACACATACAGATAGGCAGCGGAATTCAACACAATACAAGCCACAGATCTGTTTGAATTACTGATCGTGAAGGCAAATCACATGTATCGGACTTACTTTGAAAGCCACAAATTAGAAACCCCAAATGCAGTGATGAAGGAACCACAATCCTCCGGTCGTTCGTCCTTCATTCCCACAGAAAACCCTGGAACGATAGAGAGAGAGATATCAAGTGTTTTTCTGAGAGTTCTGTCAACCAACTGAACGACGTACGTTCTGAAGGATGAATGTAGGACATACCATAAACATCCACATAGAACCAATTAGGAAGGTTCATTATATCCTTTGATATCTGCACAAATATTGGAATGTAGGCAATAATCCATATTGCCATAATTTATGCCCCTTAATGGGCGTAATTGTCCAACATCTCCCACTCGCCCATGAAGGGCTAAATGTCTCTCTGTTTCTCTTTTTCACTGCAATGTTCATATGGGCTAATAATCCATGCGACCAACATACTCTGAGAGCTCATCGTCATATATCCGTTGGGAGTATATGACAGCTCTTAAAATTGAACATAATCCCAAATGAATTATAGTATGCAGTACCCTAGATAGAGTAGTCACATATATATCTCTTTTTCTCGATCTCATTTAAAATGTGTTATAATATATATTCACAGTTATGATCACACTGAATAATCATAACTGACCGGTCTGTGAATATAATCCATAATGTGACTTCAAAATCTAAATCGATCTTCCTTCTCCATTAGACCTCTCAATTTAAGTCCAGCACGCTTTTCTAGGAATGACCCTTTAGATCGAATCAAGTCAATGACCATAGGCAACACCCTAAAATAGCGAACACTAAATAGAAATCTTGAGAATATTGAGAAGTCATGAGGGCACTTACTATGAGGAATTCTTATCATCGAGAGTCTCACACGGCTCAAAAAGTTGAGATCTACACTTTTGCCTCTCTCATCGGTCGACTCATGCATACATAATATGAAGTACGTATTACGGTATTTTTCTCCTTCTCCACAGAGCGTATGTCTTTCCTTTTAAATATCGTACAGATGATAACATAGACATACTCAATGTCTCACTTGAGTTCATGTAACTACTCCAGCCAGGAGTATCTATAAGAACTCTCATCTAGCAATAAAGACAGATAAAAGTGAAATTTGTGGGTTATTTCACTTTAGGACATTGTTAGTAATAAGTCCTCATCTTAACATTATGTCAACGCGAAATCAATATTTAAGCTTGAGCTCTCAATTTTCACCTAGATAAAGAGCTTAAATTTCGTCTCATCTCTATTCATCACGCAGTAAATAGAGGCGATTACCCGTGCGAATGGGCTAATCTCTTGTCTGTCCAACATACATTTTCAAACATAAAGCACCAAGCTTTATAATCCATAAATATCATAAGTAATTCATAGACGATAATTTCAATTTTTTTATTGACTGTGAACCTTCAGGGAAATACAATACTCAGTGTATTACATTCTACGCAGTCCAAGAGACTTCACATGAGCATGAAAAATATCTCTAGGAATTGGCTTCGTCATCGGATCTGCTAACATTCTATGCGTAGAAATATACTCTATGTTCACATCCTTTCGTGCAACCATGTCTTTTAACATAGTTATACTTAATGTCTATGTGTTTGGTCTTACAATGGAACTTGGGATCTTTGGTGTAGGCAATTGCTGCTTGGCTATCACAGTATACCAAAACTGGATTCACAGCATCATAAGAAACACCTAAATGATCCAAAAATCTCCTAAGCCAGACACTTTCTTGTGCTGATGTCGACAAAGCCACGAATTCGGCTTCCATGGTAGATAGCGCTATACAATTTTGCTTCTTATTGCTCCACGATATGGCGCCATTGTTCAGTAAGAATACATTTCCAGAGGTAGATTTTCTCTCATCTAAATCTCCTCCCCAATCCGCATCTGTATAGTTTTCAAGGTGCAGATCAGTTCCTTGATAACTCAGCGTATAGTCAACAGTACCTTTCAAGTATCTTATAATTCTCTTGACAGCAGTCCAATGTGATTGACCTGTATTGGATTGGTATCGACTTACCATTCCAACTGCATAACAAATATCAGGTTTTGTACACATCATAGCATACATTAAGCTTCCAACGGCACTTGCATAAGGAACGTTCTTCATACGTTCTTTCTCTTGCGGAGTCTTAGGACGCATTCTATGGCTCAAACTTTCACCTTTTGCAATAGGAGTATAAATGGGTTTACAATCTAGCATATCAAATCGTTCAAGGACCCTTTTAATGTAAGTCTCTTGCAAAAGAGATAATAACCTTTTCGAACGATCGCTCGAAATCTTAACTCCAAGAATATATGAGGTCTCACCCATATCTTTCATTTCAAAATTAGAAGATAGCCATCTTTTGACTATCTGGACAAACTCCATATTACTTCCGACAATTAATATATCATCAACTTATAATAATATAATTACAAAGTGACCTTTGGATCTCTTGATATATACGTAATTATCTTCATTAATTATTTCAAAATCATATGCCACTATGGCATTATGAAAACGTAAATACCATTGTCTTGAAGACTGCTTAAGGACATATATCGATCTCAGAAGTCAACAAACCTTTTGCTCTTGGCCTTCATTGACAAACCCAAAGGTTGGTCCATATAAATCTCTTCTTCTAATTCTCCATTGAGAAAAGAAGCCTTTACATCCATCTGATACAATTCAAGATCCAGGCTTGTCACTATTGCCAAAATAAAGCGAATTGAGGTAAATCTTACCACAAGAGAACAAATATCTTCATAGTCAACTCCTTCATGTTGGTTATACCCTTTCGTCACAAGTCGAGCCTTATATCTTTCAATGGAGCCATAAGCTTTACGCTTTATTTTGAGAACCCATTTGTTCCCGATGGCTCTGCGTCCTTTTGGAAGGTCAACCAGTTCCCAAACATGGTTTGATTTCATTGACTCCATTTCTTTTTCCATTGCGTTCATCCATTTTTCCTTATCAGGGCATGATAGAGCATCATTTACATTCATTGGCTCATCCTCTTCTAGTGGAGCGATCATGAAAGCCTCCCCTTCAATTTCAAAACGTCGACAGGGAATGCTTTTACGACTTGTTCGCCGTGGAGGAGATTGTGTCATGGGTACCAAGGGTACATCTTCCTCCATTACACTCCCACTCGGACCAGATAATGATACTTCTTCGTCAAGTGGTGGCAATTGAGATAGATCTGTACTCAACTCCCTACTTCTCACATTGCTCCTACTTGGATCATTATATCCAATCATCTCATTATCTTTATCCAAGGTTTCAAATAGGGAATAATTATCACATATTTCACCTTTTTTGGAAACTTATTCTCTAAGAATGTGACGTCTCGAGATTCAAATTCAGTCACACTTCCGCTTTCTTGCTCGCCAATGAACACATACCCTTTTGAGTGTTCCAAGTATCTTCTAAAGATACTCTTTTTACCTCTTGGTCCCAATTTTCCATATTTATGAGTGGACTCATGAGTATAGGCAGCACAACCCCAAGGCTTAAGAGAGCTCAATTCAGGTTTTCGACCTTTCCATAACTCATATGGAGTGGAAGAGACTGATTTCGTAGGCACGCGATTAAGTATGTAGACGGAAGTTAACAAAGCATCACCCCAAAAGGTGATAGGCAAATTAGCCTATGCCATCATAGACCTAACCATTTCTATTAGGGTTCTGTTTCTTCTTTCTGCAACACCATTCTGTTCATTCTCGACCTCGATCGGATCTTAATGTTTTTATTTTCTTATCTAATTGATTTTCCACTAAGGTCATATATTTTCTAAAGCAACTCAATGCTTCAGATTTATGAGAAATTAAGTAGACATATCCGAATCGAGTGAAATCATCTATGAATGTGATGAAGTATACAGCCCTGTGCCTCGCCCTTACATTCATTGGGCCACAGACGTCAGTATGAATTAATTGCAATGGCAATTTAGCTTTTGTTCATTTTTCAAATGGCTTTCGAGTTGATTTTCCCACTAGGCAATGCTCACAAGTGGGCAATATGACTTTCTCAATTTTTCCCAACAAGCCTTCTTTGGCTAGTCTCATAATACGTTGTTGGCCAATATGGCCAAGCCTAGCATGCCAGATATTCACATCATTCTCAATGGAACTAGAAGATGTAAATAGGGAATAACAAACATTCAAATTAGTGTTTTCAATATCCAACACTATGAAGCCATCAACAAAAATACCGGAACCGTAAAAAGTTGTACCCAACAACAAATTCACACCATTGCCATGAAAGTTCATAGAAAAACCAAGATTGATCAAAACCAATATGGAAACAAGATTCCGACGAATTTCTGGAGCATATAGGACATCATGTAGAAACAAAGTGCGACCACCGCGCATGATGAGTTGGCAGGTGCCGATTTCTTTAACTTCCACTCTGGAGTTATTCCCCACATAAATCCATTTCGCTCCTCGTGCTATTCGTCGAAATTCCACAAAAGTATTTCTGTCTCTGGCTAAATGGTCTGCGGCGCCTGAATCTACAGTCCAAAAGGATGAGATTCAGTTAGAAAAATAAAACTTGATACATAACAAATACTTTCAAGTGCATTAAGGGTTTCTACCTTCTTTGGCTCACCACAGTCGCGAGCGAAGTGACCCTTCTTGCCACAATTATAACATTTCACCCTTGAAATGTTCTTCTTAACAGAACGTTTCCCTTTTCTATGCTTGTCAAACTTTGGTTTTTTGCTAGATGGTTCAGCTCCTTTTCCTCTCCTCTTAATGAACCTGCCAGGATACTTGCGCTTGGAGCCTGAAGCTCCATGCGAGCTAGAGCTAGCAAAATACACATTAGATTGTATTTTAGCCGCCAGAAGGCGGTCCTCTTCTAGCTCCAGGTGGCGCATGGCATCCTCAAATGTTTTCACATTTTCATTGTGGGTCAGGTTGACTTTCATGTGTTCCCAATTAGGGGGCAAAAACCGAATCACCGCCTGCACTTGGTGCTCAGCAGATAATATGTGGCCAGCATCTTTCAGCTCATTAATCATGTTCGACATTTTTCTCAAATGATGTTTTATATTATGCCCATGTGGAATTTTATATGTGTCGAATTTGATTGTCAACTACCTCAGCTTAGTGACCGAAGTCTGCCCAAATCTGTTCTTCAATGCTTCCCATATATCTTTTGCAGTCTCATACAATCTGAACTCTCGCATGATATCGTTATCCATACTGCTCAACAACGTAATGCGAGCAGTATAGTTCTTTTTCTTCCATGTAGTGAAGGCTTCCTTATCCCTTCTATGTTGTGCAGTGGTTCCATCATCTGGCTCAATCATGACCAGGTTAAGAGCTTCCAGTGCCTCTAGTTCTTCCAGCACATACTAGATTTTCATATTCCAAATTTCATAATTATCACCGTTCAACTTCTCGCCCTTATTGAGTTCAGCAACGATGTTCTTGGAAGCTGATGTCATTGTATCTGAACATAAGGTAATTTAGACATTTGCACGAATTATTATCGTCCAAATTTTTATGGATACTTTTTACTCTAACTAATCATATTAATATACAATTTCATACAAGGACTTAGAGTCAAAATTTCACTAAGTTCCCGATCATCGTCTAACAATCCTCGCTTGAAATTATCATTAATATGATTATTTAGGTAAAAATGAGTTCAAAAAAGGAAAAAGTCACTTAAGACTTCTAGAACTCCCCACTCAACACATATAATACTACCAAAGTATCATATGACAAAATCATAATTTATTTAATAGCATAAAAGGTTCATACCCAATAATACTCATAATTTGTCAAAAACAACCTTATGCAAATAAAGATAAAGCATGGGCAAGAAATTCCTTGAACTAATTGGTAGTGGGATAAAGCAACAATCTGGAGACAACTAGGCCCTTTAAAGTCTCATTTAAAAAAAAACTAAATGTAATAACGCGTTATCATCTTTGTATTAGTATTAACATCAGTTAGGGTAACTTCCTTGGTAATAGGGAGAGAGAGCATAAGGTCTTTTGGAGGATTATTAATCAAATCAGGGGCCCACACAAGCTCCTTTGGAGAGAACATCTGAGGATCCTTCCCCTTGCACCAGGGCGCATCCTGCCTGCGCCAAGACCCGTTCATCCCAAGCGACGACGTCTTCGTCGCTCCTGTCCATATGACCTTATTCAAGAGATGCAGCACAAACTTCCGGTAAGTTGTATGATCGAACCATGTACTTTCGATCATAGCATGCCAGCCCTCAAGCATGGTGTTCCTCAATACATAAAAGGCATCTTCAGAGGTTATCTCGTATGCTTTCTAAATGATCTCTTGGATCATTTCGTTGACCTTGATTACATGGGTAATAATATCGCTTTCATCGTCCCATCGATAACGACCTAATGTTCTGACCTTCTCACGAAGATGACGTCCCTGTTCATCTTGTGGCCTCTTAGGCGTTTTTATACTTCGTCTTACCCCTGACATTGTTCCTACAACGAATGCAGAACCAAAAATATGGATTACAAAAATTCAATAATTATGAACATATCATAATACTGAATAAAATATGGATTACTAAAACCCAATAATTATGAACATATCATAATTAAAACAGTAGGTAAAACGAGATATAAAAAATATATATTTTTTTTGTCAACCCTGGTCAACGGTCAACTCGAGTCAACGGGTTAGGCCTAGTCAACGGATCAGGCATGGTCAACGGGTCAACGGGTTGGGTCGGATCCGGTACCAATCCGGTCCTCATGTGGGCTGGACAGAATTAAAAAAAAAATGGGCCGATCCACTCCTTTTTCCTTTGGAATAGGCCGAATGGCCCATCGCGTCGCGGGTCGGGCCACAGCTCGATCCGCTGACGTGAGCGTGGCGTCACCCCGTCGTACATGGCATGACGTCCGCAAGACGTCAGCCACGCGGGCTCACCTACATGCCACGTACGTGGCGCGTGATCCCCGCAGCTGCCGAGGCTCTGCCAGCGTGTGAGCCGCCGTCCGGCCTTCTCTAGCGCTCGTCCACCTATCAAAATACTCGTCTCGTCGATACGAGTCAGATCGTATATTCACTTTCCATTTTCACCGACCGAAAGCACCCGAAAAATCAATATTTCGTTACTGACTTGTCGATCCCGAATCCGTCAGGGCGCGTGTGGCGTGTGTGGTGTCTTCCGACGTCCTCTCGCGACGGCCGACCACTCAAAATGCTCGTATGGGCATGTAGGTTCTTACCATGTATTTTGATTTCACTTTTACCGAACAAATTTTTCGAAAAAGGCCATAAAACGTACTGTTTATAACTATTCATTCCAAAATACTCAGGATCTGTAAATAACAGTATACATAACATGGCATAGTCTACCCAAAACAATGAATATAGATCAGAAAACAAGCAATGAAGGCTCTGATACCAATGTCGGAAACGGATCCCGATTCTACACATACAGATAGGCAGCGGAATTCAACACAATACAAGCCACATATCTGCTTGAATTACTGATCGTGAAGGCAAATCACATGAATCGGACTTACCTTGAAAGCCACAGATTAGAAACCCCAAATGCAGTGATGAAGGAACCACAATCCTCTGGTCGTTCGTCCTTGATTCCCACAGAAAACCCTAGAACGATAGAGAGAGAAATATCGAGTGTTTTTCTGAGAGTTCTGTCAACCAACTGAACGATGTACGTTCTGAAGGATGTATATAGGACATACCATACCATAAACATCCACATAGGACCAATTAGGAAGGTTCATTATATCCTTTGATATCTGCACAAATATTGGAATGTAGGCAATAATCCATATTGCCATAATTTATGCCCCTTAATGGGCGTAATTGTCCAACGGATTGAAAAACTTCATTTGCGCAGAATAGACAAGCTAAGTTTTAATACATACATGCATAGGTTGATAGATGCAGATAGTTTTCGTAAAATAGAAAAGCTAAGTTTTAATACATACAGGAATAGGATGATAGATGCAGAAATAAACTGATGATATCAGGTGTGATATGCTTCTATAAGATAGGTAACGAAATGAGTTGAGAGATTGAAAGCGATGCGCATAAATATTTATCATTGTTCGGTTTAAACAAAGCCTACACTCATTCTTCAAGACTAGCAATCACCAATTGCCAGGAATCCACTAGTAATCTATCGAGTAGCTACAACGTACTGCTTCTCCGCGAAGTTGATAGATGACACTATCAAATTTCAAGCGCCGCTATAATACTCATGCACTCTTCAAATGATATTACAATCGATGACAAGAACTCTAGAAGAGTATATCATAAGTGTAAAACTTCACGCTTTCAACATTGTATGAAGATGACAATTTCAAAATTTTTAGTTTGCTTTGTGTTGGGAGCGTGTGCGGAAGTCCGATACTTTCGCAGGGAGAACACCTCAAGGAGCTCAGGTCCGAGCCTATCAATATATTCAGTTGGACCCATCTTTACTCAAAAATTTAAGCCAATGAGTTATGGGCCATCTTGGATATATTAACTGCTCCACACCACATTAATTCTCCAATGTGAGGCTCTTCTAACACAACTCACATGTGCATCCTAACAATCACCCCCATCCTTCCGCACCAACTTATCTCAACTTGAATTTTCATCAACGCCCATCGGGCCCACGTTACTATACCACAACGTCCACGGGCCCGAAATCCGCATTGACCATCATATTCCTTCTTGAAATATTCACCCGAACAGATTGGAGGCCAATCAATCAACCATCGACTTTGATACCATTATGTTGGGAAAAATAGCGGATATAATTCCATCTTTGACGGAACTTGTGAGAAACCGAATCGAACATAACCAATGGAAATATAGGAACTCAAAGAAAATATGACACCAAAACTTTTTATGTGGAAAACTCCCTCAATGCGAAGAATAAAAACTACGAGACCGATCATGGAGCCCACCTGAATCTCCACTATTAATCGTTTAGGTACAAAATCTCGCTGAATTCAACGATAATGAAATCCCAAAACTATAAGTGGAGATCAAGCAATAACATCACCTTAAACGAGAGAGATGAATGAAAATCACCTCCAAATTGTAGTTTGAAAAATGCCCACAAAAAGCTATAGTAAAGACCTTCAAATCACGATCCAACCGCACAGAATCAAGAATGAGTCTTGAAGCTCCTGACAAAACTTCAGCCCAATCGGATCACAGATCGACCTCCGATCGTCGAGTTGATCGCCGCTGGACAGGTCAATTTTTCCAGAAAAAAAAAATCTGCACTGTCCCTCTCTGTTTTTGCTACGACGTTTTTCTGTCTCGGTAACTACTGTTTCTCTCCCATGTGTGTTACTGATATAACCTAGGCATAACAAATGAGCCAATGGGCTGGACTGGCTTTGAAAAAGCCCAACACTTTGTTCATAGTCGTACCTCCAGAGAGTTGATCTTTTTATGTTGTCTTCAATGTCCAAACTAGCCATTAGATAATCTTCAAGAGAATCAATTTATCCGTTGAAGATACTCAATATAATCACTAAAAAGTTTGTCTCCCGTACAATCAAATCTTCTTCCTAGTAATGGTATAGTCTCATAGACTTGGAAATAATTCATTTCTCCATGATGGGTCACGGGAGGCACCTATGTTGGGAAAACCCAGCGTATGTGTGACGGCCTAAATCTTGCCCGATTGGATCACAAAGGATTTGGGCGATATCAGGCTTAAATGTTAGTTATTATGATCGAAATTTTAAGTATGGCACGGCGAGCTGATGACATTGTTAGTCGCCCGTGGGTTTGAACAATTTTATTCGCGCCGGAATTAATTCGTAAAATCGGACGGCGAAGCTTTCTTTTCCCCTCCCCTAACCGAACCACGCCATCCCTCTAGATATAAGCCCCCACCCCCGTACTCTCTATATCCCTTCCCTTTTCTCTTCTCGTGCGAATCATCCCTTCTCTGCCAATCTTCTCATTTTCTCTTTTCTTGCTATTGGCACCTCCCTCACGGTGGCTCTCTCTCTCTCTCTCTCTCTCTCTCTCTCTCTCTCTCTCTCATCTTTTACCATCGACACCGTAGCTTGACGATGGTTTTCTGAAAGCTCTTCTAGCCCCATACGCAGCCTCGCTCGATGTCCGCTCTCGCCGGTACCCTCTCGGACCCGCACAATGCCCACCAAGGAAGGGAAGTCGGTTCAAGCTCAATTGAATGGCGACTTCTATTCCATTTGCTCCGAGCTTCAATCTAAGGCAAGTAGATTTCTATCCTTGGCACTAGATTGCCCTATTATCTTTCATCTAGCTCGGGGTGACAATTTTGGCAATGGATGTGAAAATCGCTAGTTTGTCTTAGCTGGTGGGAAAAAGGCATCGTGCGGACAATCCATTACTTGAATTAATGCCAAGAGTCCTTGGGTAAGTGGATTTCACGAGCTGATTGTCTTGATTGTCAGCGATTTTCGACGAATTGAAATGAGACCGTAGAGGGAGAAATTTGGTAGATGGTTGGAAAGGGTTTGTGTGGTTTGGTTGCTTGAATTGTTATCTCTGGGTCCTTGGTGAACAGATTTGGTGAGTTAGGGCATGTATGGTAACACTCCCTGGAAAGTATTTTTGTTCTGAAAGTGTTCCCGGAACAATTTCGGAACAGAAACGTGTGTGGTAAAAAAATGTTCCCAGAAACAGAAACAGAAACACTTTTAGAGCAAAAACAAGAAACAAAAAAAAAACTTGCTTCTGTATTTCTAAAACACTTATTAGAAACACATTAGGAACATTTTTTAGAAACAATTGGGAAAATTTTTATTTTTGAACACATCTCTTGTCTTTTGTTCTTGCATGATGTTGACACCCAATTTTTGATGATTTTATTTTAAAAAATAATTTAAAATATGAAAATAATTCATAAAATTACAAAAACCAGGAAAAATAGTACTCGTGGTAAAAAAATGCGAAAAAATAATCTATATTTTTATTTTAATTCACTTTTTATTTTGGCCTCTTAAAGTTTTAAAAATTCAGTTTGAGACCACATGCCTCTTCATTGAACATAATCCTAAATTGACTAAAAAATTTCATGTTAAATCATTTTAGGCAAAAAATTTTACTTTAGAGTCATAACATGAGACTTTGAGGCCCTACATCTCATTTCAGTCTTCACGTTTGAAAAAATTGCACAATTGGACTAAAAGTACCTAAATGCACGAATATATTTCATTTTAGTCTCCGGTTTCACTCAAAGTATAATTAATGTTTTTCTACGGGTCCCAGCTTCAAGGTAATCATATTTTTAACTATTCAAGAACATTTATGTGTTACTCATAATTATAATTTTTTTCTATCTATAGAAAACATATTTGATGTTCTCATTGTCCAATTGCAATTCACGTTCTCTTTCATATTATTTTTTTTTTATAATTTATCCCGTTCATATTGTAATTTGATAATGTCACGCCCCGAACCCGGCGGGCACGCGAACATCCCACTAGGCCATTCGTCTCATCGTTATTACTTAGGACCCTTTCGGCCTACAACTTATAAATCCACAAGAATACAATGTGCAAGCGGAAGCAAGAAAATAACTCATTTCACTTTTTCATAAAAGATGGCTTCGGGACGATACAACACAAAAACAATCACTCCATATACAATGTAGGGTTTCGGTATACAATTCCAACTTCAAGACATTATGAAATCCCTAAGGTTACAAAAGGGTAACTCTTCATTTTCCTCCAAGAACTTCTTCGAATGGCAATCCATGGCAAACTCGGGTTTCCATCGCCTGGGACCTGAAAATATTAATCCTTCGACGGGGTGAGATATAAATCTCAGTAAGTTAAACCTAACCCTAAACTAGGCTGCCAGTACCTCTAGAAACTTAATGAAAACGGGTATCTTGGTATTTAAAACATTGTCATGATAAAAACATGGCGCTTCAGTACTTCAAATCTATTTAACTCAATCACAAAATACATCAGTAAAGCTAAGCTTTGTATTATGGTAGGGTTTTCAATCAAAACAAACACACTCGAGGCCCTTTTGCAAATCATGAGGCATTTCTCATCACATATCACAAATTCACAAAAGGTAAAACTCAACATGTATCTCAATTCTCAATATCAATGCCCGTGTAATCACGCATCAGGCTAGATAATGCTTCTCAGGACCCGCGTAATAACGCCTCAGGTCATCATGTACTTGGCAAAACCCGCGTCAGGGCAACATGCATCAGGCAATCCACGTAATAATGCATCTGACTAGGATACTACCCGCATAATAACGTGTGACATTCTGAATTTTCGACCCCTCGGGGCTAATGACATGGATTGGAAGCTCGAAATTGGCAATTGGAAATGAAGAATTTCAAAATTGGAAAAGAATTTGACGTCGCCTCGCCAATGGTCACTCAAAATGAGAAAAATGAAATTTCGGACGAAAAGTGGAAAATGACCGTTTTGCCCCTCGAACTCTTTCCTTTGCCTTAAGAAAGTCGGAAGGGCAATATAGTCATTCAACCTCCTCCATGGAGTTGCCGAAACTTGATGAGCAAGGAGTCAAAGGATGGGTCAAAGCTTGGTTTGCATTATTGAACAAGTGCCACATGTCAACCTTTGAGAGATCCAAGCATTTATTACCCACCTAATCAAGTCTAATCAAATTCAAGCCAAATTATTTGTGTGAGACAATTACATAACGACCTCTTCAGCCGTGTATAGCTCCTCCTTCATTCCCATTGCATTTTCCTCTCTCTCGGACGAGAAGCTCACCCGCGGATAGAGAAAAACGGGTTCATTATTTCGGCCATAACTTCGTCGTCCGACTTCGGATTGAGGTAAAACCACCGCCATCTTACATCTTATCGTCTTGCCGTTCTAGGAAGGTATTATAAACTTAATTTGGCCCAGCCGTCTGTCCCGAAGGTCTATTTTAGTGGGCAAAGGTCAGGATGGAGGCTGATTCCGACCAGTTTTGGGGAAAGATCTGTTTCAAGGGCTTTCGGACTTCAAATGGCTTCAAATTTTCGGTGAGATCTTCATAACATCTAGTCCTTGAGTTGGATGGTCTGTGGTCGCAAGTTTGGTGGTGTTAAAATAGGTTTTCATGGCTGATTGTGGGTGGTTAAAATCGGACAGATTCTGACCGTGGAGGGACCGTGAAGGAACCGAGTTGTTCAAAGGTTTGGTGGAGTTATTTCGCAACGAAACTCTTGGTGAGCTTCCTAAACTTGTATATTGAAGTTATGGAAAGTTGATTTTGTGAGGAATTGGAGTTTAGAAGTGATTAAGGGTTGTTTGAAGTGAAAAACGTGATAAGCCGACCAATCTGTTCCCAACGCGCACTGATTTTGAATTGAGTCGTTCTAAGTCGTCCGGTATCCGAATTGAGCTCCGTTTTCGCCCACGCGTCCATAAGATCTTGAAGTTTAATATCATGGAATTTTTTTTAGCAAAAATTCAGTATAAAAATTACAGTTGTCGTGAGATTGAAGCTGGTCGTGGGGCTAAGAAAAGGGCAGATTTGGGGAAATGAAGTTTATGATGAGTTACCTTGATAGGACGATACTTTATATGCTTATATGGTCATTGATTCAACACTGTAATGACATGAGAATAAGGTGTGGTGTATGTTATTAAAGTATTGGCGCGATGGAAGTGAGAATTGATTGGACTTTTATCCGAAATTGATGAATTCCCTAGGACGGCGCATGAACTTGGGTTGGCCATACGCTTGTGGATTTGAGGAAGGCCGATTGGTTAGGGCCTTTTCTAATTACTTAAGGTAAGTGTCCCATAAACCTTTACTCGCACGTTAGGATACTACTGGATAGATTGGTTAGATGATTGGATTGCTTGCTGAAGCCTATAACTTGAATTGCTTGATTGGTCGATTGAAATGGAAAAGAAAACTAATTGTGAGATTGATTGCCTTGTGATATAGTGCGGCTATTGAGCCCTGTATTCGTATGAATTGGCCGTGGGCCCTATTATTGTTATTAAATTGGTCGTGGGCCCTATTATTGTTATTGAATTGGCCGTGGGCCCTGAGAAATTACATCGCGGCCGTGGGCCCTAGCGATGCTTGAGTGAGTTGAAATTTCATCGCGGCCGTGGGCATTAGCGATGACTGAATGACTTGTGAGCTACATCGCGGCCGTGGGCCCTGGTGATGATTTGGCTAGATGCCCTTGTGAACTACATTGCGGCCGTGGGCCCTAGCGATGATTTGGCTTGGAGCCTTATGAAATTATATCGCGGCTTGGAGCCTTGGCGATACATCGCGGCCGTGGGCCCTGGTGGTGATTATATGGCTGTCATATTGATGACTTATGAAAATGATAAGTTTGTTTTAGGGTAATGTGTGAAACTTGGATCTCATAGTATGTGATGTGCTTGATGGCGATGTTCTTTATATCAAGGTGCCACGAGAAAGTGATATTGAGATGCTAGATGATAATGCCTCGATGAGTTTTTGTGAATTGCATTGTGGGATAGTCTGGGGGGACTGTCGATCTGGTCTAGGTTTAGGGTTTACTTGCTGAGATTTATATCTCACCTCAGTGGGGGCTTAACCTTTTTTTTTTCAGGTCCTAGGGGACGGTACATCAAAGGTCGTCAAGGTTAGATGTTATGGGAAGAAACTATATGATGTGGTTTCAGATATTGTGTTATTAAGAGGGATTGTATTATGATCTGTGGATATAAGGATCGATCCATTAGAATTTGACTACCTTGCAGGATTTGTTTCCATGAACCTGAGAAGTGTACTACTGCCTGTCCTAAGTCATCCGGATTTTGTATATGTATGGAGATGTATTCTTGCTTCCATCTGTTTGTCGGATTTTATGAGTTGTAACCCGAGTGATCTTGGGAGTCAATATAAGGATCAGGGTTTGGGGCGTGACATGCCCGTTTAAGTGGTATCAGAGCAGGGTCAACTCGATCCATTGTGATTGAGGTTTGGAGTGATAAGGAGTGATGACTTGGGGACAATGAGATAGTGAGACCTTTAGGACTAAGCGTCGATCATTGAAACTTGAGGATTGTAGGCTTGAACTTTTGTGGTATTCTAATGGTCCTAGTGTTGACTTTAATGAATGATCTTGAGTGATGTGGTGATTGAGGTTTAAGTGGAAGCATGCTGAAACTAAAGAGTCATAGGCATAGATTTTGAGGTAGTAATTGTGCTGGAGGTTAGTAGAGAATTGCTTATGATTAAAGGGTCAATTGGATTACCTGATTGTGATTATGGTTTGTCAATGACCTAACTTGAGGAATGTGAGTTATAAAGAGACGATTGGTATTAGTGGATTCAGGCTTGAATCGTGTTATACTTTGATGGTTTTAGTTATCGATGGTTGTTGACAACCTTGGTGTATATGAGATGAGATGTATATAAAGAATATTTGGATTGAGGATCAGTTATGAACAAATGCATATGAATTGACTTGTATAGTGACTAAACTTGAGGTGTATAGGTGAATATAGGCAATTGATCCATATGATGTGACGGTCATTGGTGGAATTAGAAATCTTTGATAGATAAGAATTGATCTGAAGGCGATTGAGGTATGATAAGTAGTGAGGACAGTCATGACGTGCATGTGCTTGTGGTTACGTAATGAAAGTTGATGAGGGTGCATGCATGAGCTTATCGCTATTAGACTTAATAAACTATCGCTTGGTATGGGACGAGTTGATGGGATACCTATAAACCGTAATGAAACATGTTATGGGGCATGTAGGACGGGGCTTCCTCCGTAGATCTATGACTTGGGACAACCTGTAACAACTAGGTCTGATGAGGGTAGGGAGAGATCGCCGGGACAGAGAGGTCCGGACAAGGAGCGGCTCCTGGCAGGCTTCTAAGATAGCGAGGAGGCAGGAATGACCCAAGTCATAAATTGAAAGGGAAAGCCTAGGTATCGGGTTGAGTCTGATTGTGGTTAAGTAGATGTATGGCACATGAATGATTCTCAAGTAAATATTCGAAAGTGGCATGGCATTTGTAATGGCGCCTGTGATAGGCATGGCTGAGAGCCCTGTATTTGGCAGTAGATGTCGTTTGAAAAAGAAGACTAATGTTGTGACTGGCCTGATTGGCATGTTTTGTAATTGGCATCATGTGATGGCTATGCCGAGGTCTAACTAAGAGATTAGACAACGTGAGTAGTTTATACTCCATTGAAATAATGCATGTTGAGATTGAGATAGCCTACCGTGTTTGTGACAGGGTGACAAATGCCTTAAGTGGTTGTTTGATGTTAGCCTAGTTGAGGCTTGCCTAGTAATGGCTGTTAATTGAGAATTTACCTCATGGAGGCTTGTCTGATGTGTGGTTGCTACATAAGGATTATTTGGAATTCTTGGATAATGGACAACTAAATGAGAGTTTTTTGGGAATCACAGGTTGGTTAATGGTGAAAGATAAGGAGATGATCAGCCTGAGACTGCTAGACTTGAGTAGATGATTAAGTCTTGGATTCCTAGAGGGAATCATAGTGGTTCAAGTGACATGAGAACCAAATAAGGTTGAACGACCAAGGTATGATCGTAAAGGAGCATTTGGCTCGAGTATGCGAGATAAGAGAAGATCCAAGAATTGAGATGGATCGTGAGAATTGAGCAAAGATGAGTGACTAGAGTATGAGTACTGGAAGAGAATATGGCTCGATCTTGTTAATCATGCGAGACCCAAGTGTATTAAGGGGTCGTAAGAACTTTAAATGGAAATGAGGAAAATTGATGGGTAGGCAAGCTTGAGAAGAAGCTGCCCTTGTACCCAAGTCGCTGAGACGACTGGTGCTAGTGTTGATAAGTTGAGTAATGGAAGTCACGAAAGAGGTGACTTTGAATTATTTCATTCTAAAGTGAATGAGTGGGAAGAACCACGAGAGTTTTGGAAAGCCTGTGAAGCTATGTATAAAGTTGAGATTGACTGAGTTTGATAAAGGGATGGAATTTGAAACTGTCTTCTTATAAGTTGATGGTTCGTGAGAAAACCTTAGAGGTTTTGGGTACACTGAGGAAAGAAAGTGACCCTGGCAGTTACTAGCCTTGAGAGGCTGTTGATGATTGGTGAAGAGTCACCAAGGGAAGAATTTTCCTTGAAGGCATGGTATATATTCGGATCGCCTTCGTTGAATTGTTCAATGGAAGTATCTTCTTGGGATTGCTTGAGAGCAAAAGTTATTTGAATCCTAGTGGTCTTGTAAGGATCTGAAGATGATCGGCCAATGTGAGACAGAGTTCTCAAGGTTGTCTAAGTGTGCCAAAGTGGTCAATGACCCTTTAAGTGAGACGTGAAGTCTCCGAGTGGATTGGAATTTGAAAGCCTTATAGCTAGCGATTATTCCTGATTTTGAGGCATGGTAATGAGACTCAATAAGAGAAGCGAATGATCGAAAGATATGTGAATAAGAGAACTCCTGCTCATGGATTATGAGCAAAGAAATGCTCATTATTGAACATGGAACGTACCTACGAGAAAAGGCTTTTACCTTGGCGTGAGCCTCGTAATGAGAGACTGACATGTCGTTCCTTCTGTCGTGGGGAAAGTTGAGAGAAGAGTTATGTCAATTGTCTTATATTGATGA
The DNA here is from genome assembly GCA_021437785.1 of Rhodomyrtus psidioides. Taxonomy (NCBI): domain Eukaryota; kingdom Viridiplantae; phylum Streptophyta; class Magnoliopsida; order Myrtales; family Myrtaceae; genus Rhodomyrtus; species Rhodomyrtus psidioides. The sequence goes on along the minus strand of JAILYB010000166.1, from coordinate 237,135 downwards.
TTTTATGAGACCGATTAAGGTTGAATCGGGACCACTAGAAGTGAAATTGTGTGTTGTCAGCCATAAAGAGTATGGTGTCGTTCTTAAAGGGCGATTGGACCATGAGATGGTCGTTGAGGGAAAGGAAAGTGAATGGACTTGATAGTCCTAATTGTTCAGAATCCGAATGAATGGTTGAGTAAGCAAAAAGAGTGCTTAGAGTGTAATTGCAAAGTGACTCGAGGTAATCGAATTGAGTATTCGATCCGTGAATTAGTGGAAACAAAGGGGAACGAATCTTGTCACTTGAGTGATTGAGTCACTAGAAGAAAAGTGTCAGACATGGTGAAATTTGAATCCTGGAGTGGAGGTACTATCGTTGGCACAGATTCCAAGATTGACACTCTAAGGAATGGGAAGGACAAGGTGGATTCGAAGTAAAAGAATGCCACTGAAGTGTATAGTGTTCTTCAGAGAGTAAGAGACCCTAGTGTGAAAGGGAGATGAAATCCTGATTGTCTCGGTATTGAGATTGAGCGTCTGGATTGAGAAGAAAGAAGACGCGAAATTTGAATGATTCCTGGAAAGGAAGTCCGAGGAACTGTATTATGGACAACGTTGAATTCCAGGATAATGTGGACATTCAGTTGAATGGATAGAATCGAGACAAGGTCGCATTAGCTGGTTGTGGAACCCAGAGGCTAAGGCACTAATGCTTCCTGAGGGTAGAGCGACAAAAATGATCAAAATGTGTCTGGTCCAAGTGGAGACCCCTGAGAGCAGAGAGTCAAGGTGTGAGCTCTCAAGTGAATGGTACCAGGGACAGTTGAAATGATTCGACACTTGGTAGTAATGAAATGGATAACAATCGGATAGAGTATCCAAGAAGTAATTGGATTGATTGTTACCGTCTAGAGAGATGATGATTGGACTCATCTAGGGGGTCATGAGAAACATGAACGATTTGAGAGTATCATATGGACTCTAAAGAGATGCTCGTTATATGCTAATTGTGAAGAGCACTAGCTGCGGATTTGATGAGGTAAGATTCCTCAGTTATGGAATTTATGAGAAATGGAATCCCTGTGGAGCCTTTGAGGATTAGAATGAGTGACGAATTGACTAGGGTCGATGAGAGTTATTGAAACTTGAAGTTTCCTGAAATTGAAGGATTGTTATAGATGGAACATGAGAGGATTCCCTGCAAGAGCTGTTCCATTGATAAAATAGGCTAAGAACGAGATGTAATGCGAAGGGAGGAATGGACGTGAATTGAATCTTCAAGGATTTGAGTCAAGTCGACGACTACGCTGATAGTGGCGTTCTTGTTTGGAATAAAAAAAAAAGTCGATAGAATCTTAATGATGTGACGTGGAAAGGAAATTTGAGGCGTAACAAGGTGATTGCTTATAGGGATTGCTTGTACGTCGTGATAGTAAAGCTATATGAGTTGGAATGCTTAGAGCATGATTGGAATTGGTTTGCGAGTGTTCTCGCGATAAAGATTGAGAAACCTTGTTTTAGTGGAAGAAGATATTGAGTCCGTATCTACCACGAGAAAATAAGGTAGTACGAAGAGATTCCCAAGGGGAATTGAGCAAGAGGCAACGCGAATAAGTGAAATTGCTTATAAGTATGAAAGCGTCGCTTGTATAAAGAGAGACCTCAAAATTATGTGAAGTATAAGAGGTTGAGAATTGAGCATTGTGTAACGGGTGATGGAGGGACAGATCTTCCATCTAGAAATAAGAAATTCAACTTCTAAATTAGAAGTTTGTCAATGGACTAGTCTGACGGCTACTGGAAGAATCAGGCCCGAATTTCATAAAGGAATTAAGGGGTTGCGAGGAGAGGACTCTGAGATTCTAAGGATTATGAGAGTGAACATAGCAGGAAAGAAACCCAGACTTCCAAATGCTTGGGAAAGAAATTATGGAAGTAGAGAATAGAAACCTTGACATCCCATGGACGAAAGTATGAGTCCAGTATAAAGGGAAACTTAAAGTGATGGCCTCATCGGAATCCAAAGGGAGAATTATAGTGTCCCTTGAGATGGCACAAGGATGTGTCAAGATTTCTCTTAGTACTATCGGTGATATGGATTGAGAGTTGGGTCAGTCTATCTTGTGGTCGAGCATTAGACATGCCGAAAAGAGAGGGACATGACCATGAAGGTTAATGAATCACTTTGATTCAGGAGGATTTTCGAAGGGAATCGAGAACGGATTACTACGGTAGTAATCGTGGAATTGTTAAAGGAATCGAGTGGGCTATAACTCAATTTGGATAATGAAGGACAAATTGATTAAGCCCTTGAATCTTCGTTGGTATGAACGGACGTTTGAAGAGAATGATACGCTAGATGGCATGGGCACTAAGGAGTGCACTCTGACGAGGGTTTAGTAATAATGGTGATAGATAAATGGAAGGGACGATGTGAATGCTTGAGAGTAAACTGCTCACAGATGTAAAGAACGTCGAAAGAAAAAGAGAGAAACGAATACAGATTGATGACTGAAGGAAATAAATCCTGGGGAAGGATGACTTCCATCAGAAAGGACAAGTGAAAGCAACAAGTCATGGAAGAAGTTATCTGGAAGAATGGGATAGCGGTGAGACACCGATGCCCCAAGAGACTGAGTGGATAAGAAAGTGGCAAATTTCGAGGACGAAATTTCTTTAAGGGGGGAAGAATTGTGACATTCTGAATTTTCGACCTCTCGGGGCTAAAGACATGGATTGGAAGCTCGAAATTGGCAATTGGAAATGAAGAATTTCAAAATTGGAAAAGAATTTGACGTCGCCTCGCCAATGGTCACTCAAAATGAGAAAAACGAAATTTCGGACGAAAAGTGGCAAATAACCGTTTTGCCCCTCGAACTCTTTCCTTTGCCTTAAGAAAGTCGGAAGGGCAATATAGTCATTCAACCTCCTCCATGGAGTTGCCGAAACCTGATGAGCAAGGAGTCAAAGGATGGGTCAAAGCTTGGTTTGCATTATTGAACAAGTGCCACATGTCAACCTTTGAGAGATCCAAGCATTTATTACCCACCTCATCAAGTCTAATCAAATTCAAGCCAAATTATTTGTGTGAGACAATTACATGAGCACCTCTTCAGCCGTGTATAGCTCCTCCTTCATTCCCATTGCATTTTCCTCTCTCTCGGAAGAGAAGCTCACCCGCGGATAGAGAAAAACGGGTTCACTGTTTCGGCCATAACTTCGTCGTCCGACTTCGGATTGAGGTAAAACCACCGCCATCTTAAAGCTTATCGTCTTTCCGTTCTAGGAAGGTATTATAAGCTTAATTTAGCACAACCTTCTGTCCCGAAGGTTTGTTTTAGTGGGCAAAGGTCAGGATGGAGGCTGATTCCGACCAATTTTGGGAAAAGATCTGTTTCAGAGGCTTCCGGACTTCAAATAGCTTCAAATTTTCGGTGACATCTTCATAAAATCTAGTACTTGGGTTGGATGGTCTGGGGTCATAAGTGTGGTGGTGTTAAAATAGGTTTTCATGGCTGATTGTGGGTAGTTAAAATCGGATAGATTCTGACCGTGGAGGGACCGTGAAGGAACCAAATTGTTCGAAGGTTTGGTGGAGTTATTTCGCAACGAAACTCTTGGTGAGCTTCCTAAACTTGTATATTGAGGTTTATGGAAAGTTGATTTTGTGAGGAATTGGAGTTTAGAAGTGATTAAGGGTTGTTTGAAGTGAAAAACGTGATAAGCCGACCAATCTGTCCCCAACGCGCACTGATTTTGAATTGAGTCGTTCTAAGTCGTCCGGTATCCGAATTGAGCTCCATTTTCGCCCACGTGTCCATAAGATCTTGAAGTTTAATATCATGAAATTTTTTTGTCAAAAAGTCAGTAGAAAAATTGTAGTTTTCATGAGATTGAAGCTGGTCTTGGGGCTAAAAAAAGGGCAGATTTGGGGAAATGAAGTTTATGATGAGTTATCTTGATAGGACGATACTTTATATGCTTATGGTCATTGATTCAACACTGTAATGACATGAGAATAAGGTGTTGTGTATGTTATTAAAGTATTGGCGCGATGGAAGTGAGAATTGATTGGACTTTTATCCGAAATTGATGAATTTCCTAGGACAGCGCGTGAACTTGGGTTGGCCATACGCTTGGGGAGTTGAGGAAGGCCGATTGGTTAGGGCCCTTGCTAATTTCTTAAGGTAAGTGTCCCATAAACCTTTACTCGAACGTTAGGACACTACTGGATAGATTGGTTGGATGATTGGATTGCTTGCTGAAGCCTATAGCTTGAATTGCTTGATTGGTCGATTGAAATGGAAAAGAAAAATAATTGTGAGATTGATTGCCTTGTGATATAGTGCGACTATTGAGCCCTGTATTCGTATGAATTGGCCGTGGGCCCTATTATTGTTATTAAATTGGCCGTGGGCCCTATTATTGTTATTGAATTGGCCGTGGGCCTTGAGAAATTACATCGCGGCCGTGGGCCCTAGCGATGCTTGAGTGAGTTGAAATTTCATCGTGGCCGTGGGCCCTAGCGATGACTGAATGACTTGTGAGCTACATCGCGGCCGTGGGCCCTGGCGATGATTTGGCTAGATGCCCTTGTGAACTACATCGCGGCCGTGGGTCTTAGCGATGATTTAGCTTGGAGCCTTATGAAATTATATCGAGGCTTGGAGCCTTGGTGATACTTAGCGGCCGTGGGCCCTGGCGATGATTATATGGTTGTCATATTGATGACTTATGAAAATGATAAGTTTGTTTTAGGGTAATGTGTGAAAGTTGGATCTCATAGTATGTGATGTGCTTGATGGCGATGTTCTTTGTATCAAGGTGCCATGAGAAAGTGATATTGAGATGCTAGATGATAATGCCTTGATGAGTTTTTGTGAATTGCATTGTGGGATAGTCTGGGGGGACTGTCGATCTGGTCTAGGTTTAGGGTTTACTTGCTGAGATTTATATCTCACCCCAGTGGGGGCTTAACCTTTTTGTCAGGTCCCAGGCGACGGTACATCAAAGGTCGTCAAGGTTTGATGTTATGGAAGAAACTATATGATGTGGTTTCAGATATTGTGTTATTAAGAGGGATTGTATTATGATCTGTGGATATAAGGATCGATCCATTAGTATTTGACTACCTTGCAGGATTTGTTTTCATGTACCTGAGAAGTGTACTACTGCCTGTCCTAAGTCATCCGGATTTTGTATATGTATGGAGATGTATTCTTGCTTCCGTCTATTTGTCGAATTTTATGAGTTGTAACCCGAGTGATCCTAGGAGTCAATATAAGGATCAGGGTTCGAGGCGTGACATAACGCATCAGGTTGGTCCTCCTTATCGACCAAGTACAATATCCCTTTGAATAACGCATTAGGATAATCCAAACCCCGCATCAACACACCTCAGGGTACAACTTGCCTTTCATAGACCCGCATCACAACGCCTCAGGTCAAATCCCACTTAATAATGCCTTAGAATTTACTCAAGCCCTACGTTTAACGCATCAAGGCATCACATGAATATGTATTCATGATTCAATTAATCACTGGCCAAATAAATTAAATAGCACATATCATAACTCAGCCATTTCTCATCATTTCATCACTTCATGATCGAGTACAACTAGATTAAACAAACAACTAGCCATTTACTTCAAAGATCACTCAAGGCTGAGCCTACACAAGGGCATGGTATCAATACCTCAACAAGGAAATCAATCAAGCAAGTTGTTGTTTGACCTCATGCCACACCCCGCGATCCCCTGCAAGCTCGTCACATCCGCCACAGGCTAATAAAATAACACCCAGGAATAAACATGCGGCCTAAAGTGAAATGAAATGCACATGTGGAAGTAAACAAAAACCCTGACCATGGACAACATGGGGAATTTGGAACAGTGAAAAGCACACACTTATATACATAACTTGAGCATTTAGGTACTTACAACGGTAAGGGAGAGGACTAAAAGAAACCACACATCAAACTGGGTAAGGAACTTAGGCTAACATGAAAAGGCTACTTCTTAGCTTCCCTTAAAGCCCAACACCAAAATTGTTCCCACCCCTAGTCTTCATACCACGGCAGCTTTACTACTCTGAAGAACCACTTGACCCATCGCTCGCTTCAGCTTCGTCTTTCTCCGGGTTGTTGTCAGAAAAGGTTTCTGATGGCACCTCTTCAGAAACTTCCTCAGAATCCTCTTCAATCTCCACCTCGATGTCTTCTATCTCATCCGCAGAGATCTCGATGTAGTTCATGTACTCTTCGGTAGGGGGAGACTTTGACTCCTCGGGAATGTTCCTTGATTCCCCATGGACGCCACGTTTTCTACCTCGATTTCCGAACGGGACGGATGACACTAGCTAGGCACTACCCCTAAAGGGACGTCTTCAGGCAACAGAGAACCCATCAGACTACTATTACCTAGACGGTGGAACTATGCTTCAAAGCGGTGAGGCTGCAACTCCATTCTCCCCTCGTCCACCCAGACCGTTGTACACTTCCTAACATACACAACTCCCTTGCTCTCGGGGAACTCTTCAAAAGAGGCGATAATCTCTTTCGGATCGCCTAGCCTGATCGGCAACATACCTACGGCTTGGGGTCTGAAAAATATGTCCCACTACGGGGTGAGATTTGCATCCCTGTAAGTAAAACATAAACCTAAACTGGACTACTAGTCTCACTAGATCACTCAATGATGCAAAAATGAGAGATTCATCAAGTATTAGCATATGGCAACTAGATATCAATCCTTTCAAATACATAGCAGAAAGAATTCACAACCAAGCACATCACGTACTATGGGACCATAGCTTCACACGTTAGCATCGAATATCTCATCGTAGTGATATCACATTAAGACATCATCAAGGGCATATAAGCCTCAATATATTTTCAATGACACTCTGGCCATATTACTTACATCAGGGAGCACTATAGCCTAGTATCTCATACGACACTATAGCCAATCAATGTCAGGGGGCACTATAGCCCAATAATCACACGACACTATAGCCTAATATATCACACAGTATCAATTACCAATTAGTCATCTCTCGACTACAGTATATATTCTAACCATCCAGTAGTGTCCTAGGGTTCAAATTAGGGTTTAGGAAACACTTACCCTCAACCAAGCTAGCAATTTCAATCACCAACGGTCCTCCTAAAACAGCAACTCACCGCCAAATGATGGTCCTAGAGAAAATTCCATCAAAATCATGTCATAACCCATTCATTCTTCAATCCCATCATAATAATACTTCAATAACTAATCAAACAACAACCTAGGATGTCTTAGTGACCATTTAAAGACATGGAAATCCTCCAATAAACCCCAAAGTGTTCGGTTCACAAAGTCCTTTAATAGGGCAGAATCGATTTCTCCTTAATCCGTTCAAATCAGTCCATAAATCGATTTTAGGTTCTAATTCATCATGAAATTAAATTGTCAAAACCTTATTCTACATGTCTAGGAACCTCATCGAGAGTTTCAGAGCAAGAACACCCCTTTTTGTCTTCCGATCGGCCCGTTTCCTTTCGGCATGTAAACGACCAGAATTTGTCCTATAAAAGTCACTTCATTTCAGCTATGAAAACACCTTAAATCCTCAATAAAATCACCATCTCTGCTCGGCCAACTCAAGTACTAAGTGTTATAGAGATCCCACAAAAAGTTTGGAGTTAAACGAAGTCTTTAAGAAGGTGAACGAAAACCTTACCCCAGCTCGCTTAGAATCTGTCCAATTTTGGTCTCGGGGCTACACGGGAAAAACTACTCAACCAATCGGCGAGCTACCACTTGGAACTTGTCAAGGAAAGGTTGAACTTGCTTCTGGTGGTTAGCGCATGATGAGGTGACGGCCGGAGGTGGCGATCGACGGCAGCGAACTGGAGAGGCAGAACCGGTTGGGCTGGGCAGTTTTCGATGGAAGAAAAAAGAAGAAGAAAATAAAAGGGAGATGAAGGAGAGGGAGTGCACGGCTGAAGAGGAGGTGTAATGAAGCTTCCCACAAATGATTAAGGGTTTAATTTGACAAGATTGATTTTGTGGGGCATTAAATGCATGGGTTCTTCTATAAATGACACTTGGCAAGCCTCAATAATTCAATTCATTGGCTTTGACTCCCTTTGACCTTATCTTCATCAATTTTCGGCAGCCATATATGGAGGTCAAAATTATCATTTTGTCCTTCTAATAATTTTAAGACAATGGTAAAAGGTTGAAGTGCAAAACGGTAATTTGGCACTTTCCGTCCGAAACCACGTTTTTCCTATTTTGAATGACCATTGGCGAGGCGATATCCAATGCTTTTCCAATTTTAAAATTCTTCCTTTCCAATTGCTGATTTCGAGCTTCCATTTCATGATCAATCTCTCGGCAATCGTATCTTCAATTTATCTCAAACTAACGGGCGGCTTTTGCAGACGTTACGCGTATCGACTCTGTGACTCTCGTCGCACTTAGGACGACTCAAGTTACGACGGCTTTGGTTGTCATGTAATTGCGAGGGTTCATTACTAGTTCCGATGGTCTCGATCGTCATAGTTCGATTTAAGAAAACTTCGCAAATTATACATTGATCATACGACATCACCCGCGCTCCGATTGTATAACGCTAGCAACAGATTCCTTAATCGTTATCTGAATGTTCCCTCAGCAATCCTTATGATCAAAGCGCCATTTCCTTTTTCGAGTTTCCTAGGTCCACGTACCTTGTCATGCGTTAGCCTTTCCCTTTTAGTTAGTCTTCTCAGGATTGATTAGATCCGAGTGAAATATAACTGAAATACATCGATAGATATTTCTCATTCCATAGTCTCAAAATGGCTAGAAATTCAGAATGTCACACCTCAATTTTTCCTTTGAAAATAAACTCAGGAAACTCAAACATTTCGTTGCCAAACTAAGGCACACGGCTCAAGCACATATGGCTTAGTAATTCAAGCACTCACTCGGTCATCAAGCACTCACATGCCACACACACTAAACACCTTCGACACCGAATGCAAAATCAAGGTTTTAGGCGCCCAATTGAATCGAATTAATCGGCACATGCCACATTTCACACACTACACTTCATCACCGAATGATCACAACATCAATTCAACTTTTTCTAGGCATGAGAACATGGCAATCGATCAAAATCAAGCCCACAATCAACACAATTCAAACCGGCCAATTCGGTTCCTCAAGTATCTCACTAAATCAATTCATAAAACCTCATGAATCAAACTCTAAATGGTTCCTTAGCAACCTAACATCCTAGTAGAGGATTAGGATCAACTTACCACACCAATCAAGCTAGTAATTCCCACCAAAAGCAGCCACAAGGTTCGGTTTCACTCGGCTCGGTGCATGGCATTACACGATCCTAGGGAAATCACACAAACCAGCTGTTATAATCCACTTAAGCCTCATTCTATCACGTGTACACCTTGCTTCCACGTAAAGCCATGTCCCAAGATGTCTTATCGAGGGTTTCCGAGCAAGGCAACACCTCAAAGTCCTTCAAAAGCCTTCGGTTTCCAATTGGCCAGCAGGGAACAGTTTCTGCTCCTTGTGAGTTCATGAAGAAACAACTATTATAACCTATCAATTTCATCTCAAACCTCCACCAATAGCTCATTAACATGTCAAGATAAGATTTAGGGACCGCTTACCACTTATTCCAAGTAAATTTAGTCCTTAATCACCCGCAAAGTTTTCGGTTCAATCAGAACACAAAAGGGCAGATTCTGTTCTTCGACGAATCACACAAAATCGGCTATTAAAATCTTTCTAAACTCCATCCTAACTTACACACAACCTTCCAACACATAATACTAGGTCTTAAGATAGCTTACCGAAAATTTCTAAGCAAGACAAGGCCTTAAGGATCCACCAAAGATCACGGCTCTACACTGACTTCCGACGACCAGATTCTGCTCCTTGGAGTTCATGGGGATTTAACCATCAAAACCCATCAATAATCCATCCTCAAACCCACAATCACAATTGCATATGTCTTAACAAAGGCTTGAGAGGTGGTCTTACCAAGAATTAAGCCAAAACAAGCCTGACGACCTTTGCTCATTCAAACGGCTCTACGGGACAAATGGCTGGTGGATTTGAGCTCATAATACCTTGTTGGAACGAAAAGAAAAAGAGCTTTCTAATGGTGGGTGGCTCGTCTCCATCTAATAACGGACGAAGAAGTTATGGCCGGAACAGTGAAGGGAGTCGTGGCTAGGTGGCGAGAGAGAAATCCGAGAGAGAGAATTTTTTAGGGAAATGGCAAGAGAGGGGGGTGGCCGGCCAAAATGAAGAAGAAGAAGAAGAAGAAGAAGAAGAAGAAGAAGAGAGAGAGAGAGAGAGAGAGAGTCTTCTTTAATCTAAATTAGGCAAAGCTTGCATGGTAGTTGGGAACAAGACTTGGATTTAATTCTTAGTAGGTGGCTCTCTCCTTATAATGACACTTGGCATTGAATATCTTGAAGCTCCAATTACCACTTTGCCCTCATAAATTTCGGCCAACTAAGGGGGATGGCAAATGACTAAAATGCCCTTGTTCCATTCTTAAGGAAATGGTACCCTTCCAGGAGCAAAATGATAATTTCACACTTATAGTCCGAAATTTCACTTTTCTAATATCAATTACCCTCGATGAGGCGTCATCCATTTCTTTTCAAATGTTGGAATTCTTCATTGTCTGATATCCAATTTGGAGATCCCATCTCATGTCAATAGCCTCGAAGAAGGTCGGAATTCGGAATGTCACAGATAAATTATGCATAAATTACTTATACATATATTGGTCTAATTTAATTTAATAAATTGAACAAATGAGATTTAATTTGATTTAGTAAGTTACAAAGATAAAGACATCTTAATTTTAATATATATATAATTCCCTTAATTAAATGAAAAAATAGGAATAATTTTTTTTGTAGCTATCAAATAAGTTTCTTTTTTTTTGTTTTAGGAACAAGAACTTTATGTAGTTACCAAACGGGTTTCTATTTCCAAAAATCGTAACTGGGAACATAAAAAAAAATGTTTCTGTTGCAAAAATGTTCCCAAGAACAGAAACATTACCATACGCAGCCTTAATGCCCTGATTGAAATCGGTTTATGAGGAGTTGTAGTTGGGCTCTATAGAGGGTGGTTCGGCCACGAGGATCAAGGGAAAGACTTATGAGGCGCGGTGCTATTATGGTTGTTTGCCGGTTAAATGAGCGCTAATTGCCTTTGGGTTGGGTGAGACTAAATTTGGATCGTCAGGTGAATCACTAGATGAATATGGATGGGGATCGAATCCGTTGGTTGCTCGACCATGAGGTGTGGTGGAAGGGGTCGATGGAGTTTTGGGATTTTCATCTTAATTTTATCGGAGGGATACCTAAATGTTATGTGACTTCTCCTTGTACATGTCTCGTGGTGGCTTTCCTTGATATTGTGTTGTCTCGTTGCTTGTTGAGATTTACTTGATGAAATGAATGGATGGATTTCCTAGTAGCTTGGTTATGATGGGATAAATAAAAAATGAGGCTTTCAACAAACACTCACAACTCAACTTTACTCTCAAAGAAAGAGGAGACCGAATATGGCTTTTCAATATTATGTATTCACAATCGATTTATCCATACTGAAATGGTTACAAGACATGCCTATTTATAGGTTTGAAACACCACTCTTGACATACTCTAGTTACATGAACATAAAAATGTACATACGTAGCATTTACTACACATCGGAATAAGAAAAGACTCTTTGATATATTTGTTATGGAAATCTTCTCTCTATTTTGATTCAGACAAAACTATCAACAGAATTTGTGTGATATTTGTAATGTTTCATTGCAGGAAGAATGTGTTAAATATAAGTTTCAATTGCTCCAATTCTGACATTAAGACTCAAGTAAAAAGTAGTCATGTAGTTGCTTCTGAAGATGTTCTGAAGGAGTGCTTCTGAAGACAGTCAGATGGAAATGCTTCTGAAGATGTTCAGATGGAGTGCTTCTGAAGACGGTCAGATGGAGTTGTTTTTTAGGGTCAGATGCAACATGATTTCTCATTTGAATGTTTATTCGTCTAAAGAACTATATGCAGTGTCAGATGGACTTTATTGAAGCTCAGTATTACCATTACAAGATATTTGCTCAGATTCAGAAAGTCTTCCTCTGAAGACTGCTTCTGAGACTGGTCAGATTCTGCACCTATCTACAAAACAGATTCTGAAAATCCACGAATGGCAGGTTTCTGATCAAGGCAAGTTTCATTATGGAAGTATGTGATATTTGATTGACTTCAATTAGGAGGAAATCTACGATTGGATATTACCTTCCAAGAATATATTTGGTGACTTATTTAAATCTACTCCACTTTTGAAAACTGAAGATTTGGTTGTATGGGCGGCTGAATCAGAAGGGTTCAAATTCTACTTCAATGGTTATCATATTTTCTCAGATACAGTCTCGTTCAATCACGATTGATGACGTCCAATCAAAGATTTAAGAACGATCCTTTGAATGATTATCCAACGACTACTTTGGAGGTAAATGAGTTTAAAAGAAGAACCATGGTGATCTGCGAAGAAGAGTTGTGAACCAAAAATTCAAAGTGCAAGAGTTGTTCAGATTCACTAAATTATTCTGAGAGTTCTAAATTCCTTTCACTGTGAGGATTTGTAAGAGAGACTAAGTGTTTGATATCACTTGTAATCTTCATCAAATCATTCTAGTGAAATCCAACTAATCGGCTGTCATCGTGGGAGAGTAGATGTAGGCCTAACAAGCGGAACCACTATAAACTCAGCATGCACCTTCTTCACTCTAAACTCTATTTTTGTGTTTGGATTGTTTGCACGTTATTATATTGTTCTTGCTACTGATCGTGAATTGAAATTGTTTTATTTTCGCAATAAATTTCAATTAGTTTCACAAGCACCTATTCACCCCCTCTAGATGTTTTTGCTAGCCACAACAATTGGTATCAAAGCAGGTTATTCTTGTTTAAGAAGTGTTTTTGACTTCTGAGTTAACGATCTATTATGTCTAGCAATTACTCTTCAAGAACAAGTGACCCGTATTTTGCCAACAAACCACCATATTTTGATGTAAAGGATTACAATATGTGGAGCAACAAAATGAAATGGTTTTTCAAGGCTTATGATGATCTGATGTGGGACGTTGTCACAAATGGCGTTGTACCTGCTGCTGCTGCAACTGCATCCCTTGAAAATGGAACAACTCCTACTACAACGATGACTAATACTAAAAGAGCCAAAAGACGAGGCTTGGATTCCAAGGCTATCAATGCTTTATTTTTTGCCTTATCAACTCATCTATACAATCGTGTCTCAGAAGAAAAATTTGCAAAAGCAATATGGGATAGACTTCACATTACCTTTCAAGCAACCAACAGAGTGAAAGAAACGAAACTTAGCATTCTACTGAGTGATTATGAAGCATTTCAAATGAAACCAGATGAATCCAATGCTGATATGATAGATAGGTTTCAGAGCCTCACAAGTAGTCTTGCAAGACAAGGTGTACCCATTGCAGAACCAATGCAAGTAAGAAAGATATTTAGAGGTTTCACAGATAATTGGAACTACATCAAACCCTCTATACAAGAATGTCAAACAATCAGACCACTCTCAGTGGATGAGCTTGTTGGGACATTGCAATCTTATGAGACAGAACGTGCCAACAAAAAGGGAGATCAAACATGTAAGAAATCAATTATTTTAAAAACTGAAATTGTTCAAAGTTTGTCTGATACGGATGATGAAGAGCTAGCACTTATGGTAAAGAAATTTAGAAAGATGGCTCAAAAGGCCAGAAACTTCAAGGGAAAGAAATCATTGAAGAAAAATGATTAGAAATTATCAAGTAATGATTCTCAAGAAAGCAAATATGTGATATGCTTTCATTGCAAGAAAGCAGCACATATCAAGCCAAATTGTCATACCCTGAAAAACGACAAAAGCAAGTATGAGAAGTATAAGAAGGCCTTAAAGGCAGAAAGGTTAAGTGATTCTAATGATAGTGAAGATGACTATGCAAACATTTGTTTGATGACCAACTCGGATTCAGAATCAGATTCTAGTTCAAATTCAGAAATAGAGGTATGTTTATCTAAACTCCTTGATGAAGTTACAAAATATATTGATGAACTTTGCAAATATTATAAAGAAACTCTTAAAAGGGTTTCTATTTTGAAAAAGGAAATCTCTTCCTTAAAACAGCAAGATACTTCTCAAAAAGAGAAAATTGAATTTTTGCAACGAGAATTTCATCAGTTGAAAGAAAGCCATGATTCTATTTCAAAAGAAAATGTACTTTTAAAAGTGAAATTTTATGATATTTCAAAAAGATTTTCACAAAGCTCAAAAACTTTAGATAACATCATTCCTAAACAAATACATTTCAATGATAGATCATGATTAGGTTTTAAAAAGGAAAGTGATCTCAAAAATTATTTTCCTAAAACAAATTTTCGAGAACCTACTATTTCTGCATATAAACAGCATTTTTACAAGCAATTCATGAGATCCTGCATACGTCAATCTTGTGTGAATTGTAGTGATCCAAGTCACATTAAGGATTATTGCAAGAAAATCTGGAGGCCTGTTAACACAAGGTCATCAGGTTCCACTGACACAGAAGGACCCAAGAAAGCATGGGTACCAAAGAAGCAGTGAGTTGTTTAACTTTTACAGGTCCCAAAGAGAAAGAAGAACAAATGATTTCTCGACAGTGGGTGTTCAAGTCACATGACTAGTAACCTAGAAATGTTTATATCTCTATCGGAATACAATGGTAGAAGTGTGTCTTTTGGAGGAAGAAACAAAGGAAAAGTCATTGGAAAAGGAACTGTCAAAATTGAAAATCTGACAATGAATGATGTCTCATTAGTCAAAAGATTAAACTACAATCTAATCTCTGTAAGTCAACTCTGTGATTCTAGTTATGAAATATGTTTCCAAGATTTGAAATGCACAAGTGTGAGCAAAGACAAGAAGCAAAGCTTTACTGGGCGAAGGCATAGAAATATTTATCTTCTGGATGTTGATTCTGAAGATGCAAAATGTCTCATTTCTATTAAGGATGAATCTGATATATGGCACAAAAAATTAGGGCATATCAATGTGAAGCATATTTCAAAGCTCTCTAAAAAAAAGGCTTGTTCGAGGGTTATCTCAAACAAAGTTTGAAAAAGGAGGACTTTGTCATGCATGCACACTTGGTAAGTAGGTAAGAAGCTCTTTTAAATCTATAAATCAAATTTCTTCTAAGCAGACCTTGCAGCTGCTTCATATGGATATTTTTGGTCCAAACAGAACCTTAAGTCTTAAAGGTAAGAAATATTGTCTTGTTATTGTTGATGATTTCTCAAGATTTACATGGGTATTATTTCTTGCACACAAAAATGATGCCTTTACATCGTTTTTAAAATTTGTAAAAAGAGTTCAGAGCGAGAAATGTTATATCATTTCATGCATAAAAGTAGATCATGGGGGAGAATTTGAAAATCAAAGTTTTTCTAATTTTTGTGATGAATTTGGAATTCAACACAATTCTTCTACTCCTTATACTCCTCAACAGAATATGATAGTAGAGAGGAAAAATCGGTCTTTGCAAGAAATGGCTAGAACACTTTTGATTGAAAGTAAAATTACTTCTTACTTTTGGGCAGAAGCAGTTTCCACAACTTGTTACATTTTAAATCATATTTCTCTCGGACCTATTATTGAGAAAACTCCCTATGAACTCTTCAAAGAAAGAAAACCTGATAGTGTATACTTTTGTGTATTTGGCTATAAATGCTTTATTTTGAAGAATGCTAATGATCGTATTGGGAAGCTGGATGATAAAGGAAAAGTTGTCAGAAATAAAGCAAAACTAGTAGCAAAAGATTATTCCCAAGAAGAAGGAATAGACTACGATGAGACTTATGCACCTGTTGCTAGGTTAGAAGCCATCAGGTTACTTCTTGCTTATGCTTGCTACAATGATTTTAAACTTTTTCAGATGGATGTGAAGAGTGCATTTCTAAATGGCTACATCAAAGAAGAAGTTTATGTTGAGCAACCCCCTGGTTTTGAAGAACCTAGAGGAAAGGACTTAATTTATGCTCTAGGAAAAGCTCTCTATGGATTGAAACAAGCACTTCGTGCTTGGTATGAAAGGTTAAGTAGTTTCTTATCTAAACAAAAGTTCGTCAAAGGTAATGTAGACACTACTATTTTCATTCAGAAGCAAGGTAAAGATATTCTACTTGTTCAAATTTATGTTGTTGATATAATTTTTGGTTCTTCTAATGAATTTCTCTGCAAGAATTTTTCTAAAGTGATGCAGGATGAGTTCGAAATGAGTATGATGGGAGAGTTACGATTCTTTCTTGGACTTTAGATTCATAAGTCACAGAATTGAACTTTTATTCATCAAGAGAAATACACACTGAAAATTGTGAAGAAGTTTGGTTTGGAAAACTGCAAAAAGACAGAAACTCCTATGTCTCATTCCTCCAAGCTTGATAAAGATGAAAATGGAAAAGAAATTGATCCTAAACTATATCGTAGTATGATTGGATCACTACTTTATCTCACAGCTTCAAGACCAGACATTCTATTCAGCATCTGTTTGTGCCCCATATTTCAATCAAATTCAAAAGAGTTACATCTCTCAGCAATCAAAAGGATAATCAAATACAATGGGACTTATCCTAGTTATGGTCTATGGTATTCTAAAAGTTCTAATTTTATTCTGAGAGGATATTCAGATGCAGTTCTTGCAGGTTGCAAAATTGATAGAAAGAGTACTTCTGGAACTTGTCAACTCATGGGAAATATGCTTATATCATAGTATTCCAAGGAGCAAAGCACAGTTGCCTTCAGCACAGCTAAAGCAGAATATGTATCTCATAGAAGTTGTTGTGCTCAAATTCTCTAGTTGAAGTAACAACTAAAAGATTATGGTGTTGAAGATACAAATGTGGAGATCAAATGCGATAATGCAAGCGCTATAAATCTCACAAAGAATCCTATTTTTCATTCAAGAGCAAAACACATTGATATCAAACATCACTTCATACGTGATCATGTTCAGAATGGTGATGTTCATGTTCATTATATTGATACAAAAAATCAGCTTGCATATATCTTTATTAAACCCTTGGACAAAGAGACCTTTAATTTTATTAGAAATGAATTAGCTGTCACTAATTTTTCGTCTTAAGTATCCTTTAGATCAGGTTTAGAAGGAACGTCAGAAGAAACATCAAAAGGAACCGTCAGAAGGAAACATCAGAAGGAACCGTCAAGTCTAAGCTGAACATCCTTTGAGACCCATAAGCCATCACGAGCCGACGAGTCCGACCATAAGCCTGTCGACATCTTTGTTCATGTTGTCCCGCCCCATCATCATTCGCCATCCAGTCGTGCCGACACCATCAATAACCATGGTGACAATTCTTGAATCAAGTCCAAGCAGTGCCTTTCCTTCCCTGAAGTCCACGGTCAAAGAAGATTCACGGAGAATTCAACTCAAGCATGTCCACACTTGACAAAAGACAAAATTGTTAGCAAAGTCAACATGTACGTGGGTCCTTGATGTTGTGCCAGACCATTGCTTGATCGATGTTCAGAAATTTTGGTTCTGGAGATACAAACTTGGCGAATTTCGACATGTCATGTCACACCCCGAACCCGGCGAACACGCGAGCATCCTACCTTCGCCATTACCTTTGATGATCTCCCAAGAACCAACGGCCAATGCTTAAAGGTCTATATAAAACATGTATGCGAAAGAGATGACAACTCCATAAAAATAACTTTTCAAGATGACTTAGGACAAAAGAAAGGGATACACTTCTCATTAAAGCCAAAGTCAGGTACAATTCTAACTACAAATAATATATAGTCTCTAAGGTCTTAATCAAATAAAATCTTCACATCCTCCAGAAACTTCTTCCAATGCCAGTCCATGGCAAGCTCGAGTCTTCATCGTCTAGGACCTGAAAATGTTGTCCCACGACGGGGTGAGATATAAATCTCAGTAAGCTAAACCTAACCCTATACTAGGCTATCAGTACCTCCAGACGTTTTAGAAAACTGGGTATTTTGGAATTAAAAACTTTAGCATGGTAAAACGGGGTACTTTCCAAAATATGGCATTTAAGTACTTTCAATACAGCTTGACTCAGTCAAGAAAAATCATGATAACTCTAAGCTTCGTACAATGGTAGGGTTTTTCAATCACAAGCATACACTCAAGGTAACTTTTCAATCTATGAGGCATTTTCAAACTCGTGAGGCAACTTTCATACTTGAAACAACTCTTCAAAAACATGAGGCATATTCCATTTCTCAAAATCGTTCTTGATTTTCCCAAAAACCAGGTCTTTCCGTATCCGCCCATCTTGGGCCGCCCACTTTGGGGCTGCGAGATGATTCGGTCTCCATATGACCCGTCGGTACATATGAGACTCTCGCGTCCGGACCTAGAGATGATTCGGTCACCATACGACTCTCGACGCCCATTTTCAATCGAGATGAATCGTGTCGGTATGGGACTCTCTAGCCGCACGACCTCATCAGGTCAAATGGGAGTAACTCCCTCCCAACACATTGGCCAAATTTCATAATTCCTTGGCAATCCCACACGCAAGTGCACTTATAATTTTTCCCGCCGATCCCACACGCCAGTGCACATATAATTTCCTCGGCGATCCCATATGCCATTTTATTCATAAAAGTTTCAATTAAAGAAAACCTCATATTTTCATTTAAAGAAAACAATTCATGCCTCAAAATTCATCATTCAAGAACAACTCATGAAATCAAGCAGTTCATCGCCTACTCGAGGCCTTCGTTTCAAACGTCCCTCACTGGACAAAACACAATTCTCATTATGCAATTCTTAGTAAAACACAAGCATCATTCAGTTCAAATCGATCAAATCTCAAATTTTATCATTCACAAGTTATCTCAAGACTCGATTGATAAACCAATCAGCTTAATGCTCTCAAACAAATGAGAATTTCCACAAAGCACGCCGAATTGCCCAACCACATGTCACAACCGGATTAAGACTCCTCAGTTCAACCTCGATTTCAAAATTTCCATGTCATAAAACCACTCAAGCTCAATTCATCAAAATAGGGCAGATTTGGGTTTCCTCCCGTCTCTCACAAAATCAGTTCATGAAATCATTCAATCCAACTCAAAACTCCATCCTTTAGTAACATAACATCCTAATAGAGGTTTAGGCATAACTTACCTCGAGCCTAGGCCAAGCGATTCCATAAAATGATCAACACAACGTCGCGGCACCAAACTGTCCATTCTTGGCTTTCCACGACTAGATTCAGTCCCAAATAAACTGGTATTAATCTGTTGACCTTTTGAGAAATCTACTATCATAGCCTTATCCTTCAAGGTCTTATGGTCAAAGCGTCATTTTATTTTTCGAGTTTCCTAGGTCCACGTACCTTGTCATGCATTAGTCTTTCCCTTTTGATTAATCTTCTCAGGATTGATCAGATCCGAGCGAAATGTGACTGAAGTACATCGATCGATAGGTCTCACTCCATAGTCTCAAAATGGTAGGAAATTCAGAATGTCACAATTCTTCTCCCCTTAAAGAAATTTCGTCCTCGAAATTTGCAATTTCCCGATTATCCACTTCCATAGGGGTATTGGCGCCTCACCGCATCCTCACTTTTCAAATGGTTCCTCCCATTACTTGAAATTCCCATTTGTCCTTTCTGACAAAAATTATCCTCCTCCAGGAGGCGCCTCACCACATCCTCACTTTTCAATCGGAAGGCTTTTCCAAAATGTCGCCTTAAATTCATGTTCTTTTTCTATCACGATCATTACCAGATCATCATGAATACGTACTCCTTGGTGCCTCTACCATTTGGCTTAATCATCCAATTCAAACGTCCTTTTGTATCGTCGGGGACACACAAATTCCATTAGCTTACCTTCAATTGTCCCAATCGAACCATAGCCTTCTCGACTTCTCAAGCAAACTCATGATTAAGTCCTTAATAGCTCTTCCTTGATTACATTCGAGATCCTCCAATGACCAATTTAATCCACCAACTTGCAATGGTTATGCTTTCCCTTCAATCCCTTTAGAGTAGTCAACATTTCCAACTCTTGCAATTCACACAGTTGCGAGGTCTTTCCTTACACGAGCAACGCTCCCGTATTCATAAGTTATTTCATCCATCGACGTTGCTTCTCATCAATTCCTTTTGGAAACTACTACTCGATATTCTTGGAGTAGTTATAGACTTGAAATCTTCTTCCACCCAAACAATGTTTCCCAAACTTTGCCGCAAGGACAAACGCAAGTCAATTCCAATCATGCATTAAACATTTCAACTCATATGGCCTTACTACCACGGCGTACATGCAATGCTTACTTCAGGTCGCTTTGTTACGCCTCAATTTTCCTTTCCACGTTACATCATTAATATTCTATCGACTCTTTTGATTCCAAACAGGAACGCCACTACCAGCGTAATCGTCAACTTGACTCAACCCCTCAAAGACTCATCGCGTTCACTTGCCCATTTGGGTTACATCTCGTCCTGAGTCCATTTCATCAAGGGGCAACTCTCGTGGGGAATCCTCCCACAATCCGTCTATAACAATCCATCAATCCCAAGAAACTTCAAGTTTCAGCAACTTACATTGACCCTAGTCGATTCATCACTCATTCTCATCCTTAAAGGCTCCACATGGATTTCATTTCTCATAAATTTCACGACTGAGGAATCTTACCTCATCAGGCACATGGCTCATGCTCTTCACAATTCGAATACAATGAGCATATCTTTAGAGTCCATATAATACTCTTGAAAGTTGTTTATGTTTCTCATAACTCCTTAAATGAGCCAAATCATCGTCTCTCAGGACGGTAACAACCAATCCAATTATTCCTTGGATACTCAATTCGACTATTATCAACTTCTTTTTACCAGGTGTCAAATCTTTCAAACTGTTCCTCATACTTTTCACTTGAGAGCTTAGACCTTGGCTCTCTATTGTCTCGAGTCTCCTCTAGGACCACACAACATTTTATTCATTTTTGTCACTCTTCCCTTAGGAAGCATTAATGCCTTACCCTCTGGGTTCCACAACCAGCTACTACGACCATGTCTCAATTTCATCCATTTCACCGAATGTTGACATTATCCTGGAATTCAACGTTGTCTACAGGACAGTTTTTCGGACTTCACTTTCGGGAATCATTCAAGTTCTGCGTCTTCTTTCTTAATCCAAACGCTCGATCTTAATATCAAGACAATTTGGATTTCCTCTTCCTTCCACACTAGGGTCTCTTACCCTATGAATGAAACTATACACTTCAGTTGCATTCTCTCACTTCGAATCCACTTTGTCCTTCATATTCCATAGGACGTCAATCTTGGAATCTATATCAACTGCGATACCTTCACTCCATTCCAATGTCCCTATGCCTGACATTCTCCTTCTAATGACTCAGTCACCTCAAGTGACTCAGTCGAGGTTCTTCCTCAGCCTCCATAAATTCACGTATCGAATACTCAATTCAACTACCTTGAGTCACTTTGTAATTACACTTTAAGCGCTCTTCTCGCTTATTCAACCATTCATTATGATTACGAACATCCAAGACTATCAAGTCCATTCACTTTCCTTTCCCTCAACAACCATCTCATGGTCCAATCGCCCTTTAAGAACGACACCCTACTCTTTAGGGCTGACAACACACAATACCACTTCTAGTGGTCCCGATTCATCCTCAATCAATCCTATTTCATTCAACAAGGTCAAACAACTGACCTAACTTCTTCCCTAAATTTTCCTCACGACGAAAGAAACAAAACATCAATATCTCATTACGAGCCTTACGCCAAAGTAAAAGCCGTTTCTCGCAAGCACGTTCCATGTTCCATAATGAATATCTCTTTGCTCGTAATCCATCAGCAGGAGTTCTCTTATTCACATGTCTTCCGATCATTTGCTTCTCTTACTGAGTCACATTACCATTCCTCAAAGTCAGGAATAATCACTAGCCATAAGGCTTTCAAATTCCATTCCAACTGGAGACCTTGCGTCTCACTCAAAGGGTCATTAAGCACCCTTGGCACCCTTAGACAACCTCGAGAACTCTGTCTCACACTGGTCGATCGTCTTCAGATCCTTGCAAGATTTTTAGGATTCACACAACTATTGCTCTCAAGTAATTCCAAGAAGGTACTTCCATTGAACAATTCAACGAAGGTGGTCCAAACATATACCATGCCTTCAAGGAAAACTCTTCTGTTGGTAACACTTCACCAATCATCAATAGCCTCTTAAGGCTAATAACTGCCAGGGTTACTTTCTTTCTTTAGTGTACCCAAAATCTCTAAGGTTTTCTCATGAAACCCTCAATTTAAAAGAAGGCAATTTCAAATTTTATCCTTTTATCAAATTCAGTCAATCTCAACTTTATACATAGCTTCACAAGCTTTTCAAAACTCTCGTGGTTCCTGTCTACGTTTTCACTTTGGAAATGAGTAGTCTCAGGGTTACCCTTCTCGTGACTTCCATCACTTAACTCATCAGCATCAATCGTCTTAGCGACTTGGGTAACAATGGCAGCTCCTTCTCGAGTCTGCTTACCCTTCTATTTTCTCATTTTCACGTAAAGTTCTCACGACCCCTTATTACACTTGGGTCTCGCACGATTAACAAAATCGAGCCATATTCTCTACTCATACTCTAGTCTCTCATCTTTGCTCAATTCTCACAATCCATCTCAGTTCTTAGATCTTCTCATACCTCGCAAATGCGAGCCAAGTGCTCCTCTAGCGACCGTATTTTGGTCTTTCAACCTTATTAGGTTCTCTTGTCACTTGAACCACTATGATTCCCTCCAGGAATCAAAGACTTAAGTCATTTACTCAAGTCTAATAGCCTCAGGCTGCTCATCTCAATATCTTTCACCATCAACCATCCAGTGGTTCCCGAACAACTCTCAACTAGTTGTTCATTACCCAATGATTCCAGATCCTCATTAGTCAATGACTATTGTACAGGCCAGCTTCAACAAGGCGATTTCTCAGTTAACAGCCATTACTAGGCAAGCCTCAATTAGGCTAAAACTCAATTAGTCTAATATCAGGTAAACTCTCGAGGCACAAATTAATGCGTCAAACGTTCACACCTTAAGTCCAGACGTATCTGCGAGTTAGCAGTAACTCAACAGGCTTTCTCACATTCAAAAGACATCACCCAACGGCATTCAATGCCAAGACTCGCCATACAGGCCAAACACATGCGTCAATTTTCTTTTTCAAACAACACCCACTGCCATGTACGAAGCTTAACCATGCCAATCACATACACCATTACAAATACCATACAAATTTGAAAATTCACTGTGAGGATCACATTGGTGCAATACATCTCTTAACCAAAATTACACTCAATCTGATACCTAGACTCTCTCTTTCAATTTATGATTTGGATCATTCCTGCCTCCTTGCTATCTTAGAAGCCTGCCAAGAGCTGCTCCTTGTCCGAACCTCTCTATCCCGACGTACACTCCCCGCCCTCATCAGACCTAGTCGTTGCAGGCTGTCCCAAGTTATACATCTACGAAGAGAGTCTCGTTCCACATGTCCCATAACATGCTTCATTACGGTTTATAGGTATCCCATCAGCTTGTCTCATACCAAGCGACAGTTTATTAAGTCTAATAATGATAAGCTCATGTATTCACCTTCCTCAACTTTCATTTCAATGCCATAAACACATGCACTGAGTGATCGTCCTCAATACTTGCCACAACACATTCACTTCCAAATCAACTCTTAGTAGTAGAAGATTTCTATTTCCGCAAAGGACCATTCATCTTATAGATCAATTGCCTATGTTCAACCATATACCTCAAGGCCACAATCACGATTATAAAATCAAATCGACCCTTAGTTCTTAGGCAATTAGCCATTAACCTCAAACACATTCACAACCTCAAATCCATGCTTACAGCTCCTCAATTTATGCTCACTTCCTTGTGAACCTCAATAATATCACCGCCCAATATCATCAATTAAAATCAACGCTATAACCATTAGAGTGCACACAAGTTTAAGCCTATAATCCTTAAGATTCAGTAATCAGTGCTTAATCCTAAAGGTCACACTATCTAATTGTCCCCAAGCCATCTCTCCTTATCACTCCAACCTCAATCACATTGGATCGAGTTGACCTTGCTCTGATATCACTTAAACGGGGATGTCACGCCCCGAACCCGGCGAGCACGCGAGCATCCCCCCTTTACCGTTACCTTTGATGATCTCCGAGGAACCAATGGCCAATGCTTAAAGGTCTATATAAAACATGCATGCCAAAGCGAGGACAACTCCATAAAAATAACTTTTCAAGATGACTTAGGACAAAAGAAAGGGATACACTTCTCATTAAAGCCAAAGTCAGGTACAATTCTAACTACAAATAATATATAGTCTCTAAGGTCTCAATAAAATAAAATCTTCACATCCTCCAGAAAGTTCTTCCAATGCCGGTCCATGGCAAGCTCGGGTATCCATCGTCTAGGACCTGAAAATGTTGTCCCATGACGTGGTGAGATATAAATCTCAATAAGCTAAACCTAACCCCTAAACTAGGCTATCAGTACCTCCAGACATTTTGGAAAACTGGGCATTTTGGAATTAAAAACTTTGGCATGGTAAAACGGGGTACTTATGGCATTTCAGTACTTTCAATACAGCTTGATTCAGTCAAGAAAAATCATGATAACTCTAAGTTTCGTACAATGGTAGGGTTTTGGTAGGGTTTTTCAATCATAAGCATACACTCAAGGCAACTTTTCAATCCATGAGGCATTTTCAAACTTGTGAGGCAACTTTTATACTTGAAACAACTCTTCAAAAATATGAGGCATATTCCATTTCTCAAAATCGTTCTTGATTTTCCCAAAAACCAGGTCTTTCCGTATCCGCCCATCCCGGGCCGCCCACTTTGGGGTGCGAGATGATTCGGTCTCCATATGACCTGTCGGTACATACAAGACTCCCGCGTCCGGACCTAGAGATGATTCGGTCACCATACGACTCTCGACGCCCATTTTCAATTGAGATGAATCGTGTCAGTATGGGACTCTCTAGCCGCACGACCTCGTCAAGTCAAATGGGAGTAACTCCCTCCCAACACATTGGCCAAATTTCAAAATTCCTTAGCGATCCCACACGCAAGTGCACTTATAATTTTTCCCGGCGATCCCACACGCCATTGGCGATCCTACACGCCCGTGCACATATCATTTCCTCGATGATCCCATACGCCATTTTTTTTATAAAAGTTTTAATTAAAGAAAGCCTCATATTTTCATTTAAAGAAAATAATTCATGCCTCAAAATTCATCATTCAAGAACAACTCATGAAATCAAGCAGTTCATCGCGTACTCGAGGCCTTCGTTTCAAACGTCTCTCACTGGACAAAACATAATTCTCATTATGCAATTCTTAGTAAAACACAAGCATTATTCAGCTCAAATCGATCAAATCTCAAATTTGATCATTCATAAGTTATCTCAAGACTCGAATTGTAAATCAACCCGCTTAATGCTCTCAAACAAATGAGAATTTCCACAAAGCACGCCGAATGGCCCAACCACATGTCACAACCGGATTAAGACTCCTCAGTTCAACCTCGATTTCAAAATTTCCATGTCATAAAATCACTCAAGCTGAATTCATCAAAATAGGGCAGATTTGGGTTTCCTTGCGTCTCTCACAAAATCAATTCTTGAAATCATTCAATCCAACTCAAAACTTCGTCCTTTAGTAACATAACATCCTAATAGAGGTTTAGGCATAACTTACCTCGAGCCTAGGCCAAACGATTCCATAAAACGATCAATACAACGTCGCGGCACCAAACTGTCCATTCTTGGCTTTCCACGACCAGATTCAATCCCAAATAAACTGGTATTAATCAGTTGACCTTTTGAGAAATCTACTATCATAGCCTCCTTCAAGGTTTTATGGTCAAAGCGTCATTTCCTTTTTCGAGTTTCCTAGGTCCACGTACCTTGTCATACATTAGCCTTTCCCTTTTGGCTAGTCTACTCAGGATTGATCAGATCCGAGCGAAATGTGACCGAAGTACATCGATAGATAGGTCTCATTCCATTGTCTCAAAATGGCATGAAATTTAGAATGTCACATATCATTGTGAGCACCACTATCGAGCTGAACACTGTCCATTGCCGTTCAACCCCAAGCCGATCATCCGCCCGCCAGTCCAATCCACAACACTTTGAATTAGGTAAGTCAGCTTGTCTAAATTTGATTTTCCGATATTATTCCGATTGTGAATCATTGATATATCTTGTATATTTTTCTAAATAAAAAAAATCCTAAATCTAAATTTGAAAGATTACTTTTCCTAATAGGCAACGTTTATGTTAAATCAGACGATTCCTCCCATTACCATTCGGGAACTATCCTATGGCTTAGTTAAAATAGGAAGTTAGCTAATTTGATCTATTGACATTTAGATCCGATACGCTATCTTCATAAGCCGATTTTTGATTTGGGAGCATCAAATTTTCGAAAATCATGAAGTGGATACTCATGAATTGTTCTTGATTGATCTTGATCGTTATCTTGAGATTGGTTGATATTATCTTATTCGAATTCCATACATAAAAAATTCCTAAAATATTTTAGTAAGATATGGTTTTCTAGAAGCCGTATCTAATCAAAATTTTTAAGAAGATAAAGATTCTTAGAAGCTTTATCTCATTGGAGAAATTTGAATAAACACTAAGATAATCAATCAACCATACCTTATAAGAAGCACAAAAATTCCAAAGAAATGCCAAAAGAATTATGCATTTCTTGCATTTGTCTCGTGCATATCTTTATGTCCATTTTGCATATCTTTGCATATTTTTTTTTCGACTATCACTCATCTCACTTTGCATTTTTTTATTACAAAAAGCATTGCCATATCATGCATATCTCATGCATCTTTTAATGTCGAAAATATTAGAAGATAAGATAAAAAATCTTCCCATTCATGATCTTGCATTATCTCATCTCATTCGTATTTTCGAGTACCATTTAGTCCATTATCCATCTTTTATCAAAAATCATGCATATTATATCATAGCATTCGCATGTCTCATAATTCGTTTATGTTGTATTATATTTTGCTATGTCATTTTACATGTCATTAGCATCATGTTTAGGGTATTCATGCTAGGCTATTCTATTGCTTAGTTAATTTTCTTGAATTAGAATTTGCATGCTACTTAGTCTAATTATAATTTTTCGCGTGTTATATGTAGTCCTTGCATGATTAGTTTAGTTAATGGCATACTTGCTTGCATTTTTGCCCCCATCGAATTGCCTTGCGTCATCATTGATGTTATGTCTTTTTTTTTTCTGTTTTGCTTGCTTTAATTAATTAGTTAAACTTTGCATATAGGAGTACATGACTTTAACTTCGCATGTCTTGCATTGCATCCTCTATTCACGTCATTGCTTTTATTTTTTGCCCATTCATGCATCACAATCACTCATGCATAATCATAAAAAGCGAAAACATGAAAGACACCTCATTCGAACATTAAGTGAATTCAATCAAGCTCGAGTCGCCGAAGTGGGATATCTCATGGAATTAAGGTACCGAAAGGGCATTAGTTTTAATTAACTAGTGTAATCAAGTCCCTGAATCCTCAATCTCTGGTTCGAAGAAGTAAAATAGTTCTCCCGCTATTTTACTTAGGTTTCTAATCAACCTACCAAAAATAATTAGTGGCGACTCCAAATTCTAAATCATTTTTAATTAATTTAAGTTGCGATTTGGTAGGGTTTGGGAGAGTCCGTATTAGGTTAGTCGTTAAGTCAACCTGATAATCCATTAGCCTAGAATTAGCCTATTTTTAGGTCGCGACACCTAGAGATACATATTTAGCTTTAGTAGTACTGAGTGAAATTGTGCTCTGCTTTTTGGAATACCATGATATGAGCATATTCCCCATAAGTTGACAAGTTCCAGAAGTACTCTTCTTGTCAATCTTACAACCAGTAAGATCTGCATCTGAATACCCTCTTAGAATGAACTCATAACCTTTAGAATACCATAAACCATATCTGGGATAAGTTTCAATACATTTGATAATCATTTTGATAGCTGAGAGATGTGATTCTTTTGGATTGTATTAAAATCTGGCACATAAACAGACGCTAAATAGAATATCTAGTCTTGAAGCTGTGAGATAAAGTAGTGATCCAATCATACTAATATATAGTTTACGATCAACTTCTTTTCCATCTTCATCTTTATTAAGTTTAGAGGAATGAGACATAGGAGTTTCTGTCTTCTTGCAATTTTCCAGACCAAAATTCTTGACAATCTCCAGTGCATATTTTTCTTGATGGATAAAAGTTTCACTTTTTGACTAATGAATCTGAAATCCAAGAAAAAATCTTAATTCTCCCATCATACTCATTTCAAATTCATCCTGCATCATTTTAGAGAAATTCTTGCAAAGATATTCTTTAGAAGAACTAAAGATTATATCGTTTACATAAATCTGAACAAGTAAAATATATTTACCTTCCTTCTAAATAAAAAGAGTAGTATCTACATTACCTTTGACGAGCTTTTGTTTAGACAAAAAGCTACTTATACCAAGCACGAGGTGGTTGCTTCAATCCATAGAGTGCTTTCCTTAATGCATAAACAAGGTCTTTTCCTCTGGGTTCTTCGAAACCAAGAGGTTATTCAACATAAACTTATTCTTTGATGTAGCCATTTAGAAATACACTTTTCACGTCCATCTTAAACAGTTTAAAGTCATTGTAACAAGTATAAGCAAGAAGTAGCATAATGGCTTCTAACCTTGCAACTGATGCATAAGTTTTATCATAGTCTATTCATTCTTCTTGAGAATAGCCTTTTGCCACTAGTCTTGCTTTGCTTCTGACCACCTTTCCTTTATCATTCAGTTTGTT
Source organism: Rhodomyrtus psidioides (assembly GCA_021437785.1). NCBI lineage: Eukaryota > Viridiplantae > Streptophyta > Magnoliopsida > Myrtales > Myrtaceae > Rhodomyrtus > Rhodomyrtus psidioides. The sequence goes on along the minus strand of JAILYB010000166.1, from coordinate 208,132 downwards.
TCTGAACACCCATTTAGTTCTAATTACTGGACGATTCTTGGGCCTAGAAACCAGTTCCTAAACATTATTGACTTTGAACTAATGTAGTTCTTCTTGCATTGCATTGATCCAGTTTTCATTTTCTAGTGCTTCTTCAATCCATTTTGGTTCTACTTCAGATACAAGAGCTATATTACTCATTGCTTGCTTGAAATTTGATCTTATCTTGATACCATCATCTAGACTTCCCATGATAAGTTCCTTTGGATGACTGGATTTGTGTTTTCATTTTTTGTTGAATCGATCTTCTGAAGATTCTTCAGATTCATTCTGCACTACTTCTGAACTTTCTTCATTCAGATAAACTTCCTTCTGAGTAACTTTAGAAGCAACATTTTCTTCTGAATCTCACTTCTCTTTAAATTCTTTCTGTGAATCTGAAATTTGTTGAAGAATTTGAGCTTGACTAAATTCATATTCATCGTTCTGAGGACTTTCATCAAACTTACTGTCACGCCCTGCATCCTTCGGGCCCGCTAACATCCCGCCACGACCGTTCAATTCAGTAGTTCCCAGGATCAACGGTGAACGACTTAAGCGCGATATGAAATGCGCACGCAGAAGCGGTGAATAATCTCATTTACAAAAATTTTCTTCCGATCACAATGACTTAGGATGAAAAAGAGAGATTTAAAACTTAATTCATACATTCCTTCAAAAGCATCAAGTACACATCAAAAGGTTACAACTGGCCATTTCTGAAATACAACTTCCTTTAATAAAGCAATGGTAGATGAAGTTTAACCCTATGGAGTTATACAGGCGTTTACAACCCAAAATGACAAAGCTGCTCCCTAAGACTACAAAAACAAATACAGTCAGGTAAGGTTAAGGGTTCATCTACTTCAAAAGGGTATATTCCAAAGTCAGTCCATAGTAGTCACAAGATATTCATTATTCGGGACCTGAAAATGTTATCCCACGACGGGGTGAGAATAAATCTCAGCAAGTCATTCCTAAATCTAAACTAGGCCATTAGTACCTTCAGACACTTTGAAAACAAACAATTCTAATAGAAAGCATAACCATGGCGTTTGGGACAATAAATAAAGGTACGACAAATAGACACCCAATTCAAGACGCGATTTCACTTTTTAAGCTAAGCTTCATACTTTAGGCATTTAAACAATCAACTACTCGAAGAAGACATTCCATCAAATAACTTGATTCTAGCTATTCAGCCCTCGCCATAGCGCCTAGAATATAGCTTAATAATCACATTGTATTAGGAAGGACTCTCGTCGTAATGCTCAGGTCAAATAAATTCATACGCCCGGACCTTCTTAGGCCATACTTGCATTTGGTAAACGCCATCATCATAATGCCAAGGCGATTATATGTTTAAAAGTGTTAGGATGCACGTGTGAGTTGTGTTAGAGAAGTCCCACATCGGATAATTGATGTGGTATTGAGCAGTTAATATACCCAAGTTGGCCCATAACTCATTGGCTTAAGCTTTTGAGTGAAGGTGGGTCTAACTGGATATATTGACGGACTCGGACTTGGGCTCCCTCTTGGCGATCTCCCTAGGTGAAAGTATCGGACTTCCGCTGCGCGCTCCCAACAAAAAGGACCCCTAGTAAAAATGGCTCTCGGGTCATGCTTTAACCTTAATAGGTTAATATGTGATTTAGTACTTATACATCTCATTCCAACGGCCAATTGCACACAAGATCACTTAGTGAAACAATTAACCATCAAGGCACATAGCCACGGTCATAAGTCATCCATGAGCATTCGATTTTACACTTCCCATTCAAAATCTGATTTAGTCAATTAAACCACTTCACTTACTCAAATTAAGCTAGAATGACTTCAACACATGCTCAAGACCCTAAGATCATTCATGACTAGAATAGGACTTCATCATTTAACCTCAATTTCGCCATTTTTAATCCAAGAAGCGATCAAGCACGGTTCACCCATTTCGTGGCGGTCCGATTTATCCATGACCAGGTTTACTTCTATCAAAACTGACACCATCTTGTTTACTTTTTGGGCAACCCAACTTTAGTATCATGTCCCTCATAATCTTACGGTCGCGTAATAGAAAATGGGGCTCAATTCGGACTCCGGACGACCTAGAACGAGTCATTCTAATTTCGACGTGTGCTGAAAACGGGAATTACGGGCTTTCGGGATTCTTCAACGTTTTTCACACAAATCTGCCCCTAAAACTCTACCAATCCAATCATAAAATATTTATTAGTAACCTAACATCCTAATAGAGGGTTAGGATCAACTTACTCTTGATTTGAGCTAGCGAGACGGCCATGGAACCTATACCAAGTCAAGGTTCCAAGTCTGGTCGGTGAAGGGCAGAATCTGTCCTTGAGAGATTCACACAAAACCAGCCATTATGGTCTACCAAAATCCTTCCAAATCTCACTCACAAGTTGATAAACACTTAAACTAAGTCTTAGAGTGTCTTACCAAGAGATCGGGGTGAAATGAGCTAAAAAATCCAACTGTGGAGCTCTCGGGTTCAAGTCAGATTGGTCGGCGATGTCTCTGGCTTTCGATGGCTCTACGAGACAAACGGCTGGGTGGATTGGGGCTCATGATAGCTCGTTAGAACAACATGAGAAAGCGCTTTCCAATGGTCAGTGGCTCGTCGGTAGCTGATCACGGATGCCGACGGGACTAGGTTCCGAGCGGGTAGTGAGCAGAGAGAGTTTGAGAGTGAGAGAGAGAGAGAGAGAGAGAGAGAGAGAGAGAGAGAGAGAGAGAGAGAGAGAGAGAGAGAGAGAGAGAGAGAGAGCACGCCATTGCTTCCTCAAAGCTTCTTCAAGAGGCCTCATGCAAGTGGGAAGACAAAGAAGTGACTAGGTGATGGATTGACAAGTTGAATGACATGTGTAAGAGTGATTGACATGAATGACATTTTCTTTTTGGGTTTTTGACTTTTGTGGCCACTCTTGTCTTCTTCCCCATCAATAATGCAAGACCACAATGACAAGAATGCCCTTCTAATTTTCTAGAGGCATGAGCATTTCTTCGGAGGTAAAATGGTTATTTCCAATTCCAGTCTAAATTTCGCTTTTACGATCATTCTAGGGCAAACCATGATCTTAATTGCTCTCGATGATGTGATGTCCAATTTATTTATATTGGAATCCTTGAATAATCGACCTCCAATCTCGAAGTCCAATTTATGGTCAAATTCAGTCAATGGTCATTCCAGTGCATCTCAAACTAACGGACGGCTCTTAGGAGTTACGCGTATCGACCCGTGATTAGTGTCACGTTTTGGAGTTATTCAAGCCATGGCGACCTTGGTTGTCATGTAATTGCGAGGGTCAATCACTAGTTACAAAGGACGCGATCGTCAAGAATCGATTTAGGTTAATTTGCAAATTATACTAAGGTCAGACGGATTCATCCGTGAACCAATTGCATAACGCTAGCAAATCGTTCTAATACCATTTTTAGATCGGCCTTTAATGGCCCAAAATATTTCCTCGGCAATCCATATGGTCAAGGTTCCAATCCATGGTCGAGCTCTTTAGTTTACGTACTTAAGTCCTAGTTAGTTAGCCATTCCCTTTTGGTTAGTCGACTCAAAAGAGATCAATTCTGAGTGAGACCTAACTGAAATACATCGATATGCATTCATTCATTCATTAGCTTCGAGATAGGGTTGGAATTTAGAATGTCACACTTACCATTCATTGATTCTTCAACAACATGAGAATTTTTGTTGTAGACTCTATAGGCATTGCTTCATGTTAAGTAGCCTAGGAAAATGCCTTCATCTAATTTCTCATCAAACTTGCCAATACGATCATTAGCATTTTTCAAAATGAAACATTTACAATGAAATATATGAAAGTATGCAACAATAGGTTTTCTTTCTTTAAAAAGCTCATAAGGGGTTTTCTCAATAATTGATCTTAGAGAAATGTGATTTACAATGTAGCAAGCTCTGGAAACTGCTTCTGCCCAAAAAATGAGAAGCAATTTTGCTTTCAATCAGAAGGATTATAGTCATTTCTTGCAAGGAGCGATTTTTTCTCTCTACTACCCCATTTTGTTGAGGAGTATAAGGAGCAAAAAAATTATGATGTATTCCAAATTCATAAAAAAAAAATATGGAAAACTTTGATTTTCAAATTCTCCCCCATGATCTGTTTTTATGTAGGAAATAGTATAACATTTCTCATTTTGAACTCTTTTAACAAATTTTGAAAACGATGTGAAAGCATCATTTTTGTGTGCAAGAAATAATACCCATGCAAATATAGAGAAATCATCAACAATAACAAGATAATATTTCTTACTTCCAAGACTTAAAGTTCTGTTAGGATAAAAAAAATGTCCATATGAAGCAGCTGTAGAGTTTGTTTTGAAGAAACTTGATTTGTAGATTTGAACGAACTTCTTACCTGCTTACCTAATATGCATGCATAACAAAGTCCTGCTTTTTCAAATTTTATTTGTGGTAAACCTCCAACAAGCTTCTTTGTAGAAAGCTTTGAAATATGCTTCATACTGATATGGCCTAACTTTCTGTGCCATAGTTCAGATTCATTCTTAATTGAGATGAGACATTTCATATTTTCAGAATCAACATCTAGAAGATAGATATTTCCATGCCTTCGGCCAGTAAAACTTTGTTTCTCATCTTTGCTCACACATGTGCACTTTAAATCTTAAAAATAAATTTCATAACCAGAATCACAAAGTTGGCTTATAGAGATAAGATTGTAGTTTAGTCCTTTGACTAATGAGACATCGTTCACTATCAAATTTCTAATTTTCACTATTCCTCTTCCGATAACCTTTCCTTTGTTATTTTCTCCAAAAGACACACTTCTACCATTATACTCTGATAAATGAATAAACATTTTTGGATCACCAGTCATGTGGCTTGAGTATCCACTGTCCAGAAACCATTTGTTTTTTCTCTTCTTTAAAACCTGCAAATAACAAACAACTCACGGTTTCTTTGGTACCCATGCTTTCTTGGGTCCTTCTGAGTTAGTGGTACTTAATAACTTTCTATTAACATGTCTCCAAATTTTCATGCAATGGTCTTTAATATGACTAGAATCACCACAATACGCACATGGTTGACATATGTAAGATCTTGTGAATTGCTTCTGAAAGTGCTGTCTATATGCATATATAGAAGGTTTTCGAAAATCTCTTTCATTTATTTTAGGAAAACGATTTTTGAGATCACTCTCTCTTTTGAAACCCAAACCAGATTTGTCATTGAAAGGAATTAGTTTTGAAATGATGTTGTCTATGGTTTTTGAACTCCGTGAGAACTTTTTTGAAATATTTTCAATTTCAACTTTTAGAAGGTCATTTTCTTTTGAAACAGAATCATGACTTTCTTTCAACTGATGAAATTATCGTTGTAAGAAATCAATTTAAACTTTTTGAGAAATATCTTGTTTCTTTAAAGAAGAAATTTCCTTTTTCAAAACAGAAACCTTTTTAAGAGTTTCTTTATAGTTTTTGCAAAGTTCATCAATATACTCAGTAACTTCATCAGGAAGTTCAAATAAACATACCCTAGTTTCTGAATCTGAACTAGATTCTGATTTTGAACCTGAATCAGCCATTAAGCAGATATTTGCATAATCATCTTCACTATCATTAGAATTGCTTAACATCTCTGCCTTTATAGCCTTTTTATACTTCTCATACTTGATTTTGTCCCTTTTTCAAAATGGGACAGTTTGGCTTGATATGCCCTGCCTTCTTGCAATGAAAGCATATCACATCTTTACTTTCTTATACATCATTGCTTGAAAACTTCTGATCATTTTTCTTGAATGACTTCTTTCCCTTGAAATTTTTGCCCTTTCGAGCCATTTCTCTAAATTTCTTCACTATAAGTGCTAGCTCTTCATCATCTTCATCTTCTTCATTTGTATCATACAAATTTTGAACAATTTCATATTTTAAAGCTGTTGAGTTCTTACCTTTTGAATCTTCTTTCTTGTTGGCACGTTCTGTCTTATAGGATTGCAGTGTTCCAACAAGCTTATCTACAGATAGTGGTCTGATTGTTTGACATTCTTGAGTAGAAGGTTTGATATAGTTCCAATCATCTATGAGACCTATAAGTATCTTCCTGACTTGCATTGGTTATGTAATGGGAGCACCTTGTCTAGCAAGATCACTTGCCAAAATTTGAAATCTATCAATCATATTTGTAATAGATTCATCTGGTTTCATCTAGAAGGCTTCGTAATCACTCAGCAGAATACTAAGATTTGTTTCTTTCACTCTGTTTGTTCGTTAAAAAGTAACATGAAGTTTATCTTATAAAGCTTTTGCATATTCTTCTTCTGACACACGATTGTACAGAGGAGTTTACAAAACATAGAATAATCCATTAATAGCTTTGGAATTCAGGCCTCGTCTTTTAGCTCTTTCTGTATCAGACATCATTGGAGTAGGAGTTGTTTCATTTCCCGTGGACGCAGTTGCAGTAGTAGCAGGCACAACGCCATTAGTGATAACATCCCACCTCAGATCATCATAAGCCTTGAAAAACCATTTCATTTTGTTGTTCCACATGTTATAATCATTTCCATCAAAATATGGTGGTTTGTTGGCAAAATACGAGTTAGCTGTTCTTGAGAAATTATTGCTAGACATGATAAATCGTTAACTCAGAAGTCAAAAACACTTCACAGATAAGAGTAACCTACTCTGATATCAATTGTTGGATCTAACAATATCACCTAGAGAGGGTGAATAGGTGATTCTGAGACAAATTGAAATTTATTACAAAACTAAAACAATTTCAATCCACGATTAGAATCAAGAACGGTATAATAACATGCAAATAATCTAAACATAGAAGTAAGAGTGTAGAGTAGAGAATAATGTACGCTGAGTTTATAGTGGTTCGGCTTGTTAGGCCTATGTCCAGTCTTCCACAATTATAGCCGATCGGCTGGATTTCACTAGAATGATTCAATGGAGGTTACAAGAGATGAAAGCACTCAATCACTCTTACAAATCCTCATAATGAAAGAATTTGAGAACTCTCAGAATAAGTATGTGAATCTAAACAACTCAGACACTTTAGAATTTCAATATACTTGACTCACTAAGCAGGTCACCATGATTTTTCTTTTATACTCTTTTGCTTCCAAACTAGCCGTTGGATAATCCTTCAAAGGATAGCTCTTCAATCTTTGATTGGACGTCATCAATCATGATTGAATGAGACTGTATCTGAGAAGATATGGTAACTGTTGAAGTAGAATATGAAACTTTCATATTTAGTCACCCATACAACCAAATCTTCAGTTTTCAAAAGTAGAGTAGATCTAAATAAGTCACAAAATTTATTCTTGAAAGGTAATGTCCAATCGTAGATTTCCTCCTGATTTGATTGAAGGAAAATCTTGTCAATCAAATATCACAAACTTCCATAAAAGGACTTGTCTTAATCGGAAACCTGCCATTCGTGGGTCTTCAGAATCTATCTAGAAGAAATTGTAGAATCTAAACAGTGTTCAAAAGCAGTCTTCAGAAGAAAAGACTCTCTGAATCTGAACAGATAAATTTGAACCATATTACTGAGTTTCAATAAAGTCCCTCTGACACATTATATATCTCTTCAAACGAATAAGCCTTCGGATATAATCATGTTCCATCTAATCATCTTCAGAAGCAACTCCATCTGAATATCTTCAAAAGCAACTCCATCTGAACGTCTTCAGAGGCAAATATATGACTACTCCTTGAGTCTAGATGCCAGAGATGGATCAATACAAACTCATGTTCACTTGTTCATTCTGCAATTAAAATATTGTAAATATTACTCATATTCTATCAGAACAAGGATAGTTTTGTCATAATCAAAATATTTATAAAGAAGGTTTCCACAACAATAATTAGAATCATCTTGTCGATCCAAGCAATTTAAGGGGTCACATGCCTCCAAACAATGCCCCACGCAACCTCAAGCACTGACACGCACTAGGATGGCATCTGAGTGTGAGGCCAGGTGCCTCATGCGAACCGTTGTAATTGCGTTGATGTCAACGACCCGAGACTTGACCCAAATACTTGACCCAATGAATTGTTAACCGATCTAACTGGTCAAATCGGCTATTCGTTGGACCGATTTAATAGGCCAGACTGGTATGCGGTTGAATCGGTTAGACTAGCAATAAGAGCCGATGGGGCGCCCGCATGTGAAGTTCACGCGCTTCGCCTTCCGGTGGCGCATGCAGATGTATGGCAGCTTCGTTAGGGGCATGCTTTGTACCGTTGTGTTCGTATTGAAATTCTCTAGATTGTCATATAATAATACACTTTTGATGATTTTGAATTAATAAAAATACGTACAAAACTAAATAATAATAAAAATAAAAATATGTTAGAAAATTTCTAATTTTATTTGTTTTATCATGGTTTATAAGTAATCCTTTTATTCTGTATTTGCTACAGAAATAATGGTACGAATAGTTTGCACTCCCAAGATACCAAGGATAGAGGCAGAGAAATTGAACCTCTCGAGGCTAAGAAAGAAGTTTGCCGATTATTGATGGGATAATAATGATAAAATATTAGAGCATGTTATCAAAGTCAACAAGATAATACAACATATAATTTGGGAAGGTTCCTTTATGAAGAATGCTAACAAATGCCCTCAATATGATATTCCTGTAGAAGCTTTTCCGAGAAAGTATATAAATATTGGGGCTAAGAAGACATCAACTCTTGCAAAGAATTCGACCTGGCGTAAATCTAAGCGATTTGCAATGGCCTTCTCGTGGCTAACATATTCATCCATTAGACTTCTCAAGGAATTTTATGAGTTAATTCCTGTTTTGTGAAGGTTAAGAAGTATTGACGTTATTTATTTAGGATCGGCTGTTTTTAGTGAAAAATACTATGGTGTTATTTTTCTTATTGTAAGACTTATGAGTTGTTTTTACGGGATATTTAGTTATGAATATGCAATGTCCTTCCTTTAAATTGATATTGTTTTATTCATGCTATGTTATATGTTGGGAGTTTCAGAAAGTTTTAGTAACTTTAAAGAATTTAATTTTGCATAAATAAATATGTTAGTGATAATTTAAATTAGGATTCTTAAATGATAATTGGGAACATAGTGACCTTTCGAATATAAAACCTTATATCAAATTATTCAATAATAATTTGTACATAAATGTCTAAAAAACTTTGTGTTCAGATACAATAGCTTTAACATCTAAGAATATTGGAGTTGAGCTCAACAAATGAGAGAAACTGAATGGCGAAAATTATGAAATCTAGAATATGAAAATCCAAAATGTGTTGGAAGAGCAAGAAGCACTAGAATTTCTTAAAATGGTTATGGTAGAACTTGAAGATGGAAATAATGCACGACATAGAAGGAATAAAGAAGTATTTGTTGCATGGAAGAAGAAGAACTATGTTGCTTGCATTATGTTGCTGAGTAGCATGAAAAATGATATCATACGGGAGTTCAGACATTTTGACAATGCCAAAGACATGTGGACAGCATTAATAGCCAATGTTTGGTCAAACATCTGTTATCAAATTGAGATAGATCACTATACGGTTTGACTCTTATAAGATGCCTTACGGCAAATCATGACGCAATATTTGAGGCGTGTGTTAAACATGATTAGTGAAATGAAAGTCGCTGACCACATATTGACTAATGAACAACAAGTACAAGTAGTAATCTGTTCTTTGTCTCGAGACCGAGAGCATATGAAAATCAACTTGACCCACAATAAAAATATAAAGACTTTTGAGGATGTTATGCGCCATCTTGAGCTCAAGAAGGACAACCTTTTAGAGAATGAACTATAAACAAAAATTTATTTTACGGGTTCTAGCTCACATAGGATTTTGGGATCTAAGTGCAAGCGTCATGGTGGGTTCAAGAAGTGGAAGGGCAAGGAAACAAGGCCTTCAGGAAAGAAATCGAAGTTTAATTAACATGGGAAAGGAAAATGAGAACATTTTAAAAGTGAAGTGTTTTGAATGTGGTAAGAATGATCACTTTGCTTGTAATAGGGGTGAGCCAAAGAAGGTAGAAACCCTTTGTACACTTTGATGTATCTAGCAATATCTCCTAGAGGGAGGTGAATAGGAGATTCTGAACAAAATTGATATTTCTTGCGGAATGAATAAAGTTCAGTGTACGATTAGAAACAAGAACCGTATAACAGTGTGCAGAAAATCTAAACGCAAAGGTAAGAGTTTAGAGAATATTGCACACAATATTTATAGTGGTTCGGCTTAGATTAAGCCTACGTCCACTCTCCCACGATGACAGCCGATTGGCTGGATTTCACTATGAAGAATCAAGAGGATTACAACCACTCAAGTATTTTGTTTCTCTCTCACACAGATTTTCACAATAAAGGATTTTGGGTACACAGAATACTCTTTGGATGAAACTCAAATTATGCTTGCACCTTGGATTGTTGTTCGCACGTCTACCCTTAGTCCATCATGATTCTTCTTTTATACTCCCCTGCCTCCGAACTAGCTGTTGGATTCCAGCCAAGGGATAGCTCTTCAATCCTTGATTGAACGTCATCAATCGTGATTTGAACGAGACTGTATCTTCAGAAGATATGTAGACCGTTGGGTAAGACATTGAACCCTTCTGATTCAATCTCCCATACAACTGAATCTCCAGCTTCCATAAGTGTGATAAGTTTGAGTTGATTCCCAAGGATATATTCCTTAAAAGATGATATCCCATTATAGAAAGTCCCTTAATTGATTAGAGGGGATATCAGGATAATCAAATATCACTTGCCTTGATCGGAAACCTGCCATACGTGGGTTAGATCAGTTGGCACGGAATGGTAATACGGAGATTTGATGTGATCCATCCGTCACTGTTTAGATCGTCAGGAACATTTCCATCTGACCCTTGGACAAAAGCACTTCCATCTGACCCTTCGTCAGAAGCACTTCTATCTTACCCTAAGTCAGAAGCACTTCCATCTGATCCTTCGTCAGAAGCGCTTCCAACTGACCCTTCGTCAGAAGCGCTTCCATCTGACCCTTCGTCAGAAGCACTTCCATCTGACTCTTGGTCAGCAGCACTTCCATCTGACCCTTGGTCAGCGTGACAGAATTGGAATCACTCAACCTGCTGCTTACACATTCTTCCTGCATCACATTTCATTAAACAATTTCTATTTGAAGGTTTTGTCAGAATCAAAATATAGGAGAATTTCCACAACAATCTCCCCCTTTTTGAAGGTGATAAAACTTCTCCAGTTGCAAATTACAAATGAGTGATTAAAGGAAAATTTAACCAGTGATAAAATAATAAAAGTGAGTAACCATCACATTTTCTCCTATAGGTAATCAACATTAGAGATCCTGTAATGAAAGTGTTCTCATAGGAGAGCATGATCAGAGTAAGATTATCTTGCAAAAGGTAAGTTAGGTCTTCTCCCCCTTTCTTCTAAATTGAAATAAAATTAGAGGTAATCTAATGAGACTGCATAAAAGTAAATTCAACTTCTCCCCATTTTTGTCAACATCAGAAAGAAATTTGTATAAAAAGTTCCTTAAAAAAACGCGTCCTATAAGAATAGAAAATGAAATAAGAGTTTTTAAGAAGATGGATGATCTTCAGGCTCATTATCAGCCTCCACTCGGGAAGGTCCTTCATAGCTTCTTCCCATCATCTGAGCATGGTCTCTTACAGCTTGAGAAGAGGGCAGGTTTGAAGCAGTTCTGTCCGTTCTGACCAGTGTGTATGTAGGCATGTTGGCGATCTCAGCACAAAACATTCTCCCATAGAGATCAATTGACTTTTCTAGCTTAGTCACCTGACTAGTCAAACCCTGCAGCTTCCTATTTGTCTTCTGTTCAAAAGCCTTCATTTTCTGATCAAATCTTGTTTCCATTTCAGCCATCGTCTGAAGAAGAGTATTTTGAAGATTTTCAAAATGCGTTTGAAGTTCCATTTGTGGTTCTGAAGGTGCAGGTTCTTGAGTCTCCCCCTCAGTTTGTGCCTTAGTGAAAGCTTGAGAAGCTAGAACTTCGGTGAGAAAAACATCTGATGTAACAGGCACAGGCTCTTTCTCCCCCTGATTTATAGTTCTTTTCCATTTTTCCTTTGAGCTTGGCACGGAGACTATTTCCTCATCAATATCCATTGGTATGGACTGTGCACTGGACAATTGATCTTCTCGGGCAATTGCTGAAGCTAGACTTGCAGCATCTTTGTGAATTGTTCCCCTGGTGGAAGAGACAGAGTAAGCTCCAATGTCATCTTGTTCTTCCTCTTGTTCTTTTGATGCCAACGTTGCTAGAACTTGTGCTAGCAATTGCTCATTATCACAGTTGACAATTGTGATGTCATACTCTGTGTCATCTTCAATTCGTGCAGCTTGCTCCTCATCCCACATTGTGAGGAATTCTTCCTCAGTCAGATCACAGGGATACACAACTTTTTCCTGTGGTTGTATTCCTGTTTCATCTCCTTCTTCCTCATCTCCTTTAGCACTATGATTTTCAGACTCACCATCTTCATCTGATCCACCTCGAGATTGAGTAGCTTTAGAATCATATTCCCCTATTTCTTCCTCACTTGCGTTTGAGTCCTTATCAGCAGGGACTGTCTGTTTGTTGCCCCTTAACAGCCATGACTTTTCTCTTCTTTGGAGATTTCTGCCTTGACTCTTCCTCGAAGTCCACAATGACTGGTTCATTGTTCTTTGTTCTCCATCCAGTAGGAGTCATCTTGTACCCCATCTTTGTTACCATAGTCTCTCCAACAGTCATCAGAGGAATTTCCTGCTTGATAAAAGCACCTAGGCCATCAATTTTAAAATAATTGATTATTTTGAAGATCAAGGCTGCATAGGGAAGTTGGCCCTTTGGCTTGAGAGCTGATCTGTACATGTGCAATAGTACTGTATGAGCAAAGGAAATCCTCTGTCCTGTCAAGATTCCCCATAACAGCTTTGCCTCGTACTTTGATATATCTGTCTTTGATGCTGCCTTGGGTCTGAGACATTCGATGATCACCTTGTGCATCATGATATGTTTCAAGGGAAAGACTGTGTAGGCAATATGTGACTTTGATTCCCTTGAGAAACTCGATTTGCCAGTCAGGAAACAGAAAGCTTCACCTGCAGTGACATCTAAGGGTTTGAAATCTCCCTTTCTGGTTCCCATGATTGCAGCCAATTCATCAACAGTCAGAAAATACTGCTTTCTTTTGATTGTGAAAGCCAGAGAGTTGAAGTTGACAAACTGAAGATTTGAATAGAAGTAAGCTACCAAATCAGGAAAAGTGAAGCCTCTCTTAGTTATAAACTGATCTATCTTCACCTTTTCTAGATACTTCCTCAAATAGATGCCATTGCTGTCAAAGTACTTTAACTCAAATACCCTTTGAGGTATAATACATCTCTGTTTCATTGCTTCATACCTTTCTTTGTGAGCCTGATTCTGGAACAAGGGATCACGAAAGCTTTTATCCAAAATAAAGCCTATATTTTTCACAAAGTCATTGAACAGAATGTCATCATCATCTTTCACCTTTGCCTTCGTGCCGCCAGGTCTAATTAGGGATGGTTTTCGTTTCGAGCTTGTCTCTGCCACTTTCTCCTTTCCTTTTCTAGAGACCGATGCAGGTTTTTCTACAGTAATTGGGTCAACGATTTTCCCAGGCAAGCTAAGAAACTCCAATAGTTCGCCCTCACTATCGAAATAGTGAGTGTTCAGCAGTTTTCTAAGTTCGTTACCAAAATCTCCTGCAACCTTAATCCTATCATACATTGGCTTTATAGAATGAACCATAGATTCTTTTCCTTCAAAGGCAGACAGAGACAGACCTTTTGCCAGGCGAAGTGCTTCTCGCTGTTCGTTGATTTGGGTTTCTGTGAGTTCCGCGCCCCTTGCAGTTGAGGCGGAGAACTTTCTCTTCGACTGAGGCGTCTTCTTCGAGTCAGAGGCTGATTTTGGAGCCATTGATGCGTAGAAAGTTTAAAACTTTGAGTGAAAGAGTGTTGTTTTGAGGAGGAAATCGAGAGCGAGAGATTTCGAACACGGTTTTAGGGTTTTGATTTGAGAGAATTTTGAAAGTGAGAGAACAGAGGCGACGGTTCAGCGTTTTTATAAAAGAAGCGGTTATTTTTGGAAACAAAAGAAAGAATTTTGATTTTCTAAAGAAAGAAAAAAAATTCTTTTAATAGAACAAATATTCACCGTCAATCAGATATTCTGAGATATCTATTTATATGTGGAACTTACCCAAAAAAAAACTTTTAGTGATAACTAACCTTTTTAAAAGAAAGTGTAAATTTCTTCTTACGCGCCTTTTTGACATTCCTTCTGATGCTCATTCTGATACTCCTTCTGACGCTCCTTCTGACTCTCCTTCTGACGTTCCTTCTGATGCTCCTTTTGACGCTCCTTCTAACGTTCCTTCTGACTCTCCTTCTGACGTTCCTTCTGACTCTCCTTCTGACGTTTCTTCTGACTCTCCTTTTGACGTTCCTTCTGATGCTCCATGTTCTAAGGTAAACTTAAGAGGGAAGGTTAATGATGGATAATTCATTTCTGATAAAATTAAAACTCTGTTTATCAAGAGGTTTAGTAAAAATATCTGCAAGTTGATTTTTCGTATCAATGTATTGAATGTTAACATCACCGTTCTGAACATGATCACATATGAAGTGATGCTTGATCTCAATATGCTTTGTTCTTGAGTGAAGTACAGGATTCTTTGTGAGATTTATGGAACTTGTGTTGTCACATAGGATTTCCACAGTTGATTCTTCAACACCATAGTCTTTGAGCTGCTGTTTTAGCCAAAGTATTTGAGTGCAGCAACTTCCAAGAGATACGTATTCTGCTTCAGCTGTATTGAGTGCCACTGTATTTTGCTTCTTTGAATACCATGAGACAAGCATGTTTCCCATGAGCTGACAAGTTCCAGATGTACTTTTTCTATCAACTTTGCAACCTGCAAGATCTGCATCTGAATATCCCCTTAGTATAAAATCAGAAGATTTAGAATACCACAAACCATAGTTGGGATAAGTCCCTATGTATTTGATTATTCTCTTGACTGCTGATAGGTGTGATTCTCTTGGGCTTGACTGAAATCTTGCACATAGGCAGACACTATATAGAATGTCTAGTCTTGAAGCTGTGAGATAGAGTAATGATCCAATCATACTCCGATATAGTTTGGGATCAACTTCCTTTCCATCTTCATTTTTATCTAATTTAGAGGAGTGAGACATAGGAGTTTCTGTCTTCTTGCCATTCTCCAGACCAAACTTCTTCACTATTTCCAATGCATACTTCTCTTGAAATATGAATGTTCCTTTCTGAGATTGATGAATTTGAAGACCAAGAAAGAACCATAATTCTCCCATCATACTCATCTCAAATTCATCCTGCATTGCTTTAGAAAATTTCTTGCTGAGAAGTTCATTAGAGGAGCCGAATATAATATCATCAACATAAATTTGAACTAAAAGGATATCTTTACATTTTCTTTGAATAAAAAGAGTGGTGTCTACATTACCTTTAGTGAAGCTGTGTTGAGATAAAAAGTTACTTAACCTTTCATACCAGGCGCGGGGTGCTTGTTTCAATCCATAGAGTGCCTTTTTTAAGACAAATACTAGATCCTTTTCTTTAGGTTCTTCGAAGCCAGGAGGTTGTTCAACATATACCTCTTCTTTGATGTAGCCGTTTAGGAAGGCATTTTTCACGTCCATCTGAAAAAGTTTGAAGTCATTGTAACAAGCTTAAGCAAGAAATAGCCTAATGGCTTCTAACCTGGCAACCGGTGCGTAGGTTTCATTGTAATCTATCCCTTCTTCTTGAGAGTATCCTTTTGCTACAAGTCTTGCTTTGTTTCTTACAACTTTTCCTTTCTCATCAAGTTTGTTTCTGAATACCCATTTTGTTCCAATTACTGGACGATTTTTAGGACGATTTTTAGGACGATTGACCAGTTCCCAAACATTGTTGACCTTGAACTGATGTAGTTCTTCCTACATTGCATTTATCCAGTTTTCATCTACTAATGCATCTTCAATCCTTTTTGGCTCCAATTCAGATACCAAGGCGATGTTGCTCATTGCTTGCTTGAATTTGGATCTTGTCTTTACGCCATCACTTATGCTGCCTATGATAAGTTCCTTTGGATGACTTGACTTATGCTTCCAGTTTTTGTCAAGGCCATCATTTGAGGATATTGTGGATTCATTCTGTTCATCTTCTAGTCTTTCTTCAACTGAGGAAGTTTCCTTCTGAACATTCTCCGAACCCGTATTCACATCTGAGTCTGCTTGTGAGTTCATGGCTTGATGAAGTGTATGCATTTGAATGGATTCAGTTTCATCATCCTGGTAGTTTTCATCGAACTTGATGTTCACTGATTCCTCAACAGCACGAGTGTATTTGTTGTAGACTCTGTAGGCTTTGCTAGTTGTTGAATATCCCAAGAAAATTCCTTCATCTGATCTCTCATCAAACTTTCCAACTCGATCATTAGCATTCTTTAGAATAAAGCATTTGCAACCGAATACATGAAAGTATGCAACATCAGGCTTTCTTTCTTTGAAAGATTCATAGGGAGTTTTCTCATAAAAAGGTTTGAGGGAAATTCGATTTAAGATATAACATGCTGTTGAAACGGCCTCAGCCCAAAAGTTAGAGGCAATTTTACTCTCAATGAGAAAAGTTCTGGCCATTTCTTGCAAAGATCTATTTTTCCTTTCTACTACCTCATTTTGTTGAGGAGTATAAGGTGCAGAGAAGTTATGCTGAATTCCGAACTTAGTGCAAAAATCTGAGAAACTTTGATTTTCAAACTCTCCCCCATGATCCGTTCTCAAACTGGAAATAGTGTAACCCTTTTCATTTTGAATTCTTTTAGCAAATTTTGAGAAGGATATGAAAGCTTCACTTTTGTGAGCAAGAAATGAAACCCATGCAAATTTAGAGAAGTCATCAACTATGACAAGGCAATATCTCTTACCTCTAATGCTTAGAGTTCTATTTGGTCCGAAGATGTCCATATGAAGTAGCTGCAGACAATGCTTAGTGGAAACTTGATTTAAGGACTTAAAAGAACTTCTTACCTGCTTACCCAGTATGCATGCATGACATAGTCCACTTTTCTCAAATTTAGTTTGAGGTAGTCCTCGAACAAGTCCCTTCTTGGAAAGCTTTGAAATATGTTTTACACTAATATGACCTAACTTTCTGTGCCAAAGTTCAGATTCATCCTTAACAGAAATAAGACATTTAGCAAGTTCACAGTCAGCATTAATATCTAAAAGATAAATGTTCCCATGCCTTCGTCCCGTGAAGGATTTCTTTTTATCCTTGCTCATACCTGTGCATTTTAGATCTTGGAAACAAATATCATATCCAGAATCACAGAGTTGACTTACAGAAATCAAGTTGTAGTTCAATCCTTTGACTAGAGAGACATCTTTAACGGTCAGATTCCCAATCTTTACATTTCCTTTCCCGATGACATTTCCCTTGTTCTTTCCTCCAAACGACACGCTTCTTCCATCACAATCTGAGAAAGATATAAATACATCTGGATTTCCAGTCATGTGACTTGAACAACCACTGTCCAGAAACCACTTGTTCTTCCTTCTCTTTGGTACCTCAGTTTCTGAATCTGAACTTGAATCTGATTCGGCCATGAGACAGATGTTTACATAATCATTTTCGCTTTCATCAGAATCACTTAAAGTTTCTTCCTTTATAGCCTTCTTGTACTTCTCATACTTGAGTTTGTCCTTCTTCAAAATTGGGCAGTTCGGTTTGATATGTCCTGCCTTCTTACAATGGAAGCAGATCACGTCTTTGCTATCTTGTGAGTCGTTGCTTGATATTTTTACATGACTCTTCTTCCAAGGTTTCTTTCCTTTGATGTTTCTGCCTTTCCGAGCCATCTTCCTAAATTTCTTGACCATGAGGGCTAATTCTTCATCATCCTCATCTTCATCATCTGTATCAGAAAAATATTGATTAATTTCAGTTTTTAAGGCAATAGATTTTTTACCTTTCTGTTCTCCCTTTTTGTTTGCTCGTTCTGTTTCATAGGATTGCAAAGTTCCGACTAGCTCATCCACCGAGAGTGGTCTGATTGTTTGGCATTCTTGAATTGATGGCTTGATGTAATTCCAATCATCTGTGAGTCTATGTAGTATCTTCCTGACTTGCATTGGTTCAGCTATAGGTGCACCTTGTCTTGCAAGTCCACTTGCCAGAGTCTGAAACCTGTCTATCATATCTGCAATAGATTCATCAAACTTCATTTCAAATGTTTCATAGTCACTTAGCAAAATACTGAGCTTTGTTTCTTTCACACGATTTGTTCCTTGAAAGGTAACATGAAGTCTATCCCATATTGCCTTAGATGATTCCTCCTCTGAGACACGATTATAAAGAGGAGTAGATAAGGCACAAAAGAGAGCATTGACAGCTTTAGAATCAAGGCCTTTTCTTTTAGCCTTTTCAGCATCAGTCATTGTTGTGATAGTATTTACTCCGTCAGCAGAGGTTGGATTTGTAGCATTTGCAAGGACTATTCCATTTGTAACGATATCCCACATCAGATCATCATAGGCTTTGAAGAACCACTTCATCTTGTTGCTCCACATATTGTAATCCTTTCCATCAAAGTATGGTGGCTTGTTGGCAAAGTGCGAATCGCTTGTTCCTGAAGAGTGATTTCGTTAACTCTGAAGTTAATAAACACTTCGTAAAATGAGTAACCTGCTCTGATACCAATTGATGTATCTAGCAATATCTCCTAGAGGGGGGTGAATAGGAGATTCTGAACAAAATTGATATTTCTTACGGAATGAATAAAGTTCAGTGTACAATTAGAAACAAGAACCGTATAACAGTGTGCAGAAAATCTAAACGCAAAGGTAAGAGTTTAGAGAATATTGCACATAATATTTATAGTGGTTCGGCTTAGATTAAGCCTACGTCCACTCTCCCACGATGACAGCCGATTGGCTGGATTTCACTATGAAGAATCAAGAGGATTACAACCACTCAAGTATTTTGTTTCTCTCTCACACAGATTTTCACAGTGAAGGATTTTGGGTACACAGAATACTCTTTGGATGAAACTCAAATTATGCTTGCACTTTGGATTGTTGTTCGCACGTCTACCCTTAGTCCATCGTGATTCTTCTTTTATACTCCCCTGCCTCCGAACTAGCCGTTGGATTCCAGCCAAGGGATCACTCTTCAATCCTTGATTGGAGGTCATCAATCGTGATTTGAACGAGACTGTATCTTCAGAAGATATGTAGACCGTTGGGTAAGACATTGAACCCTTCTGATTCAATCGCCCATACAACTGAATCTCCAGCTTCCATAAGTGTGATAAGTTTGAGTTGATTCCCAAGGATATATTCCTTAGAAGATGATATCCCATTATAGAAAGTCCCTTAATTGATTAGAGGGGATATCAGGATAATCGAATATCACTTGCCTTGATCGGAAACCTGCCATACGTAGGTTAGATCAGTCTGCACGGAATGGTAATACGGAGATTTGATGTGATCCATCTGTCACTGTTTAGATCGTCAGGAACATTTCCATCTGACCCTTGGACAGAAGCACTTCCATCTTACCCTTCGTCAGAAGCACTTCTATCTGACCCTAAGTCAGAAGCACTTCCATCTGATCCTTCGTCAGAAGCGCTTCCATCTGACCCTTCGTCAGAAGCGCTTCCATCTGACCCTTCGTCAGAAGCACTTCCATCTGACTCTTGGTCAGCAGCACTTCCATCTGACCCTTGGTCAGTGTGACAGAATTGGAATCACTCAACCTGCTGCTTACACATTCTTCCTACATCACATTTCATTAAACAATTTCTATTTGAAGGTTTTGTCAGAATCAAAATATAGGAGAATTTCCACAACACACTTGAGAGTACTACATCTATGTCCAGTTCAGTTTTTCTAACTGAATCTCATCCTTTGTGAATTGTAGACTCAAGGGCCACAGACCATGTAAAGAAGGACATAAATGCATTCATGAAGTTCCAACGAGTTCCACAAGGAGCTAAATCGACATATGTGGGAAATAATTTAAGAGTGGAAGTCAAATGGATTTGTACCTACTAATTAAATATGTGTGATGGTCGCACCCTTTCCCTGCTTAATGTATTATATACTTGGTTATAATTTTAGCTTTTATAACAAACGTGTTAACTTGCCTTTGGGAACAAGTTATTATTGTGACATTCCGAATTCCGACCCTCTCAAGGCCGTTGAATGGAAGGATATCATCGATGTGTTTCAGTTGTTACTCGCTCGGAGTTGGCCACTCTTGAGTTAATTGACCAAATGGGAAAGACTGACGTGGAGTCGGGTACATGGACCTAGGGAATTTGAATGATAAATTGCACTTTGACCTAAGGATTGTCGAGGGAATATTCCAGGCCAACAGAGATCGATCTGGGAACGAGCATGGAATGTCCTGCTAGCGTTATACGTTGGGACACGAGTGATTCCGCTTAACCAATGTGTAATTTGCGAGAATTTCCTAAATCGGATTCCGATGATCGGGATCGAAGGAACGAACGATAAACCCTCGCAATTACATGACAATCAAAGTCGCCACAGCTTAAGAAAAATCCCAAGGTCGATACGCGTAGCGCCTGCAAGAGTCGCCCGTCAGTTTGAGATAAATTGGAATTACAGTCGACGGGAGTTTGACATGAAATTGGACCTCGAGATTTGGGTATTGGACATTGAGGAAATCAAACATTTGAATTGAAATGGACATCGCCTCATCGAGGGTGGTTTATATTGGAAAAATCGAATTTCGGACGAAAAGTGCCAAATGACCATTTTGCCCCTCAACCTTTGGCCTTGCCTTAAGAAGTTTATAAGGTCATTTTGGTCATTTTAAACCCCCAAGGGCTGTCGAAAATTTGATGTGGATATGGTCAAAGGAAGTCAAAGTCAATGGATCAACCAATGGAAGCTTGCCAAGTGTCAACCAAAGAGAGGCCAAGCATTAATTAGCAATCTTGTCAAATTGACCAAAATGAATTATTGGTGTGGAAGACCTCTCTCCCTCCTCATTTGGCCGGCCACCTTCTCTCTCTTCCTCTTCTTCTTCTTCTTCTTCTTCTTTTTCCACTCGACCGAGCAGTTTTCTCGCGGACAGAGAACAACTGTTTCACTCTTCTGGCCATACCTTTGTCGTCCGACATTGGATGATAGTAAAACCACCGCCATTTGAAATTTTATCGTATTTCCGTTCCAACAAGGTATTATAAGCTCAATTTGGCCTAGTATTGCTTCCCGTAGGTCCGTTTGAGTGGGAAAAGGTCAGAATCTGACCTAGTTTTGGAGAGGGACGATTTTTGGGGGCTTCCGGGCTTCAAATGGCTCCAAATGTTCGGTGAGTTACTCTAAACTCATAGTATAAGAGTTTAACAAGTTTATATTGAGAATTTGTGGGAATTGAGATAAATTTTAATGGATGAAACCCGTTGATCTTTTATGGACAGATTCTACCCGTTAGAGGACCGTGGGGGAAACCGGGCTGTTCGAAGGGTTTGTGTTATTGTTTTGCTCCAAAACTCTTGATGAGTTTCCTTAACACATATATTGAGGTCCTCGCAAGGTTATTTTGTGAGAAATTGGAACATAGGGTTGAGTTTTGGATTGATATACACGGTTTGGATCAAAGCAGTTTCTATTTTGCTGCTGCACTATTCTGGCCGAATCTGTTGGGTGTTCTTTGATGGGTATTTTGACTTTAACATGACTCAAGAGGCTACTTAAAATGTTGTATGAGGTGTTAATGGGAAGTGTGTGAAGTGGATTGGGAGTTAGAAGTGATTTGAGGGCTATTTTGTGCATGAAACCCTGAGATACATTCTGCCCTTCTATTGATTGCATGAACCAAATATATTGAGGATTCGTGGAGGTATTGTCGTGTAGTCGACCGATTGCTAAGGCATCTTGATTTTCCATTTGAATGGTTATTGAGGGATTAGTATAGTAGAAGTGAGAATTGGTTGGATTCTGACCCTAAATTGATGAATTCCTATGACGGCGTGAGAATTTTGGTTGGCCGTGCTCTTGTGGAATTGAGAAAGATCGACTGGTGTGGAATTTTACTAGTTGTTTAAGGTAAGTGTCCCTTAAACCTTTACTCGAACGTTAGGACGCTACTGGATAGGGCGGTTGGATGATTTGATTGCTTGGTGAAGCTTATAGCTTGAATTGCTTGATTGGTCGATGGAAACGGCAAGGAAAACTAATTGTGAGATTGATTGCCTTGTGATATAATGCGGCTATTGAGCCATGTTATTGAATTGGTTGTGGTACCTGTGTTTTTGAATTGGCTATAATGTCTATTCTCTAGAAACGGCTATAGTGCAGATGTTATACGAATGGGCTATAGTACCCCAACGATCAATTGGCCTATGGCCCCGGAGATCGCATTGGCTGTGAGCCCAGTAATAATGATACCGATTGGCATGTGGCCCCGGTGGTATCGGTTGACTATGAGCCTCAAGAAATAGTAATGATACCGATTGGCCTATGGCCCCGGTGGTACCAGATGATATCGATTGGCCTGTGGCCCTGGTAATATCAGTTGGTAATAGTGCTAGAGAAGTACATTGCGGCTGAGAGCCAGATGATGAGTGGTTGTGAAAATTATGATACTTATATGTATTGGTTGATGTGCTTGATGGTGATTTTTCTTTATATCCCAAGTGCCATAAGAAAGTGAAATTGAAATGTTGTATGCTGATGCCTTGATGAGCTTCTGTATGTTGATTTGTGATATAGTCTGGTGGGACTGGCGGTCAGGTCTAGATTTAGGGTTCACTTACTGAGATTTATATCTCACCCCGTAGGGGATTAATATTTTTCAGGTCCCAGATGACGGAACACCAAGTTTGCCAAAGAGTGGCATTCGAGGAAGTAGTTGATGATTGAATAGCCTTAGAGATTGTATTTAGAATTTGTGGATTTAGAATTGAACCATGGGTATTGGAGGACTGTAACCTTTAAAGTGTATTTGTCAACATTGAGGGGTGTACCTTTTTATGTCCTAAGTCATCTTGGGTTTATTTTGTCTGGAGCCGTTTTTCTTGCTTCCGCGTGAAGGTGTCATTTAGGAGTATTGATTAGTTGGCCATGGATCTTGGGAGACTATAGAGTTATAACGGCCTGGTGGGATGTTCGCGAGC
Source organism: Rhodomyrtus psidioides (assembly GCA_021437785.1). Taxonomy (NCBI): domain Eukaryota; kingdom Viridiplantae; phylum Streptophyta; class Magnoliopsida; order Myrtales; family Myrtaceae; genus Rhodomyrtus; species Rhodomyrtus psidioides. The sequence goes on along the minus strand of JAILYB010000166.1, from coordinate 184,887 downwards.
TTGTCGGGTTTGGACCGTGACAATTATGATTCTTGATATTTTATGGATGGCTTCATTGTTATAAATATTAAGTACAATGATGTTAATGTTTGTTATTTCTTATTTACATCTTCTGACTCCTATGATAATGATGTGAATATATGACATACTAGACTTGGTCATATTAGCCAACAACGAATGAACAGATTAGCCATAGAGCATATTGGGCAATATTTTAAAAATTAATTTGTCAATTTGTGAGAATTGTCTAGCGAGAAAAACAATGCGGAAACCATTTAGAAAAGAAACAAGAGCTGAGTTTTATTTGCAATTAATCCATTCGCACACTGTGGTCCAACGAATGTAAGTCAAGGTATGGGACTATGTATTTCATCATATTTATAGATGATTATACTCAATTCGTTCATGTCGATTTGATTTCTCATAAATTTGATTATTAAGTTCCTTTAAAAAAAATATGAGCTTGATAGAAAATCAATTGGACAAGAAAATAAAAGCATTAAGATCTGATCGACGTCAAGAATACCTATCTGATATATTCATAGATTTATGGGATGAAAAAGGAATAGAAAGACAATTGACTATTCTAATGACTGCTCAACAAAATGGTGATGCAGAGAGAAGAAATAAAACCCTAATTGAAATGGTTACGTTTACGATGGCACAATATAATACCAATCACCTGTGATGTTTTGTTAACTGCTACCGATATACTTAAACACGTTCTTTTTAATCAGTTATTTCCACTCAATATGAGTTTTATTTAACCTTAGGATGACGGGAAATTTGTGAATCTTTATCTAATATTGAATTTCAATCAACTGAAAGCCAAATTTGTGAATTCTTTCTCTAAGAGTGAAGTAAGGCATTTATTTACAGCCTTCTTGAATCAAGCAACACATTGATCGGTCAACCATTATCGTATTGATATAGTACGACCAAATCAACAATGGATACCATAGAGGTGAGCGGTTCTACTGTTTATCTAGGTTTCGTACTCATCGAAACCATATTCCCAATTTTTGGAACCTGAAATCTATCATACATACCCTGGAACCTAGAACATATCATGTTACATGTTTCAAGGTCTACTAAGATTCCACCTGTACTCTTGATTGGACGATTAGTGAATCATCCACCTCTAATGACTACCATTTCTTGCCAAATGAAATATTAACAAAGTAAAAGTCCCAATCAGGAATATCGCTAGAAATATAAGCTCGAACTAGTGATTCCAGATTACAAACTTATTGTCGGACACCATAAAGTGTCTTAGGATCGCATGAAAACATAGAACAAGAAAACACATAGACTTGTTTCAGGTTCTAGTTACGGGTTCTAGGTTCTACCTCCTAGAACGTGGAACTTACCCATTAGAATCGGTTCTCTAATTTTTTAGATGTGGAACCCACCTATCGCGACCCTCTCCACTCCTAGTGAGGGTTTCCTCTCCCCATGTGCGGCGAGGGCTAATGGGTCGTCCCGTCTGGTCGAACGCAGGCCTCTCCCAAGACCCGTTACCCAAATCGCAACGGCTGGTACACATAGTCAACCTTCAGTGCGATCTGGTGACATGTGATACGTGTACATGCAAGGGATTTGCCACCAATTGTTTCTTGAAAAGTACGATCGGAAACCCTATTGAATAGTTGGGAGTATTTATTCAATTCTGCGAAAATCAGAGAAATGGGATCGGGGACTTTGTTATGCCAACTATCAGAGTTGACGCCCTTTCGGCACCTAAGTTGAATGATTTATCTAACCCTAAGATTTCATGCAAACGAGTGAGGTGTGAACCCTCAATTTAAGAGTTCATGCAAATAGGATTGACTATCCTAGCAAACATAGTCAATAAAATGATTACGCAAATCAAGGATCCAAAACATGCGGACAAATCACATGAAAGCAACGCGGAATCCCTAGTAAGGCCCTATTAGCCTAGAGAAATGTCAATCAAGGCTCATGAGTATTTTTGACATAATTTACCCTTGAGGGGAAAAATCATAATTTTGCAGAGTTTTGGGATAATTTGCCCTAAAAAGGGAAATTCATCATTTCAGATGAAATATGGAGTCAAAAGATGACGAAAATAGGATTGGCGACCAAACCAATCCATTTCCTATTTTTCAAGAATCTCTATATTTTTTCTGGAATTTTAGAAGCGATTTACCCTTTGAGGGGTAAAATCGTCATTTCAAGCGAAGATGAGACGTGAAAATCTCAAAAATTAGGATTGGTCGACCACCTGACCCAAATCCTAATTCTAAGCAATTTTCAGGACTCAATTGGAATAGGGATGACGATTTACCCTTTGAGGGGTAAAATCGTCATTTATGAAAGAATGACGAGATTCGAGAACCCAAACAAAAGAATTGATCACCTAACTAGCCCTAATCCTTATTGGCATTCTCGACCTATCTCGTATACAAAACTGAGGCAATTTGCCCCTAAAGGGTAAAATTGTCAATTTTCAGAAGAACGGATAAGAAATCCCAAAAATAGGATTGACCAGTTGCCAATGGTCATTCTTCAATTTTGGGAATCTCTGGAATGTCTAGGAATTTTTCACAATTTTTCTACATTTTTTTGGTATTTTCTAGGATTTTCTAACATTTTTTAGAATTTTATAGAATTTTTTCGATTTTTTATTAGTTTTTTAAAATCATTTTCAAATTTTTTTATTAAAAAATATGATTCGGACCGGGTCAACCCGACCCACTCGGGCCGAACCCGGCCCAGACCCGGACCCGCGCTGACCGTACACCCAAAACGACACCGTCTTGCGTTTTTTATTTTTACGGCTCCTATTGAACCACGTGGCGATTCCACGACCTTAGGATGATATGACTGAAATCTACGGTCCAGATCAAAAGCTGATTATTCGTCGACCGTTTGATCAGATTACTTAAACCTTCGGTCACAATTAAAAGCCAAGACTCAATCCTAACCGTTAATCCCTACTAATCTAAACGACGTCGCACTACCATTAACCTAAACGACATCGTTTCAACTTGTTCTGATTTTCTAATTTTAAAACTTTTTTCGGATAATCCTAATTACTAATCGAACGACTATCAATTATTGGACTCGATTAACCCCAACCGTTAGATCTAATCCGACTCAGCCTAACAGACTAATGGTCTGACCGACTTGACACCCACGTGGACCAATCACGAAAAGCCACCTAGACCTCTGACTCATTGACCGGACACGTCAGCTTCGTCTTCAACCTCGCGACTGCAACTAAACGGATGGCTGAGGATCTCCGGCGACGATCCAACGGTAAAACCTCAACGAAATTGCACGAAATCGGCGCCAATCGACTCGCGATAATCTCTAGTTCAACATATCTAAGAATCAGAGCATTTCATCCACTGAGTCATGTGCAGCATGCAGAACGCTGAGTACGGCCATGGGAGTTCAATCATGTAAACTATGCAAAATCAAGGCAATTCAACCACAGAGTAACACGAGAGAAGGTTCAGAACACTTACCTCGAGCTCCGATTGAGCTCGCACGGCCTAGATTTAGCTAGGCGAGATTGAACAGTGCTCGGTTATGGCAGAAGGTTTTGAGACTCGATTCGAAGTGTTAAAGCGAAACTGATGCAAAATTAAGATGCAATGATGGTCAGTGATGTCTAGGGAACAAAACGTACACACTAAATGCAAGAATAAATGTAAGACAGGTGAGTCGCCATTGATGCACAGTGAGGAGCTCGAAGCTGTGACTCACCTGTTTTCACAGTTTCAGACGGCGCGGCTGGCGGCGATTGCTTCCTGGAGCTTCAAGCGAGCTTCCAGTGGTCTTCTTTGGCTTTGGTTTCAACCAGCGCCTTGCAGTCGAGCTCGTGTTCTCAACGACGGGAGTCGGAGAACGAGCTCTCTCTCTCTCGCTCTCTCTCTCTCTCTCTCTCTCTCTCTCTCTCTCTCTCTCTCTCTCTCTCTCTCTCTCTCTCTCTCTCTCTCTCTCTCTCTAATAACCGAATGAACCCACCCTCTCGTTCTAGAAGGCTTCTCAGGATTGTATCCGATTTTTGATTTCCCGCTCGATTGGGGGGGAGCTCCCTTGACTTGAATTGCACATGCAGCCACGTGTTTTTAAGTCCAAACGGCGTCGGGGAGGATGCGTATTACGTCCAGCTCCGTTTGGTCCTCCAGCAAGCTCCATCTCATGCGAATTTGGCGCGAATTTGGTCTATTTTTTACTTTGTTGATTTTTGCAGGTCCCACGAGATTGACCGGCCAATTGCTCCTTGCTCCAGCAACTATTGGTCGCGATTCCGGTGTCAATCGACGGGGAATGGTTTGAAGAATCAAACCCCCACCAATGCTTCTTCAATTTTATTCGATTGGTCGGTCAATTTTGCTATCAAAATTCGAACGTGCACTGTTCATCTACACGGGAGTCCTGAGGAAGACGACGACACTGTTCCAGACTGGTTCGGCCGGTCTGACCGGTCGGAACCGGTTCTGATTTAAATTTTAAAATTAAACGTAATTCGACTAGGAATTTTTGCAATTAAACCTCAAAATCAGATTTAGGACATGAATATTATCTAAAAATGTGATTTTGCCCAAAAGTTCATGTCAATTTCTACAAAAATCCTAAATTTATCCTTATTTCCAATTCGGGAGATTGTGAAATTGAAGGCTCAAATGATCAAATCGGACCAAACCACCTATGCCAATGGTTCAGAATGATGAAAAACATTAGGCAATGACTTCAATTTATAATGGTAGTCCCCGAATTGAAAGTAATTTCAATTATGCCCAAATTCAAGGACTAAAATGCAATTAAGTATGCAATTTTTGTCCAATTCATATAATTGAGCAATTTGTGAAAATAATTGGGCTAAATTACAATGAGGGGCAATCAAATTGAATGTCAAGATCCTAAAAATGCCAAAATTACAAATTAAAAGACTAAATTGACATTTTTTACCACATTCAATCATATGTGTAACAAAGGAACACATAAAATTGAATTTGAATTTGGACTTTTTATGAGGTCAAGAAGACAAAGGAATTAAAAGAAAAATATTAACTATTTTTCCATATTTTTGGGACCTCGAATGCTATTTTTCCTGAATTTTCGAGTATTTTCCTATTTTCTAAAAATACTAAAAAATGTGAAAAATATGAAAACATATTTTTTGGTCAAAAATGGTTCCTTGGGCTTGGCCAAGGCCACCAAAGTTGATTTTTTAATTTTTCAATCTTTTATGAATTTTTTGTGAATTTTTCAAAAATAAACTGAAAAAGACTAATCAAAATTTAGGTGTCAACAACTGCCCCTCTTTGAGAGGAATCTCGTGAGAGGTTTCACTCAAAGACAGGTGACACCTGAGTCTAGATTAACTTGATTGGAAAAAAGAAAAATGAATCGTGACATTCAATCTTTCTTGTCCTACTTGTGAACGTTCTGCTCATTCTGTCTTTGTTGATGTGAGAGAGAGATGAAGTAGAGATGCTTACATGTTACTCACCTGACTGATGCTTGTGTGGCATGCGCGGTGTATGGAGAATTCAAGTAAATACCTAGGGACTTGTCTCTTGAGTATCCTAGGGCGGTTAAACTCTAGCTCGTATGATAGGCCAAACCAGAATGAGATTCCTATCTGACAGGAATCTAAGGATGACGCACCCGTTCTTTAGGGATTATCTAAGGTTTAGATCCGTATGGTGGATCAAACCATGGATAGGACTCCTTTCTATCAAGAACCTATGGATGACGCACCCGTTCTTTTAGGGATTGTCAAAAGTCTTGATCCGTATGGTGGATCAAACCATGAATAGGACTCCCTTCTGTCAAGAACCTATGGATGACATACCCATTCTTTAGGGTTTGTCGGAAACTAGGGTTCCTATCCACTAGGAACCTAAAGGTGACGCACCTGTTCTTTGGGGTTTGTCGAAAACTAGGCTTTCTATCCACCAGGAACCTAAAGGTGACGCACCCGTTCTTAGGGGTTTGTCGAAAACTAGGCTTCCTATCCACCAGGAACCTAAAGGTGACGCACCCGTTCTTTAGGGTTTGTCAAAGATCAGGATGATCCTACACCTTGAGGAATCAACGAGGGTCTATACAAATGAGGCATACCTAACTCTTAGGTTTACTAAATGGGCTATTCTGGGGTTTAGGTGCTACCTAGAACCTTACAAAACGATGGTTTTGAAGATTGTCCTTTCGACATGTGAGGTGTCATTCTAGGATCTGGGGACTCCAGGTATCTTGCAGAAAGCTCAAACCTACAAAAGCTTTTGTTAGCGAGATTCTTCTAGGATTTAGGGGTTACTTGAAATCTCACAGAAAGATGACTCTGAAAATTGTCCTTTTGACACGTTAGGTGCTATTCTGGGATTTGGGGACTCCAAGTATCCTGCAGAAAGCTTAAACCTGAAATCTCACATAAAAACGATTCTGAAGCTCTTCATTGTTGAACAAGGTGTCCTTCTTTGACCTGGTGCTACCATGAGTCTTATAGAAGTTTAAACTTGAGAGTTCATTCCTCGTTGAAAAGATATCAGTTATCTCGAGGCAATGACGGTTATAATGCAGACAAAGCTTTACTTTGACCTATGCGATTATGCAAAATGACTTAGGATGCTGGAGGTTATCCAAGACATTTTAAAGTATGCAAAGATGATCAGAAATCCCTATAAGGAAAATCCTGGATCAAACAATTTGAAGTTTCCAACAAAGCTTACTTTTAAGCATTCTATTAGAACATCTTCGTCAAAGAGGGCTTATTACCAATTCCTTGACTTTGGTCTTTTATAAAGAAAGCACTCGAATTTCTTAATAACATGTACCTGAGTTTTCGGGGCCATTCGCAGTGCATACATTTTGATTAGTCGGGAGGTCTTTATGGGACCGTAATGTTAGGCCTGGACACGGTTTCCAAGGGTGACTCATTCTTTGAGTCAGGTCTTTTGAATGAAAATTTTCTTCATCTGCTCCGAGTTTACAAGTCAAGAACCCTGCAAAATGAGAAAGAAATAATCTTGCATGTACCTCTTCGAGCTAAGGTACACATTAACCTAGGCGTCTTAGCTGGAAAAGACTGCGAAGAGTTGTAACGTTAGTAGGATTGGGGACCGAAAAAGGCTTGTTTTTTGCCCGAAATCGCGAAGGATTTTACATTGGTGATCATTCCCGATCAGTCTTCTGTTTTGTCCCTGATTGATAATTCTTCGAAGAACACCTTTCGTCTTCTTGCTACTACGTGTCTTGAGAACGGGTCTAATCTTTGAAAGACATTGCTTGCCGTCTTGGCAGTTGGCTACGATTCCATTTAAAGGGTAGCCTCTTGTCACACAATTCCTGAAGGTTCTTCTTTATCTCAGAATTTGTTGAGGGGTTGAGATATCCAGTAATCCCTTGGTGTCCCCGAAATTTGCCTTATGATTTTTCAGCATTTTGGTGAGGGTCAGCTCTATTCTTGTCGGGCTTTTTGTCTCTTTCCTAATGCATAGGGATTTGGCTTTTTCTCTTTTTCGATCCCGCCTTTTCCTTGTCTTTTTCTAGGAACTAGGATCTTTGATTATCATGTAAGGTATGTGACTTGAGTCTCATCTTGCCTTGAACATCTCACTTTAAAATTCTCATGTAACTCTCACTTTTTGAACTTCTCTGTCCTTGAGTGCCTTTGCCACCTTTGCCTTGGGGCTGTGCAATGGTCACCAATGGGGGTACATGAAACGAATGTGTAGGCTCAAATTGGCTATGCAATGGGTATAAGTGTGTAGAATAGAGAAATGAAAAACTCTTCGTCATCCTAAGGCGCCTAGATCAATGTATAGGAACACACGAAGACTGATGTTAGTCCGAGCAAAAAGATTTCTAACCATTTACCTATTCATGCCACTGGACTGCTTCTATATGACCCCAATGTGGGGTGGTTCTTGACAGGGTTAAGAAATGAAAACCACCGCTCAAAAGGGTTTGTCATTAATCACCTGTAGTGTTTATGGAGAAGAATGAATGCCTCCGTCATCCCAATCCATGTAATCGATGCAAATAGCCCTTGCATCCCCTAGTTCGGGCTTTTCTATCCTTACACTTCTATTATCTCTCAGGTGTGTATATGACGTGTTTGGATTAGGTTTGCCTCTTATCTGAAGAAACATTCTTGCTAGATAGCCTAAACAACTCTGTTTTGGAAAAAACATTTCGTTTTCCTCTAGACATTTCACCCCACAAAGGATTTAATGATGCATCATGTATATTTCAACCATGCTTGGATAACCTCCAGTTCCAATAGGTGTGCGAAAAGGGTTAGGAATTCATTTTTTGAAATCATGATTCATTCCTAAATTCGACCATACGGATGTTTATTTTTCTGATTCTTTTTCTCTTATAGGAGGGTGAGAAATTTTACAGTATTTCTCCATTGCTGTCTTATGTCTTCATCGGGTGTTCCTGTATGAAGTGAATAAAAATTCCAATGAGTGAAAGTTTTTTAACACTTGATGGAACTGATACATATCACCTGGCTCTACGTGTCAGGGAACATTTTGTTCTTGGTTCCATTTGAACGAATCAGATTCTGAGCCTGTTTCTTGGAATCCTGCAAAACAGAACATATGCTATGTATTCGTGGATGCATGACATGTTATGCAATGACCGCTATGGCGACTCGAATCGTTTCGGAGAAGACCAAATGATCATCATCTGATTTCATTTGAAGGATAATACTTCTTCATAGCATCTGAATTTACAGGATATGACAATTCTTCTCCTTTAGAATTTACAAGAATCAGTGCTCTCCCTGTGAGGACTTTCTTGATAACATAAGGGCCTTCGTAATTCGAGGTAAATTTACCTCCCGAATGAGCAACATTCGGCAGAGTCTTCTGTACTACCAGGTCATCCAACTCAAAACTTCTGGCTTTAACTTTCCGATTAAATGACTTGGCCACCCTCTTCTGGTAACTCTGGTCATGACAGATTGCTCTAAGACGCTTTCGTCTATTAGATTTAGCTGTTCATATCTGTGTTTGATCCACTCTGCCTCAGAGAGTTTAACTTCTGATAATATTCTCAAAGAGGGAATCTCAATCGCTATGGGCAGAATAGCTTCCATCCCATACACCAGAGCATAAGGAGTTGCCCATGTAGAAGTCCTGATTGAAGTTCGATACGCCATTAAGGCAAAGGGTAGCCTTTCATGCCAATCCCTATAATTCTCGGTAGTCTTAGCCAAAATCTTTTTGATGTTCTTGTTTACCGCTTCTACTGCTCCATTCATTTGTGAGCGGTAAGGGGAAGAATTAAGATGTTGAATACCAAAGTAATCCAATAGATCGTCCACAATCTTGTTGTTTAAGTTGGACCGATTGTCTGTGATGATCGCTCGAGGGGTACCATATCGAGAAATTATGTCTCTCTTAATAAACTTCGCCACATTCCTTACAGTGACATTCGTGTAAGAACTGGCATCTATCCACTTTGTGAAGTAATCAATTGCAACTAGGATGAAGCGATGACCATTCGAAGCTGTTGGATTGATAGGTCCTATCATGTCTAATCCAATAGATGTTGAATACCAAAGTAATCCAATAGATCGTCCACAATCTTGTTGTTTAAGTTGGACCGATTGTCTGTGATGATCGCTCGAGGGGTACCATATCGAGAAATTATGTCTCTCTTAATAAACTTCGCCACATTCCTTGCAGTGACATTCGTGTAAGAACTGGCATCTATCCACTTTGTGAAGTAATCAATTGCAACTAGGATGAAGCGATGACCATTCGAAGCTGTTGGATTGATAGGTCCTATCATGTCTATTCCCCACATAGAAAAAGGTTAAGCTTTAGACATCTGATGAAGTTCGTTCGGGGGCGCATTAATCTTATCACCATACTTGGCATTGGTGGCATGACCTGACATGTTGACTACAATCTGATTCGATGGTCATCCAATAATAACCAAGCCGCATAATCTTTCTAGCAAGGAGATGGCCATTCATGTGTGGCCCGCATATACCTTCATGGATCTCCTTCATGAGAGTATTTGCTTCTTTAGCATCTACGCATTTTAACAAAGTGGAGTCAAATGACATTTTGTACAACACTTGTCCACTGAGCAAGAATTTGCTAGCCATCTTGGCTATATATCTTCGGTCTCCCGCTTGACATTCTTCAGGAAACTCTCTCTTCAAGAGGTAATTCTTGATGTCATGGTACCAAGGTTCTCCGTCGAATTCTTCTTCGATCAGCATACAATAAGCTGGTTTTCTGATTATGCCAATTCTTAGTGGCTCCACTTATAATCCATCAGTGATTTGCAACATTGAGGCCAACGTAGCCAACGCGTCTGCAAATTGGTTATGCGATCTTGACAAGTATTCAAATGACACTACTTCAAACTTAAGTGTCAACTTTTCAAGGTACTCATGATAATGGATGAGTTTTGCGTCTTTTGTTTTCCATTCTCCTTGTGTCTGAAAAATAATGAGCATAAAATCTCCATAAACCTGCAGCTTAGGTACCTCCATGGAGATGGCCAACTGTAGGCCTAGAATACATGCTTCATATTCTGAAATATTGTTGGTACAAGGGAAAGTCAGTTTTGCTACAACAGGATAATGTTGACCATCATGGGATATTAGTACTGCCCTTGTGCCAGCTCTTGACAGATTGACGGCACTGTCGAAATACATGACTGTCGCGACCCGTCCGGAAGCGGACGCGGCTAATGGATTACCGATTGCGGGCCTTGGATCGGCGCGGGCCCTCCCAAGCCCATACCAAATCGCGGCGGGAGTATTTTTCAAAGGGATTCGACGATAAGAGTCGATCGCTTTCGACCTTCAGTGTGGTCGTGGTGGCATGTGCAACTTGTGCATGCATTTGGAGTCGCCACCGGTCTTTATTGGAGGGTAGACCGGAAACCTTACTGACCAATTGGGAGAGGTCGATCAGTTCTGCGGAACCAGAGATTTTGGGTTCGGGGACTTGGTTACGTCGGTGTCATTACCAATGCCCTTTCGGTACCTAACGCGAGTGATTTTCCTAGCTAGGAGTTCATGCGGGCGCAAGTTTGGGTGAGGTAGGTTTGATTCAGGGTCTTCCTGCAGATCGGACGACTATTCCTATCAATCACAATCAATTTAAATGAAAACGCAATCAAGTACATAAATAACTCACTTCAATGCACATCAATTCAGATCAATGACTTCCTAATATAACCATAAAGGCTTAAGGAAGGTGTGACTTCGGACCAGGGGTAAAATGGGAAGATTTGGAGGCGATTAGCCCGAAGGGAAAAATCGTCAATTTTTGGAAGATTTGGATACCGAATTACCCAAAATATTCCATGGCCAGTTGATTGTGGCCATTTCCCATTTTTGGGAATTTTTTGGAATTTCTTGATTTTTCTTCAATTTTTGGAAGACGATTCGCCCAAAGGGCGAAATCGTCATTTTAAGGAGGGTCGGGGTTCAAAACGCCCGGAATGAGCCTTGACCAGTTGACTGTGGCCATTTCCTATTTTTGGGGATTTATCTGGATTTTTTAGAATTTTTTTTGGAAGACGGTTTGCCGAAAGGGCAAAAGCGTCATTTCTGGAAAGATCGGGGGTCAAATGACCCGGAACAGGTCATGGCCAGTTGAATGTGGCCATTTCCTATTTTCTGGAATTTTTTTAGAATTTTTCTGAATTTTCCGAATTTTTTTATTGATTTTTGAATTTTTTTATTATTTAAAATTATTATCTGATTTTTTATTATTAAAAATTGTTATCCGGGCCGGGTTGAACCCGGCCCACGACCCGGACCCGCGACCCAGGCCCGGCCCGCCTTCCCCAGGACCAAAACGGCGCCGTTTCACGGATTTCGAACGGACGCCTTAGATTTGGACACGTGGCGCATCCTGAGCCGTCGGATTATTTTTTTAATTTTTTTTTTATATATTTTTTATTAATGTCGCGCGCTGACATGGCCGCCACGTGGCTGCCACGTCAGCGCCACGTCAGCGTTGACCAGTCAACAAGCGTTGACTGGTCAACGCTTCGTCGGGGAAGACGACCGGCGTCGGCGTTTCCTCGCCGGCGCCTCGTCGGAGGGCCATATCTCGGCCCTCCGACGTCCAAAAAGCGCGAAACCAACGCCAAAATGACCGCCTTGTCGACTTCTACGACATATCAAAAGCACATCACAGCAGAAAAATATGCGCATTAACTCGAACTTTTAAACTTCCGACGACATCCTCAACCTCCGGCGAGCACTGATTTTGGTGTGACAAGCTGTTTAGCTTATGATTTTGATACATGTTCAATACGTATGATAGCTCGGGAGACTTACCTGGGGTCCATGAGCTTCAGTGATTAGCGGCCGGCAATCCCTAGCTCCGAGCTCCGGCGTGACCGACGACAGGTTCGGTTTGGCCACTTTCGGTTCAAGTCATGCAATCAAATGATGCAACCAAGCGTAGGGAACCTTCCTAATGTGACTTTGAGCAAGGCAACGTGAAATAGAGGTGACGACAGGTCGCCACTCGGATCAACCGAAACATGCTCACTTTTGGAATTTCATCAAGCATATGGTATGCATCCTCGGGAAATCACAAAATGATTTCGCCGAAGCTCAACAAGGGATTCCGGACCAAAATAGCTATTGAATAATCCTATACATACTGTCAGGAGGATCGGGTATTACCTGTTTTGGTCTGGCTCGATCGAAATCGAGCCGAATGGACCAGCCCTGTTCGCGGCACCAAAAACAGAGCAAAAAGAAGGGAAGAGGGTGATACTGACCTTGTCTGCCGAGGGCCGCGACGGCGAGGCGTCGGTGCGGCGACAATTCGATTCAGTCACCGATCTTCCCTCCCTCTATTTCATCTTCTCTCTTTTTCTTCGTGGACCTTCGAATTCCCTCTCCTCTCCTCTCGGCCTCCCCCCTCTTTTTTTTTCTAAAGCTCAGTCTCTCCTTTTGCCGTGGCCGACCGTCCCCAAAATCATCCTCGACCATCCCTTTTTCCCCCCACGTTCTGCCTTTCTTTTTCTTAAACAATCGCCCCAACCCCACGATTCCCCCGCTCTTTTTTCTTGGTGGCCGGCGCGGTGGGTCTGCAACACTGAGTTGCAGACCCGGTCCGGACCGGGTCGGGTCGGGCCTGACCCGACCGGCCTGGTTCGGTCAATTTCGTCAAATTGGGCCTCGAATTAACCCCTTTTCATGAAATTGACACCATAATCGGACTCCTTGACATGTTTTCTATCAAATATGGGTATTTTTGTGAATCAATTGATTGAAATTTAGTGAAAACCCCAAATTGCCCTTAGGATCCGAAATTGATTTTTGCTTAATTGAAGGTCCAAACAAACCCATTTGTCAAAATTGACGCCACCAACGGATTCCTCATGATGAAAACTATTGGGTAGAGGTGTTTAATTTTGGTGGGTATGCCCGTATGAAATTTAATTTCAACATTTGAGAAACCGGGGACTAAATTGAAAGATTTTTATGCAATTAAGCCCTTTTGGTTAAAATTGATCAAATTGGAGGGCAAATTGACCTAATTGCACTTCGAGACTTTAGAATCCAATGTCATAGCTTATAGAAAACAAGAACTGAAAATTAAAATACTCGAAAAGGATTTTTCATGCCCGATTCGGGTTTATGTTTGTGAAGGAACATAGTGACCCAAGCCGAATTTTCAAGATTTAAAGTGACAAACTTGAAGAGAAAATTAAAACAAAATTATTGAATATTTTTGTGTATTTTTCTGACCACGAATGGTATTTTTCTGATTTTTTGGGTATTTTTATAATTAAATAAATTCGAAAAATATTATAAAATACCAAAAAATATTTTTTGTTCAAAATTGGTCCCCGAGGCTAGGCCAAGGCTTCCAAAGTTGATTTTGTGATTTTATGACCTTTTTTGATATTTTTAATTAATTTTTTTAAAAAAAAAATCGCAATAACAGATGGTCAAAAAATCAGGTGTCAACAATGACCCATTTATCTTCTGTTAGATTCAACATTTAATCTTCCTCTTTTGTCTTTCCAGAGGATGTGCAATTTTGAGAATTCTCTGCCAACATATCGGCTATGGCTCTCCCTTTCACAGATTTTTGTGGAGAACTCCTGATGTCAAATTTGGACAACATCACTTGCCATTTTGCTAACTTCCCAATCAAAGCGGGTTTCTCCAGGATATATTTGATAGGATCATTTTCTGTCACTAGTTGAATATGGTGGTGTAGGATATACTGCCTTAATCTGCGAAGTACACATACTGTTACTACGCAAGCCCTTTCGACAGGCGCATAATTCGTTTCAGATGAAGTGAATTTCTTGCTCATATAGTAGATGGCTCTTTCCTTACCATCCACCGAGCTTGTTTGAGCAAGTAAGGCTCCCAAAGTTCTTGATGTATAGTCAAATACAAGGTCAATGGGTGACCTGGGATGAGAGGCATAAGTACTGGTGGAGTGACTAGATAGGTTTTGATCTTTTGGAACGCCTGACTGCATTCTGTATCCCAAGTCACTTTCGCACCTTTCTTGAGCAGTTTGAAAATCGGTTTAGCCACATCCGATAATTGATTGATGAATCTGGTGATGTAGTTTAATCTCCCTAGAAGACCCCTTACTTCTTTCACCGTCGAGGGAGTTGCTAGTTCATGAATAGCTTGAATTTTTTAAGGGTCAATCTCAATGCCCCTGTTACTGATCATGAATCCAAGAAGTTTCCCAGATTTTGCCCCGAACACACATTTGTTTGGGTTCAACCTCAACTTGTATTTTCGCAGTCGCTCAAACAGCTTTCTTAGCACTTGAATGTGATCTTGTCCTTCTTTGGATTTGGCGATCATGTCATCAACGTATACCTTTATTTCCTTATGGATCATGTCATGAAATAGGGTGACAATTGCCTTCTGATAAGTTGCATCAGCATTCTTTAGTCCAAAAGGCATAACCTTGTAACAAAAATTTCCCCAAGGGGTGGTAAGCGTAGTTTTCGGCTTGTCCTCCTGTTTCATGAGGAATTGGTTATATCCGGAGAATCCGTCCATGAATGAGAATAATTCGTACCATGCCGTACTATCTACCAGCACATCAATGTGGGGAAGTGAAAAATCATCTTTTGGGCTTGCGCTATTCAAGTTCCGATAATCCATGCAGATCCGGACTTTGCCATCATTTTTCATAACGGGAACTATGTTTGCAATCCAATCTGAATACGGGATAGCTTCAACAAAGCCCACTCTAAGAAGTTTCATCACCTCTTCTTTAATTCTATCTTCTAACTCAATTTTCATCCGTCTGCCGCCTTGTCTCACTAGCTTAACATTGGGATCTGTGGGTAATGCATGTTCCACGATTCTAGGGTCCAAACCTGGCATATCCGCATATGACCATGCAAAAATATCCTGATATTCCTTAAGTAATTCTGTGAATCTGAGCCTTTCAGCTCGAGATAGATGTCCACCAATCTTGACTTCTTTGATATCTGCAGCATCACCCAAGTTAATGACAACTGACTCTTCTGAAGTGGGAGGCATCGACTTTTCGAAGGCATTCCACTTTCTACGAATAGCCGCATAACCCTCATCTTCATCTTCGTCTTCCTCAATATCGCAGGAGTAATCATCTCGGTGGTTCGGTTCACACAATAACCTAGTATGCATGTTCGAGATGATATGCCTGAAATGTCATGTGAGTAATGTTAGTCTTTATTTCATTAAAATATGATGCATGAGTGTGAAAAATCTTTTCAAAAGAGATTTCAAAATAAGTGTAAGCATAAACGGAACTAGTCCTCATATCCTTAGACAACCTTGTTCCTCAGAAACCTTTTGAAAATCAGGAATCATATGACAAACCAGGTTTCAAGCTTCCCATATGATATGTCAGCATCATCATTGGGCTGATTTGTGGTTCCATATGTCCTTAAAAAAACTTGTGCATTTTATTGAATGCAAGAATGGACCGCATTACAAGTTATGCCGTTTGGACCAACGGTCGGAGATCCAAAGGCATTTTCCTACATTCACCTCAAACAACAAAACGAAAAGTGCAACAAAATGTAGGAAGTTAAGTGCAGTATTAAAAGCAGGGGAGAGGTTTCTTTACTCAGAAGTAGTGGCTTCATCACCCAGCCACTCTATGATGACGTTCACAGAGCCATCTTCCAAAAAAGGGTTTGTCAAATCTAGTTATGCTGACGGAGTTATCCCTTCTTCTGATAACCACCTAGAGTCTTTGCTGAAATATTTGTTGAAAGGGCTGCTAAACATCTAAGATTTGCCTTTCCAGGCTGGAGAACCAATGAAGGAATCTTTCTGTTCTTCTGGCATCCACGGCATCCATGGCTCTTGTCTCAGCCTCGGCCTGCTATCTTGGAGGTAAAATTACCAATACAAGTATTCTGATACCCCAAGTCTATCTTATGCTCGTTGGATTTTAACTGTAGAGGAGCGGTGATTCCTTGACCATGCTTGCCCAAACCTTTTTCTGGGTTGAATACATATGCCAGTAGCATCTTAGCTCGTAAAAGGTTGGCTTTAGAGATAAAAGGAGCTTTCAGCTTTGTCCCCATAAGAGTGTGGACCACTGCCACCAGCTCTAGGGAATGGTAGCTCGCCTCTTGCTTAACTTCTGGCTCAATGTAGGGAATAGCGCTATTCTAATATGCAAGGAGATCAACTTCTCCATGGACGGTAATCATTTTCCCATCAGTCACAAATCGCACTTTATGATGTAGACTTGAAGGCACGGCTCCAGCAATATGAATCCAGGGTCTTCCTAACAGGAATCCAAATGCGCTCGGCAAATCCATTACTAGGAAGTTTATAGAGAATTTGGTTGGGCCAATGAGCACATCCAGCTCAATTTCGCCTACCACTGTCTTTCTCATCCTATCAAAAGCTCTAACGGCTGCTTTGGAGGTTCTAATCGTCTCCTCTTTGATGCTCAAATTCCTCAATGCAGCCAAATGACAGATGTTAAAAGTAGATCTATTGTCGATTAGCACATGTGTTACTCTCTTCCCATTACATTGTGCAGCAATGTACAAGGCATTGTTGTGCCCTCTTCCTTCCATGGGGAAATCTTCATCTGAGAAGCTCAATTGGTCTTTTAGAAGGATTGCCCCCACAAAGTCTCCCAACTATACGTCATTGATAGTTTCAGGGACATGCACTTCATTTAATATCTTCAACCGCACATCTTTATGTTTCTCTGAGTTGATAAACAAATCTAACAGAGATATTTGGGCCGGCATTTTGCTTAACTGCTCTATCACCTCAAACTCACTGGTTTTAATGATGAACATGAGTTTTTCTACGTCTTCTTTCGAAACTTCCTTCTTTTCGGATTCGCCTTCCCTTGGGGCATAAAATCGTCCGGACCTCATAACAGGGCATGTTTCTTCCGTCCCATAGTTCTAATGGACTACCTTAGGGTCATAGTTTTCTACTGGCGGGACTTTTATAGTTACCGTCGTTAGGCAGGACGCCTTTGGTTCAGCTTCATCGTTTGCTTCATTTCTTGGTAGACGAATCACAACGGGTTTAATCAGACAGTATTCTTCTTGGCTTAGGTTGTCAAGCTCATCTAGTTTGATCACCATAGTTGTAGCAGTTTCAATCATTGCCACAATATCGCCAAAGTCTTTTGTGGAGTTTTCGTATTCTGACTGGTGATGCCTGTCAATATCACTTGATTCTGCTGACATTACAAATTTCAAGTATTTTCTTACTCTCTCGAATAGTTCAGTCAAGCTTTGCCACTGAGCTTTTAATTTCTCCATCCTGACGTATTGTTCTGCGTTAAGCTTGTCATTTGTCGTCTAAGAATGACTGCGCTTTGTTAATCGGAATGACATATCCTCAATTTCCCATAAGAGATCATCTACTTGCTCTTCAATGCGTAGGAAATGTTCCGACATCACCTGGTTGAGTGATGATTCAAGTTCTTCTGTAAAAGGCTCTATCACATCCTATTGGACCTCTAGTTAAACGGGATCATCCATACCTCCCCACCCATTGGGTATAATATCCTCTATTCTCTGGAAGAAACTGAGAGGAGCAGAGTGTTTCACTTTAAAATTGTATCCACCAGAATCTTCACCCAGATTGTCTATAACTTCGACCCTCTCTAGTGCTTCAGTCACAAATCTGCGATCTGCCAGACTTTGCTTGGTAGCTTCCAATTCATCTTCGTCGAGTTTTTCTTCTATTTTGGTAACTTTATGTCGCCTACTAGACTTTCATGGGGGACATTCCACATGTTTCCTCGTTCGGTTTCAACCACAAACTAGTTCCATTCCAGGTTTACGGAGGCCTTGATCCCTTCGAACCTTTCATCAGCAACATTTGACATTATCCCTTGGCTCATCATCTTGGCAATACATAACTTCTTTCTATCAGCAGACACTTCTCCCTCTTTTGGATATAATGAAGCGATTGCCAGAATGTTAGTTAGCTTGGGTAAATTCACCTTTAGCTCGAGGTAGTTTTCTTCTTCATCGGCGAATATTGCACCAACTACTTGGTGATCAGGAAGTGAATTCTCTTGCACGTTTGGAGCTACATCATCAAACTTCAAAATCTGACTGTCGATGAGAGCTTGAACCTTTAGCTTAAGGATATAGCAATTATCTACATTGTGTCCTCTTTCACCCATATAATAGGCGCAGGTTTGGCTTTCATCAAAACTCGGATATCTTGCCAGATTCGCTCTAGGAGGTTCTTTGCCACCAAGTGTTGTTCTAATAGCATCGGGAGCAATTTGGATAACGATCTCGGGAGCTAGGAAAATTGCTTTTGAGGCTGCCTCTTCCTAAGCTCTTGCCCTTTAGGCGCTGACCATGATGATCCTCCTTTAGTCTGATTGGAGTTATTGAACACCTTGGGCTTATGGGAATCCGGTATAAATGCTATGTCAACTCCAGTCTCTCTTTCTTTTTTCGGGGGATATTGCTTCCTCGTTGAAGTCTCATGCAGCCTTCTTTCTTTTAAAGTCCACTCCAATCTCTCGGCCACCTTAATCAAGTGTGCAAAGGTTTGGCATCCTGAGGTGTTTAATCTATCGAAGTATTCATGTGGAAGTGATTTTAAGAACAGGTCAATCAATTCATCCTCCGGGATTGGTGGTTTTACTTGGGTTGCCAAAGCCCGCCATCTCTGGGCGTATGTTCTGATTGTTTCGCCTCATCCTTTCACAGTTCGTAGCAAATCTTCCCTCGTCGGGGCTGTAGCTGTGTCAAACTTATACTGCCTTAGGAAATCTTCAGCAAGATCTTTCCATCTGTCGTAGTCATCAAGGTCTAACTCAATGAACCAAGCTAGAGCGATGCCAGCCAAACTCTCTTGGAACGTATTCATCAGCAATGGAATGTAGTCCGAATAGTGCGCCATCTTGCGTAGGTAATATTTGAGGTAAGTGCGTGGACAACCCGTCCCATTGTACTTTCTCACAAAGTCTGGCTCCTTGTAATCAGGAGGTCTCCACTTTGGCAAAAGGAGACATCTTGTCAAAACGGGCTAGCTCATAACCCTGACTGCTCAAACATTCCTCAATTTTGGTTGTTCTCTTAGCCTCGGCTTCAGTTTTCATAGTCTGTTTCCCTTTTTTCTCCTTCTCGAGGTTAATGATAACAGGGGGCGTCTTTGGCCGTGACTGGACATTCAGCATACGAGCGTCTTCTACGGCATGTTGGGCACCTTCATCTGTCCCTTTGTCGGCCGTATTGGGTATTGAGGATTGACCTGAGTCGTTCAGGTTAGGTACCGCTATCGGTCTAGCTTGGGAGACTTCCAACATTATCTTAATTTGAGCCATCATAGTAGTCATAGTAGTCATTTGGGTTTTCAACATGCCTACTTATGGAGTCAACTCTTGCTGTTCCATTCTCGTCTTAAGTCGGGTACGAAAATGATGCTTTGGTAGCTCCGTGATTAGAGAGTACCTGTTTATTTGAAAATAACAAGTAAGTATCTCTTTAGGATTGATAAGGAAAGTACTGGATTCTTCAAATTGCATGTTTTCTATTGATGAATGAGAAAAATGACTACCTTGTGAGCCTTAGTATCACGTGAGCAGTTCTTTCAATCATTTTTCAAAAGAATTCATGAAATTAAAAGAAGCGTAATCTTTGACGATAGTTTTTTTTATGCATCGATAAAACATGTCTATGCTCATACACGTGTCCAAAGTAACATTCAATACAAATGAGTATTTAGATGCTGATAAGACATCATAATGTTCACACGTTTTACACTTGACAGAATAGTCTATTCAAGTCTAGGGCGTTTGAGGTCTAAGGCATCCTCATCGTCCCAGTAGAGATCGAGTCCTTCAGTTTGAGATTCCTCATCTCTCGAATATGACGGCGATCTCATATCTTCAGGTATATACGGCTCCACTCCAAGTACGTCGGCACGATGTGTTCAGGAATATAAGGCTCGACAAAGCTGCGTCTGGTCGCCTCAAAGCGTCGAATGTATTCTGCAGAAGCCCTATGAGTATTCATCTCATGAGTCATATCATCCGACCATCTCACGTCTTCAGTCTGGGAGTCTTTCAAAGAGCGTATAATGAATTCCACCCTGGCTTCAAATTGCTTCTTCTTTTCCTTTGTGAGGGTCTCCCTCGGTATGTCAAATGAGAAGACACCCGGTCGTGGCGATGAAGGGATCTCTTGCAATACTCCAAACTGTCAGATAACCCTCCTTGGATAATATGCGGTGGCGCCTGTGAATCCTAACAAGGGGATTGGGTCTTTGCCATTACATGCGAGCCTGACTTTACCCAGTGTTGGTAATCTAAGCCGCCATCAGAGTTGTTCTAGTTTTAGAGTTCTAAGGAATGTCTTTCATTCTTTAAAGTTGAACTTAGGAATACATGTATGAGTTTTAATGAAAGTTATAAGAGGATGGGCATCGGAACTAATCTCAGTGAAACCCATGCAGATATGAAATTATTTGATATGAGATGTGAACCACATATATAGAAGACCACTAAAGGCTCTAAAGATTCCCTTCTTGCTTTTCTTAAAGCGGTTTAGGGAGAGGAAGGTTTCAGCAAGGATAAGGTTCGAATAATCCCACCTATAACAAACTTGTTTAACCACTATAGCCATAATAGGGTCAAAAGTAACAGACAAGATCAGAAATAGCACAAAGCTAAAGAAAGTCAAGACAAAAGCTCTATCAGATTTAGTTCCTTTGATAGCAGAGAGGTTGGGAAATCTATCTAGCAGGAAAGATAGGGAAACCCATCCAGAATTACTTTTGGCATCTGTTTTGATTTCATTGAGGTTCGTATCAAGGAATTCAGCTAGTTGGCTCAAAAGCTCAAACCCTAGAGGAGGTTGGACTAATAAGTGAGTAAACTCAACTCCAATGGCAACGTTATACTCTTCAAGAGTAGAGGTAACTTCCAATCCTTCCATGCAGAACGTCGCGGTGGTAGGATCCCAATAAAGCGCCATGGCTTGGATAAAGGCAGGTAGACATTCAATCTTCAATAACTCCAATAGATACCCTAGCCGCGATCTGGCGTATTTCTGGCTGGCTTCACCCATGTTGTCCCACCAGGCTAGGAGCTCAGCTCGAGGGACTTTGAACACTTGGATATCATTATTTCCCATCAAATCTAAAATATGCAAATGATTTTGAAAAATCAATCACCAAAGATAACTTTAAACATGTGATCATGCAAATGTGATGAAACATGCATGAACTGATTTAATTGCATACTCCAGTTAAGGAAATGGAAATTAGAATCTTTTTCAGGCATGAAAAACCTGA
The DNA here is from genome assembly GCA_021437785.1 of Rhodomyrtus psidioides. Lineage (NCBI taxonomy): Eukaryota > Viridiplantae > Streptophyta > Magnoliopsida > Myrtales > Myrtaceae > Rhodomyrtus > Rhodomyrtus psidioides. The sequence continues at coordinate 163,121 of JAILYB010000166.1, read as the reverse complement.
CTCAAGGTCTAATTTGAATTTCAAACAAGTGAATTATACAATTAGCCAAGATCATCTCAGTGACTAAAGGAAATAACAATGTCACATTCCATTGGTCAAAACATCAAAAGGGAATATAGTGGAGTAAACTCCTTATTACGGGAGAGGTGAAGAGGAATCTCAAAAAAAAAGAGGGGGGAGGGGGGAAAACACCAATCGACCTTATTCTAAAATAAGAAAGTCATAAAAGGCTAATGGAATGTGGAGTCCAAACTATCCCTCCTCAAGGTCTAATCTTCTTTGGGGTAATGGTCCATCAGGGTTTCCTCCTTGATTGCATCTTTGTCTTGCCCCTCTTCAGGATATGGCTCAGTAATCAGGACCTCTCTCCTAGTTGAGTGTCCCTCAGAATGTGAAGAATAGTCTTCAATAGGTCGGTTGAGATGCTTTAGCTCCTTTGGCAATTCTCTGGTCCATGGTATAATGACTTCAGGGGTCTTTTTGGTTTTTGTCTTCTTGAGTATGATACGTTTCGATTTCATCTTGATGGCGGAACGCCTCTTCTTTCTCCAAAGGGCTAACATTAGTCAGTTCTCCCCGGCATGATGTTCAACTTTTCGGCGGGCATATTTGTCTTTTCATCTCCATATAATCCTTAATCATTTCGTCCGCCTGTCGCTTGAACCTAAGGTTATCGACATAGTAACGAGTCTGGCAATCTTCAGCGTATCCCAACTTGTGCCCAGTAAGTTCTCAGCCATGCACGAATCTGGTAAAGTGCAACCTTGTGTTCGGCCCAGAACGAGTGACTTTCCTTAGGTATTCAAAGGTTACCAACTCTGTCGAACTTCTAGGAGACAGCGACATCCTATCCCCCACCATCATTATTTCAATCAGTCACTTGAATAATTTCAGAATGTATGCAATTCATATAGATGTGAATAATATGCAATGCATGAACATACTATGAAACATGGAATAATGAAATACATCGAAAGTAAACGCCTTACCAACTGAAACCCGGGGAACGTCCAATATTCCCCTGTAACAATGGGTGGTTTTAGGTATACTAACCTTCCATAGACATACGCATGAGACAAGTGGGAATATACTCTAAAAATCGAAAATCATGTGAGGAACCTATGGCTCAGGCTCCCACGATCCAAATATGGCAGATTCCTCCCCAAGAGTACCCACCCAAGAGGGCCAGATATCGCCAATTTGGATTGTGAACGGGACTGAACACGAAAGTCTCAAGTGCAATCAAACATGAGATCCTTTCGTATCCTTTCCCTTTCTAAGGTAATCCTAGAGGTGGTTGCAGTCGAGGTTTGACCGCCAATGTGTGAGATGTGTCGTGATCATCATAATGCAAGGTTATACACAGTAGTTCCTATCAAACACCGCTTCAATATACACGTTAAAAATAAACATACAATCCCAACTCCAACCAACAGGAAAAATGTTAGCAAACACTCCACCCCTTATTTCTCCAATCTGTAAAAATATCTAACACGATGGTTAGGATACGTACCTCACCTTCGAGAGCATCTGCAGAAAACAGGATTAGATAAACCAATTAAATTTTTAATCGACTCAAGTCCTCTAAAATTCTTAGCCAGAGATTCTAGTTTGGAATAGGTCCCTAGTGGAGTCGTCAGTCTGTTGCGACCCACTCTGCTCCTGGCAGGGGTTTCCTCTCCCTACGTGCGGCGAGAGCTAATGGGCCATCCCGTCTGGTCGAACGCGGACCTCTCCCAAGGCCCGTTACCCAAATCGCAATAGCTGGCATACGTAGTCAACCTTCAGTGCGGTCTAGTGACATGTGATACGTGTACATACCAAGGAGTCGCCACCAATCATTTTTTGGAAGGTACGATCGGAAATCCTATTGAATAGTTAAGAGCATTCTATTCAATTCTGCGAAAACCAGATAAATGGAATCGAAGACTTTATTACGCCAACTGTCAGAGTTGACGCCCTTTCGGCACCTGAGTTGAATGATTTATCTAACCTTAAGATTTCATGCAGACGAGTGAGGTGCGAACCCTAAATTTAAGAGTTCATGTAGATAGGAATGACTAACCTAGCAAACACAGTCAATAAAATGATTGCGCAAATCAAGGATCCAAAACATGCTGATAAATCACATGAAAGCAACGTGGCATCCCTAATAAAACCCTATTAGCCTAGAGAAATGTCAATCAAGACTCATGAGTGTTTTTGACATGATTTACCCTTGAGAGGCAAAATCGTAATTTTATAGAGTTTTGGGACAATTTACCCTAAAAAGGAAAATTCATCATTTCAGATGAAATATGGAGTCAAAATATGACGGAAATAGAATTGGCGACCAAACCAATCCATTTCCTATTTTTCAGGAACTTTCAGAAATTTTCTAGAATTTTAGAAGCGATTTACCCTTTGAGGGGTAAAATCGTCATTTCAAGTAAAGAGGAGACGTAAAAATTTCAAATATTAGGATTGGTTGACTACCTGACCCAAATCCTAATTCTGAGCAATTTTCAGGACTCGATTGAGTATGGATGACGATTTACCCTTTGAGGGGTAAAATCGTCATTTACGAAAGAAGGACGAGATTAGAGAACTCAAGCAGAAGAATTGATCACCTAACTGACCCTAATCCTTATCTTGTCATTCTCGACCTATCTCGTATACAAAGCTGAGGCGATTTACCCCTAAAGGGTAAAATTATCAATTTTCAGAAGAACCGATAGGAAATCCCAAAAAATAGGATTGCCCAGTTGTTTGTGGTTATACCTCAATTTTTGGGAATCTGTGGAATGTCTAGGAATTTTTCACAATTTTTCTACATTTTTTTGGGATTTTCTAGGATTTTCTAACATTTTTTTAGAATTTTCTAGAATTGTTTTGATTTTTTTGATTTTTTTTAAATCATTTTCTATTTTTTTATTAAAAAAATATGATTCTGACTGGGTCAACCCAACCCACTCGGGCCGAAACCCAGCCTAGACCCGAGCCCGCACTGACCGTACATCCAAAATGATGCTGTCTTGCATTTTTTTTTTTCTGTTATTCGACGGCTCCTATTGAACCACGTGGCAATTCCACGACCTTAGGATGATCTGACTGAAATCTACGGTCCAGATCAAAAGCTGATTATTCCTCGACCATTTGATCAGATTACTTAAACATACGGTCACGATTAAAAGCCAAGACTCAATCCTAACCGTTAATCCCTACTAATCTAAACGACGTCGCACTAGTAGAGGAACCGGCCCTTAAGAGGCCGGTTCCAGTTCCGGTTCCGATTCATGAACTTTTAATTTTATTTTTAAAATAATAAAATAAAATAAATAAATTATAAATTATAATCAAATTGTACATTGTAATAAAATTTGAAAAAAAAAAGAATGAATGGGCTTGAACTTAATGAATTATCATTAAGCGCCTACATATTTTCTTGGGGATAGAAGAATCAAACCCCATGTAGTTCTCTTACCTTTGGTAACCCCCAACTTACCTCATCGTCAATCGTCGCTACCCGTTGTGGTGGTGGTAGTATCTCCACAGAAATCACTGAAGAATTCATGTTCTCGATCCAGCTCTTGTTGGCGAAATTTAGCCTTTGTCCAATCATTGACACAAGTTTGATACTCCACACTTTCCGGACTTAATCTTGAACGGCGGGGGGTCCAAAATTAATCCTCCAGCACTAAATGATTGTTCAACCGCCACTGTTGAAGAAGGGGTTGCTAATATTTGTTTCGCGATGAGGGAGAGAACTGGAAATTGAGTTGAATGATTCTTCCACCACTCAAGAATCTTGAAATCTGCGTTGTTTTCGGAATCGCTAAACTCAAAAGAAATTGTTAAATAGTTTTCTAATTCGGAAATACTACCTGTTGATGTCCCTTTATGTTTTTTTTTTGCCTACTCTTGAGAATTTTATACCATCTACTAAGTAGTGAAATACCCGCATCGCTTTCTGAGACGATATGCTGGGCAGATTCACATCCACTGTCGCTTAAACCATATCTATTACAAAATTCATTATATAATGCTACTATAGCTTCTTTAACCTCTACTTGTATAATTGAAATATTTATTACTTCATCCAAATGTAAATAATCACAATAATAAGCACTTAGATAATCTAATAAGCCATCTAATTTAGTACGTGGATCGAAAACAATATCAACTAAATAGACAAGAGGAATGTTCAAATAATAATGCAACCATTTTCTCGCATTACTAAAATACTCGAAGCTAAGTCAGTATCTTTTTCATATGCATTAAAAACATTAGCAATATTAACACACTCTATTAAAAATAAATGCGTAGTAGAATAATAAATACCAGATAAAGTTTTAGTAGCATCATTAAAAATTTTCAAACAATCTAAAATTTTTTTACAAACGTCCCAATGTTGCGGGAGTAAAGCAATATCAGGAACAGTATTTGAAATAAATGAACATAATAAATCTTTGTAATCAAAAGTTTGTAGAAGCATCTCGTAGGTAGAATTCAAACGAGTCGGAACATCTTTTGAAAACATTTTTTCCGTTCTCCTATTTTCTTTACAAAATTACAAAATTTTCCCCACGCTTTCATAAGTTGAGGGCGGCTCCATAAAAATCTAATTGCACTATTTATTGGGTGGAGAGAAGTTACAAGAACTCATAAACCATCTTGAACACATAAATTCAAAACATGACAAGCACATCTAATGTAAAAAAATTATCCTCTAAAAGAGGGTTTACACATTGTTTCTAACTCGGGAATGGAAGCAGTATTTGCGGCGGCATTATCAAAACCAATTGAAAAAACTTTATTAATCAAACCATATTCTTCTAAAACTTGCCTAATTATTCTATAAATATTATGGGCCGTATGCCTTTCAGGAAAAACTCGAAATGCAAGAAGTCTTTTTTGAATAACCCAATCATCACATATCCAATGGCACGTGACACCCATATAAGAATTAATATTCCAAGAATCACTCCAAATATCACTACCTATATGTATACGTCCTTTGAATTCTTCAAAAAATATTTTCAATTTATTTTTTCGATCTTTATAAACTCGTTTAAGTTCGCATTTAAGAGTAGTTTTCGGAACAAATGGTGCTTGTGGAACCAGCGCAGTGTTTACCAAATATCTAAAATTAAAATTTTCACCAGTATTAAACGGAGCATGCTCAAGGGAAACATATTCAGCTAATGTTTCTTTATAAAGTGTATTAGTGAAACGGAATAAAGGATGAGGGTTAGGATTGGCGAACCCGAAAATTTGTTGTTGGCTAGTGTCGATCCCAGCTCGCATTGGATGCTTTTTCATCAGATGCTGACGAAATGTTCCATAGCCATCTCATTTACCAAGTTTGTATTTTTGCGGACAATATTTACAGCTTATATCAAACTTACCTTCATTTTCATTCCATACTTTGTCGAAGTGTAGCCATAAGTCGGATTCTCGGCTCTTCCATCCTGGCTCTTTTGGTATCGATGATCCTTTGACACCAGTGGCAGTAGGAGGATAAAAACTTTCTTGCGTTGCGATGTGCTCAACGTCGGGATTGGGAACATCGTCGTCTTCCCAACATGCATATTCACGAGGATCATATTCATGAACAGGAAAATCGGATTCTCTCATCTCCATTGGGCTCTTTCCCTTTCTAGTATTTCTGTTTCCACTTGTCATTTTTTGAGAGAATTGATCGGAAAATTGATTCAAAGAATTGAGACGGAATTGAGAGAGAATATTGGATTGAGAGAATTTGACTTGAGACTTGAGAGTATTGAAGAGAATTGAGAGAAATTGTGAGAAAAAATAAAGAGGGGTTGTGAGGTTTTTATAGAGAGTTTTTTTTTTCTTTTTTTAGGAAATTCGCAACGGTCATGCCTCGGACCGTTGCATCGCAACGGGCCGAGGCCCGTCGGGGGAAGAGCCTTTAGGTTCTTCCCCTGCCAGGCAGGCGGGTGGGGCCCGCCTGACAGGGGAAGGGAAGAGCCGTTTGGCTCTTCCCGAGGTAGGGCCCACTGCCATCCACCCCTACGCCCCCCCTTTTTTTTTGGGCCAGTTCCGGTTCGAACCCGCGGGCCCGGTCAACGGGCCGGTTCAGGGCAGGTTCGGGCCCGCGGGCTCGGTCAACGGGCCGGTTCCAGGCCCACGGGCCCAAATGGCCATGTCTAGCACTACCATTAACCTAAACGACATCGTTTCGACTTGTTCTGATTTTCTAATTTTAAAAATATTTTCGGATAATCCTAATTACTAATCGAACGGTTACCAATTATTGGACTCGATTAACTCCAGCCGTTAGATCTAATCCGACTCATCCTAACAGACTAACGGTTTGACCGACTTGACACCCACGTGGACCAATCACGAAAAACCACCTAGACCTTTGACTCATTGACCGGACACGTCAGCTTCGTCTTCAACCTCGTGACTACAACTAAACGGACGGCTGAGGATCTCCGACGACGATCCAACGGTAAAACCTCAAGGAAATTGCACGAGACCGGGGCTAATCGACTCGCGATAATCTCTAGTTCAACGTATCTAAGAATCGGAGCATTTCATCCACTAAGGCACGTGCAGCATGCAGAACGCCGAGTACGGCCATGGGAGTTCAATCATGCAAACTACGCAAAATCAAGGCAATTCAACCACAGAGTAACATGAGAGAAGGTTCAGAACATACCTCGAGCTCCAATTGAGCTCGCACGGCCTAGATTTGGCTAGGCGAGATTGAACAGTGCTCAGCTATGGCGAAAGGTTTGGAGGCTCGATTCGAAGTGTTAAAGAGAAACTGATGCAAAATGAAGATGCAATGATGGTCAGTGATGTCTAGGGAACAAAACGCACACACTAAATGCAAGAATAAACGTAAGACAAGTGAGTCGCTATTGACGCACAGTGAGGAGCTCGAAGCTGTGACTCACCTGTTTTCGCAGTTTCAGACGGCGCAGCCGGCGGCGATTGCTTCCTGGAGCTTTAGGCTTACTTCCAATGGTCTTCTTTGGCTTTGGTTTGGCCAGAGACTGCCTAACCAGTACCTTGCAATCGAGCTCGAGTTCTCGACGACAGGAGTCGGAGAACGATCTCTCTCTCTCTCTCTCTCTCTCTCTCTCTCTCTCTCTCTCTCTCTCTCTCTCTCTCTCTCTCTCTCTCTCTCTCTCTCTCTCTCTCTCTCTCCTCTCTCTCTCTCTCTCTCTCTCTCTCTGTTCTGTTTTTCCTCCCTAACCGAATGAACCCACCCTCTCGTTCTAGAAGGCTTCTCAGGACTGTATCCGATTTTTGATTTCCCGCTCGATTTAGGGGGGGGGGGGAGCTCCCCTGACTTGAATTGCACATGTAGCTACGTGCTTTTAGGTCCAAACGGCGTCGGGAGGATGGGCATTCCGTCCAGCTCCGTTTGGTCCTCCGGCAAGCTCCATCTCATGAGAATTTGGCGCGGATTTGGTCTGTTTTTGACTTTATTGACTTTTACAGGTCCCGTAAGATTGACCGGCCAATTGCTCCTTGCTCCGGCGACTATTGGTCGCGATTCCCGTGTCAATTGACGGGGAATGATTTGAAGAATCAAACCCCCACCAATGCTTCTTCAATTATAGTCGATTGGTCGGTCAATTTTGCTATCAAAATTCGGCCGTGCATTGTTCATCTGCACGGGAGTCCTGAGGAAGATGATGACACTGTTCCAAAACGGTTCGACCTGTCTGACCGGGCGGTCTGACCGGTCAAAACCGGTTCTGATATAATTTTCAAAATTAATCGTAATTCGACTGGGAATTTTTGTAATTAAACCTCATAATCAGATTTAGGACATGAATATTATCTAAAAATGTGATTTTGCCTAAAAGTTCATGTCAATTTCTACAAAAACCCCAAATTTATCCTTAATTCCAATTCGGGAGATTGTGAAATGGAAGGCTCAAATGATCAAATCGGACCAAACCACCTATGCCAATGATTCAGAATGATGAAAAACATTGGGCAGTGATTTCAATTTGTAGTAGTAGTCCCCGAATTGAAAGTAATTTCAATTCTGCCCAAATTCAAGGACTAAAATGCAATTAAGCATGCAATTTTTGCCCAATTCATGCAATTGAGCAATTTGTGTAAATAATTGGGCTAAATTACAATGAAGGGCATTCAGATTGAATGTCAAGATCCTAAAAATGCCAAAATTGCAAATTAAAAGACTCAATTGACATTTTTTACCAAATTCAATCATATGTGTAACAAAGGAACACATAAAATTGAATTTGAATTTGGACTTTTTATGAGGTCAAGAAGACAAAGGAATTAAAAAAAAATATTGACTATCGTTTCATATTTTTACGACATCGAATGCTATTTTTCCTGAATTTTTGAGTATTTTTCTATTTTCTAAAAATACTAAAAATGTGAAAAACATGAAAAAAAAATATTTTTTGGTCAAAAATGGTTCCTTAGGCTTGGCCAAGGCCACCAAAGTTGATTTTGTAATTTTTCAATCTTTTATGAATTTTTTTATGAATTTTTCAAAAATAAACCAAAAAAGACTAATCAAAATTTAGGTGTCAACACATGCATACTCCGAAACTTAGAACCGAACCGGTTCCTATCGGTTCGGTTCTACCTAGAATCATGTTCATCCCTATACTGTAGGTATCATTTTATAAGATTGAGAATTGATTTGTCTTTCCATCTCAGCCTAGATGTGGATGAATTATCCGACAATTCATATACCAAGCAAAAGACAGATTTTGATAAATATAAACTGAACAACCTAAGTCTCAAGAATTCATTTGAACATGCCTCTCCACATTGGGCAAGGCCAATGTATTCAACGGTTGATTGGTCATCTTCGCTAGTATGAATGAAAAAATGAGGAATTTTAAATCCCCTTGGATAAGGAATACTATCGACCAAGTAATGATATGGCTTTCTATAAACAGACTTGATAACGCTTATATCAGTACTTATTTGTTGTATCACCATCTTAGTCACTTGGTGTGGATTCATGAGCCGATAAACTTGATCTTCTTGCCCCTAGGTTCAGGATAGATAGGTCGATAGGCTTAACCTTTCTAACCCCTAGGATCAGGATTCAAAGGTCGACCTAGGTTAGGGCTATTGACAATTTGACATTAGGGTCAATTGGCACATTTGGTCTATAGGGTAATTTTCCTACATTCGGAGGTAAGATTGCACCATAATGCCTTATATTATCCTCATTTGGAATTGGCCCAAATAGGAGGTCCAATCAATGGAACATTTTTATTTTCCACATTATTGTCGACATGATTAATCTACACTGCATCAACTTGGTCATTTACATTGACCAAATTAAATTGGTTAAGATTTTCAGGCCTTTGTAAAATCTTCACTGGTGGTGGGATCACTTGCCCTATATCATTTCTACCATATAATTGACAAAGAGTTGGAGGAACATACCAGGAAGCTGCGGTGTTCAGTTGGATCTGAATGGGCAGATTGGAATTTATAGAGTCTTGAGATAACATCGTGATCGTGTTAATTAACAACCATTGATTGATCAAATCAGAGATATGTCTAACTATGTGATTGTCCATCTCACTTTGCTGATCGAATAGCCTCTTCATGGTAGCCATAAAAGTGGGGTTTTTTGCTCCCTTGCTTGTTCTTGCATAAGGTGTCATCGGATGTTGGCGTTATCGCCTTGGCTTATCGCTGCCACTACAGGAGCGGCTGAGTTATTGGATTGGTTCACCAGGGATGTCACCTGTATGTAATCAGGCTTTGGATAATTCCTTGTTCTTGGTATTGTTAATCCTCAAAATAAACCATATGTGGTCCCACCAGGTGTTCTAAATATGTTTCTTTGGAATTGGATTCCACAACGAAATTCATTTAAAGTCATTCTTCGATTTTTTTATGAGAGGACGCATGTTTTGTGGCGAGTCCAGAACACGATATATACCTGCAGCACAAGGAAGCCAACAAATATACTGCAATGGAATTAAATCAACGTCAGAATACGAAACACCTTGGCTGGAATTATTGAGGACGAAACGGAATTATAAAGAGATACAATGTCTGTTGACACCTAAAATCGGTCGGGCTTTAGAAATCTGGAAAGCCCATAAGAACGCATTGGGCTTGAAGACCCAGAGTATTCTGAACGAATCGGCGACCAATGACATGTTGTGGCCGCTACCCGAGCACATGAAGCGTCGGTGACACTATGAAATCGATATGTGAAACCAAAAATCATGCAAAGCATATAAGCAGAAGACCAACCGTCCAGTGGATAAGATGAGCAGTTTCCGAAACCTATCCGAGATTGTTCAATTCATCTTTAGTTCACATAGTTACTTATGTCTAAAATCGCTACAAGGACTCGATTAAACATCAAAGCCGAGGATCTAGACCTTCGGTGAAGGATCTTTCGTTGCGGACTTTTACAGAGAAACAATACCCAAGGTATATTGACAATGAATATATGAAAGCTACAACTTGATACAACCTAAAATTTTAATCAATGACTAGTTATATGGAAACTACACCGATGATACATGAATTAAAAGATAACAAGTTTTGTTTCTTTGTTGGCCCTACATGGCACACTGCCACGTAAATGATTTTCAGTGAAAATTTATTGGAAGGACTAAATTGGAACTTTACGTAATGGCATAGGACTAAGTTAGCAAAATTGAAAAGTTTATGACTGAATTGGCATCTGCACAAATTGTTTAGGACTGATCGGACAATTTTTGCTTTCTTTTATTAGTCCATGTAGACGAGCACAAAGACCCAACTATCTCGAGATGCACAAAACCCCCTGAAGGACTCACAATCCGATTAAGTCCAAGCATTTGGGGATCCAGATCGCCTAACCTTCGCTCAGAAGGTTAGGCACCTAACCTTGCAATCTGGGCCGTCCAATTTTGGACAGACGGCCCAGATCTCATGTTTTTGAGGGGCAATTTTTAGGATTTTTTATATATATTTTTATTAGTGATAATCTGAACCATCCATTCATAACACGAATGACCCAGATTGCAAGGTTAGGGCCTAACCTTCTAAGGAAAGGTTAGACGATCCCTTTTCAAGCATTTGGTATATGTAGATGTGTCAGACGGGTGGGTTGAATCGTATATGGTTAGGCCCATATTGACTGATTTAATCCGATTTGATCCATTTTCATAAAATACAAATTTGATGATTCATACACGACCCAACCCACACCCAACACTTACCTAACCCGACCCATGTTACTTAAATACTTTTATATTTAACTAAATTATGGAATATTTATTTCTTACAAATTGTTAAGAAAAATGATATTTCTAAAATAATTTCATGAAATTTAATTTTTTTTATTGTCAAAAATATTTTTTATTATAAAAATATTGTTTATTTTTAAAAATTAATTTTTAATTTTTAATTTTATTTTATATTTTTATTTCCTATTTCTCCGAAGGCCGGAAACGGCGACCCGACTACGATGGACAGCGGTCGACGGCGGTCGAGGGTGGAAGCCGGCAACATTCTAGAACAGCTTTTACTTTTCTTTCATTGTTTTACTCATAAAAAATAATTCAACTTTAACTTTTTCGACCTATTTTCGCTTAGCCCTTTGAAAACATACAACTCATATACAATCCATATGTATAAAATAAGAGTAAAGAAATGAGTTATGAATCCATATTTATACCTCTAATCATATGCAAGTAACTGCAATCCAGATCAGCTTTCATGAAGATGATAGGATTTTAAGGTTCTTATGCTAAAAATCTCCCGTTTCAAAATGATTGCGAAGTCATGTTGGGACACAATAAAACAAACATTCACAGGTTTTAAGAGACGAATGGGGAATCCATCCTCCTCGTGCTCATATTTTTTTCCGTCGGCAGCCAGTAATGACAACAGCCGTGCACTTTGAATGTTCTTCAGGACCTGCATAGTTGTTTCGCGAGTTGGCCAGAATGGACCGGGCCAAGGTGACTGTGGACTCCCCGCAAGGTGTGAATTGAGTTGTACATTTAGCATTATTGCTTAACCGATGGACCAAGTAAGCTGGCACAAAAATGGGACCAAGCTTTCAAGTCTTTTTACTTCTCGGATACTTTTCTCTCTCTCTCTCTCTCTCTCTCGCTCTTTGTGGTGATTTGGACGTGGGTGTTGACCGGGAAGGCGAATCAATTATTAATTTAGTTGAAGGGGGGAAGACCCATGAAGGCTGTATACTGTGGCTGCGGGTGGGCACATGGTCAATGCCAATTTCATATTTAATAGGGAAATGGGGATGGAAGTGGGTCACGAAAAGCTTAATTATCTCCAAACAAAAGCTTAATTATCTTTGGACAAGCTTCCAGGCATTTCTTCTGAAAGAGGTATTGGGTGGTATTGGGTTTTCATTGTACGCTCTCTCGACGAGGAACCATTTTGTCTTTGAGGGTTTTTTTTTTTGGCTCTCGAACATTTTACGAAGAAAAGAAAGAGAACGCTTTGCTTAGCTTTTTGTTAGCATTAAATGTTGTTTCAAGTTAAATATGTTTCTCACGTTAGTCATGCTGTTATTTAGGACTCACCGGATATTCGACAGCCAAAATTTTCAACCCTGCAATTAGAACTTCGGAGCTTAGATAAGGTATGCAAATAGATGGAGAAGAAGCTATGTTTTGTAATACATCTCCAAAACAAAGGTTTTATAGTTAGTCCTTCAAAAGAACTGTGCATATTTTATAGTCCCTCTAGATAAGAATTTTGAACCAACCATCTATACTTTCTAATCCCAAAATTTTAAATTCATTGTTACTTAATTAGGCAATTGCTTAATCCACGGAGGTCGATGGCTATAAGAAATCGGAATCCCACTCCTTAAGGAATCCAACTCCACTTAGAGGTGAATCAACCTCTCTCCTTCTCAAGTCTAGGGCACAATCTCTGGTTGTATATCTGTGAGAGTTGCCATTGTAACAGAAGGGTTCGTGCGGATTGTGCCATCAAGAACGTGGACAGCTCGCCGAACAAGCCGCGGTACGATCCTGCCATGCGAGATCAACACGTTTATGCAAAAGAGGTAGCAGGGTACAAATTCACATTAAGAATCAGCACCAACCTCGAGGCTTCTTCTTTCCGTGTCGCCACTGCTCTGTCCGTAGCTTGAACCAATGAACTTGCAATGACGAAAAAGAGAGAACTTGCGATAAAAACTTGTCTTCTACAACTTTTCCTTATTCTGTGTTTTGATTAGACTGTTCATCCATAATCTCTATGGGGATTCTCGAAAATTATAAAAATAATTTATGCTCTACCAAATTGTGGAAATAAAAAATTATCCAAAAAGTCGTAAACTTATTATATTTTTGTCAATTCAATTCAAAATATTTTAATTTTATCAACTGAATCATGAACCTCTTTTAATTTTGTCAATTGAGTTCTAAACTGCTTTATCTTTTTTCTCAATTGAGTATATCCAATCAATTTTGACGTCAGCCATCTTACATGGCACGATCGACACTGACGTGGATAATTTTCAATAATATTATATATTCTTTTGAATTTTTTATTTATTTTATTTTATTTTTCTTTTCTTTTCTTTTCTTTTGGTTCAAAGGGTCGACGGGGTCACTGCTTGAGGGCCGACAACCCCCACTGTTTCCTAGGTGAGGGCTGTCAAGCCCTCACCGGCCTCAGTGAGGGGTTGCAACCTTCGGCCCGCAGCCGACGGGGGGCCACAGCAAGGGCGACGGAGGTGGCTAAACCTCATTGAATGAAAAAAATAAATTTAAAAATTTAAAAAAAAAATAGAGAATACTAAAAATATTGTTAAAATTTGTTCATGTCAGCGTCGATCGTGCCACGTGGGACGAACAACATCCATGTGAGTGAGTTCGACAAAATTGACCAGACTAACTCAATTGGCAAAATATGAAAAAGTTTAGATCTCAATTGAAAAAATTAAAAGATTTAATATTCAATTGGCAAAAATGCAATAAGGATCCAATTGGCGAAAATATAATAGATTTAAGACTTTTTGGATAATTTTCCTACCAAATTGATGAAATAATCAAACTATTCCAAACTCATTTGTCTTTCTTCCACGGCAAAAAGCCTAGCCCCGCTTTCCTTTTCATGCTAAATATCTTTTTCCACTTGATAAAGTGTGTTCTCCTTTCGTTCTTTGGTTTTTTGTTTTAGTTTTTTGTTTTTTTGTACTTGTTCGACAATAACCTGTAGCTATGGCATAAAAGAAAACTGCAGATTATTTGTCATATCTAAACATTTATCTTTTGTTAATTCTAAAAAAAATGGAAGGCCATGTACAACGGAAATGTCTTCAAAACCATTCTCATATATTTATCTTATTATAAGAGTAGTGTGGAATAATAAATTGAAGGAATTATATTTACTTATAATTGAGTTGAAAATGTAAACTAACATCTAATAAGATATATAAGTTGTACGGAAATTATTTGTAATTTAAATTATAACTTACTAACATTACCTGCTAATATGAATGAATTTCACTTACGTTAAGTTATAGTAAAATTAATTATTGAACACGTGATATTAAAGTAAAACGAAAAATCGGATAACTTAAGAAACATATTTTTTTGTCGAATAAACTAATTATATTATGATGTTTTCGCATTCTGATGTATAAATTATTTGATTATCTGAATAAGTTGCGCTTCATATGTATGCTTTTGGTGGAAATTTTAAATAAAAAACAAAAGCAAAAAAAAAAATACTAAAATGACATATCTTGTTAATCTAAAATGAAATAACGAAAAGAATCTAAAACTATAAACATTAAAAAACTATTCATAACTTTTTCAGTTAACATGAATACATACGTACGTTCATGTTATTTTCATAAACAATAAACTTAGTGAAAAAAAGGAAGCAGCCATTTTCACAACCAAAATGGATCCGGGCACCGCATTTAGTTGGAGAGAGAATGCTACCCCATTTTATAAAGAAAATGACTTTGCTCGCATAACAGTCTTTGAGTGACGGTGAGAATCAAGTATGTTGTGAGTCACAAATTCTTAAAAGAGTGGACCCTACAATAATTTTGATTATTTATTATTTATTTTTTGTGGCCCAAAATAGACTATTAGCATAACAGTCACCCAAAAATTGTTATATAATCAATTTTTTTTAAAAAATGCATCTCCCTGTAATTAAGGGGTATTGAAGGAAAAATTGTACCGATCTTCCATATAGTAGTTTGTGGGACCAAAACAAGTATGTTCTTTGGATTGTGTATACCATGTGCACTGATTAATTATGTGGTCGACAAATCCAATCACAGTACATGCAATACATGAAAATTTAGTGTTATTGAGTCGACTGAATGGCCGCTTCATTACTTAGTTCCTTCAGTACAATTATTCACGAAACATCATTTTGGAGAGCTAAATAAGACAAACATTACGACACCAAGCAACTATTCTCTTAAATTTCTCTCCAAATTGTATGCTTTATATTATGAGTCCATATGTCACCTTGGATATAATTGAGATCTTCTAGAGAGCATGATCATGGCCATGGTCAACCGTGTGAACTAAAGCATGGTTGTCTAGAAAAAAAATTATATCATGCGTTTAGCGACCGTTACACTTATCAATCACCATGCCCTCAAGACACGATCCTAGAAAATATCTAGACCTACCCGTCCCCATATCCTAATAAAGTTTCTTATCCTACATATATGTCCCCTTAACCACAAATTCAAGATTCACACCATGTAGAATTTGATGCAATAACTGATGTATGAAAACCACATAAAGGGAGAACAAAAAAGAAAGGAGGAGGTCATGAGCTCACTCGTTGGAATATTCGCGCCTAGTGTATGAGGTTGTCAATTTCACTACTTTGTCCGAAGTAAGTGGGGGAAAAAAAATACACAAGCCTATTGATATTCTCGATGGTGGAAGGATTCGTCACACTTATCTTGATATTCTTCGCCCCCGGTCGCCAATATGTTATCATATAAACGCCCGGTTTTTCAAACCAAAGCATTACGCAAGAGGGGTTGTAGAAGCAAACTCCAAATGGTGACACATAATGGCCCCGTTTGCGTGGCCTCGCATTGATTGTGCGGAAGAGCTTAAAAAAGTCTGTAGGAGGACAAAAGCAAAAATGCAAAGCAACCAACTTTGAAAGTTGAGGGGGAGGAAGCATAGAAAAAAGTAGGGCAACAAAATGAGAATAGGACCAGAATGAGATGTGAACGGTGACAAGCAAAGGGGCAAACACACTTTAAAGCAAGAGAAGATTATTATTATTTGTGTGTGTGTGTGTGTGTGTGTGTTTTTTTTTTTTTTTTTTTTTTTTGTAATTTCGGAAAAGCAAGAGAAATTGGGTGGAACTAAAAAAAGAGTCAAATTGTCTCTACGGGCATTCACACTTCGAAGAGGCCAAAACCCCTTTTGAGAGAAAATCATTACCGCCAACCTATAAATTTTCTTACCGTCAGGAAAATTTTTGATTGCCTCCTAGGGTGTCTGCGTTTTTCAGTCTTTTACTCAATTACACACTTGATTTCCCTACTTTAGTAAGAAAAAGAAAAAGAAAAAGAGAAATGATTAGAGGAACAAAGACAGAGTTTTAGGTGGAGCAGCAAATACGGGGGGCCCCAACATTGCCACACCTAAAACCAGCTTAGAATATATACATTCATAGAACACTAATGTTCTTCTCAATAATGAGAAGTTAGGGGCTCTTTGAAACACGAGTGATCTACATGAATAGGGCATCTTCCGGTACCACGCATACTCGATGATTACTACAAACTCTAATATGTGCTCCTGAGAGTGTTGGGAGAAAATTTTGAAAAGTATAATAGTTCAAACTCACATTTTGAACAAAGAAGACGAAGACGATTACAGCTTTGAGCAAATCCCGTATTATTAGTAGCGGTAAGTCTTTGTCTTCCGTGGTCGAAATTGGGGGCCATCTTGGGGTTAAATTCAACAACATATTTAAAAAAAATGTAGCTGCACTAGTGTCTGCTACATTATAGATTCATTGCATGTTATGCTATTTATTGGTAGTACTAGCTACTAGCTATTGTGTAATTGTCTACAATAGCTAGTTGCAGTGGTACGAAATATCTATTTCATTTCAACTAAGCTTAAATTTGAAATCAGAATTACTAAAATACCTTTCTCTTTACCCCCTTTTCTCCTCGTAGGATGGTAAATTGATTGCAATTAACAATATCCATAAAATACCCGCCTTTATTATACCGAACTAATTTTGCTAAATACCCATGAAGCTTAATCATATAAATCTTCGCATTTAGTAGGAATTTCTTGTATGCTTGAAAAGTGACCTGCATGTTTTATAATTTAAAAAGTGAATTCAATCTTGCGCTCGAAAAATTACTCATATTTCACTACAAAAGAATTTGTAGACATTTAATTTCTTTTGCAATTCAAGATTAAGGTATAAGTGGTCCTTCTTTGTACTTTTCTATTTATTTTTGGTGCTCATAAGATGAGATGATCACGAGAAGTCAGAAGGGAAGGCTCCTTAAAAAACGGGGCGAAGATACAAGCATGTGAAGGTAAAAAGAGCCGAAGGTGCTTGGCGTGGGCAACATGAAAACACAAGAGATTATGGGGGGTTTGCCTGGCCATTAGGCAGCTTGTTTCAGACTTCCAAGAAAGATGAGAACGGAAAGATGGACTAGACATAAATTAATCACAAAACAAATAAAATAAGTATCAAGAAATTTGATTTTATCGATCCCCATGATTAGATATTTGTCTCCACATCGTGCGTGAAGAGTTCTGATGCTGAATATACATTGGTGGACTAATCAAACTTGAATCCTAGCCCGTCTCAACATACCCCCAAAACGAAGTCAAAGGTCTTTTTCTTTTTATCATATATCTTTAGTTTTAATTAGAAGAAAAAAAATCTAATCATCGAATTAGAAGTCATGGTGGCGAACAGATGTTTAACATGTCGAAATTGCATTGCCTTTACTTTTCAACGGCTTATTTGTGAGATCCTATCTATGCTTGTTCTCGACCCTTTCGTGTCACGATATTTAACCTTCTCTAATAGATTAATTCGCCTCAAGACCTCCTCAACCCGGCTCAACAGGCAATTAGTGTCGCATGATGTCAATCATCTGCGCCATTCTATATCACCGAATAAAAGTTTTGATGAAATTACAAAATTTCAAATGGTGCCGTGTCGAGTTTATATTTTTCTCAATGAATCCATTTGTTTTATTGGAGTCATATTCCTCGCCTCATTTCAAAAAAAAAAATTGTCATTCCTACCCAAAAAAGATCTTTCATACCCTATTAACCAAGTTGGTAATATAATACTAATCTTGCATTATTAGGACATATGAACAAATCCCATATTTCCAAACAAGTAAAATAAAATCCCCCGAATATAAATCGCCAAAAAAGAGCCTCAACATAAATGATCCAATTTAGGTGAAATGACCTTTCATAGATGTGTGCACCAAAAAAAGTCGCAATTTTTCAAGAGCTACTTGGGGTCAAGAACAGATTCATCATCCTTTTTGCCAACAGCCAAATCTGTCAATTCCTTCACCAAGAGAAAACAAGGCCATTTTCGACCATATGATCGGGTCAGATTTCTTACCTCCAGATTTACATGCCTTGTTTACAAGGTTGTGTTAAAAGCACTACTCGGGAAGTAGAGAGAGAGAGAGAGAGAGAGAGAGAGAGAGTCTGAGAGCATTTTGATTTTTCGAAGGAAAGACGGGGACATGAGCCATTTGGTAAGCGGCCAACAGGACACATTTTGTCTTGGTTGGGTGCTCTCTGTCATTCAATACGTATATGTTATTGAATTGTCTCTCCAGGAAACTGCTCTGTTCTCACCCTTCTCTCTCTCTCCTCTCTCTTTTGGGTTGCCTTGTAAATCACAGATTACTGTCCTCTTTAATCTCTCTCTCTCTGTCTCTCTCTCTCTTCTCTAGCATTTCATTTCTCTATCTCATATTCTTCATCCAAAGGCTTCTTTCTATCTTCCATTTGCTAAGCGGCGACTTATTCTTTTCCCTTTTTTTCCTTTCGTTCTCTTCCTTATTTTCTCCGCAAAGCAAAGGAGAACGCCGAGGGGATAGACAGAGATTGTGGCCCTTCGCCTTCCGAGACCCAGATTTAGATCCATCTGTTAGCTCGGTACTCAGCTCAAAGGTACAATCTTTATGCTTTTCTCGTCAAAATCTTCTAGTTTTTTTATGATCGGTGAATTGTAGCTGAGGATTCCGATTGTTTTTGCTCATAATTTTTTTGGTTTTTTTTTTTTTTGGGGGTGCTCTGTAGATGTTTGTTTTGTTTTAATGGTTGACCGTGAACAGGATTTTTATCGCAGATATGGGTTCGATTTGTTTGAAGGAAGCAGAGGTGAGCTCGTGGGAAGCTTTGAGCTTTCTTAACTATGGATTTTTGACTGCCTTAAGTTTTTTTTTTTCCTTTTGGCTAGCTTGTTAAGTGTTTTGACTTGTCAAACGATTCATCTGAGCTGATATTTGATGAGAAATGGCTGTGTAGATCCTTGATTTTTTTTTTATTGTGGATAATAAATCCTCGTATTTCTCAGCGGATCTCATGTATTTTCCTTGCTTCTGTTCTTTTTTTTTCCCTGCTTGAAGAGTGCAAAAGTTTCCTGGATTATTTCTCAAATGTCATGATTAAGTTGATGATTTTAGGTGCAGAAATTTAAAAATTCAAACTTTGGGTAGCAGGCGATGCAGCTGCAATTTTTCTCAGCTTTCTGCTAATTTCCATTTCCTGTTTGGATTCCAATACATTTTTCTTAATAAAAAAAGTTATATGTTGTTTTTACCATGAGCCCAGGCTTGCTAGCCCTGTCCCTTCCTTTCATTCTTATGATCAAAATTTTTTCTCTTGTAATCTGTAAATGGCATTGCCATTTCTTCGGAAAAACCAGCGTATCCAAAGCTGTCTAGTTTTAGAATTATCAATTTGGGATATGAACCTGCTAGATTGATGCTACAGATTGTATCATTTTATCATAAAGCACTCCTCAGAACTTCTAAGTTCTGTTTCCTTGTGAATTAGTTGGCATTGGATGGAGCTGACCAAATTCACAAGCTTTTCTTGTGTCTGGTGTTGAATGGTGGATGTTGTGGAACTTCATTTTTCTGTTAAAATAAAGTATATGAAGTTTTCAGAAACTCTTTAGAAGCATGAGATTAAAAGGACATATGTGAATGCTGATAAAACAGATTTTTAATTGCTCTTCCATATAACCAAAATGTGTCCATTTGAACTTTTGTTGAGTGTGTCCTATTGACTAAGGAGTAAGAATTTCAAAATAATCGCCAAGGGAAGATCTTAAGTGATGATATTTAAGTAATCAAGCGGTCCATTGCTTAATGGAGTGTAAGCTTATATGCAACATTTCGTTTTCTTTGTAAGTGAAATACTGACTTTGATATTTATCTCTGTTCATCTTGTCATTCCAGATATTCCATAACGATTTGGACCAGGTTGATACCTCCAAGATTTGGTGCGGCAACTCTGCCTTCACAACATAATTTGTGCTGAACTATGTCAACCCCGATGCAAGGGCAGAGGGGTACGAGCAGTTCCTTGTCCGCAAGTTTTGAGTTTGAACATGGATCTTCATCAAGTAGTGCTGCGGTAGATCAGCAGCTCTGTTGGAATAATATGCTGAATCAGGCAGATAGCCGAGTGGTGGACTACATTCCGCCACCAAATAATAACATTACCTTTCTGACCTCTATTGGTCATGAGCTGCCAAACTTGGCCAACTGGGGTCCAGGCGGACCCAGTTCTAGTGACATGCATCCTGAGATGGGTAACGAGCGGAAAACAGAACATTCATGGTCAGCTTCAGTGAGTTCCTATGGTGGACCTGGTCCTTTACTAGAAGATCGGAGATACGAGCAACCGGGTAGCGTTCGTCCGTTGGATAATGTTAGTATCAACCCTCTAGTGATTCATAGTTCCAGTTCTAGTTCAATGCCACCAAATCTTAATGTGCCAGCTGGTTTTGTTGGCCATGGCAGTGAGAGTTCGCCACTTCTGGAATGCCCTAATTTGTACAAGCCAAGTAGGTCGGGTGCTCAATGGCTTCCGGCTGGTAATAGCTCTGATCCTTTTACGGTTGCCTCTAGCAGTGGCACTGGAAATTTCGGCGAAGACAATGATGTGAGACCCGGCAGCCTGTTGGATGGTCGCCGTATACCTTGTAAAAGGAAGTCGTTCGAAGGACACATTGGTCAATCTTCTAATGTTGGGAGCTCTAGTTATTCACAAAATTTGGAAACCAATGCTTCACCCAGTCTTCTTATAGGCCGTAATTATGATGGCACTACAGTTTCATCTTCTTTTCCAGAACAGGCAGACCCAAGAAGTGGATTGGGTCTGAGAGGAGCTGGTTCTCGTAGTCTGCCCGATTTAAGTGTTGCGGGTAGTGCAGAAAACATACAGAGAAACTTCCGGGTGAGGGGAAATGCTTTGGGTCAAAACATGCCCAATCCTCCCATTTCATATTCTGCTGGTACTGGGAATGGTGTTTTTAACCCTGGTTTTCTGTCTAACCAGCCATCTTCGAGACTTCTCACAATTGATCCTTCATTGGACTTGAGGCCAATACCTGTAGCCAATGATGCAAATGGGCAACACCAGACTAGTGTACTACCTGTTCCAACTTTGCCACCCAGCGGACCATCAATTCGATGGAATAGAGCTCTTGTTTCACGAGCTTCCAGTTCTTCTAGTGCAGTTCTATCAGGAAATAGAGATGCTGGATCGCATGACGAATCCAGCTCAAGCAGCAATGGGAGAAATATCTTAGAGCATTCCATGTTTGTTCCCTCCAGCGATTTGGGAAACTCGGTTCCAAATCCTTCTGTTAGGAGGAGTGCTGGTGGAAGCAGTGGCATTCCTGTAAATATTGCTTCTAGTTCTCGAGCCGGCCCAAGTTCAAGCCGCCAGTCATCCCATGGTCATTGGGCGCCTCATCACAATCGTCATCCACAATATCCTCGGAGATTATCTGAATATGTTCGCCGGTCTTTGATGTCTTCTATGGGTTCTGAGCCTGAAGGCCAGAGTAGCTATGCTGCAGTTGGCTCAGGGCCTCCTGCTTCTTCACAAGATATTCTGCTTTCATCTAGATCTGGTTACCAGGGTCAGGCAATTCCTTCCAGGTCAACGATTTGGACAGAGAGACAAGGAGATGCTGCAGTGGGTTTTCCCTATCCCATGCGAAGTTTAGCTGCTGCTAGTGAAGGACGAAGAAGGCTTGTATCCGAGGTTTGTGTCCCATTTTCAGTATCATCTAGTTTTAGTGTGTATATCTTGTTTGACATGTCTAGTGTTATTTCTGTATTTGTTAGGATGATGGTGAGGAACTATTTTACCCATGATTTTGCTTCCCTTTGCACCTTGATCTTTGGAGCTTACCATGTCCTTCCATGTACAGGTGCGAAATGTCTTGGATTTAATGCGTCGGAGTGAGGGCTTGCGCATTGAGGTCAGTCTTGTACTATTTGTTGTACTTTGAAAGTGTGTTTTATAGGACAATGGACCAGTTCTTATTAAACAGTTGACTGAGCTAGTGAGGGGGATGGCAAGCAAACTGATGAATATCATTTATGGTATCTGGACGTAAGTCTTTGAAATGAACGGCTGCTAATTGTTGGTCTCTTGCATGGGATAATAGACATAGAACTTTGTATCGGTGTTGAAGTCTTTAGGTCAGTGAGTTGAAATCTCGATACTGTGCTGCCTTACTAGAAGGCTGAGCTTTAACAATTGCTTACGTAACCTTAACTAGACAAGTGTCTAAATAGAGTCTCTACTTCTCATAAGGGTATGAGAAGAGGTAGCGAGTAACATTTTGCTCACTATGATGGCTAATGAGATTGGCAACTTTTTCCGTGAAACTGTGTTAAGAGTTCACTAGTCAGTGCCAAGGAGGATAGATCCTCGAGGTGGAATGTTATCTACACTACACTTTTGCAGTATTTGTGCTTAAAGAAATTATTGCTTTTTTGATGTGAAAACACTATTTTATGATGGATAAACAATCACATTATTCCTCATAGTATCTATCTGTCAACAAGGATTACTTCGCAAGCCCCATCCTCTTTTTAACTGGAAGAATATGTATTTTTTTCTTGGTCCGAGAAGAATATGTAGTTGACTGACCATGTTTTCTAAGATAGCTACATAAACCATAAGTGGTTGCTTGGAACTCTTTTATATAGCTGTTCTCAAGTCTCTTTTTAAGAATGCAAGCAGATGCAATTTTCTCTTTGTTAGCACAGAGTACACTTGATGGATTCCAACTCAAAATTGTCTTCACCAACTAAAAATTTTAATGCTGTTATAATCTTGTTCAACATCAACATCAACAACACTTTTATCTCAAACTAGTTAGGGTCTGCGTGTTATCATCTTGTTCAAGATTTTAAATATATCACGTAAGAACTGTTCTTGCGTAATTTGTTTTTTGTCTAGATCTTGGATGATGAAGAAGTGAAATCATCATTTCAGAAACAGGCCCTAAAGCTCGTTGAATTGTTCAAGATGGGTTAATAGGGAGTTTCTTCTGGATTGCTAGCACTACATATATATCTGATAGAGGTTGTGCTTACGCTTTGATGTAGGACTATATGCTCCTTGAGCAGTCAGTATTTTTTGGGATGACTGATATCCATGACCGGCATAGGGATATGCGCCTTGACGTTGACAACATGTCCTATGAGGTGAAAACATGAGTTGCTCTCACGTACTTTTTTTTCTCTAGACTACAGAATGTATTCTAACGTACTATTGCTACTTTCAGGAGTTATTGGCTCTCGAAGAGCGTATCGGAAACGTTAGCACCGGATTGAATGAAGAAATCATATCAACTCGTATGAAACAGCGGAAGTATGCCATTCCCGTTGATTCTGATAATGAGGTTGAGCCTTGCTGTATTTGTCAGGTAACCAAAATTATCCTGTATTTTTACGTTCTGTCCTTGGTTGACAAAGCATTACTTAATCGTCTAATCTAAGTGGGTCATATTGTTACCTGGACTCCTGCAGCATTGGTTTTTTCACCCTTAATTTTCGATTCTATGTAACTTTAAATAATCTGTTGGTTTCCAACGACCTAGGTTGTTCTACTTTACCTTAGCCATTTAATATATGAGTTGTGTGTGCACAGTATTTTCTCCAAAAGATTGCTCTATCTATTCATCACATTCTTTCACATGATCCACAGGAAGAATATAATACTGGAGACGACCTCGGGACCCTGGAATGTGGACATGATTTTCACAGAGATTGTGTTAAGCAGTGGCTGACGCACAAAAACTTGTGCCCCATCTGTAAAACAACCGGTCTGAACACATGAGAAGGAACCGAAGATCTTCCTATACCATGTCTTAGTCCCCTACTCAATTTGACTGAGAAGACAAACAGATGCATACCGTGAAATGGCTTGAGGATTCTGATATTTTGCTAGGATTAATTAATCATTTTAATGTTTTCATTCTTCCATTTGAAGCTAGACCATGGCCCCATGCAAAAGTTAAAATGCTGGAGGTTTGTGTTTCTTGAAGTTTCACACGACCTCCTAGTGTGGCCAAAGTAATTCTTTTTCATGGGGTGGTTTCAGAGAATCTAGTTTTCCCTACATTTGAAGACATTAATTACTTGTTTATGATGTTCTTTTCATGGTCTTAACTTGGCTTAGGCCTCTCAAATATTGAAAGTTGCCGCCTCCAGATTCAAATGGATAAAATCTTGTTTTTAGAGTAGAACTGTGCTCTTTTGTTTGCGGGTTTACATATTTGCTGCTTGTGAGAACGAAACCATTTTAGCGATTCTTGTCGAGTCAGAGCATTTCTTCAGACTTTCTCGATGAAATTGACTGATCTGTCGCTCGTATGCTTTGATGGTTTAATGCACGGTGATTGCCTTTCATCCTTTGAATTTCATTTTATTGCTATTATCATTTTGGTTCCTAAATGCTGCGTGTGTTTCAATGAAGGTGCTATACTAAGATTAAGCTGTAAACATTTTTCTGGATTCGTGTCTAGGTTTATATCAGTACCACAGAAAAAATCTCACTACTTTCAAGTCAGCTTTTGATCTGGAAGACGATCAAAGGTGAGAACGTGCATTCTCTTTCAGGGTTTAGGTTGCCAGTCGGATTAAGCTTAGCTTCGCAGCAAATGGCCATGAGATCCATTAGTTGCATTCTTTGGATTTACGGGTGTCGGGTGCTTGGTTCTATAGTTGCATCATCCTCGATAGACAAAAAGCCCTACTCGGTTTCATTGTGTCCGCATTAGCAGTTCATTTCTAACGATTTGCAGTGGTATAGCAGAGATATATCTTCTTGTGGAAAAAAGCTGAACTCGGTTGAACTCGGTTCGATTTGGGTGCTTTCACATTTTTGTTACGAATGGCGCTGGCTGTGGCGATAACTGAACAAGGACCCTCGAGAGAGCGATCTCTAAATGCTTTCCTATTGTCACCAAAGGTTTAGACCAAATGCAGGAGAGGCATCTTCTAATGATGATGAGGAGCGCATCTTCAAGCTGTTCGATCCAATTCAACTGTCGTCCCGCAGATCCCACTTCCAATTCCAATTAGTGCCATTCTAAGATCCAAGCCGTGAATCATGCTCGCCTAGGACATGGGAGGCGAGCTTCCTGCTTCATTCTACTTGTCTAAAAAAAAAAAAGCGCCTGAAAACTCCAATGATAGAAAATCAAAAGGTAATCTCTAAAAATTCGAATTTTAAAGGTATATTTGATCAATCTTCTTTTCACAACTATGTCATGTGCTTTTTATAGCCCAAAATAGAGAATGAACCCACCCTTCGCTATCGCAAGAGTGATCAGAGAGCTACTGCTCACGCTGCTTCGCCTTCCGCTCAGCTATAAGCACAGACCCGGGGAGGGCCATCTTAGGAAGCGGATCTCTTTGCTGAGGAAGCATATTTGAGATTTGATGTACTTGATTGAAGAAAAAAAAAAGTTTGGATACTAACGCGTAGGCACTTGCATTGTCATTAAGATATGCAATTCTATGTTAAAAGCTAAGACAATTTTGCGCATACTATAGACAAGAATGAACGCGTTGTCTATCCATTGATCCGAATATGTTTTGTATGAAATAGCCATAATGGTGCTCAATACTAGAGGTGTTAAATGGGTGGATCGGATTGGGTTTGGGTCGGATCGAATATGGTCTGATCCATATTGACTTGTCTAACCCATTTTGATTCATATTTAATGACACATACCCGACCTAACCCGCATCTGACCTATACCTGACCCAATCCATTCTGACCCATATTACCAAATCACACTAATATTCTGGTCCATTGCTTAATGGAGTGTAAGCTTATATGCAACATTTCGTTTTCTTTGTAAGTGAAATTCTTACTGCAACGCCTTTATATTTTCCTGAATTTCGGGTTCAATCCTCAATGTTGCTAACAGACTAGTCAAAGGACAAATCTCCAGTTTGAACTTCGAATCCCTCAATTCTTTCAATAGAGTCTATCCTTTAACCATTAACTGCGCGATGCTTGATTTCTGACTGAATGCATCCTCAACCCTATTTGCCTTCCCAAGATGCTACAAAATGTTACAGTCGTAATCCTTAAGTAACTCCATCCATCGGCGTTCTCTTATGTTCAATTCCTCTTGAGTAAACAAGTACTTCTGACTCTGGTGATCGGTATAAATATGGAATCTTTATCCGCATAGATAGTGCCTCCAAATCTTCAATGCAAAGATGATAGCTGCTAGTTCCAAATCGTGAGTCGGGTGGTTCATCTCATGAGGCCTCAATTGTTGCGATGCATAAGCAACAACTCTTCCATGCTGCATTAACACACATCCTAATCCCTTTAGCGATGTATTACTGTAAATCTCATAGCCTCCAGGTCCAAAAGAGATTGTCAATACCGGTGCGGTTGTCAATCTATGTTTAAGCTCTTGGAAACTCCATTCGCATTTGTCCGTCCATTCAAACCGCGTGTCCTTCTTGGTCAACCTCGTCGGAGGAGCGGCAATCGAAGAAAACTTATCTCCGAACCTTCTGTAGTAACTCGCCAATCCTAGAAAACTTCGAACTTCGGTTACTGACGTCGGTCTAGGGCAATTCGTGACCGCCTCAATCTTTGCAGGGTCTACTGAGCTTCCGTTCCCAGAGATTACATGTCCGAGAAATGCGACCTTACTGAGCCAAAACTCACCTTTACTAAACTTATCATATAGCGAGTGTTCTCTTAACGTCCGTAGAACAACACTTAGGTGCTGCTCATGCTCCTCAGAACTCCTCGAGTAAACCAGGATGTCGTCAATAAAGATAATAACGAATTGGTCCAAATACTCCTTGAATGCCTGATGCATTAAATCTATAAAAGCGGCTAGGGCATTAGTCAATCCAAATGGCGTGACTATAAACTCATAATGCCCATACCTCGTCCTAAAAGCCATCTTCGGTATGTCTTCCTTCTTAATCCCCAGCAGATGATAACTCGTCCTCAGGTCTATCTTGGAAAACTGTCACGCCCCGAGCCCTGCGAGCTCGTGAACATCCCACCAGGCCGTTTATATTACAATAGGCTCCCAAGATCCACAGCCAACTGCTCCATTCACATAAAGGACACCTTGACGCGGAAGCAAGAAAAATGACTCCAGACAAAATAAACCCAAGATGACTTAAGACGTAAAAAGGTACACCCCTCAATTTAAAACAAATTCACTTCATAGGTTACAGTCCTCCAATACCCATGGTTCAATTCTAAATCCACAAATCAAAGTAAAATTTCTAAGATCACAAACGAGTTTACATCCACCTTCTTTAAACACTTCTTCCAATGCCAATCCATGGCAACCTCGGGTTTCCATCGCCTGGGACCTGAAAAATGTTAAGCCTCCACTGGGGTAAGATATAAATCTCAGCAAGTAAACCCTAAACCTAGACCAGATCGCCAGTCCTACCAGACTATGCCACAAAGTAGTAAATAGAAGTTCATCGAAGCATTAGCATATAGTATCTCAATAACACTTTCTCTTGGCACTTGATATGAAGAAAGTCACCATCAAATGCACCACATAACATGAGAGCCAGCTTCACACATTAGCATAAACAAGCACACAACTTCATAAGTCATCACTGTGACAAACCATTTAATCATTGCCAGGGCCCACGGCCGCGATATATCGCCAAGGCTCCAAGCCGCGATATAATTTCATAGGGCTCCAAGACAAATCATCGCCAGGGCCCACGGCCATGATGTCATCGCCAGGACCCACGGCTGCGATGTAGTTCACAAGTCATTCAGTCATCGCTAGGACCCACGACCGCGATGAAATTTCAACTCACTCAAGCATCGCCAGGGCCCATGGCCGCGATGTAATTTCTCAGGGTACTCTGATCATTCATTTGCATCAGGGCTCTAAGCCAATTACGATGCAAAAGGGACTCAAGCCAGTACGATCTCCGGGGCACCAAGCCAATTGATCGTTGGGGCACTACAGTCCATTCATATAACATCGGCACTAAGGCCATTCATATAACTGGGGCACCAAGCCAATTCAATAACAGTAATAGAACTTCATAGCCAATTCATAAATACAGGGCTCAATAGCCAAATATGTCATCAAGACCTATCACAGTCCAATTATCATGCTATGCCATTCAACCCATGGAATCCACTACTCAATCAAGCAATTCAAGGCATAGGCTTCATAAAGTAATTAATTCACTCGACCACTCTGTCCAGTAGTGTCCTAGCATTCAGAGAAATGATTAGGAAACACTTACCTCTTCAAATAAGCTAGCAAATCCAATCCAAACGACCCTCCTAGGTCAGCAAGGTCACGGCCAAACATGGCTCTCACGGCGTGCCTAAGGAAACCACATCGAAACTTGATTATTTCTCAATTCCATCGTGCCAATACTTTAATTACACCGACAACGCGTTAATCTCAAGTCGTCACAGTGTTAATTTGATGCTCCTAAGCATACCATTTGTCGTTCTATCAAGGAAAGTCATCACAATTTCATTCCTCCCAAATCTGCCCCTTTTCTAGGCTCCACGACCAGGTT
Source organism: Rhodomyrtus psidioides (assembly GCA_021437785.1). Lineage (NCBI taxonomy): Eukaryota > Viridiplantae > Streptophyta > Magnoliopsida > Myrtales > Myrtaceae > Rhodomyrtus > Rhodomyrtus psidioides. The sequence goes on along the minus strand of JAILYB010000166.1, from coordinate 134,050 downwards.
CATTCTCTCAAAAACTGCGATTTTTCTACTAATTTTTTTTATGGAAAAAAATTGTAGGGTCTTAAACTTCAAGATCTTATGGACATGTGGGAGAAAACGGAGCTCAATTCGGATACCGGACGACTTAGAACGACCCAATTCAAAATCAGTGCGCGTTATGGACATATTGGTCGGCGACTTGCACTCTCACATCAAACAGCCCTTAAAACTCTTCCAACTCCCAATCCACTTCACATACTTCCCATTAACACCTCAATCAACATCTTCTAAGGTCTCATGAGTTATTTTGAAACCAAAATACCACCTAAAACACCCCAACAGAACCGGTCAGAACAGGGCATAAACAGAGCACAACCGGTTTCAATCCAACCGTGCATATCAACCCACAAATCATCTCTAGGCTCCAAATTCTCACGAATTACACTTACTAACATCTCAATATAAGTGTTAGGGAGGCTCACCGAAAGTTTCAAAGAGAAACACCTCGAAGACCTCCAATCAACTCGGTTTCTCCTTGGCGCGCGACGGTCAGAATCTGTCCACTTTTGTACCACCCATAATCAGCCATAAACTCATTTTAAAACCATATATTTGAATCCATAGACCATATGAACATAGTACTAGATGTTATGAAGCTCTTCTAAAAATTTTGAGGTCATTTGGAATTTCTAAGAGCTAGAACCAACACATCTCCTCAGCTAGCTCAAAATCTGTCCGCGTTTCTTCCAAAAATCACCATAAATTAACCAGACCTCCCAAAATCATGAAACCAACGGAAAAATGTCAAGGACATCTTAAACTAACCTGTGGTAGTCGGTTTCGTCGCCGGAAAGTGGCCGTCGTACGGACCGAACATCAGGGTCAGAAACTATTTTTCTGGGAAGTTTTCTGTTTGGTGAAGATGAAGAGGAAAATGAGGCACAAATGGAGGAGGGGAAGAAGTGGTCGTCCAGCTGAAGCTTGAAGATGATATCCAATAAATAATTGAAGCCAATTTGATAACATGGCATTTAATGAGGATTAAGACATGGTTCACTCTCCACTTGACACTTGGCATGGCTCTATTATTGGTCTTTTCTCTTTGACCACCATTGACTTTCTTTGCCTTCTCCTCCAAGCATTTTCGGCAGCCACTAGGGATAGGTAAAATGACTATTTTGCCCTTCCAACTTTCTTAAGGCAAAGAAAAAGGTTGAGAGGCAAAATGGTCATTTGGCACTTTTCGTCCGAAATTTCATTTTTCCTTATTTTGAATGACCATTGGTGAGGCGACATCAAATCCTTTTCCAATTTTGAGATTCCTCATTTTCAATTGCCAATTCGGCTTCCATTTCATATATCAAGCCTCGAGGGGTTGAAAATCCAGAATGTCACAATTCTTCCCCCCTTAAAGAAATTTCGTCCTCGAAATTTGCCACATTCTTATCCACTCAGTCTCTTGAGCATCGCCGCGTCACTGCTACCTCACTCTTTCAGATAACCTCTTCCATTTGTCTATCACCATTATTATTAAATCCTCGCCAAAATGCACTTTTTAGTGCCCCATGCCATTAGGCGTATCACTCTCTTCAAACGTTCGTTCATGCTAACGGAGATTCAAGGGCTTAATCAACTTGTCCTTCATTATCCAAATTGAGTTATAGCCCACTCGATTCCTTAAACAATTTCACGATTACTACCGTAGTAATCCGTTCTCGATTCCCTTCGAAAATTCCCTTGGATTACCATTAACTTTCATGGTCATATCCCTCTCTCATCGGCATGTCTAATGTTCGAGCACATGAGAGACTAACCATTTCTCAGTCCATATCACCGATAGTATTAGGGAAAATCTTGGCACATCCTTGTGCCATCTCAAGGGACACCATAATTTTCCCTTCAATACTGGACTCATACTTTCGTCCATGAGACCTCAAGGGTTCTATTCATTCCCATAACCCTTTAAGTATCAGGGTTCGATCATGACAATACCTCAATTCCCTTCTAGCCTTCAGGCTAGATGTTTTCCAATAACCATCAAACTAGGTAATTGGCGAACTTTCAATTTAGAAGTCGAATCTCTTATTTCTCGAGGGAAGATCTGTCCCTCTACCACCAATTACACAATCCTCAATTCTCAACATTTTATAATTCACATAACTTGTGAGGCCTCTCTTTACACAAGCAACGCTTTCATACTTATAAGCAATTTTACTTATTCGTGTTGCTTCATGCTCAATTCCCCTCGGGAACCTCTGGGAAAAGTACACCTGGAGTGCCTTAACTTTCGTACGGTGTGCACTTAAGTGCCTTAACTTTCAAAGTGTGCACTTAAGTGCCTTAACTTTTAAAAAGTGTTCACTTAAGTGCCTATGCTGACGTGGCCGCCGAAAAAGGTGAGGTGGCCGCCGGAAATGCTGACGTGGTGCCGGTGAACAGTATTTTTATTAATATTTAATGTACACATGGATTTTATTAAAATTTCAGAAATTATTAAAAAAATACAAAGAAAATCTACGTGTACACTGTTCGCCGGAGTTGGCACTCAACTGCACACTTTTACTCCGATTAGGTACTTAAGTGCACACTTTGAAAGTTAAGGCACTTAAGTGCATACCGCACGAAAGTTAAGGCACTCCAGGTGTACTTTTCCCGGAACCTCTTCATACTACCTTATTCTCTCGTGGTAGATACAGGCTCAATATCTTCTTCCACTCAAACAAGGTTTTCCAAACTTTGCCGCGAAGACATTTGCAAACCAATTCCAATCATGCTCTAAGCACTCCAACTCATATGGTATTAACGTCACGGCGCATTCGCACAGTTCATATCAGTTTGCCATGCAACGCCTCAAATCCCCTTCTCACGCCACGTCATTATGATTCTCTCGACTCTTTTGATTCCAAATAGGAACGCCATTACCAACGTAGTCACCAACTTAACTCGAGTCCTCAAAAACTCTTTTCACGTTCATTCATCTACTCGCATTACATCTCGTTCTTAGTCCATTTCTTCAATGAAACAGCTCTTGTGGGGAATCTTTCCACGATTAGTCTGTAACAATTCACCAATCTCAGGGAAATTTCAACTTTCAGTAACTCACATTGACCCTAGTCGATTCATTACTTATCCCAATCCTCAAAAGTTCCACATGGATTCGATTTCCCATAAATCTCACGACGGATGAATCTTACCTCATCAGGTACATGGCTCATGCTTTTCACAATTAGAGTACAATGAGCATATCTTTAGAGTCCCTAGGATACTCTCAAAATGGACCAGGTTTCTCATGACTCCTTAAATGAGTCAAATCATCGTCTCTTAAGACGGTAACAATCCACTCCCATTATTCCTCGGATATTCAATCCGACTAATATAAGCTTTTAGCTACAAGATGTTAAATCATTTTAACTGTCCATGGTACCATTCACTTGAGAGCTCAAACCTTGGCCCTCTGCTTTCATGGATCCTCACTAGGGCCATATAACATTTTGTTCATTTTTGTTACTCTTTCCTCAAGAAGCATTAGTGCCTTGGTTTCTTGGTTTCACAACCAGCAAATGCGACCATGTCTCGATTTCATTCAACTGAACGTCAACATTACTCTGGAATTTGACATTGTCTACAGGACAGTTCATTAGACTTCACTTCTAGGAATCATTCGAGTTCTGCGTCTTCTTCCTCAGTCCAGACACTCAATCTTAATACCAGAATAATTAAGATTTCATCTTCCTTCCACACTAGGGTCTCTTACCCTTTGAAGGAAACTATACACTTTAGTGGCATTCTTTTTACTTCGAACCCACTTTGTCTTTCCCATTTCTTAGAGTGTCAATCTTGAGATCTGCGCCAACGGCGATACCTCCACTCTAGAATTCAAATTTCACCATGCCTGACACTCTACTTCTAGTGACTCAGTCACCTATAGTGACAAGACTCTAAAGAGTCGAGGTTTTTCCTCGGTCTCCATAAATTTCCGCATCGAATACTCATTTCGACTACCTCAAGTCACTTGGTAATTACACTCTAAGCGCCCTTTTTCACTTATTCAACCATTCCTTTGGATTACGAACAATCAGGACCATCAAGCCCATTCACTTTCCTTTTCCTCAACGACCATCTCATGGTCCAATCGCTCTTTAAGAACGACACCCTACTCTTTAGGGTTGACAACACACAATACCACTTCTAGTGGTCCGATTCAACCTTAATCGATCTCATAGAATCATCAACATCAGACAACTGACATAACTCTTTTCTCAACTTTCCCCATGACGGAAGGAACAACATGCCAGTCTCTCATTACGAGACTTACGCCAAGGTAAAAGCCGTTTTTCGCAAGCACATTTCATGTTCCATAATGAACATCTCTTTGCTCGTAATCCATGAGCAGGAGTTCTCTTATTCACATGTCTTCCGATCATTCACTTCTCTTATTGAATCCCATTACCATTTCTCAAAGTTAGGAATAATCACTAGCCATAAGGCTTTCAAATTCCATTCCAACCGGAGAACTCACGTCTCACTCAAAGGGTCATTGACCACCTTTAACATACGCTTAAACGACCTTGAGAACTCTGTCTCACATTGGTCAATCGTCCTCAGATCCTTGCAAGATTATTAGGATCCACACAACTATTGCTCTCAAGCAATCCCAGGAAAATACTTTCCATCAAGCAATTCAACGAAGGCGGTTTGAACATATACCATGCCTTCAAGGAAAATTCTTCCCTTGGTGACATTTCATCAATCATCAATAGCTTCTTAGGCTAACAACTGCCAGGGTCACTTTCTTTCTTCAATGTACCCAAAACCTCTAAGGTTTTCGCACGAAACTCTTCATTTATAAAGAGACAATTTCAATTTCACTTTCTCTACGTTTTCACTTTGGAAATGAGTTACTCCAGAGTCACCTTTCTTGTGACTTCCATCACTTAGCTCATCAGCACTTGTCGTCTCAGCGACTTGGGTAACAATGCCAGCTCCTTCACGAGTCTACCTACCTATCAAATTTCCTCATTCCCACATAAAGTTCTTACGACCCCTTATTACACTTGGGTCTCGCACGATCAACAAAATCGAGCCATACTCTCTTCCAGTACTCATACTGCGGTCGCTCGATTTTTACTCAATTCTCACGATCCATCTCAATGCTTGGATCTTCTCGTATCTTGCACACTTGAGCCAAATGCTCCTCTAGCGACCGTACTCTGGTCTTTCAATCTTACTAGGTTCTCATGCACTTGAACCACTATGATTCCCTCCAGGAATCAAAGACTTAAGTCATCTACTCAATTCTAGCAGTTTCAGACTGCTCATCTCATTGTCTTTCACCATCAACCACCCAGTGGTTCCCAAACAACTCTAATCTAGTTGTTCATTATTCAAGGATTCCAAATCATCATTATGCAGCAACCATACATCAAGCAAGCCTCCACGAGGCAACTTCTCAATTAACAGCCAATAACTAAGCAAGCCTCAACTAGGCCAACATGAAACAACCACTTAAGGCATCACTTCTATGAGTCACCCGCTCATACATTAAGCATAAGGCATTTGCCACACTATCACAAACACGATAGGCTATCTCAATCTCAACAGGCATCAGTTCAATGGGAATAAACCCCTCATGCGGTCTAATCTCCCGGTTAGACCTCGGCTATAACAATCACATGATGCCAATTACAAAACATGCTAACTGGGCCAATCATGAATATTAATTTTCTTTTTTCAAACGGCACTCACTGCCAAATACAAGGCTCTCAGCCATGCTTGTCACAGGCACCAATACAAATGCCATGCCACTTTCGAACATTCACTTGAGAATCAGTCTCGTGCCATGCATCTCTTAACCACAATCAGACTCAACTCGATACCTAGGCTTTCCCTTTCAATTTATGACTTGGGTCATTCCTGCCTCCTCGCTATCTTAGAAGCCTGCCAGGAGTTGCTCCTTGTCTGGACCTCTCTGTCCCGGCGATCACTCCCCGTCCTCATCAGTCCTGGTTATTACAGGTTGTCCCAAGTCATACATCTACGGAGGAAGCCCCGTTCCACACGCCCCATAACATGCTTCATTACGGTTTATAGGTATCCCATCAACTTGTCCCATATCAAGCGACAGTTTATTAAGTCCAACAACGATAAGTTCATGCATGCACCCTCATCAACTTTAGTTTTAGAGCCACAAACACATGCACAGTATGCTCGTTCTCACCACTTGTCATACCACAATCATTTCCACATCAAGCCTCAATCATAGAAAACCTCTAGTTCTATCAATGACCGTCACATCTCACAGATCAATTGCCTATATTCAACCATATACCTCAACTTTAGTCGCTACTCAAATCAAATCATTATGCATTCGATCACAACTGGTCTTTAATCCAAATATTCCTTATCTGTTCCCCTGTATGAATCTCATCTCACAACATCCAAGGCTGTCAATAGTAATCGATAACTAAACCATCAAGGTATAACTCGATTCAAGCCAGAATCCACTAATACCAATCGTCTCTTTATAACTCACATACCTCAAGTTAGGTCATTGACAAACCACAATCACAATAAGGTAATCCAATTGACCCTTTAATCATAAATAATTCTCTACTAACCTCAAGCATAAGTACTACCTCAAAATCCATGCCTATGTCTCTTTAGTTTCTGCTTGTTTCCACTTAAACCTCGATAATATCATCACTCAAGATCATCGATCAAAATCAACACTATAACCATGAAGACACAACAAGAATTCAAGCCTAGAATCCTCAAGATTCAGCAACCAAAGCCTAATCCTGTAGGTCTCACTATCTAATTGTCCTCAAGTCATCACTCCATATCACTCCAAACCTCAATCACACTGGATCGAGCTGACCTTGCTCTGATACCACTTAAACGGGGATGTCACGCCCCGAGCCTTGCGAGCTCGTGAACATCCCACCAGGCCGTTTATATTACAATAGGCTCCTAGGATCCACGGCCAACTTCTCCATTCACATAAAGGACACCATGACGCGGAAGCAAGAAAAACGACTCCAGAAAAAATAAACCCAAGATGACTTAGGACGTAAAAAGGTACACCCCTAAATTTAAAACAAATTCACTTCACAGGTTACAGTCCTCCAATACCCATGGTTCAATTCTAAATCCACAAATCAAAGTAAAATTCCTAAGATCACAAATGAGTTTACATCCACCTTCTTTAAACACTTCTTCCAATGCCAATCCATGGCAACCTCGGGTTTCCATCGCCTGGGACCTGAAAAATGTTAAGCTCCCACTGGGGTGAGATATAAATCTCAGCAAGTAAACCCTAAACCTAGACCAGACCGCCAGTCCCACCAGACTATGCCACAAAGTAGTAAATAGAAGCTCATCGAAGCATTAGCATATAGTATCTCAATAACACTTTCTCTTGGCACTTGATATGAAGAAAGTCACCATCAAATACACCACATAACATGAGATCCATCTTCACACATTAGCATAAACAAGCACACAACTTCATAAGTCATCACTGTGACAAACCATTTAATCATCGCCAGGGCCCACGGCCGCGATGTATCGCCAGGGCTCCAAGCCACGATATAATTTCATAGGGCACCAAGCCAAATCATCGCCAGAGCCCACGGCTGCGATGTCATCGCCAGGGCCCACGGCCGCGATGTAGTTCACAAGTCATTCAGTCATCGCTAGGGCCCACGGCCGCAATGAAATTTCAACTCACTCAAGCATTGCCAGGGCCTTCGGCCGCAATGTAATTTCTCAGGGTACTCTGATCATTCATTTGCATCAGGGCTCCAAGCCAATTACGATGCAAAAGGGGTTCAAGCCAGTACGATCTCCGGGGCACCAAGCCAATTGATCGCTGGGGCACTACAGCCCATTCATAAAACATCGGCACTAAGGCCATTCATATAACTAGGGTACCAAGCCAATTCAATAACAGTAACAGAACTTCATAGTCAATTCATAAATACAGGGCTCAATAGTCAAATATGTCATCAAGACCTATCATAGTCCAATTATCATGCTATGCCATTCAACCCATGGAATCCACTACTCAATCAAGCAATTCAAGGCATAGGCTTCATAAAGCAATCAATTCACTCGACCACTCTATCCAGTAGTGTCCTAGCATTCGGAGAAAGGATTAGGAAATACTTACCTCTTCAAATAAGCTAGCAAATCCAATCCAAACGACCGTCCTAGGTCAGCAAGGTCACGGCCAAACATGGCTCTCACGGCGTGCCTAAGGAAACCACATCGAAACTTGATTATTTCTCAATTCCATCGTGCCAATACTTTAATTACACCGACAACGTGTTAATCTCAAGTCGTCACAGTGTTAATTTGATGCTTCTAAGCATACCATTTGTCGTTCTATCAAGGAAAGTCATCACAATTTCATTCCTCCCAAATCTGCCCCTTTTCTAGGCCCCACGACCAGGTTCCTTCTCTCAACAACTGTGATTTTTCTATACTTTTTTTCTGGAAATAAATTGTAGGGTCTTAAACTTCAAGAGCTTATGGACATGTGGGCGAAAACGGAGCTCAATTTGGATACCGGACGACTTAGAACGACCTAATTCAAAATCAGTGCGCATTATGGACATATTGGTCGGCGACTTGCACTCTCACCTCAAACAGCCCTTAAAACCCTTCCAACTCCTTATCCATTTCACATACTTCCCATTAACACCTAAATCAACATCTTCTAAGGTCGCATGAATTATTTTGAAACCAAAATACCACCTAAAGCATCCCCAATAGAACCGGTCAGAACAGGGCATAAACAGAGCACAACCGGTTTCAATCCAACCGTGCATATCAACCCACAAATCATTTCTAGGCTCCAATTCTCACGAAATACACTTACTAACATCTCAATATAAGTGTTAGGGAGGCTCACCGAAAGTTTCGAAGAGAAACAACACCCCGAAGACCTCCAATCAACTCGGTTTCTCCTTGGAGCGCGACGGTCAGAATCTGTCCAGTTTTGTACCACCCATAATCAGCCATAAAACTCATTTTAAAACCATCTATTTGTAGCCATAGACCATACAAACATAGTACTAGATGTTATGAAGCTCTCCTAAAAAGTTTGAGGTCATTTGGAATTTCTAAGAGCTAGAACCAACACTTCTCCTCAGCTAACTCAGAATCTGTCTGCTTTTCTTCCAAAAATCACCATAAATTAACCAGACCTCAAAAAATCATGAAACCAACGGAAAAATGTCAAGGACATCTTGAATTACCTGTGGTGGTCTGTTTCTGGCCAAATGTCTCCGAAAAGTGGCCGTCGTATGGACCGAATAGTAGGGTCAAAAACTATTTTTCTGGGAAGTTTTCTGTTAGGTGAAGATGAAGAGGAAAATGAGGCACAAATGGAGGAGGGGAGGAAGTGGTCGTCCAGCTGAAGCTTGAAGATGATATCCAACAAATAATTGAAGCCAATTTGATAAGATGGCATTTAATGAGGATTAAGACATGGTTCACTCTCCACTTGACACTTGGCATGGCTATATTATTGGTCTTTTCTCTTTGACCACCATGGACTTTCTTTGCCTTCTCCTCCAAGCATTTTCGACAGCCACTAGGGATATGTAAAATGACTATTTTTCCCTTCCAACTTTCTTATGGCAAAGAAAAAGGTTGAGGGGCAAAATGGTCATTTGTTACTTTTCGTCCGAAATTTCATTTTTCCTTATTTTGAATGACCATTGGTGAGGCGACGTCAAATCCTTTTCCAATTTTGAAATTCCTCATTTCTAATTGCCAATTTGGCTTCCATTTCATATATCAAGTCTCGAGGGGTCGAAAATCCAGAATGTCACAAAAACACTGAGGTTTCCTGCAGTTGATCGAACAGGTCATCAACTCGGCAACGTGTACTTATTCTTGATGGTCACTTGATGCAGCTGTCTGTAGTCGATGCACAAGCGTAAAAACTCATCCTTCTTCCTTACAAACAACATCGGCGCTCCCCACGGCGACGCGCTCGGTCGAATGAATCCCGTATCTAACAACTCTTGTATCTGAACCTTTAGCTCTTTCAACTTCGACAAGGACATTCTATAGGGTGCTTTCGAGATTGGCTCCGTTCTAGGTGCTAATTCAATCACGAACTCAATTTCCCTCTCTGATAGTAATCCCGACAATTCTTGAGGAAAGACATCAAGAAAGTCTTCCAACTTCGGTTCCTTGACTGCCATATCCACTACTGCAACTAGATAAGATTTTCACCCTTCATCTAACAGCTTTGCTGCCTCAAGCGATGAGACTAAAGGAATCGAGGTTCCTCATTAACTTCCCACGAACTCAAATATAGGGTGATCATCTGGATAGAAACAGATTACCTTTCTACCACAATCAACTACGGCTTTCTGCTTACCCAACTAATCCATTCCAATAATTACATCAAAATCAAACATAGGCAGCACAGCCAGATCTATCCGTTCCTTACTTCCACCAACAACTATTTTACAATCCGTGCAACCTAGTGAAACTAGCACTTTATCCTTTAACGGGGTGGTAACATGTAACATCACATCCAACGGTTTCAATTCAATACCAACCAAATCAGCAAACTGAGTAGAGACAAAGGAATGTGATGCCCCAAGATCAAACAAAGCATAGGCAGCATGACCGCATAAATTAACTGTACCTATGACCACGCCAGGCGCGTTTTCCACCTCCCTTCGTGCCACAGCGTAAACACTTCCTTGGGCTGGCGGTCTATTCAAGTTATTCTGCGGGGCTGCAGCCGGTAGTCCTGCCTGTGGTCGTTGTCCTTGAGGTCGGTGTCCCAGGGTTTGACTTGGACAGCTCCTCATCTGATGGCCCAACTGGCCACACTTGAAGCATGCACCTGTTTTATTCGGACAAGGCCCGTTCCCATGCCTTCTTCCACATAAACGGTAATTTCAGTTCAATTGGTTAGGCGGCTTCCTAATGTTCTTTCTAGCTGGGGGGAACAAAGTGTCTGTTGCTTGCCATTGGCCTCTTGCCAAGTTGGCGATTGTCTCTAAACGAAGTAAACCACGATCCAAAAGCGGTAGCTCTTTCTTTCATATCCCTCTCGATCATTTGACTTCGTTCATATATTTCCTTGTAGGTCCTCAAGTTCATGGCCACCGTCTGACTACGAAGATATGGTCTTTGTCTATCTCGAAATCTCCACGTTTTATCCAGTGGATCCTCAACCAATCTCGGTGCACACCTAGACAATCTTGCAAACTCGGCCTCATACTGATTGACAATCAGTTGATTCTGACGTAGCTGCTGGAATTCTACCAGCTCCTTTCTTGAGCAGTCTCCGAGAAATACTTGTCATTAAACGCTGTAATGAAGGCGGTCTAAGTGAGGGCGTTGCCTTCTGGAAATACTCAATCCTTAGTGGCACTCCACCAGTCATTAGCAGTACCTTCTAGTTGGTAGAGCGCTAGGCGCACTTTCTCCTCCTCCGTGCACCTCAAGACTCCAAAAGCCTTCTCCAATTTCTCAATCCATCTAGGCGCCAACTCTGGGTCTCCAGTGCCATCAAACAGAGCTGGTTTTAATTTCACGATCTGCTCTACCAGCTGACCCATCGTCGATTCGCATTTTCGTCTCCTTGGGCATTACCACCTTCATTACTTTGGCCGTTATTCCCATTATTTCCATTGTTTCCCTTGGCTAGGTTGGCAACAGCCACAGCAGCCTCAATAGCCTGAGCAACGACATCATTTCTATCTCGGGACTTCATGTCCATTAAGTCTCCAATCCGCTCTAATGCTCTTATGACCTCATCCACTCTAGGGTCTTCCACTACTTGCGGCCTCGAGCTAGAGGCTCCTCTTGGCCCTCTACCCCTGTTGCTCATCCTTGTTAAACCTTACGACACCTGAATCACTATAATTCCACCAAGGAATTAGAGACCTAAGTCATCAGCTCAAGTCTAGCGATTCTACGCTACATAGCAAGGCAACAATCACAAATAGTTTAACCAATTACTTAACAGCATTCGAGGGTACCACAATCATAGGTTAACAATCATACCTCAAGTCCAGATGCATCTGCAACTTAGTACATCAAAATCAGTTATCTATTCACCAATCGGTCATCCAAGAACAGTACTCAGTGCTAAGTACGAAGCTTTATGGTCTTATAATCACCCACAGTGATGCCAATCCCATATGCCAATCACAAGTGCCAACCCAAATGACATGCATTTCATGTCTAACTCTAGAGAAACTCCTAAGGTCTCGCTACCCAATCATCCCAAAGTCATCACTCCTTATTACTCAAATCCTCAATCAACTGGGATGGAGCTAACCTTGCTCTGATACCAAACAAGCGGGTATGTCATGCCTCGTGTTCCTTTTGCGAACACGACACATACTACAACGCCGTTTTCATGATTGAAGATAACCCATGATCCGAACGAGCACGACACGCGAATGAATGTAAATGCACATGCGGAAGCCTTAACAACTCCATACACAAATAGAATAAGACGACTTGGGACAACAACAAACTTTACATATCATAAGGCACCACCAGTTCTATACAAATGACCAGGACTAGGAACAAAATACAAAATACATACTGGGGAGTGAAGGGATCAAGGATCAAAAAACAACTACCTAGGTCCAACTACACGCCTCTAGCCTAAGAGGACGTCCAAAAAGTCTAGTCACTCCTAAGGCCACTAGTCGTCATCACTATCTTCAGCTTCGTCTTCATCTTCGGCGAGGTCATACTCGGAGAAACTCTTAGGACCAACCTCCATGCGATCTTCCTCTTCGTCGTCGTCAGACGCAGATAACTCTATTACATCAATATCTTCCTCAACGGTCGGGGTCTTCTCAGGGACATTCCTAGACTCAACTACGGAGTGAACTCTCTCGACTTCAACAGGAGCAGGGTGACACCATGGCGGGATCGCATCCCTAGGTACTTCAGAAGGCTCCAAAGGTCCGGTGGTCATGTCCCCAGCACGAAGGTACCAAGACTCATAGCGATGAGGCTTCCAATATAGTTCCCATTCGTCAACCCAAGTAGTAGTCTCTTTCCTTATATACATCCTATCCTGGTCTACTGGAAATTCCTCAACAGAGGTGTCCATATCCATCGGGGTACCAAAACGTATTGGAAACATAGTCAGGGCTTGGGGTCTGAAAAATAAATCCCACGACGGGGTGAGATTACATCTCAGCAAGCTAATCCTAAATCTAAATTAGGTCATTAGTACCTCCAGATATCTTTTAAAAAAAGCATGTAATAGCTCATAAAAAAATTAGTACATGGCACTCAATGCATCGTAACAAAGGCAACACGATTGACATTATAATTCACAATCCAATGACATTCATAACACCAAGACCAAACTTCGTACTATCACAATAATCAGATCATAAGCATATACATATAGAATAATCTCATCTCATCAGGATTTCGATTCTAATGGTTAGGCCCACGTAAATACGCCTCAAGCTGATTCAATTTGCAACCCGTGTTAACACGCCTCAGGTTCCCATGCCATTTCAAACTCGCGTCAACACGCCTCAAGGCAATCCTACGTTTAACGCCTCAAGATATAAGTCAATCTTCCATTTAACGCGTCAAGGTTCAATATGCCATTAGACTCACATTTCAATCAACTAAGGCTAGATATCATAAACCATACTTCTCGTCAATCAAGGGCTCACATGCCGTATCTCATCTTTAAAATAACTTCATGATCGAGTATAACTCGATTAAACAAATGACTAGCTTTTTACCAAGAGAATCAATCATGGTCGAATACTTACCATGCATGGCACAAATTGCACATCAAGGTACTCAATCAATCAAGGCATTCCCTTGCCAATTCAAACATAGATTTCACACATTTGACACTCAAGGGACCACACGCCACACGGCCATTCAAGAATACATGTCAACTGAATATTCACCTAGCAATCTCAGTCATAAATATCACAATTACACCCCAAGGTAAGCAAGAAGCAAAGTTCGGTTAACACAAATCTCAATCGACATTGATCAATTTAAGCACATATGACCCACAAAATCATCAATCGAGCATCAACCTTTTCTCTTAGTACCCTAACGTCCTAATAAAGGCTTAGAGGCCGCTTACAACTCCAATTAAGCTAGCAAATTCCATCAAGAGCAGCCGCAAGGTTCGGTTCTCCACTGGTCGGCACAGGACATGTTCGGTTCCTACGGGAATTCATACAAATCATCCATTATAATCTATCTAGACTCCATTCGATCTCAAGTATTCCTTGATAACACATAGTATCACATTCTAAGATGTCTTACAGAAGATTTCCAAGCAAGATAGTGCCTCGAAGACCCTCAAGGATTCACGGTTGCTCAGCCTGTCGGAAAGGGCAGATTCTGTCCCTTGAAAACACATGAAGATTCATCATCAAAATCCACTCAATCTTCCATTGAACTTCAACCTTAAGCTACCAAACCCTTATGCTATGTGTTAGATACATCCTACCGAAAAATGGAAGCAATACAATCTCTCGAAGCCAATCCAAAGTCGCTCTTGCTCGAACCAGGTTCGGTAGCGACCGATTCTGCTCCCGGCGGCAAAACGGGGCAATTGCGGCAGTGAACGGGTAAACAGAGGGTGAGGTGTTGTAGAGGAGAGGTTGAGGGATGCTGTGGTGGTTGGTACTAGGGTTAGTGGTCAGCAGAAGTAGCCGTCGTGGCGTGCGAACGGTGGAGTAGCGGCTAGTCGGGTGAGGGGTTCCACGGCCAAGAAGAAGAAGAAAAAGAAATAAAAGAGAGTGAGGGAGAGAGGGTGTTCAGATGAAGAAGAAGAAGAAGAAGAAGAAGAAGAAGAAGAAAATGGGCTTCCTTACACTCCAAGGTCAAAGCAAGAGGAATGGTGGGTGGGATTAGACAAGAATTTAATGCTAAGTGGACTATTTAACCCATGTAATGGCACTTGTCTTCTATCCATTAATATATTGGCTCCAATTGACTCTTATGCCCTCATGATTTTCGGCCACTTAGGGGATTGGTAAATGACTAATTTGTCCTTGGATAATCTTAAGGTAAGAGGATCACTCTAGGTAAAATGGCAATTTCACACTTGCAGTCCAAAATTTCACTTTTCCAATATTAATTACCTTCGATGAGGCGACGTCCAATTCCTTTCAAATGTTGGAATTCTGCATTGTCCGATATCCAATTTCGAGATCTCATTTCATTGTCAGTTTTTCGTCAATCGTACTTGTTGACACCTGATTTTTTTTACCATTTATTATTGTGATTTTTATTCTTTAAAATTAATTAAAAATATCAAAAAAGGTCATAAAATCACAAAATCAACTTTGGAAGCCTTGGTTTAACCTTAGGAACCAATTTTGAACAAAAAATATTTTTCGGTATTTTTAATATTTTTCGAGTTTATTTAATTATAAAAATACCCAAAAAATCAGAAAAATACCATTCGTGGTCAGAAAAATACCCAAAAATATTCGATAATTTTGTTTTAATTTCCTCTTCAAGTGTGTCACTTTAAATCTCAAAAATTCGGCTCGGGTCAATATGTTCCTTCACAAACATAAACCCGAACAGAGCCTAAAAAAAATTATTTTCGAGTCTTTTAGTTTTCAATTCTCACTTTTTATAAGCTATGACATTGGATTCTAAAGTCTTAAAGTGCAATTAGGTCAATTTGCCCTCCAATTTAATCAATTTTTACCAAAAGGGCTTAATTGCACATTTTTCTTTCAATTAGTCCCCGGTTTCACGGATGTATACGTATGCTCTACGTATTTATACGTCATACGTATTTATACGTTTGGTAACCTCTTTAACTCTTGTAATAATAATAATGGTTATTATTTTTAACACCTTTGTTAGTGCCTTTTTTTTTAGCATTTTTGTATTGTGAGTGCTATTGCTAGTGCTATTTTTAAATAGCATTTTTTGTATTATAAATTGTGAGTGCTATTGTTAGTGCTATTTTTAAATGACATTTATTTATCATAAATTGTGAGTGCTATTGTTAGTGCTATTTTTAAATGGCATTTATTTATCATAAATTGTGAGTGCTATTATTAGATAGAATTTATAATTGTTAGTGCTATTTTTAAATAGCATTTTTGTATTATAAATTGTGAGTGCTATTGTTAGTGCTATTTTTAAATAGCATTTTTGTATTATAAATTGTGAGTGCTATTGTTAGTGCTATTTTTAAATGTCATTTATTTGTGAGTGCTATTTTTAGATAGAATTTATAATTGTTAGTGCTATTTTTAAATACAATTTATTGGAAGGTATTTTTGGCTATAAAAGGATGGCAAGAGTTTTGAGGTTGAAGGGGGGAGACATTTTGTAGAGTGTGCAAATTTTTGAGAGCTTAGAGAGAAGAACACAAACACTCTCTATATTCTCATAATCTTGAGTGAGCAAAATATACTAAGTTCGGAATATTGATTCCGCATATTGCTAGCACAATTGTTGTGGAGTTATTAGTCGTCTCCCCGTTCGTCAATTGGTGGTGCGTCCGAACTAGATGCCTAACACTTGTGGAGGCTGAGATCGAAGAACATCGAACCGACACCTCCGTTCAAGCACGCTACGAGAGGTAATCTATTTACTCCCTTTGAGACTTTGTGATTTTTTTCGATTGAAACGCACGAAGTACGCCTCTGGAGATACATGTGTGGGTTGTTATTTATTTCCGCTACGTGTTACGTGGATCCCAACAGTGGTATCAGAGCCAATCCTTAGGTGTTTTCGTGCATTTAATTGATTTTTTGCAATTTCTGCAATACTATGGCCAATATGTATTAACGAATTGTTCGTCTTACATGGCTAATGGAGATTGATTATTTTATATGATAAATTAATCAACGTAGCAAAAATTGAGACTAAATCAATTTTGAATCGAAAATTTATGGCTATCTTATTTTACGTAAAAATTCTGAATATGATTCAACGTAGAATTTTTATTGTGCCTTCCTAAGTTTTAAATTGTGAATTTATTACTTACGTGAAAGGGTGGTGATCATGGAAAAATCCCTAATCAATGTGATTGATGTATATATGAATGTATGATGATTATTTATATATTTGTGGTTGTAATTATTAAATGGAGGCTGCGTACTCCTTTTATTTTTCATGTAATCTTTATTTTTAGCATAGTCAATTGTTGATGTAAATGCTACGAGGATTACGTGGAGGAGCCTTTTAAGTCGGCGAGCTCTTTGGGGCCCAATTCTTGAAGAGTTCAAGAAACCAAGAAGAAGCGAAGAGCGGCTCTCCGTTATTAAAATATTAAAATGATTAAATGTGGTCTCATTGGCTCGAGACCCATTAAATCATAATTCCATGATCACCACGTAGGATAGATATTTATGTGATTGACATCTATTTATTTATTATGATTACGTGAGCATGTTAAACTGGTTAATGTGCAAAGTCAGACTTACCTCACCCAAAATTGTGCCTGCATGAAATCCTAGTTAGGAAAATCACTCGCATTAGGTACCGAAAGGGCGTTGGTAACGACACCAGCGTAACCAAGTCCCCGAACCCAAAATCTCTGGTTCCGTAGAACTGATCGATCTCTCCCAATCGATCAGTAAGGTTTCCGGTCTACCCTCCAAGAAAGACCGGTGGCGACTCCAAATGCATGCACAAATTGCACATGCCACCACGACCACACTAAGGTCGAAAGCGATCGACTCTTATCGTTGAATCCTCCTGAAAAATACTCCCGTCGCGATTTGGTATGGGCCTGGGAGGGCTCGCACCGATCCAAGACCCGTGATCGGTAATCCATTAGCCGCGTCCGCTTTCGGACGGGTCGCGACAGCTGGCGACTCCACTGGGGAGTTTGTTCTAGAACCTATGGTTCTAGACCCCAAGTGGACTTAGGCCGTAATTAAAACGCTGAGTGATGTTTCTAACCCTGCAGGCACTCTTGAAAGTGAGGTAAGTCCGCTCATGATAGGTGTTATATGTTTTTGCAGATTGGAGAAATAAGGGGTGTAGTCCGTGATTAACATTGTCTTATGCAGGTTGGCGTAGGAATGTATGTTTTGTGGATGATTTGAAGCGCTGATTGATAAACTGTTGTGCATGACTTGCATTGTGGTGTTCACGACACATAGACACACACAACCGCGCCTAAAACCCCGGGCGCCCCTATAGGAAAACAATAGAAGGAACTGAAAATGGAATCTCCATGAGGAAAAACATGGGGTAATCCACTTTTCAATTCCGCTCACTTCGAACTATGGATCGAGTCCCAATGCAACGATAGCTGTGCAATGGAATCGGCTCTTTCTAGAACTCGAGGTGGGAACCTTAACCTTAGGTGCCAAACCCTCTGATTTTTAGAAGTTTACTATCACTTGTTTCATGCGCATGTCTTTGGGCGGTTGGTACACCTAAAACCGCACATAAGTCGACGAGTTGGGTTGGTAAGACTCTATATCCCCCAAATCTATCACTGTTCATATAAATATAGGCATTTCATTTATTGCATTCTGGTGATTAGATTAAATGCCATTTCGAGGATAGATATGTGCGTTTGTCCCTAACGTCCTTGATAGAAGACGAGGAAGGTGATATCCCACGACGAACACCGAGTGTGCGATAAGGAGCATACTATGGACATTATTGAGGTATCATCCAATGAAGATGACGAGTTGGGGCAAGTGATCCTGAAGACACAGATCAAAACTGGGGCATCCTTAAACGTTAGGATCACATTCCTTTATGTCATTTTCCATTACTAGTCCTCTTGTATAGGGTTTATTTTTACTGAGGTTTTCTCTATCTCACCCCTTAGAGCGATTGTATTAGGGGTCTATTGGTGTATACATTCAGATGGAACTTGGTTATATTTCTTTTAACGGGTCATTGGAATGTGATAGTGGCATTTTTTCTAATCATCCGAATACTCCCAAGTCAAGTTTATAATTCCTTTAGAGGAAATTAAAATTGGAAGTCTTGCACGACCTTTTGGTCGTGTGAGGTAATCCAACCCCAATTTCGCTAGAAGGAACTACACACTTGAATTGGTTCATGCATGTTGTACACCACTGGTAATTCACGATAATTGATCAAGAATATCAGCGTAGTTTCAAATTTAATGACGAGATAGATGTCCAAACTACTTTCGTTCTTAGCGAGCGACCTTAATTTGGATGCCATATCTTCAATTGAATTTAAAACACATTATTATGTCTTGCGCTTTTGACTAATTCGTTCTCCTCGAAATTGATCAAAAGCGATTATCGTGAATTACATTCCTTTCAATAATATGCTTTCCTTCGAAGAATACTGATAAAAAACTTTTTGCGCAAGATTAAAACCCTTGTAAAAGTTTTTGTCCTTATTAATCACGAGCAAGCATAAGATTGAAAGGGGTTTATGCTTTCTTTTTCAAATTATTCCTTCTGATTCAGTCGTTTCATTTGCAGGTGAAAAAATAGGTAATAGAGAGAAATCTTCTACTGGATAAGTCTGAAGCTATTCTCTCATCTGATCATGAGCGAGTTATAAAATCAGGACATATTTGCTCGGCTTATTGATATTATGGTTCGGCTCACCCAAGTTGAAAATGTTCGGATGCTCGAAGAAATGAACCATACAGAAGTTAAAACACACACATTTATTTTGCTTAGTGGAGGGTTTTCAAAAGCAGGTCATACAATTCGGGGTGGAAAAGTAAAGCCAAAGTGAGCCCTAATTAACGACACAAAGGAGCCCAACTGACCCTCCATGTTGTTAATGCTCTGCCCGTACTCACGACTTCGCATGTCCTGGTCCGCAAGCTTGAGGAGAAGGTTTCTGCATTCGCCCTTAACCTCAGTGACCTTGACCTCGTGTTCCTCGGTGATTATTTCCAAGTCCCGAACTAATCCATTCCCGTGAGCTATGTCTGCGGTTATTTTGTCGAGCCGTTCTTCCTGCCAGTCGCTTTGCAGCCTCAATAGGACATTGTGGCGGTCGTGCTCGCCAGCGGTCAGGGATATGGCCAATTGATCCACCAGGTTTCTCCTCTCGCGAAGCAACGTCGCGACCCTCTCATTGGCAAACTCGACGGCCTTTTTGTGACTATCGGCCAGATAGTTGGTCAGCACCAAATGATCAGACCGATCCTTGTAACGAGCCCGCAAGACGCGAGCCACGAGAACCTCCCGATCAGCAACACGGTAGGCCTCTAAGGAGTGTGCAAAGAGGGTCGGGAAAGTTCTATATTCCCTCCCCAGCGTAGTACCTTCGAGGGAAGTGGTATCTAAGTCCTCGAGCAGGACACGGATTTCATCCGCGGTTGCAGAATGATCGGTTATGTGCGCGTAACCGCGACCCAATAGGTTATAAAGCTTTTCCCACTGGGCCAAGACATCAGTCGAAAAAGTGCGCACGGGAGAGGAGGCCATTTGCGTTGGGTTGGCTTGAGAATAAGACGAGGCTAATAGAGAGATTAGAAGGAAGAAGCTGATTATGCGAGAACGTTAACCTTCCATACATTAATTCCTCATTTTATAGCAACTCGAGGATGATGAAGGGTCTCAGTAATAATGCTGGTGGAGCCCAGTTAGGGGGTAAAGCAGGAGGTCCCCTCACGAGAACCATTGGATTCGTTTCGGTCCGCGATTTCCGGCTCATCAATTAAAAGATGTAAAAGATTTGTCAGGATCACCATTATTAGAGTTAGGTGGGAGGTAAGCGCAACTATCGAAGAGAGCCCTAACAGGATTTGGCAGTCCCATCACGTTGAAAAGCTAAGCGAGAAATTCAAGGTCTTGAGGGGGAACGTTTGCCTAATGATGCTTGAAGAGCGTCTCCTGAACATGCAAAGTCACTTTATAGGGAGTGAGCACACAGGAGAGAGTGGAGAACTCTGAATGGGCAAGAACCAATCAAACATTTCTCAGTCCAACATATTTAAGAGGTTACTGTCAGCAGCTAGAGGCGACTGACTCAAAAATCTCAGAAATTGAACCACAGAGGGATCTCGAAGATTCCAAGATCAAGTCTAACGCCAAAACCATGGAGCCCAACACTTCTGGCAACGGAAATCAAGATCACGGCGACGACGACAACGACATCCACGATGCTCAACTCGGGAAAAGAAGACGTCCTCACCAATACTCTCAGGAGGAAACCCAAATGCTGGAAACCCTTTTCAGTAAAAGCCATTACATGAAAAAGAAGTGGAGAATTGAATTGAGCCGGGAGTTGGGGATTAATCAGTCGAGGATCCAGTTTTGGTTTCAAAATAGGAGATCCAAATCGAGGGCTCAACGCAAACGTCAGGTGGTCGAGATTTTAAAGGAAGAAAACCAAAAGCTGCGAACAGAAAACATGAGGTATGAAAAAGCTCTCAATATTACCGTTTGCCCTCATTGCGATAACCTCATCGCCCGCGGTAAGATATTCCCCGATAAGCCTCACGCAATGATTGAAGACGTTCACTTACCACCCTACTCCCTCGGGGCATCTCCTGCTCACCCAGATTTTGCCGGAGTCACGCATGGGCAGGATGATCCTACAAAGACGATACAAATGCCTCCTGGGGGATGGGATTTGCATCGCTTTGATTGGAGTTACAGTTTCAAGGAGCTGGATGTTACCGCCGACCAGCTCAAAGCATATCAGCCTCATGCACAACAATTTTCGATAGGGTCGGGTCCCGCTGGAGATGAGTTAATCAGTCGTCAAGCCATCGATGCAATTTTGGGCCACGATAAGAGGAGGTTCGCTTGGCCCCCTGAACTGCATTCCAGATTCCTAGACGTGGTTCACCAAATGGGGATCGATTCAGCAACTCCGACGCGCATATTTAAGGCCATGAATGTACCGGGGCTTAGTAAGGAACTGGTCAGGAATCACCTTGCTGCCTACAGAAAGCTATTAAAACAACGTCGAGCGGAGCTAAACCGGGAGGAATCCGTCTCGAGCTCAAAAGCTAGGGGCGACCGCCATTGTAATGCTCAGGCATCAAGAGATACCCGGCCAAATCTAAGCATCAATCAAGCTAGCAACCCGACCACCGGCAAACTGAAAGCTGATCAGAATGTCCTCCCGGGCCATTTCAACACTTCTCAAGAGCTCGTGTCACAAGTACAGCGAGTGCGCACTCCTCCATTCGAGCAGCAGTCGGCTGGTGCTCTGCCTGCCGCTGGTCAACCCACGACAGACGATTTCTTTGATGAGGGGCTCGATGCCTTGTTCAATCAGTGGGAAGCTGGCATGCTTGGACAGCCATGATCTAGCACTTGACTCGGGGCACGATGGGTCGGTCACCACGAACACCCATAGAAAGAAGAACATGTTCACGAGTAGATCACTCATTTTATCCGTTGTAAAGTTCCTACGGGAACATTTTTCTTTAATGACTATAGTTAATTCTATATTAAAACCAACGCTATCGACGAACATCGTCATGCTCAGTTGTGATGATCCCTTGTTAGATTAAGTCTGAAACCAGAGACGGTCTTTAAAATTTTGAGTGGCCACGAACTCATTCCTCACCAAACGCCCGGGATGCTGAAATGAAGAGTAACAGCATGCACAGGGAAAATGCCACTTTCGTTTGAACGATGAAAAGGGGTTGAGAGAAGATCATAGCGTTAATTCCCATGGAGCTAAATGAATTAAACAGAGTCATTAATTGCGGGCCCACCGCTGCTCCCCACGTTCTCGGGCCTAGCAAATCATAAAAGGCGCCGAAAGATTGTAGACCCACCACTTTGAAGACTGAACTAGGGGACGAGCGCAATACTCGATGAAACCGAATCAATGCAAGAGAGTTTGTGATCCTATCACGAGGAAAAAGAAAGGGGAATACAGACGATGAGTAATTACAGGGTCTCGGGAGGAGCGCTTGCTTGCTGGTCTTCATATGCAGCCTGAAGGATGGTTCTAGGACACGCACAATCACTTGAGAAAATTTCTAGAGTGAGCAAACACGTAAGAGCGAATAGAGAAAGCTGAGTGAACTAGATCAGCCCGAGATACTTCGATCCATCATGTTTAAAAGCTATTCCCATCTGCTAGAAACGCCCGACCTGGACATTTCTGAGCACGAACTGCTGGGAGACTTTGAAGATCCTGGAGCTGAATCCTGCCCGAAGGCCGTGGAGACTGACTCCTCCAGCGATGAAATTCTAGGTTTCAGCTACGAAGAAGGAATATACAATGATGACCGGAGTCGGAAAAGGAAGCAACTACAACGCCACACTCCAGGCCAAATCCGAGAGCTCGAAGCTTTCTTCAATGAATGCCCCACTCCAAGCAGACAACAGAAAATGGAGTTGAGCCGAAAAATAGGATTGGAGCTTTCGAAGGTCAAGTTTTGGTTCGCCAACAAACGAACCCGGGTGAAACAGCAATACGCAGACCATGAGTTACTGGTCCTGAAGGAGGAGAATGAGAAGCTTCAAGCTGAAAGCGCGAGATATAAGGAAGCTCTGACCAAGGCCACATGCCTTAATTGTGGTAATCCTGTTGTCCTCGGCGAGGTGTTCCTCGATGAACCGTCCCTGTTGACGAATAACGCTCAGCTGTTACCGTATTCTCCACAGCATTTTCCGACACAGCCAGATATCGCCGAAGATCTGCATGAGCAAGTCAACACCATAGGATCAACACCAACATCCTCTGAGAAATGGGATATGAATCATCACAGGGGGAGTTCTCTCAATGACGAACTCGCTGTCACAGCCAGCCAATCCAAAGTCGGTGAGTCCCTCCCTGGACAACTTTTGAAACGACTAGATCCCGTAGAGAATAGCTACCGAAGTATTGACGATATTTTGGGTGATAAGAGAACAAGGTTTTACTGGACCTATGAACTTCACACCAAATTTGTTGATGCAATTCGAGAGCTGGGAGTTGATTCGGCTAGCCCACTACGCATACTCGAGATTATGAATGTGCCGGGGCTCTCTAGAATTAACGTCGAGTCTCACCTCAAGTACTATAGGAGATTGCTAAGGGATGGAAGGATAGCGTTAAACCATCATAAAGCCAGTTGGAGCTCAAGTGCCGGGCAGAGTTACAACCACGATGATTGGAGAGCCGAGAGCACCCAACCGTGTTTCAGCAATGACGGGACCAGCAGTCGTGTCAGCGACTCCTCTAACCCAAATCAGAATGCTCCGCCGAGCTATCTCAATACTCCTCAAGAGTATATACCGCAGTTCCAGCACATAGGGATTCCTCAGTTTGAGCGCGATTCGGTCATTAATGCTGTCCCTGAAGCGTATCTGGCATTGGTAGAGAGTGCACATATAAACCTGCCGGTCATTGGAGGAAGTTCCAATTCGAGGGGTCAAGTTGCTCACGGCGAGAGCAAAGAGAGGAATCCCTCGCCTGCAGTCGACGACAGCCAATCTGGGCACCAAGGGCTAGAAGGAACATGCGATTTCCTTGAGGAGGAGCTGGACACTTGGATCAATACTCTTCAGGAATGTATGTCTCGACCCCAACAGGGCAATGATGAAGGTTCCAGCTCAAAGACTCCAGTTCCTCACAATGAAGGCGATGAAGGAAATCTGCCCCCAACAATTGTTGATACCCAACTTGAACATCAATGGCTCGAAGACCCGAGCAATTTCCTTGGCGATGAGTTCAATCTTTGGCTCGATCAATTTGGAGCCGGAGGGCCATCGCAGTGGTGACGCAAGGCAGGTGACCAAACGTCTGATGCAAGGCATGGTTACTCGATGAAAAATGCTTAGACGAAAGGGGTGGAACACTCCTATTGAATATGTTGTTGATCGCACTGTAAGGTTCCCACGGGAACATCTTTCATTAATGTCTAGAACTAATTGCGCGTGAGTGTCAACATCACCCTTTGAGCATCTTCAAGCCGAGGGCCGTGGATTAATCGCTTAATCCGTGGAGCAAGTTCCCCGAACAATGACTATCACCCGCGGAGTATAATGGGATCTACCCCTTCAATACGAAATACGTTTGGCCGCGAAGCCACCTATTTGGTAAAACGATGTATCGTTCCTAAACGATCTTCAATCGAATACCGAAGTAATGTCTCATTTCTTTCCCTTCTCAGGTGATAAACGTAGATAAATCACTCAAGGAGCCATTTGTTCGAATAACAGAACAGACGTTGCCTAACTGGGGGCAGATGAACCATTGATGTTGCAAACACTCCAAGAATGGATAGGCGGATTTGATAGATGTTGTTCATATCAATACGCAATATCAGAACGGGATGAGAACCAAGAGTAAAGTTGTATCGTTCCAATTTGTCTTGAATTTGAGAATATGAATTGATACTCGTTATTTATCCTTGACAGGGGAATCGCCTTACAGACGAACAGGTTTTCACATCCCATGTATTACCCGTTAGAATACATGACCAAGGGTAAATTGTATCGTTCTAATTTTTTGAAAAATTCGTGAACGTACAATAACATGTTTCTTCCGCATTTTCAGGATCTCCAGCCGCGGGGGACAGGTAAGTATCCCTTTCCCCAATCCATTGAAGATGTTAAATAAAAAACAGAGAGAAAAAGAAAAGCTTTCAGAATCTAATGTCTAGAAAAGACATAGAATTCAAACTTCATTGGCATTCATGTCTTAAAACAGGAGGTTATCTGAACATGAATAAGAACATGCATGGTGCATCATAAAATCCCCTTGACGGGTAAAATTTTTGGAGAAAATGAAAGAGATTTTTTCCAATCAAAAGTTCAAAACTTTTAAAATGACGTTTTCTCAAAAGAAAAGAGGCAAAGCCTAGTCCAAACACGTCCTACACACACTGGAGAGAAGTGGAGCGGATCAGATAGCAAAATCTGGACCTACGGAAGTAGGGATTATTCGCAACGATTACATGGGTTGGGATGACGGAGGCATTCGTTTCATATCCCTCAAACACTACAGGTGACCGTTGATAAACCCTTTGAACGACGGTTTTCATTCTTAACCCTGTCAAGAACCACCCCACATCGGGGCAAAATGGAGGTGAGTCCAGCGGTATCAGGAGAAAATGGTTAGAAATTTTCTTGCTCGGACTAACATCAATCTTTGTGTGTTGTTTATATGGTAATCCAAGTGCCATAGGATGACGAGAAGCATTCATTTCTCTATCCCACACACCATATCCTTTACACAGCCAAGTTGAGCCTGCAAATTCATTTCATAAACCCCTGTTGGTGATCATGGGATGTTTCAAGATGGAAACTGCATCACTCCAAGAACGGAAGAAATCAAGAGATGGGATTTATATAAAAATCTCATATCGGCGTTTAAATGTGCTATGATTCAAGTTGTATATCTAGCACAATTTTCTGAACATCGTAGTTCCAAAGGAAAAGAAAAGGCGGGATTTCAACAAAGAAAAAAATCACCAGCATCAAGAAAAAGCAAAGTGCCTGGTAAAAGCAAGGCCGATGCTCGTGAAAACTGTTTGATTGATCCCCAATAAAGCCTAGTTGGGAAGAGAGAAAAACCCATAAAGGAGTCAGATCAAGAAGACTGCTCCCCAAATGATGTCAGCCGTGGTGCAAAAACACGGACAGAATTGTCAATCTCTTAATACCACAAGAGACGTTCTCTAAAGGACTTGTGCACACCTCAAAAGCGGTTGCACACCTCAAAAATGGAAGATGCAGAATGGAAAAGACATGTGACAAATTGGCAATGATCACCAATGTCAAATCCTTTGTGATTTCTGGGCAAAAAACAAGCCTTTTTTCGGTCCCCAATCCTACCAATGTTACAACCCTGAAACAGTCTTCTCTGACTAAGACACTTGGGTTAACATATAGCTTAGCTCGAAGAAGTACGAGCAAGACTCTTTCTTTCTCATTTTGCATGGTTCTTGACTTGTAAACCCGGAGCATATGGTGAAGATTTTCATTCGATGGCCTCGACTCCAAAGCGGGTCCCCCTTGAAAACCAATATCCAAGCCCAACATTACGGTCCCGTGGAAGACCTCCCGACCGGTCAAAATGTATGCGCTGCGAATGAGCCTAAAACCTAGGCACAGGTCAGTAGGGAATTGAGTGCATCCCCTAAAAATCATCACCTCAAAACAGGTGAGATGGCCTCCTTGTCGAGAAATATTCCAATTGATGTTTTGAGCAAACTCTTTTTGGAAATTTTCAAACTGTTGATCCAGATTTTCCATGCAAGGGATTTGTGATCACATTTGCATGTTGCAAGAATGTTTTGGATAACCTCCAGCATCAAAATGCACATCTCATGACTAAAGCTTAAGTCATAAAATTTTGTCAATTGGACAATTGCTGTCTTCTCAAAGATTACCAATATTTTCTTGGGGAAGAGAAACCCTTAAAAAAAAAATCCTTTTCAAAATCAGACAGTCTCATTGGACGTGGTGAACCCTCGTCATGAGACCCCTTTTCAAAATTTAGGTAGTCTCATCGGACGTGGAGAACCCTCGTCATGAGACCCCTTTTCAAAAATCAAGCAGTCTCATCGGACGTGGAGAACCCTCGTCATGAGACCCCTTTTCAAAATTTAGGTAGTCTCATCGGACGTGGAGAACCCTCGTCATGAGACCCATTTTCAAAAATCAAGCAGTCTCATCGGACGTGGAGAACCCTCGTCATGAGACCCCTTTTCAAAATTCAGGTAGTCTCATCGAACGTGGAGAACCCTCGTCATGAGACCCCATTTTCAAAATTCAGGAAATCTCATCGGACGTGGAGAACCCTCGTCATGAGACCCCTTTTCATTTAGGCAATCTCATCGGATGTGGAGAACCCTCGTCATGAAACCCCTTTTCAAAGTCAAAACTAATGGTAGACACCGCCTGAAGGGTCAAACAAAGGTAGATACCGCCTGAAGGGTCAAATGAAGGTAGATACCGCCTGAAGGGTCAAATGAAGGTAGATACCGCCTGAAGGGTCAAATGAAGGTAGATACCGCCTGAAGGGTCAAATGAAGGTAGATACCGCCTGAAGGGTCAACTCAAAGGTAGATACCGCCTGAAGGGTCAAATGAAGGTAGATACCGCCTGAAGGGTCAAATGAAGGTAGATACCGCCTGAAGGGTCAAATCAAGGTAGATACCGCCTGAAGGGTCAAAATATGGTAGATACCGCCTGAAGGGTCAAATCAAAGGTAGATACCGCCTGAAGGGTCAAAATCAAAGGTAGATACCGCCTGAAGGGTCAAAATATGGTAGATACCGCCTGAAGGGTCAAATCAAAGGTAGATACCGCCTGAAGGGTCAAAATCAAAGGTAGATACCGCCTGAAGGGTCAAAATATGGTAGATACCGCCTGAAGGGTCAAATCAAAGGTAGATACCGCCTGAAGGGTCAAAATCAAAGGTAGATACCGCTTGAAGGGTCAACACAAGGTAGATACCGCCTGAAGGGTCAACACATGGTAGATACCGCCTGAAGGGTCAACACAAGGTAGAAACCGCCTGAAGGGTCAAATCAAAGGTAGAAACCGCTTGAAGGGTCAACTCAAGGTAGAAACCGCATGAAGGGTCAAACCAAGGTAGAAACCGCCTGAGGGATCACATTAATTGTAGAAACCGCCTGAAGGGTCACATATGGTAGAAACCGCCATAAGGGTCAATTCATTGGTAGAAACCGCCATAAGGGTCAATTCATTGATAAATATCGCAGTAAGGATCAACACAAAGGTCTGATCCACCATACGGATCAAAATCCTTGGCAAATCCCAAAACGTGGGATGCGCCTTCCTTAGGTTCCTACAAGTTAGGAATCCCATCATGGTATGACCTACCATACAGGTTAGAGCTTAATCTCCCTAGGATATTCTGAATGACGAGTCCTAGGCATCTTCTTGAAAGTCGTCGCAACCGGCAGCATCCGACAGGTGAGCTTCAGGTAAGCCTCTCTCACTCCGGCCCATGTTCAAATTGTTAGAGCAAACCGGGGATTGATTTGAGCTTTTATCAATAGGCTTAAGGATCCGATGTCATAACATTTCTTCTCTTATTTTCCCAGTTGAGTCGGTTAGGAATCAGGTGCCACCTTATCTTTGAGAGAAACCTCTAACGAGATTCCTCTCAAAGAGGGGCAGCTGTTGACACTTGATTTTTTTTACCACTTATTATTGTGATTTTTATTCTTTAAAATTAATTAAAAATATCAAAAAAGTCATAAAATCACAAAATCAACTTTGGAAGCCTTGGTTTAACCTTAGGAACCAATTTTGAACAAAAAATATTTTTCGGTATTTTTAATATTTTTCGAGTTTATTTAATTATAAAAATACCCAAAAAATCAGAAAAATACCATTCGTGGTCAGAAAAATACCCAAAAATATTCGATAATTTTGTTTTAATTTCCTCTTCAAGTGTGTCACTTTAAATCTCAAAAATTCGGCTCGGGTCAATATGTTCCTTCACAAACATAAACCCGAACAGAGCCTAAAAAAAATTATTTTCGAGTCTTTTAGTTTTTAATTCTCACTTTTTATAAGCTATGACATTGGATTCTAAAGTCTTAAAGTGAAATTAGGTCAATTTGCCCTCCAATTTAATCAATTTTTACCAAAAGGGCTTAATTGCACATTTTTCTTTCAATTAGTCCACGGTTTCACGGATGTATACGTGTGCTCTATGTATTTATACGTCATACGTATTTATACGTTTGGTAACCTCTTTAACCCTTGTAATAATAATAATGGTTATTATTTTTAACACCTTTGTTAGTGCCTTTTTTTTAGCATTTTTGTATTGTGAGTGCTATTGCTAGTGCTATTTTTAAATAGTATTTTTTGTATTATAAATTGTGAGTGCTATTGTTAGTGCTATTTTTAAATGACATTTATTTATCATAAATTGTGAGTGCTATTGTTAGTGCTATTTTTAAATGGCATTTATTTATCATAAATTGTGAGTGCTATTATTAGATAGAATTTATAATTGTTAGTGCTATTTTTAAATAGCATTTTTGTATTATAAATTGTGAGTGCTATTGTTAGTGCTATTTTTAAATAGCATTTTTGTATTATAAATTGTGAGTGCTATTGTTAGTGCTATTTTTAAATGTCATTTATTTGTGAGTGCTATTTTTAGATAGAATTTATAATTGTTAGTGCTATTTTTAAATACAATTTATTGGAAGGTATTTTTGGCTATAAAAGGATGGCAAGAGTTTTGAGGTTGAAGGGGGGAGACATTTTGTAGAGTGTGCAAATTTTTGAGAGCTTAGAGAGAAGAACACAAACACTCTCTATATTCTCATAATCTTGAGTGAGCAAAATATACTAAGTTCGGAATATTGATTCCGCATATTGCTAGCACAATTGTTGTGGAGTTATTAGTCGTCTCCCCGTTCGTCAATTGGTGGTGCGTCCGAACTAGATGCCTAACACTTGTGGAGGCTGAGATCGAAGAACATCGAACCGACACCTCCGTTCAAGCACGCTACGAGAGGTAATCTATTTACTCCCTTTGAGACTTTGTGATTTTTTTCGATTGAAACGCACGAAGTACGCCTCTGGAGATACATGTGTGGGTTGTTATTTATTTCCGCTACGTGTTACGTGGATCCCAACAGTGGTATCAGAGCCAATCTTTAGGTGTTTTCGTGCATTTAATTGATTTTTTGCAATTTTTGCAATACTATGGCCAATATGTATTAACGAATTGTTCGTCTTACATGGCTAATGGAGATTGATTATTTTATATGATAAATTAATCAACGTAGCAAAAATTGAGACTAAATCAATTTTGAATCGAAAATTTATGGCTATCTTATTTTACGTAAAAATTCTGAATATGATTCAACGTAGAATTTTTATTGTGCCTTCCTAAGTTTTAAATTGTGAATTTATTACTTACGTGAAAGGGTGGTGATCATGGAAAAATCCCTAATCAATGTGATTGATGTATATATGAATGTATGATGATTATTTATATATTTGTGGTTGTAATTATTAAATGGAGGCTGCGTACTCCTTTTATTTTTCATGTAATCTTTATTTTTAGCATAGTCAATTGTTGATGTAAATGCTACGAGGATTACGTGGAGGAGCCTTTTAAGTCGGCGAGCTCTTTGGGGCCCAATTCTTGAAGAGTTCAAGAAACCAAGAAGAAGCGAAGAGCGGCTCTCCGTTATTAAAATATTAAAATGATTAAATGTGGTCTCATTGGCTCGAGACCCATTAAATCATAATTCCATGATCACCACGTAGGATAGATATTTATGTGATTGACATCTATTTATTTATTATGATTACGTGAGCATGTTAAACTGGTTAATGTGCAAAGTCAGACTTACCTCACCCAAAATTGTGCCTGCATGAAATCCTAGTTAGGAAAATCACTCGCATTAGGTACCGAAAGGGCATTGGTAACGACACCAGCGTAACCAAGTCCCCGAACCCAAAATCTCTGGTTCCGTAGAACTGATCGATCTCTCCCAATCGATCAGTAAGGTTTCCGGTCTACCCTCCAAGAAAGACCGGTGGCGACTCCAAATGCATGCACAAATTGCACATGCCACCACGACCACACTAAGGTCGAAAGCGATCGACTCTTATCGTTGAATCCTCCTGAAAAATACTCCCGTCGCGATTTGGTATGGGCCTGGGAGGGCTCGCACCGATCCAAGACCCGTGATCGGTAATCCATTAGCCGCGTCCGCTTTCGGACGGGTCGCGACAGTACTTTCAGCTTATCTCAAACTAACGTGCGGTTTTTGTAGACGTTACGCGTATCGACTCAGTGATTCCCATCACACTTAGGACCGCTCAAGTTACGGCGACTTTGATTGTCATGTAATTGCGAGGGTTTATCGCTAGCTCTGACGGTCTCGATCATCAGAGTTCGATTTAGGAAAGTTTTGCAAATCATATATTGGTTAAGCGGAATCACCCGTGCTCCAATCATATAACGTTAGCAATGGATTCCATAATCGTTCTTAAATCGATCTTTATTGGCTCTAAATATTCCCTCGGCAATCCATATGATCAAAACGCCATTTCTTATTCGAGTTCCTAGGTCCACGCACCTAGTTCTGCGTTAGCCTTTTCCTTTTGGTCAGTTAACTCGAAATTGATCATGTCCGAGCGTGATATAACTGGAATACATCGATAGATGTCCTTTCATTCATAAGTATCAAAATGGTAGGAAATTCAGAATGTTACAAGATTTCTCGGTGGTGGCGGGCAAGGCGGCGACCACTAGCCGGCCCTAGCTCGCCCTAGGCAGGCGAGGAATACATCGATAGACGTCTTTTCATTCATAAGTATTGAAATGGTAGAAAATTCAGAATGTCACAAGATTTCTCGGTGGTGGCCGGCAAGGGTCGCCGTCGGCAACCACTAGCCGGCGCTAGCTCGCCCTAGGAAGGCGAGGCACGACGGCCCTGGCCAATGGCCGTCATGGCCTCGACAGCGACCAGAGAGGCTGCGGCCTGGGGTTGGCTCGCCCTAGGCCAGCGAGGCTGCGACGGCCTTAGTCGATGATCGTCGCGGCCTAATCTGGCGCAATCGAAGGCTCGATCATGCCTGGGTTGGCGCGATTAAGGGCTTTTCGCCCTCAATCGCTGTTGTCGAAGCTGCGACGGCCGTCGCGGCCTTGTCGGCCTAGGGCGAGCCAACCTAAGCCCCTGGGCCAGCCGGTGGTGGCCGTCGGCGACCCTCGCCGGCCACCACCAAGAAACCTAGGTTTTCTATATCTTTTTTTTAAAATTTTTCTGATTTGAATACAAAATACAAAAAAAAGAAACTACTAAAAAATGACATGGAATTTCCACATGGCACTAAAAAATTCAATAAATAATAGTGAAAATTCCACGTCATGTTTTTCGGCCAATATAGCACTCAAGTGAACGCTCTTGTCGGAATTGGCACTCATCTTAACTTTTTTGCTCCGATGTGGCACTCAATAGGGCTGTCAACCAGGCTCGAAAATTTCTTTGCATTTTCGAGTCTTTTCGGGCCGGGTCTGGTACTCGGGCCGGCCTGGCCCGGCGCCAAACTTTTTTTAATACTCGTTTTTTCTTTTAAATTTAATTTATTTTTATATTTTCTTTTTATATTTTTTCATTTGATGGTTTGTTAATTGATTTTGATTAAAAAAAACTTTAAAAAAAGGAAAGAAAAAAATAATTCAGCCCGAGCATGGTACTGCTCATTTCGGGGAGGCCCGGCCCATTGACACCCCTAGCATTCAACTGAACGTTTTGAAAGTTATGGCACTTAAGTAAACGCCGTACGAAAGTTATGACATTTGTAGTGTACTCATCCCAATGAGAGGATAAGAAGGGCACGCTAGTTTTTATATTCCGTTATAGTCTGTACAGAGGTCAAAAAGCAGGGGAGCAATAAAACAGAGCAAACTCCATATTTTTCCAAGGCGATGACCAAAATATTGCTACCAACAAATCAAAAAGCTCCCCTGCCATCGTTATCGTTGTCGTCCACAAGTATAATATCATTACTGGGATCACACATAGAGCCGAATGAGGATCAAGGGTCTCCAATGGAGATAGGTCGTACGATCGCCAGGCCCAGCGGTGACCGCAAGCGCTGCCGCTTGATAGCCTCCATGGCTCTGAGAATAGGCCTCATCTCCGGCTGGGCCGTTGACCAGTCCACGGCCGTCGCGTCCGATTCCTGCTTGATCTTCGTTACTTGGATGTGAACTGGGAAGCCCGCATCATGAATCATCTTGGTCTTCTCCTCCGTGTTGCCTTCCCTGTTCTTGTCGACGTTGTCGTTGTTCCTCCGTTCCATCTTCTCAGTCTCGGACTTGTTCAAGGGGGCCGACAGATGGAACTGAGGTAGTCATCGAGGGCCTAGAGCTGTTCCTTGGAAGGCGGGGTCTGGTTGTTCTTGATGAATCCGTGGTCGTCGGGGTGGTCGTAGCTAGGAAGAGAAGTCTGCTCCAATCACACCTAGTTCATGCAATCGAAAAAATACTATTCATGAGCAATGAAGGAGGCGGAGGAGGAAGAGGAAGAATGCGTCCATACCTAAACTGTGAGGCGGTGGGAGCGGACGGAAGGTAGGGGGAGGGTGTCTTGGTTGTTCTTCGACAGGTGGCCCTTGAAAATTTGAAAAAGATGAGAGAGAGTTTTAAGGGGGAGTGGGAGTGGAAGTTTCAATGTTAGCATTTATTGCAACCCTTTTTTCAGCCTGTCAGCCAGAAGAGTGGGAAAAAAAAACGTTTTCCTATTTTCATCTTTTATTTTCCAGCTGCTGTGTCACAAGTACGTGTCATACTTTAAATGGCCAACGTCCACTACGTAGGCTGATGACTTGGTCATCACTAACCACTAAATAATTTCTCCTTCTTCACAGTCACATCTCTTCGAACCAATGTTGACACCCGATTTTCAACCAAGTCTTTTTCAGATTTATTTTTTGAAAAATCACAAAAAATCCATAAAAAGTCAACAAAATTACAAAATCAACTTTGGTGGCCTTGGCCAAGCCCAAGGAACCATTTTTGACCAAAAAATAATTTTTCATATTTTTCATATTTTTTTATTATTTTTAGAAAATTGGAAAATACTCAAAAAATTCAAGAAAAATAGCATTCGAGGTCACAAAAATATGGAAAAATATCCAATATTTTTATTTTTAATCCCTTGTATTTCTGACCTCACAAAAAGTTCAAAATCAAATTCGATTATGGGTGTTCCTTTGTAACCCGTACTATTGAATTTGAGAAAAAAAATATCAATTGAGTCTTTTAATTTGCAATTTTGGCATTTTCTAGAATCTTGACATCTATTCTAACTATCCCATATTGCAATTTAGCCCAATTGTATGTACAAATTGCTCAATTGCACGAATTTGGCAAAATTGCACACTAAAATTGCATTTTTAGTCCTCGAAAATGAGCATAATTGAAATTACTTTCAATTCGAGGGCTATCATTGCAAATTAAACATACAACTCAATGGGTTTTACCATTTTGAATCGATTGGCACAGGTAATTTGACCCAATTTGATCATTTGAACCTTCAATTGCATAATTCCCCAATTTGCAAATTAAAAGGAAATTTGGGGTTTTTATAGAAATAGATGTAAACTTTTGGGCAAAACCATTTCTAGATAAAATCCATGCTCTAGATTCGATTTTGAGGTTCAATTGCAAAATTTTCCCATTAATTTGGGTTTAATTTGGAAAATGGTAAATCGGAACCGGTTCTGACCGGTCAGACAGCCGGTCGGACCGGTCGAACCGGTCCAGAACAGTGTCGTCGTCTTCCTCAAAACGCTCGTGCGAATGAACAGTGACAGACCGAGTTTCCAAGACCAAATTGAAGGTCAATTCGCGACTAATTGAAAGGGGAATGATGGGCGTTTTGTTCCTCTCATCTTCCCCCGTCGATTGACACCAACGGTACCATCCGACGTCGCCGGAGGAGGGAGCAATCGGCCGGTCAAAGCCCCGGTACCTGCAAAAGTCAACAATGACAAAGCTTGGATGAAATTGGCTCAAATACGTGCCAAATGCAACCGCCTGAGGTCCCGAACGGAATAACCACTTAACACCCGTCGATTTCCAGTCGCCGGTGACCACTTCGCACGTGTTTTCACGTGCGAAGGTCACCTGCTCCAACTTCCCGATTCGGCGTAAAATTGAAAATGATATAAAAGCCAACAGACTATTCGCGAAGCAGAGGGAGGTCGATTCAGTTAGAAGAAGAAAAACACGGTTGGAAGAGGGAGAAAGAGAGAAAGAAAGAGCCCGCTCTCCATCACCATTGTCGAGAGCGAAGCTCGAAATTGCAGAGCATCGGTCAGGCCCTTCCAGGCTAGACCAAAGCTCGGGGAGACCTTCAGGAGACCGCCCAGAGCGCCAGGAAGCGATCGCCGCCGGCCGCGGCCTGCAAAATCGCAAGAACAGGTGAGGCTGAGCTTCGATTCTTGTACTGAGCTTCAATGGCGATTCTTGCATTTCCTGCCCATTCTTTCAATCACTGTGTGCGTTTCACTCCTTGAACATCACTGACCATGTTCGCGTCTTGATTTTGCATCGATTTTGCTCACATCCCCCGAATCGAGTTTTTGAACTTAGCCTCCACAGCCGATTCTTGCCCAGCCAAATCTGTGTCGAGCGGGCTCAATCGGAGCCCGAGGTAAGTCTTCTAAACTTCCCCTGGTGCTATTCTATGAC
Source organism: Rhodomyrtus psidioides (assembly GCA_021437785.1). Classification (NCBI taxonomy): domain Eukaryota; kingdom Viridiplantae; phylum Streptophyta; class Magnoliopsida; order Myrtales; family Myrtaceae; genus Rhodomyrtus; species Rhodomyrtus psidioides. Next base: position 97,975 of record JAILYB010000166.1, on the reverse strand, counting down.
TGGATTGCCTTGATTTGGTACGAATCGAGCTATTGAATTTCCATGGCCGTACTCGGCATCGTGTATGATGCTCGTGATTCTGTGGATCATGAGCTTTGATTCTTAGATATGTTAGACTAGAGGTGACGGCGGGTCGATTAGTGTTGGTCTCGCACGATTCCATCAAGATACCACCGTCCGATCGTCGCCGGAGAAGCACAGCCGTTCGTTCAGTTGCAGGCGTGAGGTTGAAGACGAAGCTGACATGGCGCGGTCAACCGGTCAAACTCCTAGTTGGCATTCGGCCATTGGTCCACGTGTCTGTCGAGTCAGCTCGACCGTTAGTCTGTTAGGGTGAGTCAGCGTAGATCGGACGGTTCAGGTTAATCGAGTCCAACAAATGGTGGTCGTCTGATTAGAAATTAGGATAATTCGAAAATGATTTTAAATCGGAAATAAAAAATGGTTGAAACGGCGCCGTATGGGTTAGTTAGTGAACGGCGTCGTTTAGGTTAATATGAATAGACGGTCTAGATCGAGTCTTAGGATCTAATCGTGGCCGTAGGTTTAAGTAATCCGATCAGACGGCCCTGATCGGGTCTTCGCCTAATCTGAACCGTAGGTTTTAGTAATCTGATCTGGCGGTCGTGGATTAGCCGCGCGGTTCAATAGGAACCGTCGGATCAAGTCTAAATAATCAGAAAAATAAAAAGGGATAAACGGCGTCGTTTCATGGCTGTGGGTCGCGCGGGTCCGGGTCTGGGCCGGGTTCCGACCCGAATCATATTTTTTAAAATAAAAATAATCAGAAATGATTAAAAAAAATAAAAAAATCAGAAAAATCTTAGAAAATCCAAAAAAATGCTAGAAAATTCCAGAAAATTCCAAAAAAATGTGAAAAATTGTGGAAAAATCCTAGACATTCCAGAAACCCCCAAAAATCGAGGGTTGACCACAGACAACTGGTCAACCCTATTTTTGGGGTTTCTTATCCAATTTTCCGAGATTTGACGATATTACCCTTTAGGGGTAAGTTGCCTCTGCTGTGTATGCAAGATAAGGCCGATAACGTCAAGGTAAGAATTAGGGTCGATCAGACGACCAATTCTTAGGTTTGGGTTTCGAATCCCGCACCTTTTCTCAAAATGACGATTTTGCCCTTCAATAGGAAAATTGTCTTTCTTGTCTCAATCGAGTTCTGAAAATTCCTTAAAGTTAGGTTTTGGGTCAGGTGGATGACCAACCCTAATATTTGAGATTTTCAGTTCTCGTCTTTGTCCAAATGACGACTTTACTCCTCCAAAGGTAAAATCACTTGAAAATTCCAGAAAAATCCTGGAAATTCCCGAAAAATAGGAAATGGATTGGATTGATGGCCAATCCTATTTCCCCTGTCTTTTGACTTCCCGATTCATCTAAAATGACAGATTTACCCCTTTCATGGGTAAATTTTCCCCGAATTGTTCAAAATTACGATTTTGCCCCTCATGGCAAATCATGCCAAAATCATTCCTAAGCCTTGATTGATATTTCTCTAGGCTAATAGGGCCTCATTGGGGATACCATGCCGATTTCATGTATTTTATCCGCATGTACTGGATCATCGATTTGCGCATTTTTTTTTATTGATTATGATTGATAGGGTAGTATCTCCCATCTGCATGAACTCCTAGATTTAGGATCTGTACCCCACTCGTCTGTATGAAATCCTAGGATCAGATAAACCATTCAGCTTAGGTATCGAAAGGGCGTCAACTTTGACAGTTGGCGTAACTAAGTCCCCGAACCTACTTCTTTGGTTTCCGCAGAATCGAATAGACCACTCCCAACTATTCGATAGGGTTTCCGATCGTACCCTCCACGAAACGATTGGTGGCGACTCCTTGGCATGTACACTCATCACATGTCACTAGACCACACTGAAGGTCGACCACGTATATCCAGCAGTTGCGATTTGGGTAATGGACCTTGGGAGAGGCCCGCGTCCGATCAGGCCAGAGATCGGGCAGTCCATTAGCCCGCTCGCCCCGCCTCGTGGGAGTGGGGTCGCGACAGACTGGCGACTCCGCTGGGGAAATATTCTAAACCAGAATCTCTAGTTATGAATTCCAAAGGACTTGAGCAGATTAAAAAGGTTCTTGGTTTATCTGACCTTATTTTCTGCAGATGCTCTCGAAGGTGAGGTACGTACACTAACCATTGTGTTAGATGTTTTTGCAGATTGGAGAAATAAGGGGTGGAGTGATTGTTGACATTTTTCCTGCAGGTTGGAGTTGGGAATATATGTTTATTTTTATGCACATACTGAAGCGGTGTTTTGATACAAACTAATGTGCATGACTTTGCATTGTGATGATCACGACACATTACACGCACTGGCGGTCAAACCCCGACTGCAACCACACCTAGGTTACCTTAGATAGGGAAAGGGTGCGAAAAGGATCTTGTGTTTGATGGCACTTGAGACTTTCGTACTCGTTCCCACTCACCATCTGCATTGGCGATATCTAGCCCTCTTGGGTAGGTACCCTTGGGGAGGAATCTGCCTCGTGCAGATCGTGAGAGCCTGAGCCGTAGGTTCCTCACCTGATTTTTGATTTCTTAGAGTATACCCACTTGTCTCATGCGCATGTCTATGGATGGTTGGTATACCTAAAACCGCCCGTTGATAAGAGGGGGACATCCCACATTCCCCTAGGTATGGTTGGTAAGGCGTTTACTTTCGATGTACTTTACTATTTCCTGCTCCATGATATGACTCATACATTACATACATTCATGTGCATTCACATCATGCAAATCGCTCAAGTGACTAATTGAAACAGCAATGGTAATAGGGTAGGATGTCGCTATTCCCTAAAAGCTCGACAGAATTGGTGACCTTTGAATACCTGAGGAAAGTCACTCGCCCTGGACCAAACACAAGGCTACACTTCACTAGATTCGTGCATGGTCGGGAGCTGACTGGACGTAAGCTAGGATATGCGGAAGACTGTCAAACCCGCTATTACGTTGATAACCTCAGATTCAAGCGACAAGCGGATGAAATGTTTAAGGACTATCTGGAGATGAAGAGACAGCGTCGTAACCAGTTGGCCAGGGAAGCATATGCCCGTCGGAAGGCTGAACTACTGGCCAGAGAAAGTGTGCCCATAGTCACTTTCTGGGGAAGAAAGAGGCGCCCCGCGACCAAGACAAAACCGAAGCGTATCTCGCTCAAGAAGGCGAAACCCGAGAAGACTCCTGAAGTCGTCGTACCATGGACCAGAGAATGGCCAAAAGAACTACAGCCTCTCGACCAAAACACTGAAGACGACTCATTTACACTTGATTAGAGGAAAATTCCCGACCAACTATCATTTGGGTAGACCTCTAGGAAAAGAGTGATTTATACCCTCACATTCCAACGGTCTTTTATAGCTTTCTTGTTTGAAAGATCTCTCTTTACCTTTCTTCCATTAAAGCACTTTGATTGTAATAAAAGTTCACCCCACTTTGTTCTTTTGATGCATTGACCAATGGAATGTGACGTTGCTATTTCCCTTAGTCACTGAGTAAACCTGACTAAATTGCATAATTCACTTCCTTGAAATTCAAATTAGGCTTTGAGTCAGGCTTTCAAGACCTGAAGAAGGTCTTAATTTCCATTTCTCCAATTGAACTATGCAATCGAGTCAGCTCATGCATATCTCATGACATCTACACGTTCATACGTTTAAAGTAATTTCTGACGATTGATTTTTCAAAATCATTTGCATATTTTAGACTTGATGGGAAAGAATGATATTCAAGTATTCAAAATCCCCCAGGCCGAACTCCAATCATGGTGGGACAGCATGGGCGAAGCTAGCCAAAAGTATGCTGGATCACGGCTAGGATACCTGTTAGACCTGCTGAAGATTGAATGTCCACCTGCCTTTATCCAAGCTATGACGCTCTATTGGGATCCTACCACCGCTACATTTTGCATGGAAGGACTAGAGATTACTCCCACTATCGAGGAATACAGCGCCGTCATCGGAGTTGAGTTCACTCCTACGCCCGTCCGACCCCCCATAGGATTTGAACCCCTGAGTCAGTTGGCTGAGTTCCTTGACACAGGTCTAAATGAAGTCAAAGCAGATGCAAAAAGCAATTCTGGACGAGTCTCCTTGTCTTTCCTTATAGACCGATTTTCCTGCCTCCCTGCTGCTAAAGGAACCAAATCTGGTAGAGCCTTTGTCTTGGCATTCTTTAGCTTTGTACTATTCCCGATCTCATCTGTCACCTTTGACCCCATCATGGCCGTAGTAGCTAGACAAGTCTGTTGTGGGTGGGATTACTCAAACATCCTCCTTGCCGAGACCTTCCTTTCCCTAAATCGCTTTAGGAAAAATAAAAAGGGAATCTTTAGAGCCTCAAGTGATCTTTTGTATCTGTGGTTCACGGCCCATATTAGACAATTCCACATCCGCATGGATTTCACTGAAATCAGCCCTGATGCACATCCTCTTAAAACCTTTGTCAGAACACATACACGCATTCCTAAGTTCAACTTTGTAGAGTGGAAGAACTTCCTTAAAATTCTAAAGCCCGAACAACTCCGATGGCGGCTAAGGTTGCCAACGCTGGGCAAAGTCAGATTGGCCAGTGGTGACAAAGGTCCAGTCCCCTTGCTAGGATTCACGGGCGCTACAGCATGCTATCTGAAGAGGGTGATCCGACAGTTTGGGGTGCTACAGGGGATCCCTTCTCCATCACAACCCGATACCTTTTCTTTTGACGTACCAAGCAAGACTCTCACAGAGGAAGAGAAGAGACAATTTGAAGCCAAGGTGGCATCCATCATACGCTCTTTGAAGAATTCTCAGGCTGAAGAAATAAGTTGGCCAGAAGACATGACTCGAGAGGAAAACACTCATAGAGCCACCGCAGAATACATTCAACGCTTCAAAGCGACCCGACGAAGCCTTGTCGAGCCCTACATACCCGAATACATCATGCCGTACGTACCGGGAATAGAGCCGTACATACCCGAAGACATGGGACTACTGTCGTATTCAGAGGACGAGGAGCCCCAGACCGAAGAGGGGAATCCATATTGGGATGATGAGGATACCTTAGACCTCAAACGTCCTAGACTTGAATAGGCTATTCTGTCAAGTGTAAAATAAGCAAACACTGTGATATCTTCTCATACATTCTCATTTCTATTAGATACTATCTTGGACACATGAGCATGAATATAAGCATGTCTTTCGAATGCATAAAAACTATCGTCAGAAATTACGCCTCTTTTAATTTCATGAATTCATATAAGGAAATGACTAAAAGAACTACTTATGTGAGGCTAAGGCTCACAAGGCAGCCACTTTTTCTCATCTACTGACAAGAAACATGCAACTGAAAGAGTTAAAACTACTTCTTTTTGCCAAAATAAGCGAAGCACTCACTAGAAATCTTTTGAACAGGTACACTCTCATCACGGAACTGCCAACACATCGTTTTCGTACTAGCCTTAAGACAAGAATGGAACAGTAAGAATTGACTCCGCGCGTGGGCATGTTGGAGTCTCAGATGACTGCCCTGGCAACTATGATGGCTGACATTAAGGCCATGCTGGAGGCCACCCAAGCTAAACAGACAACCGCCCATAATCAGAACAACTCAGGCCCTTCTATAGTGCCTGATGTAATAGATAGAGAAGTAACAAGGGATACCCAACATACAGAGGAGGATGTCCATGAACCAAACAGCCGATCACAACCAAAAGCCTCGCCTGTTGTTATCAACCTCGAGAGGGAGGAGAAAGGGAAGCAGACCATGAAAACTGAAGCAGAGGCTAAAAGGCTGGCCAAAATCGAAGAGTGCTTGAGCAGTCAATGTTACGAGTTAGCCCGCTTCGACAAGATATCTCCTTTCGCTAAAGTAGAAACTCCTCATGATTATAAAGAGCCAGAGTTTGTAAGGAAATACAATGGGAAAGGTTGTCCCCGAGCACACCTCAAGTATTACCTGCGCAAGATGGCGCACTATTCAGATTATATCCCGTTACTAATGAACACATTCCAAGAGAGTCTAGCTGGCGCCGCTCTGGCATGGTTCATTGAGCTAGATCTAGAAGATTATGATGGATGGGAGGATCTAGCAGAGGACTTCCTCAGGCAGTACAAGTTCAACACGGCTACAGCCCCAACGAGGGAGGATCTTCTACGAACTTCAAAGGCGAGGGGCGAATCAATCAGGACATATGCTCAAAGGTGGCGAGCCTTGGCTACCCAAGTAAAGCCGTCAATCCCAGAAGAGGAGCTGATCGACTTATTCCTAAAAGCACTCCCCTATGAGTACTTTGACAAGCTGAACACTTCTGGGTGTCAAACATTTGCGCACTTGATAAAGGTTGCTGAAAGGCTAGAATGGGCCTTGAGAGAAAGAAGGCCTCATGAAGCTCCTACTAGGAAGCAGTATCCCTTGAGAAAGGAGAGAGAAGCCGGACTGGACATAGCGTTTATACCAGATCCCCATAAGCCCAAGCCGTTTGGCAATTCCAATCAGACCAAAGGAGGATCATCCTGGTCAACACCAAAAGTGCAAGAGCCTAGAAGAAAGCAACCTCAGAAACAATTCTCCCAGCTCCCGAGGCCTTTATCCAAACTACTCCTGATGCTGCTAGAGCAACACCTGGTGGCGAAAGAACCACCTAGGGCAAACCCTGCAAGATATCCTGGCTTTGATGAGAGCCAAACCTGTGCCTACCATATGGGCGAGAGAGGGCATAATGTGGATAACTGTTATATCCTTAAGCTGAAAGTGCAAGCCCTGATTGATAATCGGATTCTAAAATTTGACAATGCAGCCCCAAATGTACAAGAAAATCCACTGCCGGATCATCAAGCAGTAGAGGCAATATTCTCTGAAGGGGAAGAAGACTACCTTAAGCTGAAGGTAGATATTCTTAAGCTGACCGACCTGCTAGTAACCGCTTCATCATGCCCAAAAGCAGGAACGATCTCGACTGACCAAAAGAAACTATGCATCGCTAAGATGATGAGCTTGGGGATAATGTCCGATATCACCAATGAAGAGTTCGAAGGAGTCAAAGCCTCTTTATCTTTGGAAGGAAGCTACTTTGTGATCAAGACTGAGCAGGGTAATACCTGGGGTACCTCACACGAGAATTTGGTAAACAGTCTTGGGCCAGTCACTCAATTAGAAGAAGAGTCTGAAGAAGACGAACTGGAAGCCAAGAGACGAAGCCTAGCAGACCTCAAATTTATGGCCGACGCACTTGAGAGGCGAAATTATAGACAACCTTGGTCAAGATTCTAGGGGATACAACTTCAAAGTGAAATATTCAGCCCCTCCCAGCTTTTATCAGAAAATTGAAGACATCATACCGGACGGATGGGGAGGTATGGATGATCTCTCTCAATCAGAGACCTCAAAGGGCATAGAAGAACTTGACAACACCGTATGGATGGTCGAAGTCGCTTCGACAGTGGTAATCAGATTGGAAGAACTTGATAGCATGAGCGGGGTGGAAGACTACCTAGTCAAGCCCGTTGTGATTCAACTGCCGCGAGGAGAAACAGACGACGCGACTAAACCGGAGATATCTCATTAGGCAACTGTAACTATAAAAGTCCCCCCAGCAGAAGAATACGATCCTAAAGCAGTCCATTGGGACTATGGGACCACATAGGTAGACGCGGTAATGAGGTCCGGACGATTCTATGCCCCCAGGGAGGGCGAATCCGAAAAGAAGGAGGTCTCAAAGGAAGACGCGGAAAAACTTATATCGATCATCAAAACCAGCGAGTTTGAGGTGATAGAACAGCTGAGGAAGTTACCCGCTCAGATATCCCTATTGGATCTATTCATTAATTCTGAAAAACATAAGAACGCACTGTTGAGGATACTTAATGAAGTACATGTCCCGGAAACAATTAATGAGGTACAATTAGGGGACTTTGTGGGGAGGATCCTTTTAAAAGACCAATTGAGCTTCTCTGACGAGAACTTCCCCATGGAAGGAAAAGGGCACAACAAAGCCTTATATATTTCCGCACAATGTAACGGAAAAAGAGTGGCGCACGTATTGATCAACAATGGATCAGCCTTCAACATCTGCCCTTTGGCCACCCTAAGGAGGTTGGGAATCAATGAAGAAACGGTTAAAACATCCAAAACGGCTGTGAGAGCTTTCGATGGGATGAGGAAGACAGTGGTAGGAGAGATTGAGCTTGACGTGTCTATTGGCCCGACAAAGTTCTCTATAAATTTCCAAGTGATGGATCTGCCTAGTGCATTTGGGTTCTTGCTGGGAAGGCCTTGGATCCATACAGTAGGAGTTGTCCCTTCAAGCTTGCATCAAAAAGTACGCTTCGCAGTAGATGGGAAGGTGATTACCGTACATGGAGAAGTCGGCCTCCAAACATACCAAATCAGTGCCATACCCTACGTTGAACCTGAAGTGAAAACAGAGGCGAGTTATCACTCCCTGGAACTGGTAGCAACAGTTCATACCCCGGTAGGGACAAGGCTAAGAACCCCATACATCTCAGAAGCCAGTCTTCTACCAGCTAAGATGCTGCTGGCATACGGATTCAACCCCGAAAAAGGCCTAGGCAAACATAATCAGGGTATAAATACCCCACTGCAGTTAAAAGCTAACCCACATAGAATGGGCTTGGGGTATCAGAAATATCACATAGATGGATCTGGCCCAAAGATAACGGGCCGAGGCCGAGGCAGAAGCCTAGGACGCCTGGGAGGCCAGAGCAGCCCAAATGACTCATTCATTGGTTCTCCAACTTGGAAAGGCATGTCTCAAATGTTCAAAAACCCTTTGAATACCCACTTCGACCAGAACTCTAAATGGTTGTCTGAAGAAGATGTCACTTCACCGATAGAACCAGATCTGACAAATCCTTTTCTCAAGGATGACGCTGTGAATGTCATCATGGAGTGGTTGGACAATGGAGCCACTTCCCCTGAGTAACGAGACTCTTCCCTTGCCTTTAAATACTACATCTAGAACTTTTTGCATTTTGTCGCATTTTCTTTTCTTATTGTATGTATAGGGAAACGCCTTTGGATCTCCGGCCGTTGGTCTAAATAGCACATCTTGTAATGCGGCCCATTTTGCATTCAATAAAACCATACATATTTTGTTAAGGACATATGGAATCACGAATCAGCCCAATGATGACACTAGTCTTCTATACAGAAGCGTGAGGCCTGATTTGCCATATGACTCCTGATTTCAAAAAAGCTTTCATTGGGGCAAGGATATCCAATGACATGAGGATTAGTCCCATTTATACCTGTACATATTTCTAAAACTCTTTCGAAAGGACTTTCCATGATCACACATGTCATCCTTGTGGAATACCAACTAACCATACTCATGACATTTCAGGCATATCATCTCAAACATGCATACCAGGTTGTTATGAGATTCGGACTTCTCCAGTAACCGTTCTTATAACATTGAAGAGGATGAAGATGAGGATTATACGTCTATCCGCAGAGATTGGAATGCCTTTGAGGAGTCGACACCTCCTACTTCGGAAGAACCAATCATTGTTAATCTGGGAGACTCCGTGAATATCAGAGAGGTCAAGATCGGAGGGCATTTATCCCGAAGTGAAAAGCTCAAGTTCATAGAGTTATTAAAAGAATACCAAGACATTTTCGCATGGTCTTACGCTAATATGCCAGGCCTAAACCCTAAGATCGTGGAACATACATTACCTACGGATCCCGGTGTCCAACCTGTCAAGCAAGGCAGCAGACGGATGAAGGCTGAGTTGGAGGACAAAATCAAGGAAGAAGTCATGAAGCTTCTTAGGGTAGGCTTTATTGAAGCAATCCCATATTCAGACTGGATTGCAAATATAGTCCCCGTCATGAAGAAGGATGGTAAAGTTCGGATCTGCGTAGATTACCGAGATCTGAATAGAGCAAGCCCAAAAGATGATTTTCCACTTCCTCACATTGATGTGTTGGTGGATAGCACAGCAGGTTATGAATTGTTCTCGTTTATGGATGGATTTTCGGGGTATAACCAAATCTTCATGAAACAAGAAGACAAACCAAAGACTGCTTTTACCACACCCTGGGGGAACTTTTGCTACAAAGTCATGCCCTTTGGATTAAAGAACGCCGGGGCTACCTATCAGAAGGCCATGGTCACATTATTCCATGATATGATCCACAAAGAAATTGAAGTATACGTCGACGACATGATCGCCAAATCCAAGAAAGGACAGGATCACATACAGGTGTTGAGAAAATTATTTGAACGCCTGCGCAAATATAAGTTGAGGTTGAACCCTAACAAATGTGTGTTTGGGGCAAAATCTGGGAAACTTCTTGGGTTCATAGTCAGTAATAGGGGCATTGAGATTGATCCTTCAAAAATTCAAGCTATCCACAATCTGTCAACTCCCTCCACAGTAAAAGAAGTGAGAAGCCTTCTGGGGAGATTGAACTATATTGCCAGATTTATCAATCAACTGTCTGATGTGGCTAAGACAATCTTCAAATTGCTTAAGAAAGGCGCGAAAGTAACATGGGATGCTGAATGCAGCAGGGCATTCCAAATGATCAAAAAACTATCTGATCACACCGCCGGTACTTGTGCCACCAATTTCTGGTCACCCATTGACCTTATATCTGACTATACAGCAGGAATCCTTGGGAGCCTTACTCGCCCAAACAAGTCCGATAGATGGTAAAGAAAGAGCCATCTATTACCTAAGTAAGAAATTCACACCATCTGAAGCAAAGTATGCACCAGTCGAAAGGGCCTGTGTAGCAGCGGTATGAGTACTTCGCAGACTGAGACAATATACCTTGCACCACCACATTCAGCTTGTAACAGAGAACGATCCTGTCAAATATCTCTTGGAGAAACCCGCTTTAATCGGGAAATTAGCAAAATGGCAAGTAATGCTGTCTGAATTTGACATCAAGTGTTCTCCACAGAAGTCAGTTAAAGGAAGAGCTATAGCTGACATGCTAGCAGAAAACGCCTCAAATGGTGAGTCTCCTGAAGTAACAAGCACAAAAGGTCAAATTCTCAACTTAGCAGAGGACAAGTGGGTCATATACTTCGATGGTGCTGTTAATCTATCAGGGGCAGGCACTGGGGCAGTATTGATATCCCCCGATGATCAACATTACCCTGTGGCGGCAAAAATAACTTTCCCGTGCACCAACAACATCTCTGAATATGAGGCGTGCATTTTAGGCCTACGATTGGCCATCTCCATGAAGATACCTAGGTTGCAAGTTTTTGGAGATTCCATGCTCATCATCCTACAGACACAGGGAGAGTGGAAGACGAAAGATGTAAAGCTCGTCCCTTATCACGAATACCTTGAAGAATTGATACTTAAGTTCGAAGAAGTGTCATTCGAGTACCTATCAAGATCTCACAACCAATTTGCAGATGCGTTAGCCACCCTGGCCTCGATGTTGCGAACAACCGGAGGGTTGGATATAGAACCCATAAGGATCAATATAGTTGAACGGCCAGCTTATTGCATGCTAATCGAAGAGGAGTTTGATGGAGAGCCATGGTATTATGACATCAAGAATTACCTCTCGAAAGGGGAATTCCCTGAAGGATGCCAACCAGGAGACCGAAGATACATAACCAAGATGGCCAGCAAGTTCTTTCTCAATGGACAAATTCTATACAAAAGATCCTTTGATTCTACTCTATTGAGATGTGTAGATGCCAAGGAAGCAAATATCCTCTTGAAAGAGATCCATGAAGGAATATGTGGGCCTCACATGAACGGCCACCTCCTCGTGTCGCGACCCGTCCGGAAGCGGATGCGGCTAATGGATTACCGATCGCGGGTCTTGGATCGGCGCGAGCCCTCCCAGGCCCATACCAAATCGCGGCGGGAGTATTTTTCAGGAGGATTCGACGATAAGAGTCAATCGCTTTCGACCTTAATGCGGTCGTGGTGGCATGTGCAACTTGTGCATGCATTTGGAGTCGCCACCGGTCTTTCTTGGAGGGTAGACCGGAAACCTTACTGATCGATTGGGAGAGATCGATCAGTTCTACGGAACCAGAGATTTTGGGTTCGTGGACTTGGTTACGCTGGTGTCGTTACCAACGCCCTTTCGGTACCTAACGCGAGTGATTTTCCTAACTAGGAATTCATGCACGCGCAAGTTTGGGTGAGGTAGGTTTGATTCAGGGTTTCATGCAGATTGAAATACTATTCCTATCAATCACAATCAATTTTAATGAAAGCGCAATCAAATATGTAAATAAATCACATCAATGCACATCAATTCCAGTCAATGCTTCCTAACATAGTCATAAGGGCTTAAGGAAGATGTGATTTAGGACCGGGGTAAAATGAGAGGATTTGGAGGCGATTTAGCCCGAAGGGCAAAATCGTCAATTTTTGGAAGATTTGGATACCGAATTACCCAAAATATTCCATGGCCAGTTGTTCGTGGCCATTTCCCATTTTTGAGAATTTTTTTTTAGAATTTCTTGATTTTTCTTCAATTTTTGGGAGACGATTCGCCCAAAGGGCGAAATCGTCATTTTTAAGAAGGATCGGGTTCAAAACACCCGAGATGAGTCTTGGCCAGTTGATTGTGGTCATTTCCTATTTTTTGGGATTTTTCTAGAATTTTTAGAAATTTTTTTGGAAGACGGTTTGCCAGAAGGGCAAAACCGTCATTTTTGAAAAGACCGAGGGCCGAAAGACCCGAAACAGGTTGTGGCCAGTTGAATATGGCCATTTCCTATCTTCTGAAATTTTTTAGAATTTTTCTAAATTTTTCCCGATTTTTTTGAGTTTTTATTGATTTTCTATTTTTTATTGATTTTTTATTATTTATTTTATTAATATCCGAAAACCCCAGATCGGATGGCCCAGGACGCGCCACGTGGCCTCCTCTGGCGCGTCCGATCTTCGGTCAGATCGGACGCTCCTCAGAGTGCCACTTGGCGCGATATCGACCGTCCGATCAAAATATTTTTATTATTTTCGAAAATCATTTATTAATTTGAAAATCATTTTTAATTTCCAAAATTCCCAGATCGCGACACGTGGCGAAGCCACGGCCGTCCGATCCGGGTTTTGAATTAATCGGCCCGGACCCACGACGCTGATGTGGCTGCCACGTGGCATGCCACGTCAGCTTTGACCGCTGACGTGGCCGCCTACGTGGCATGCTACGTTAGCCTTGACCGTTGACCGTTGACCGCCGGCGACTTCGCCGGAGAAGACGATGAATAGTGCTTTTTCCGGCGAAGTCGACGGAAAACACGCCGGAGGACCCCAAACCGACGTAAAAATAACCGTTTCAAGCCCCGATTTCGACACCGTTCAACCCCCCACGAACTCTACGTCGACATTCGGCGAAAACATGATAAAAACAACACCGGGAACCGCCCCAAACGGACATGACAGAATCGGCGCCGGCGAGAGGTTTTTACAAAAATTTTTATCGTTTCAAACTCAATATTAAACCTTCATAATTCATCTGAACAGGATTAGGAAGCTTACCTGAGCCTATTCGAAGCTCGCCGACCGCCGTTTACGCCGGGCCGAGCTCGATGCTCGGATAGACCTCGGGGAGCTCCAGCCATGGCTTCCCGGCGTGTTTCGATGCCAAATAAACACATAAACGAGCTTAGGACAAGTTCCAAAGAAGCCTAGAAGCAAATTTAGCACAGATGGAGCTCGAGGATGGCCCGGCCGAGGCTTGAGAGTTCGAACGTTCATATTGACATTTTGTCAAACGTCTTCTGTGCATGAAGAAAAGAGGAATCGGGGAGTAAAAACCGACCTGTTCGGGGATGTCGACGGCAACGGCGACCTCGGTGGTGATGAGCAAAATCCGCTGGAGGTCCGGGGTCGCCAATTTTCCATGGTTTTTCGCTCAAAAAAATTCCCCTCTCCCTCACCGTTTAGCTCGGTCTAAAACCCGAGAACCCCCTTCGCTTTTCCTGTGGCCGACCGGCCTTCGTGGCCGTCCCCGCCACTCCGCCGCTTGCTCCCACGACAACCTTGCTTTTGTCCCCCATAGCCAGCATTTCTTTTCTTTAAAAAAAAAACGCCCACCATGCCCTGCTTTCTCGTTGTTTTTTTTTTGCGCCGGTGGGTCTGCAGGTTGCAGACCCGGTCGGACCCGGGCCGGGTCGGGCCTGACCCGATCGGCCCGGTTCGACTTAATTTTCTCAAATCGGGCCCCAAATCTTACCCTTTTCATGAAATTGATGGCAAAATCGAACTCCTTGACCTGTTTTCTATCAAATAGGGGTATTTTCATGACTCAATTGATTGAAATTTAGTAAAAACCCCAAATTGTCCCTAAGATCCGAAATTCATTTTTGCTTAATCGAGGGCCCAAACGTCAAAATTAGTCAAAATTGAGGCCTCCAATGGATTCATCATGATGAAAAATATAGGGTAGAGATGTTTAATTTCAATGGGTATGCCCGTATGAAATTTAATTTCAAAAATTGTGAAACCGGGGACTAAATTGAAAGATTTTTATGCAATTAAGCCCTTTTGGTTAAAATTGATCAAATTGGAGGGCCAACTGACCTAATTGCACTTCGAGACTTTAGAATCCAATGTCATAGCTTATAAAAAGTGGAAATTGAAAATTAAAAGACTTGAAAAGGAGTTTTTGGGCTCGGTTCGGGTTTATGTTTATTAAGGAACATAGTGACCCGAGCCGAATTTTTGAGATTTAAGGTGACACACTTGAAGAGGAAATTAAAACAAAATTATCAAATATTTTTGGGTATTTTTCTGACCACGAATGGTATTTTTCTGATTTTTTGGGTATTTTTATAATTAAATAAACTCGAAAAATATTAAAAATACCGAAAAATATTTTTTGTTCAAAATTGGTTCCTAAGGCTAAACCAAGGCTTCCAAAGTTGATTTTGTGATTTTATGACCTTTTTTGATATTTTTAATTAATTTTAAAAATCACAATAATAAATGGTAAAAAATCAGGTGTCAACAGCTGCCCCTCTTTGAGAGGAATCTCGTTAGAGGTTTCTCTCAAAGATAAGGTGGCACATGATTCCTAACCGACTCAACTGGGAAAATGAGAGAAGAAATGTTATGACATCGGATCCTTAAGCCTATTGATAAAAGCTCAAATCAATCCCCGGTTTGCTCTAACAATTTGAACATGGGCCGGAGTGAGAGAGGCTTACCTGAAGCTCACCTGTCGGATGCTGCCGGTTGCGACGACTTTCAAGAAGATGCCTAGGACTCGTCATTCAGAATATCCTAGGGAGATTAAGCTCTGACCTGTATGGTAGGTCATACCATGATGAGATTCCTAACTGGTAGGAACCTAAGGAAGGCGCATCCCACGCTTTGGGATTTGCCAAGGATTTTGATCCGTATGGTGGATCAGACCTTTGTGTTGATCCTTACTGCGATATTTATCAATGAGTTGACCCTTATGGCGGTTTCTACCAATGAATTGACCCTTATGGCGGTTTCTACCATATGTGACCCTTCAGGCGGTTTCTACCTTGGTTTGATCCTTCAGGCAGTTTCTACCTTGAGTTGACCCTTAGGCGGTTTCTACCTTGGTTTGACCCTTCAGACGGTATCTACCTTGAGCTGACCCTTCAGGCGGTATCTACCTTGAGTTGACCCTTCAGGCGGTATCTACCTTTGTTTTGACCCTTTAGGCGGTATCTACCTTTGGTTGGCCCTTCAGGCGGTATCTACCATCATTTGACCCTTCAGGCGGTATCTACCGTTGTTTTGCTTTGAAAAGGGGTCTCATGACGAAGGTTCTCCACGTCCGATGAGACTGCCTGATTTTTTAAAAGGGGTCTCTTGACGAGGGTTCTCCACGTCCGATGAGACTGCCTGATTTTTGAAAAGGGGTCCCGAGACGAAGGTTCTCCACGTCTGATAGGGCTGCTTGATTTTGAAAAAGGGTCCCGAGACGAGGGTTCTCCACGTCTATTGGGATTGCTTGATTTTTTTTAAAAAGGGGTCCTGGGACGAGGGTTCTCCACGTCATTTTAGGACTGTTTGATATTTTTGAAAATGGGTCCTAGGACGAGGGTTCTCCACGTCATGCTAGGACTTGGGTCTGTTGAGGTGACATTCTGGGAGCTGGGTTCTCCAGGTATCCTGCAGAAAGTTCAAATCTGAAAGATTTTTCTTCACCAAGAAAATGTTAATAATCTTTGGGAAGACAATAATTGTCCAATTGACAAAATTTTATGACTTAAATTTTAGTCATGAAATGTGCATTTTGATGCTGGAGGTTATCCAAAGCATTCTTACAACATGCAAATGTGATCACAAATTCCTTGCATGGAAAATTTGGATCAACAGTTTGAAAATTCCAAAAAGAGTTTGTTCAAAACATCAATTGGAATATTTCTCGACAAGGAGGTCTTCTCACCTGTTTTGAGATAGTGATTTTTATAGGGGATGCACTCAATTCCCTACTAACCTGTGCCTAGGTTTTAGGCTCATTCGCAGCGCATACATTTTGATCGGTCGGGAGGTCTTCCACGGGACCGTAAGGTTGGGCTTGGTTATTGATCTTCAAGGGGGACCCTCCTTGGAGTCGAGGCCATTGAATAAAAATTTTCATCATCTGCTTCGGGTTTACAAGTCAAGAACCCTGCAAAATGAGAAAGAAATAGTCTTGCTCGTACTTCTTCGAGCTAAGCTATATGTTAACACAAGTGTCTTAGTCAAAGAAGACTGTTTCAGGGTTATGATGTTGGTAGGATTGGGGACCGAAAAAGGCTTATTTTTGGCCCAGAATTCATGAGGGGATTGACATTGGTGATCATTGCAAATTTGTCACCTGTCTTTTCCATTATGCATCTTCAATTTTTGAGGCGTGCAACCGCTTTTGAGGTGTGCACAAATTTTTTAGAGAGCGTCTCTGGCTGCATTAAGAGATTGACAACTCTGTCTGTGTCTTCGCTCCGCGGCAAACATCATTTAGGGGGCAGTCTTTCTGACCTGACTCCTTTAGTGGTTTTTTTTTTCTCTTCCCAACTAGGCTTTATTGGGGATCAATCAAACAGTTTTCACGAGCATCAGCCTTGCTTTTACCAGGCACTTTGCTTTTTCTTGATGCCATGGATTTTTCTCATCCATTTTTGAAATCCCACTTTTTCTCATCTTCATGGGATCATGTTAGACATATAGTCTAAACATGCTTTAAATATCAGTCTGGGAATTCTCTTCGTAATCCCTGAGTCTTGAATTCCTCCGTTTATGAGGTGATGATGCCTTTATCTTGGAATGTGCAATGATCACCAACGGGTTCATGAAATGGATTTGCAGGCTCAACTTGGCTGTGCAAAGGATATGGTGTGTGGGATAGAGAAATGAATGCTTCTCGTCATCCTATGGCACTTGGATTACCATATAAACAACACACAAAGATCGATGTTAGTTCGAGCAAGAAAATTTCTAACCATTTTCTCCTGATGCTGCTGGACTCACCTCCATTTTGCCTCGATGTAGGGTGATTCTTGACAGGGTTAAGAATGAAAACCGCCGTTCAAATGGGTTATCAACGGTCACCTGTAGTGTTTGGGGGATATGAAACGAATGCCTCCGTCGTCCCAACCCATGTAATCGCTGCGAATGGTCCCTACTTCCGTAGGTCCAGATTTTGTTGTCTGATTCGCTCCACTTCTCTCTTAAGTGTGTATAGGACGTGTTTGGACTAGGCTTTGCCTCTCGTCTTTTGAGAAAACGTCCTTTTGAGAGTTTTGAACAACTTTTGATTGGAAAAATCTCTTTCGTTTTCCCAAAAATTTTACCCATCAAGGGGATTTTATGGTGCACCATGCACGTTCTTATGCATGTTCAGACAACCTCCTATTTCAAAACATGAATGCCAATGAAATTTGAATTCTATGCCTTCTCTAGACATTAGATTCTGAAAGCTTTTCTTTTCTTTTTTTTATTCAACATCTTCAATGGATTGGGGAGAGGGATACTTACCTGTCCCCCGCGGCTGGAGATCCCTGAAAATGCGGAAGAAACATGTTATTGTCCGTTCAGAAATTTTCAAAAAATTAGAACGATACATCTTACCCTTGGTCATGTGTTCCAATGGGTAATACATGGGATGTGAAAACCCGTTTCGCCTTGATGGCGAGCCCCTGTCAAAGACGAGAATTAGGTGTCAGTTTGCGTTCCAAAATTCCAGGCAAATTGAAACGATACAACCTTATTCTTGCTTTGTGTTTCCATTTGAGCACAAACGCGCGGCTTGCAGAAATTGGCCATCTATATTGTGGCCATGATTCCTCCGTTTGGTTGGCGGTAAATCCTTCTCAAGGATTTTCCATGGAGGAGATCCATTTGTGTTTTTGGACGCGTTCCAGCGCCGCTCTTCAGAGTTCCTTTTATTCAAGGGAAAAAGAAAATTTTATCAAAATGCATGTCAAAGCATGTGACGTAGGAGCGATACTTTTTACCATCCACTAGGTCTTATAAACAAAGAGCATCTCCTGGAATCCTGACTTCTAAGGCCAATGATTCTATTCGCCTCCATGTTAGCACGCTCTTTTCATTTGAGGCTTTCAGCGCCAACGACTTCCTGCAAAATGAGTAAAAACTCATGTTAGGCATGTGGTCTTCGAAGACCAAATTGGAACGATACAAGGTTACCGTTCACCCAAATTCGTATCTTGGGGTTTGATTCTGATGCGGACGACTCTGTTATTGCGTCCATTGACTTTGTCAGAGGAGAAATGTCCTGCGTACAAATCATTCACTTGCCCCAGTTAGGCATGGTTTTGCTGTTTGTCATCTCTGGATTCGATGACCATGGTCTGATGCGCTTTCATGGGGGATCATGAGAGTTTGCCCCCGGTTTGGCTCCTCAAAGCAAATGGGAGGAACCTGCTCCCATTGATTTTTGTAGATTCTGATCATCCATCTCGATTGTCAGAGTCCTTGATCAATTTTATCTGTCTCAAGACAGCTTGATATTCTTGGGATTCGTCATGTGGCGGTTTGGTGATTCTCTCGATCACAGTCGCCATTTGAGGTATTTGATGTTCCCTGTTTGTTATTTGAAAGCATTACATCCTGCGTCCTCTGCTCTTGATCATCATCTGAGAGGAAAAGAAAGGAAGCATTATTCCCATATCAAGAAAACAATCATTTTGGAACGATACGTCCTTTTACACTTGATTTGCATTCCGTTTTGCTGTTGCATATTGATATGCACAACATCTATCAAATTCCTCCATCCGTGCTTGAAGGTATTTGCAACGCCTACGGTTCATTTGCCCCAGCTGGGCGACGTCTGTTTTGTCATTTGAATGCATGAGCTTTTGGGTGCATTGTCTCTTTTATCACCTGAGATAAAAAAAAATGGAGAAACACTTATCCCCAGATCTGATTAAAAATCAATTAGGAACGATACGTCCTTTCACCAAACGAGTGGCTCTGCGGCCAAATGTATTTTGCACTGAAGGGACGAATTCCACTATGCTCCACGGGTTTGGGGAATTTGCCCCCATTTCGATAGAAATGAGCCTTATCAAGATGTATACAATACAAATAGATCCCTAATACAATCAATCTAAGGGACGAGATAGAGAGGATCTTAGCAAAATTAATCTTATACAATAGAACTAAGAATGTCAAATCAATCAAAGGAATGTGGTCCGAACACTTGGAGATGCCCCAGTTCCAGTCTTCGAGATGTGACTCCAGGATCACCGATTTTTTTTTTTAGGTGGTTTTAGATATACCAACCATCTAAAGACATGCACATGAGACAAGTGAGGATAAAACTACCAAAAATCAAAGGATTTGGCACCTAAGGTCAAGGTTCCCACCTCGAGTTCTAGAAAGAGCAGATTCCATTGCACAACTATCGTTGCATTGGGGCTCGATCGATAGTTCGAAATGAGCGGAATTGAAAAGTGGATTACCCCGTGTCTTTCCTCACGGAGATTCCATTTTCAATCCCTTCTATTGTTTTCCTATAGACGGCGCCCGGGGTTTTAGGCGCGGTTGTGTGTATTTTCGGTGTCGTGCTAAAGCGATAAACATGCATCTTATTTAACAATTACCGCTTCAATATAAAACATACACACAATCATTCATTCCTACGCCAACCTGCATAAGACAATGTTAATCACAGACTACCCCCCTTATCACTCCAATCTGCAAAAACATATAACACCTATCATAAGCGGACTTACCTCACCTTCAAGAGCGCCTGCATGGTTAGAAAAATCACTCAGCGTTTTAATTACGGCATAAGTCCACTTGAGGTCTAGAACCATAGGTTCTAGAACAAACTCCCCAGTGGAGTCGCCAGCTGTCGCGACCCGTCCGGAAGCGGACGCGGCTAATGGATTACCGATCGCGGGTCTTGGATCGGCGCGAGCCCTCCCAGGCCCATACCAAATCGCGGCGGGAGTATTTTTCAGGAGGATTCGACGATAAGAGTCAATCGCTTTCGACCTTAATGCGGTCGTGGTGGCATGTGCAACTTGTGCATGCATTTGGAGTCGCCACCGGTCTTTCTTGGAGGGTAGACCGGAAACCTTACTGATCGATTGGGAGAGATTGATCAGTTCTACGGAACCAGAGATTTTGGGTTCGGGGACTTGGTTACGCTGGTGTCGTTACCAACGCCCTTTCGGTACCTAACGCGAGTGATTTTCCTAACTAGGAATTCATGCAGGCGCAAGTTTGGGTGAGGTAGGTTTGATTCAGGGTTTCATGCAGATTGAAATACTATTCCTATCAATCACAATCAATTTTAATGAAAGCGCAATCAAATATGTAAATAAATCACATCAATGCACATCAATTCCAGTCAATGCTTCCTAACATAGTCATAAGGGCTTAAGGAAGATGTGATTTAGGACCGGGGTAAAATGAGAGGATTTGGAGGCGATTTAGCCCGAAGGGAAAAATCGTCAATTTTTGGAAGATTTGGATACCGAATTACCCAAAATATTCCATGGCCAGTTGTTCGTGGCCATTTCCCATTTTTGAGAATTTGTTTTTAGAATTTCTTGATTTTTCTTCAATTTTTGGGAGACGATTCGCCCAAAGGGCGAAATCGTCATTTTTAAGAAGGATCGGGTTCAAAACACCCGAGATGAGTCTTGGCCAGTTGATTGTGGCCATTTCCTATTTTTTGGGATTTTTCTAGAATTTTTAGAAATTGTTTTGGAAGACGGTTAGCCGGAAGGGCAAAACCGTCATTTTTGAAAAGACCGATGGCCGAAAGACCCGAAACAGGTTGTGGCCAGTTGAATATGGCCATTTCCTATCTTCTGAAATTTTTTAGAATTTTTCTAAATTTTTCCCGATTTTTTTGAGTTTTTATTGATTTTCTATTTTTTATTGATTTTTTATTATTTATTTTATTAATATCCGAAAACCCCAGATCGGATGGCCCAAGACGCGCCACGTGGCCTCCTCTGGCGCGTCCGATCTTCTGTCAGATCGGACGCTCCTCAGAGTGCCACTTGGCGCGATATCGACCGTCCGATCAAAATATTTTTATTATTTTCGAAAATCATTTATTAATTTGAAAATCATTTTTAATTTCCAAAATTCCCAGATCGCGACACGTGGCGAAGCCACGGCCGTCCGATCCGGGTTTTGAATTAATCGGCCCGGACCCACGACGCTGATGTGGCTGCCACGTGGCATGCCACGTCAGCTTTGACCGCTGACGTGGCCGCCTACGTGGCATGCTACGTCAGCCTTGACCGTTGACCGTTGACCACCGGCGACTTCGCCGGAGAAGACGATGAATAGTGCTTTTTCCGGCGAAGTCGCCGGAAAACACGCCGGAGGACCCCAAACCGACGTAAAAATAACCGTTTCAAGCCCCGATTTCGACACCGTTCAACCCCCCACGAACTCTACGTCGACATTCGGCGAAAACATGATAAAAACAACACCGGGAACCGCCCCAAACGGACATGACAGAATCGGCGCCGGCGAGAGGTTTTTACAAAATTTTTTTATCGTTTCAAACTCAATATTAAACCTTCATAATTCATCTGAACATGATTAGGAAGCTTACCTGAGCCTATTCGAAGCTCGCCGACCGCCGTTTACGCCGGGCCGAGCTCGATGCTCGGATAGATCTCGGGGAGCTCCAGCCATGGCTTCCCGGCGTGTTTCGATGCCAAATAAACACATAAACGAGCTTAGGACAAGTTCCAAAGAAGCCTAGAAGCAAATTTAGCACAGATGGAGCTCGGGGATGGCCTGGCCGAGGCTTGAGAGTTCGAACGTTCATATTGACATTTTGTCAAACATCTTCTGTGCATGAAGAAAAGAGGAATCGGGGAGTAAAAAACGACCTGTTCGGGGATGTCGACGGCAACGGCGACCTCGGTGGTGATGAGCAAAGTCCGCTGGAGGTCCGGGGTCGCCACTTTTCCATGGTTTTTTGCTCAAAAAAATTCCCCTCTCCCTCACCGTTTAGCTCGGTCTAAAACCCGAGAACCCCCTTCGCTTTTCCCGTGGCCGACCGGCCTTCGTGGCCGTCCCCGCCACTCCGCCGCTTGCTCCCACGACAACCTTGCTTTTGTCCCCCATAGCCAGCATTTCTTTTCTTTAAAAAAAAACGCCCACCATGCCCTGCTTTCTCGTTGTTTTTTTTTTGCGCCGGTGGGTCTGCAGGTTGCAGACCCGGTCGGACCCGGGCCGGGTCGGGCCTGACCCGACCGGCCCGGTTCGACTTAATTTTCTCAAATCGGGCCCCAAATCGTACCCTTTTCATGAAATTGATGGCAAAATCGGACTCCTTGACATGTTTTCTATCAAATAGGGGTATTTTCATGAATCAATTGATTGAAATTTAGTGAAAACCCCAAATTGTCCCTAAGATCCGAAATTCATTTTTGCTTAATCGAGGGCCCAAACGTCAAAATTAGTCAAAATTGAGGCCTCCAATGGATTCATCATGATGAAAAATATAGGATAGAGATGTTTAATTTCAATGGGTATACCCGTATGAAATTTAATTTCAAAAATTGTGAAACCGGGGACTAAATTGAAAGATTTTTATGCAATTAAGCCCTTTTGGTTAAAATTGATCAAATTGGAGGGCCAACTGACCTAATTGCACTTCAAGACTTTAGAATCCATTGTCATAGCTTATAAAAAGTGGAAATTGAAAATTAAAAGACTTGAAAAGGAATTTTTGGGCTCGGTTCGGGTTTATGTTTGTTAAGGAACATAGTGACCCGAGCTGCATTTTTGAGATTTAAGGTGACACACTTGAAGAGGAAATTAAAACAAAATTATCAAATATTTTTGGGTATTTTTCTGACCACGAATGGTATTTTTCTGATTTTTTGGGTATTTTTATAATTAAATAAACTCGAAAAATATTAAAAATACCGAAAAATATTTTTTGTTCAAAATTGGTTCCTAAGGCTAAACCAAGGCTTCCAAAGTTGATTTTGTGATTTTATGACCTTTTTTGATATTTTTAATTAATTTTAAAAATCACAATAATAAATGGTAAAAAATCAGGTGTCAACACCTCGCCAGGAAGATCATGCGGCTTGGCTATTATTTGGATGACCATCGAATCAGATTACTTTCAGCACGTCCGGTCATGCCACCAGTGCCAAATATACGGTGATAAGATCAATGCACCCCCGAACGAACTGCACCAGATGTCACTGCATCTTCAGTGATAGACATGATAGGGCCTATTAATCCTGTGGCTTCGAATGGTCATCGCTTCATCTTTGTAGCGATTGATTATTTCACAAAATGGATAGAAGCCAGCTCTTACAAGAATGTCACTGCAAGAAATGTGGCAAGATTCATCAAAAGAGACATCATATCCCGGTATGGTACCCCTCAAGCGATCATCACAGATAACGGGTCTAACCTAAACAATAAGATTGTCGATGATCTACTGGATCACTTTAGCATTCGACATCTGAATTCATCTCCTTACCGCCCACAAATGAATGGGGCAGTGGAAGCAGCCAACAAAAACATCAAGAGAATCTTGGCTAAAACAGCAGAAAACTATAGAGATTGGCACGAAAGGCTGCCCTTCGCCTTGATGGCTTACCGAACGTCGATCAGGACTTCTACAGGGGCAACCCCCTATGGTCTGGTGTGTGGGACAGAAGCAGTTCTACCAGTAGAAGTGAAGATTCCCTCTTTGAGAATCTTATCCGAAGATAAACTCTCAGAGTCAGAGTATTTCAAGCACAAATATGAACAGCTGAATTTAATAGACGAGAAACGTCTTAAAGCCATTTGCCATGGACAAACTTACCTGAAGAGGGTAGCCAGGGCATTCAATCGAAAGGTCAAGATCAGAAACTTCGATGTAAATGACTTGGTAATTAGGAAAGTTTTGCCGAGTACTACCCATCCAGGGGGAAAATTCACTCCGAATTACGAAGGCCCCTACATTGTCAAGAAGATCATCTCGGGAGGAGCATTAATTCTTGTAATCACCGAGGGAGAAGAAATGGGGCACCCTGTAAATTCAGATGCTGTGAAGAAATATTACCCTTGAAATAAAATCAGATTCCGGTCATATGACTTACCCCGAATTGAGCCTACTCCTCATGATAGTCTTTGCGTAAGCATATCATGCATCCATGCATACATTAGCATGTGTTCAATGTTACAGGACCCAAGGAAACAGGGTCGCGATAGATTGGAATGCATGATCAAGAGGACTTACTGTCGTGGTGGTCAGATTTTCACAAGTCTATCCACTTCCGTTGAAGTACATGATCAAGGGTAAGGCGTATCGTTCTAATTTCCTGAAATTCGAGAGCATACACTGACATATTCCTCTTATGTTTTTCAGGAATCTCTAGCCACGCTGGGCAGGTAAGTATTCCATTCCCAATCTTTTAGGTTTTTAAGACTGTCAGAATCCTGATTGCTAGAACTTGGAGGCTTTTTGGAATCTAGCATACATTCAAAGTTCATGTCTAAAAAGACGCAAAATTCTCATAGTCATTGGCATTTGTGTTTTAGATCTGGAGGTTATCTGAACACAATTGAAATATATATGGTGCATCATAAACCCCATTGGAGGGTAAGTTTTGAAGAAAACAAGATGAACTCTTCCAACATGGGTTGTTTAAAATTGTTCAAAAAGGATGTTTCCTCAGACAAGAGGCATGCCTAATCTAAACACGCCCCATACACACTTGAGAGATGAGTAGAGTGGTAAGGATAGCAAGACCTTGACCTACGGACGTAAGGGTTATTCGCAGTGATTACATGGATTGAGACGACTGAGGCATTCGTTTCTCTATCATAAACACTACAGGTGACCATTGATAACCCTTTGAACGGCGGTTTCTTTCTTTACCCCTGTCAAGAACCACCCCACAGTGGGGCAAACTGGAAATACGACCAGCGATATCAGGAGGTAAATGATTAGAAGTTTTCTTGCTCAGACTTGCATCAATCTTCGTGTGTTGCTTGTCATTTTAACTTCTATAGTAGTTCAAGTGCTTTAAAATGACGAAAAGCGTTCGTTTCTCTATCCTATACACTTTTACCCTTTGCACAGCCCAGTTGAACCTGTACTTCGTTTCGCAAACCCGTTGGTGATCATTGCATATTCCAAGATAAAGGCGACGTCACTTCAAGAGCGGGAAAAGTTCGAAAGATATGATTTGTAAAAAATCATGGACTAATGTTTGAGTGCTGAGATTCAAGTTGTACATCCAGCACACTCATTTGAAAATCATTGTCCCCAAAAGAAAAGAAAATGTGGGATTTCGACAATAAAAAAAAGAAGAAGAGAGAGAAAAATTCAATCTTGGGCATCAAGAAAAAGCAAAGTGCCTGGTAAAAGCAAGGCCAATGCCCGTCCAAATACTTGTACACTCGTGAATCATGTGTCTGATTTTATAAATGCCCAAAAAATGGCACGATACCTTTGTATAGGTCACTAGTGATATCTGATTGTAAAAGAAAATCCCAATGGAGCTGGACAGCAAATGATACTTCCAGATTATGTCACATTCAGATGACAAAAGCATAGACAAGGTATTGACGCCGTCTCGACATGAGAGAGATGTTCTCTATAGACTATCAATGTACTTCAAAGACTGAAGACGCTCTTTGAATCGAAAGGTACAAGATCGACGGCAAACCTGCAGTGATCACCAATGTTAAACCCTTCGCGTATTCTGAGCCAAAAATAAGCCTTTTTTGGCCCCCCAATCCTACCTACGTTACAACCCTGAGAAGCCTTTTCTGATTAAAGCACTGGGATTGACATAGAGTTTAATGTCTAAGCTTAGCTCGAAGAAGTTCGAGCAAGATTATTTTTTTCTCATTTTGCAGGTTTCTTGACTTGTAAACCTGGAGCAGACATTGAAGACTTCTCTTCAATAGCCTTGACTTGCTTGCAAGTCCCCTTTGAAAACTGTTGACCAAGCCCAGCATTACGGTCCCTTGGAAGTCCTCCTGATCGATCGAGGTGTATTCACTGCGAATGATCCTGAACCCTAGGCACAGGTTTGATAGGAAATTCGAGTGCATTCTTCGTAAAAGACCATTATCTCAAAGCGGTGAGAAGTCCTCTTTGATGAGAATACTCCGTTGGACATTTTAACCAAACTCTTTTGGTAATTTCAGATTGTTTGATTCAAACTTTCCTCACAAGGAATTTTTGATCACTTTCATATGTTGCAAGGTGTTTTGGATAACCTCCAGCATCGTAATGCATTCATTGAAATTTTTTCATGACTATGATATAAGTCATAAGTGCTGTCAGTTTGACATTAGATATCACTTAAAAACCATTGGTGTGCCCTTGGTAAGAAAATTTTCAGATTGGAGCTTCTGCAAGATTCTTGATGACTTCGGCTCCTAAAATGACTTGTATCACTCTTGGTGAGAAACGTTTAACATGTCTAAACTTCTACATAATTCCTGGCAAGCCCAGATCTCAGAAGAACACAACCTCTCTTGGACTCGTGGTAGCCCCAAGTCCCAGAATGACACATTTCTCTAAGAAGGAAAGTTTATGTGCCTGAGCTTCTGACAGATTCTTGGTAACCCCAGATTCTAGAATGCTATTGTTCTTAGTTAAACTTCTAGAGGAATCATGGTAACCCCAGATTCTAGAAGGATGCCTTGCTCTGTAAAGAAGAGCTTTCAAGTTCATTTTCCTGCAAGATCCTTGGTAATTCCATATCTCAGGAAAACACATTCTCATGAACAGTTTTGTAGGTCTGAACTTTCTGCAGGATGTCTGGAGTACCCAGATCCCAGAATGTCACCTCCCATGTCAAAAGGACAATGTTTGAAATTATCTCCTTGTGTGAGATTCCAGTATTACAGGTTTGATCTTTCTGCAGGATACCTGGAGCTCCCAAATCCCAGAATGTCACCTTCAATGTCGAAAGGACAATATTCAAGATAGTCTTTCTACGAGATCTCAGGTAACCCCTAGATCCCAGAAGAATCTTATCAAAGTTTTTGCAGGTTTAAGTTTTCTGCAGGATACTTGGAATCCTCAAATCCCAGAATAACGCCTTGCATGTCGAAAGGACAATTTTCAGAATCAGCTTTCTATGAGGTTCTAGGTAACCCCTAAACCCAGAATAGCCCATTTGGTGAAGCCTAAAGGTTAGGCACACCTCACTTGTATAAATCCTAGTTAATTCCTTAGAATATAGGATCAAGATGTCCAACAATCCCTAAGAGACTGGGTGCGTCATCCATAGGTTCCTAGTAGAGAGGAATCATGTTCTCGGCCTGATCCCCTTGACGGATCAAAATGTTCGACAATCCCTAAGAGACTGGGTGCGTCATCCATAGGTTCCTAGCAGAAAGGAGTCCTATTCATGGTCTAATCCACCATACGGATCAAAATGTTCGACAAATCCCTAAGAGACTGGGTGCGTCATCCATAGGTTCCTAGTAGAAAGGAGTCCTATTCATGGTCTGATCCACCATACGGATCAAAATCCCTGACAATCCCTAAGAGACTGGGTGCGTCATTCACAGATTCCTGTCAAGAATAGGAATCCCATTCTGGTACGGCCTACCATACAAGCTAGAATTTAACCGCCCTAGGATACTCAAAAAGACGAGTCCCTAGGTATTCACTTGAACCCGCTATACACCGCGCATGCCGCACGAGCATCAGGCAGGTGATCAAACAGGTAAAAGGCAGGTGGGTCTCTCTACTTTCTCTCTCACGTCAGTAAAAGAATGAGGAGCAGAGTGTTCACCAGCGGGACAAGAAAGATTGAGTGTCAAGATTCGTTTTTTCCCCAGTCGAGTCGATCTAGACTCAGGTGTCACCGGTCTTTGAGCGAAACCTCTCACGAGATTCCTCTCAAAGAGGGGCAGCTGTTGACACCCCCGATTTTCGACCAAGTCTTTTTCAGATTTATTTTTTGAAAAATCACAAAAAATCCATAAAAAGTTAAAAAAATTACAAAATCAACTTTGGTGGCCTTGGCCAAGCCCAAGGAACCATTTTTGACCAAAAAATAATTTTTCATATTTTTCATATATTTTAGTATTTTTAGAAAATTGGAGAATACTCAAAAAATTCAAGAAAAATAGCATTCGAGGTCACAAAAATATGGAAAAATATCCAATATTTTTATTTTTAATCCCTTGTATTTCTGACCTCAGAAAAAGTTCAAAATCAGATTCGATTATGGGTGTTCCTTTGTAACCCGTACTATTGAATTTGAGAAAAAAATATCAATTGAGTCTTTTAATTTGTAATTTTGGCATTTTCTAGAATCTTGACATCTATTCTAACTATCCCATATTGCAATTTAGCCCAATTGTATGTACAAATTGCTCAATTGCACGAATTTGGCAAAATTGCACACTAAAATTGCATTTTTAGTCCTCGAAAATGAGCATAATTGAAATTACTTTCAATTCGAGGGCTATCATTGCAAATTAAACATACAACTCAATGGGTTTTACCATTTTGAATCGATTGGCACAGGTAATTTGACCCAATTTGATCATTTGAACCTTCAATTGCATAATTCCTTAATTTGCAATTAAAAGGAAATTTGGGGTTTTTATAGAAATAGAAGTAAACTTTTGGGCAAAACCACATTTCTAGATAAAATCCATGCTCTAGATTCGATTTTGAGGTTTAATTGCAAAATTTTCCCATTAATTTGGGTTTAATTTGGAAAATGGTAAATCGGAACCGGTTCTGACCGGTCAGACCGCTGGTCGGACCGGTCGAACCGGTCCAGAACAATGTCGTCGTCTTCCTCAAAATGCTCGTGCGAATGAATAGTGACAGACCGAGTTTCCAAGACCAAATTGAAGGTCAATTCGCGACTAATTGAAAGGGGAATGGTGGGCGTTTTGTTCCTCTCATCTTCCCCCTGTCGATTGACACCGACGGCACCATCTGACGTCGCCGGAGGAGGGAGCAATCGGCCGGTCAAAGCCCCGGTACCTGCAAAAGTCAACAACGACAAAGCTTGGATGAAATTGGTTCGAATTCGTGCCAAATGCAACCGCCTGAGGTCCCGAACGGAATAACCACTTAACACCCGTCGATTGCCAGTCGCCGGTGACCACTTCGCACGTGTTTTCACGTGCGAAGGTCACCTGCTCCAACTTCCCGATTCGGCGTAAAACTGAAAATGATATAAAAACCAACAGACTATTCGCGAAGCAGAGGGAGGTCGATTCAGTTAGAAGAGGAAAAACACGGTTGGAAGAGGGAGAAAGAGAGAAAGAAAGAGCCCGCTCTCCATCGCCATTGTCGAGAGCGAAGCTCGAAATTGCAGAGCATCGGTCAGGCCCTTCCAGGCTAGACCAAAGCTCGGGGAGACCTTCAGGAGACCGTCCAGAGCGCCAGGAAGCGATCGCCGCCGGCTGCGCCCTGCAAAATCGCAAGAATAGGTGAGGCTGAGCTTCGATTCTTGTACTGAGCTTCAATGGCGATTCTTGCATTTCCTGTCCATTCTTTCAATCACTGTGTGCGTTTCACTCCTTGAACATCACTGACTATGTTCGCGTCTTGATTTTGCATCGATTTTGCTCACATCCCCCGAATCGAGTCTTTGAACTTAGCCTCCACAGCCGATTCTTGCCCAGCCAAATCTGGGTCGAACGGGCTCAATCGGAGCCCGAGGTAAGTCTTCTAAACTTCCCCTGGTGCTATTCTATGACTGGATTGCCTTGATTTGGTACGAATCGAGCTATTGAATTTCCATGGCCGTACTCGGCATCGTGTATGATGCTCGTGATTTTGTGGATCATGAGCTTTGATTCTTAGATATGTTAGACTAGAGGTGACGGCGGGTCGATTAGTGTTGGTCTCGCACGATTCCATCAAGATCCCACCGTCCGATCATCGCCGGAGAAGCACAGCCGTTCGTTCAGTTGCAGGCGCGAGGTTGAAGATGAAGCTGACATGGCGCGGTCAACCGGTCAAACTCATAGTTGGCATTCGGCCATTGGTCCACGTGTTTGTCGAGTCAGCTAGACCGTTAGTCTGTTAGGGTGAGTCAGCGTAGATCGGACGGTTCATGTTAATCGAGTCCAACAAATGGTGGTCGTCCGATTAGAAATTAGGATAATTCGAAAATGATTTTAAATCGGAAATAAAAAATGGTTGAAACGACGCCGTATGGGTTAGTTAGTGAACGGCGTCGTTTAGGTTAATATGAATAGACGGTCTAGATCGAGTCTTAGGATCTAATCGTGGCCGTAGGTTTAAGTAATCCGATCAGACGGCCCTGATCGGGTCTTCCCTAATCTGAACCGTAGGTTTTAGTAATCTGATCTGGCGGTCGTGGATTAGCCGCGCGGTTCAATAGGAACCGTCGGATCAAGTCTAAATAATCAGAAAAATAAAAAGGGATAAACGGCGTCGTTTCATGGCTGTGGGTCGCGCGGGTCCGGGTCTGGGCCGGGTTCCGACCCGAGTGGGTCGGGTCGACCCAGTCCGAATCATATTTTTTAAAATAAAAATAATCAGAAATGATTAAAAAAATAAAAAAAATCAGAAAAATCTTAGAAAATCCAAAAAAATGCTAGAAAATTCCAGAAAATTCCAAAAAAATGTGGAAAATTGTGGGAAAATCCTAGACATTCCAGAAACCCCCCAAAATTGAGGGTTGACCACAGACAACTGGTCAACCCTATTTTTGGGGTTTCTTATCCAATTTTCCAAGATTTGACGATATTACCCTTTAGGGGTAAGTAGCCTCTGCTGTGTATGCAAGATAAGGCCGATAACGCCAAGGTAAGAGTTAGGGTCGATCAGACGACCAATTCTTAGGTTTGGGTTTCGAATCCCGCACCTTTTCTCAAAATGACGATTTTGCCCTTCAATAGGAAAATTGTCTTTCTTGTCTCAATCGAGTTCTGAAAATTGCTTAAAGTTAGGTTTTGGGTCAGGTCGACGACCAACCCTAATATTTGAGATTTTCAGTTCTCGTCTTTGTCCAAATGACGACTTTACCCCTCTAAAGGTAAAATCACTCGAAAATTCCAGAAAAATCTTGGAAATTCCCGAAAAATAGGAAATGGATTGGATTGATGGCCAATCCTGTTTTCCATGTCTTTTGACTTCCCGATTCATCTAAAATGATAGATTTACCTCTTTCAAGGGTAAATTTTCCCCGAATTGTTCAAAATTACGATTTTGCCCCTCATGGGAAAATCATGCCAAAATCATTCCTAAGCCTTGATTGATATTTCTCTAGGCTAATAGGGCCTCATTAGGGATACCATGCTGATTCCATGTGTTTTATCCGCATGTACTGGATCCTCGATTTGCGCACTTTTTTTTATTGATTGTGATTGATAAGGTAGTATCTCCCATCTGCATGAACTCCTAGATTTAGGATCTGTACCCCACTCGTCTGTATGAAATCCTAGGATTAGATAAACCATTCAGCTTAGGTATCGAAAGGGCGTCAACTTTGACAGTTGGCGTAACTAAGTCCCCGAACCTACTTCTCTGGTTTCCGCAGAATCGAATAGACCACTCCCAACTATTCGATAGGGTTTCCGATCGTACCCTCCACGAAACGATTGGTGGTGACTCCTTGGCATGTACACTCATCACATGTCACTAAACCACACTGAAGGTCGACCACGTATATCCAGCAGTTGCGATTTGGGTAATGGACCTTGGGAGAGGCCCGCGTCCGATCAGGCCAGAGATCGGGCGGCCCATTAGCCCGCTCGCCCCGCCTCGAGGGAGAGGGGTCGCGACAACCAAAAGAAAGGAAAAAAAATGTTGTTCTTCTTCCTCTGCAGTTTCACATTTCTTAAAACACTTCGATCGACAATACAACGAAGAAGCCTGGGTTGAGGTAGATGATGGTGACGATTTGGATCTTGGGATTGTGGAGGGTGCGCCACCGTCTCTGCCGGTGGAGCTCGTGGAGGCACGCACGCTTGGGTTGATTGAAGAGCAAAGGAAGCCCGTACAGGTCGCACAAAGCCATCCAGCGATCTTCCGTCCGAGTTGCAACAGACGGAAGTGATTGTGCCCTCTGTTAACCCGGTGACGTTCTACCCATCAACATTCAGTTTTAGTGTCTTCGATTGTATGGAGGTTTTCATCTTTTGGGTGAGTCTTTCGTCATGCTGTTGGTCTCTTTCATCCTTGTGTTCAACTTCGAGTAATTTTGTATAATGACAATTGAAGTAACTGTAATCGTGGGCTTTTGCGCCTGGTGTTTGAAGATGGCAGAAGCAATTCGACTGTTGTAGAGTGTGGCGGCTATAAGTTAATTTGAACTCCGGATGTAGGACACAGGAATAGATTACATGGATATTGTTCACGATTTGGCATTTTAAGGACTTGCTTCAAAGAAGCAGATAAATTGGTCGTCTTCTTAATCGATGTTCACACATTCATCCTTTGGTACCGATTATACCAGATCCTTTCCTGACC
Source organism: Rhodomyrtus psidioides (assembly GCA_021437785.1). Taxonomy (NCBI): domain Eukaryota; kingdom Viridiplantae; phylum Streptophyta; class Magnoliopsida; order Myrtales; family Myrtaceae; genus Rhodomyrtus; species Rhodomyrtus psidioides. Next base: position 65,083 of record JAILYB010000166.1, on the reverse strand, counting down.
AAAATTTCAGAACCAAAAAAGCTAGAAGACACATAATAATCGAAGAAAGAAAGAAAGAGCGCAAAAAGTGAATATGAAGGCCCAATTAGACACATGAAGCTGGAACCTATGGCAAAAGTGGCATGGTTGGACATCCATGTAGTGATCCGGCACGGAGTAGGTTTGTCACCGGAGGAGAAAGAAGGAAGGGGCTTTGACTACACAATTTCCAAGAAGGAGGAGCAACAACAGATGATTTCTGAGTTCAATCTTGGATATTTCCCTCGACCGACTTCTCCTCTATATTTCCAAGGCGACATCGATCCAGTTCCAGGGCGACATTGATCAAGCTTCCACAAAGAAAATTAGCTTTAGGCATGGTGATCGTGATTTGTTGCAACTGACAATTGATTTTTAGGAATGAAAGTGTTAAAATCATTCACTGTTCATATTAGCAATGAAAATTGATGTCCTTATACTGAAACTTCATCTAAAGTGGTTTGGAAGGAAAATTCATGTCTATCTCTAAACAAGCTAGGCTTGTTAGTGTTGAGAGTTGAAAGACAGAATTGGGAGATGTGCAAACGACGCATATGGCTATCTAACGATACGAGAGTGGGAATGCAAACAGATAGTGCCTTTATTTAGGTCTCTTTTTGCTAAACATCATTGAAATTCATTTTACTGAAGCAGTTATCAAACACAACAAGTTTTTACAGATGCCACAAAATTTTAACGAACAGGAATCATGCGCAAGCGCACAAACAACTATTCAAGAATATTGGCTATACTCTTTAATGCCAATAGATCATATGAAAATAAGGCGAGGAGTACTTCTTTTCAAATATCGAATGTACTACCAAAAACAAAAAATGCTTGCTTAGAATACTTGTGCTCTAGGTTGCACCGATACCGACACCGACACCGACACCAACACTGACACCGACCCGACACGTCGACACGCCATTTCTCAAAAATAGAAAAATCCGACACGTCGAGGACACGTTGTATTAAATATATTATTTTAAATATAAAAAAAATACGACACATGTTAGACATCGACACGAGAGCTCATGAGAGTTGTCTGTGCTACATAACCTATAATTGATCCCACATTGGTAATGAGGGAGAGAGAACTAAACGTGAAGTTTTTTTAAAAAGCTAAAGATAACTCTTTGAGATTTACCTCTTGAAGAAAACAGTCCCACATTAGTTGCTTAATGAAAATAATAAGTGGGATGACTTTTTAAAATGCCAATAAATAGACATGAAGACTCATTTCAAATTAAATTTTTAGTGAAAATGCCCATCATTATAGTTGGCCCCTTTCAAGTGTCACCCTAGGCCGACTTGAGTAATAGTGAGGACACTCGACCGTTGACTAAACTTCTAAATATTGCACTTTAAAAAAAATAATTAGAAATCACGTGTCCGACACGCCGGACAAGCATGTCGACCGCGTGTCCAGATCGACACGCGTATTTGACGCCGAGTGTCGGATTCCCGACACGCGGCCAACGCGTGTCGAAACATGTCGGACACGTGTCGATGTCTGACACGTGTCTGACACCGACACCTTCACCCATGAGGCGTGTTAGTGCAACCTAGCTTGTGCTCTTAATAGCATCATTGCTACATCTTAAACAATTCCAAAACTACAAAAAAACGAACTCCATCTCTTGATCTTAAATTCAAGAGGATCATATCAACAAAAAGTACTAGAACTAATCCTTATTTCAACTGTTCAAACAGTTACTACTAATCAATTTTCCTCTTTCTTGGAGATCTTCTTGATCCAAAACTTCCAAAACCCTTCTAATGCTCCACGGCTTGTTTCTGTTCTTCTCGCTTCTTTTTTATAATGTCTGCCTTTTATCGCTACAAAGGAAACGCATTAATCAACCAAATGTCATATCTTTACATAACAACTTTACTCCCATAAGGTTGTACCTCTAGTCCAATTGTCATGATATATTTGCGAGATGCACTCTCCATCTTCTTGGCATTGATCACGTCATAATTGGAATTCCTTAGTAGAGAAGAGGCTCGACTACCTTCCAAGCTATCAAGAACAACAATACTCAAGCTAAAATGATACTTATAATTATTCAAGTACATCGTCACTTCGTTAAAAATAATATCAGGAGTACCTTTTGAGTGGTGGCATTGTTAGGATGCATCTCTGTGACAAATAGGTTGGCTTCTCTCTGTTTGCCATTCTCTTCATCCTATTCGTTAAATAAATGAAGTCGAAAATATTGACAGAGACTAGAAACACAAGATGAATAAAACCGTACATTTTTCTTTTGCTTATGGACAATTCCTTGAGTTGTGACCTCGCTTGAAGCACAAATGGCATGTGATTTTTGTGCCTTTTTGTGACAGTTTGAATCCATTTTTAGATTCTCCTTCCTCTCTTATCCTTTTCTTTTTAGGCTTACCTGGCATAACCCAAGGCGTTGGTGCCACCAAAGGTTCTCTATCACTGGAATGCCAAAGGTTGTCCCAGTTCATTGCTTCCAAGTAGTGGTTATATGTCTTTAAATAGATATCCTTCTTGTACCAATGGGCGACAAAAGTTTATATCTCTTCCCCTTTGAATAGAATGACAAGATTGCATGAGAGCACGGAATTCCACTCAAGTCTCATGCTCTGCAAGAACATGAGTTGTTTCTTATGTCCACTACAAATTTATCATTCCTATGGCGCACTTCAAATCCATTTTCTCCATTCCAATGCACATGACAAAAAGCACTTTCTTTTTTATTACCTTCTATCTTCTCTAATATCCTTGGGGCAATGTCCTTTTTCCATCTTGGGAAGACGTAACAATATGGAAGACATGGGAAGTCTAAAATGAAGGAAGAATAATAATATTGCCTTCTGTTGATCTGAAATCACTGTATAATCCACACCATCCTTTGTGCCAAGGTCATAGTTCAAGGCCTCTAAGAACCAGCCTCATGAATCCTTATTCTTGACCTCAACAACGGCCCATGCAATGTGGTACATTTGATTATTTGCATCCCTCCCAACAGTAGTGAGTAACTCACCCTTCAACATTCCTTTTAAGAAACACTCATCCAACCCTATCAATGTACTCTACTATTTATTTGCCTTAAAAGTTCTAATTTGCCTTAAGAAACACCCAGCAACCTAGCAACTCTATATGCATTATGTGCCTTACAAGTTCTAATTTTTCCCCTAACCTCTTGAAGTTCTTCTTCCTCTTTGTTAGATAACCATGGGATCTCAACAAGCTCATCATCATCTTCATTTTCATGATTTTGCCAATCAGTAAGTATTACAACTCACTCACTTCTCCCACGTTCATCGACTCGTAACCGACCCATCACCAGTGTATTCACCATGTTCGATAAATATCTCACATGTACCACCAATATTTTCCCAAAATATTATCAGTTCCTGTACCGAAGTGTCAACTTTAATTAATCTTAAGTCATTCTCAAAATTCTTCCCCGGCATTAAATAATAGAATTTCTCAATATTAGAGTAACCCATATCTTGTGCCAAGTGCATAATCTCAAAGTAGCTCATTTTGTCTGGGTCATAAAGCCATTCATTACTATTACCATCAATGTACTCTACTATTTTATCATGAACAAACTTGCCCCCAACCCGCATAGTAAATCAAAATGTCTCATTGGCCATGTAAATCTACAAAAAGTTGCACATAAAAATCAGCGAAACGAAAGTAAAAAAGGACATAGCCAATATATTTCAATTGTTTATACAATGTGAACAAGCAATCAGCACAAGTATAATCTTAATACAAGAAAAAAATGACAAAGGCAGGTCTAGTCCGAAAAGTTATGAAAAAGCGACAACCTGAGGCTATGGCAAGTTAGGACCACACTAAATTAGTATAACAGAACTTGACGTGTATTCGATATTGTTTTAATACTCTTACAGGGTATTACATACCACAACATGCTCAAACAAACAATTCAAAGTCATGTAGGAGCCTGCACGGCACGTTGTCCTTGTAAGACCCCTACTTGTACAGACCTGAGTCTTCAATGAAAGGAAAAGATGAAAGCCTCCACACAATTAGGGGCACTTAAACTGAAAATTGATGGGTCGCACCTCACCGGGTTAACAGACGGTACAATCGCTTGCGTCTGTTGCGACTGGGATGGAAGATCGTTGGATCACCTTGTGCGAGCTATACAGGCTTCCTCTGCTCTTCAATCAACCTGAGCATGTGTGCCTGCACGAGCTCCACCAGTAGAGGCGATGGCATACCCTCTACAATCCCAAGATCTGAATCATCGCTGACATCGACCTCAACCCAGCCCTCTTCGTTGTATTGTCGATCGAAGCATTTTAAGAAATCTACAATTGAGGAGGAAGAAGAAGAACGTTTTTTTTTCTTTCTTTTGGTTCGAAGAGTCGTGATCGTGAAGAAGATGGATATTTGAAACCCTAGTTCAATGACAAAATATTTCTTTTTTTAAAGTATATGCCAAGTCACATTTTTTAAAATCCAACTCATCTCTTTATATCATTATTTAGCCCTCCACGTCATCACTTAATGGTTTGAACAAACAGAAGGACTAAATTGATCATTTATTAATAGTTCATGGACTATGTATGTAAAAATTGAAAGAAGGACGAGATTGCACATTTAATGAAGATAAGATAGCACAAGAACCACAATTGAAACTTTGGGAATCGGCTTATCTAAAGTGTCCGAGATACATGTTCTTTGGTCATCTAAGTCAGTGAATTCCAATAAGATTTGGACAAAATTGTCGAAGAATGTCCTTAAGTCGTAATTGGAAAGGAGTACGGGGGTTCAAAGTAGTCACGAGACAAAATAGAGAGACCCAAATCAAACACGTGTAAGAGAAAGGGCACCACAAATGTCACTATTCATGGTTCTAATTTCTATGAAATGATACACAAGTAACACGGGACGAGGTTTTCACGCCTCGCGCAGATGGCCGAGAGATGCCCAAGACTTGTTGTGTCTTCGATCCCCTAGGATTTCTTTAAGGTTTTCTACTTAAATCTACTATATTCTAGAATGTTTCTAGGGACGGGCGAGTCGGTAATTTGTCATAGGCTCTAGAACATTCTTATTTAATGTGGATGGTTAGGAAGATGGGAGATGCGATCTAGGCCGTTAGATGAGAGTAAGATATACGGTTGTAATTCGAGATTCCCTCATATATAAAGGGAGTCCTCCTTCTCATTTGATCCATCCACAAATAAACTATCAAAAGCATTCCTCCTAGAGTCTCTCTCTCTAGAGCTTTCTCTCTCTACGAAGATCCTTAGAAGAAAGAAGAAGAAACAAGACAAAAGGCTTAGCTCGTGCACTCCAACCATCCAAAATAGCTAGAGTCGCCGCACGGGTCGATCACAATCTCTCGGCCTGTGATAAATAGTATCAGAGCAAACATCGTAAAGACGAGCTGTTCGTGAGGTTGACGAGCATCAAACTGGTTGAGGTAATGGCAAACCCAAAATGGATTAAGTTAATGTTGTTGCATAAAGGGATCTCAATGGCGAGCGATCCGCCATGGAAACAGAAAACTTCATCTGGAGGATGGAGCAGTACTTTGACGTTGTGGGAAATCAAGACGATGTGGCCAAGGTACGAAAAGTTACTCTATATTTGATTGATCAAGCTATGTTGAGGTGACGATTCATGATTGATGAAGCCAAGAAAGGTAACCAAGACAACGTGGAAACGTGGGATGAGTTTAACGAACAACTCCGAAACAACTTCTGCCTAGTGTTTGCGGCACAAGAAGCTCATAGTAACCTTCATCGGCTAGAGCAAAAGGGCTCGATCCAGGAGTACATTGTGACACCTGATTTTTTACTAGTCTTTTTTAGTCTTATTTTGAAAAATCATCAAAAAATTCATAATAAGTTGAACAATTCCAAAATCAACTTTGGTAGCCTTGGCCAAGCCTAAGGAAACATTTTGACCAAAAAATAATTTTCCATATTTTTCACATTTTTTAGTATTTTTAGAAAATAGGAAAATACTAGAAAAATCAAGAAAAATAGCGTTTGAGGTCACAAAAATATGAAAAAATAGTTAATATATTTTTTTAAAATTCCCTCGTCTTTTTGACCTCATAAAAAGTCAAAATACAAGTTCAATTTTATGTGCTCCTTTGTTACGCACACAATTGAATTTGGTAAAAAAATGTCAACTGAGTCTTTTTAATTCGCAATTTTCAATATTTTGAGAATATTGTCATTCAATCTAATTGTCCTTCATTGAAATTTAGTCCAATTATTCGCACAAATTGCTTAATTGCATGAATTGGGCAAAATTGCATACTTAATTGCAATTTAGTCTTTGAATTTGAGTATAATTGAAATTACTTTTAATTCATGGACCGCCATTACAAATTGGGACTATTACCCAATGTTTTTCACCATCCTGAATCGATCGGCATGGGTAATTTGTTCTAATTTGGTCATTTGGGCGCTCAACTTCACAATTTCCCGAATTGCAATTAAAAATAAATTTGGGATTTTTATAGAAATTGACATACCTTTGGGAAAAATCATATTTCTAGACAGTATTCATGCCCTAGATCCGATTTTGAGGCTTGATTGAAAAAATCCCCCATGAATTATGATCAATTTTGGGAAAAATCAAGTTGAACCGATTCTGACCGGTCCTACTGGTCGAACCGGATGAACAGTATCGTCTTCCCCAAACGCGCGCCACTTTTGAATGTTTTGCAGCCTGAATTTCAACGAGGAAATTGAAGGCCAATTTGGACATAATTGGCAGGATTATGGAGGGCGTTTTCCTCCTCGCTTCAGGATTGGTCAATTGAGACCAACCCCGTCGCCAATGGTCACCGGAGCAGGGCAGAATCAACCGGTCAACGTGGCGGTGGCCGTGAAAGTCAACTTTCACAGAATGGCCAAATCGGACATCCATTCATGCACGCCGGAGAACCATTTCGACTTGACGAAATTGCCCACCGTCTCTGGCGCCGTTTGGACCAAATGGTACGTATGATCACGTGCCATTTCGAGTCAGTTAGTACTCTTCGTTCGCGGAATTTTTTTTGAAATGAGGATATAGCCTTCGAAGGCTTTGGGGGGAAGAAGAGGTCGGTACAATCTGTTAAGAGAGATTAACAGAATCGAGAGAGAGAGAGAGAGAGAGAGAGAGAGAGAGAGAGAGAGAGAGAGAGAGAGAGAGAGAGAGAGAGAGAGAGAGAGAGAACGAGAGAGAGAGCACGCTCTCTAACCCCTATCGTCGAGAGCTTGAGTTCAAAATGCAATTGATCAGCGACAACGATTCTGGCCAAATCGAGTCGTAATTTCACTTCGAGAAGTTCGCTTAGGCAGTCGATCGCACCAACTCGCGTTGCCTCTGATCTCGAAAAATGTCGAACCTCGCATTTGAATCCCATCGCCATCGCCGATTTAGTCGAAACTTGTCTAGGCTATCCTAGACCGTACCAGGTCAATCTGACCTGTAGGTAAGTGTTCTGAACTCGCATAGAAGTGATTGTGTGAAGGAATTAGCTCGATATACTCTTTGTTGCTTGATTAGAGTAGCCGTGGCCGAACTGGTTAAAGCTTGATTAACTTAGTTTTTGAGAATAATCATGTTCGATTCTAGGATATGTTGGGCGCGATGTTAAGAGGAGTCGAATCGTGCCAGTCTTGCTCGATTGCGTCAAGGTTTCACCGTTAGATCTCGCCGGAGGCCCTTGGCCGTCCACCGGTCAAAAATGCTGACGTGGCGCTGACATGGCTGCTGGTTGAAATGGTATGCCACGTCAGCCGAGTCGTTAGAGTCTGGTAGGAGTCTGTTAGACGATCCAACGGTCTAGGTTTGGCCACGTGTTGGATTGGTGACTGTCGGATCAATATTGAATTTACTAAATAACAAAAAATAAATCAGTTGATCGGACGGTCGAGGATTAGCCGAGTCGTTCGATCGTGGCCGTAGATCTAGGTAATCAGATCTGACGGCTGAGGAGTAGTCGGCTTTTGATTTGAGCCGTAGGCTTAGGCAGCCAATCATTAAGCTGTGAGACAGCCACATGGTTCAATAGGGACCGTTGGATTAAACCCAAATGGTCGGTTCGCGCGGGTTCGGGTCTGGGCCGGGTTCCGATCCACGTGGGTCGTGTCGACCCGGTCCGAATCATTTTTTTTTATAAAAAAAATTAAAAACGATTTTAAAAATAAAAAAAATCAGAAAAATTCTAGAAAATTATAAAAAATTAGAAATTCTTAGAAATTCCAAAAAAAAAAATAGAAAAAATTGTAGAAAATTCTTAGACACTCCAGAATTTCCCAAAACTTGAGGATTGATTAGTGACAACTGGTCAATCCTATATTTGGGATTTGTCATCCGTTCTTCTTGGAAATGACGATTTTGCCCTTTAGGGGTAATTCGACTCCGCTTTACATATGCGATAGGTCGAAAACGCCAAGATTGGGATATGACCAGTTAGGTGGCGAATCCTTCTGTTAGAATTTTCAAATTTCATCATTTTCCCTAAAATGACTATTTTACCCCTCAAATGGTAAACCATCTTCTAAAAATTTCAGAAAATCCTGAAAATTACCGAAAAATAGGAAATTGATTGATTCAGTGATCAATCCTATTTTCAACCCCTTTTAATTCCATATTTATTCTAAAATGACCATTTTTCCATTTTTGGGTAAATTGTCCCAATTTTTTTTCAAAATTATGATTTTGCCCCTTTTGGGTAAATTTTGTCTAAATCACTCCTGAGCCGTGATTGACACTTCTCTAAGCCAATAAGGCCTTATTAGGGATGCCATACTGTATTCATGTGATTTATCCGCATGTCCTGGATCCTTGATTTGCACATTTTCTTTTATTGATTGTGAGTGCTAGGGTAATCACTCATATCTACATGAACTCCTAGATTTATGGTCCATACCCCACTCATCTACATGAAATCTTAGGGTTAGATAATTTAGTCAACTTAGGACCGAAAGGGCGTCAACTCTGATTGTTGGCGTAACTAAGTCCCCGATCCTACTTCTTTGGTTCTCGCAAAATCGAATAGAAGCTCCCAACTATTCGATAGGGTTTCCAATCGTATCCTCCATGAAAGGATTGGTGGCGACTCCTTGGCATATACACGTATCACATGTCACTGGACCATACTGAAGGTCAACTACGTATACCTCTATTGCGATTTGGGTAATGGGCCTTGGAAGAGGCCCGCGTCCGACCAGACATGGACGGTCCATTAGCTCTCGATATCCACGTGAAAGATATGGAGAAGAATCGAGGGTCGCGACAAACTGGCGTCTCCGCTGGAGACTTATTCCAAATCAGAATCTCTGGTTAGGAATTTTAGAGGACTTGAGCCGATTAAAAAGTTGATTGGTTTATCTATTCCTATTTTCTGCAGATGCTCTCGAATGTAAGGTACATACCTTAACCACTGTGTTAAATATTTTTGCAGATTGGAGAAACAATGGGTGGAGTGATTGCTGACATTTTTCCTACAGGTTAGAGTTGAAAATGTATATTTATTTTATGCACATATTGAAGAGGTGTTTGATACAAACTAATGTGCATGACCTTGTATTGTGATGATCACGACACATCTCACACACTGGCGGTTAAACCCCAACTACAACCACCGTTTAGGTTACCTTAGATAGGGAAAGGGTGCGAAAGGATCTCGTGTTTGATGGCATTTGAGACTTTCGTATTCGTTCCTGCTCACAATCCAAATTGCTAATATCTAGCCCTCTTGGGCGGGTACTCTTGGGGAGGATATGCCATATTTGGATCGTGGGAGCCTGAGCCATAGGTTCCTTACCTGATTTTCAATTTTTTGAGTATACCCCCCCTACTTCTCTCATGCGCATGTTTATGGAAAGTTGGTATACCTAAAACCACTCATGGTTACAAGGGAACATCTGACATTCCGCGCAACAATGTCTCTAGAGTCCTATCAACGCTCATTTGGCCCTCATTGCTACACCACAGCGTCCACCGGCCCGGAAATCGCGTTGGCACCAGATTCTTTCTTGAGACACGATCACCACATTCCTTCTTGAGATATTTGCCAGAATAGATCGGAGGCCCACTAATCAACCATCGGTTCTGATACCATTTGTTGGGAGCATGTAGCGGAAGTCCGATACTTTCACTCGAGGAGATCACCAAGAGGGAGCCTAAGTCCGAGCCCGTCAATATATCTAGTTGGACCCACCTTTACTCAAAAGGTTAAGTCAATGAGTTGTGGGCCAACTTGGGTATATTAACTGCTCAGTACCACATCAATTATCCGATGTGAGACTTCTCTAACACAACTCACATGTACATCCTAACAATCTCCCACTCACGTGTGAGCTCTAGTGTTAGGTTTGCTCCCCCTTAATCCAAGTATCCTTCTGTACCAACTTTTCTCAACTTGAATCTTCATCAACGCCCATCGGGCCCGTACTACACTACAACATCCACCGACCCGGAAACCGCGTTGACTCCATCTCAATCTTGAATCTCCATCAACGCCCATCAGGCCCGCACTGCTACACCACAGCGTCCATCGGCCTGGAAACGGCGTTGGCACTAGATTCTTTCTTGAGACACGATCACCAGATTCCTTCTTGAGATATTTGTCGGAACAGATTGGATGCCCATCAATCAACTATCGGCTCTGATACCATTTTTGCTCGTGAAATTACATCAAGAATTCAGGTGTCGAAGCCGATTAAATCTTGAGGTTAGATTTGTGTTTTAATTCCTTTACGAGATTGAAATATTATTCCGCTAGGAATTGGGAGCTAAACACTGTGTGCGTTCTTGGATGTAATTGGGGTAGGAAATACCAAAAGTGTGTTTGTGTAACTCGAGTGTGGTTTGTAATCTCTGTGTATCGCACGTTCTATAGTGGAATTCGTTGCTGCTCTACCTATGGACGTAGGTCTCTACCACTGAACTACGTACATCTGGTGTCTGATTTACTTTACTCGTTCTATCTCTTTGTTTTATCGATTGCTTGGTTCCGCGCAACAAATGGTATCAGAGCCGATGGTTGATTGTTGGGCCTCCGATTCTTTCTTTGCCGACTTCTGTGCGTGGAAGTGAATCTCGGTGTCTTTGTCAGCAAAAAATACAAAACTTGGACTTCTCCTTGTTATGCTGCACGATATCAATCTTCTGCAATAGATGAAAACAAATCTCTCTTTGCTCTTTATTTATTATTATTATCTCAAAAAAATTCCACCGTGAGCAACCCATGTGCTTTAGTAAAAAAGTCCAAGATAACACATTTCCTTGTTGACTTTGATTTGCATGAGGAAACCCACGCCAAGTCCAGAAAACAAAACGTGGACTTTCTTCCTTTTCTTGTATGACAAAGAAATCAATTTTCGTAATCTTGGATTCTGTTGGTCTCATATGGTTTCCAACTTAATATCCAAATATTCACTTCGGGCTTCAACACCGAATAGAAAATATTCATTTCGAAATATTCAAATTTTCGCTTTGGGCTTAAACTCGAGACATAATTTTCAACAATCTCCACCTTGGCTCGACCGTGTATTCCTGACAACAGCATCAATCTTGTGCATCGGCACAACCACCCAAGCCTTCCTCGAGTAGCCATTAGACTCTCGAACAGACGTCGACGTCTCAGGAGCGAAACTTATCAATGTCTCACCTTGAAGTTCATATAGGCCGCCATGCTTAATTCCTTTCATTATCACTAGAGCACCTCGAACAATCTTCAGGACTCCACCTCGTGAAGAATACCTACATCCAGCTGAATCTAGAGCACCCAAGGAAATTAAGTTCTTTTTCAATTCTGGAACATGTTTTACCCCAGTCAATGTCCTCACAATACCATCATGCATTCTGATTTTAACATCACCAATACCTACAACATCGCATTCAGCGTTGTTCCCCAGCTGTACTTTACTACTATCCATGCATTGATAAGAAGTAAACCAGTTCCTGTTTGGTGTAGCATGAAAAGAACAACCAGAATCCATAATCCATCCATCAAACGACAAATTCTCAGTAACATATAAGACACTATCGACACCATCATAATTTTTAGCTATAGCTGTAACATCATCTGCAGATTCAACTCTAATTCCCTTAACCCTTTCGTTTTTAAGTTTAAAATAATTTCTTCTAAGATGTCCTCTCTTGCCACAGTTCCAACAGACATCACCGCCAGTCCTAGACTGATTGTGTCTATTCATGTTCATACTAATTCTGCTAACATGAATACTAGTTCTTCCTCTTTCACCTACTAAAGCAGCAGATACAGATTCGCCAGATTCTCTTCTACGGATACCTCACTCAGAATTAAATCTCGAATCCTATCAAACGTCAAACTTGTCGACCTAGATGAATTATTAACAGCAGTAACAATAGTATTCCAACTATCAGGCAATGAGGATAATAGAATCAAAGCACGTACCTCACCTTCAAAGTCAATCTCAACTAAACTCAATTGACTAACGATCACATTGAATTCATTGATATGATTAGCAACTGATGTACCTTCACTGCATGCCTGTCTAGGAAGAAACCAGAAATGATGAAGCAAATCGATTGGGAATTGCTGGATAGACGAGCGATGGGTGTTATTCGGCTGACGTTGGCTTGTAATGTCGCATTTAATATTGTTAAAGAGAAGACCACTGCGGGTTTGATGAAAGCCCTGTCGGACATGTACGAGAAGCCCTCTATGATCAACAAGGTCTATTTGATGCGATGTTTGTTTAACTTGAAGATGTACGAAGGCTTAAACAACGACACGCTGGTTGATCCATACGTAGCATTCGTACGAAGTCTTGAAGAGCCACTTCCATGAGTGCTTGAGCGTGGGTCTTCACATCATTCCCGAAGTGCCGTTCGTCAAGTGCTTGGCAAGGGTTTATCATCGTCAATTTTGTTCGTGGAATTACATCAAGAATTCAGGTGTCGAAGCCGATTAAATCTTGAGGTTAGATTTTTGTTTTAATTCCTTTGCGAGTTCGAAAGATTATTTCGCTAGGAATTGGGGGGTTAAACACTGTGTGCATTCTTGGATGTAATTGGGGCTGGGAAACACCAAGAGTGTGTTTGTGTAACTCGAGTGTGGTTTGTAATCTCCGTGTATCTCTCGTTCTATAGTGGAATTTGATGCTGCTCTCCCCGTGGACGTAGGTCTCCACGACCGAACCACGTACATCTGGTGTCCGATTTACTTTAATAGAACTCTAGGTCTTGCTTTCCGTATATAAAGCAAGGTATTCAGACGTCAACAATATTCCTCTATTAACCCAGACTTTCCAAAGCAGCCTGCAGGGATCAGCTCTTCGTTGGTACCTGGACTTGAATGCAGATAAAATTTAAAGGTGGGAGGAATTGGCTAATTTATTTGTGGATCATTACCAATACAACTCGGAAATGGCTCCAACGCGTGATGTTCTGTCACGAACGGAAAAGAGGAGGGATGAAACATTTCGAGCATTCGCACAGAGATGGCGCGCACTAGCAGCAGAAGTTCGCCCACCCCTTCAGGAAAGCGAACTACTCGGCCATTTCTTAAAGGCACTTCCTAATGAATTTTATCACAAGCTCGTTTGCTCCGGGTGTCGAAGCTTCCCACAGCTGGTTACAGTGGGCGAACGAATCGAGATTGGTATGCATTCAGGGAGAATCGTTGAAGGAGCAAATCGAAGGCCGGTGATGAAGAAGGAGAAAGAGATGGAAATCACTTTCGTACAAAATTCTCCTGCAGTAGAACGACCTCCCCCGGCGTCGTTGGGTCCTTTGACCCCTTATTACAAGAATTATCATAATAGTCAGCCCAAAAGGATGAAGCCGTTTACTTCGCTCCCCAGGCCCTTGTCTCAGCTGTTGCCAATTTTGTTAGAGAAACGTCATGTGACATTCCGAATTCCGCCCCTCTTGAGGCTGTGGAATGGAAGGTATCGATCGGTGTGTTTTAGTTGTAACTCGCTCGGAGTTGGCCACTCTCGAGTTAGCTGACCGAAAGGGAAAGACTAACGCGGAGTCGGGTACGTAGACCTAGGAAATTTAAATAAGAAATGACGCTTTGACCATAAGGATTCTCGAGGGAATATTTTGGGCCAGCAGAGATCGATCTAGGAACGATCATGGACTGATTTGCTAGCGTTATACGTTGGGACGCGGGCGATTCCGCCTAACCAAGGTGTAATTTGCGAGAATTTCCTAGATCGGATTTCGATGATCAAGACCGCAGGAGCTAGCGATAAACCCTCGCAATCATATGACAATCAAAGTCGCGACGACTTGAGAGATCCTAAGGTCGATACGCGTAACGCCTGCAAGAGTCGCCGTCAGTTTGAGAGAAATTGGAATTACAGTCGACGAGAGCTCGACATGAAATTGGACCTCGAGATTTGGGTATTGGACATTGAGGAATTCCAACAGAGGATAAGAATAAGTTGAAACTCATGAATATAATATTCACGCAACAGAGGATAAGAACAAGTTGAAACTCATGAATACGTTGCACCAAAGAAGCTGCTGAGCCAACTATCCATCTATACGTACATCGCATCAAGAGATTTTCGGCTGAAAAGCCAAAGAACAGAACACATAGGACAAAAACAATGATGACCGGAGAAGGATTCAGCAAGTTGAAGCTGTGAGGTGGAGCCCATCAATTCTTAGAAGCTAATTTTGTGTGTTTGTATAGAGGAGCAATAGCAGAGAATTTCGGTTTTAGCAGGGAATGAATGATGACTGAAGACTTTGAAGCAGGATGCAGAGCTTCAAGTTGCAGTTCAGTTATGCTAGTTCTCGAGAAGTGGCAAGCCGTCTAATTGGCTAACAAGGGAGGTGGATAGGACTTAGATCAGGAGAATTTCGGCTGCAACAGAGGAGAATGATGAGTCAGATAAGCAAGCAGATTTGAAACCAACGTTAGCTAATGTGGATGGCTCTTGGGAATGAGTTTGGGGTGGTTCTTCAGAGGACGAGCAGCAGAAGATTTCTGCTGAAGCCCAGATAAATAATACCTTCGGCAGGAGAGCATGATGATAAACACAAATAGCAGGATTTTAAGATGATGTGGAGCTAAGGTGGCTAGCTCCTGGAAGCTGATTTAGGCATTTATATATATATATATATATAAATCTGCAGAAGAAGAGTTGCAAGATTTTTTTTAACTGAAAGGACATTAGAGTAGAGGATTTGGACGGAGTTGGCCTTAGCGGTTCAGAGGAGACTGATTCTCCAAGGGATGAGAACAAAAAAGTGCTAACTATAAGATATAAAAGAGGGGGCAGAACGTGAAAGGGGGGGTTCGTTAGCTCACACACGCACACACACACACACAACAAAAGAGAATAACGACCAAAAAAAAGGAGAGAGTGAGTGAGGTTCGAATGTAATAGTGGACAAGGAAGGCTCCAATAGTTGTTGGCATCGAGTTCACCCACGTTCCAACTTTCAACGGGTAGTATACTCGTTGTTGAGTCTTGTTTTCTTTTGTTACTTTATGGTTACTCAGGTTCGCCGGGCCGAGACCCTGTTTCCCCGGTCCGGCGAACTCTAGTTAAGTTAACAATGTATTTCAAGTAAAGGAGAACTTGTTCATGCCATGTTATACCGTATATTGTGCTGTCGTTTTTTTTTCTCATTCCCTTGGTTCGGTCTTGACTAATTGTGTTCTATTGCAAAAAAAACAAATTCATTGATCTGAGTCACGTGGTCAATGAATGGGGATCTCTCTTTGATATCTCTCCCGATCAGTCAAATAAAGAACAGAATAAAAAATAAAAATAAAAACTGAGAGAATGAGGTCAAGTCTAAATACACAAGAAGAGAAGGGAGGTCACTATGTTTTTGGATATCAAGTTCGCCATCGTTTGCTATCGTTCCAATTTTCGACAAGTAGAATACTGTCATAGAGTGGTTTTCTTCTTTTGGATTCAAGTACTAGTATTCGTCGGGCCGAGACCCTTGTTTTCCTCGATCCGAAAAACTCATGGTTAGTGAAGTTAATATTGCGGTTCATGTATGGTACAATCTATTGGAAACACATTCCTAATCTGTATACGAAATACATGCGGAAAACTCTTGATTAAAGCCCAGAATTAACTTACTTGGATCACTGATCGGAGCACGACTACACAAGGAACCGTACCCACTGTCCACAGATTAGATGCCGTCTTCGCAGTCCCGAGAGTCTTTTGTGTCGAACGTAAATCAACATTGAGGAGGAGAGATTCGTCGTCATCAGTCTTTTCTATTCAGCGACAGACTGACGTTCTGTTGAGCAGGGAGAGCGTCAGTTCCTTTTGACGCTTATTGAACAAACGTGACTGCTCACGTTTGTTTGATACAAACTGCAGATAACTTCTTTTGCAGTTATCTCTAAGGGCGGGTGTGATTGCCCGCATGGGCGCACACCGTAAGACCCCTTTTTCCAACATCTTCCACTCGCACATGTAGGGCAAACGGTTCACACACATGTCCACGGAGGACCAACAACTCACACTCGTCCACAAAGGACCAAGCATAACTCTATTTATATCTGCAAAATACATGTTGACAAATAATCCGTGCGACTAGCATACACTGATAGCTCGTTGTCACACATCCGTTAGGAGTATATGACAGCTCAAATGGACATAATCAAAAGTATATTTCCGTATGCTTGTATCCTAGATCGATCAATCACATACATATCTCTCTCTAGATCTCATTTAAGTATGATATGTTATATTCACAATTATGATCACACTAAATAATCATAACCTGCCGGTCTGTGAACATAAATCTATTATGTGACTCAAAAAACTTGAAATCGATCTTTCTCTTCCATTAGACCTCTCAATCTCAGTTCAGGCTTTTTTAGAAGTATCCCTTTAGATCGAATCAATTTCATGACCATAGGCAACACCCTAAGATAACGAACACTAAATAGAAATCTTGAGAATAACGAAGAATCATGAAGACACCAAATGAGGAATTTTTATCCTCGAGAGCCTCACACGTCATAGAAAAAGTTGAGATCATAACTTTTGCTAACTCTCATTGGTCGACAATGCATACGTAATATGAAGTATGTATTAGATTATTTTCTCCTTCCCCATGGAGCGTATGTCTTTCTATTTTAATACCGTACAGATGATCACTTAGACATACTCAATGTCTGACCAAAGTTCACGTAACAACTCTAACCAAGAGTTTCCATCAGAACTCTCATCTGACATCAAAGGCAGATAAAGTGAAATAGGTGGGAGGGCTAATAATAAAACAAATTCATTTCACTTTCGGACATTATAAATAATAAGTTCTCATCTTAACATTCCGTTAAGGCGGCATAAATATTTTAAGCTTCAGCTCTCAATTATCACCTAGATAATTGTTGACACCTGATTTTTGACCCAGCCTTTTTATTTTTTGAAAAATCACAAAAAATTCATAAAAAGTCAAAAAATTACAAAAATAACTTTGGTGGCCTTGGCCAAGCCCAAGGAACCATTCTTGACAAAAAAAAATAATTTTTCATATTTTTCATATTTTTTAATATTTTTTAGAAAATAGAAAAAATACCTAAAAAATCAAGAAAAATAGAATTTGAGGTCACAAAAATATGGAAAAATATCCAATATTTTTCTTTTTAATCCCTTGTATTTTCGACCTCACAAAAAAATCCAAAATCAGATTCAATTTTAGGTGTTCCTTTGTAACCCGTATTATTGAATTTGAAGAAAAAATAACAATTGAGTCTTTTAATTTGCAATTTTGGCATTTTTTAAGATCTTGACATTCAATCTAACTATCCCCTATTTCAATTTAGCCCAATTGTTTGCGCAATTTGCTCAATTGCACGGATTTGACAAAATTATATACTAAAATTGCATTTTAGTCCTTGAAATTAAGCATAATTGAAATTACTTTCAATTCAAGGGCTATCATTGCAAATTAAACATGCTACCCAATGGATTTCACCATTTTAAATCGATTGGCATAGGTGGTTTGACCTAATTTGATCATTTGCACCCTCAATTACACAATCCCCAATTTCCAATTAAATGGGAATTTGGGGGTTTTTTAGAAATTGATGAAAATTTTTGGGCAAAACCACATTTCTAGATAGAATTCATGCCCTAGATTCGATTATGAGGTTCAATTGCAAATTTTTCCCATTAATTTGGGATTAATTTGAAAAATCCTGTTCGGAACCGGTTCAGACCGGTCAGACCGCCGGCCAGACCGGTCGAACCGGTCCGCTACAGTGTCGTCTTCCCCAAAGAGCTCGAGCAGATGAACAGTAACCTGCCGAGCTTTGTAGATCAAATTGAAGGTCAAGTCACCCGCAATCGAAGACTAATTGGTGGGGGTTTAACACTTGAGATCATCCCCCGTCAATTGACGCCGGAATCAAGGCCAATGGTCGCCGGAGGAAGGGGTAATCAGTCGGTCAAGTTCTGAAGCTGCAAAAAGTCAACAAAATCAAACGCAGCTCAAATTCGTGCCAAATTCGCGTGAGAAGGAACCCGCCGGAGAACCAAACGGAGTTAGACGACTCACCCATCTTCCCCGACGCCGTTTGGACCTAAAATCACGTGATGGCACGTGCTGTTGGAGTCAGTTGGAACTCCCCAAATCGGCGCCAAAATTCCCAGGAGCTATATAAGCTCGTGATCGCTTTCAGTTGAGAGGGAGGAGGGATTCAGTTGTAGAAGTTGAAACTGAATCAAGAGAGAAAGAGAAAACGCGAAGTAGAGCTCGTTCTCCGACCCCCGTCGTCGAGAATTTGAGCTCGAATTGCAGGGCGCGGGTTGGGTCTTCCCAGGCCAAACCAAAGCCACACGAGGCCACCAGAAGGTCGCCCAAAGTCCCCGGAATCGATCGCCACCGGCCGCGCACAAGGAATCCGCGAGAACAGGTGAGTCGCAGTCTCGGTTTCCTCCTTGAGCATTCATGGAGATTCACACATTCCATGATCATTCTTTCAATTTGTGTGTGCGTTCCGTTCGCTGAACACCACTGACCATGTTCGCATCTTGTTTTTGCATCGATTTCACTCACATCCCCCGAATCGAGTCTTCGAATTTAGCCTCCAAAGCCGACTCTTGCCCAGCCAAATCTGGGCCGAGCGAGCTCAATCGGAGCTCGAGGTAAGTCTTCTGCACTTCCTGCTGTGTCGACCTATGAATCAATTGATCTGATTTTGTGTAGTCTCTGCGATTGAACTCACATGGCCGTACTCGGCACCTAGCATGATTCTTATGATTCTATGGGTTAGATGTCGAGATTCTCAGATATGTTAAAATAGAGGTTGTTGCGAGTCGATTGCCACCGGTCTCGCTCCGATCCGTCAAGATTCCACCGTTAGATCACCACCGGAGAAGCACAGCCGTCCGTTCTGCCGGAGTCGCGAGGTTGAAGACGAAGTTGACGTGGCGCGGTCAGCGAGTCAGCGTCCTAGGTGGCAAAGTGTCATTGGTCCACGATAGCATCAAGTCAGCTCGACCGTTAGTCTGTTAGGGCGAGTCAGCATTAGATCGAACGGCCTAGGTTAATCGAGTTTATTAAATGAGGACCGTCCGATTAGAAATTAGGATAATTCAAAAATGGTTTTTAATCAGAAAAGCAAAACTGGTTGAGACGACACCGTTTGGGTTAGTAGTGGAGCGGCGTCGTTTAGGATAAGTGGGTATGGACGGTTCAGATTAAGTCCTATGTTCTAATCGTGGCCATAGATTTAGTAAGTCAATCAAACGGTCCCGATCGAGTCATCGTTCAATCTAGACCGTAGGTTCCAGTAATCAGATCTAATGGGCGCGAACAAGCCACGCGGCGTGATGTAGGCCGTTAGATCAGATTAGGATAATCCGAAAATAAAAAATGAAATGCGGCGTCGTTTTGGAGCCGGGGTTCGCGCGGGTCCGGGTCTGGGCCGGGTTCCGGCCCGAGTGGGTCGGGTCGACCCGGTCCGAATCATTTTTTTTAATAAAAAATCAGAAAATGATTTTAAAAATTAAAAAAAATCAAAATCAGAAAAATCCTAGAAAAATCCAAAAAAATGCTAGAAAATGCCAGAAAATTCCAAAAAAATGTGGAAAAATTGTGGAAAAATCCTTGACACCCCGGAAATCCCCAAAAATCGAGAATTGACCACATACAACTGGTCAATCCTATTTTTGGGGTTTTCTTGTCCGTTCTTCCAAGATTTGACGATATTACCCTTTAGGGGTAAGTCGCCTCTGCTGTGTAGGCAAGATAAGGCCGATAACGCCAAGGTAAGAATTAGGGTCGATTAGACGACCAATTCTTAAGTTTGGGTTTCGAGTCCCGCCCCTTTTCTCAAAATGACGATTTCGCCCTTCAATGTGAAAATTGTCTTTCTTGTCTTAATCGAGTTCTGAAAATTGCTTAAAATTAGAGTTTGGGTCAGGTGGACGACCAACCCTAATATTTAAGATTTTCAGTTCTCATCCTTGTCCAAAATGATGATTTTACCCCTCCGAGGGTAAAATCACTTTTAAATTCCAGAAAAAAACCTGGAAATTCCAGAAAAATAGGAAATGGATTGGATTGATGGCCAATTCTATTCCTTTGTCTTTTGACTTCCCAATTCATCTAAAATGACAAATTTACCCTTTTTGGAGGTGGATTGTCCCCGAATTGTTCAAAATTACGATTCTGCCCCTCATGGGCAAATCATGTCCAAATCACTCCTAAGCCTTGATTGATATTTCTCTAGGCTAATAGGGCCTCATTAGGGATACCATGCTGATTTCATGTGTTTTATCCGCATGCACTGGATCCTTGATTTGCGCACTTATTTCTATTGGTTGTGAGTGATAGGATAGTATTTCCCATTTGCATGAACTCCTAGATTTAGGATCTGTACCCCACTTATCTGTATGAAATCTTAGGATCAGATAAACCATTCAGCTTAGGTACCGAAAGGGCGTCAACTCTGACAGTTGGCGAAACTAAGTCCTCGAACCCACTTCTCTGGTTTCCGCAGAATCGAATAGACCACTCCCAACTATTCGATAGGGTTTCCGATCGTACCCTCCACGAAACGATTGGTGGCGACTCCTTGGCATGTACACTCATCACATGTCACTAGACCACACTAAAGGTAGACCACGTATATCCAGCAGTTGCGACTTGGGTAATGGACCTTGGGAGAGGCCCGCGTCCGATCAAGCCAGTGATCGGGCGGCCCATTAACCCTCGCAAGCCCATTTAGATGGCGCTCGGGAGAGGGTCGCGACAGACTGGCGACTCCGCTGGGGACTATTCTAAACCAGAATCTCTGGTTACGAATTCCAGAGGACTTGGGCCGATTAAAAAGTTGTCTGGTTTATCTGACCTTATTTTCCACAGATGCTCTCGAAGGTGAGGTACGTACACTAACCATTATGTTAGATGTTTTTGCATATTGGAGAAATAAGGGGTGGAGTGATTGTTGACATTTTTCCTGCAGGTTGGAGTTGGGAATGTATGTTTATCTTTATGCACATACTGAAGTGGTGTTTTGATACAAACTGCTGTGCATGACTTTGCATTGTGATGATCACGACACATTGCACACACTGGCGGTCAAACTCCGACTGCAAACCACCTCTAGGTTACCTTAGATAGGGAAATGGTGCGAAAAGGATCTTGTGTTTGATGGCACTTGAGACTTTCGTATTCGTTCCCGCCTACGATCTGCATTGGCGATATCTAGCCCTCTTGGGTAGGTACCCTTGAGGAGGAATCTGCCTCATGTGGATCGTGGGAGCCTGAACCGTAGGTTCCTCACCTGACTTTCGATTTGTTTTTTTAGAGTATACCCACTTGTCGCATGCGCATGTCTATGGATGGTTGGTATACCTAAAACCGCCCATTGATACAGGGGGCATTCCACATCCCCCAAAGTATGGTTGGTAAGACATTTATTTCTGAATGTTCTTTATTTCCTGCTCCATGACAATACTCATACATTGCATACATCCATATGCATTCACAATTGTGAAGATTACTCAAGTGACTAATGGAAACAACAGTGATTATGGGGTAGGATGTCGCTGTTTCCTAAGAGTTCAACAGAGTTGGTAACTTTCGAGTACTTGAGAAAAGTTACTCGCCCCGGACCAAACACGAGGCTACACTTTACTAGATTCGTGTATGGTCGGGAACTGACTGGACGTAAGCTGGGGTATGCTAAGGACTGTCAAACCCGCTACTACGCTGATAACCTCAGATTTAAGCGACAAGCAGACGAAATGATGAAGGATTATCTGGAAATGAAGAGACAATGTCGCAACCAACTAGCTAGGGAAGCGTACGCCCGTCGGAAGACTGAACTGCTGGCCAGGGAAGATATACCCATAATTACTTTTTGGGGTAGGAGAAGACGCCCTGCAACCAAGACCAAGCCAAGACGTATCACACTCAAGAAGATGAAGCCCGAGAAGGCTCCCGAAGTCATCATACCCTGGACTAGAGAATGGCCAGAGGAACTACAACCTCTCGACCAAACCACTGAAGATAACTCCCTTACCCTAGGTTAAGGGAGAGTTCCTGACCGACTGTCATTTGGGTAGACTTCTGAAAAAAGAGTGATTTAGATCCTCACGTTCCATTGGCTTTTATGGCTTTCTTGTTTGAAAAACCTCTCTTTACCCTTCTTCCATTAGGCATCTTGATTGTAATAAAAGTTCATTCCACTTTGTTCTTTTGATGTATTGACCAATGGAATGTGACGTTGCTATTTCCCTTAGTCACTGAGTGAACCTGACTAAATTGCATAATTCACTTCCCTGAAATGCAAATTAGGCTTTGAGTCAGGCTTTCAAGACCTGAAAAAGGGTCCTAATCTCCATTTCTTCAAATTGAACTATGCAATCAAGTTAGCTCATGCATGCTTCATGACATCTGCATATTCATACATTTAAAGTAATTTCTGGCGATTGACCTTTTAAAAATCATTTGCATATTTTAGACTTGATGGGAAAGAATGATATTCAAGTGTTCAAGATCCCCCGAGCTGAACTCCAATCATGGTGGGATGGCATGGGCGAAGCCAGCCAGAAGTACGCGGAGTCACGACTAGGGTACCTGCTGGACCTATTGGAGATTGAGTGCCCACCTGCCTTTATTCAAGCCATAGCGCTCTACTGGGATCCTACCACCGCTACATTTTGCATGGAAGGGTTAGAAATCACTCCCACTATCGAGGAATACAGCGCTGTCATCGGAGTTGAATTCACCCCTACGCTCGTCCGACCCCCTATAGGACTTGAACCCCTAAGTCAGGTGGCTGAATTCCTTGACACGAACCTAAATGAAGTCAAAGCAGATGCAAAAAGCAATTCTGGACGGATTTCCCTGTCTTTCCTTATAGACCGATTTTCCCGCCTTCCTGCTTCTAAAGGAACCAAATTTGGTAGAGCCTTTATCTTGGCATTCTTTAGCTTTGTGCTATTCCCAATCTCAACTGTCACCTTCGACCCTATCATGGCTATAGTAGCTAGGCGAATCTGTTGTGGGTGGGATTACTCAAACATCCTCCTTGCCGAAACCTTCCTCTCCCTAAATCGTTTCAAGAAAAACAAGAAGGGAATCTTTAGAGCTTCTAGTGATCTTCTGTATCTGTGATTCACATCCCATATCAGAAAATTCCACATCCGCATGGGTTTCACTGAAATCAGCCCCAATGCACACCCTCTTAAAACATTTGCTAGAACCCATACACGTGTTCCTAAGTTCAACTTCATAGAATGGAAGAATTTCCTCAAAGCCCTAAAACCCGAACAACTCCGATGGCGGCTAAGGTTACCGACGATGAACAAGGTCAGATTGACCTGCGGTGACGGGAGTTCAGTTCCCTTGCTAGGATTCACAGGCGCTACTACATACTATCCAAGGAGGGTGATTCGGCAGTTTGGAGCACTACAAGAGATCCCTTCTCCACCGCAACCTGATACTTTCTCCTTTGACTTACCGAGCAAGACCCTCACAGAAGAGGAGAAGAGACAGTTCGAAGCCAAGGTGGCATCTATCACACGCTCTTTGAAGAATTCCCAGGCTGAAGAAATAAGTTGGCTAGAAGACATGACTCGTGAGGAGAACATTCATAGAGCTACCACTGAATACATTCAACACTTCAAAGTGACCCGACGAAGCCTTGTCGAGCCCTACATACCCGAATACATCGTGCCGTACGTACCGGGAATAGAGCCTTACATACCCGAAGACATGGGACCACTGTCATGTTCAGAAGATGAGGAGCCCCAGGCTGAAGAGGGGAATCCATGCTGGGATGATGAGGATACCTTAGACCTCAAACGTCCTAGACTTGAATAGGCTATTCCGTCAAGTGTAAAATAAGCAAACATTATGATGCTTTTTCATACATTCTCATTTCTGTGGAATACTATCTTGGACACATAAGCATGAATGTGAACATGTTTTGCAAATGCATAAAAACTATCGTCAGAAATTACGCTTCTTTCAATTCCATAAATTCTTGTCGAGAAATGATTAAAAGAACTACTTACATGAGGCTAAGGCTCACAAGGTAGCCCTTTTTCTCATCTACCGACAAGAAGCATGCAACTGAAAGAATTAGCTGTTCCTTTTTGCTAAAAAAAAAAGAAGTACTCACTGGAAATTTTTACAGAACAGGTACGCTCTCATCACGGAACTACCAACACATCGTTTCCGTACCCGCCTTAAGACGAGAATGGAGCAACAAGAATTGACTCCGCGCGTGGGAATGTTAGAATCCCAAATGACGGCCTTGGCTACTATGATGGCCGACATCAAGGCGATGTTGGAAGTCAACCAAGCTAGACAGACAACCGCCCACAATCAAAACAACTCAGGCCCTTCCATGGTACCTGATGTAACAGATAAAGAAGCAACTAGGGATACCCAACATACAGAGGAAGATGTTCATGAACCAAATAGTCGGGCGCAACAAAAAGCCTCACCTGTTGTCATCAACCTTGAAAAGGAGGAGAAGGGAAAACAAACTGTGAAGACAGAGGCAGAGGCTAAGAGATTGGCCAAGATCGAAGAATGCCTGAGCAGCCAAGGCCATGAGCTAGCCCGCTTCGACAAAATATCTCCTTTTGCTAAAATAGAGACTCCTCCAGACTACAGGGAGCCAGAGTTCGTGAGAAAATACAATGGGACAAGCTGTCCCCGTGCCCATCTCAAGTACTACCTGCGCAAGATGGCGCACTATTCAGATTACATTCCACTGTTAATGAACACATTCCAAGAGAGCTTGGCTGGCGCCGCTCTGGCCTGGTTCATTGAACTAGACTTGGAAG
Source organism: Rhodomyrtus psidioides (assembly GCA_021437785.1). Taxonomy (NCBI): domain Eukaryota; kingdom Viridiplantae; phylum Streptophyta; class Magnoliopsida; order Myrtales; family Myrtaceae; genus Rhodomyrtus; species Rhodomyrtus psidioides. The sequence continues at coordinate 39,802 of JAILYB010000166.1, read as the reverse complement.
ATTACGACGGATGGGAGAATCTTGCAGAGGATTTCCTCAGGCAATACAAGTTCAACACGGCTACAGCCCCAACAAGGGAAGACCTTCTGCGGACTTCGAAAGCAAGGGGCGAATTAATCAGGACATATGCCCAGAGGTGGCGAGCCTTGGCTACTCAAGTGAAGCCGTCAATCCCGGAAGAGGAACTAATCGATTTATTCCTGAAAGCACTCCCTTACGAGTACTTTGACAGACTGAACACTTCTGGATGGCAGACATTCGCACACCTGATTAAGGTGGCTGAGAGGCTGGAGTGGGCCTTGAGAGAAAGAAGGCCTCACGAAGCACCTGCTAGGAAACAGTATCCTCTGAGAAAGGAGAGAGAAGCCGGACTGGACATAGCATTTATACCAGATCCCCACAAGTTAAAGCCATTTGGCAATTCTAATCAGGCCAAAGGCGGATCATCCTGGTCAGCGCCGAAGGTACAAGAGCCTAGAAGAAAGCAACCCCAGAGGCAATTCTCTCAGCTCCCGAGACCTTTATCCAAGCTGCTCCCGATGCTGCTGGAGCAACACCTAGTGGCGAAAGAATCACCTAGGGCAAACCCTGCAAGATATCCTGGCTTTGATGAGAGCCAGACCTGTGCCTACCATATGGGCGAAAGGGGGCATAATGTGGATAACTGCTATGTCCTGAAGCTGAAAGTGCAAGCCCTAATCGATGGTCAGATTTTGAAATTTGATAATGCAGCCCCAAATATACAAGAAAACCCACTTCCAGATCATCAAGCAGTAGGGGCAATATTCACCGAAGAAGAGGAGGATTACCTTAAACTAAAGGTAGATATGCCTAAGCTGGACGCCCTGCTAATAACCGCTTCATCATACCTAAAAAAAGGGGAGATCTCAATTGACCAAAAGAAGTTATGTATCGCTAAGATGATGAGCTTGGGGATAGTATCCGACATTACTAATGAAGAATTCGAAGGGATTGAAGCATCTCTATCTTTGAAAGGAAACCACTTCTTGATCACAGCTAAGCAGAGTAGCACCTATGGTACCTCACGTGAGAAATTGGCAAACGATCTGGGACCGGCCATTCAATCAGGAGAAGAATTTGAAGAAGACGAAGTAGAAGCCAAGAGGAGAAGTCTAGCAGACCTTAAGTTTATGGCTGACGCACTTGAGAAGGGCGAAATTATAGACAACCTGGGTCAAGATTCTGGAGGATACAATTTCAAGGTGAAATATTCGGCCCCTCCCAGCTTTTATCAGAAGATTGAAGATATCATACCGGACGGATGGGGAGGTATGGATGATCTCTCTCAACCAGGAACCTCAAACGGTATGGAAGAACTCGACAACGCCGTATTGATGATCGAAGTAGCCACGACCGTGGTGATTAGATTGGATGAGCTGGATAGCCTAAGCGGGGTGGAAGATTGCCCAGTCAGGCCTATCGTGATTCAATTGCCTCAAGAGGAAGGAGGCGACACGGCGGGACCAGAGACATCTCGTCAGACAACCGTAACGATAAAAGTCCCCCCAGTAGAAGAGTATGATCCTAAAACAGTCCATTGGGACTATGGGACCACACAAGTAGATGCAGTAATGAGGTCTGGAAGATTTTATGCCCCCAGAGAGGGTGAACCTGAAAAAAGGGAGGTCTCCAAGGAAGATGCCGAAAAGCTCATATCGATCATCAAAACCAGCGAGTTTGAAGTAATAGAGCAGCTAAGGAAGATGCCCGCTCAGATATCCCTATTAAACCTATTCATCAATTCAGAGAAGCACAAGAGCGCGCTGTTGAAGGTATTCAACGAAGTACATGTCCCTGAAACAATTAATGAGGTACAACTAGGGGACTTTGTAGGAGCAATTCTTTTAAAAGACCAATTAAGCTTCTCTGACGAGGACTTCCCCATGGAAGAAAGAGGGCACAATAAGGCTTTATACATCTCCGCCCAATGTAACGGCAAAAGAGTCGCACACGTATTGATCGATAATGGATCAGCCTTTAACATTTGCCCTTTGGCTACCATAAGGAGGCTGGGAATCAAGGAAGAAATGATCAAGGCATCCAAGACAGCTGTAAGGGCATTCGACGGCATGAGGAAGACTGTAGAGGGAGAGATCGAGCTTGACGTATTCATCGGCCCGACAAAATTCTCTGTAAACTTTCAAGTAATGGATCTGCCCAGTGCATTTGGATTCCTGCTAGGAAGACCTTGGATCCATACAGCAGGAGCTGTCCCTTCGAGCCTGCACCAAAAACTACGTTTCGTTGTAGATGGGAAGGTGATTACCGTACATGGGGAAGTCGACCTCCAGGCATACCAGAACAGTGCCATTCCCTATATTGAGCCTGAAGAGAAAACAGAAGCAAGCTATCATTCCCTAGAATTGGTAGCAACAGTTCATACCCCAGTAGGGTCGAAGATGAGAACTCCCTACATCTCAGAAGCCAGTCTTCTACCAGCTAAGATGCTGCTGACATACGGGTTCAATCCCGAAAAAGGCCTAGGCAAACATAATCAGGGTATAAATACCCCACTACAGTTGAAGGCTAATCCACATAGAATGGGCTTGGGGTACCAGAAGTATCCCATGAATGAATCCGTCCCGAAAGCAACAGGCCGAGGCCGAGGCAAAAGCCTGGGACGCCAGGGAGGTGAAAGCAGCATGAATAACTCATTCATCGGTTCTCCAACCTGGAAGGGCAGGTTTCGGATGTTCAGGAATCCCTTAAGTACCTACTTCGACCAGAACTCCAAATGCCTATCTGAAGAGGATATCACTTCGCCGATGGAACCAGATCTAACAAATCCTTTTCTTGAAGATGACTCTGTGAATGTCATCATGGAGTGGTTGGACAGTGAAGCCACTTCTTCTGAGTAAATAGACTCTTCCTTCATCTTTAAATACTGCGTTTAGAACTTTCTACATTTCATTGTATTTTCTTTCCTTATTGTACGCATAGGGAAATGCCTTTGGATCTCCGGCCGTTGGTCCAAATAGCACATCTTGTAACGCGGCCCATTTCACATTCAATAAAACCATGCATGTTTTTGTTAAGGACATATGGAACCACAAATCAGCCCGATGATGATAATAGTCTTCCATATAGAAGCTTGAGGCCTGATTTGCCATATGATTGCTAATTTTCAAAAAGATTTCTATGGGGCCGGGATGTCCAATGACATGAGGACTAGTCCATTGGCACCTATACCTGTTTCGAAAACTTTTTCAAAAAAGACTTTTCATGATCATGCATGTCATTTTTATGGAGCACAAACTAACCATACTCATGACATTTCAGGCATATCATCTCAAACATGCATACCAGGTTGTTACAAAATTCAGATCCCTCCATTAACCACTCCTATAACATCGAGGAAGAGGAAGACAAGGATTATGCATCTATCCGAAGAGATTGGAACACCTTTGAAGAGTCAAAGCCTCCTACCTCAGAAGAACCAGTCGTTATTAATTTGGGAGACGCTGCGAACGTCAAAGAGGTCAAGATCGGCGGACACCTATCCCGAGATGAAAGGCTCGAGTTCACCAAGCTACTAAAAGAATATTAAGACATCTTCGCATGGTCTTACGCGGATATGCCAGGACTAGATCCTAAAATTGTGGAACATGCATTACCCACGAATCCCGGCATCAAACCTGTCAAACAGGGCAGCAGACGGATGAAAGCCGAGTTAGAAGACAAGATTAAGGAAGAAGTCATGAAACTTCTTAGGGTAGGCTTCATTGAAGCTATCCCATACTCGGACTGGATTGCAAATATAGTCCCCGTCATGAAGAAAGACGGAAAAGTTCGGATCTGCGTAGATTACCGAGATCTGAATAGAGCAAGCCCAAAATATGATTTTCCACTTCCCCACATTGATGTATTAGTGGACAGTACGGCGGGTTACGAATTATTCTCATTCATGGATGGATTCTCGGGATACAACCAAATCTTCATGAAACAAGAAGACAAGCCCAAGACTGCATTTACCACACCCTGGGGAAATGTTTGCTACAAAGTCATGCCATTTGGATTGAAAAACGCCGGGGCCACCTACCAAAAGGCTATGGTCACATTATTCCATGACATGATTCACAAAGAGATTGAAGTATATGTCGATGACATGATCGCTAAATCCAAAAAAGAACAGGATCACATACAGGTATTAAGGAAGCTGTTTGAGCGCCTGAGCAAATACAAGTTAAAGCTGAACCCCAACAAATGTGTGTTTGGGGCAAGATCTGGGAAACTCCTTGGATTCATAGTCAGCAACAGAGGCATTGAGATTGATCCCTAAAAAATTCAAGCCATCCACGATTTATCAACTCCATCCACAGTGAAAGAGGTGAGAAGCCTTCTAGGGAGATTGAACTATATTGCCAGGTTCATCAATCAGCTGTCTGATGTGGCTAAGCCAATCTTCAAATTGCTTAAGAAGGGCTCGAAAATAACATGGGATGCTGAGTGCAGCAAGGCATTCCAAGTGATCAAAAACTATTTGATCACACCACCGGTGCTTGTGCCACTAATTCCTGGTCACCCATTGACCTTATACCTGGCCATACGACAAGAGTCCTTGCGAGCCTTACTTGCCCAAACAAGCCCGATGGATGGAAAAGAAAGGGCCATCTATTACTTGAGTAAGAAATTCACGCCATCTGAAGCAAAATATATATCAGTTGAAAGGGCCTGCGTAGCAACGGTATGGGTACTTCGCAGACTGAGACAGTATACCCTACACCACCATATCCAGCTCATAACAGAGAATGATCCTATCAAATACCTCCTGGAGAAACCCGCTCTAATTGGGAAATTAGCAAAGTGGCAGGTGATGTTGTCTGAATTTGACATCAAGTGTTCTCCACAGAAGTCGGTAAAAGGGAGAGCTATAGCTGACATGCTGGCAGAAAACCCGTCAAGCGGTGAGTCCCCTGAAGTAACGAACACAGAAGGTCGAATTCTGAACTTAGCAGAAGATAAGTGGATCATGTATTTCGATGGTGCTGTCAATCTATCAGGGGCAGGCACTGGGGCAGTATTGATATCCCCAGATGGTCAACATCACCCTGTCGCGGCAAAGATAACTTTTCCTTGTACCAACAATATTTCGGAATATGAGGCATGCATTCTGGACCTACGGCTGGCCATTTCTATGAAGATACCTAAGTTGCAAGTTTTTGGAGATTCCATGCTCATCATTCTACAGACACAGGGGGAGTGGAAGACGAAAGATGCAAAGCTCATCCCTTATCACGAATACCTTGAAGAATTGATACTTAAGTTCGAAGAAGTGTCATTCGAGTACCTATCAATGTCTCACAATCAGTTTGCAGACGCATTAGCCACCCTAGCTTCGATGTTACAAACAACTGAAGGGTTGGATGTAGAGCCTCTGAGGATCGGCATTGTTGAAAAGCCAACTTATTGTATGCTAATCGAAGAAGAATTTGACGGAGAACCATGGTACTATGACATCAAGAATTACCTCTCAAAAGGGGAATTCCCTGAAGGATGCCAATCAGGGGACCGAAAATATATAACCAAGATGGCCAGCAAGTTCTTCCTCAATGGACAAATTCTGTATAAGAGATCGTTCGATTCCACTCTACTGAGATGTGTAGATGCCAAAGAAGCAAATATTCTCATGAAAGAGATTCATGAAGGTGTGTATGGGCCTCACATGAACGGCCACCTCCTCGCCCTGAAGATCATGCGGCTTCGATATTACTGGATGACCATCGAATCAGACTGCTGTCAGCACGTCCGGTCATGCCACCAATGCCAAATATACGGGGATAAGATTAATACACCCCCGAACGAACTACACCAAATGTCTGAAGTATGGCCTTTCTCTATGTGGGGCATAGACATGATAGGGCCTATTAATCCGGCGGCTTCAAATGGTCATCGCTTCATCTTGGTAGCGATTGATTACTTCACAAAATGGGTAGAAGCCAGCTCTTACAAGAATGTCACTGCAAGAAATGTGGCAAGATTCATCAAAAGAGATATCATATCCCGGTATGGTACCCCTCAAGCGATCATCACGGATAATGGGTCCAACCTAAACAACAAGATCGTCGATGACCTACTGGATCACTTTAGCATTCGACATCTGAATTCGTCTCCTTACCGCCCACAGATGAATGGGGCAGTGGAAGCAGCCAACAAGAATATCAAGAGAATCTTGGCTAAGACAGCAGAAAACTATAGGGATTGGCATGAAAGGCTACCCTTCGCCTTAATGGCTTACCGAACGTCGATCAGGACTTCTACAGGGGCAACTCCCTACAGTCTGGTGTATGGAATGGAAGCAGTTCTGCCCGTAGAAGTTAAGATTCCCTCTTTAAGAGTCTTATCAGAGGGTAGATTCTCCGAGTCAGAATATTTCAAACACAGATATGAACAGCTGAATTTAATAGACGAGAAACGTCTCAAAGCCATTTGCCATGGACAAACTTACCAGAAGAGGGTAGCCAGGGCGTTCAATCGAAAAGTCAAGATCAGAAATTTCGAAGTAGATGACTTGGTAATTAGAAAAGTTTTGCCGAGTACTACCCATCCAGGAGGAAAATTCACTCCGAATTACGAAGGCCCTTACATTATCAAGAAAATTCTCACTGGAGGAGCATTGATTCTTGTAAACTCCGAAGGAGAAGAACTGGGGCACCCTGTAAATTCAGATGTTGTGAAGAGATATTACCCGTGAAATAAAATCAGATTCCAGTCATACGACTTATCCCGAATTGAGCATACCCTTCATAATAGTCATTGCATAAACACATCATGCATCCACGCATACACTAGCATGTGTTCAATATTGCAGGACCCAAGGAAACAAGGTCACAATAAATTGGAATGCATGATCGAGAGGAATTACTGCCGCCGTGGTCAGATTTTCATAAGTCTATCTATTCCCAGTGGAACGCATGGTCAAGGGTAAGGTGTATCGTTCTAATTTTCTGAAAATTCGAGAGCATACGCTGACACATTCCTTTTATATTTTCCAGGAATCTCAAGCCGCGCTAGGCAAGTAAGTATTCCTTTCCCAATCTTTTAGGTTTTTGAGACTGTCAGAATCGTCATCACCAGAACCTAAAAGCTCCTTGAAAAATAGCATGCATCCAATTATCATGTTTATAAAGATGCAGAATTCCCACAGTTATGACATTAGCATTCATGCTCAGACTTGGAGGTTATCTAAACATGGTCGAAATATATGTTGTGCATCATAAATCTCCTTTAAGGGTAAGTTATGGAGAAAACAAAATGAACTTTTCAAACAAAAGTTGTTTAAACGGTTCACAAGGATGTTTGCGCAGAACAAGAGGCAAGCCAAATCCAAACACGTCCTATACACACTCAAGAGATGAGCGAAGTGGTGAGGGTAGCAGGGCCTTGACCTACGGGCGTAAGGATTATTCGCAGTAATTACACAGATTGAAATGGCGGAGGCATTCGTTTCTCTATCATAAACACTACAGGTGACCATTGATAACCCTTTGAATGACGGTTTCATTTTTTACCCCTGTCAAGAACCACCCCACACTGGGGCAAACTGGAGGTACGTCCAGCGATATCAGGAGGTAAATGGTTAGAAGTTCTCTTGCTCAGACTTGCATCAATCTTCGTGTGTTGCTTGTCATTTTAACTTCTATGGTAATTCAAGTGCTTTAGGATGACGAAAAGCATTCGTTTATCTATCCTATACACTTTTACCTTTGCGCTGCCCAGTTGAGCCTATACGTTCATTTCACAAACCCATTGGTGATCATTGCATATTCCAAGACGGAAGCGACGTCCCTTCAAGAGCGGAAGAGTTCAAAACACGGGATTTGTGAAAAATTCATAGATTAATGTTTGAGTGCTGAGATTCAAGTTGTACATCTAGCACACTCATTTGAAAATTCTGATCCCCAAAAGAAAAGAAAAGATGGGATCTCAAAAAGAAAGAAGAGAGAAAAATTCAATCTTCGGCATCAAGAAAAAGCAAAGTGCCTGGTAAAAGCAAGGCCAATGCCAATCCAAATACTTGTACACTTGTGAATCATGTGTTTGATCTTGTAAATGCCAAAAGATGGCATGATACCTTTGTATAGGTCACTAGTGAGATCTGATTGTAAAAGAAAATCCCAAGGGAGCTGGACAGCAAAGGGTACTCTCAGATTATGTCACATTCAGATGATGAAAGCGTAGACAAGATGTTGACGCCGTCTCAACACAAAAGAGATATGCTCTTCAAAGACTATCAATGCACTTCAAAGACTGAAGACGCTCTTTGAACCAGAAGGGACAAGATGGCGGCAAACTTGCAATGATCACCAATGTTAAACCCTTCGCGTATTCTGAGCCAAAAACAAGCCTTTTTTGGCCCCCAAACCTACCTACGTTACAACCCTGAAAAGCCTTTTTTGATTAAGGCACTTGGATTGACATAGGGTTTAATGTCTAAGCTTAGCTCGAAGAAGTTCGAGCAAGATTATTTCTTTCTCATTTTGCAGGTTTCTTGACTTGTAAACCTGGAGCAAATATTGAAGACTTCTCTTCGAAAGCCTTGACTTGCACGCAAGTCCCCTTTGAAAACCGTTGACCAAGCCCAACATTACGGTCCCTTGGAAGTCCTCCTGATCGATCGAGGTGTATTCACTGCGAATGATCCTGAACCCTACGCACAGGTTTGATAGGAAGTTCGAGCGCATTCTTGGTAAAAGACCATTATCTCAAAGCAGTGAGAAGTCCTCTTTGATGAGAATACTCCGTTGGACATTTTAACCAAACTCTTTTGGTAATTTCAGATTGTTTGTTTCAAACTTTCCCCACAAGGAATTTTTGATCACTTCCGTATGTTGCAAGGTGTTTTGGATAACCTCCAGCATCATAATGCATTCATTGAAATTTTTTCATGACTATGATATAAGTCATAAAGTACCGTCAGTTTGACATCAGATACCACTCAAAGACCATTGATGTGCCTTTGGTAAGAAAATTTTCAGATTGGAGCTTCTGCAAGATTCTTGATGACTTTAGCTCCTAAAATGGCTTGTATCACTCTTGATGAGAAACGTTTAACATGTCTAAACTTCTGCAGAATTCCTGGCAATCCCAGATCTCAGAATAACACAACCTCTCTTGGTAAGAAAGAGTTTACATGTTCAAGCTTCTGTAGGACCCCTGGTATCCCCAGACCTCAGAATGCTACTTCTTTTGTGAAGAATATATTTCAAGTTTAAACTTCTGCAGGACCCCTGGTAACCCCAGGTCTCAGAATGACACATTTCTATAAGAAGGAAAGTTTATATGCTTGAGCTTCTGACAGATTCTTGGTAACCCCAGATCCTAGAATGCTATTGTTCTTGGTTAAACTTCTATAGGAATCATGGTAACCCCAGATTCTAGAAGGATGCCTTGCTTTGTGAAGAAGAGCTTTCAAGTTTATTTTCCTGCAAGATCCTTGGTAATTCCATATCTCGGGAAAACAGATTTTTATGAACAATTTTGTAGGTTTGATCTTTCTGCAGGATGTCTGGAGTGCCCAGATCCCAGAATGTCACCTTCAATGTCAAAAAGGACAATCTTCGAAATCATCCCTCTGTGAGATTTCAAATTTACAGGATGCCTGGAGTACCCAGATCCCAGAATGTCACCTTCCATGTCAAAAGGACAATGTTTGAAATTATCTCCCTGTGTGAGATCCCAGTGTTACAGGTTGAAACTTTCTGCAGGATACCTGGAGCTCCCAGGTCCCAGAATGTCACCTTCAATGTCGAAAGGACAATATTCAAGATAGTCTTTCTGCGAGATCTCAGGTAGCCCTTAGATCCCAGAAGAATCTTATCAAAGTTTTTGCAGGTTTAAGTTTTCTGCAGGATACTTGGAATCCCAAAATCCCAGAATAACGCCTCGCGTATCGAAAGGACAATTTTCAGAATCAGCTTTCTGTAAGGTTCTAGGTAACCCCTAAACCCAAAATAGCTCATGTGGTAAAGCCTCAAGGTTAGGCACGCCTCACTTGTATGAATCCTAGTTAATTCCTTAGAATATAGGATCAAAATGTCCGACAATCCCTAAGAGACTGGGTGCGTCATCCATAGGTTCCTAGCAGAGAGGAGTCCTATTCATGGTCTGATCCACCATACGGATCAAAACTTCTGACAATCCCTAAGAGACTGGGTGCGTCATCCATAGGTTCCTAGCAGAGAGGAGTCCTATTCATGGTCTGATCCACCGTACGGATCAAAACCCCGACAATCCCTAAGAGACTGGGTGCGTCATTCACAGGTTCCTGTCAAGTATAGGAATCCCATGTTGGTACGGCCTACCATACAGGCTAGAGTTTAATCGCCCTAGGATACTCAAAAGACGAGTCCCTAGGTATTCACTTGAACCCGCTATACACCGCGCATGCCGCACAAGCATCAGGCAGGTGATCAACAGGTAAATGGCAGGTGGGTCTCTCTACTTTCTCTCTCACTTCGGCTAAAGAGTGAAGAACAGAACGTTCACCAGCAGGACAAGAAAGATTGAGTGTCAAGATTCGTTTTTCTTTTCCCTAGTCGAGTCGGTCTAGACTCAGGCGTCACCTGTCTTTGAGAGAAACCTCTCACGAGATTCCTCTCAAAGAGGGGCAGCTGTTGACACCTGATTTTTTACCCAGCCTTTTTATTTTTTGAAAAATCACAAAAAATTCATAAAAAGTCAAAAAATTACAAAAACAACTTTGGTGGCCTTGGCCAAGCCCAAGGAACCATTCTTGACAAAAAAAAATAATTTTTCATATTTTTCAAATTTTTTAATATTTTTTAGAAAATAGAAAAAATACCTAAAAATCAAGAAAAATAGAATTTGAGGTCACACAAATATGGAAAAATATCCAATATTTTTCTTTTTAATCCCTTGTATTTTCGACCTCACAAAAAATCCAAAATCAGATTCAATTTTAGGTGTTCCTTTGTAACCCGTATTATTGAATTTGAAGAAAAAATAACAATTGAGTCTTTTAATTTGCAATTTTGGCATTTTTTAAGATCTTGACATTCAATCTAACTATCCCCTATTTCAATTTAGCCCAATTGTTTGCGCAATTTGCTCAATTGCATGGATTTGACAAAATTATATATTAAAATTGCATTTTAGTCCTTAAAATTAAGCATAATTGAAATTACTTTCAATTCAAGGGCTATCATTGCAAATTAAACATGCTACCCAATGGATTTCACCATTTTAAATCGATTGGCATAGGTGGTTTGACCCAATTTGATCATTTGCACCCTCAATTACACAATCCCCAATTTCCAATTAAATGGGAATTTGGGGGGTTTTTTAGAAATTGATGAAAATTTTTGGGCAAAACCACATTTCTAGATAGAATTCATGCCCTAGATTCGATTATGAGGTTCAATTGCAAAATTTTCCCATTAATTTGGGATTAATTTGAAAAATCCTGTTCGGAACCGGTTCAGACCGGTCAGACCGCCGGTCAGACCGGTCGAACCGGTCCGCTACAGTGTCGTCTTCCCCAAAGAGCTCGAGCAGATGAACAGTAACCTGCCGAGCTTTATAGATCAAATTGAAGGTCAAGTCACCCGCAATCGAAGACTAATTGGTGGGGGTTTAACACTTGAGATCATCCCCCGTCAATTGACGCCGGAATCAAGGCCAATGGTCGCCGGAGGAAGGGGTAATCAGTCGGTCAAGTTCTGAAGCTGCAAAAAGTCAACAAAATCAAACGCAGCTCAAATTCGTACCAAATTCGCGTGAGAAGGAACCCGCCGGAGAACCAAACGGAGTTAGACGACTCACCCATCTTCCCCGACGCCGTTTGGACCTAAAATCACGTAATGGCACGTGCTGTTGGAGTCAGTTGGAACTCCCCAAATCGGCGCCAAAATTCCCAGGAGCTATATAAGCTCGTGATCGCTTTCAGTTGAGAGGGAGGAGGGATTCAGTTGTAGAAGTTGAAACTGAATCGAGAGAGAAAGAGAAAACGCGAAGCAGAGCTCGTTCTCCGACCCCCGTCGTCGAGAATTTGAGCTCGAATTGCAGGGCGCGGGTTGGGTCTTCCCAGGCCAAACCAAAGCCACACGAGGCCACCAGAAGGTCGCCCAAAGTCCCCGGAATCGATCGCCGCCGGCCGCGCACAAGGAATCCGCGAGAACAGGTGAGTCGCAGTCTCAGTTTCCTCCTTGAGCATTCATGGCGATTCACACATTCCATGATCATTCTTTCAATTTGTGTGTGCGTTCCGTTCCCTAAACACCACTGACCATGTTCGCATCTTGTTTTTGCATCGATTTCACTCACATCCCCCGAATCGAGTCTTCGAATTTAGCCTCCATAGCCGACTCTTGCCCAGCCAAATCTGGGCCGAGCGAGCTCAATCGGAGCTCGAGGTAATTCTTCTGCACTTCCTACTGTGTCGACCTATGAATCAATTGATCTGATTTTGTGTAGTCTCTGCGATTGAACTCACATGGCCGTACTCGGCACCTAGCATGATTCTTATGATTCTATGGGTTAGATGTCGAGATTCTCAGATATGTTAAAATAGAGGTTGTTGCGAGTCGATTGCCACCGGTCTCGCTCCGATCCGTCAAGATTCCACCGTTAGATCACCACCGGAGAAGCACAGCCGTCCGTTCTGCCGGAGTCGCGAGGTTGAAGACGAAGTTGACGTGGCGCGGTCAGCGAGTCAGCGTCCTAGGTGGCAAAGTGTCATTGGTCCACGATAGCGTCAAGTCAGCTCGACCGTTAGTCTGTTAGGGCGAGTCAGCATTAGATCGAACGGCCTAGGTTAATCGAGTTTATTAAATGAGGACCGTCCGATTAGAAATTAGGATAATTCAAAAATGGTTTTTAATCAGAAAAGCAAAACTGGTTGAGACGACACCGTTTGGGTTAGTAGTGGAGCGGCGTCGTTTAGGATAAGTGGGTATGGACGGTTCAGATTAAGTCCTATGTTCTAATCGTGGCCATAGATTTAGTAAGTCAATCAAACGGTCCCGATCGAGTCATCGTTCAATCTAGACCGTAGGTTCCAGTAATCAGATCTAATGGGCGCGGACAAGCCACACGGCGTGATGTAGGCCGTCAGATCAGATTAGGATAATCCGAAAATAAAAAATGAAATGCGGCGTCGTTTTGGAGCCGGGGTTCGCGCGTGTCCGGGTCTGGGCCGGGTTCCGGCCCGAGTGGGTCGGGTCGACCCGGTCCGAATCATTTTTTTTAATAAAAAAATCAGAAAATGATTTTAAAAATAAAAAAAAATCAAAATCAGAAAAATCCTAGAAAAATCCAAAAAAATGCTAGAAAATGCCAGAAAATTCCGAAAAAATGTGAAAAATTGTGGAAAAATCCTAGACACCCCGGAAATCCCCAAAAATCGAGGATTGACCACATACAACTGGTCAATCCTATTTTTGGGGTTTGCTTGTCCATTCTTCCAAGATTTGACGATATTACCCTTTAGGGGTAAGTCGCCTCTGCTGTGTAGGCAAGATAAGGCCGATAATGCCAAGGTAAGAATTAGGGTCGATTAGACGACCAATTCTTAAGTTTGGGTTTCGAGTCCCGCCCCTTTTCTCAAAATGACGATTTCGCCCTTCAATGTGAAAATTGTCTTTCTTGTCTTAATCGAGTTCTGAAAATTGCTTAAAATTAGAGTTTGGGTCAGGTGGACGACCAACCCTAATATTTAAGATTTTCAGTTCTCATCCTTGTCCAAAATGACGATTTTACCCCTCCGAGGGTAAAATCACTTTTAAATTCCAGAAAAAAACCTGAAAATTCCAGAAAAATAGGAAATGGATTGGATTGATGGCCAATTCTATTCCTTTGTCTTTTGACTTCCCAATTCATCTAAAATGACAAATTTACCCTTTTTTGAGGTGGATTGTCCCCGAATTGTTCAAAATTACGATTCTTCCCCTCATGGGCAAATGATGTCCAAATCACTCCTAAGCCTTGATTGATATTTCTCTAGGCTAATAGGGCCTCATTAGGGATACCATGCTGATTTCATGTGTTTTATCCGCATGCACTGGATCCTTGATTTGCGCACTTATTTCTATTGGTTGTGAGTGATAGGATAGTATTTCCCATCTGCATGAACTCCTAGATTTAGGATCTGTACCCCACTCATCTGTATGAAATCTTAGGATCAGATAAACCATTCAGCTTAGGTACCGAAAGGGCGTCAACTCTGACAGTTGGCGTAACTAAGTCCCCGAACCCACTTCTCTGGTTTCCGCAGAATCGAATAGACCACTCCCAACTATTCGATAGGGTTTCCGATCGTACCCTCCACGAAACGATTGGTGGCGACTCCTTGGCATGTACACTCATCACATGTCACTAGACCACACTGAAGGTCGACCACGTATATCCAGCAGTTGCGACTTGGGTAATGGACCTTGGGAGAGGCCCGCGTCCGATCAAGCCAGTGATCGGGCGGCCCATTAACCCTTGCTAGCCCATTTAGATGGCGCTCGGGAGAGGGTCGCGACAATAATAAGCTTAAATTTTCATCATCTCTATTCATCACGCAGTGAATAGAGGCGATTATCCGTGTGAGTGGGCTAATCTCTCATCTGTCTGACATACCTCCTCAAACTAATATACTGAACATTAATATGCACAAATGTTACACAAAATCATAGACAATGATAACAAATATCATTAAAGCATTAATTGTCATAGGCATCAGTAATGATAACAAATATCATTAACTCATTAACTGCGAACTTTGGGGAACATAAAAAAATTCAATACTCTAATTTCTACGCCCTTCTAGAGATTCTAACGCAAAGAACTAATCTTTCATGTCAACAAATGACCAAGTTAAAACATCTCTTGTAATACATTTCATCATAGGATTTGCTTTCATTCTATGCGTAGATATGTACTATATGTTCACATCTTTTTATACAAACATGTCTTCCACAACATCATATTCCGAGTCGATACGTTTGGTCTTGCAGTGGATCCTTAGTGTAAGCTCTTGCTACTTAACTATCACAATTAACTAATAATTGGACCTGTAGCATTCTTGGCAACACTTTATTGATCCAAACATCTATCAAGTCAAAGAACCTTTTATACTACTGCTTATAACACCACGAGAATATCTTCCATCGTGGATAAGGCCATGCACATTTGCTTCTTACTTTTCCATGATATGGCACCATTACTCAGTAAGAACGCAAATCCATAGGTAAAATTCCTCTCATCTATATCTCCCCCTCAATCAATATCAATATTCTTTCAAGGTGCAGATCTCTACCTTGAATATTCAGTAAATTGATCAGCAATACTTTCAGATACCTCAGAATTCTATTGACGACAATTTAGTACGCTTGACCTCTATTGGATTGGTACCTACTTACCATTCAAACTGAATAACAAATATCATGTCTTGAACATATCACAGCATACATTGAGCTACTAACAGACTAGCATATGGATCACGTTCCATTTCTTTATCTCCTTATGGAGTCTCAAGACACATATTTCGGCTCAAACATTTACCATTTGTAATAAGAGTATATCATCAACTTATAATGATAAAATCACAAATTGATTTTAGGATCTTTAGATATACACATTGGCCTTTATCAATTGTTACAAAATCATATGCCACTAAGACATCATGAAAAACATATATATCAATTTCTCAAAGACTGCTCAGGGCCATATACTTGGCCTTCATTCACAACTCCTGTAGGTTGTACCACATAGGTTTCTTCTATTAATTCTCCATTGAGAATCGCAGTCTTTACACTTTTGATGTAATACAAGATCCATACTCATTACTATTACCAGAATAAGGTGAATTGATTATCACGATTCACCATAAGACGAGCCTTATATTTCTCAATCAAGCCATCAGTTTTACACTTTCCATTGGCTTTGTGTCCATTCGAAAGATCAACTAGTTCTTATACTTGGTTTGATCTCATTGACTCCATCTCTTTTTCCATTGCTCATATCCATTTTTTTTAACCAGGGCAAATGTCATTTACATTTCTTGGCTCATTCTCTTATTCGCCAAATTGGAGATTGCACATTTAGTACATCATTCTCCATTACGCTTCCATTTGGATCAGACAACGACGACATCTTCTTCACATCAAGTGGTTGCAATTGAGACTAATTCGAAATAAATTCCCCACTTCTCACATTGCTCCCACTTGGATAAAATGTCCCAATAAAATCATTATCACTATCCAAGATTCAAACAGAGAATAATTTTCACTTATCTCGCCCTTTTTGGAAATTCATTCACTAAGAATGTGACATCTCGTGATTCAAATTCAGTTACACTTTCCACTTTCTTGCTCACCTATAGTACTTGCTCTTTTGAGTGGTCTTAGTATTTCACGAAGATACTCTTTTTGCCTCTAGAGCTCAATTTCCCATACTTGTGGAAGAACACGTGTGTTTTAACTGTGGTAAAAAGGGTCATTTTGCTCAGAAAATATTTCTCACATTTATTAAATTTGCTAAATGTTGAACTTATTAAAATTCCACTATTACATGGTCTGTGACCCTTAGATCTACAATCCACAAAGGATAAAATTCAATTACCAAAACTGAACTACATATATATGTACATTTTTAAGTGCACAAAGGGATTCTAACTTCTTTAACTCATCACAATTGTGAGCAAAATGACCATTTTTACCACAGTTAAAACACTTCACTTTTGAAATGTTTTTCTTAAAAGGACATTTTCCTTTTCCATGTCGGTTAAACTTTAATTTCTTTTCTGGAGATCTGTTCCCTTTCTTTTTCACTTCTCGACATTGAAACTATTGCCAGTAGCACGAAGCCCCATTTAAGTTAGAACCAGTACTCTAGTTCAAGACGGCACATAGCATCCTCAAGAGTCTTTACTCTTTATTGTGGATTTTCATAAACACATAGCTATGAGGTAAAGAACAGATTAATGCTTGCATTTGCTACTCATCAAGTCAAATTGTGGTATGCATCTTACAATTCACTTCTCATGTTTGACATACACCTCAAAATGTTGTTTCATATTCTGCCCATAAGGCATCATATAGACGTGAAATCTTAAAGTGATCTATCCCAAGTTGGTGAACAATATCTAACCAAACTTACTTTTTACTGCCTCCCACTTGACTATGGCATTTTCATAAATGCATGGACTCATGCATAAAACTATTTTCATGCTACTTAGCAACATAATGCGAGTATTAGAGTACATCTTGTTCAATACAGCAAATGCCTCTTTTTCCTTCTATAGTATGCAGTATTTCTATCTTCAGGTACTTTCGTAATTAGGTTAAGAGCTTCTAGTGTTTTTTTTTTTTTTCTATCAGATACTGGATTCTCACATTCCAGTTTTCATAATTCTCGTCGTCTAATTTCTATTCTAATCAGGCTTAACTACGATATTCCAAGAAGTTGAAGCCATAATATTTGAACACAAAGTTCTATAGACATGTAATCACGATCTATTGATGCCTAACATTTATGCATCTATTTTACACTAACTAATTATGTTAATGAATAATTTCACATAAGGTCTCAAAGTCAAAAGTTCACTATGTTCCTAATCATCGTCTGAGAATCCTCTCTTGAAATTACCATTACATAATCATTTATGTAAAATCGAGTTCACTGAAATTACTAAAATTTTTTAGAACTCCCCACTCAAATAAAGATCATAATTTATACTATGATCACCATATCTCGTAATCATAACATGACATAGTATGATTTGAACTACTATACAATTAATTCACGCATCAAATCATACTCTAATTTCATATACAAGATATGGATAGCAATTAATCTAAACTTTATACATGTTATCATCAATCATCATATAAGCATGTAAGCCATCCTCAATATTAAAATAACATGGATGAGAAATAATCTAAAAACAATAAAAAAAAATCCGTGTATTAAGAGGATTCATACGTATTTTATAATTTTACGTTCATCAAACATGCTTATATAATATATCAAATCGAAGAAAATTTCGATACGAACGTAATGGTACCTCGCACGTCCCAATCGGAGCTCAAACGAGCCCGTACGAGCCGATCAAACTTTTAGCCCATTCGGTCAACGCGTGGTCAACGGTCAAAGTTGACTTGAGGGACCAAAGCGCAATTTCAATAAAGATCAGGGACCAAATTACAATTTATGAAAAGATCGAGGACCAAATGGTAATTTTTAGAAATTTCGGGAATCAAAATGCATTTTTTTTAGAAAATACTCCTATTGCAAGAGGTGAAGTCTGAGCCGAAGATGTGTCCTGAGACTCCACAAGAAAAAAATAAAGAAATGAAAAGTGTTCCATATGCTAGTGTTGTCAGAAGCTTAATGCACACTATGTGTGTAAAAGACTTGATATTTATTATGTAATTGGAATGGTATGTAGATACCAATCCACTACAGGTCAAGTACTTTGAATTGCCGTCAAGAAAATTCTGAGATATTTGAAAAGTACTGCTGAATTTTTATTGAGTTATCAAGGTAGAGATTTGCACCTTGAAGGCTATGTTGATGTTGATTAAGGAAAATGTTTAACTTTGCGTTCTTACTTAGAAATGGCGCCTTGTGTTAGAATAGTAAGAAGCAAAGGTATATAGCCTTATCCACGATGGAAATTGATCTTGTGGCATTAAGCAAACGTGTATAGCCTTATCCACGATGGAAGATGATCTCGTGGTGTTATCAATAGCAGTACAAGAGAATGTTTGGCTTATAAGATGTTTGGATTAGTGTGGTGTTGCTAAGGATGCTGCAAGTACAATTATTAGTTGATTGTGACAGCCAAGCAACAAGAGGTTACACTAAGGATCCATTGCCAGACGAAGCAAATAGACATGCAATACGTTTTTGTGAAAGACATGGTTGTAAGAAAAGATGTGAACATACAATACACATACATGCACAGAATGATAGCAGCTCTTCTGTGAAGTGGGTACCTAGAGATGTTGCTCCTCAGTCATGTGTTAGCAAAAGGATATTGAAATCACTAGAAGTGCGAAAAGTGGGAGTACTGGATATTTATATTTCCCAATGCTCACAATTAATGGTATTTGTTATCATTATTGATGCCTATGAGTTTGTATGATATTTATGCATATTAATGCTTGGTGCATTATGTTGAGAAGGTATGTCAGACAGATGAGATTAGCCTACCCACACAGGTAATCGTCTCTATTTACTGCGTGATAAATAGAGATGAGACGATTTCAAGCTATTATCTAGGTGATAATTGAGAGCTGAAGCTTGAAAATTTTAAGGTCGCCTTAACGGAATGTTAAGATGAGGTCATAATATTTATTATGTACAAAAGTGAAATACCAAAGTGATATAGCCCACATATTTCACTTTATCTGTCTTAATGTCAGATGTGAGTTCTAAAAGATTCTTTTAAAGAAAGTAGATTTACGAATTCAAGCTAGACATTGAGTATGTCTGAACTATCATATGTACGGTATTAAAAGTGAAAAGACATACACTCCATGGGAAAGGAGAGAATACCGTAATACTTACTTCATATTACGTATGCATGAAACGACCAAGAAGAGTTGGCAAGAGTTTTTTGATCTCAACTCTATAGCCGTGTGAGACTCTTGAGGACAAAAGTTCCTCGAATTGAGTCCCCTTACGACTCTTACTTATTATCAAGATTTCTTTTTGGTGTTCGCTATCTTAGGGTGTTACCAATGGTCATGAGATTGATTCGACCTAATGGGACATTTCTAGAAAAGCGAGCTGGACTGAGATTGAGAGGTTTAAGGGAAGAGGAAGATCAAATTTGTTTGGATGTCACATTCAATCTTTGTGTTCACAGGTCGACCAATTGTGATTATTTGAGTTAATCATGATTGTGAATACAATGTATTGTGTTTGAGCGATCAAAGAGATCAAAGAGATCAAGAGAGATATGATGTAAATGTGACTGATTGATCTAAGGTACTGCATACTGAATCTACTCTGAGTTAACATGCCATTATAGAGATGCTATATACTCCCAACGGATGTATGGCAACTAGCTCTCGCAGTATGCTGGTCGCACGGATTATTTGTCGATATGAACTTTGCAGAAAAGAGAGAGAGAATTATGTTTAACCCTTCATGGGTGAGTGAGAGTTGTTGATCCTTCGTGGGGAAACGAGAATTAATGATAGTCCTTCATGGGCGAGTGGGAGATGTTGGATTATATGGGGGTGCACGGTAAGTACCGTGGTCCGCTCATGTAGGGCATCGCACCCATCGCACCCCTTGGCCAAAGAAATAACTGCCAGACGCAGTTATCTTAAAAACGTGATATTAGATCACGTTTTATCGTCTGTCGTTAGAATAGATAGAACGACGTTCTTCCAACGAAGAACACAGAGATGACGAAGATAAATTCTCCCGAACGTCAAACGGACAAACGCCTCTCTCGAGACTGCACTAGTGACTCTTAATCTGTGGAAATTACGGTACGTTCCTCGTGTGATGTGCTCGTTTACGATCAGTGATTCAAGATGATCCTAGGGCTGTAAATTCAGAGTAATTCCGCTCTGATACCAATGAAGGGAACCAATCCCTATTGCGCACAGCGGAATTACATGAATTAACAGCCCTAGGATCAATCTTGAGTCACTAATCGAAGAAGCATATCACAGAATGGACATACCTCGTAGCCACAGATTAAATGTCTACAATGCAGACCTCGAGAGATTGTTCGTCCATTGACGATCGGGGAGGAGAAGGGCGTCTGTTCGTCTTTTTGTCTACTATTTTTCTTTGGAAGAACGTCCGTCTATTTTAACGAACGACAGACAAAACGAAGAGACGTGATCTTTTATCATGTTTAAATTTGGTAACTGCCAAGGGATGAGATACCCTACATGGGCGGACCATGGTGCTTACGGTGCACCCCTATTTTCTAACATCTCCCACTCGCCCACGAATGCTATCCATAACTCTCACTTATCCACTTAGGATCAACAACTCACACTCACCCACGAAGGGTTAAATATAACTCTCTCTTTTCTGCAAAGTTCATATCGACAAATAATCCGTGCGACCAGCATACTGCGAGAGCTCGTTGCCATACATCCATTGGGAGTATATAGCAGCTCTTAAATGACATGTTAACTCAGAGTAGATTCAGTATGTAGTACCCTAGATCAATCTGTCACATTTACATCTCATATCTCTTGATCTCTTCGATCTCTTTGAGCGCTCAAACACAATGCATTGTGTTCGCAATCATGATTAACTCAAATAATCACAATTGGTCGACCTGCGAACACAAAGATTGGATGTGACATCCAAATAAATTTGATCTTCCTCTTCCCTTAAACCTCTCAATCTCTGTCCAACTCACTTTTCTAGAAATGTCCCATTAGATCGAATCAATCTCATGACCATTGGTAACACCCTAAGATAGCGAACACAAAAAAGAAATCTTAAGAATAAGTAAGAGTCGTGAGGGGACTTAATTCGAGGAACTTTTGTCCTCAAGAGTCTCACACGGCTACAGAGTTGAGATAAAAAAACTCTTGCCAACTCTTCTTGGTCGATTCATGCATACATAATTGAAGTACATATTACAGTAATCTCTCCTTTCCCATGGAGCGTATGTCTTTTTACTTTTAATACCGTACATATGATAACTTAGACATACTCAATGTCTAGCTTGAATTCACAAATCTACTCTCTTTAATAGAATCTTTCAGAACTCACATCTGGCATTGAGACAGATAAAGTGAAATATGTGGGTTATATCAATTTCGATATTTCACTTTCGGATATAATAAAAATTTTGACCTCATCTTAACACTTCTGTTAAGGCGACATAAAAATTTTCAAGCTTCAGCTCTCAATTATCACCTAGATAATAAGCTTGAAATCATCTCATCTCTATTTAACACGCAGTAAATAGAGGCGATTACCTGTGTGAGTAGGCTAATCTCATCTGTCCGACATACATTCTCAACATAATGAACCAAGCATTAATATGCATAAATGTCATACAGACTCATAGGCATCACTAATGATAACAAATACCATCAACTGTGAACATTGGGAAATATTAATGTCCAATACTCCCACTTTTATGCACTTCTAGAGATTTCAATATATGAAACTAATCCCTTTGCTAACACATGACTGAGGAGCAACATCTCTAGGTACTCACTTCACAGAAGAGCTGCTATCATTCTGTGCATGTATGTGTACTGTATGTTCACATCTTTTCTTACAACCATGTCTTTCACACAAAAAAAAAAACATATTGCATGTCTATTTACTTAGTCTGGCAACGGATCCTTAGTGAAAGCTCTTGTTGCTTGGCTGTCACAATCAACTAATAATTGTACTTGCAGCACCCTTAGCAACACATCACTGATCCAAACTTCTCTAAAGCAAAACATTCTCTTATACTACTGTTGATAACACCAGGGGATCATCTTCCATCATAGATAAGGCTATACATGTTTGCTTAACGCAACGAGATCAATTTCCATCGTGGATAAGGCTATACTCCTTTGCTTCTTACTACTCTAACACAAGGCGCCATTTCTAAGTAAGAACGCAAAACTAAACATTTTCCTCAGTCAACATCAGCATAGCCTTCAAGGTACAAATCTCTACCTTGATAACTCAATAAAAATTCAGCAGTACTTTTCAAATATCTCAGAATTTTCTTGACGGCAAATTCAAAGCACTTGACCTGCAGTGAATTGGTACGTATGCAGATTCACCTATATCTTTTATATAAAAAATTAGAACATAACCAATTCTGACTGTATCAATTGACTCCATCCTCAAACCTAGCAATTATTATATCATCAACATATAATGATAAGACCACATATTGATCTTTGGATCTTTTGATATATACTCAAAGATCCTCATCAATCATTACAAAATCATATGCCACTTGGCATAGTATATATCAGTATCTCGAAGACTGCTTGAGGCCATAAATCAATATCAAAAGTCGATATATCTTTTGTTCTTGGCCTTCTATAACAAACCCTATAGGTTTTTCGTGCAAAATTCTTCTTTTAATTCTCCATTGAGAATCGCAGTCTTTACATCCATTTGATGTAATCCAAGATCCACACCAATCACTTTCGAAATAAGGTGAACTGATCATACTATTTCACCACAAGACGAGCCTTATATTTCTCAATGGAGCCATCAGTTTTACACTTTCCATTGGCTTTGTGTCCATTCGAAAGATCAACTAGTTCTCATACTTGGTTTGATCTCATTGACTCCATCTCTTTTTCCATTGCTCATATCCATTTTTTTTTTAACCAGGGCAAGTCTCATATACATTTCTTGGCTCATTCTCTTATTCGCCAAATTGGAAATTGCACATTTAGTACATCATTCTCCATTACGCTCCCATTCGGATTAGACAACAACGACATCTTCTTCACATCAAGTGGTTGCAATTGAGACTAATTCGAAACAAATTCCCCACTTCTCACATTGCTCCCACTTGGATAAGATGTCCCAATAAAATCATTATCACTATCCAAGATTCAAACAGAGAATAATTTTCACTTATCTCGCCCTTTTTGGAAATTCATTCACTAAGAATGTGACATCTCGTGATTCAAATTCAGTTACACTTCCCACTTTCTTTCTCACCTATAGCACTTGCTCTTTTGAGTGGTCTTAGTATTTCACGAAGATACTCTTTTTGCCTCTAGAGCTCAATTTCCCATACTTGTGGAAGAACACGTGTGTATAGGAAGCACATCAAATTCTCAGTTCATACGGTATTATCATTGTATATTGCATTGTTTTCTCTTAGTAATGTTCTATTTTTTTTTATTGTCACGTGTGATTTTTGCTGTTACAAATATATAGATTAGAAGTCACATGGTTTGATGAAGGGGTTTTTATTTTTGCATAGGTTGCTTGGAGATTTTTTTTTTTTTTTTGTCCAATCCTTCCCCAAGTCGATCAATGCGTTGGAAATTACGTGTAGTCTAATTTCATTTTAGCCGAACACTTTTCTTCTTCACAATGCATACGTGAAAGTCTTCTAACTTGAATCAAGATTATTCGTTTGTTGGGGTCAAACCCGGCCTTTTTAAAATGTGTCAAACGATGTCGCTGGTGTCGGAGTTGCACCATGATTTCATTGTTATCTAACTCAAACCATTCTGTGAACATAGTAATATGCTACCCTGTTGGATTTTGCTGTTCTGCTTATGATTTTGATGTTCTGTTTATGTTTCGTTGTTCTGTTTGTGTTCTACAATTTTTTTTCTTTCTTTCTTTAATGTGTAGCTAAGTTAAAATTGTAGTTCAAGTAGTATAGAACCTGTCCATGCTTGAATCGGGTTGTATTTTTCTGTTAATCATGGTTAATTTCGATTTTTACTTGTGATTTTGTTGTTGCGATTTGCTGTTCAAAAATCATGTGATTGGGCCACTCGGATCTCTCATATAATTTGTTTCGCGATGTGTTCCATTTGTGTTTATGATCATCTTCTCAAGCTGATTGAGGGATAGTTGCAATTTAGATTCAGTGGGATCAAAACACTTCCTCAAAATGCACATGCAAAATATTTTGCATGTGCAAGTAAACATGAGGCATAGTTGCTTGTTTGGATGAAGATCTAGTGGTTTTTTATTTTATTTTTTGCAGAATACATTCTGTCACGCCCCAAACCCGGCGAGCACGCGAACATCCTACCAGGCCGTTCCTCTTATCAAGATATTACCCAGGATCCAACGGCCAACAACGAAATCAAGGCTTCTAAATGAGACGCATGTGGAAAGGTGAAACAACCCCATACAAATAAAACAATACAAGATGACTTAGGATGAAAAGATGTACACATCTCATAAATGTCAAAGTCAATTACAAATCTAATTCCAAACAATATATGGTTTATAAGGTCTCAATCAAAATCATCTAGATTTCCTCCAATCGACTTCCTCAAATGCCAACTCGTGGCAAGTTCGGGTTTCCATCGTCTGAAACCTGAAAAATATTATCCCACGACGGGGTGAGATATATAATCTCAGTAAGTCAAACCTAACCCTAAACAAAGCTGCCAGTACCTCTAGACACTTTTGAAAAACGGGGTATTTTGAGTTCAAAACATTGGCATGTTTAAAATAGGATACTTGTCCAAAACATAGCATTTCAGTACTTCAAATCGACTCGACTCAGTCATAACTCGTGAAGAATCTAATTTTCGTACAAAGACAAGGTTTTCAATCACACGCAAGCACTCGACGTCATCTCAAAAACATGAGGCAACTCTCCATTCTTTTCTCAAAAGTACCACTTCTTGAATTTTCAGAAAACACATTCTTTTCTCTCACACCCCTTTCTGGGCCATTTTCAAATGATGAGGCAAATTCGGTGTCTCAAAAACCATTCTTTAATTTTTCCAAGAAACAATTCCTTCCATATCCGCCCTTCCTAGGCCGCCCACTTTTAGGGCTGCGAGATGATTCGATCACCATATGACCTGTCGGTATATATGAGACTCTCGCTTCTGGACCTAGAGATGATTCGGTCGCCATACGACTCTTGACGCCCATTTTCAATTGAGATGAATCGTGTTAGTATATGCCTCTCTAACCGTACGACCTCGTCAGGTCAAATGGGAGTAACTCCCTCCCAATACGTTGGCCAAATTATAATTCTCGGTGATCCCACAAGCCAGTGCACTTGTAATTTTTTTTCCCGGCGATCCCACACGCTAGTGCACATATCATTTCCTCGACGATCCCACACGTCATTTTATTCATAACAATTTCAATTATAGAAAGGCTCAGATTTTCATTTAAAGAAAATAATTCACACCTCAAAATTCATCATTCAGGAACAACTCATGAAATCAAGTAGTTCATCGCCAAAACAAGGCATTCGTTTCAAACGTCCTTCAACTGGACAAAACATATTTCACGTCATAACTTCTCAGTCAAGCACGTGAAAATTCAAGTAAAGCCTCAGGCAATTCTATGAACACGACCAATTCACAAAACTCACGGCTTAACAATAGTCACGGCCCTTTCATCGTCTCAAAGCTTGACATTTCTTTCAATAAAATATTTTTCGAGCCTTTCCAACTCAAGGCAATCAATTTGGCCAATAAAGCACCCACTCACGATCAAGCAAGACTCTTCAAACGTTAACTTTTCAATCAAGAATGGGCCAAAGAATACTAACTTTCAAAAATGGACAGATTTGGACTCCTTCGCGCCTCTCACAAAATTTAGCCATAAAACCATTCAATGTAAACTCAAAACACCGTCCTTTAGTAACCTAACCTCCTAATAAAGGTTTAGGCATAACTTACCTCGAGCCTAGGCCAAGCGTTTCCATAAAACGATCAACACAATGTCGCGGTACCAAGCTGTCCATTCTTAGCCTTCCACGACCACATTCAATCCCGAATAAACGAAGAAATATACTTTCATATCCTTATCCTTCAAGGTCTTATGGACGTGTGATCGAAAACGAAGCTCAATTTAGACACCGGACAACCTAGAACGAGCCATTTTAAAATTAGTACGCAATAGGAGCAGATCTACAAGGTTTTCGATTTTCACCTCAAATCAGCCCTTCAAACACTTCTAAACTCCAATTCTTTGCACGATCTCCTTGCCAACACATCATACAATATCAATAGAGGTCTTACCAAGCAATCCATAGTAAGGTGATGCCCCAAAGCCCTTCGAACAGCCTCGGTTTCTCATGAACAGAACCGGCACAAAAACTGACTTTGGAATATCACACAAAACCAACTTTAAAATCCATTCTAACTCCCTCTAATTCTCAAAAATAACTTGCTCAGATCTTAAACTAGAAGTCAAGAGGATCTCACCAAAATTTTGGAAGAAATCGAGCCCTCGAAGTGGACGCACGAAGACTCTTTCTCAAACCGAGTCAGATATTCGACCAGCCTGACCTTTGCTCCTTCAATTGGTTCTACGGGACAAATGGCTAGGTAGATTTTGGTTCATAATACCTTGTTAGAACGGCAAGAGGATAATATTTCTAATGGTGGTGGTCTCGCCTCAATCTGATGTCGGATGACAAAGTTATGGCCAGAACACTGGGCCTGGTCGGAACTAGACGCGAGCTGGTGGGCGAGAGAGAGAGAGTGAGGAAAATGAGAGAGAGATGAGAGGGAGAGGGTTTTGGCCGAGGACAAAAAGAGAGGAGAGAGAGAGATATGAGGTTTGTCCACAAATTCATTTGGTCAAATGGGTTGAATGGTAGGTGAGACAAAACCCTAATTAATTGCTAATGGATAACTCTTGCTCTTGTGATGACACTTGTCTTGCTTCTAGAAGATCTTAGCCCACCATTGACCTTCTTTGACCATGAAATTCAGCAGCCATGGGGGTCCAAAATGATCAAAATTCCCTTCTAGAAATCTTAAGCCACGGGCAAGGCTTGAGAGGCAAAATGGTAATTCTGCACTCAACGTCCGAAATTTCACTTTTCCAATTTAAATTGCCCTCGATGAGGCGCTGTCAAATTCAATTCAAATGTTAGAATTCCTCAATGTCCAATACCCAAATCTCGAGGTCCAATTTCATGTCGAACTCTCGTCGACTGTAATTCCAGCTTATCTCTAACTGACAGGCGACTCTTGAAAGCGCTATGCGTATCGACCTTGGGATTTTTCTCAAGCCGTGACGACTTTGGTTGTCATGTAATTGCGAGGGTTTATCGTTATCTCTTGTGGTCCTAATCATCGGAATCCGATTTAGGAAATTCTCGCAAATCACACATTGGTTAAGTGGAGTCACTCGTGTCCCAACATATAACTCTAGCAAGACATTTCATGATCGTTCCTAGATTGATCTCTGCTGGCCCAAAATATTCTCTCGACAATCCTTATGGTCAATGTGTCATTTCTCATTCAAATCCCCCAGGTCCACGTACCCGACTCCACGTTAGTCTTTCCCTTTTGGTCAGTTAACTCGAGAATGGCCAACTCCGAGCGAGTTATAATTGAAATACACGATCGATATCTTTCCATTCAATAACCTCGAGAGAAGTCGAAATTCAGAATGTCACAACTCCTCCCCCCTTAAAGAAATTTCGTCTTCGAAATTTGCAATCTTCCAATTATCCAATCTCATGGAGTACTGACGTCTCATCGCATCCTCACTTTTCTAAGATAACTCCTTCCATTAATAGAAGTTCCCATTTGCCCTCTTTTGGCAAAAATTCTCTTCCTTCGGGGCTTGTTTCCCTTCGTCCCCAACATGTACTTGCTTTTCTCTACTCTCTTTCGACATTCATAACCTTGGTTGGTGGTACACTCTCGAACATTCGAACCTTCCTTTCAATTTCTTTGCTGGTCCGCAAATAATACATGCATCATAATGTAACCCCTGCTTTTCAAATTCCTTGTCGAAAGGCTTTTCCTGGACGTCGTAGTAGACTCAAGATCTTTTTCTATCATGATCATTATTAGACCATCATAAAATCGTACTCTTCGGTGTTTCCACCTTTCAGGCATAATCCTTTAATCCATACGCCGTCCTTTCGTATTGTCGGGGACGCACAAGTTCCATTAGCTTAACCTCGATTGCCCAAATTGAATTATAGCCTCCTCAATTACTCAGGCAAACCTATGATTGAATCTTTAGTAGTCCTTCCTTGATTACATTCAAGTTTCCCCGATGACTAATTAATCCATCGATTGCAATGGTTATACTTTCCCTCAATGGCACGCATCAACTTCCAACCATGTACTGGTCTCCTTCTCTTCCATTCCTTACATTTCTAATACCAATGTAGGTCTTAATATACTTTCATGCTATTCCAATATATGCCATGATTCTTCATATGAACGTCTCATAAGATCCTCTCTCTAAGCTTCCCTTTTGTTCGTGGGCACATTTCATTGTCCATGAAACTCCAAGGTTTCCCAAACTTCGCAACAGGGGCGGTTGTATATCAATTCCAATCATGCATGGGGTATTCCTACTCATAGGATCTTACTGTCATAATGTACATGCAGTGCCATTTCAGATCGACTTGTTACGCCTCAAATTTTCTTTCTGCGACACGTCATTAGGATTCCCATGATCTTTTCACTTTCCAATGGAAGTACTCATATTGGCGCGGTCGCCAACTAGGCTTAATTCCTTGGAATTTCCTTTTCATGTTTGTTCATCCACTCATGTTACATCTCGTCCTTATTCCGTTTCTTCAATGGAATAATTCTTCTGGGAAATCTTCCCACAACATCTATAGCATTCCATTACAATCCATCATACTTAGGAAACCTCAAGCCTCAACAACTCTCATTAGCCTTAGTCAATCCACCATCATTTGTTACCTCCTCAAGTATTCCATTTCCCAGAAAATTCATGATTTAAGAAACACCACCTTAACCAGTTGAAACTCACATCCATTGCTCTTAGAATACATTGAGCGTTTCCTTAAGGTCCACATGATACTTTTCAAAGGCCATTCGTGTTCTTCTTGACTCATTGAATGAATTCGACCATCGTCTCTCAAGGCAGTAATAATCAATCCAATTATTTCTTGAGTACTCGATTCGATCGTTATCAGCTTCCTCACTACCAGGTGTCGAATTATTCCAACCGTCCTTTACACCATCCACTTGAGAGCATATGTTTTGACTTTCTCCGCTTCCACAGATCCCCAATTAAACCATGCAGCATTTTGTTCATTTTTGTCACTCTTTCCTTAGGAAGCATCAATGTCATACAGGCTGGATTCCATAACCAACCAATGCGACTTTGTCTCAATTCAAGCCGTTCGACTGAAAGTCGACATTATTTCAGAATCCAACAATGTCCACAAGACAAGCCTCTCAGACTTAATTCTCAGAAGTCATTCAAGCTTTGCATCTACATCCTTAATCCAGGTGTTCAACCTTAACACTAAGATATTTAGGATTTTCTCTTCCTTCCATACTAGGGTCTCTTACCCTATGAAGGAAGCTATATACTTCAGTGGCATTCTTTTACTTCGAATCAACCTCGTCTTTCTCGTTCCATAAGATGTAAATCTTGGAGCCTACGCCACAGCAGTACCTTTACTCCAAGATTCAGATGCCACCATATTCGACATTCTTTTTCCAATAACTTAGTCACCTCAAGTGACAAGGTCCTAAGGGGTCGAAGTTCCTCCTCAGTCTCTATAAATCCACACCTTGGATATTCAAATCAATTTAAATCAAGCCACCTTACAGTCATAATCCGAGCAGCCCTTTTTGCTTGCTCAACCATCCATGAGAATCACAAGCAGCTAGGACTATCAAGTCCGTTCACTTTTCTTTCCATCAACGACCATCTCATGGTCCGTCATCCTTAAGAACAACGCCTTATCTTTTAGGGACAACGACTTGAAATCTCCACTTCTATTGGTTCCAGTTCGATCTCAACCAATCTCATTAGAATCAACAGGGTCCGACAGACAGACACATCAGTCTCATTAATATTTCTCATGACAGCAAAAGGTTAATCACCATAAGCCTTATGCCAAGGTAACGACCATTCCTTACAGGCGCGTTCTATGTTCCATAAATGAAAATTTCCTTACTCGTAATCCATGAGCGATAATGCTCTTACTTACACCTCTTCCAACCATCCACTTAGGATCCATTACTGTTCCTCAGAATCAGGAATAACAACTAGCCATAAGGCTTCCAAACCTCAATTCACTCAGGGACTTTACGTCGCATTCAAAGGGTCATTAACCACCCTTAATACATTTAGACGACCTTGAAAACTCTATCTCATAGTGGTCGACCTTCCTTAGGTCCCTACAAAGTTATCGGAGTTCAGGCAACCTTCGCTCTCGAGTAGCATCAGAAAGGTACCTCTCATCAGTCAATTTGACAGGGCAATTCAATTAGGCACCATGGCTTCAAGGAGATTCCTCCTTTGGTGACCTATCACCAGTCATCAGCAGCCTCTTAAGGCTAACAATTGCCAAAGTTACTTCCTTTCTTCAGTGGACTCAGTATCCCTAAGGTTCCTTTACGAATTCTCAATCCAGAGAAATGCGGTTTCAAGATCATCTTCCTCATCGAACCTTAGTCAATCTCAACCTCATGACCCATTTCACAAGCTATTCGAAACTCTCGTGGTTCTTTTCCACATTTTCCATTTAGAATTGAGTAATCTCAGAGTCATCTTTCTCGTGACTTCCATCACTTAATTCATCAGCATTGGCATCAGTCACCTCAATGACTTAGGCAATAATGGCAACTCCTTCTCGAGTCTTTCTACTCATCCATTTTTTTTTCTATTTCCATTCAAGCTTCTTATGACCTCCTTTTACTCTTGGGTTTCACGTAATTCACAAACTCGAACCAAACACTCTTCTAGCGTTCATCATTACTCAGTTTTCATGACTCCTTTCAATTTCTAGAGTCCTCTCATATCATGCATACTCGAGCCAATGCTCCTCTAGTGACCATACTCTGGTTGTTCGACCTCATTAAGTTCTCAGGGCACTTGACCCACTATAATTCCCTCCAGGAATTAAAGACTTGAGTCATCCTCTCGAATGTAGCAATCTCAGGCTACTCAACATCATGGCAATCTCAGACAACCAGCCAATCATCCAGGGATTCCAAGTAATCCTTAATTGGCAATTGCTTATCCAGCCAGCCTCAACTAGGAAATTTCTCAACTAATCGCCATCTACCAGGCAAACTCTCTAGTCACAATTCATTGGATCAAGTACTTGCACCTTAAGTCCAGACGTATCTGCGACTTAACAATAATTCAACAGGCTAACTCAATTCACAAGATACTAATCAAACGGCATTCAATGCCAAAACTCGCCATACAGGCCAAATACACGCGTCAATTTTCTTTTTCAAACAACACCCATTGGCATGCCAATAACATACGCCATTACAAATGCCATGCAATTTTAAAAATTCACTGTGGGGATCACCTTGGTGCAATACATCTCTTAACCAAAATTAGACTTAATCCGATACCTAGACTCTCTCTTTCAATTTATGACTTGGGTCATTACTGCCTCCTTGCTATCTTAGAAGCCTGCCAAGAGCCGCTCATTGTCCGAACCTCTCTATCCCGGCGTACAATCCCCGCCCTCGTCAGACCTGGTCGTTGCAGGTTGTCCCAAGTTATACATCTACGAAGAGAGTCTCGTTCCACACGTCCCATAACATGCTTCATTACGGTTTATAGATATCCCATCAGCTTGTCCCATACCAAGCGACGGTCTATCAAGTCTAATGATGATAAGCTCATGTATTCACCTTCCTCAACTTTTATTTCAATGCCATAAACACATGCACTGAGTGATCGTCCTCAATACTCGCCACAACACATTCGCTTCCAGATCAACTCTTAGTAGTAGAAGATTTCTATTTCCGCAAAAGACCATTCATCTCATAAATCAATTGCCTATGTTCAACCATATACTTCAAGGCCACAACTACGATCATAAGATCCAATCGACCCTTTACTCATAAGCAATCCTCTATTAACCTCAAATATAATTGCAACCTTAAATTCATGCTTATAGCTCCTCAATTTCTGCTTACTTTCTTGTGAACCTCAATCATATTTCCGACCAAAATCATCAATCGAAATTGATACTATAACCAATAAAATATAACGCAAGTTCAAGCCTATAATCCGCAAGAATCAGCAATCAATGCTTAGTCCTGAAAGTCTCACTATCTAATTGTCCTCAAGTCATAACTCCTTATCACTCCAAACCTCAATCACACTGGATCGAGCTGACCTTGCTCTGATACCACTCAAACAAGGATGTCACGTCCCGAACCGGGCGAGCACGCTAACATCCCACCAGGCCGTTCCTCTTATCAAGATATTACCCAAGATCCAACGGCTAACAACGAAATCAAGGCTTCTAAATGAGACGCATGCAAAAACGTGAAACAACCCCATACAAATAAAACAATACAAGATGACTTAGGACGAAAAGATGTATACATCTCATAAAGGTCAAAGTCAGTTACAAATCTAATTCCAAACAATATATGGTTTATAAGGTCTCAATCAGAATCATCTTGATTTCCTCCAATCGACTTCCTCAAATACCAACCTGTGGCAAGTTTGGGTTTCCATCGTCTAAAACTTGAAAAATGTTGTCCCACGATGGGGTGAGATATATAATCCCAGTAAGTCAAACCTAACCCTAAACTAGGCTGCCAGTACCTCCAGACACTTTTGAAAAATGGGGTATTTTGAGTTCAAAATATTAGCATGTTTAAAATAGGGTATTTGTCCAAAACCTGGCATTTCAGTACTTCAAATCGACTCGACTCAGTCATAACTCGTGAAGAATCTAAGCTTCGTACAAAGACAAGGTTTTCAATCACACGCAAGCACTCAACGCCATCTCAAAAATATGAGACAACTCTCCATTCTTTTCTCAAAAGTACCACTTCTTGAATTTTCAAAAAAATACATTCTTTTCTCTCACGCCCCTTTCTGGGCAATTTTCAAATCATGAGGCAAATTCGGTGTCTCAAAAACCATTCTTTAATTTTTCCAGGAAACAATTCCTTCCATATCCGTCCTTCTTGGGCCGCCCACTTTTAGGGCTGCGAGATGATTCTATCACCATATGACCCGTCGGTACATATGAGACTCTCGTATCCGGACCTAGAGATGATTCGGTCGCCATACAACTCTCGACGCCCATTTTCAATCTAGATGAATCGTGTCAGTATGGGCCTCTCTAGCCGCACGACCTCGTTAGGTCAAATGGGAGTAACCCCCTCCTAATACGTTGGCCAACTTATAATTCTCGGCGATCCCACACGCCATTGGCGATCCCACACACCAGTACACTTATAATTTTTTTCTCGACGATCACACACGCCAGTGCACATATCATTTCCTCAGCGATCCCACATGCCATTTTATTCATAACAATTTTAATTACAGAAAGCCTCAGCTTTTCATTTAAAGAAAATAATTCACGCCTCAAAATTCATCATTCAGGAACAACTCATGAAATCAAGAAGTTCATCGCCAAAACAAGGCATTCGTTTCAAACGTCCTTCAACTGGACAAAACATATTTCACGTCATAAATTTTCAGCCAAGCACGTGCAAATTCAAGTAAAGCCTCAGGCAATTCAATGAACACGGCCAATTCACAAAACTCACGGCTTGACAATAGTCACGGCCCTTTCATCATCTCAAAGCTTGACATTTCTTTCAATAAAATATTTCTCGAGCCTTTCCAACTCAAGGCAATCAATTTGACCAATAAAGCACCAACTCACGGTCAAGCAAGACTCTTCAAACGTTAACTTTTCAATCAAGAATGGGCCAAAGAATACTAACTTTCAAAAATGGGCAGATTTGGACTCCCTCGCGCCTCTCACAAAATTAAGCCATAAAACCATTCAATCCAAACTCAAAACTCCATCCTTTAGTAACCTAACCTCCTACTAAAGGTTTAGGCATAACTTACCTCGAGTCTAGCCCAAGCGATTCCATAAAATGATCAACACAATGTCGCGGTACCAAGCTATCCATTCTTGGCCTTCCACGACTAGATTCAGTCCCGAATAAACTGGTATTGATCTGTTGACCTTTTGAGAAATATACTTCCATATCCTTATCCTTCAAGGTCTTATGGACGTGTGACAAAAAAATAGAGCACAATTTGGACACCGGACGACCTAGAACTAGCCATTTTAAAATTAGTGCGCGATGGGAGCAGATCTACACGATTTTCAGTTTTCACCTTAAATCAGCCCTTCAAACACTTCTAAACTCCAATTCTTTGCAAGATATCCTTGCCAGCACATCATACAACATCAATAGAGGTCTTACCAAGCAATCCATCGCAAGGCGATGCCCCAAAGCCCTTCGAACAGCCTCGATTTCTCACGAACAGAACCATCACAGAAACTGACTTTGGAATATCACACAAAATCAACTTCAAAATCCATTCTAACTCCAACTAATTCTAAAAAATAACTTACTCAGATCTTAAAGTAGAAGTCAAGAGGATCTCACCAAAATTTTGGAAGCAATCGAGTCCTCGAAGTGGACGCACGAAGACTCTTTCTCAAACCGAGTCAGATATTCGACCAGCCTGACCTTTGCTCATTCAAACGGCTCTACGGGACAAATGGCTGGGTAGATTTTGGCTCATAATACCTTGTTGGAACGGCAAGAGGATAATCTTTCTAATGGTGGTGGTCTTGCTTAGAACAGTGGGCCTGTTCGGAACTGGACGTGAGCTGGCGGGCGAGAGAGAGAGTGAGGAAAATGAGAGGGAGATGAGAGGGATAGGGTTTCGACCGAGGACAATGTGAGAGGAGAGAGAGAGAGATGAGGTTTGTCCACAAATTCATTTGGTCAAATGAGTTGAATGGTAGGTGAGACAATACCCTAAATGGATAACTCTTGCTATTGTGATGACACTTGTCTTGTTTCTAGAAGATCTTAGCCCACCATTGACCTTCTTTGACCATGAAATTCAGCAGCCATGGGGGGGTCCAAAATGACCAAAATGCCCTTCTAGAAATCTTAAGGCAAGGGCAAAGTTTGAGGGGCAAAATGGTAATTCTACACTCGCTGTCCGAAATTTCATTTTTTCAATTTAAATTGCCCTCGATGAGGCGACGTCAAATTCAATTCAAATGTTGGAATTCCTCAATGTCCAATACCCAAATCTCGAGGTCCAATTTCATGTCGAACTCTCGTCGACTGTAATTCCAGTTTATCTCTAATTGACGGGCGACTCTTGTAGGCGCTACGCATATCGACCTTGGGATTTTTTTCAAGCCGTGGAGACTTTGGTTGTCATGTAATTGTGAGGGTTTATCGCTAGCTCTTGCGGTCCTGATCATCGATATCTGATTTAGGAAATTCTCACAAATTACACATTGGTTAAGCGGAATCACCAATGTCCCAACGTATAACGCTAGCAAGGCATTCCATGATCGTTCCTAGATCGATCTCTGCTGGCCCAAAATATTCCCTCGACAATCCTTATGGTCAAAGTACCATTTCTCATTCAAATCCCCAAGGTCCACGTACCCGACTCCGCGTTAGTCTTTCCCTTTTGGTCAGTTAACTCGAGAGTGGCCAACTCCGAGCGAGTTATAACTGAAATACATGATCGATATCCTTCCATTCAATAGCCTCGAGAGGGGTCGGAATTTAGAATGTCACACGTTCAGTCCCCACTCTAAGTCACTTGCTTGTCCTTTCCCTTTTGTTGTTCTTTTTATTGCTACTATTTGGTTGATCCTTGTGTATGCATAGTAGTCAGTATCTATGTATGAGTTTGTTGTTTGTGATATTGGAGATGTGTAGTCATGAAAAGACTCCTTGAGGTGGTTTGAATTGATTCTCTGTGAATGGAAGTTGTTGAGGAAAGACTAAAAAGGGACCCCCTCTGTTTATAACCCATGTTTTTTTTAAAGATTGTATGTCTGACTTATAGTTTTGCTGTTCTATTTGTGTTGTTGTTTGTTTTACGTTCTACATTTTTTTTTATTTGAAGCTAAGTTAACATTGTAGCTCAAGTGGTGTAGAATATGCTATGTCAAAACAGAACATTGTGGCTTTTTTTTCCTCTTGATTATGGCTGATTTCGTTTTTACTTATGGTTTTGCTCTTTTAACTTATTGTTTTGCTTTTTACTTTATTTTATTTTTTGTTTTTGTTTTTCCTTTTACGATGCTTTATGTGTCGATCTAATTGTTTCCCGAACCAATCGAGGCATTAGAGACTACCGCAATTTAGTTTCGTCTATATTGAGCACTTCCCCTTTCGAAACATGTGGCACCCCGAGCCTCTTATCCTCCAGCTCCGATACCAACCCAAAGCCCAACTGTCGTATCTCATAATCTGAAAAATATTCCCACAACGTGGGTTAGCGCGACGGCTAGCAAGAAAAACATTCAATGCCACCATAGGGGTCCTAAGTCTCCCTATGTCACACTTCTAGTCCCACATTGCTTAGGAGGGGAGCTTGGGAATGGCTTATAAGCCTTGGGCCCTCCCTTAACTTGCAAGATGCATTTTTCGGCGTTGTATGGGCGGCGCTTGGGAAAACAAAACCATGAGGACTGTGTGTCCAAAGCGCACAATATCGTGCAAATGGGACCCCGACCGTTACAGTTGGTATCAGAGCCGACCTCCGACCCCATGTGGGGCCACAGCGGGCGCTCACTGGTGCCGCAGAAAGCGCACAGCGGGGACGCTGTGCCTTTGAGGGGGGGGAGTTTATCACACTCCTAGTCCCACATTGCCTAAGAGGGGAGTTTGGGAATGGCTTATAAGCCTTGGGCCCTCCCTTAACTTGCAAGACGAGTTTCCGGCGTTGTATGGGCGGCGCTCGGAAAAACAAAACCGTGAGGACTATGTGTCCAAAGCGGACAATATCGTGCAAGTGGGACCCCGGCCGTTACACCCTAAAACAAACTAACAAGACACCATATAATCGAGACATATGATCACGTAACAATATCAATCAATGATCAATAGGCAAAATGAATGTGAAGCCATAAGAATGCCAATGCAATATGCAATGACGTGCTCTTCACTCATTTACACTATTGCAAAGCGTTTCACTTTGCAACCCCCTCCCTCGGGGCTCCACGACGCATGGTACAACTCTACCCAGCACACAGCACAGGGTCGTCAAGTACATACAATCCCCGCATACAGCCCAGGGGGCGTCAACTCAATTCAGTGCACTGAAGAGAAATAACTTCACATATCTCATCGATATCGTTCCATGTATAATGTATGCTTGGTTATGAATTCTCACGATTCACAATCTCAATTCTCACATGCAATAGCTCAATTGCAAAGCCAACATACCAATGTCAATGTCCACAATGACAAGTACATGGAAAAAGAATCACAGCATTGAATTTAATCATTCAAAGCGCATGAGAACTGAATCATCAAGACAAAGAGAATATCCAATTGAAGCTCTCGAGTCAACCATGTTCTTGATCCATAAATTCACAATTTCATCAAGAAAATTCATCACAACTTAGTCTTAAGATCCACAAGAGATATTCCTTAAATTATCCATTTCATTTCCTCATAAAATGAATTTTAATTGTCCATTTCCAAAGCTAACTCAGACCCAAAAATCTAATCTTCATTATACCCAAACAGAATCAGTTTTAAAAATGGTAAATGTGCTCCTAAAAGTTCCAAATTTCACTATGTTGTACTTAAGACCTTGGGGAACATTGTGTCAAGAAATCAAATTCATCCCATCTAGAAAAATTGCAATAATTCACACATTCCTGAGGAAATCTGACCTTCGGTAAACCGGTGGCAACTACACAGAAATAGCTCTATTTCGTGGGGGTAAAACAGTTCATAAAATTTCCAAAATTTTATATATTTTAGTACAATATGTCCTCTTAAACATTTATGAAGGGAAGTTGATCCAAATCATTCTCCTAAAATCGGTGTAAATTCACAAACGGGGAGGGGTCTCGGCTAAGCTCACCAGAAACAGGCTAAGCCCATGTGGTTCTAAGGGAATTATAAATATCACCTCAAATTCCAAAATTCCAAAATTAAATTATGTTATACCCAAGGATGTGACGTACAAGTTTCATGAAGGAACGTTGATCAGATTCTCATCACACAAGGCTCCACAAAATTCACAACCTAGTAAGCACAGTCTAGATCCGAATTCCACAAATTGGGTTTATTGACGTAAAACCTGATCCAAACTCCCTAGCATGGAAACAACACAATGAAGATCTATTCTATAGCAAGATTGAAGGAATATCTTGCCTTCATTAAAGCTTGAACCAGCTGAAAGCTCGCGGATTCCTCCTAGTTCCTCGGTGAGGGTCACGACCATCTTCCTCTCTCTCTCTC
Organism: Rhodomyrtus psidioides; assembly: GCA_021437785.1. Taxonomy (NCBI): domain Eukaryota; kingdom Viridiplantae; phylum Streptophyta; class Magnoliopsida; order Myrtales; family Myrtaceae; genus Rhodomyrtus; species Rhodomyrtus psidioides. The sequence continues at coordinate 944 of JAILYB010000166.1, read as the reverse complement.
TCTCTCTCTCTCTCTCTCTCTCTCTCTCTCTCTCTCTCTCTCTCTCTCTCTCTCTCTCTCGATCTCTCTCGATCTCTCTAACTCTCTCAATCAAGCTAAGGGGAATCATGAGCAAAAAACCTGACTTAATCTCCAAGGCCATCTATTTATACTATGAGGAAGAGTGGTCACCAAGTTTTATGACAACTTAAAGAGCAAGTTTTGTGACACTTGTCTATTCGGCTTTGACACTTGGCGGACATGCAAATCTAACCTCACGCATGTGTGCCACTTGTTGGCTATGAGATACTATTTGTATCACATGAAATTCTTCGATCGCCACTTGGTGGACATGCAATCTAACCCTACGCATGTGCGCCACTGTCGCGACCCTCTCACGGGTTGCCTGCCGGAGGGGGCTAATGGGCCGCCCGATCATCGCCTGATCGGACGCGGGCCTCTTCCAAAGTCCATTACCCAAATCGCAACGGCTGGATATACGTGGTCGACCTTCAGTGTGGTCTAATGACATGTGATACGTGTACATGCCAAGGAGTCGCCACCAATCGTTTCGTGGAGGGTACGATCGAAAATCCTATCGAATAGTTGGGAGCGATCTATTCGATTCTGCGGAAACCAGAGAAACGGGATCGGGGACTTTGTTACGCCAACTGCTAAAATTGACGCCCTTTCGGCACCTAAGTTGAATGATTTATCTGACCCTAGGATTTCATACAGATGAGTGGGGTACTAATCATAAATCTAGGAATTCATGCAGATGGGAATGGCTAACCCTATCACTCACAATCATTAAAAGTAAATGCGCAAATCAAGGATCCAGTACATGCAGATAAAACACGTGAAAGCAGCATGTCATTCCTAATGAGGCCCTATTAGCCTAGAGAAGTATCAATCAAGGCTTAGGAGTGTTTTCGATATGATTCGCCCATAAGAGGCAGAATCGT